>CP088206.1:0-1370000 GCA_021117315.1 Immersiporthe knoxdaviesiana
AACCCTAACCCTAACCCTAACCCTAACCCTAACCCTAACCCTAACCCTAACCCTAACCCTAACCCTAACCCTAACCCTAACCCTAACCCTAACCCTAACCCTAACCCTAACCCTAACCCTAACCCTAACCCTAACCCTAACCCTAACCCTAACCCTTCCCGCCGAACGAAATAATATTTATAATCTAGATATGCACGGTACTTTTTAAGCCCGCTGTGAGGAACCCAGTCCGGCAGCGACAGCACTCCACTAAATATTCGTGTGCGGAGGCCAGTCAGTCGCACTGTGTATCCGGAATAGGTGCCACTCACTGCAGGAAGTAACTATGGAAGAATCCTATAGCAACATTGTCTGGATTCCGACGCAGTTTTAGACCCAACAGACCAAAATATGCGAACTTTGCATTGATAACAGCTAGAGCGTCGTAATAAGAGATGGCGGAGTGGCCTGTTTATTACGACATCGAATTACGACTCCGAACTAAACCTGTATTTTATCGGATCTCACCAAATACCTGACTATGATGTTTCTTCTGTTCTTGAGGGCCGAAAATATTTGTTGTGGGGGCGGCGGGGGCCAAAATTATACGGCAGTGCTTCTCCGGAGCTTGGGAGCGGTGAGATAGCGCGTGAGCAGCATAATATAGCACTGCATCAATTAGAATTTTACTAATACAATTTTCGTAATCCAGTATTACGCTCTGTAATCTTAGACGTATAAGGCTTGTTATATGCTCTCTAAGAGCAATATTAAGGTCTATACGCCCGTACTAGGGCGGTGCTACGACATTAGAGGCAACCGTGAAAACTTCGCTCTGGTGGAAATATTCCAGAGGATATACTGTATCTTCACCCACGATCTATCTACCTAAATAGATACTTATCGAGACAGCTTGATAATTCGCAGCTTATCTACATTTATAGCTGCCATACAAATTCAAACTTGACGCCAGTTATACCCTTCCTGTCCTTGATCCGTACTATAACATCCTTTGCAGGCTCCATAATACTTGCTATGACATGTACCTTTGTCTCGGGCTCCTCCCAGCTGCCTGATGCAGGACTTACGTCATATCTTAGAACTATGATAACCAAGATAGACAGCAGCTCATTCATAGCAAAGTGGCGCCCGGGGCACAGATTCACCCCTCCGCCCCAAGACCTATGTGCTGAGACGGGGATTTTGTTTTCCCCCGTGTCGCCCCTGCCGTTTCTGAGGAACAAAGCGGTATGGGTTGAAGGCTGACGCGGTAGGCCCCCACGCCTTGTTGTTCTTGTGCAGCTCTGCCGAGGGAATGAAGAGGAAGCTGTTCTTCTTTAGCAGATACTTGCCACTTAGGGTCGTATCCTCCCGGACCACGCGTGCCGAAGCATTTACGCTCTGCACGCGAAGAACCTCACTAACAAACGACTTGAGGAGTGGGTACTTCGCGATCAAGTCGGGTATGTTGACAAGGACTGTCTTTTCGACTTGTGCCTGGTTGTCCATTCCTTCAAGGCCAGGGATAGCGTTGATACTTGCGCGGACCTCGATAAGGAGCTCAGGGTCGGAGTACATGTAGTAGATGAGCCAGAAAGATGTCGGGGCGGCGTTGGCCAACAGCCCAAAGGAGATTGACAAGTCGAAGTGCTCGATATCTGTCATAGGGATGTTGTATTTTTGATTGACTTCGAAGCGGGCCTTTATGATACGGGAGGCTGATTCCGACTTGTGTCCATCTGCCGCGTAGAACTTGCGCATAGCGTCAAAAACGGTCCTCCGCGCACGGCTGGCCTTGGGCGCGGTGAGCTCGGGCAGAATATTCAGTCCCAATAAAGCAAAGTCGTAGTAAATGTCCCTTTTAAATGTTGGATCATCAGCTATCAATAATCGTGGATAATCGGAACGGCAGACTACTCCCATAGGTACTTACCACAACTTCTCGATAACGGTGTAATCCTGGAAGGGGTTGTGCTCGGCCCCCGTAGACTGCCTCGGTGCTGGCAATAGTGATAAACTTCCTGAAAAAGTTGCACAACTCAACTTCCTCGCTTCCAGCGAGCGTGTCCTTATTCAGGTCCAGAAATTTTATGATTCCACACAGCATACCGTTGGTAATCACCTCAAGATCTTTGCCAGGTGCCAGAGACTCGTGCTGGGCCCTCAAGGTTTCGGGAATCAGCCCGACATCTTCGTGTTTATCCGGTATGTATTCTGCTAGCTTGTTCACCGATTCCTGGGTGGAGACAAGTAGTCTTTTGGCGAACTGAATAACCATCGGAGCGAAAGAGAAGATGTTGGGCCGTCGATCAATAAGGGGGACCAGCTCTGGGGCCGTTACAATGTAAATCCTGCTACCCGGCACAGCCAGAGTGTATATCGGGAGATCAGGATACCTCTTGCTGCAAAATAGTTCAAAAGAAAATCAGCACACAAAGTTCCAATTTGCGTCGCAGTACTTTGGCAGACGTACGCGATCATTCCATAGTAACGCGAGCCATGCCATAGTATACCAACAAGATGGCCGAGGATCGGGACGCTAGAAGGGATCAGGGGAGGCTCTCGAGCATCATGGGTTGGAGAGAAGCAGCGATCCAGAAAATACAGCAATCCCGACACGATAGTCGCTGTCAGGAGAAGCGAAATCATCTTTGTATTTTTGTGCAAGTAAAACAAGTTTGTAGAAGGGTTGATGAAGAGTATGCTGTGCCCTCATTATACGAGCAACAAATATCTCAAAAAAGATAATCCTTTGGGGCTGAGAGCTCTGGTTCTGATAGCCAGACTTGAAGATGATGTCTGCCTAGGTATTCAGATAGAAGTGGAGCTGTGATTTCTGAGGAGTATCAATGTGACTGTACGTAATACTGTAATTCAAAAAGTAGCTTGACAGCGTTTACCAACATCCGTATAGTGCATCATACCGTTGGTAATCACACCACCGTCAACGTAACATCCGGCAGAGAAAAGGAGAAACGTCCGCTCCAAGCAACCAAGTATACAGTATATGTACTATGGTAGGTGGGTGCTTGGATGACTCGTTTCTGGAGCATTCACGTTGGTTCTTCGACGTGTTAAGTTTCCATTGCAGGCGCTGAGGCTGCATAGTAATAGCAGGGGTTTTATGTATGTTGGTTCTTCTTAAGTGGGTCAACAATTTCTGAATGCTACTGTAGTTATTCCTATTAGGCTATAATGGGACGATAAAAAGCATTCCGGCAAGCGGGGGTGCACAAGTACCAAAGCACAGCGTATGTAGGAGAATTATTTCTATCAACTGGACAAGACGGCATATTGAATGAATATGACATTCATTTTCCCACAAACCGTCTTTCACTTCCGACAGGACCGACTAAGCGCTTCCCTCACTGTACCACGAAAAAGTCACGCACTGCCATGATCTTGCAACTTGTGTTTGGCCTTGCGCTGGCTCACCTGGGCTGGAGTCTAGTCTGCCTGGAAATCAACGTTCGCAAAGCGCGCGCCTTGAACGTTGCTGTCGTAAGGCTGCCCGTCGATCCAGTAAATTTCTTGTGGATATTCTTGCAGAGTCACGTCTGGGGCTTCCTCGACCGACTCCCTATCTCATGGTCCTCATATCCCGACTTCATCCGCTTCTCGTATCGTGGATGGCATTTCAGGGAAAAGTCGAATCCCGCGGTGCGCCTCGGACCAGTCTGGGCTCTGGTAACCCCCGTCACATTTTATCTGCACTTTACCGATCCAGACGCCATCAATGAACTCTTTGTGAGGCGATCCCATTTTATCCGACCTGTCAAGAATTATAGTAAGCAAGCCGTCCCCTCTACAGCGTCTTGAAGTGGTCCAAATGGCTGATCAGCGTCTTGTATTTATTTATTTTTTAAAAAAAAAGAGTTGCTGGAAGTTTATGGCCCTTGCATCTCTACGGCTGGATGGGACGACTGGGCTCGTCATCGCAAGGTGCTCGCAGCACCGTTCAACGAGAGCATCATGCACTTCGTCTGGGGCGAGAGCCTGCGTCAAGCCGCGGCCATGTTGCGCTCTTGGACTAACCCCTCCCAAAGTGCAGCGGGAATCAAAAGCGTGCAGAGGGATACAAGAACCCTATCGCTCAACGTGCTTGCCGCAACCGGGTTTCGCAGGTCTTACGAGTTTCGTGGCTCAGCAGACACAGCTCCTCAAGGCGAGGCGAGCAACTACCGGGATGCCCTCCAGACTGTCCTTGACAACGCCGTCCTCATCATGATCATCCCATACAAATACCTGCGCGGTTCTCTTGTACCAAAGAAACTCGTAAGGGTAGGCGATGCGGCACGGGCCTTCAAGAAGCATATGGAAAAGATGCTTGAGGATGAAACAATCGCCTTGAGCGAGAATATGCCTGGATCTGGCGGCATTATGGGTGCCTTTGTGCGGGCACTTGACCTGCACGAGAGAGAGGTTGTTGCCCACCCTGCCGTAAAGGAGAGCAAAGATGGCAAAAAGGGTCTCTCTATCAACGAGATCTTTGGGAACATCTTCGTGATCAACTTCGCCGGCCATGACACAACGGCCAACACTCTGGCGTTCGCAATGCTCCTCCTCGCTGCTCACCCCGACGTGCAGGGCTGGCTGGGGGAGGAGATCACAGCTGTGCAGACCACTCTGGAGGGCGATGTGCCTATCGAGAAATGGGACTACCACGCTATGTTCCCTCAACTCAAGCGTTGCCAGGCCGTTATGCTCGAAACACTGCGTCTCTACCCGCCAATAATGTCACTCCCGAAGTGGACAAAAGGAAACGCGCAGGCAATCAAAGTCGGTGAACGAACGTTAGTTATTCCTCCCGGGGTAGGAACCTCGCCGCATCTACTCGCCATACACACCCATCCAGAATACTGGACCGAGCCCTTCACTTGGAAGCCTTCGCGCTGGATCATCAGGTCCAACTCTGGAGTCACTGGCGAAGAGCTGTGGACACCGACCCCTCATACATACTTCCCTTGGTCGGACGGGCCACAAAACTGTCCCGGCGCAAAGTTTTCCAAGGTAGAGGCGGCAGCGGTGCTGGCGTGTCTTTTCAGAAGTCACCGTCTGGGAGTGAAAGGAGAGCCTGGCGAGAGGGAAGAGGCTGCTAGGAAGCGCGCTATCAAGTGCACCAATGATGTCAATCTGGAGATGCTTCTGAGGATGCGGAATGCGGATAGCGTAAAGCTCACCTGCACGGCAGCTTGAGCAAGATATATTCGGGGAACTGGACAGCGGACCCAAATCAAGTCTCCAAACCACATACAGATCTGTACTGTAGCAGGGCGATCTTGCCTCCGGAAAAAACAATAAAGACTTCAACACAAGTTCGGCCTAAGCTCTAATCATAAGGGTACTCATCTATAACTTTACACGTCAATTTCTTGTTGTAAATGAATATTCAGAGTGAATAGCTAGCTCTTCCTCTCCTCTCTACAAATGGTTGTCGCCAGTCCATTTCGCCTCAATAATGGCCATCCTCGCACCCCTGAGGCAACACGATGCCTTTGAATTGAAACCCGGAATCAGCTTCTTTAAAAAGAGCGGCCCACATCTCGGCATCCCGCTCTCGAGCATTGTTAAATGCCTTCATGGAAATATCCATAATTCTTAGCTTGCGGTCTGCTGCAACGCCTAGCTGTCCCGGCTCAGGAATACAGACGTCGTTGATAATCACCCTGGCGCCTTTCTTAAGAGCGGGCACCAGAGCCCTTAGGATTGTGATGCTATACTTGTCACTCCAGTCATGAAGGATCCACCGCAGAAGGTAAACATCAGCCCCCTTTAGAGGCTGCGGAGCGAGGAAATCGTGCTCCATACCTATAATGCGACCTTTGAGCTCGGTCGGGATCTGGGCATCTAGCCCAGAGATAGTATCCGGAAGGTCCTGCACAATAACTTGCTGGATATCAGGATACTTGTTGGCCAGAGCTACAGCGACCTGCCCGTGCGAGCCACCAACATCGACGAGCGTCCTGGTATCAGCCAGGTCGCAGCCCTGCAGGAGGTACTCGATGCTGTAGCTGCTGTGCAGGTGGGAAAAGCTCATGGCGTCGATGAAGCGCTGCTGCCGCGCTGGGTCCCTCTTGATCACGTCGAAAGGGTTCTCGCCCGTCGTACCGTGCGCCAGCGAGTAGCCGCTCTCGCTAGGCTCTTCGCTGCCGGGCCAGCGCTGGGCGGCGTCGACTGTGCGCGACAGCGACGGCCAGAACTCCTCGGCGATGTTGAGAATCCACGCCTCAAGCATAGGGTTGTCGAGGAGCACCCGTGAGGCCGCTGTGTGCACAACGGCGCCCCTGTACGGCTCCGCAAAGACGTGCCGGCCCATGGCGACGCGCAGGAATCGCGTCATATCTTTGACGGGGACGCCGGCGGCGCGGGCGACAGCATCAAATGTTGTCTCAGCCCCCTCGGCGGTGGGCACGTGGCGCGCTAGCCCGTGGCGGTAGATGTACTGGATGCTCAGCATTAGGTACTGGTCCCCCGCGCAGTTGGCGATGAGGGCGACAGGCCCCAGGAGGAGGTGGTGCAGCTCGTCGGTCGCCTCAAGGGCTGCGTCCTTGGCGGACTGGATGTCTGCCGGCAGGGGGCCGTGTGGGAGAGAGGCCGTCACCCTTGTCGAAAGAGGGCTCAGGGAGGCCCTGGGTGTGGAAGAACTCAAGATATTTCTTGGTGCAGTCCTGCACACGAGCAAGAAGCTGGGTCATGGGGCCTGTAATTACAGTTTCTTGATCCGCCATGATGGGCAAAGAAAACAGAACAATGAGTGACTTTGCAATTCTAATTTGCTTCGATATATATATTCGTTCCTTGTCGTTTTGATAATATGCGCAGAGACACTTCGTGACCAGCCTGACGACAACGGTAAGGTTAACAAGTGCTCCGGAACGAGTATCTATCCATATGGCAGTATTATATGAAACAGACAATCCCCCAGGCATACGATTCCAAACCACAAAAGAAGAACTTTCTTACCAAACACTTTCTTTGATTACGAATCCGCAGATACTTGCGGTCCAAGTACAGACACTATCGTTGGAAGTCCCCCTGCATACACTCCTTACTCATGTTCCACTGAGACGTAGCTAGATGTATTTTCACACAGTGTACAACTTCAACCCTGTCAGATCGGGGATATCTAAGGGATCCCACTTCATCTC
Organism: Immersiporthe knoxdaviesiana; assembly: GCA_021117315.1. Classification (NCBI taxonomy): domain Eukaryota; kingdom Fungi; phylum Ascomycota; class Sordariomycetes; order Diaporthales; family Cryphonectriaceae; genus Immersiporthe; species Immersiporthe knoxdaviesiana. The sequence goes on from CP088206.1 coordinate 7,128, forward strand.
CCAGGGTCTAAGCTCGATGCAACCTCGAGTCAGCACTGCAGCCTGCAGGTCACACCAACACAGTGACACTATTTAATATTTGATATACTTATAGTGACTAGAGTAGACAAGGACCACTGCGTCTATCAGGCCAGGCCTCGTGTTGGTACTATGTAAAGGCACGCTCTATCCACCTCGGATGTTACGTAGGGGCGAGCTGAACTAGATTACCAAGGCACGGAGATACCCAGAGGTCCCTTTTCCAGAAAATAAAAAAATAAAAATAAAAATAAAACTAAAAAATTGACCGCGCTGAATAAGGTTGGTGGCTGAGCAATTTCAAACTGACACTCCAAATGCATCCAGCAGGTTACTCGTTCTCTGCCCTTCTACTCTGAGCACTTGTCCTAGAATCTGTCCAAGCCCTTTACTCTCTCGCTTTCTCTGGCACTCGAGCTACAATATCATGTCTAAGGCAGAACACACGCACAACAATAATACTTCAAATTATCTCTCGGGATGGCGGCTCCACGTTGTCATTGCGTGCCTTTTCTGGGGCTCCTTTGTTATGGCACTGGACACTAACATTATCAACGTCGCCCTACCCGTTATCACGTCCGATTTTCACGACCTCAAGGACTATGCGTGGTATGGGAGCGCGTACCTGCTGACTCTCACAGCATTCCAGCCCTTGTACGGCTCCGTCTACAAGTATTATCAGACTGATATTGTGTATCGGCTTGCTATATTTACCTTCGAAGGCAAGTACTTATATGTCAAAATCAACTATCGCTTGAAGCTCGTCTTCTAATATTGTGTATTACGTACTAGTTGGCTCAGTTCTATGTGCTGCTGCCGTGAACTCCACTATGTTTATTACTGGAAGAGCTGTTACGGGATTTGGGGCGGCGGGGATCCTGCAGGGCGCTTTGAGTATTATCAGTCAAGTCGTTCCTCTTGAGAAGCGGTCCGTTGTTCATTTTCCCAACAGCACCCTCTAGACAACTTTTCCAAGTACTTAACCTTTTTCTGAGAAAAGAGAGCTAATTATCTCCATCTGACTTGTCAGTCCTCTGTATATGGGCATCGTTATCAGCGTCTTTGTCATCACTACCACAGTCGGCCCAGTCCTCGGGGGCGTATTTACGCAGCATAGTACTTGGCGCTGGTGTTTTTGGATGTAAGTTCTATACTTTTCAGTTACTAGCTAGCACTAGTAGTCGGGGTCGCACATCGAATGCAGTTATACTGACTGATTCTTTCGTATAGAAACCTTCCTATCGGTGCAGTCGTCCTCGCGGGGCTCACCCTCTTCCTCAAGATCAGGGGCGTGCTGAATGCGGATCGAAAGCTCCCATTCAAGACCAAAATTCGGAGGATGGACCTAGCCGGATGTCTCACATTCCTCGGCGCAGTCTGCTGTCTGCTGCTTGCCTTCCAGTGGGGTGGGCAGTCCAAAGCATGGAACTCGGCCGATGTCGTCGGATGTCTTGTCGGTGGAGTAGCTATTGGAACCGTGTTCACCTACCTCTCTTGGAAGAGGAAGGACGCCGCCTTGATACCACCTCGCATCTTGAAGAAGAGGTCTATATGGACGGGTTCAATGGTGCTGTTCTTCTTTGGAGCTCAAAACTACATTGTAAGTCCCAAGATTGTAAACATCTCTTCTCAAATCACTTGATGCATTTGTGCTGACAACTTGGAATTTCCGAATCCCAACCAGAACTCCTACTATCTCCCTCTATGGTTCCAAGGAGTCAAAGGTTACAGCCCCGTTACGACCGGCGTTGACTTTATCCCACGGCTTCTCCCGCAGCTCGTCGCCCTCATTATCGCTGGTGCTGTGGTTAAGAAGTTCGGCCACTATGTTCCGTATATGCTCGTGGGCGAGGTGATCGCTATCGCCGGCCAGGCTATGCTGACCCAATTCAAAGCTGACAGTGATGCCGTCTACTGGGCCGCATCGCTTGTTGTTAGCGGCATCGGGACAGGCATCGCTATGCAATTGCCCTATACCGCTGTCGCTGTTACGCTCCACGATGAGGACATCCCAGTCGGGAACACTATCGCTATACTCTTCTACCAGCTCGGAGGCGCCATTTTCATCTCGGTAGGACAGAATATCACCATCAGCACTATTATCGACCTCGTTCCCAGGATCCTTCCTTCTGAAATTACCCCCGAAAGGGTAATTGCAGAGGGCGCTACAAATCTCCGGGCTATCGCTGCTGATGCCAAGGAGCTTGCACTGCTGCGCGATATATGGAACACGGCTATCACGAGGACTACGATATTGTCTGCAGCTGTCGTTGGTGCCTCAGTGCCTTTTACTATAGGCATGGAGTGGTTGAACTCTGTCAAAGTTGCCCAGGAAAATACGAGAGCAAGTGAGCAGCAGGACTTGGCCGAAGATAGTCTGATAAGTCTTGACAAGGTGTCTCAGGTGCTCCCTCGAGTTCCAGGAAAAACCGGAAATTCGTAACGATATAAACGCCTACTATAGAGCAAGAAAGGAACTCTTAAGTCATACATACATACCTTTCTATATGTGGAAAATAAATATACTCGATAATGTCTGAATAGAAAGGGTTGGTGAATTATGTCTCAACGGAGAAGCACATCGCTTTCCACGTCATCCGTACAGCCATCTCGCCTTGTTGCACCAAGATCGGCTACAGAGTTGTAATTCTTGTGTAACATTGACAAATAATTTCGTCTTTTCTGCATTTCAAACACCAAGTAACGGATCTCGAGCCGATCTCCATGTCAGACTGTAGCGTTCGCGCTGACGAGAACTATAGTCGAGGGTAGAAAAGTCCTCGCATCTCTCGAAGATCTATAGACATGCCTAAGGCCCTTAGCGATATTCCGAGACATAAGTAACCCGAAAAAGGCAATGCTCTCGAATTCGCTTTGCTCAAGACAAGTATAAATACAGGCTGGCAATCCAAACATCGATACAATCATTCCACAACAACCAAGTCATCTCTTCAAGCATTGCATCGAAATCACAAATCAATATCAATTTCCTACCAACCTTGTCACTCTGATCAAAATGAAGCTGTACGCTATCGTCTCCGCGCTTCTCTTTGCCAGCATGGCTACCGCTTGTCAATCGCTTGGCCAACCCTGCGACCCCGGAAACGGCATTCATTGCTGCAAGCCCAACAAACACCACTGTGACAGGACCTCACACATCTGCGTTAAGGACTCCTAGTATGATTACATGCTTGATATTACCCTACAAGTCTTACTATTCGTACTAACTTATACACATAGGATCAGCTAAATAGAGGCTGATGGAGGAACGAAGAACTCTAGCCGTTGTATGGAGTTCCCTCTAGAGCTGCTGGAGGGTTTAAGCTCGGCCGGCTAAGAGTGGACTAGATAGTGCTTATGTCGGAAATATATAAGAAAATCAGAGGCTCTTTCTATCTTTATGCTTACTTCTTAGCCCTTAATGCAAATCGAGATAAGAATATAAAACAAAGCTGAAAATAATATCTTTTAGAATAATTAGCTGGCTATTAGCAATCTAGCAGTTGCTTCGCGTTTTGTCAACCCGCCGAAGTCGGGAGCACTTGATATGTTCTTATTAATTTTAATGTGTTTTGCTTGTTACAAAAGACACAAGTTATTGAATTCTTACTTCCAATTTTGGCATTTAATAATCAGTTGCAATGCGCAATATAATGCTACTAACAGCTCAAGTCCAAGTTAGTAAAACTCAATCAGGAGTTCCAGTAGATTTTGCTATAGAGCGGAAGGCTTATCGAATTTTATCAATTCTTTAAGCACTATTAAGGCGACATAATATAGTCTTAATATCTCCAAGTAGACAGCTTTCTAGTTTAAGATCTTCTTTGCAAGCTTTAAGCCAGGTACTGTAACTAGACTTAAAAAACACTAAGCTCTACTATATGTTTACCGCGATATCAAGTATAATAGTATTGTAGTAGCTAGTGTAGTATGCCTCTAGACTTAGACTATAGATAGGCCCTGGCGGCACATATATAAGAAGACTATATCCCGACTTTAATTTTTTTTTGCAGATAGACAATACGATTATGTTCTCTTCCTTTTATATCTTTTTGATCTACCTAAGCAGATGTTGAAGAATAGTAATATTTTCTCTTGATGCAAACCTGCAAAGGGGACAGGTTAGCTTATTGTCGGAACTTTTCTGATCCAAGCTTCTGTAAATATATATTGGACCGATCAGCTCAAAAGGCGAGAGATAAAGAGAAGCGTATATAAAACACGTAAAGAGAAACACATTTCTAAGAGTAAAGTCTTCTATAGTTAATCTCAAGCTCTGTTATTATAACCCATCTAATATGCAGGTCACAAACAAGAGTATACAGAACAATAGTCGGAATGCTAAGCTGGAAAGATTCAATATCAGAACAACTAGCAAAATCTGCTTATATAAGCAAGAGTTAGAGTTATAAGAAAAGAACCAATCAGAAAGAGACTTCAAGAATCGCAAGCAGTCCTATCAATATAATCTTGGACTGCAACAGCCGATATTGATTTCGGCAGTCCAGTCTAAAGAGCTGAATATATAAGAACACGATTATTACTATTATATAGATTATAATATATAGCTCTTTAGTTATCAATCTAAGTATTGGATTATATTCTGATCCAGTAGCCTATATTAGGCAGTGAACACTTGCATTCAGAACTTCAGTTGACTGTTCCGTATTTCAAGGATAGTCTTGGCACCGCTCTTGTTAGCATAAACCCTTTGTGTACTTTGGAATCTTCGGATTACTGCAGTGCTTATTACATCTGTATTTAATAAAAGAGAAGCGACTGCGCTATTAGATAAACTGCGAATATGTAATAAAGAGCATCTACTAGTGTTTTTCTAGTATAGATCCAGACAATAAGCAATAGCAATTGCAAAAGTTTTCTTGTTTTCTGCGAGATATGAGAAATTGTTGCCGAAATAACCGCATGTATTTATATTCGAGCCGGAGCTGATTAGTAAGTTGGCTATAGCAGTTTTACTTTTTATTAAGGCGAGCTGTAGTTTCGTTCGTCTATTGTTATCTAGGAGGTCGATTAATGCATTTCGATTAATAAAAATCTCTAATATAGAGAAATGTTGTTAGGGCTCGGATAATATAGCTAATTGCAGTAGTGTTCTTCTAATCTTGTCAAGAATATCAATTCTTGCACCGTTTTTGAGCAGTATCCTAGCTGCTTCAGCGTTGCTTATAGCTGCTGCTCAATGTAAAGCTATAACCCTAGAGCTATTGCGATAAAAAGCTTTTCTGATTTATAGCTCCTGATAGCAGATTAGGCGCATCGTAACTTTATTCAATTAGCTGAACTATTCGATCAGACTATAGGCAGTATAAGAGAATCTAGAACTTACCGATATCTCAACTCGTGCTTTTGTGCGTGTTTAAGAAGGATCCTGAGTTAGTCGGTATTCCGAGAAAATACCGCTACGCTGCACAATAACATTTGACCAGGTATTTAGCTTTCTCGGCCGCGGGCCTGCTAAGCACGGCATCGGCATCTCTTTCGGCCCACAGGTCCACATCAGTCCTCCCGACTACAGACGTCGGTCCAGCTCCGATCGACGCCGACAATACTAAGCTGTTTGTCTATCTCTTCAATTCGGTTGCCACATCCTCTATAGCCAACAACCACTCTCGCATGCATGGGTTTTGGACGCGTAATGCGGTTTATTTCGATTCTCGATATCGCTTTGTTCTGCACTTGATACTTTTCTTTGCTACACCTCACCTCGCTTTTCTAGACAATCAAGAGGGCAAGAGCGATCAGGAGACACAGTCGATGACTTTGAAGCTATCGAGTGTAAGACCGACATGTTTATAGCAGTCCGACTTTGTCGCAGTGTGGCTTTGATAGCACATTTGATCTAGCTTCTCATAGAAGAGATCAGTCTAGACCGTAAGTTGGGCGAACGAAAAAGGCTCGAAGAAAAGTACTGGATTAATAGGTGCGAAATCTCTTTATACTTCATCCGATATAAAGTCAGGTTGCAAGGAATTTTTACTGGTATATAATTGTCGCTTCTTAATATATATAATAATAGTCGAGTAAGGGGATAAGCTTCTCGGGACTAACTATCATACTGTACGCTTCGAGTTACTACAAAGCTGAGCGAGAACAAGGGATGCGATTGCTGCATAGCTCTCTGACAATCTACGATTCTTCGACAATATAGTGTGTAATCTACATAATAGTGTGTAGGTCTATGCCGATCAGAACTGGAATACAGTAGGTGAAGACTCGAGTCCTCCCTCTCTTTTTACAGAATGCTTTTGCTCAGTGATATAGCAGATTCTGCGCTGCGATATAACGCTACACAACACGCGACACGGGTAGTCAATTCGTAATTACGCCTTCTCAAGATTTGTTAAGAAGGTGTTCTTACAAGCGTCCTTATTGTTTAGGTGAAATAGTAAGGGTTAGTTAGGTGGCTGCGATTCTTAAATTGACGGAGTTGCAATATATATGCAATACAGACAAACAGTTGGAAAATAATTAACTTGAGAAGATAGTCTGCATGTAATAAGATTTGTATCACAAGACCAAGAACAAACAGATAACAGTGTATACTGTGTGAATTAGTTAACCCCTTGCGATCGAGCTCGACTTTCAATTTATTGACACGCCGGAATACCCGATATATAATCCGATATTTGTCTTTCGTTGCTCTCAACCTGTTCCGCAGCTTCGCGGACTAAGTACTTACTTGAATAATAACACACCGAAAGTGTGAGCTGGCAGGGGTGGCCGGGAAGTGGGGGTTGCCGGGAACTAAGGCTTCCGATTTACATGCCGATTCGGACGCAAATAATGAGGCGACTTCAGCAGACAAGTAACAGCGACAAACGTCAGAAGAAGATATGAGTTGGACATGCCGACTGGTTCATTGATGGCATTCCCTCGGGCCGAATTTTGGAGTCCAAACGCGGGGTTCGTCTATGGTCATTCGGCATTTATTATAAATAAGTTTCACAGCCCTTATCAGACGGCCGTGAACTTGACATAAACCACCCTGCCAGTAGACCACCCTGCGATGCGATGTTTTGTTTCGAATTTAAACATTACAGACTGCACTCCCCAACTATCGTTTCTGTCTAATGATAGCTTTCCAAGGCCGCCTGACACAACAATGGAAAGTGTAACAGCTCCCCACCATCTCAAGACTGCACGGTTGAGTGCAACCATCGAATCCTCCCAAAAGGTCACTAGCATTGTTCAAGGAGTTATCCAAGCCATCAGGGACGACGGAGACAAAGCCGTGAGGAACTACTCCGAGACCTTTGACAAATGGTCTCCCGAGTCGTTCAAGCTGTCTCCGGAACAGATACAAGAATGCATTGCCAAAGTTCCCGCACAGACGGTGCAGGACATCAAGACTGCTCAGGCAAATGTTCGCAGGTTCGCCGAAGCCCAGAGGGCCTGTATCAAGGATCTCGAGGTTGAGATGCAACCTGGTGTCGTTCTTGGACACAAGAACAACCCCATTAATCGAGTCGGCGCGTGAGTGCTCCTCCAAATACTGTATACGAGGGCAGACAAGCTGACCCACCTCAGATACATCCCTGGTGGCCGTTATCCTCTGCTTGCCTCAGCACACATGACTATTATCACAGCCAAGGTTGCCGGGGTAAAGCAGGTCATCGCATGCACGCCTCCAATCCAAGGGCAGCTCCCCAACGCAACTGTCGCAGCAGCCCACTTTGCTGGTGCCGATGAGATCTTCATTCTCGGCGGTACGCAGGCTATTGCTGCTATGGCAGTGGGCACGGAGACGGTGAAAAAGGTGGACTTCATCGCCGGCCCTGGCAATGCATTCGTAGCCGAGGCGAAACGCCTCCTCTTCGGAAGCATTGGTATCGACCTCTTCGCTGGCCCAACCGAGACCCTGATTGTGGCCGATGAGCACGCCGATCCCTTCACCGTTGCAACCGATCTGCTGTCACAAGCCGAGCACGGTCCTGATTCTCCCGCCGTCCTCATCACGTCCTCGGAACATGTCGGCAAAGAAACAATGAGGATCATAGACAAGCAGCTTGAGAACCTGCCGACTGCCGAGGTAGCAGGAGTTTCTTGGAGGGACTTTGGACAAGTCGTTCTCGTGAACAGCACCGACGAGGCTTTTCACCTTGCGGACAAGTACTGCAGCGAGCACGTTCAGATTATGACTCGGAACCCCCGGGAGGCGCTCGAAAAGATGACCAACTACGGAGCACTCTTCCTCGGTGAGAAGACATGCGTCTCATATGGTGACAAAGTAAGGCTGTTCAGACCCCTCCCTTTTATATTTGGCTCCTAACGATGAAATAGTGCATTGGCACAAACCATGTGCTGCCCACTCGCAAGGCTGGCAACTACACTGGAGGCCTATGGGTGGGTAAGTATCTCAAAACCCAGACATATCAACAGATACTGGACGAGAAAGTAAGTGGCGAGATGGGAAGGCTCTGCGGTAGATGCTCACGGGCCGAAAACTTTGAAGGACACGCTCGGTCTGGCGATTTGAGAGCGCAAAAGTATTTGGGAGATAACTACGAATGGATCAAGAAGTCGCAGTCCTGAACCTTGGTTGAGTCTGTTTCCCAGATTGTAAATGATTCAGCATAGTTATCCGTTTATTAGAGCTCTTGTCAGTCTAATATTACGTGGGCATGCCTAGCTATAAGATGAATATATTGTGAACTGAGATTACCGCTATTAGAGGTTTCGCGAGCTTCTCCATTGCGGCTGAGAATGCTCCACTAACACGCTAAAGAGGTAGTATAAGGTCACTTTGATGCCGGAGGGCTGGACTTTGACTTCTGTGCCCCGACCGAGGATAAAGCTCTGTATAGTTCCGACTCCCCTACTATCTACCCTACTAACAGAGAAGTGTGCTCGACATGATCCCGAAAACAGAAGCCGGAAGGAGGAAAATAGGCGAGTGCTTATCTAACAAGAAGACCCAGAAGCTAGGGGGACTCGTAACAAGAATAGGAACTCCAAGAAGCAGTAGGAACAAGTGGAAACGTCAGGCGAGACTATCCTACAGATACGAGAACCCGAAGGTAGTCAAGTTGGCGAGGCAAACAACGGAGACATTAAGAACGAGCTGCAGATTTACAAGTTCTCTTTGCTAGGAAAGCTTGGTCATCTCACTGTGTCAGACTAGTGCCGTTGCTGTAATACTAGACCTTTGCTCAACCCAGCAACCAGAGGGCTATAAGCTGTAGTTTGTAGGGGAATGCCAGTTACTATGACAACAGCACCCAAGATGATAAACCTGTTGCGTTTGAGAATTGTCCCGAGCGCGGAAACCAAGACTGCCTAAACCCCACAAACTTCCAGATCGATAGTACAGTACTATGTACTATGTACAACAAGCAATTTTTGAAACACAGCAGAAATAACTGTGCACTTGAGAAGAGGGGGGAAAGGGGGGTCGGTCCGGGACCCTTGACCTCACCATCCACTCCAAGAGTGGGACGTGAACCGAAGGGGTAGCAGGAAGTGGAGGCAGAAAGTAGAAATATTGGCGGACCGAAAGCGACTGTATATGTAGGATTTAGTTTCAAAAAGGAAGATAGAAAGAAAGAAAATGAAAATGAAAGAGCAGAGAAGAGCGTTTGCTCCACTGCAGTCTCGGAGTTATAGAATCTAGATATTACAGCTCAGTCAAAAATTTATAGATTGTCGAAAATGCTACTGAATAGATATGATGCCCTGCTGCATCTCTATAACTTACACAAATATATGTGTATATTTCTATCAACATCTACTTTTTATACATACTTTATTCTATTATTAGCAAAAACAATACACCCGGTAGTCTTGGCTAGACTCGAACAATATATTAATCCTATCTTTCCAATAGGCTGAAAACGAAAGAGCAAGAGACCGAGAGAGATAGTATAAATCAGAAGATCTGATAATCACATAAGGCCAAGCTTGATAAATTATGCCATTAGCTGTTCAATGTGTTAGAGAATTTTATCTGGTGCGAATGAGATAGAGGACAACCTGACTTGGGGAGTATTAATATAAGAACAAGAGAAAGGGGGTCTCAACCGATTATCTTGTTCTCGGTACATTAGCTGATGGTTATTATGAAAAGTTGAGCTTCTGCCTTTATCTGATACTATTCTTGAGACCGAGTTGGGACGTACCTGTGAATCTAAGCTGGGCTGGGCAGCGTCATCCTTTAACTTGGCGCTTGCCTGCCGGTGTCAAGTATCCTCAAAGTCTTGATTCGGAGCTTGCATACTGGATATCGGGGATGTAAGACGTGTCTTTCTCTGCTAGGGTATCCGTGACCTTGGCCAGTCCTGCACAAGTCTTCAACTACCAGCTTTGAGAAAAAGACCGCCCAGCTACAGAATCAAACAAATAGTCATTCATAAACTAAACTAAGCCAGAACCCCTCCAAACCCACTTTGTGAAATGGGAATCCAATTACTTGGCACGAAAGCGATCCCAACTCGAGTGTAAACGGGCTTCACAGACGCTGACATCGACGTGCCTTCACTCACCAGCAAGACCGCATAGGTCCTCCCATGTCCTCCCTGCTGTGCCGAGGGCTTGAGCCTTCCAAGCACGACGCATTTTGACGGGGCCTCGGAACCCGTACCTTCCGTGATGTCCAAGATAACTTTGCCCGCCTTGCTTGTCGAGGCGACGTTAAGATCCACATCCCGCACAACCACAGTCATCTCCATGGAGCTTGAATTGTCATCACTGCTATACCAAGATCCTGCCCGGCTCCTCAACCATGGCGATTTGAATTCTTCCTGTTCCCATTCCACCTGTGCAAAGGGCAGATCCAGATAGTCGATCTGTCCTTCGTAGGACATGCAAGACCATGTTGGTGGCGCGGATCCGTCGAATCTAATCTTTCTCAGAGTGGTACAATCAGAAGCCCTGTGCCAGAGCATGCTGCGTCGAAGGATACCGGGATTTTTGAAGTCGTTCAAAACCCCAAAGCCGCCGGAGACACCGAAGCTTTGCACGAGCCGCTTTTCAAGCCCTGATATTGCGACCGGGCGGTCGGTTTGTCGCGAGAAAGCAAGGCGAGAATATTGCTTGCATAAGTTCTGGTGAAACAGAATTTTGCCGCCGCGAGAAGACTCAATTGCGACTTTGGGAAAGTTCGGGTCGCCGAGGAAAGATGCAAGTGTACTTGAGAGAGGATACATCAGTCAATTACTGTATTTTGGAATACCGGCCAAGGGAACCAGCTGAGCACTTACTTGTCCATCCGTGCCATTGTCTCGCATCGAACGCCTCCACCACACTCCCAATATGTTTGTTTATCTGTAAAGTAGATAGTTCTTCTAGCCAGTGCTCTCTCTTGCAGCACCCATCCACGCTGACTGAGATTGCTTTGCAGAACATCCTGACTGAAGTTATCCATGAACTCGCACACAAACACGGGAGGCCTCCCTTCTTGTCGCAATATGATGCTCTGCCGCTTCTTACGCTTCTTTAGAAAACCATTGTACTGTCCCAGAGCTGAGCATGCTGCTAGGACGCTGTAAGCGTTGCTAAACACGTCTTCCATGCGCGTAGCCTCGTCCTTGAAATCTCCATCAGGGCCTTGGATAATGCAGATTGAGTCAATCCACAGATACTCTAGGCCGAGCTCCCTAGTCACCGTGACAGCGTCCTTGAATGTGAGCGGCAAATTGTCGAATTCAATACTGTCCTTGTGGCTGTTGAGGTTGGAAGGAAATGTACAAAAGTGTGGAGGCTTTCCCCACGGGTGAGACAGAGCAAAATATTTCATGTCGTCACCCAGCTGTGTTTCGTACAGTCTGAGAGCTGGATTGACCGAGGTCCCCACATAGATCAACCTTGTAGGAAGGCCCTTCGAGCTCGAGGATCTGCACTCAGAGTGATTGTGATCGCAGTCAGTCAGCCACTCTTTCAGAATCGTGAAATGGGACCTGCTGCCGACTTCGGGCAACTGTGGAAGACCAATCTGCCACCATGTCTCGAGCTGAGATGTTTCGCCAGGTTCTTAGGAATTATCCATTGTCAGTAAAATCACAAATCACAATAAAGCGCGAATATAAGATTACAACTGTAAATACATACCAGGATCTATGTGCATCGTGAGGGCTGGAGGATAGCCCTCATTAAGCCTGAGGTTGGACTTGTTCTTGTCAAAATATGCGGTTGATCCGTAACGGTGATCGATGTTCTTGCAGACTTCCCATCGCATCCTGCAGAAGTCGCAGGTCACGGACTGACGCTCGAGTTCTTCTAAATTGTCTTGGAACCTCAAGTCACCCCACAGGTTCAGTTTCTGGCATTTGCCACAAAGTGTTGCAACTTCCGAGACATGTGGCATCGCATCATTATGCCAGAGGTGCTGCCGAAGGACATTTCTGGCGAAGGCATTGTCGATGGGGAAGGTCCACACGCTATCGAGCTGATTGAGGCATCAGTTTAATATAGCAAGGTAGCATGGTGAGAGATCCTCCACTTACTGGCTTAAGGTTGATCTACGTTAGCAATAGCTGAATTCGAAGCGTCAAGATCGGATCTTACTTCCTGGAATCTACGTAAGTTTATATATCTGGTAAAGTAGATTTCAAGATATTTTGGCCGCTGATATTATATATGTACTTACATGCTAACATTCAGTCAGCTTTTGCAGCAGACATTGCTTGGGGAAGAGTAAACTTGGTCGCAATTACTAAACTTTGACGGAAAACTTACAGTCTGTACTCAAAGATTCGACAATTCGCATCAGTATGTACTCTTGAGACTGGGTATGCAGACAAGATTACTTACGTACTAGAACATCGTCAGTTTACATAAGTACTCAAGTATCAAAGCTGGCTGGCCTATCCAATAGCCACTTACTGTCTTAAAGAAGAAGAGAAGAAAAAAAGGCCGCTCAATTAGCAAACTTGTTTAAATTAATGTAATTGATAGTCCATATCAGTGGACGCTCACCATTTTCTAATAGCGTGTTAGCAATTGAAAAGGAGTAGCAGCTGTTCAAGCTCGGAGCCACTTACTTTCTTCTCTGCTGCAGGAGCCGACAGGAACTCTTGAGCCCCATGCTGTGTCAAAAAAGTAGGACCAAGGTGCCCATCTCTTCTTGTGCCTGTGAACCAGTAAGCGCTGTCTTTCTTGCCCTTCTCCTCGATTGCTCGGAGCGCGTTGCAGAAACCCTCGGCTGTAGCTCTGAACTTTGAGGAACCAAAAGTTGATTCAGTTTTTGGAGCCTGTCCCAGATTTTGAGACGGCGAGACGTCAGTGACTACAATGCCTGGGTGTTCCGAGCTTATCTTGAGGGCGTCATTGTCGTCCGCTGTAGTCTCCCTGGACAGCTGGAAAGATTTGCTTCGCGGAGAAAGCGGCACAATCAAAAGTTTGTCTTCCACGATACGAACCAGGTCTCCAATGGCTGTCGAGCCACTGCCTTCCGGATCGCTTTTGATGTGGTTTATGCATGCAACCACTGTTGGGTGAACTTGGGCTGTGTTGGTCTCTCGATCATATACCCAGTATGGACCTGGGTGACCATCAGAGCTGACCATGCCCTTGTTCAACTCTTCGAGTTTGCCATGGCCGTAAAGTAACCAGACAAGTATCTCCAGAGTTACACATCCCATAGACCAGATGTCGTAAAGCCGAGACCAGGCAGCATTGGGCTTGGTCTTGACTTCAGGGGGCTCGTAAGATGGCGTCGCGTCTCGTGTGCTTGTCGGTCCTCGTTGTGCTGTCGCGGCAATATGGCGTTTTGCCAGCCCCATGTCCGCAATTCTCCAGACACCAACGCGAGTGTTGTCCCTGAATATCAGTATGTTCTCAGGTTTCAAGTCGCCATGTCGATAGGACTCTGTCTTCTGATAATTGTGGAGTTTGTCGAGGGCACCAGCCAAGCCACTCAACTGATGCACAACCTCTTCGACGAGGCTAGACGTTAGTGCCGGTCGTTCATCGTCCTGATACAGATCTCGAAGACTCCCCCATCGGCCCACTGGAACAAGAAGTACCGTCTCGTTCCTTTGGTTATGATGGCCTTGACTGAAATGATGTGCGGGTGTTTCAGCCCACTGGTTTCCTCCAACGCCCTTGCCTCGGCTTCCCACTTGGCCAAGATTTGCTTAGCCCGCTGATTTCCAGACTTCTTCTTTACGCTCGCAGATGCCTTGAGCTCTTTGAGGGCAGCGTTTGCGGGTGACCCATCTACCTGCACGCGTAAGATGTATTAGAAATCAGCAAAACGCCTGAAGAACACGGAATGATAAACGATTCTGGAAAGTATAATATCCGACCTTTGTCATAATCTCCTCCTGGTGTGACGGATGGATAGTGATCTGAGAGACGTCGCCGAATGTACCCTCTTTCTTCTCCGAGTCCATATACGTGAATGGGAGGATATGTTCTTCCTTCAACTCAAGGCGGACGTCGGTTTTCAGGTCGGACTTCGGAAAAACCGGTGCCAGAAACATCCACTGTCTCTGCTCAATGTCCGCCTTACGGGCCGGGCGCCATAACTGCCGAGAGAACCAAGATTGCTCCTCGATGGGATCGACGATCGGTAGTGACTTGTCGCTGAATTGGTGTTGTTTGAAATTGGCCATTACCGCTTTGAGTTTTTCCGATCTGAAGCTGCTGTAGACGCAGAGTGCGAAGAGCTTCTTGGCCGAATTCAGTACGAAGTCGATAATCTCGTCGTCTTGGCTGTTTTCGGGGTGCTCCTTGCCATCAGGGTAGAACTCTTGCATAATGGAGTCACGGTGTATTAGTCGTTCGACGGACCCGTTAGGGAAAAACCAACTGCCCTGAGGGAATACAGATCTGACACGACATTCTGCAATCTGGTCCTCAAGGTTATTAGGATCAGGAAATTCCGATTGGCTCGACATTGTACTTTTTGAAAGAAACATAGACCAATAGTCTAATAATTTTTACCAAGTCAGCAAGACTTTCATTACGCATAATACTTCTAGCCAAGCATTGTTTTATAATTACTGAGCGTGTCCGAGTCGGTAAGGCTCTGCAGAAGAGCCTCATCGAGATGCGTGTGGAATAAAAGTTAGTCAGCTTCTGCATATAGTTCCAATAGTCGATATGCATTTCCTGCCTTATCGCTATTTATTACACACACTATTATATCACCCCTTGTTCTTACTTTGCCTGCATATAACGTCGCTACCTAGATAGATAGTCGAGAAGATTACTTAGGTAGGCAAAGCTTGCTAAAATACTATCTATTTGAAAGAATATAGCGGTCCTGTTACGGTAAAGGATCACTATCTTCGGCGCAGGCTGAAAATCTGTGGCTTACATAAAGCGTCTTAGCTGAGCTGGATTCTCGACTACCTTCCGTATCCTCGCCTACTATCTGACCACCCTCAAATTACTTGGTCACCCTAAACTCTCCTTATATTGTCCAGCTCGGTCAATAGATAGCCCAGCCTGACCTGCCTAGTCTGCTGGACCTGCCCACCATCTCCCTCCCCCTTTGCTTTCTTTTCCAGTCTCCCCGACTGTGCCAGAACAAGGCTCTAGCATCAATTCTTGCCTATAGTATTCAGGCGCCATACCCCCATATCAAGTTTTGCATGAGACAATGTCGCTTATGGATAAGTTTGCCGGAGCAGTAATGCTGTAAACATTACGAACCACCTAGTTCTATGTCAGAAAGATTCTTACAAGGTTAAACAACTTCTGTTAATGGTAATCGATTAACATACACGTATTTGATATGAGTCTATCGGGAATTTGGAGCTTAGCAAAGCTGTCAGCTTCCCCGCATCGATTCTTCTGTCCGGAATCTCCTGATGGACGTTTGCTTGAAGTTTTTCGATCGAAGACATGTTGACTTGAACTGAGCTTGCAGTCTCAAAGTCTATGTGTGACATAGTCCGAGATGCCATTTCTATTTGCAAATGAGAAATTTAGAATGCCTGAAAGTTATGAGGATCTTAAGAATCAATAGCTCTCGATCACAAAAACAACAGAAATTGGGATGCTTTATGTAGATATAGTGCTCACCACCACGTAGGTTCAAGTGTAAAAGGCATCATCAGCCTCTTTAAACTACTGAAATGGCACGTGTCGAACATACGGGGGTGGCTTTCAATGCCAATTTCAGCAACCTCGGGCTACCACTGCT
Source organism: Immersiporthe knoxdaviesiana (assembly GCA_021117315.1). Lineage (NCBI taxonomy): Eukaryota > Fungi > Ascomycota > Sordariomycetes > Diaporthales > Cryphonectriaceae > Immersiporthe > Immersiporthe knoxdaviesiana. The sequence goes on from CP088206.1 coordinate 23,254, forward strand.
CCTTCGAAATAGTCTTATCTTGAGTCACTTTGTGAATAGCAGGAATTTGACTAAATTCACGCACTTTGATCCTTCTAGAGCAGGATGCCTCCTAGAGCCTTACATCCACTGTGTTGGAGGAGGGCGCATGACCCCCAATATAGTGGTCAGCTGCAACTACACTGCCTGCGCCCGCATAATACCACACCAGCAGCTGAGGCTGATTTGGCCCGAGGTTTCAGCCGCAAGGGCTGTCATACGTTTTCTGAGACCCCACCCTGTCGAGGACTTTCTGTTGTGGTGTTGTCCCATCCCCTTGAGTACATGACTTTACAAGTAGAAAATGTCATTTGAAACCGAGAATTGGAAGCCTAGAAGGAAGATAAGGCCATTTGATGTCAAGACATCCAAATGCAATAGGTGAGCTTCTCGACATGTTTTGGCAGGAATTTTCAACCTTCTTCGGCTTGCTTTATTATTCAAATTCAAATTCAGCCTAGTACTTTTCTCAGGTCTTATAAACCGGCTAGACAATGAAGACAAGTTTCTCTTTTCCAACGGCCGCATCTCGAACTTCTCACACAACTTCCAATCTCCTAGAACTCGACCATCCCGCGACATCAAGGATAGTATACAAAACTAACGGACCCAAAATGCCGGCCTTTGAACGACGATGTGAGCTTCCCGAGTCTATCGACATGCTCAGTAGCAGGGACAGGAGGGATGCATCAGGGTTGGGGCCGAAACACAATGTTACATTCTCACCTGGGCACTCGGCCCCGCCTCCACGAGGCCTACACACAACGGAATTTCCGAGTTTATACACATCTGAAGAGGACTCATCTGCTCGGAAGCTGACCGTCGAAGAAGATGACAATTTTCTGATCGTGAGTCTATACGTACATGTTGTTAGCTTAGGCATACTTAGGCTGACTATGGACGATGCTACCAGCAGAATGAACCTTCACTGTCTAAGACCCGGCTATACAATGGGTCCTTCGACGTGCGAGACTTCGATATCGACAGAGCAGCTATCAGAGGAGAGGTGCCGTCAATTCAACGCGAGCATCAATCCTCACGACTGCCAAGCGAAAAGTCGTATATTACAGATCTGGGTGCCCAAGGTCGGATCATCGCTGCTAAGGCAGATACAGCACCAGTTGCCCCAGTGTCTATCCTATCTAGCGACGAAGAAGAAGCTACGACTTTGCAAGATCGCCTAGTGGAGGCTCGCCAAGTCATTCCAGGCCATACCGAGAAGAAGGGCTACTTCCCTGAAAAGACTTTCAACGATATTCTCATCACGAGGGAGTCCGTCAAGAGAGAGTTGGAAATATGCTTCAAGGGTGTTCATGGTTCTGGTGTTATCAACGAGTACACTGAACGAATATGTGGCCGGCCTGATCAGCAAGGAGAAGAAATTTTGTCCAAGAAGATCTTTGCTATATTGGTCCTGAGTGAGAAGCTCTCATCCATAGGACTGTTCATCGACGAGGGAGTCACCGACCGAGACCTCCCACTCCAGAAAGTCTTCCGACAAAACGGAAGATCCAAACGCTTCGATCTTATCCGCAAGGATGATACACCAGGACATTCCCGAGTACTGCAGTGCTTCAAAGATTGGAGTTCAGGGGCTGTCTTAAATTTTGAGGAATGGCAGTGGACAACCCAGCCTCCCTTTTTTATAAAGGTGAACGAAAAAATGTTGCCCAATTCCGATTCGAAGACCAGATTCCTCTTCCATTCACATCAGACAGCCGATACAACGGAGAAAGCGAGGGTCAACTTGAAGTCGAGAGCGGTTTCAGCTGTGTTTTCAAAGTAGAAATGCACCCTGAACAGCACGGTTTCCACGGCGACAAGGTATGTAACGAGATCGTCTAGACTAAGACCTAAATCTTGCTACTTATCTGACCTTTAATAGTTCTCATGCCAGCATTTCGCTGTCAAGTGCCTTACATCCAAGAACAGAGATGAGTTCAAGCGAGAAGCTAATGTGCTCTTGAAATTCAACGATGATACGCACAGGAACCTGGTATCCCTCCTGGCAACCTATGAGCAATTCAGCAAGTTCTATCTTATCTTCCCCTGGGCCGAAGCCAATCTTGAGGAGTACTGGGAAAAGCTAGACCCTAGCCCGACAATGAACCACGAGACTGTCCAATGGATAGCCAACCAATGCCAAGGCTTAGCTCATGGCCTGGCCCGGATTCATCGCTGGGACTCGCTTTCTGAAAGCCCAGGTATTACCATCACCAGAGAACGACAAAGCAGCCTTGCCGTTCCAACCCCGAATTCGGGAGACAACCATCTCACCGGGCACCATGGAGACATCAAGCCACCAAACGTCTTGTGGTTCCAGAACCCAGAAGATAAGACAGATCGAGGAACACTCAAGATTACAGACTTTGGCCTCAGTGAATTCAAAGCAAGCCATACCACCTTCCACAAACCCGGAGGCCCCGCTCGAGTTTCTCCGAGTTTTCGTCCACCCGAGTATGATGTGACGGGACAGAACGGTCGCTCTCACGACATATGGGCTTTGGGATGTGTATACCTGGACTTTGTTGCCTGGCTGCTGGGTGGCTGGAAATTGGTAGCAGACTTTTCAGAGAGGAGACAGTCGATCGATCCGAACTGGAAAAACATATCTACCGACACCTACTTTCAGATCAAGGAAGAAGATGGTGACAAAATAGTCTCTCTCAAGCCTGCTGTTAAACGAGTAAGTTCCCTTTCTACTAGTACCTCTTAGCAAATATTGCTTTCCCTATTTTCATAAATATCTAATCGTTCATGTAACATAGTTTATCCGGAGCTTGCATGACTATCCGCAGTGTACGGAATACCTACACGATTTTCTCAACCTTATTGAGATGGACATGCTGCATATAAAACCACACAGCCTCTCTGAGCACAGCCGGATTGGTATCCAAGATCTAAATGTGAGGCTGGCTGATCTAAAGACGAGGTGTCTCCAAAAACAATACGCCTTGGCGCCTGCTTCTTGGAATCGAAGATATTGTAAAAAGGCCTCTGGAAACGATGCAGAAGTAGTAAGGAACTGAGTGATTTGGTTCAGAGCAATAGACGCGAGTATAATCACAGCTCCAATTTACAGGTGCACAATATTATATATTTGCCATATCAAAACGAAGTCTAATGCAACAGAACTTTGCATATCTCTGATATTGGAAGCTTTGCATTCTTCCTTTACTGTAGCACAGTATTTAAGCTGCGCATGCTGTTCAAGGAACTCTTTAAACTATCGTTCCGATTTTTATTCTCTCGTCAATTTGAACTTTACGCCGAAGGCCAGGATTTCCCCAGCTCTTACACACACCCTCCAGCCCCTTTTGGGGCTGGACCACCTAATGTCTTGCTGTAACTCTAGGCTGACCCGAGGGTCAGCCTTTTCCTGCTCTGGAATAACCTGAATTACCGTAACAGTGACATAGCTACCTCAGATACCGGAGGATGTAGAAAACACAAGCGACAGGTCTTTCTATAGCAGGATGCTTGTGCTATAATCTTTAGACTTATGGGCAATTCTTAGAACTATAGGCAAAGGTCAGGTGCAAATAAATTGATTGATACTAGGTAAGTTCTGAAAGAAACGAAAAAAAAAACCATAAAAGACAATTGACACTTTGAAACAATCTAGAATAGCTATTGACATCAGACACCATCAGAGAATGCCTTGCCACCTGCCCCATTGTCAACCTCCATGGCGTCTTGCAGGCCGCACACCTCGAACAGTCGAACAGGGGTAATTCCATCAGGCGTACCTACAACGCCCTCGTCCCTGAGCCTGATCAGGGTGTCGCGGATAGCTGCGTAAGCAGGAGCCAGGGTGGCGAAGGAGAAGATCATGATGCGGAATCCCATCGCCTTAGCCTCCTCGACAGTGATCAGGGGGCTGTGGCCGTTCTCCACCGAGTTCAGCAGCAGCGGCCAAGGAGCCAGGTCGGCACACGCAGCAGCAGCCTGCTCCTTGCTCTTGAACCCCTCGAGGAGGCCGACATCAGCACCCTCGTCACGAGCGGCTCGCAGCCGTCCGATACACTCCTCGTAGCCAAGAGACTGCAGCGCGTCGGTGCGTGCAATCAGCACAAAGTCAGAACGCAGCCGGCGCTTGGTGGCGACGGCAGCGCGGATGCGGATGAGGTACTCATCACGAGACACAACTTTCTTGCCAGAGAGATGTCCGCAGCGCTTGGTCAGGATCTGATCCTCGAGGTGTGCACCAGCGACGCCAGAGCGGATATAGTGCTCGACTGTACGAGCAACCATGATAGGGCCTAAAGATTTGAAGACTAATATTCAGTATCTTGGGACCTAACCGATGTTGTTATGTGATGGATTGGGGTTGGAAGTAGGTCTCACTAACCACCGTAGCCTGTATCCATGTCGGCAATAAGAGGAGGCCCGAAGGGGTCAAGGTTGGCGATCATATCAGCATTGTCCCTCATGTCGTGGAGTTGGGCAATAGCAAGATCCGGCTGGCCAAGACGAGACGCAGTCGTTCCAGCTCCGGTCTAACATAGGAATTTCAAAAGGTCAGTAGGGGTGGCTCTTTCTCAAGCGTGTCATCGCGGCAGGCATTATGCTCGAGTCTCGTAGATCTCGCAAGGAGGTTATTCTGTCTTTCTTGTTTCTTCAAAAAAAAAAAAAAAATAAGAGACTAACCATATAGAGGGACTTGAAGCCGAGCTCCATAGCCGTGCGGGCAGAAAGGCCGTCGTAGACGCCAGGGCAGACGACCAGCTCATCTGTGTTCTCAAGAAGGTGTCGAAGCTTCTTGGCTCCAGAGAAGGGCTCCTCGTCTACGTCTAGGCCTGCGGTGGTGTTCTGGACCTTTACGTAGATGGGCGCAGCACTGTTGAGCTGCAGCCATGTGGTGGAGGCGGCCTTGAGGGATGGAGACGCACCCGTGGCGAAGAGTGGTCCTATGGGGCTGGGGGTCTCGGACCTGTCCAACGAGTGGGACGTCGTGTCAAGTCTGATCTCCTGGATAGCAGTGGTGGACGCCATGATCAAGTGCTGCTGTGGATGTTGGATTTCTTTGGCTTTACAAAACAAGATGTGCTCAAGAGGTCAAGAAACAAGTTGCCTTGGGATGACTGCTGTTTAGAAGAGAGGAATCATCACCTTTCGAAGTGGAGGTTGCCCTGATACTTATACTTGTCGTCTGTCTCCGTCTCTCTGCCTGTTATACCTCTCAAACTCTTGTCAAACTATTATCAATGCCAGACCTTCAACCTCGCACCCTGGCGCAACCTCCATCCTCGCACCCTGCAACAACCGACATCCCCCTCTTCGTATAACTCTGCCAAGCAAACGCCTTCGAACCACTTTGATTCCTCATGACGGACGAAGCCCGAGATGGTGTCGAGGATGCTCTTCCGTTTTGGTCATCCTGCAGAAATACCAAGACATGAAGCGATATCAGGATGAAACCCGAAGTCAGCAGCCAGCAAATCGCCAGGGTTCTGGACACCAAATCCCGCTGATAACAAGAGGAGAGGCGCATCTCGTTTTGTTGAGTGTCTGGCCCCGCGGGGAGGCAAAAGCCAAGCCTCCACGAACTGGACAAGAGTCCTTGTCGGGTATGGGTATGGGAACGCGCGCCTTCTTGGCATCACCTGCAGAGTCGGATCTGGATCGATGATCACGTCCAAATAGGAACTTGCAATTGATGACAGTGGGTCGTGTTCCTGGTCCGTCCTCCCACCACGCGCCTCCAGCTCCGTACGTCCCTCCTCCTGAGTATCCAGTCAGCGCATAGGTTCGCTTGGCAGGCGGGAACATCAATATTGGCTGCTTACTCAGTCTCACCAGGTGCAGTACGTACCGTTTCGACCGTGTAGGTCCAGTTGCGAGCAGCCCGCTCGGGAGGTAGTCATGTGGCCAACGCCATATCTTGAAAAGAGTCAGAGAGTAGGTTCCGACAGCGGCCTCTGGACGACTTTGTTATACCACTGATTCAGGGCTTCGCTCAATTTTTCGGGCCCGGGAACTTCAGCCATTCCGGTCCTATGCAAAGCCCATCTGACAACACAAATCAGCTGCTTGACATGGGATGGAGGTGTGGCTGGCTGCATGATTGAAAAACCCCAGCCAAGATAACCTGACTATCCCTTTTGGTTGTCAACAAGTCTCTGAGCAAGAGTCTATGAGCCGCGAGGCTGATGTTTGCCAGGTTGAGGACGGGTTTACCTAGCTAACTTATCACCAGGATCTTTGCAAAGGGAAATTTCTCGCGAGTACTTTTCTCGCAAACCTTGGTTGCACACTGTCACCTGGTCTATAGTCACCAGAGAGGGGGACATATCAACCCCAACTTCACGGGCCGAACAACATGCGGAGTAGCAACCATCACGTTCACAAAAAGACGTGTGTGTGTGTGTGTGTGTGTGTGTCATGATATGAAGTTGGTGTACACAACCACCCCATCCTTGGCCATAACCTGAGCCCTGGAGGTCTCGTTAACAAGGTCCCCCGGGTTATTTGGTCTAGACTATGCCCCGAGGAGGGGGAACACGATTGCTGGCACTATTGTTGTAACTGCTCTGATAGGCTGGAGGATGGACCCCAAATGCAGATCACCGCCGTGAACGGTGGCGGGGAGGCGGGTGCGAAATTGGCACTTTCGTCACGGCCTCCTGCAAGGCATCGCGCGGGAGTGCCGCATGGCCAGCTGCATTGCAACATTGGGGAGGCAACATGAAGGCGCAAAGCGATGCTTTTGCCTGTTTGGGAACCCACCGTCACATCGCATGTGAAGCCGCCCTCGTGTCTACTTGGTATCTATTGGTGGCGTGGAGCTGTAGGAACTATAGCAAGAGGTTTTTATCATGCCAAGGCCTGGCCAAGCCCCCACGCGGCAGATAATGCGCCTCAGGGTCGCGGTCTTAGACCGCGGGACCCTCTCTAGATGCAACGCTGTTACGGGAGCGCCCGCGCCTTTGAATTTCGAACATCCTTAATCCGAGATAACCGTTCTTGGCTGCAGGGTCAGATATGGGTCTTTTCGGACTGCAAAGTCCCGGATGCGAGAGGGCTCCCACCAATGGAACTGAGCATGTGGCCGTTTAAAACAATACGGGACCCATCGCGCTTGGGCGGGAAGACTTCCCTGGTGCCGCAGGGTTCAGTCTTGGTTTGAAAAAAAAAGGGCTCGATTGAGAAGAGGGACGGTGGCTTAGTTACAGATTCATTTCATTACTACATAGTCATTCTGGCAGGGCTGCTTCTAGAGATCTGAATTAAGAAACTAAATCCTATGTGAGAGATCCCGTATGTAACCAAGAAGAGCCGCGCATAATTCAATCACTGAAGAGATCGAATAGAGATTACCGACCCTGCCCTTCTTGGGGTGAATAGGAGGGGGAGGAGGAGGGGTAGTTGTCGTGGCAAGAGGAGACTTGCTGCCTATGGATGCGATGACTGTAAGCGAGTGGCTTCCTTTCCACCGGAGCGTAAGGGATTTTTTCGGTAATAGCTCTCGGCTGTCAAGTCATGACCTTCATTCTTCCGTTTCGCAAATCTTTGCCTGTTTTCTGTGGCGTGGAGCCGTCGGCTTACCTTTCCCTATTATCTTGTCTTACCTCTCAGCCATTCCGGCGCAGCTTCCTTTTTCTGAATTTGTTGAGGCGCGCGACGCGTGGTCAACCATGGGCCAAGACAATAGATAGCGCACCTTTGACAGGCGAGCGTGTCGTGTGGCCAGAACTGAGGCCGAGCCGGCGCAACAAGAAGAAAATCCAGCAACTTTGTTGGCATCCAAGTGAATCTTGGACTTTGAACCATCTTCTTTCAAATCCCTCCCACCCTCAGCAGTAGGCCGCTGATACGTTTCATGAAGTCAGTAATGCCCCAATCCTCGGAGGATACCTCCCTTTCCTCTCTCCCTGCATCGCCAAGAGCCCGGAGGATCCGTATTTTGATAGCAGACGTTACATGTGAGGATCAAATTTTTTTTCCTCACCGGTCGACCAAAGGAGCCTTCTTGGCGCCACGTCAACATGTCTATTGCTAGTATTTCTCTCGTAATGGAGAACCGCGTATAGCGTCAACACGCCCAGTATCAACAAAAACCTCAGTGGTTTTGCTTCTCCCCCTCCTCCTCCTCGACAGACACCTGAGCACCCCTCTCGAACTGCACTTTTCATGTGATCCGACGCATCACCTGTTCATCTGTTAAGCGAACCGCCGTCCCATTCACACAATTACGCAATGCAGACGCAAGCAGAAGCTGAGGCCGGCAATACCTCCTCTGATGGCCAGTCGGATCGGAGCTTTGTCAGGCGCTCTTTCCAACAGCTACAGGCGCCTGTGGACATGAGCCTCGCCAACCTCCCTCTGCTGGCTTGTTGTTTCATTACAGGTCTCTTGGATACAACTATGTTCGAAGGTAAGCAATTATACAGAATTTCTTCATCTTGGTCCATTCGATCGGACCATATGCTCTGGGCAGGAGGCCGGTCTAGACAGGAGGTTGCAACCACTGCCACCCTCGAGGCTAGATGTGAGCGGGAGACACAGAAATTATCAGGAACTTCATGACTGACCTGTCTTAGCCTATGGGACATTTGTCTCCATGCAGACAGGCAACACCATTTTCCTCGCCCTGGGAGCATCCAACCAGAACAGCAAGCCGTACGACTGGGCTCGCTCGCTCTGCTCCATCGGCTGCTTCGCGATCGGTGCTCTCTTCTTCAGCCGCTTCTACCGACGCCTCAGCCCTCAGCAGGCTCAGCGTGGGTCTCTCTCCCTTGGCTTCTTCATTCAGGCCGTATGTGTGTGTCTAGCCGCCGCATTGATCCAGGCCGGCGCAATCAATGAACGCCAGAGCAGCACCGGCGCCACGGACTGGCGAGAGATGGCACCAATCGCACTCTTGAGTTTTCAGGCTGCGGGCCAGATCGTGGCGTCTCGCGTCCTGGGCGTCAACGAGCTTCCGACGGTTGTTATCACGAGCTTGCTATGCGACCTCATGTCGGATCCCAAGCTGGCGACTACACCTATACTCCGTGGCAACAGGAAGAGGAACAACCGAGTTGTGGGGTTTGTGTTGACCCTCGTTGGTAGTATTCTGGGAGGATGGATGCTAAAGGGAACTGGAGAGGTCCAGCCCGTACTGTGGCTCGTCTGTGGAATCAAGTTTATCATCAGCTTCGCATGGTTAGGTTGGAAGGTTGATATGGTCAAATAGAAATAGAATTGAAGAAGTCCGATACAGAGTCGATGTGCTCGTGAAACATCCAAGTACTAAGTAGACTGCAATGAATACAAATGTCGCGCTTAGCACTCTTGACAGCCGAGGAAAAAGAAAAAAAAAGAAGACAACAGGACTATCCCAGGGCTCAAAAATAGTCACTGAAGAGTACTAACTATTACCAGAGTCACTTTCTAGTTTGGCCATTAAGAGTTTCACTGGCAATAAGACCCTAGAGGTTGGTGATGATCAGGCAGTTAATTAGAACCCTGATGTGGTATTTTGCTTCCTCGTCCACAATACACAATAATTACTAGGCGTGAAGAGAGCGAGGTCTAACCTCCAACTCTTGTCACGTCAAGTATCTCAAAAGACCCGTCGGTCGCAAAGGAAGCACGGTTTACCGCATGTCTACGTGCGAGAGCGTCAGCCTGAAAATCTCCTATCTGCCATAGCAGTATTCGTTGATTGAAGGAAGGGAAAGTGAGAGGCGTATTTGTGGAACCAGTCATCGTGATAGTGTCCCAGGCTCGAATCCCCAACAACTATTTGTCTCGGCGGCGGGGGAGTGGACCACCCACCCCGTAATGCCACCTTCTCGTTGACGCCTTTTCAAGGTAAGCTTTCCGTGGCGCTTATCAATACTCTGCAGTCATCATGGTAGTATCAATAATCCTTCTTTGGCTCTTGGCAGCTGAGACGGGGGAAGGATCCACTTGGGTGCCGCACAACCTTGAAAATTGAGGACACCCGGATTCCGAAATAGTGCTCCGGTCTTAGGTAACGAGTTCCGGATTTATAGTGAGGGGAAACAGAGGAATTGTATTACCCGATCTCATTATCATGCCGTGATTTTGCCCTATCTCATGTGCTCAGTTGAATTCTTAGGCAAGTATTACAATAGATAAATCCGATATGGCGTTTGCGATCAGTTCATTGCCAGCCTCAATGGTACTTGATCTCTGGGAAGGGAAAACTGAATGGATTGACGCTACAGAAGGAAAGGAAAGAAGGAAAGAGAGCGGAAGCCAGCCAGAAGGCTGAAGCTTATCTAGAAAGCTGGGCAGGTGCCTGGCAACAGCGCATGGGCCACCAGCTAGCCCTCGCACATGATCAATAGCATTTGAGATATAGCAGACAGACAAGCGCAGGCTGCAGTTATACACGCTTCGGTCTTAGCTGGCTACATTTCCCCCTGCAAGTCATTTTTTGGAAAAGTATATGCACAAAGTGAGCAATTGGCCCTTTTGACCCGTAATAAGGAGCGTCGCCAGTCATGCTGCATAACACAACAAAAAGAATGATTCGATCTATCGGACCGATCAGAGGTGACATGTCACAATTCTGGCAATATTTGTCAACACGTAAAACAAGTCCGAAGTGACAATCACAGTGTCACATCTCACAACCCTTGGCGCGCGTATTTGCATTGTACCTGTAGGGCCTCTGGGCGTCTCCTGCTATATCGGGTGTACTAAGTATACTTCCTTGCTTACTGATTCTTGATGTAATGAATTCCGAGAGCGGGTAACCTGACTCGACTATGATCACTATCAGCCAGCAACAATGCATTGAGAATAATTCCAGGGAGATGAGATAATGATAAGTGTACTTAAGTCTACCAGATCATCCTTTGGCTACATACTTCGCATACTGGATAACTCGAATGCACAATGTCTTGCTGTATTTGGTTCAGCATGGTGAAGAAATTCGCGGCTCTTTCCAACTTGTTTGACTTGTAAACAGTCAATTACGAGTTGCATTGGGTTATCACAATGCCACAAATCGAGGCTTTTGGGGGTTTTGAATCGTGTAGAAGCAGTATTCTCATTAGTATTTCTCTGGTCACATCCGACAATCAATCGACAGCCTGTCTTACAAATAAAGACTCCGCCTCAGCCTGCATACTATCGCCGGGCGCTTGACCAAGACGCCGAAACCGCACCACCCCTCGGCTCCCTGTCTCCGACCTGCTACGAGCCCACTCTTTGCTAGACAGCTGCTTCTATGTCCTTGGACACGTCCGGACCGTGGACCTGAAGCGCCCACATCTGGATGCCGTTGTACCCATCCAACAGAACACAGAGCTCAGTTTCTCCGAAGGTGTCTCCATCGCGTAGATGCACGATCTCGCAGCCGCGCCAGCAGGTAGGACCACCCGTGTAGTGATTGTCCTGGTAGTACTCCTTTTCCTTGGGCTCGGGGTCCTTGCCCCGAGTGGTGCAGCGGGTCGTGCCCGTCCGTGCCTGAAAGGCATTGTAGGAAGCCTTGCCGTGCTGTTGCTGCTGCGGTTGGTAGTCTTGGGCCTCCAGCGCCGGAGCGGCAGGCTTGATGAGGTAGATGTTGAATTGAGTGGGCGAGATAGAAAGGCCGTAGAAGGCAAGGTCCTCGACATCTTTGGGCTGTATGACAGGCGGACCTCCTTTGTTTTCGTTGTCGTGAGCGAGCACCACCCCTGAATGCTTGTTGTTTCCCTCCTCCTGCTGCTGCTGCTTCAAAGAGAAGACTGCTGCAGTGTCCTTGTGGGCGGTGATGGTGGTTCCACCGCGGCTTCGCTGGCGGCGGTTGTGTAGGGCGCGCTCACGCAGAAGGAAGCGGCTGAGCAGAGCCGTGGCCCCAGCACCGATAATCTTGGCGAGTGCCTCATCGAGGGCCTGGGGCTCATCATCATGGAACTCGATGGCGAGGTATGGATAGGCATTGAGTTTGAGGTGGCAGGAGGTCAGCGCGCGGAGCTTGGCCCTAAAGCTCGCATCAAAGCCGCCGGCCTGTAGCCCGATTCCACCTCGAGCGCTGGGAGGGAGGTCCAGTGGAAGCGACCCGCAAGCGAAATGCCTGCTGGCAGGACGGAAAGATTTGGGACGTGAGTGATACGCCACTCGCTGTCCAGTGGGTGACCTACGTGATACGAATGACCACGAAAGTGCTGGATGAAGTGAATGGCGGTAGCATGAATGCTGTCGTGGAGGGAGGCGAGCATGTTTCAGTGTTAAGTCAGAGTGACTCGCGTCTAGCCCTAGATGAGAACCTTGGAGAGGAGGTCTTGCTACTGAGACGTGGCGGTGGTCGTGTTGGAGGCGCCAAAGTGAGTGGTGGCCTCAACGACGCCGGTCTTGTTGTTCGTCTCGATGCAGTAGCGTAGAAACGCTCTGCTCGGGTCGGGAGACATACTGCTGTAGTCAGAGTCAACGCTCAAGACACAAGGATGGTGCTGTTGTTGTTGATAGAGAGCAACGCAATCCCATAGCTTAGCAACCTTACCTGAGTCGGTCTCAAACTCCAGTGATAGGGACGGCGCTGAGGTTGAAGAAGCAGAAGAGGAAGATGATTCTGGACGAAGCCTGGGTGAAGTGAATCAGAATGAGGTTAGTAAAGATGAAAACTTATGAACAGATAGCCGATACAAATTAAAGGTCAGTATGGGGAAAGAATAGCTCAAAGGCTAGGAAGGCTTCTTTGCCTTGCGTTTGCTTAACTAGGCAATGCCGCGTTCTTGTTGGCCTTCATCTTTGATGTCTTTTGAAATCCGGTTTGCTTTGGGAAATAGACTATCAAACAAAAGGCAAAGTCTGTGATGTGTTAGACAAAAAAGAAAGTTGCTGGTTATCACACGTTATGAGAGGTCACATAGGTAAAAGTTCAGAGCTGTGAGTTTGAATTCCTTGATATAATTGAAAACCCTAACCAAGTTCATTCAAGTATTTCCCTTGTTGTTGCGATACACTGGTATTGTTCATTATTATATGTCTACTAGTGAGTTATTCAGGTATTTTATAGTAGATTTATATACAGTTTATGATTAATAGATCCTCAGTGAATTCAGCAGTAAATTCAATATAAGTTTACAATAGTGATTTTAGAACAATTCTCGAGTGATTTATTGTGAACCCTATGATGAATTCCTTGAGACGATCAAATTGTAACTCGAAGTAAGAAGAAGAAACAGGAAGAGAGAGTGAAAGACTGGGCACAATACTCAATCATTTGCAGTCGTCTCGTCTCCAAGCGCAATCTTCTGCTGGTACTCTGCAAATGTCTCGATGCCCTTGGGAGCCCCATTCCACTGTAAGCCCTGCTCATCCATCAGTAGGGCACGCGTCTCCATAGCGCGCTTCCACGAAGGCAATTCCAACATGCGCTCGTGCCAGGCACGGACGTGCGGCACGCCCTCCCAGACCTCGTCCCACGACTGCATCAGTACGTCGCCCAGGCGAGCGTTCCACGGTACGAAAGCCATGTCAGCGAACGTCATCTTATCGCCCACGAGCCACTGTGCGTCTGCCGGCTTAGCAGAGAGCACGATCTCCAGCACGCCGAGCACACGCTTGATCTCGTTCGCATAGCGTTCAATCACCGACGGGATCTTCTCAGGAAACAAGTGCTGAAAGACGCCGCATTGTCCATAATAGGGTCCCTGGCCACTCATTTGAAAGTGAAGAAATTGATTGCATAGGTGCTTGTTCTTTGCAGTGGTGTAAGTCAGGCGTCTATCTGTGTCGTATTGTTCGATCAGGTATTGGCAGATAGCGCCTGACTCCCATAGGGTCAGATCGAGATTGGGGTCCTCGATCGCCGGCACACGGCCATCTGCTACTGATCAGAAATACAATTTCGATGGCTACGGGAGGACGGCTGAGAAGCTTTCACCGTTTGCAACCGAAATAGAACATTGCTTGTTCATAGCTTAAAACAGAGAAAGAAAGAGAAATGAGGGGCAAGACTAAAGAGAATGCTTACTGGGATTGATGTTGATGAATGGCGGTTTCTTGATATCGTCGAAGCGGAACGATTCGATCTCGTAGTTTAGTCCAAGCTCCTCCAACAAAAAAACTACCTTTAAGAGGCCAAATATTAGTCTGTCAGACCGAATACGTTTCTTGAGATCCTTACCTTCCATGGATTGGGACCAGGAGCTGTAGATTCCCGTCAGCACTCTTCGCGCACAACTCAACGATCGTAAGACAGCGTACGAGTAATCCACAAGCGGATGGGTTTGGGAGGGGTGGATGGCATAGTCGTTTCACCAGACGGCAGAGTCTGCGTGGAGGTCCCGGTCAAGGAGAGTGCAGTAGTAGAGCTGACGAAACAAAAACCACCGTCTCAATGACCTTGAGTTCTGAAGACAGAGAAAGCAGGGACACCTAGTGCTCTCAGTAAAACAAGACTGTTATCTATCAGATATATAGATAATAATAATCATCTGGTTGGACTAGATCTAAATGAGCCGACCGAGGCACAAATACGTAAGGTTCATGCAAAGACAACAACCAACATCACCAACGCGTCCAATAGTGACCAATCCAACAGCCTGATCGGCCGACCAACCCCGCAGTTGGTGTTCCTTTGGTTTTAGGACATGCACCCTGGTCAACCAACAACATCGGCTTCTAACCAACTCCGTATGTACTTATGTGCAGAAGGGGCTGATCTTCCTCATTTCCTCTAGCCTCACCGCCTACCGCCGTCTTTTTCATTACGTAGGTCTCCAGGAGTGACTTGTGAATATTTGCATCAAGCTTGATGTCCTGGAGCGTAGGAAGCTCATCGAGATATACATGCGAATAATAATACTCAAAAAGAGAAGGTGCTTTTTTTATAGCTATAATAAACAAGACAAAGGAAAAAACAAGAGTAAAATGTGAGTAGATCTTGCAAATCTGCTCCGACTATCAAGGTGAATAAGAAGCTGCTGGGCCTTATACAATACGTGCATACAGAAGAGCTTCAACAGCAGCCATAAACACTTTAGACGTACTAGAGCGTCTCGGTATTGTCACCAAGATAGTTTTTTACCCGATCGTAGAGTTGCGATTTTTTTTTTTTTTTTTTTAAAAAAAGAGAGACAGAGACTCTATGACAAGATTATAAATAATAGTTAGCCCGCTACAGTGTTCTACAATCAGTGTCGGCTGCTTTGCAAGCTGCTGGACTACTGTGCGATCGCAAAGCTATGTCTACAGAAGATAGAAAGGTCGGGTTCGGGAATTGTAGAAAGTCAGTAGTACATCCGCCTATCGAATTCGCAAGCTGTAATTATTAATAATAAAACTTACCAAAACCCTCTATTTGAGTGGCTACTGGTTATTATGACGGATCCACCCCGACTAATACTAACTAGATATTCCAAATATAAGTACACAAGAAGCTAAAGGGTCCTTCTCGGAATAATATGCTAATCTATTGTTGCTGTAGCATAGATGTTACATATTAGACCCGCAGTGTTGCAAAGCGTTCTCAGGAGCCTGAACTGCTTCCGATTCTAGAAGGCGAATTATAATATAGCGTTTAGTCTTACAAAACTGTCTATGAAGTAGGATTGAGACTCCTGATTGTATTTATTGTAAAGGTAATAATGAGATTGAGTGCAATTTGTTAAATAGTTTAAGATGCTTCTAATACTACTAGCTTTGGCCTCACAGAATCCGTTCTTGTTTCCTCTAGCGTTTTCGGTCTTCCTTTCGAGTGCTGGGAGGGGAGGTCTCATACAAGCGTAGTGTCAACGCTCAAGTACTTATATTCTGCAAATGGCTGCACACAAACAGGCTAGCCACCCACAGTGCCGACTGCGATAACGTGACCTACATAGTCGATGTTGTAGGCATAGTCGACGCTGTAGGCGGACTGGAGATGTCGCACATTCCAAGGCCTGGGAAATTCGTTGTATCAAGGGAGGAAAGAAGGACCACTCGTATTCATTTGAACTGAAACCACCACTTTTTCTGGTTCATCTCGGAAAGCTTCTCTTGCATGACCTGTCCCTGTTCCCTGCTGATGGCTGGACCTCCGCTGACTGCGCCGAGAACGCGCAAATGCTCCTTCTTCAATTCTTCGAACCCAGCGTCCAGCTCCTTGTGCCACGGATACAGCACAAAGACCTGGAATCCGAGAGCTGAGCTGGCAACCACGAAGTTGGTCAAGGATATTGCCCTCGTTACGACAACCATGATGAGATGTGTGATGGTACTGCTAAGAGTTTGTTAGAGTCTATGCCAAGGAGTGAAGATAGGTAAGAGTGGGAGGGGGTGTGGCTGGATGAAATGCGATATTAAATGCAAGCGCTTCAACGTACTCTATTTTTAGGATGAGGTAGGATTAAAAATAAGAGGGTGCTTGGACAGTAGCAGGACCAACCAGCCTTCCTGAGTGTCTGTGTCGAGATTCAGAAGTTGCAGAGTGCGCGTTGGCAGAATTCATATGAGATGACGAGATGTTTTGACTTAGAGAAGGGGAAAAAGGGATGGTCAAGAGACAGAGGATATTACCACTGCCAGAAATCGGCGTGGGGACAAACATGTGGATATACCCTGCGGAGTCATGTTCTGTGGGGTGGTTCCTCTTTACACGTCAAATTTTGACCGGTATTGCCCGATTGGAACCTCGGGATGCCCGGATGAGAGTGTCAACCACAACCAGAATGTCATGGGTGCATAGCATAGATTCTGCCATAGTATTGTACTAGTTCTGAGAAGCTGAAAGAAGAATAGTAGAAAATTCTTAGTATAATATTCAGTATGATATAAATATAACAATATCGTTTCTAGCAAAACGATACCCGTCGCACACGTTGTTCTGATCTCTTTATCAAAGGGGGAAAACCAGGTTTCTCCTAGTGTACCGTTCAGACAGTGGGTTGGAGACCACGAGTGTTTGACTTTTTTGCCCAAAGAGGTCGGAGGAACATCGGCAACATGGCATTGGAGAACAGACCACTTGCGAAAGGTACCTAGGTATGGTGCAAATTTTTATGGGGTTTCTCTGCAGTAGTGCTTGGTCAAAGGCCGTGTCTCACCCCTATTCTCAGTGAGATGTGTACTTGGTGGTGTGTGTGTGTGTGTGTGTGTGTGTGCGCGTGTGTGTGGCTCAATTTTGCGATCGGCCTGATTGCCTATTTGGCCGGATTTGTTTTGGTTCTGGTCACTGGGCAGCATGGGGCCAGTAGCGTCAGAGGTGTCAGCCTTGAGCTGGGTTTGAAAGTGGCGTGATTCTTGGCTCCCAGTTCCACAATATTCCGGAAACTTGCAAATCACATTTGCTGACCTGACATGTCAGAAAGCAGAAGGCTGTGCGGGCCAGCGTTGAAAAAAATTTGCAATGGTTCTATTGATTTCTCGCAGTAATTACCAGTAGAATTTTCTGTTCAGTATCTCATTCTTTAACGCCTTATTGGCTTATTAGAACATGAAGCAGAGTGCTATGGGATGTCAAGAACGCCCGTTGAGGATCCGCCACGTACTATACTTGTCCGGCACGGGCGGAGCCTCCAGCTTTTCATGCTTCCCTTGGGTTTTCCAGTGACCACATAAGTCGAGAAAGCATTATGATATCATTCAGGGTACGATTTACTTCTGATGCGCAATACAATATCTGCTATGAAATCCAGGAAATATGTTGCAAAGCACCTGAGGCACAAGCACTGAGCGGCATATAATACAGTCATTAATACCACCTAAATAGCTCTGTGGCAATGCTCAACCGTCTTTCACCCCCTCAATTATCTCCGTCATATCTCACTCCGCCAGGCGATGGGATTTCTTAAACCCTCCCTTCCCCATGAAACCACGATCACATCTGAAGAGATTTCAGCTGAAAAGCAAACGCTATTTACCATGAATCTTGATTGTGGGCAAGATACTACTAATGCAGATACAACATCAGACCCCATCCAGGAGCCTCGGCAGGGGTCACAAGAGCATCATGAAGAGAAAGATCGAACGCATATATGCTGCATGTGTAGTCGCATTGGAGAGGTTGGGACATCTCGAGGTCAAGTCTTCCAGATGAAACGCATGCCAAGTCATGTACTGCGAAGGTGAAGGGCACACCAACACTCCATCTTTTCACCAATGCGAGCCCAATGAATAGCTGTGGGCTGCTTCTGTGGATGGCACGCCTTTCACCTATCATCTTTCCGTCTTTGAGGGACTTTGCAACTTGGGTTTCGCGAACAGAAAGCGACGCATCAGACAGGCGCAAATAGATGTTCCCGTCGCGGCGCGAAAACTCAGCCGCACACGTTTCAGCCTCATCAGAGATAACCAAAAAATTGGAAGGCTCAAGGGGATTATCGGCCAAAACGGTTGTGCTGATATGATTGGCCCAGGCGCATTTGCGACAGGAAAGATCATGCTGTCTATGACCGCCGAAGACATTACAGGGCCGCGACCCATCTTTGTCAGAGTCGCACCCAGAGTCGAACCGTCTCTTGGAAAAGCCGCGGCAATCTAATCAGCTGTCCAGATCTGTCTGAACGTGATCCCAGGTGCGTCATATCCTCTCTTCAAGCTCTAAGCCCCCACATTTGATGCTGAATGTCCCCTCAATGCAGACATCTAGATCCAACAGCAATACATCGGCCAACAAGACACATCTTCTCACCGGCTCACCTTGATTTAATTCAACACTGGAGAGAAAGATGTCAGCGGTGCTTTCATGTCCCTTTCTGGCCCGTTAGACAAGACTCTGCCTAATTAAGCGTTCTACATAGTATCAGAGGGCTTAGACATTTCCTCGGGTCTTACACATAACAGCTGGGGGCTGCCGATCTCTCTTTGTCAAATCTTTCCGACATCATGCTTCGCAAGGCTCTCATTGCGGTCCTTACCTCAACTCTCCTAGCTACTACTAAACCTTGCTCTGCAATATTTACGAGGGTAGGCTAGCCTGCAAGTCCAGATACCCATCGAGCGCGGGAAATCTGGTCTCCACCATCACTATTATTGATGGACCGCGGTGCCGACTTTAACACCGGGCCTACCAGTCTCTGATATCGTGTCTGGTGGTAGTTAGCTCGTCCGTTTCCCGCCGTCCTGTTGTCCCTGGTGGCTGTAGTGGTGACAATGGCGGGAGTCAACCTACTCACACGTTGTCTTCTTCTGTGAACTCTACCACTTCCTCTGGCTCGGCTATGACTCTACCCTCTGAATCGGCACTTATCTCTGGACATGCTTCGGGCTACCATTCGGTCCATGCTTTCAGATCTGCACACATTTCTGGGCCCGTCTCCAGATACCCTTCCGTGACTTGCCACCCCGTCTCCGGGCTCCTGGCGGCCTCTGCGACAAGTTCGGCTTCGGAAGCCGCCTCGACTGCATTCTTGCTCCAGGCCCAAGGGACTCGGGAAGCCACTGTCGATGGCATTTACCGGACTATTGTCTCCAATGGTTACGGTACCTACCATGGAGAGCCCAAGGCCAGCATAATAGCCACTGCACAGAGGTTTGTCCTTCGCTCTGATGGTTCGCTGACCACTGTCGATGGCACTCTAGTTGCGGTTGTGGCATGTCAAGGCTCCGAGCTACTTGACGACCAGCTGTTCATCCCTACTTCAACTATCAACAACACTATCAGCATTACTGAGAACACCGCGCTGACCTGCAACCTACCTGTCTGGCCCTCTGGTGTTTCCAGGTGTCTCAGGGCGGAATTATACTTGAGTTTGGCAACCAGACCGAAGGTTCCGAGCTGTTTCTGTATATTGTTCCCGTCGGTTCTGCAGCCAAGACAAGCACTGCTGCTTCTTCTTCTGTTACGACACCTCCCGCCAGCTCGGCATTGCCCACTTCTTGTGGGCATCTTGGCCCGACTCTGCTTTCTATCGCCAACACAAACACTGACAGGTCTTCCATATCAAACCTCGAGCCGCCCGTAGACACTGCTTTGTTTAAAATAAAAAAATAAAATAAAAATAGGAAAAAGACACCACTAATACGATCATTACTTACTGCACGCCTTTTCCAGCTACCCAGTACAACTTCGACTACTCCTGGAATATTCAACTTCCTCCCATTGAGCAGGATGTTGTCTATGACCAGGGTAATACCGTTTCCTGTATCAAACTGCGGCTTCTCCATCTCCAACCTTGAGTTCTCGGGCGAGAGTACCATCAACATGACTGCTGGGACCATCGATAAGGCCAGGATCTCAGTTAACATGAGTGGTGTTGCCACCATGGTTGCGGATATCGACTCGAGTGATGCCTGGTCGGGCAACTGGAGCTATATCTACTCGACGAGTATTGACGACATCACTGCCAATGCCAACGGCCCTGCGCAGACAGCCACCTCGACGCAGACCTCATACATGTACTGCGGTGTGTCTATCACCACCGTCGCCGACATCTCAGACCAGTCCTTTGAGCCAGCCGTGTGCACAAAAGATCCCTCGACTATGACCCTCGACTGCAAGCTGGCTAGATACGGTCCTCTATAGCCAACTCCATAATCTACGGCGACCCTGACGAGGACGACTATTTCGACTACGAGTACGATATGCTCAAGTAAATTAATCCACAGGTCCAGTTCCCCTACTGGACTCTGGGTCAGAACATGACGGGCTACACACCCTTGGCGCTGAGCTGCGAGATGAACTGTCTCTGTAGTGCATGGATCCGATGAATAAAGGGGGTGGTGATGGCGTTCGGAGCTGGAACAGGTCCAAAAGGCGAGAGGAGTGGGATGTAGAGGTTGGAAAGTCGGAATATCTGATCCCCTCCAAACACTACTTAGCCACTGGCTCAATTTCGTATCTATAATCTAAATCATGTTCCCTTTGAAGAAGAACGCCAGTCAATTTCTCTTCCGAACAGTCTTCACATTAGAAAGTGACCATAATGATATCGAATAGCTGTCTATTCCCAGCTGTTCTAAAATTATACAGCAAGCGAATGAAACACGTCGGTCCTAATGACAATGCAGCAAGCCCTTTTCTCTATCCAGATGCCCAAATTTCCATCACTCGTATGCACATTCCCAATTAGAGCCTTTGACCGTGGTGACCGAGTGCCTCGTTGCTTAAAATAGCTTGATTCCCCTGATATATTGCTTGTTTTTGCCTATATTACCCGTACTCCTTTGTTCGATGATTGTAATACCCCCACGGCAAACCGTCAGTAGCCGTTATCTCCCTTCACCTAGATTTGAAGAGCACCAAAGAGCACTGAAGCGAACAAGAGCGCCGAGACAGTGACACCGCTCAAAGTCAGACCCATGCCGGAGGGACTGATCCCGGGCGCCGCATTAGAGCTGCTCGTCGACGACGACGACGACCCGCTTCCACTCGCGGAGCTTCCACCAGTGCTCTTGCTGCTGCTCGCCGTGACAACCACGCTCGCACCGCTGGCAAGCGTGTCGCTGGCCGTCGCAGTGGCGGTCGCGTTGCCTGTGCCGCTGCAAAAGACGTCTTGGGGGAGCGCACCTTCGCTCTGCAGGCAGTCCGCAAGACCCGTGACGTTCTGGCCTACCGCGAGGCAGTAGAGGCCACAGTTGTTTTCGTAGGCGACAACATCGGCTGACTTGCAGCAGTCGGACATGATGTCTGTGTGGTTTCCCCGTATGGCAGTGCACATGCAGCATCTTGGACGGGAATCTCGTAGAGGTACACGCCGCAGCCCGTGGCGCTGGCGCTGGCGGCGGCTGAAGTCGCGGTTCCCGTCGGGGTGGCGGTGGACGACATTTTTCTAGAGTGATGCTGCTGTTTTCGTGGTCTGGCGATCTGGTACAAAGTCGAGGATTGCTTGATGGGGGAATCAAGAGTAATGTCTTGCGTACACAGCACCAAAAAAAAAAAAAAAAAAAAAAAAAGAGGGCGGCGAATATGTTTGTTTGTTTGTTTGGGGGCACGTCGGCTGTCAACTCATCAAATATTATTCCCCCTGGTATATGCAGGAATCAGATCGGCAAGGGCTAGGATCCAGGGCCAGGTCAGGGCTGCAGGGCCCTCTTCTGGTTGGCTCTCTGGCGTGCCTGGCTCCGTACTTCCGTGACCAAGGCAGCCAACAGACACACAGCTCATTTATCCCGAACCGTGGAGCCACCCTGTATGTCACACGAGCTCGTATTTATTTCTGTCGATGACGTTGTTTCCGAGCCCGACTTCCGAACATCTTTGTCGAACGTTCAATCCAATCCTGCTGAAGCCTGCAAGCGACAGGCTCGATGGGTTTCACAGCCGAATCGCCTAGTAATTGCCGTGTTCGTGCTCTTTGGCGCTGCCTTCTGGTGGAACCCGGAGTGACCGTGGTTCCAACTGGACAATTGCACCCCCTGCTTGCCAACAAACTCCTTCCTTCGCTGCAGCAGACAGGCTCAGCTCCTTTTTCAGCTTGGGAGGATGGCCGCTCTGACAGCACCACGTATTTTTGAGATGCATTGCCACCTCGGTATAGATGTTTTCGGGTGGCGTGTGAAGGGTAAAGAATTGCCACCTGTACCCAGCCGCCTGTCCTTGTTTCTCGATGCAGACTGTGAAGCAGTAGAAGAGGCCCTAGGAGAACTGAACAGTCGAAAGTCCAACGCAGGGCAGGTGCTCTCAAGATGATGTGAAGAATCCACTTTGATGGGCTGGAGGACAACGCAGTGCCAAGGACGACAGTTCATGCATCCATCCATAGGTCCCCGCCACCGAAGTCGCCAGGCGCTGCGCTGTCGGTCAGCCGAGGACCGAGGATTGGGGACGATGCCTCAGGCTGGCGCTGGATCGGGATTCCATATCACCGGCCTTTTCTTTGCTTCTCTTTCGAATCCTCGACAAGAATCTTTCGGGGCCACTCGGCAGCAATGTCAATGCCTTCCCTAGGAGCAACCCACTCGAGAAAGAGGAAAAAAAGATAATCGATGACAACACACAGGCAGAACAGCTTGCCCGCCCAGATGCCGCAGCCGTAGTAGCGCTTGAGCCGGTCGATCAGCGCAAAGTCCCTCTGGACGCCGCCCCTGCCCCTGGTGCCGTTGGCGCCCATGCTCACCGCATTGTAGAACTCGGACTCGTCAATGTCGCCTAAGATGCCCTTGTAGACCCGCTCGGTGCGCTTGGCGATGTCGGTCCAGGAGTACATCTTCTTGATCTCGTCGTGAAACCGCTCTGTGCGTACCTTGTTGGCCCGGATGTCGGCGATGGCCTTGCCCGTGGCGGCGACAATGTCGTCCTCCTCTGGCTTGGCGAACTGTGTCATGTACCCCGGCAGCACCTCAGGGATACCGCCGACCTGGGTGCAGACGACGTACAGCCCGCAGCTGGCCGCCTCGACGATGACGGTGCCGAAAGCCTCGGTGAGAGATGGGTGCAGATAGATGTGGCCCCGGACCATGACATCGCGGACCTCCTCGTGCCGCACGGAGCCGAGCATCTCCACACGGTCCTGCAGAACATTCTGCTCGATCATCTGGTCGAGATCGATGGCCTTGGGTCCGGAGCCGGCGATAATGAAGCGCGTATTAGGGTGGTTCTCGAGTATGCGGGGGATTGCGGCCACGAGGAGGTCGGTACCCTTGTTGTAGAACAGACGCGAGATGACAACAATGGTGACGGTGTCGTGCGGCCCAAGCCGGTGAGCGGGGACAGGATAGTGATCAGCGGTGTAGCTGCCGCTCCCAGGGCCTTCAGACGAGTGATCAAGAGGTCTGAAGTTGTCCGCCACGACGGCGTTCGGGATGACAGAGACCATCAGGGGGTCGAGGGAGGCACGGAGGACCGTGTTCTCCTTGCTGCAGAAGGTTACTCAAAGTCAGCCGGTGAGTGCTGTGTGATGTGCATGACAGCAATGTCTTAGGGGCCTCACCTTGTATTGCTCACGCATATGACATGATCCACGTCACTGAGGGTGAACTTGAGCAGCTTGTTGGTGAGGATGCTGGCAGCGTCTGCAAAGCCAAACAGAGAATGGTCGGTAAAGACGGTGCGTATTCCCATGGTCCTGGCATGCAGCGTTGCCTCCCAGCACAGGCTGCTGAGGGAGCCATGGCCGTGCACGATGTTGATCTGCTCTCGAATGATGATGTTTCGGAAGACGGGGAAGAAGGAAAAGACGGTGGGCATGGTGGCGGCGCGATAGATGACCCAGAAGGGCACGTAGTAGACCTTGAGGCCGTTGGTCAGGTAGCGAACCCCCTTGCGGTCATCGTACGCGTGGGTGATGACGACCACCTTGTGGCCCCGGTCAATGAGCCGCTGTGACAGCTGGTAGATGTGGCTCTCGACTCCTCCTGGCTGAGGGAAGAAGAAGTCGCTGACCATGGCGATGTTGTAGGTTTGTTTCGACATCTTGAATGCGTTGTTGTTGTGGTTGACCTCCAAACTTACAGTGGCCTGGCTTTGCGCAATTCCCATCCATGTAGACGTACATCCGAGTCATATCAAGTACTAAATGAATGCCATGAGGGGCCTTGTACGTATCTGGCCCCTGCAGTATGTGTGTCTGCCTGTGCAGTGGGCGTAAATGCGGTGATGCTGTTGCCGTTTGTTGTGGTTTGTAGCCAAACGAGTGGAAATGAGGCCTGACGCGGTACAGTGCAGTGCAGTGCAGTACCTACTACTTAACGTAACTGTGGTAGTGTGCAGCATCGTCCACTACAACTAGCCAACCCACTGAACACTACAGTAGCGATAAGTAATGCGATAAGAAAAGGCGGTCGGTCCCATGGCCGCGGCAGAATCCGCATCCGCCAAAAATTCATGGGCAGCAGCAGACACACTGCCCACGTACAACCCGACCAACGACGACCATGATGATGTCTAATTGAGGCTTTACGCAGACCCTTCTAGCAAATACATTGCAAGGGTCAGACCAGTCATTTCAACATGTATGCACGTTACATACCGCCGCCCAAGCCAGCCAAGGCTGCGGCTTCGAAGCCCACGGTCGAGCAGCCTTCTCCCGCTCCAGCACCAGCTCCAGCACCAGCTTCGTCTGCTTTTTCCCCTGCAACGCCCTACGCCAGATACGTGCCTCCAGCAAGAAATCAGTCTCACGGTCCTTCTGCGACGCCGACGCCCGCACCGCGGGCACCACCTCCCTCCAAAACACACCTCAACGCCGCTGCCATTCCTCCTCCCGAATCCTTACCCGCAAAGATTGTCTTCAACTACGATGATAATGACGACGCACCTTCACCCCCAAGAAGCGGAAGCTGGAATCACCTGAGCCTCTTGCCGTCTCGACGGAGGCCACGAGCAAGGTGAAACGGGAGAAAAAGGACAAGAGGCGCAAAGGAGAGGCGGATGCTACCTCACCAGAGGCAAAGCAAGAGGTCGAAGCACGCCATAAACCGAGCAAGAGAAAAGGGAAGAAAGATCAGGCGAGGGGGAGTCTTTTGCTTTTGCCTTTGACGAAGATGTCATCGTCGAGTCGGAAGAGCCTGCGGGGGGGACAACACGGATATCGCAAAAACACGGAAAGAAAAAACATCAAAGAAGACGGCCGTGAAGGAGGAACCAAATGGCACTGTGCCGAGCGCTTCCTCGCTTTCTACCAAGCATTCGCAGCCAGCTGACAGTCTGGAGAGCGAAGCCAAGACCAAGAATTTGCAGAGCGAGAAGAAGAGCAAGGGACAAGAGAACCAAAATGATATCCCGGTTAGACACAAGGCTGTCCTCGAAAAGGCCGCCAAGTCGCTGAAGGACGCATCAAGAAACGTCAAGCCGGAGGAGGCGACAGAGGCAGAGGAGGGTGAGGAGGCCGATGCCGTGGAGGCTCATGGCCTTGAGCCCTTGCCACAGCCAGAACTCGTCGTTCAAGATGGGCTGAAACCCGCCTACGAGACACTGCCGCCGTGGATAGCAAACCCAGTGCGAGTTACACCTCAAGCTCGAGCATCCTTCACGGACCTAGGCATCAGCGGAGAAGTAGCTACAAAACTCGAGGCACGAGGCTACAAGGATGCCTTTGCCGTGCAGACAGCCGTCCTGCCACTGCTCTTGCCATCTCGCGACCGCCAGGGAGACGTCGTGGTCTCCGCCGCCACTGGCTCCGGCAAGACGCTATCCTACGTCCTGCCGATGGTGAGGGACATCGGCCAGGGTGTGGTGACGCGGCTGCGCGGGCTGATCGTGGTGCCGACGCGTGAACTGGTTATGCAGGCCAAGGAGGTGTGCGAGATATGTGCCAGTGCCTTCGGAGGGCCGAATCGGAAGACGGTCAAGATCGGCATCTCGATGGGAAACAAGCAGTTCGAGCTGGAACAGGCTGACCTGATCGAGGAGGACCAGCGATTCGATCCTGCAGGCTACCAGGCCTGGCAGCGGGAGCATTTCAGCCGAGATCTTGACGTGAGCCTGTTCGGCTCAGCTCCCAAGCCCCTCGTCGACCATGTCCTCGAGTATGTCTCCAAGGTAGACATCCTGATCTGTACCCCGGGCCGGCTTGTGGATCACATAAACCGCACCCCTGGCTTCAGTCTGGATTATGTTCGGTGGCTGGTCGTGGATGAAGCCGACAAGCTGCTGGCCCAGACGTTCCAGGACTGGCTGTCTGTCGTGATGCCTCTTCTCAATGCGACCAGTGCACCCGGCGCAAGGGATTTCCCAGACTCGAACAAGAGCGGAGTGCGAAAGGTCGTCTTGAGTGCGACCATGACACGAGACCTCAGTCTCCTCAACGGGCTCAAGCTCTTCCGTCCAAAGCTGGTTGCCCTCGAGGGCGTGGCGGAGAGCGCCGAGTGGGCTCGAGAAAGCACTACGGAGCATGTCCTGCCAGAGTCGCTGGAGGAGTTTGCCGTCAAGATTCGCGACCCAGAGCTGAAGCCGCTGTACCTCGTCGACCTGCTCAGCCATGATCGCATGGCTTTGGTCAAGGATGCTGACGGGGACGTGGAGATGACGGCGCGTGAAGACGATGACTCGTCGTCATCTGCTGGGACGGACTCGGGATCGGACGCCGGTGATTCGAGCAGTGACAACAGCAGCGATGAGTCCAGCAGCGACTCTGAGGAACCAGATGATGGGGATGATGACGACGACGACACCAAACGCCACGGGTTGCTTGGCACTGGGCCTTCACCGGCTCCAAAGAAGGCTGTCTTCCGAGGGACAGCTCTCATCTTCACCAAATCCAACGAGACCGCCATGCGTCTCTCCCGTCTCCTCTGTCTGCTCTCTCCGGGTCTGGCTCCTCTGATTGGCACACTCACCTCCACGACTCGCACTTCGGAGAGACGCAAGACACTGCGCGCCTTTGCCGCCCACAGGCTGCGCATCCTTGTGGCGTCTGACCTCGTGGCGCGTGGTATCGATCTAGCGAGTCTCGACCACGTCATCAACTACGATATGCCCACCAGCGTGGCATCGTATGTTCACAGGGTCGGTCGCACGGCAAGAGCAAACAGCAGAGGCAAGGCGTGGACGCTGTTCACCAAGACAGAGGCGGGTTGGTTCTGGACTGCGATCGCCGGCAAGGGCGAGAGCAAGAGCCAGGCTGCTGCTGGAGCTGGGCAGATCAAGCGAGGTGTCAGGGTGGAGGAAGTCAAGGTCAACGACAGGTGGGAGGAGGATAGGCTTTCTGCATTCGAAGGAGCGCTGGAGAAGCTGGGCAAGGAGGCCAGCGAGATGCGAAGGAGACGGTGACAGTCCTCGGGGTGCAGACAGCAAGGCTGAATCAAGACTAATCCTGACACATCGATACCCGCTCCCTCCCCGTTCATGGCGGATGGGCTTGTTGTGTGTTGTTTGTCCAGAGGTCATGTGCATTGCTGTATTTAGAAAGGTTCTCAGCCCAGAGGACGACAAGATACTAACCAGTGCCCACCTCCCCAGCAACCACAACCTCGAGGGTGTCTACCCAAAGCAGGACCTCAAGGTGTCGTTTGGCTACCATCTTCACACAAACACGTCCACCTTATTGACCTGAGCTGTCTTTGTTTGTTTCATGCTCTCCTGCCTTTCTTTCCCTTTTGCAACCTCACACAGCTTGCCAAAGAATCCACCCAACCTAACCTCCAGACCAAGGCATTTCGGCCCTGGTTGTCCTAACCCAGCACAATGTACATCTCCCGTCTCAAGAGACAGCTATCTTGGCCTCGAGACATGTTCCTGCCAAGATCCCGAACAGCAACAATGGCTCCTGTAAGTTCTCTGGCCCAAATTCTTCATTCACAACCCCCAGGGCTGCCGCTGCTGCTGCTGCTTTCACACACCACAAGACCAGTCTACTAATGATGGATACATCCTCCCCTTAGGTCCCTGAAGAACGTCCGTACCCCAGTCTGTACTTCCACCCCGTGCCGTTCGAGCGCACCGCGTTTACTACGCAGCCGAGAAAGCGATTCTGCTCGGTTCACACCCACGATGGGCTCGGCGAGATGATCCAGACCATTGTGTCGACAGACGACGCGACTCTGTACCTCTACATGAAGGACGGCGTGCTCGTCATCGCCCTGGACCCGGCCGAGCGGATCTACCTGGTGGATCTACAGAGGCTAGGGCTGACGGGATTGGAGCTGAGGCAGGACTTCAACACGGCTCAGCTGCAGGCATCTTCGGGTAGTGGTGAACGTGAACCTGGCGAGTGTGGCCCTGTTCCTCTGGACATCGGGCGGCTGCCGAGCTTGAAGGGTCTGCTGGAGAGCCCCTCCATAACCAAAGTCATGTTCGACTCGAGGGTCACGGTGGCCTCGCTGCGGTCCCCCTGGGGCATCGCTGTCCGCGGCGCGCAGGACATCCAGCTCATGGAGCTTGCCGGCAGGCCACTGCCGCCTCCTGGCCGGCCCTTCCACCGCAGGCTTGATCGACGCTCCACGCCCAGAAGCCTACGCGCATGCTTGGAGTAGGACTCGAGCCTGTCGCTGGCGGAGAAGAGACGGTGGGTGACGAGCAATGCAGAGGGAAACACCATGGCTGCCGAGACGTCTGAGACGCGACCACGGGGAGGCGACTTCCTGTTGGAGATGCGTTGCGTGGACCAGGTTCGGCATCTGCCTGGGCTGCACAGGCGATATTGGGCACGGCTGGACGATGCGAGGAAGGAGGCGCTGAGGCTGCGGACGGAGAGGAGGGCGCGCGATGCTCTGGGTGTCATTCCGCCCCTGGTCTAGTCGGTGCCTCAGAGAACTACTGTGGATCATCAACTGGGTGGAACATTGTCATGGTGCACGAGGCTGAGAGGCGTTGCAGAGCAGAGTGTATCATCATTGGGGCCTTGAGTCGTTGAGGGATCCGGGGCAAATCTTGAGCTCGGAAATGCTGCTCAGTTCAGTACCGCAAAATCCAAGTACCTGGTGTGTGTATCTTGTGATGCCGCTTTGGTTCGTTGTCATGATTTATAGTGGTTCTTACAGTACATTTGCCCTGCAGGCGACAACTGCTTTTTTTAGTGGACGCTACGCTGAGTTTCTCCACGTTTCACAAGTTCCAGCGGGGTCCTGGAGGCAACTGCAGCGCTACTACAGAGGATTTACAGCCTATTAAATAGTTGACGGACAACTCTCACCTTCCTCGCAAACCCCTAAATGACGTAAAACGTGCCCCACGTATTCATGAGGGGTTCCTTCCTACAGCTCTCTCCTCCTTCAACACACTCTCTTGATTTTGGACTGGGGACTCATGTATTGATTTTGTTATACGACGCGTGTATGAGAAGGATCAACCAAAACTAGAGAGAAACAGAATGTCCTCGCCATCCTATCCTCGTCCAGACTTTCAGCGCCCAGGTCTCAACTGGACTTCCCTCAATGGGCCGTGGGACTTCTTCTTCGACGACAAGGACGAGGGGCTCTCTCAAAATTGGCACGTCTCAAGTCCTCCTGAGCCTCTCAAACGCACCATCCAGGTCCCATATGCCTTTCAAACGCCTGCCTCGGGAATCAACGAGCGCGCCGCCCACGAGGTACTATGGTACCAGCGAGCACTCGGCGACATCCGCACAGAGGATGCCAAAGCCCGTGGGGACCGTCTCCTGCTCCGCTTCGGCGCGGTAGACTACGAGGCGACGGTGTGGCTGGGTGGTCAACTTGTAGGAAGTCATCGCGGCGGGCATGTTCCGTTCGAAGTCGATGTAACAGACGTATTCGCTGAAACAAAAGCTGGCGAGGCCCGACTGACATTGCGCGTCCGTGACTCCCCATACGATCTGACGCAGCCTCGAGGCAAGCAATACTGGGGGCCCGAGCCCGAGAGCATCTTCTACACGCCCACCAGTGGCATCTGGCAGAACGTCTGGCTCGAGAGCGTCCCTCCAGCGCGCATTGCCGACAGCAGTGCAGGCACGGTCCTGCGCTCAAACGACATCAGCACGGGCAACCTCCACGCCAAGGTCGCTGTCGTTGGCCGTAGGGCCCAGGCTCCGAGCTGCGTGGAGGTCGAAGCGTCATTCTTGGGGCTAGCTGTTGGTAAAGTGAAGGGGCACCTGCCCAGGGATAGGAGCTACGCGAACTTGGTGTTGAACCTGCGCCTACCAGAGGACGAGCTCAACAAGGTCGCCGGCACTCTCGCCAAGGACGACAGCGTGTGGCGGAGCGGCCTTGCCCTGTGGTCGCCGGAGCATCCTCTACTCTATGACCTGACAATCCGGCTCCTGGATCCCGCCGGCAGGGTCCTGGACCAAGTTGAGACGACCACAGGAATGCGCAGCATCGACTGGCTTCGCGGTGACGGTACTTTCCGTCTTAACGACAGGCCTATCTTCCAGTCTTTGTGTCTTGATCAGGGGTATTGGCCCGAGACCTACATGACACCGCCATCTGCCGACGCCTTGAAGGAAGACATCGAGCTGTCCAAGAAGGTCGGGTTCAACGGCTGTCGCAAGCACCAGAAGGTCGAGGATCCAGTCTTTCTGTACTGGGCCGACAGGCTGGGTTACCTGGTGTGGGGGAGGCCGCCAATGCGTACGAGTTCAGTGACGAGTATGTCGAGCGCTTCAACGCCGAGTGGACCGAGTCGGTCAGGCGTGACATGAACCACCCCTCAGTCGTGGTCTGGACTCCCGTCAACGAGAGCTGGGCGTATCCCAAGCTGTCAGACAATTCACAGGCCGGGCTCGACCAGCGGAACCACATCCGACAGCTGTATTACCTTACCAAATCCCTGGACCCGACACGCCCCATCAACGACAACTGCGGGTGGGAGCACGTCCTCACAGACCTGAGCACCTTCCATGACTACGCAGATGGGCCCGAGATTGAAAAAATGTGTTCCACGCTGCCCGGTATCATCCACAGGACCATCCCGGACCAGCACCCGATGTTTGTCGGGCCCATCTACGGGCCCAATGCACTGGTGCTCGACCCGGCGACCGAGCACAAGTCTGGAGCCCCAGTCATATGTACCGAGTTTGGAGGCGTCAACATTGCTCCGGCCACAGGTGGTGGGAGCGGCAAGAGGTTCAGCACAGAAGACTGGGGCTACACCACCGCCGCCGACCCAGACGATCTGCTCCAGAGGATCGAGAAGCTGGCACTTGGTGTAGTGGGGGCGGACACTGCTGTGGGCTCGTATACACTCAATTGTAAGTGTGCATCAGTAATATTGTGTATATCAAGAGCGGTATTACGGAACAGCTGACGCCAATCCATCTACAGGACCGACATCGAGCAAGAAGTGAATGGTGTGTATTCCTTCGATCGAAAGGCCAAGATTGACCCTGCCAGAGTGAAGGCTATCTTCGACAACGCGGCTCAGAATTACCTGCAACGACACAGTGTTAAGTTCTCCATGCTGTCTTCTGGTCCGCATTCCGAGTCGATACTACCCACTGGTGTGGCGAAGCCTTTCTAAAAGGACGACAATTTCCAGGCACGACAGAGAAATTTCCAGGATTTTGCACTCTGCAACGCTGTGAATTGTTTTTCCATCTCAGATGGCAGCTCGAGACTGGATATTGATCAGCATACCTTACCGTCAATACATTTTCCTGGGGGAATTATTCGAGAATGTAAACAAACGTACACATTTTAAGTGTGTGACATTGTGTTTTTTTCCAATATATTATGCTGGGCATCCATTAACGGTCACTGGTCTACTCTGGGGCTAAGTACTGCAGGCACCCCTGCAAGGCGCTGTGGCAGATTGAAAGGGGAAGAAGAAAAAAAAATAGCTTCCGCCGTTGCTTCCTCCCTTTTCTTGCCGTCCCCGCAATCAAAACACCGTCAATAAACCCAGACAAGATCTGGAGCCTAGACTCCTCAACTGACTCCCCAATCTGATGCACTGCGGTATCTCCTCCTAACTTGTGGGCAATGGCTCGTTCCGACGAGGCGGCGGCGTTCTTCCATGCCGTCTACGCCGCGATACAAGAGATCCCAGTGGGCAAAGTCACTAGTTATGGGCACATAGCAAAGCTGGTCGGGACGCGTACGTTCTAAGTCTGCCTTGGGCGATGTCTCCAGGCTGTTATGATTCTTGTCTTGGAACTGATTTTAATTTTTCTTTCTTCATTTTTAAATAAAAAAAGCGCAACGCCCTCGTCAAGTCGGGGTCTGCCTGAAACACCTCTCGCAGGATCCCAACGCACGGTTCAACAATACTACTGTTCCGTGGCAGAGGGTAATCAACTCCAGAGGCATCATTTCACCTAGGTAATTCTCTCTCATGGGCAATTTACCAGCCAGTTCTTTTTTTTTTTTTTCTCCCTTCATTCCAGTGCTGATATTTGTTCAGGTCTCAGCCTTCTGGCACACAGAACCAGGCAGCTGCTCTTCAAGCAGAGGGTGTGACAGTGACCACCGGCGCGTTGGGCGAGCTGATGGTGGATTTTGCAGAATATGGATGGTTTCCCGACGTGTTGCCGTCCGAGGCTGCCGGTGAAGATGAAGTGACGGACGAGGAAGGATGACAAAAGAGCAAGTACATATACAAGGGACTACAGATCCCCTACGCTCCAGCCAAGTTTTTCTTCTTCGTGGATGTCATCACGTGTTCTTCAGTAATCAGGCTGACCATCACGTCCACGTGCAACGCACACACGAGTGACACAGGCAGAATGAGGTTCATAAAAGATCATGTCTAAATATATTTACCAAGTCTATGTATACCATAAGAACGGAGAGATAAAGGGCTACCTCGACCCGCCACGCCACGTGTAGTCACCCAGGTGACAGACATCTGAAGAGCTATTCCCTTGTTAGCATCTGAATCTCAGAAGAGCCTGGCAGAACAAGGAGGAGGTAGAAGGTTGCATCAGACAGCGGTTGAACAAGTGACTCCACATGTGGAATTTCAGAACAGGTCTGTGAACGTTGATTTTCTCATCATTGCAACAAATCAGAAACGGGAAGAGAAATATGAGCAGAACGTACCATGAAGAGCATGCTGGGGGACGGCAGGAGACATGTCAAGTATATAGTGAGTGGTCTGTCGATAACTGATCATCATTTGCCGGTTGGACGCGACAAGAAAGAATCCATGGTTCTTTGCTTCTCATCGAATCCTGCACTACCGATGCCGCCGCGAGTTTTCTTCAGTCCTTGTAGATGAGCGACAGAGTTTACCGACCTGACGGACAGCTGGATCTCGGGGACAGTGAGGTCTGCTCCTGCGGGGGAAGGGAGGTCAAGTGAGGCAGGGACTGCCACTGGGGCAGCCACTCGCACCCCCAGCTCGAGGTATCCGGTATTGGACCACGAGGCGAGCCACTCAGACCTCCAGGGAGCATTCCCAGGGCGTGCAAGTCTGGGGATCTCCTCGGGCCCGAATCGGGTGAGGAGGCATCCCAGCAAGACGTTCAGGATGATGCCATGTGCGACGATGGCAATTGAGCCGGGTCGGGCGCCTGCGGCAGCTTGGACCGCGATCTGCATGAAGCAGCCGTCGACGAAGCGATCAATCCTGTCCCTCATGGACTGCTGGGACTCTGGCTCGATCCAGGCAGCAGCACTAGACGCGGCAGTGTTCTGTGCCCCGCGGGTGCCAAAGCGCATCCCCTCCTCGGAGCCAAAGTCTTTCTCCCGAAGCATGGGCAGCTGCACAACCTCGGGCACCCGCCCGACGCCTTGTACACCATGCTGCGCCTCGGCGATGGCTTCGGCAGTCTTGACAGCACGCCGCAGGTTGGAAGCAAAGATGTAATTGACCGGGCCGATGGCAGCAGAGATCGCAGCAAGGTGGGCACCAAGGCGTCGCGCCTGGAGGACACCATGGTTGGTCAGCGGTGAGTCGCGAGAGCCTGCACTTCGAAGGGAGATAAGTTAGCAATAGGCAGAGCAACAGACAGCAGCGCAGTGTGGTAGCTTGACTCACTAGAGACCAGCGGCGTTGTCGACGGACTCGCCGTGACGGACCAAGAATACACGAAGCGCCATGTCCGTCATAGATTTCTCAAGAGCGGGATGTGTGATTGGTTATTGCTGCTACACGCCTTCTGGCATGTATGCAAGCGTCACATGGTGGAGATCATAAGAGGGAGTGACGGCTTCCTGCTGTTCAGCAAGAGTGGAAGCTTGCCATCCGGTATGTCGAGGTTGGTTGTGAGGTTCCGTGGGGAGGAGAGAAAAAAAAACTTCCATCTGGTTTGAGCTTTAGTTTTGTGTGCGGAAAGTCCAGTAGAAGAAGCTCGGCCCTTATTTGCAGCTCCGTTCAGTAAGCACCCCCTGTAGCACGGCGCTAGAAGATACCACGTGGGCTGCTGTAGCTTTAGTAGATGCACACAGCGCATTACCTAAGTTTTTTGGGAGGTAGGTACTTAAGTACTTATACATAGTACGGCAGTACCACCCACTGCTGTACCACCCCTGCCACCGTACCTGAAGAAGCGACTTTTTGCCCTCTTTCACGCGTACAGGAGCACAACCAAAGCACAAAGTCTCGAGGTAGACCTGAGATTGGCCAGTAATTTTGTCCCCAGGAATGCCAGCCAGGGCGGGCTTGCAGGTCACCAAAACATCGCAAGGTCTCACAGACAGCCTCTCATCTCTACAAGGTTTGGCGACGCGTCAAATTTTCCATGCGAGTGGATTCCCTTCGCAAATGACTCTGGACTTGTGTGCGCAGTCTTCCTTTCTCAATGTCTAAGTATCTTACCTACAGGTAAGTCTGCAGCTGTGGTATGCTGTAATTACTTACTCTCAAATACCTGCAGTCACACTGCCACAAGGTCTGCATATAATAGCTGTTTGATCCTGACGCAGGTGGACAGTGCCACTAAGGAGAGGAGAGGGGGAAAAATGAACCGAGGATTTTGGTCCAGAATGCGTAAGAAAAATAATAATAATAAGCCTTAGCTTTCAGGACGCTCGCATTGATCATAACCTGAGCTGCATGTCAAATTGTTGGCGCAGCAAATGTCTCGTAATAGGTGAAACTCCTCATTCCATAAACAATACTTTATATTGCGCGGAACTAGAGAGTCTCAAGACCACTTATAGTCGCTGTATTCAACTAAAAGAAATCTTGTCCAAACCGGCTTACATTTCCTCTGTTCATGCCCTTGATATTCTGTCAACTGGGGCCAAAGTTAGAAGAACCATCCTCTCTCTTTTCGCAACTCTGGAGACTCCTTCCAGTGAGTCTTATGACTCACTGGCAGTAATTGGCATAGGCACCTGCAATCAGATTCTCAATCAGGAAATAAATATCGACCCTGAAGGGAACACATGGCCTTATCCCTTGCATTTTTCATCGGGCAGGATCTTGAACCTTGGTTGCCTGGACTGTAAGTATTTGCCAGCTGTCCCCAACCAAGGTTATAATTCAGCTCAGCCCTGTGTTTACTTATATTCTCACGACTCCCACCGTCTGCACCACATATTCAGTCGCTTTATCCTCGTCAAAAATCTCATGATTGCTCAAAAAACTGATATTCCCATACATCTCGAGAACTGAAAATGTCATCCATAGGCCGTATGTCCTTCCAATTCGCTTACTCGGTCTTTAGCAGTCCAACTAATCAATGATGTACATCAGAATTGAGAAAATGGTCCTTCGGCAGCCGCAAACTCAAGATCCAGGTCGTCGGCATGGGAAAGACCGAGATGTTGTGCACTCTGAACGACTCCGTCAAGCTGCACGATTCACTCGCCGAATTCAACCGTTCGACAGTTAACTACCCATCGGGGTGGGAGCTGACCATCTACGACGTATGGGGTAATCAAGGGTTCACTTTCCTTGCTTCCCCCTCGGAAGAGCTCTAAAAGTACATACAATAAGCTTTCGTTAACGCAATATTAATCTGCAGAGGGCTGCTCACGCTTCGTGAGGCGCCACGGAGCCTACCACTTTTTGGGCCAGAGACACTGGTCTGGTTCCTCCACGACTGCACTGATACGTCCGTGCATCTCGCAGACTACATCAAGGGCATGAAGTGATCCTGAGCAGACAGGACCTGCTCTCTCCCGAAGACCGCGACAAGACGGTCGTGGAACACCGGCAGAAGCTTCAAGACATCCTCGAGCAGCTGGCGAGGCCGGCGGGCATCACCTGGTAAATTGTCGATGAGCCGGGCTTCAACGTGAAATCATCAAGCTACGTCCTCTCCTTCGTCAGAGGCGTGACGAAGACCATCCTCCAGGCGGAGAAGAAGCAATAGCTGAAGTACGAAAAGATAAAGGACAATGCTCTGCTGAGCCAGCCCGGCGACCAGGGAGCTCCGCGACAGGATCAGCGCGGCGGAGATCAAGGGCGGCGATGAGTTCTGGCAGGCGTTTCTGTCGGCGGACATGACGAGCTGGAGTCATCTTGACCATCTCCAGGCCGGCTACCTCGTCATGCTGGAGTCTATCGAGCATGGTCATGGCCCGCTCAGGTGTGCTATGACCTTTCTGGACCACCTCTCCCGTCTTCGGGAGACTCGTCCAGATGTTTTCCGAAATTCGGCGCACTTGTAAGTTGTGCCCTCTGAAGACTTAACATCGCTAAGGATTCATACATTGCCCGACATTCTGACTTGAGCCACAGCACTATGACGGCGTTCTGGATCATGCCGCTTCGTAAGGCCACGTTCGACTTCGAGTATGATCTGAACAACGGAGCAAAGCCGTCGAAAGATGATTTTCGGTCCATCCTTCTGCACACGCCCTCTCTCCTCTATGGCCAGCTCTGGGCGTCCTACTACACCAAGGATGTCCTCTTCTCGGCTGATGCCCGCAAGGTTTTCGTCATGCCGAATATCAAGCCATTCCCTCAAGCGACCAGGCCTCTGATCACAGACTTGGCCGGGCGCAAGGACGAGGCGCAAGACGAAGAGAAGGGAAGTCGAGGCTCAAGAGAGCTTCTTCATAGGCCCAGAGCGTCTTCCGCGGTGGGCTTTCGAGCTGATGCAGAACGTAATGAGAAACGGCCTCCGTCGCGGCCAGGCCCTGAAGGAGGCCTTACCGGAGCTTCAGGCTGCCATCGTCAAGCTGCGCAGCCGACATCCTGAGCTGGCAGCATCCGGGGATGTGCCTCCTTACTCCGAGACCCAGGCGTACTTTTGGGCCCAGCTCGCTCACGCGAGACTGCAAACACTTTTGGCAAGCCGCTCAAGAACGATGCGGCCGCGAATTCTCATGGGGCTGGACACGACCTTTCGTATGAGAGATTCAAGGAGGTCAGCGGAATCACTGGTGAAGAGTGGAAAGAGCACTACAAGTCGGAAAGTCTGGGAGAGCGTCGAGGCGAGAACAGCATTCGTCAACCCTGACAAGAAGGCACTGCCGAATGTTCTCAACGTGCACTGAGCCTTGAACAAGCTTACCTCCATATTTAATTTCTATAATCTTAATCCGTCTTCCTAGAATTTTTTTATTTTTCTTCTCTTCTTCTTTCTTTTTTGCTCTCGGATCATTGAGGTCCACGAGGAAAGAAAGAAGGGCTGGTGTTTGTGTGACATGCTGTTCAGTGCACGATGTGACGTCACCTCAAAAGGACACACTGGACCAGGCCACATCACATTTCTTGATGCATCTCTTTTCTGAACTGGGCCTTGTTAAACGATGCCACACGCTCTGTAACAACTCTTACTCCATTCTCGTCTCCTTTTCTTCTTCTTTGAGAATACCCTCACCATGCCACCAACTTTGGAAATACATGTGGAACGAGCCAAGAGCGATGTGCAGCCTAACCACCATGTCTTACCGGCGACCTCTGCAGCTGGATGGATCTCATACTTCTCGGGAGTGCCAGATAAGCGACGACCGCGCACATGGAGGAAGAAAGCCACAGATGACGAGGTCTCTGGCTTTCGAAACCCCTGGTCGAGCTTTCACAAGGCCACGCGACAGGAAATATGGCAGTCTCTCGAATGGGGCGAGGATACAGACCCGGCCATTGACCTGGCAGCGTCTCATCCCCGGGCAGCGAACGCCTCTCTCGTAGGATCAAGCAGCAGCAGCAGCAGTAGTACTCGGGCACAACAGGCTGCCCAGCTGCTCCAGGCCACCAAGCCCGACTTCAGCTTCAGCTCGGACGCCGGCAGTGCCAAGACCACATGGCTAGGCCACGCGGGCATGCTGCTTCAGCTCCCCGCCCTGAAGCAGGACAGCGACGACCCCATCCGCATCATCTTCGACCCAATTTTCTCTGAGCGCTCCTCGCCGTCGCAATATGTCGGGCCCATACGCTCATACAAGCCACCGTGTAAGCTGGAAGACCTACCCCCAATCGACCTGCTCCTCATCAGCCACAACCACTACGACCACCTGGATTACGACACTGTCATGACCCTCTGGCGCCTAAATCAGGACCGGATACGCTTCATTGTGCCCCTCAAAAACTCTCGATGGTTTGTGGACTCTGGCATCCCCGCCGATCGTGTGGTCGAGCTTGACTGGTGGGAGTCGGTAGACCTCACGGAACAGCGGAGCTCGGGGACGGCGAGGCTAAAGGTGTCGTGCACGCCGGCGCAGCACAGCAGCCTGAGGGATGGGTACGATGCGGACTCTGCGCTCTGGTCAGGATGGTACCTGAGCCATGAGCTGCCCAACAAGAGGCCTTACCGGGTGTTCTTTGCCGGAGACTCGGGCTATCAGTGCCATGCTGACCCAACCTGGCCACCCAAACCGCCGAGAAGCACCACCCACAAGAAGTTGGAGGAGGAAGCAGTACAGAAGGTCGCAGACCCAGACAACGTCTCGTCTGAGAAATACCCACCCTGTCCAGCATACAGAGAAATTGCCGCCCGCCTCGGCACACCCGACCTGGTATATCTGCCCATCGCCCTCGGCGCGACCTGGGCGTACTTTCGCAGTTTCTTCTCAAACTACCTGCCGCCTGCCAACGTCCCAGTTCCACGCCACAGCGCAGGCGTGACAGGGGCCATCCACATGCCGCCGTGGGACGCGGTGCGTGTCTTCCGAGACCTCACAAGTGGCGGTGCCGCTGGGGAGGATGGAGATGCTGCGCGGCGGCCGCCGATAGCGGTCGCCTTGCACTGGGGAACGTTTGTCACGGAACCTGTTGAGGTTCTCAAGTCGTTGGGTCATCTAGAGTGGGCCTGTTATAACCAAGGCATCCGGTTTGGGCGAGATATTGAAGACACGGAGGGAGCCAGGGCAGGGCAGCCTATATTTCTAGCTCTGAACCATGGCCAGAGCATCGTGAGCTAGAGGAGAACCGCCGGCGATGGGTGTTCTAGGGCTCTTGATCTGGGGCAGCAAAACAGAGCTCATCAGATCAAAAGGCTCGTCACCTATAGCAGGTCTTTATTGTCTAAGTATGTTTAAAAAAGAAACAGCCCTCCAAAAGAGAAAGAAAGGGGACAATATTCCGACCAGCGGAAGCAGTGTCGGAGATCCAGACCAGGGCGCGCCCGGTATGGCCTCGGCAGGTATAAAAATCAAACCCGGTGCCCATAGATACAACTAAGATAGCAGTATAAGTATTTCATAACTATCTTTCTCATTACTATTCTCCTTATAATGATTAGATCTTTTATATTTTAAAAATACTAGTAAGAATAGCCAAATATGGGCAAGCTTAGGATACTAGATTTCTCCTTGTTCTGGCATTGTATTCTGCAAGTCTTCTCTGATGACCGAAAGCATACTCAAGCAAATGGAAGTAATATGACAGGAGGAAAAGGACCAGCAGCTGCCACTGACTAGGTTACTGAGGATTGCTCCGCCTGTGGGCTCCTCCTTCTACGCGCCTCAGCCGAAGGGCAAAGAACCAGCGTCCGTGTTGGATTGGAAGGGAATATCTCTTGCAAACAGGATAAGTTGAACAAGCCATAGTGACTGAGAAAAGGGGCGTGCAAATGTGCATCATCGTCACAAGTCTCTTCATATCCGCAGGCGGGGTTTCCCCAGAATTGAGTTTACTCTGTACTCTGCCGCCCCACAGCCTGCGGGGAAATCTACAGGCATTCTTGGAGGGGTAACAAATTATCCTCTCTCGTTTTTAATTTTTTTTCCCTCCAAGTACCAAACAGGAAGTGAGAACCTCGAGTGTACTGATTACATCTCGTCTTATGCCCCCGAATCTTGAA
Organism: Immersiporthe knoxdaviesiana; assembly: GCA_021117315.1. Classification (NCBI taxonomy): domain Eukaryota; kingdom Fungi; phylum Ascomycota; class Sordariomycetes; order Diaporthales; family Cryphonectriaceae; genus Immersiporthe; species Immersiporthe knoxdaviesiana. Next base: position 63,549 of record CP088206.1, read on the forward strand.
CACGATGCCAAGACCGGACAATGAGATCAATGGGCGCTTGGCCCTCGTGACAGGCGCCTCTGGAGGGTGAGTTGGTCTGGGAATCATTCATGCCTTAGAACATGTCTTTCCTGACCACACCCCTGAGCAGCATAGGAGGGGCTTGTGCCCGTGACCTCTTTGTCAACGGCGCCCATCTCGCGCTGACCTACTCCCGGAACAAGGCGTCGGTGGACACGCTCGTCTCGGAGCTCCAGCAGCTGCCCCAGTGGTCCTCAGCCAGCAGGGTCAGCACGCACCAGGCCGATATGGCCTCGGCCGACGACATCCAGCGCGTCTTCGCTGAGATCAGGGCCCAGCACGGCCAGCACGGCCCCGACATCCTGGTCTCCAACGCGGGCTACGGGAAGCGCATCCCTGGCATCCTGGACATCCCCATCGACGAGTTCGACTACACGCTCACGGTCAACCTGCGTGCCAGCTTCATCCTGTGCAAGCTGTCCATCCCGCACATGCAGGCCCGCGGCTGGGGCAGGATCGTCTTCATCGGCAGCCTGGCCGCGTACGGAGGCGGGATCAACGGGTGCCACTACGCAGCGAGCAAGGCGGGGCTGCAGGGCATGATGAGGAACCTGGCGAGAAAGCATGCTGGGCAGGGCATCACGGTGAACGACATCGCGCCGGCCATGGTTGGGGGACACAGGGCTGGTGCCAGACGAGAAGAGCGTCGAGGGCACCGCCGGTGACGTGCAGAACATCCCTGTGGGCAGGCTGGGGTCGCCCCAGGAGGTCGCCAATATGGTCACCATGTGCGCGAGGACAGGATACCTCACAGGGCAGAGCATGTTGTTGAGCGGTGGGTTGATGTAGGAAGCAGCTTGTTCATAGTCAAGGGACGAGTCAGATCGCGGACAATGACCATAGAGTGGGCACTACAAGTTGTGCTTGGGTTACTTCCTTAAAACAAAAACAATTGTACTCCATCACGCGGCATAAAATCTGTACATCTTTTGGTTTGAATGTGGATTTTTCATCTGCCTGAACATGACCAGACAGCAAGCCATGAGAAAAGACCCCTGAACGCGCGAATGCAACCGGAGGAAGAAAGACACCCCCGAGAAGACTTGTTCTATCGTTCCCAGGTTTATTCCAATGCCTCCCCCTCAAAGACCCAACCGAAAAATTCCGTTTTCGTGAACGACCATGGCCCATGAATGGTACGGGACGAACGCGCCAGCCAAGCACGTGCGGTGTCGACGAGTAGTGCTGCTGCTGATGCTGCCTTTCTCAAGCCATCCACAACAAAAAAAAACCGCGCCACAGACCAGCATCTTCCCCAACAGAAACGCGCCCACACACCATCTTTTTGCTCCCGCGGTGGAGAGAATGGGGGTGTAAGTAGACCATTTACCGGTTGGACTTGGCAACACGCTCCAGCTCGTCCTTCTTCTTGATGGCGTACGAGTTGCTGCTGCCCTTGGCGGCGTTGATCAGCTCCTCAGCCAGGCACTCGGCGATGGACTTGACGTTGCGGAAGGAGGCCTCGCGGGCACCGGTGGTGAGGAGGGCGATGGCCTGGTTGACGCGGCGGGGGGAGAGACATCAACGGCCTGTCGGCGGACGGTACCGGCGGAACCAATTCGGGTGGAGTCCTCACGAGGACCGCAGTTGACAATGGCATCAACGGCGACCTGGATGGGGTTCTGGTCGGTCATCAGGTGGATCTGCGGTCGCATCTCATGTTAACAAAGACTGCACGTTTGTTTTGGTGGGGGTGGGTGTATGGGCGAGCTGGACACTTACGATCTCAAAGGCGTGCGCGACGATGCGGACGGCCATCAGCTTCTTGCCGTTGTTGCGGCCGTGCTGCATGAGCGAGTTGGTCAGGCGCTCGATGATGGGGCAGTTGGCCTTGCGGAAGCGCTTGACGGCATAGCGGCCAGCGGTGTGAGGCAGGTAGACGGGGGGCGCGGATCTGGATGTAGTCGCTGCAAAGCTTGTCGTCAGCATTGGTCTTGCTCACAAAGATATATGTAGATTTTTCTCCTGGCCTCTCCATTCCTCCACTGTTACTGCCCTGTCTAGGTGGCTGTGGGGGATCCAAGCTTGCGATGCATATTGCGCCTCCCAGCTGGGTTGTTGCGAGGAAAAAGAGACCAACATGTATGGATGGCCCTCCTTCCTCGCTCCCTTCCTCCCCTCTCTTGCAATGCTCGCTCGTTCGGACCCCCTCCACCCCACAGATGCATCAAGACAAGGCAAGAAACAGTCGACGGACAACCGATGATATGTTCGACAAGTGACGGGCAGAGAGGGCTTACGTCAGGGAGATGTCGCGGATCTCGACGTCCTCGTAGGACCACTTGTTGAACAGCTTGATGCTGCCAATCTCGGCGACGACGTCCTTGGGCAGGACCTGGTAGCCAGAGACGGTCTCAACCTCGATCTCTCCGTTGTCAGACATATTGGGCAACAACAATCTCTCGACTGGGGGTTGGCTGTTGTCGTCGGCTTTGTCGAAGAGGAAGGGTATGGCGGAGGGGACGTTGGGTGGTGGTCGTTTTGGTGGTGGTCGAAAAAGAGTGGAGGAAATTGTCTGCGAGTCTTGAATTTTCCAGCAGTCCACCAGAGTCAGGACCCCCTGCAGGTGTTTGCGGGAGGGCAGCTGAGCCAAGTGCAAACCCAAGTGGCAGCCAAACACTGCGCAATTCACGGGACGGCACCTTTTTTTGGTGTGTCCAGCTGACTCAGCAGCCGCACAAATCTCATTGGCTGTGCACGCTAGCCCCGCACAAGAGAAGTGAGGTTAGGGCATTGAACCTACACGCCCGCCAGCTGCAGTCGCTGCTGCAGCGGTCGCCCCAAGTCAGACTTTGCAAGCAGTGGCCCTACCTTTGACTTTTTCCTGTCCAAGACCGCCCATCTTGATCCCTCCCACCTCTCGTCAACCACCCCCATCCAACACCAACAAATCAATTCAAGATGGCTCCCGCTGCGTCCGGCGCGAAGAAGCAGAAGAAGAAGTGGTCCAAGGGCAAGGGTACGTGCAGACTCTGCCGCCTCCGAGTTGCGTCGTGATCATGGTCCGAGGGTGTTGTTGCGGCGACGGCGGCGGCGACGGTGATGAATGACGATACCACGCGCCAACAACCACCACCGCTGACCCTGCATCGCCGCATCATTCCCAACCTCGAGCCACAAATCACGAGCAATACTGCTGCAGAACCCCCTCGCTGACCTTCTCGTCAATCAAACAGTCAAGGACAAGGCCCAGCACGCCGTCATCCTCGACAAGGCCACCTCCGAGAAGCTGTACAAGGATGTCCAGTCCTACCGTCTCGTCACCGTCGCCACCCTGGTGGACAGGCTCAAGATCAACGGCTCTCTGGCTCGCCAGTGCCTGAAGGACCTCGAGGAGAAGGGACAGATCCGGCCCATCGTGACGCACAGCAAGATGAAGATCTACAGTAGGTCCAACACGGGGCGGCGAGACAATTCCCTCTTAATCAGGGCGGCAACGTATGCTAACTGGCCTTCTTCTTTCTGCACAGCCCGCGCCGTGGGTAGCTCCGACTAAACAACCCTCGTGCTCTTCCACTCGATCTCACCACACGATTCTCGAGTCCTTGTCCATGATGACGCCTCGGCACAACATCGATGGATGATGAAATTGAAGAGAGCAGCCCCCGCACGAGGGGCAGGTTGCAATGGCATGGACTAGAACAAAAATTTTCAGGCTGGGCGTTTCTGATCAGGTCTGATCTTGGTTCTTTGGTCATGGACTGGAAAGGGAATACGGAATTGATATTACGTTGACTTTCAGCCCGGAGGCACCACTTGCTAGGTGTAGCATAACAGCTGGGTCGGAAGTGCTCTGAGCCCATGAACAATGGAGCGGCATTGAACAACATGATGAACCTGCAATGCCCCATAGGTCGACTATTGTCGGCTGCTGTAGCGCGTGATATGTCCTCGAATACATGAGGCGGCCTGTTCGAGGCATGCCTCCCTGTGGTTGCAGGTCGAGTTACCACCCAATCCAATTTGCTGGCCTGTAGCCTTTTCAGACTCTGCCGCCTTGTAAAGGTCATGGCCACCCAGTAGGTCAGCATCTTGGATGGAGCGGTAGTGTTGAAAAATAACAAAGCAGGCTGGCAGCTGCCAACAGGATCAACTCGGAGACGCCGTTGGCCTTGGCCCGGTCTCTAAAGGCTACGTCGTGTTTAGGCCTTACTACCTGTACTTTTAGACCTCTACCGTGGTACTGAGGAATAGCAGATAATACTAAATTCCGAATGATCACCAAGAGTGAACGGGCTTTCTGGCCTGCTACACAGTGAACTCATCATTGTCGAAGACAGTACTGCATTTCCCCTGACAGCCCGCTACTACCTGGTACATACCGTGTAAGGTGAAGGCGCACGAGACTGAAATCTTGGAGCTAGAAGGTTATCTCAGATACACTAAAAAAAATGAAAAACCCACAGCCGGGGGTGCTTCGAGACGAGGAAGGTCGGTGCTGACGGTCAGGAGGCAGAAAAAGATCCGGGCTGAGGATTAAAAGCGCAGCAGGATTGCCGCCGCGCAGCCCAGCCTATTGGTTCCCCGGCAACCACAAGTACTCTTGCTGCGCGGCGCACAGAGCTGTGGTGACATGGCAGCGCCTGTGAGACTGACCATTGCACAGGGGCTGGTTGGGCTCTTTCTAGGCCCTAAAGGACGCTGTGACCGGGCGCCTGAGGGCCCGGATGAGGGTCTTCTGGGGCAAGGTTGGGGCAGCTTGGAGCGGCTTGCGAAGGCCTGAATGGCCGGCAGCAGTCGGGAAAAACCGCTCAGACGGGGATGACCCGCTTTTTCCCTGGCTACAATCGTTTCGTTGTCGCACCCGCGGCAGTGCGCTTGTACGGAGCAGCACACCCCAGCTAGCAGGGGCCTGCTACCAAATTTTTCTTGCCAATCGCCCCCGGTCTCCGTCTCGTAGCCTTTTTTTCCCTCACCTCAAAACTCCCTTCCTGCCAGTTTTCCCCAGGCGGAACTTTCAACTTTTCCTTCCTTTTTCCTTTCTTCATCTCCACTCAATCATCAAAGACTTTTTGTATCTTTGATCCAGTCCGACATTCACAATGTCTCCCAACGACCAGGTCAAGGTCCTGGGCATGCCGGTGAGTTCTTCTTTGTGGCCCTTTCCTGTGCTGTGACGGAAGCACCTCGCGGTCGTCGCAGAGCAAGCAGTGGCCTCCTCGAAGCCCCAAAGAGGACATCGAGGCCATTTGCAACACCTGCAGCCATCGATATGATCCTCGACGACACTGCCTATTGATGAACGGCAATCGCCTCGACCCGTTCTGAGTGGTTGCACGCGTGGATTCGTCGGTTGGGACCTGCTTGTGGCTTATCGCCGCCCGCGAGAAAAATTTGCCAGCTTGCCATGTGAAGGCACAGCTCGGCAGAGCGCGCAAACACACATCCCCAGCATGCATCTACAAAGACCTCAATTGCTGACCACCTTTGACCTGATAGCCCTTCGTCGCGGACTTCCTGAGTACGTTACCTCGAACATCTACATCCCAATACTGCCTCGCCGTCACCTATCCCCATACTGGCCCCAAGCACAAAGCTGCTCCGTATGGGTGGTTGGTGATAGCTTAAGGCGCCGCCTTCCATCTCCCATCTACCTCCTGATGGGCGAGGAGTAGTTCAAGCTGACATTTCTCTCAGTGGGTGGTGTCTCTGCCGCCGTCTCGAAGACCGCTGCTGCTCCCATCGAGCGTATCAAGCTCCTCATCCAGAACCAGGTACGTGTTGTCTTGAGCTTTAAAGCTTGCCAGACCCCGGCGCGTATCGTCAAGTGATCGCGCCAGTCAGCTTCGGCTATCACCTCCCCCTCTGAAACATTTTATCTCGACGTTCCATGCATTGCTAACCTCGTTGCGTACTTATAGGATGAGATGCTGAAGGCTGGCCGTCTGGACCGCAAGTACAACGGTATCGCCGACTGCTTCCGTCGCACCGCCGCCGACGAGGGCATCATGTCTCTGTGGCGTGGCAACACTGCCAACGTCATCCGTTACTTTCCTACCCAGGCCCTGAACTTCGCCTTCCGTGACAAGTTCAAGAAGATGTTCAACTTCAAGAAGGAGAAGGATGGCTACGCCAAGTGGATGGCTGGTAACCTGGCCTCTGGTGGTGTACGTACTAGCAGACCCTTACCCCCCTTCTTTCCACACCTGGTGCAGGGAAGAAAATGAATAACAAGTGCTGACCGATTACTCCAGGCTGCTGGTGCCACCTCTCTGCTGTTCGTCTACTCCCTCGACTACGCCCGTACCCGTCTGGCCAACGACGCCAAGTCTGCCAAGGGTGGCGGTGACCGTCAGTTCAACGGTCTCGTCGACGTCTACCGCAAGACCCTCGCCTCCGACGGTATTGCCGGTCTGTACCGTGGCTTCGGTCCCTCCGTCCTCGGAATTGTCGTCTACCGTGGTCTGTACTTCGGCATGTACGACTCCATCAAGCCCGTTGTCCTGGTCGGTCCCCTCGCTGGTAACTTCCTCGCCTCCTTCCTGCTCGGCTGGTGCGTCACCACCGGTGCCGGTATCGCCTCCTACCCTCTTGACACTGTCCGTCGGCGTATGATGATGACCTCTGGTGAGGCCGTCAAGTACAACGGCTCCCTCGATGCTTTCCGCCAGATCGTCGCCAAGGAGGGTGTCAAGTCCCTCTTCAAGGGTGCCGGTGCCAACATCCTCCGTGGTGTCGCCGGTGCTGGTGTGCTGTCCATCTACGATCAGCTCCAGCTCCTCCTCTTCGGAAAGGCCTTCAAGGGCGGCTCCGGCTAAACGCCTCCTCTCTCATTTCAACAACCACTGTACAAAATCAGCAATGATGCGGCAGGGGCTCGAGGGGAGTTTTTGATCAAGGGGATGAGCCACAGCTGGTGGTGTTTTGTCGTTTCGTGCTTGGGTCGATACTGACTGGACTGGGTCATTCAACTCAAACAAAAAGGGGCGAGATGATAGAAGTGGTGCAGGGGGAACTGGCGTGTCTCGGGTGGTCTCTTCCATGTGACCGTCGGGGGCATCCAGTCCCAGGTCCGTGGTCTGGGTTTTGGAGCATGCCTGGCGTTAGTGATACTCGTCTGGTTGGCTTCTAGACCCTCCATTGTAATTTACAAGACTTTCTCATCAGTTCTCTCTGTCTTTGTGGTTGTGTCTTTCCCTTTGCAATGTTTCTAGCCTGCACAGGTCGCGCGTGATGTTTCTTTGGCAATCTGCGTTCACCGCATCCGGCAATAGACTCTTTCGCAACCACGCTTGGTCCCTCACTGTTGCCTCATGAGAACATTAGTGACCCAGTATTGTATCCCCAAGTCAGACTAAGCCTGTAGAAGGATGCGCGCGAGCCCAGCAACACGGCATAGCATAGACATGTACTTTCCTTGCCTCGTAGTCCTTGGCTCCAGACCCAACGGAGCGATCATGATGATCTGCCCTTGACATGCCAGGCTGACAAGAGCTGCGATAGGTGTTCTGTTTACGGGTATCTAGGTACAACATACATCTTCTTGTCACCACTCTTCCACATGTCCGTTTTACCATGCTGTAGTTCCTGCACAACCAGCCATGTCCTCCTACATCTAGCCACATTGCCAGTCTTGCCCCCTGTGGTGATGGTTGCCCACCTGCCAGTCGAATTTATTGACAGAGGTCTGCGGGTATGAAGGTTGGCATCCAAGCACTGGTCCACCAAGGATATGAGAACCTTCCAAGGCTTTATGTCCGGATTGCACTCAAGACGTTTATGACAGATCGATTTCCTTAATCAGCATTGTACAAGCGTCACTCAACATCTAGACCCACAACAATTTATCATGTGGCCATAGCATCAAGGAGCTCAAGGTAAAGATAAGGGCCCAATACAAGATGCACTTAAACTATGGGAGGAACATTTTCCAAAAAGAATACTTGTACAGGATGGCATGATGGTTTAAGCTACACACCCTACAGTTCGAAAGAAGACTGGGCACTAAGTAAGTACTTAGTAGATAATCATAAGGCAGAATTGTCCAATTTCCAGGCTCGACGAATTAATTATTCTTTTTCAGTGCTATGTTGTTCATTCCTGAGATGATGCATTACGGTTTATAGGATATCGCTGAAAATCGTTGGATTCCAGGTGGTTTATAATACAGAATGCAGACACCACCATTTCAGGAACTCTTTCTGCCCTCTACATTTTTCCAACTCCGTGTGATTGAAGAGAGGGAGATAGTGGAAAATAGTTAGCTGAAAGGGAAAAAGGGTATGATTTCAAGCTATGGGGATAGAATAAATTCCCAAAAAGACGAAAAGTATATATAATCGCAGAGTACACAGTCTGAAGTATAGATCTACTAACGTGACTTCTTACTTCCCTACCGCAAAGGTAGAAGAGAAAAGGACCTTCGAGGGGATAGTATGCTATCAATCCAATGAAGATGAAGAGAAGTCATGCCAAACCATGGAAGGAGACAGACCGAGCGTTGAGGCTCTCAGGTGAGCAGTGTGGTCAGTCTCAGACGAGTATCAGCCTGCCATGCTTGAGAATTCCAGGCAAGCGCCCCCATTGACCCCGTAGCCGCCCAAGTCTGAGGGCTTCTCCGTGTTGGGAACTTCACAGTCGGCATACGCGACAATGACATTCCACCCCACTGGGTGAACTGCTGGCCGGACATGATCTTCTGGTGGATGAGGCTTCCGCTGGCGCTGGTCATGCAACAGTCCGACAGGATCATGTCCCCGACGACGCTGACCTGGTCGCCTGTGACTGTCAGGCCGTGATTGTTATCCTATCATACTTGTTAGTAGGGGAACCTTTATCTGATCCTTGGAAGGGGGCTGACTTACATTGCAGACGTAGACGCCACTTGTGTCCCAGCACTGAACACGGCTGCATCCGTGGGCAGAGACAGTATATTGGCGATCCTTCAGGTCTCCCTCGCCTAGTTTATTGACAAGCTTGTTTGACATGGAACCGTCGGCATTGGCAAAGTTGCCGCAGTAGTTCATGCCACGGACTGCCCCTGAGCGAGTATCGACTTCGGCGCTGGTCCGATCTTGGACTGGAGTTCCAGTAGGGCTGGCCGCGGCCAGGACAAAGGCCAGCGGAAGAAGAGGAGCTGTGTTTGTAAAGACTCTCATAGTTTGTTGTGTTGGAGTTTTTTTTTTTTTTTTTTTTAATGGACTCGAGATGCCAGTGTTGATATCAGAACTGATGGCACTGCAGACAATACTAAGAGACTCGAGCACAATATGAACGAGTGTGAAGGCGATTACTATATAATTCCTCATCTTGTATGGACTTTGACCGTGGGATCAAGGAGGCGCACATACTCAAAGGGACGGCCCAGCTTCTGAAACGCCTTTTTTCAGTTACGAGAAGGGGGATGGACAATGAAGCCTTGGTGTAGGCGCTCTTTGCTGCCAGAGAGCCATGGTGTTGCCGTGTCCTCCTCTCGCTTGATGGTCTTTGTAAAGAGTTAAAAATGGGAAAGCTGACCGCCACAGCCCTTGACATTGACATCACCAGGGCGTAAGGGCAAGTGATGATTGAAGTCTCATGTAAAGAATGAAAAAAATCCAGGTGCCACAGCCTGTTTTCCCTGTGCCTGGGTTGATTACTGGAGCTACAGAAGTCTCGATTGATTTGTAATGAGTTCAGTAAGGCAATGTAGAGACCCATGCCATGGTGAGCCTTGAAATAGTAGTACCCTGTAAATATGTGTACCATTTGAATCAGCATGTGCATACACAGGCGCATATTTATCTGTGTGTGTGTGTGAGTGTGTGGAAAATTGAAATATATTTAGTACTTAGGTAATATTGGTGGTGTGGTTCTGAACACCCCTGAGGAACTGAGGCAAGCACCTAAACCCTGGGCTGGCACAGAGGGTTCAGGGGCCCCGGCCCTTAACTGCAGCAGGCCCCTTCCCCCTTCCTTCCCCTGTAAGTAAGTACTTAGGCAATGCACGTTCTGAGTCAAGCCGGCAGCAGTTTAAGCTCAGCAAGTTACATAGTACTTAGCAGTTTGTAGTTAGCCTTCAATTTTGCAGGCAAGAGGGTCCGATCTTGCCTCTTTCTATTCTAGTAAGCACATACATACTACTAATCCCCCTTCACTCTTTCTCTCCCTCCCAAGAATCTGAGAGTGAGATTTGACTTGTATGGGGTGATCTTGCGCCGCCCTCCGCCCAATGACAACATTTTACTCCTGAGTGCTCCAGTGTGGTTGTGATGTTGCTCTGAGGTGCTTGTTCAGCGGGTTGGCTGAGAGGGGGCCACTGCGCATCTCGACCAAGGCTTTGTCGTCCACCCGGCCGAGGTGCAGTTTTGCCTCAGAAGTAGTACGCCTCGAGGAGGAGGGAGAGAGAGAAGAAACGGTGGAGGAGGAGGAAGGACAAAGAGAAAAGAGGAAGAGGAGGACCATGAGGCGGTGCAGCCCAGTGGCTTGACACGCAGAAACAAGGACCGAAGAGAGAGAGAGAGAGAGAGAGAGAGAGAGAGAGAGAGAGAGAGAGACAAAAGAGAAAGAAACCAAGGGCCCAACATGTCGGACGGACGGTCATCCAACAGTAACACCCCGGGAGCGGGAGATCTCGCCCAGAATCATCACCACCGCCATCCGCCTCCTCGCTTCACCGCTGGACCCTCCATCAGGCCGCACACCAAGATACCCGAGATCCTTCCTCATGAGCGCGTCTTCCCTATCCAGATCGGCTCTGAGCTGTTCAAGCTCTCAGGCGCCTCCATCTCCTCGGACGGTATGTTCCTCCTCCTCACCATCATCACTATTTTTGCTTCACGGGCAGCGTTGTCATAACGTTGCTGACATATTTCACCCCGACCTGATCTTATCCCTTCTCCCTTCTCACCACTTCACCCACCCACACTATACGCAAATCTCCAGGCCCTCTCTGCCTCCTTGCTGACCCTTCTCTTTATTTCTTTCGTTCCTCAGCGCCGTCCTACTTCTCGCAGTACTTCCTCTGCCAGATCAAACAGGCCGAGGAGAACGGCGACGACCCCGCCACGGCCATCCGCACGCTCTACATCGACCGCGACCCAGGGACGTTTCGCGACATCTCGCTGCACCTCCAGGGCTACCACGTGTCGCCGCGCGACGGCACCCACTTTGTGCGCCTCTTTGCCGACGCGCAGTTCTACACGCTGCCCAGGCTCATCTCGCAGCTCCACGAGGAGAGAATTTTCATGTCCATCGGCCACCACGAGTTCCAGATCCCGCGCGACCTCTTCTCCGACCCGGGCAACTCGCCCAACTTCTTCAGCCTGGGCTTCGCCATCTTCTTCTCAGACCCCTCGGACCTCTTCCCCGGTCTCGACCGCGAGGGGCTCATCCGCCCGCCCTCCATCCTCCCGCCCTGCGTGCCCGGCCGCAGCGCCGAGGTCTTTGCCGAGCTGCTCCACCTGCTCAGGGGCTACCCGCTCCAGGTCCGCAGCGACGAGCACCGCGCCAGCCTGCTCAGGGATTGCCGCTACTTCAACTTCCGCGGCCTCGAGCAGCGCCTCATCCCCCACGCCCGCGCCTTCAACCAGTTCCGAGGCCACGACGAGATCGCCCTGCGCCTCGAGGACATCCTCAAGAGCGGCGTCAGCGTCATCCCCGACCCTCTGAAACACCACCGCTCCCCTTCCCCTTTTCTTTCCTCTCCTACTCCTACTGCCACCCACCACCACCACCACCAGCAGCAACAAAAACATCAGCAGAGAGTCGGCAGCGGCCCTGTCGACCCGGCCACCCCAACCCCAGCTCCAGGTTGGGTCCACTATGCAAGGCCCTTTGTCGACCACCGCTCGGCCGAGCTGATCCTCGAGGTCGGCGGCGAGAACATGCGCCTGCACTTCCAGGCCCCAGGCGACAACGCCGGCAGCGGCATGCGCGTCGAGTTCTTCCGCGACGGCCGCGTCCGCCTGACCAGGCTGTTCGAGGTCATCGCCAGCAAGCTGAACCTGCCGCCCACCACCCAGCCCCTGGGCCTGCTGATGAAGTCGGGCGGCGCCTCGAGCCAGCCTCCTACCCCCGGGAACACGCCGCTGAGCGATGACTGGGTCAAGTGCGAGATCCCGCCCGAGACGGCGATCACGCTGGACGGGAGGAAGTATACAGGGCACAGGACAACGACATCAGCATTATCATCACCACCACCATCAGAAAACAGTGCGGGCAATGAGGCCGGCACGTCTACCATCAGGACAGCAGCCCTCACAACTGATATGACAAACAACGGCGTCGGGATGAACGTCGACTCTTCTCCCACAGGGATAGCGGGCTTGTCGCTGTCCCCGCCGAGAAAACGCAAGAGGCTGCTGGATGATGAAGACGACAGTGACCTCAACGGCATGGGCGCGCTGGAGGGGTATTGGACCCTGAAGACGGCGCAGTGGAGGCTACGGATACAGAGCGTGGGGAACGGGAGGACCGGTGTCGAGTGTGTGCTGGTCGCTGTCAAAATAAATGCCTTGAGTGGTGAACATGCGAGGAACGAGGCAAGATCCTTCTTGGTGGGTTAAAAATGTAGTGAGTGCGCACTCAAGTTGTTGTTGTTGTTGTTGTTGTTGCGAGTTCAGACGTTGTTTCTCAAGAGAATTGATGCACAAAGTCGCAAATGTGGTGGTACGTTTTTGAATAATTAACACTACAATATACCAACACCCCCGATTCTTTTTTTTTTTTTTTTTTTGGATCCTACGGGCCCAACAAGTAATAACGAAGGAGGGAGAAGAAGAAGAAAAAAGCCAAGCCTCGCTCTCACATCCATACAAATCAGTCCATCATACCATTTCCTCCAGCGCCTAAGCCGATGACCGACCCTCCAACTCATCAACCACCAACGCCAGGAAAATGCTGTGTGCAGACGATCACCAAGAAAGGACTCCGGAGAAACACCGACGTGAACAAATAACGCCCATAACAAAACCGTCAGGGCGCGGACCTATGCACACACAAAACAGACCAAACACGACGAGGAACTTCCGAGATGCTCTTACGACCCCAGCCTTCCCTTCCTACCGGCAGGCGCGCTCATCTGCCTCCTCTCGACACCTCTCATCATGCCCTTGCGCGGTGTGGTGGCAGCCGCTCCGCTCTTAGCACGGCCGCGCCGCTCACGGATCTTGGCCAGCGCCTGCTCCCTCGTCATGGTCGGGGTCAGGGCAGGATTGTTGACGTCCCAGCTCGGCGCGCTGTTGTCGTCCGTCACCCGTCCGCGCGAGGGCGTCCGCTGCAGGGCCAGCAGCTTCTGGGCCATGCTCGGCTCCGAGGTCTCCTCGCGCAGGGGCACTGTCGTTGTTGTTGTAGATGTCTGGTAGAAAGAGGCCGTGGTGTGTGGGCGGGAGCCGAATGACGTCTTGAAGGGGTACTGGTGCTGTTCCTGGACCATGTCGACGTTGGGGTCCTGGGCTTGCAGGGGGCGTGCGCGCGGGTTGGGACTGTGAGAAGCCCTCACCGCGGGTCTTAGCCACAGTCATCTTGTTGACTTCGATAACAGAAGGGATTCGCTTGTTTAGCGTGGTACGAGGGGCGTTGGCGTCCGCCACGGGGGCCGTGTTCTGGTGGTGTGACGCGCTCAGGAGCGATGCCAGAGAGGCCCGCTCTGGTCCCACGACGGCAAAGGATGGTGGCTCGACAGACGGGGTGCGCGAGTACCGCTCCGGCACCTGAAGACCCTCCGCCGTCCGTGGCGCAGGCGCGTCCTCCATCGCCATATCGCCCTCTTCCCGCACCTGCTGTTGCCGGTGCTGGTGCTGGCCGCTCGCCTTTTCCGCATGGTTCCTGCTCCTCTCTATAGCTTGTGCCTCTTCTGCGGACACGGTCTGGAAGGTTCCCAGGTCCGGCAGGAAGATGGTGGCCCTGCGCTCGTCCTTATTATGCTCGATCCTTCTCGGCTTTGCTGGCTGGGGCACGGAATGAGCAGGCGTCTCACGTGGTAGTGAAGGTGGTGGAGGAGGGATTGTCGCTTTCTCACTAAGAATCATGCGGTCAGACGGGTCTGCCAGAGGGGCAGGCTCGCCCCGCTTCTGGCGCTTGGGGCTGAGCAGGGCCATGCTGGAGCGCGGCCGCTTCTTCATGCACGAGCACGCGTGGAGCCGGCACTCGGCCTCGAGGTATTCGATGTGGTCGTTTGCGCGGTCGGCACGCTGCTTCTCCCACTGCCAGAGCCGCGAGAGCTCCTCGATCTCGGCCTCGCTGGCCGCAGACGACCTGACCTCGGCGAGCGACAGCGACGACACCCTGGAGGAGCCAGTCTCGGCCCTGCTGGGGCTGGCGAGCTCGCCGTCCTCCTCGTCTTCCCTGTTGGGCGCCGGCAGGGGCAGCCTCCCCTCGGCGGCGATGCGCGCGACGTCCTCCTCGGTCTTGGCCAGGGTCTTGAAGGCGTCGCGCTCCTGCTCAGCGACCTTGACCCGCTCGAGGGCCTGCTCGAGCTCGGCGCGGCCCTTGTCTAGCTGCTCCTGCAGGCCGACTAGGTTGTATCTGGCCTGGAAGGCCTCCTGCTCGCGGTTGAGGCTCCGCTCCTTCTCCCGCTGCAGGGTCTCCTCGGCGGACTTCTGGGCGGCGCGGGCCGACTTGAGCTCCTCCTGCAGCTTCACGATGACGCTCTGGCTCTTGAACGTCTCCTTGCGCGTGCGGCGGATCTCCTTCTCCCAGAGGGCCTGTGTGTGGGCGTGGGTCTCTTTTGCGCGGCCATAACTTTCCTGCAGACAAGAAGACATAACAAATGACGGGTCAGAGACAAGATTCCCAAGGGTTCTCTCCACACAATAAGAAAGATTAGCTTGCAGCATACCATGACCGTCTCCAGCCTCTCGCCAACCCGCCTCTCGCGCTCTTTGCCCTCCTCGGCCTGCCTCCTCAGCGCGCGCACCTCATCCTTGTAGCGGCGGGCCTCCTCTTCTGCGGCCTCGCGGCCCAGCGCGGCACGCTTCAGGGCGGCGTCGGCGGCCTTGCGCTCGAGCTTGTTGTTCTGGACGGCGGCGAGGGTGTTGAACTGGTTGATCTGATCACTGACGGAGCTGTCGCGCGAGTGGCCGTGGCGAGAGGGCGACATGCCGCCGCCGCCGTGGGCAGAGATGGCTGAGTCGCGCTTGGAGGGAGAGGAGGTCGAGCCGATCTGCTTGTTGATGCGCTCAGAGGATACCGGCTCGAGGGGAGCCATTGTGTCTGTAGCAGGTGACCCCACGAGGGCTGCTGCTGCTGCTGCTGCTGCGTCGTCTGCTGCTGCGTCTGCTTGGGTGGGCGTCGTCGGTGCAGGAGGGAGAGAGGATCGGAGTATGATGGGGGTGGTCGAGAGTTCTATGCGATCCAGCGAGGGATCCATCATGTTGCGTTGTGCCGTGTTAGGTATGGTTGGTGGTCGTCTGGAATTTTGCGCTCGCACCAAGAAGGAAAAATAAACAGTTCCCAAGAATTGGTTGCTAGTAGAGATGAATTTCCTTTATCGTCATTGGATCGCTTTCTCAGTGTGAGGTGAAAGAAACAAGCAAGAAAGCAACCAAGAGGACAGTAGTCCTTTATGGTAGATGTGTAGGAGGACAACTTGTTGCGCAGGGAGGGAAGAGAGATGGTAGGTTGTGTGTGTTGTGAAGTATGTTGGGTGTGGAGAGTGGTGGTGGGCTGGGGTGGTGGACGGCAGGTTCCTTGTTGATGTGCCATTTCCAGCTTTCCTTTGGCCCCTCAACATTTGATTGCCCAGAAAGAGCGATGAGTGGGGCCCACCACTGTGTGATGTGACCTTCCGGGAGCGCATGGCTGTTGCCGGGGTAACTACCCACTGCAGTTTAGCAGTGCAGCACTGCCAGCCGGCAGCAGCCAATCAGCTCAGGGCCAATTGCAGGGGTTCTAATAATTACAGTGGTCCCCTGGAAAGTGCAGCTCTGCTGGTGACACTCACCTGAAGGAGTGAACCCCTCCAGATTGGGGCAGTTCGACAAGAGATCTGGCCAGTCACATCAATTTTTCTTAGTTTCCCCCTCTTCTTGTCTATTTGTCTTTCCCTTCTTCTTATGGTACTGTTGCAATCCTGTACAAATTTTTGATCTCGACTTACAAACCTAGCACGTCTCCAGCCATGGCCTCGGATCCGGATTCCACTGTTCGGCAGCGCAAGCCGGAGAAGGAGAGCAGCCAGGCGCCGCCCTCCTCTGCACCTCCCTCGAGAAAGAAGAAGGCCAGGAAGAGCGAGGACGAGGCGGAGGTAGAGTACGAAAACCGCTGGGTCGACTTCGCCCGTGTCTTGACCTTCCTGCTGTTCGCCTCGTGCGGCCTGAGCTACCTCGTCTCGGGAGGCGAGTCCTTCTTCTGGACCATGAAGGTCCCGCCCAAGTATCTACGGCTGGAATGGTGGAAGAGCCAGTGGGTATGTGTCTGACCCCCTACAACATGATAACTTAGTTCTGTTGCTAACCTGGGGCCTCAAACAGAACGGCCCTCTCTACCTCACACCCGAAGAACTGCGCGCCTACGACGGCTCCGACCCTGACAAGCCCATCTACCTCGCCATCAACCACACCATCTACGACGTCACGGCCGGCAGCCGGATGTACGGCCCAGGAGGCTCCTATAATGTCTTTGCTGGTGTCGACGCGAGCAGGGGCTTCGTGACGGGCTGCTTCAAGGAGGACCAGACGCCCGACATGCGCGGCGTCGTGGACATGTACCTGCCCCTGGACGACCCGGAGGTCGACAGGCACTGGACCAAGTCCGAGATGAAGAACCTCCGCGCGCAGGAGAGGCGGCAGGCCGAGAAGAAGGTCTACGACGGCCTCAAGCACTGGGTCGACTTCTTCGGCAACAGCAAAAAGTACACCTTTGTCGGCTACGTCAAGAGGCCGGCCGACTGGCTGGACAAGGAGCCCAAGAGGGAGCTGTGTGCCCAGGCGGCCAAGGGCAGGAAGCCTAGGAAGGTTCCTGAGGACAAGAAACAGCCTTGAGAGCTTGCTGTGGTGAATCATATGCCAGAACAGCCGGAAGGGAACCCCAGCACCCCTTTTCCAATGCTAGGACACATAGCTGTGTTGATTTGGTTTCTCAACAAAGAATCATTGTATATGTTTACTCACACCCAAGGTTTTGTTGTCATCTTCATCATATTCAAGCACTTGCTGCCTCTGCGGCAATGCTCTGATGGGTTGGCTGATCCAATTGCTATCATCTGCTCATTCTGACATCTCAGAATCAGTCCAGTGGCTGTTATGATGTTTGCCACAGCTGTCCCGCCTCGCCTTGCATCGCCCTTGTCTGTGTCTTTGCTGAACCAATAGTTTGCACATCAGACTGAGTTCAGCTGGCCGGTCAACATGTGCAGATGCAACCATCCGAGACAAGGGCCAGCAAACAAGTTTTTTGAGGCTTTGACCAAAGAGTGCTCTTGATTCTAAACCATGAATGATCAGAATCTGGACCATGCAGGGTAGCGCCGGCATTGAGGTCCTAGGGGAGCAGAACAGAAATAAAAAGGTGGAAGCTCAACATGTGTTGTACATAAAGTATGCCCAGTGCTGCTCTTGAGATGCTCCATCTTTCCAGTCGCTTCCATCCAATGCCTTAAAAAAAAACACTTCTGCCCATCTCTTCCTGATCAGATTCTTTTCGCGTCTTGGTCCTTCACGTGCCACGGGACTTTCAAGCAAACCCACTACGAACAAGCCTTCATCAACCCAACACCATCACCAAAGCTTCATCAAACAGAGTCGCCTCAAAAAGATCAAACACACTCTATCACCATGTCGTTTCTCATCAAGACCTTGACCATCGGCCTTGCACTCCTCTCAAGCTCCCCACTGCCGTCACCGCTGCCACTGCTGTCACCAACTCCACTGATGAGCTCAGCGACTTCAACCTCTGCTTGGTCCAATGCACCATCTCGGAGACACACCTCTGTGGACAACTCTACAGCCTTCCTCCTGTGATTTACCACTACCACAAAGCCCTGCACCACTGCATGCTGGCCTACACACACTGTCGCCAGTCATGCTACGCCCTCGAGACAAAGATGGGAGTGGAGGAGTTGCAGCAGTACAAGAAGGAGCTGGAGAAGGTGAAGGGTTTCCTGCAGGTGGCCTGCACTATGTAGGGGACTTCGAGAGGGATCATGCTGCTACATTGTGAGGGGAGGAGGGGGGAAGGGGGTTCATATGACCATGGCTGAGCTTTCTGCTACACAACACTTCTCGGGTTTTGAAGGCATGTGCACTGCTTTGGTATTGAACACCTAATCTGGGGGACAGGCTGGCAGCATGGTTCACAATTCAGTCAAGAGCATAATACTACCACTCACATGTCTCTTTTCAATTTATCACAGGGTGGTTGGGTGCTACTTTCTGTTGATGATATGTCATTTTGTAAAATCTCAGTGTGGTGGTCAGTACACCGCCGAGGACTTAGGACAGCTCAGTCACAGCTCTGACCCAACAGCTGCTCCTTTGCATGGTTATCATTGGCAGGGAAGCAGCTGGACTGGAATCCATCCAAAGTTGGTCTGGAAAAGACAGCTGAAAATGTAAGGTGTGTCCGCGCAATCCACCGGCAAAGTAAACATCAGACTAAGACATTGACTACAGATCAAGGCTTCTTCTTCCTAGGAACCTTGCTGAGAAAACCAGTATCCTGATCCATGCATATCAGGAAAGAAATGCATCCTCACTGGACATGACATGCTAGGTGCAGCTCAAAAGAAGACTGAAAGCACTAGACAAATGGATATTTTCATTTCCTTTTTATGTATCGCATTGAAAAGGTGAGCGCAACTCTTTCCAAAAGAATACGTCTCTAATATCGTAAGAGAAGAAACACATGAACCCAGAACTCCATCACATCCCTATTAATCCAGCTGGGTATACTGTAGACCAGTCCACATAATTCATAGATATATATATCCGACATCTGCACACACACCTGAATGCCCTTCTTCCCTCCATAACCAATGATCCGAGAAAGGAAAAGCGGGAGAGGAAGATTACATGAGCATGATGGCAGCGGCGAGACCGGCCAGACCCAGCGTGGTGCCGCCGACCTTGACCACATCAGCGCCAGCACTCGTGGTGGTGGTGCCGCTGCTGGATGTGCTGCCAGAGCTGCCGGACGAGCTGTCGGCGGAGGCACTACCAGGAGCGACGGTGCTCGCACCGGAGGCAAGTGACTTGAAGTTGGCGAGGGATCGAGTCGCGTTGGCAGCGGTGCTAAGAGAAAGAAAAAGAAATTGTCAGAGCCATTGTTCTTGTTGGATGAGGGAGGGGGAAAACGAGAAAGAACCCAGAGGTCTCTCAGGGCTGTGACAGAGAAACTCACTTCTCGTTGATGACCATCGTCATACCGCTCTCACAGTGTTTACCCTGCGCGCAGTACACCCAGATGGGCGTGGTGTTGTTGATCTGAATAGTATAGGTGGGGATGCTGGTCCCTCCGGCGGCGGCGGGCATGTACCCAGAGTGGAAGCCCGTCACGTTGGACGAGAAGGAGGCGATGGGCTGGCAGGGCTGGTCAAAGGTCGACTGGGTCACGGTGTGGTTGCCAGCGACAAACTGGAACTGCACCATGTCTCCCACGCTCGCCTGGATGTTCTCGGGCGAGTAGATGAGGGAGCCATTGGACGAGCCGACGGTGACGACCTGTACTTTTTGTGCTATAAAGTCATAGTTTGTCAGGAACATGTTTTTCTCTTCCAACTGATTGCCCTCTCCCTAATTGCTTCTTGGATATCTCGGGAGACCAGAACATACCAGAAGCGAAGCCTGCCATGAGGGCAAGAGCTGCTGTTGTGAACTGCATCTTGAAAATGTGCTGTAGAAGCTGTGTGGAGATAAAGAGAGAGGCGGACGAAGTCAACTTCGACCAAAGAAAATATTACTGAATGATTAAAAGCGACTGGCGCTGTTTGAAGCGTAGGACTAGCCTTTGAGGAATTGTTGTTGAAAATGAAAGTAAAAAGAAAGAAAACGTGGATGGTCTACTTCACGTTCAGAGAAAGGGAGTGGAGTGAGGGAGGACAAGAAGAAGAAGGGAAAGAAAAGAAAAAGAGGGAACGAGGAGGTGAGAGTTGAGGAGGGCATGAATATAAACAAGCAGGTGTAACGGAAGCCAAGGCAAATCATCTCGGAGGTATGAGGGGATCACATCGTGTATGATCGACGCACCCGTGTAGGGCCTGTGTGGTTCAGCCACTGGCAAAAGTGTTTGCGCCAAGTCTGAAGAGGGCAGGCTTGCAAGGGAAGCGCTGGAGCAAAGAGAATTTTTCGAAACACCGTCGAGGTTTTGTTGATCACCTCCGTTGGCTCACTTGCCGGTTTACAGTGCAAGAAACGTGCTAAGTGGGCTGCAGTGTCAGGCCCTCTCCTCCGCTGGCCTTGAGTCTTGACGCTCAGGCACAGCTGCGAAAGCAAATAATGCCCAGTCAAACTCTTTCAAGGCACGGCGCCGTTGACAGAGTGCTTCAGCACACAGGAGCAGCCACTTGGCCGGTGCATGGTAAATAGCTTGACTTACTTGACCCTGAGCGAACCTGGAAAAGGTCTGGCACGACCACCAACTATCGTCGCAGCAGAGTACATCAGAGCACATCGCCGTCAATTGGGGCTCTGGACTCCCCTTTGAGAGACCCTGGGCTTATGTAACGCACAGCCCCCTGGCAGCCGCCTGAGCAGCCGCCCTGGGCTTGCAGTGAGCGGCTGCGAGAAACAACCTTGGGCTCATCAAACTCAAAAACAAGGTTATTTCCTGGGTGGCGTCCTTCTCCATGGAGGCGTGGGCCCGGAACCGTCTCCCTCCTCGAAGGGACTGGTCCTGTCCTGCCTCAGATGTTCACTCACTCCCGTGATTTGAGGACCAGGGACAGTACTTACTACAGACCTCTCGGAACCCCCTTCCCTGCCCCTACGCTTATGCTAGTCTGTTGTAAGAGCCTGCAGATCAGTCGCAGGCTTGTCATTGCTGAAGAAGGCAGAGAAAGACAGACACGCAAACAGAGGGAGAGGGAGAAACAGAGAGAGAGAGAGAGAGAGAGAGCGCCTCGAATTGTGTTTGCAGAGTTCATCGTCTAAAAGCTTTCGACCACGAGGGTCGTCACACGCCATCCGTACCGACACGGGACGGCGTGGGCAGCTCGAAATGCTGTGATGGGACGGATCTCACAGGCGCGGAGCGAGCTCAATAGTCCCGTCCGGATCTCACTGCGGCTGCTGGTGGTGGTGCACAATGCACGCGAGTTGGCATGAATGCTCAGTCCAGGCTCAGCTCGGACTGGACGGGAACCGGACGACGGCTCTGCGGAAGCCGTGACATGAACAGCAAGGCTGGGCCAGGGGTGGCTAAGCCCCATGCTGCAGTGGTGCTGTGGGCCACACGGGATCTGTCAAAAAGCTGTGACGACTCCGAGACTTTGGGCGGTTTCACCATGACGGAGATGTAACGCAGTACTCAACAACGCCGTCTTGGTTGCATCAGGCTGTGGCTGTCGGCCTGAGCTCACAGTTACTGCAGCTGCCGTGTTGTGAACTCGAAAATGTCCTGGGTAATCTGGGGGTTTCCCTTTCGCTTTCTGCAGCGACTTCTAGCGCTCGTCAGCGAGGCGCGGCTGGGCAGGGCACAAATTCAGTAGGGCCAATAGTGCACGCAATGCACAGATCCGTATGTCATTGGGAAGAAGGGAAACAAAAATACAAGCTTCTTAATGGTTGCTGCCCTTGGCTGCGACCTGTGCAGGCAATACTTTCCACTTCACGGCCCCTCATTGCTTCAGCATGCCATGCGTAAAAAAAAAAAAAAAAAAAAAAAAAAAAGGGAGAGTCGAGATCCGAAAAGGCCTTGCTTAGCCTACAGAGCCCACAGTGCATCGCTGCGTTCCGCTTGGTGGCTCGGGAGGAACCCCCAAGCGGGCCCGATACATGGGTCCAACCTTAACAGCCAGCACCCGGCTGCAGAAAAAGACCGCCGCACCATCCCATCTTTACTTGGTAGATCACCCCAAGCTTCAGAGCGAGCAGGTACCATAGTACCAGCCTCGGTACGCCTTGGGGGTAGTAATGCCATCGGACGAGCTATCAAATTTGGGAACTAGAACATCTGCTTGCCCCTGGTCAAGAGTGGTTGGCAGAAATTGGCCAGTATTCGTCTGAATGTGACGAGGCCTGATCATACAATCAGACGCGTGTTTTCCGATGCTGGCAAGCCTTACCAGGGCACACAAGACAAGTGCAGGCCTGGCCAGGCTGGCCGGCTGCAGATCCACCTCAAGGCTCTGTATGTTTGAATGTGTACGACCTCCTTTGGAGACCACGTCTGTGAGCAGTTGGCACATAAGGTGGTCATGGAGCCGCTGGAGGGATGGCGGACTCACCGGCCGAGCCCTTAGGCTGCCTCCGAGACTACATGTCCCTGACAGCAGAAGATACTCAAGTGTCTGCGAATCATTGGATTTTCCCCAGCGCTTCTTGACTAGGCACGACTGTAAGGGGCCAAGACCAGGCGCTGCCGAGACCTCATGTTTTGATCGACGGGAGGGGGCGAAGGCTCGACATGGTACCAGTGAGGTCAGACTAGAGACCAGTAAAACCTCAACATCGGTTCTAGCGCAATGTATCCATCTTCGTTTCTCGTCACGGCGTCGATCGGTTCTCAGAAATCAAGCAGGAGCTGCGGGGCAATCTTCTCGAGGTCCTCAACCTGTAGGAGCATTGGAGCAAATGTCGTCAGCATTTCTGGGGCCCCAAACCCGAAAGGATGTGCACGCATCATCATCGTCATCATCGACAGCCTGAGCAGGCAACAGACCTCCATGAACCCGCCGTCCCTCTCGCCCGCAGCGCGGCCAATCGCCTCCCTGACAAACAAATCCATGTATTTGGCGAGAGCATCGTTCGCATCCTTGGTGATCCTCGTGCCGTCCTTCTCGAAGAACTCGTGGACGATGCGGGTCATAAGCCCGGGCGGGATGGTCTTCGCGGGCTCCCCGTCCTCCTTCCCGTCCTCGTCATGGGCGTCGTCACCGTCATCGCCTTCGATCTCTATGGCATCTTCTCCACGGGGTTCGGGCGACTCGCTTGCACGGGCCGGCTGCTTGCCCTTTGCCTTCGCCTTCGACGCTGCGACAGACTTGTTGGCGGCGGCAGGAGGGCGAAATGGAGCCGATGCTTTGTTCTTGGAACCTGGAGGGCGACCGCGCGGGGCAGCAGCAGAGTTCGACTGCCTGGGAGGCATCTTGGTCTCTGAAAGGGATAGGGAGGGAGAGAGAGAGAAAGAGAAAGAAAAGCCTTCGCTATTCCTGGACAGACAATCGTTGGGCGTCGAAGTCGAGTCACAAGCTTGAAGCTTTGACCTCTGCTCGGAACTGCTGTGGAAGACGCGTTTCTAAGGCAAGAGCGCGTCGACACTAAGACGCAGCGGTCGGGGAGTGCAAATCTTCAGGCCCAAGTGGTAATTTTGCTTACTGTACTTACTGTAGCACAGGCCGGCGGCTGTTGCAACGGACTACATTTTTTCCCCCAAAAATACCTTTCGCATTTCCCTATTGAATCCATCGAAAGCAGTATGAAACAGTAGCTCTGAGTTTTAATATTTCCAAAATATGATTTTCTTTCTATTACATTTTGTATCAGTACTGTCAGATTTGTTTCCAAGTCAAAAATGTTGCCAAGCAAGGTTTTTGGTCAGTTCTGAGGCTGGGCTTGGAACAGACGGTGCACTGTGTCGGGCAGGCTTACTGAGCCCATTTACTGTAAGTAGTGCTGTAGTCGCCTACTAGATGCAAGTTCGCTAACGGAATCTGCTTGACACACTGCTTGGACTAAGACCATTTGATAATTACTGCACTGGTAAAATATTACAGCACCTCTCTGCCAACTTAAAACCTTTAGCATTCTGGGGTTTGTAAGTTCCCAACAGTAACCATTCCAGATATCTCATCTTTCGAATTCCATCCTATTCATCCTCGGAGTCGCTTGCTTCATCCACTGATTCGTCGCTATCTTCAGACCCTCCTTCATTATTATCTTGAAGAGTATCACTTTCGAACCCATCTGTTTCTTCATCTTCTTGGTTTTTTTCATCGTTGTCGCTGGGCTCGCTTGCTTCCTCCAGGTGTTCGTCGTCTTCAGACCCTTCTTCAACCTCGTCGTGAATCTTGAGATTGCTGAAAGTCCTATCTATGTCATCTTGTTCGGTTGGTTCGGGATCGCTCTCGGAATTGCTGGCTTCCTTCAGCTATTCGTTGTCTTCAGGATCGTTCAGCTGCGACACTCTTGTTTCTTCTGCACTAAGGACAATATTAGCAATCCTGCTTGAAGGCGTGGTTGAATTACTCAAGCTGGATCATACACTGGCTCCAGGAATCTGCGCCTTTCAATCTCGTCGGCGGTCGGACCTGTCACCCGTTCTGTCATTTCCTGCTCCTCTCTATCAATCCTTTCGTTGGTGTCCATCTTATAATTTTCCGGCCAATTGGTTGGCACCTCGCATACCTGTGTAAGACACCAAAGTCAGTCATATAGGCCAAGAGACATGTTAAGGACGCAGATGATTCATGACTGACCGGGAACCCGTGCCAAAATTGAGTCTCATCCTGGGCGGGAGACCTCGAATCCGAGTTCAGGATCTCCCCTCCGTGGTCCTCATCTTGTTCCAATGGACGGGCTTCACCCGCGGGTATGGGAATGGCCCGTCCTCCAAGTATTCGTTGTTCAACGATGGAGTTCACTCCTGCTCCCCCGACTCCGGTTCCAAGATATGCGTGGTCCATCGTTTGATAAGCGCGGTTGTTCTCGTGAGCTACCCGTCTATCCTCAGCCACTTGGTCTGGAGCATTGGGGTCCCAGGGTTTTGTCAAAGCCAATTTGTCAATATAAAATGGCATGCCGGATTCTTTTAGGAACCGAAAAGCTTCGTGTGCTTCGGCATTCACTGGCATTTCTATGCGGACCGGTTTGACATCGTTATCATCCTCTGTGCCGGCTTCTTGCATAGGAGGGAAGTAATCGTCGTTTTCGCGCGGACGCAGCGCTGCCCAACCCTGCGGTGGTTTGGGCGGTGGTATCGTAGCATTCTGACCGTAGCGGGCCCGCCACGCACCGGAATCATGGTAAGCGGAGCGGAATCGCTCCTGAAGCTGCGGTTCGACGGGCTTTTCTGGTGCCTTGTAATAGGTTGTCCACCCGTTGAATTCAGGTACCGCGGCATCGTAGCATCCCTGACAGACTTTGTCCGTATCCAACCACGTGATTCGATCATCTGTGTCTCGGCAAAAGCACAGACGCTGAGGGATATCACGAGTCTTCACTTTGTCTTGGTGGGGACAAGTATGGCAAGGACCTGTCAGCAGAGAGGCAAGATATTCTGATGAGCCTGGGCGTAGATCTGCCATGATTTGAAGGTGCAGGCTGCCGGAATGTGTTCAAAGGCTTGAATGAGAAGTACCTAGGATAATATGGAGTATAGATGAATTAAAATCAGAGTCAATGTGCTGTGCAGGCGGAAGGGAAGGTCGGCCGGTGAGGAGATGGTAGAGACTGAGAGCTGACAGCCTTATATACCCACTTCTACCTAAGTACTTCATATTAAGTATTTACCCATGCAGGGGAAAGAAACGATGAGAGCTCTGCATGTCAAAGCCTTACAGTCACACATCATATGTTTGTGATGTCATTGCTGACCAGATGGGAGTTCTGTATATGCAGCTAGAATCAAATTCAACATAGATTGACCACGCAACTGATCTTTATTGGTTCGGTTTGATGTTTGTTGCATCACCTGGGCACACCCACGCAAGGCCAGCTGCAATGACTGGGAGCGAATTTTGAGCCACTGGCGTCAGAAGTTTGCAGAAAAAGACCTCTAGATAACTTGGATTTGTTGCTTATGGCCTGTTTTGTAACCTGCGTGCCGAATCTGCTGTGCCTGCAGGTTTTTTGAACATCTCTTTCTCCATGATATTGTATTTTGTCCACCAAGCTCTATTGAACCTTTGTGGAAACATGTTCCAATGTATCATGCATTCTTTCTCTTCTTGTGAAAGCCGAAGCCGAGCATAGGCCTTGGACCTTGTCCAGCTGGCATCACCAGTCTCTACCAAGAGACGTAATCTCGATCCCACCATACCGCGCTGCTCTCCAACTTGTTGAGTAGTAAGCAGGGTGCAGACAATGTGAACAATCACGCATAACAATTGATTGAACAAGCTCGCCATGCCCAGCGCCACAGCATGTGTTCCGAAGGATGCCCATGCTATCCATCGCGAGGCAAGGTAAATCTGGGGCCTAGCTGGCCGTGGATCTGTAAGAATGCATTTGATAAATGCCATCCTTGGGCCGTACATCGTGATCGCCTTGCCATCAGGCAAGGTGAGGAAAACCTTGACATGAAGCCCAGGATCCCTTGAGATATTGCTGACTGCACCGTCGATGGAATTCCGCAGTTGGGAAACCATGTGCTGCCGGACAACAACCGAAGTAGTTATTGCAACTGAATTAACAACTGCCCACCAGTCTGCAGTGACAATGGAAAGGATTAGCAAGGGTGCAGTTGTGACAAAACCCAAAGCTAAAGCCAACCAGTTGTGCTCTTTCTGGGCAGGCCTTCTTTGTTGTATATCGAGTCTGATAATAGTGGCAGAGTATGTGAGTGGATAAGATAATAGCCATCTAGTGAACCACGGGGTGATGTCTGTGGCCATGATGCCATCTGTGATATTATATAGAATAAATCCCGGCTGTGATTGAACAAGATGATTATTCGCAATAGTGTATATGCCCAAAATAGGGAGCCATTCGGTAATGCAGCTCTTGGCTAGGCGTCCGACCGCAGCACTAGCCTCTTCAGCGCCGAATATTGTGACAAGACCCAGTGCATCAATATGGAATGGTTTCCATTGTAACAAAGCTTTGATAAACATTGCCTGTGATGGTGCTGGGAAGGCAGATACAATACTGTCGAAGAAGCTTCTAGTATATGATAGGGGGAAAACAGAGGAACAATTCAGCAAAAACAGATAATCTTCAAATCCTAATTACTGAGATATCTTGTTGACTTCTGGGTGCTTTTCACTTTGGGTCTCACTGCTGCATATGCAAATATAAACATGACAGGACTTTGGCACATCTTTGGGCAAAAAGTATCCGGCTTCATCATTATATAAGCACTCAATGTGTAGATACCCTGATCTTCTACGCTGTTGGGCGCACAAGATTAATAATGGAAATTCAAATGTGCGCTGATCTGCGTAGAATCAGCACTAGAGGGTGGCTTTGCAAATTGGTGGCACTTTGCAGAACACTGCCCAGCAATGCCCACAAGGCAGGTTGTAAGGCTTTGCGGAAAACAGCCCAGTATCAGCCCATAAAATTCAATAGCGGCATTTCGCATCAAGGGCTCGGGAATTGGTAGTCCTTGCTACTATTTGAGCAGTCTAGACAGGATTTTTGGCTTATGAGCGGACGTGAAATCCTGTCGGGGGAAAATGACGATCGCCAGATCTCTCAGAACTGGCTGCACCTATTTTCCCACAAATCCCAACCCCTATTTCGCGTTTTTTTTTCTTCTTTTTGACTGCCTGAACTGCTTTTTGTCTTTGCAAACTGTACTTCTCTTGGAAACCGTACTTTGCAGAAATTGGGAATTTTCTCAGAGAGCAGCAAGGGCAGTTCCCTCGTGACACCTCATGGACTTACTATAATTGCATTAAGTAGTGACCTTCCCTTGAACTGATTACTCACGAGGACTGAGCCTGGTTTCTTAGGTGCTTACGACAGCAAAATCGTCTTGCAACAAGAGTTCAGAGGTCAAAGACTAGCCAGGGCAACTGTGGCAGTATGTACAACACCAGGCAAAGGGTCGAAGAAGGACGTGAGATAAATCATGCTCTGATCGCTTGTTATCCCTCCACGGAAGCGAGCCGCCGATGCTTGGATCGCCTCTTTGGATGTCTGCTGTCTCTGAGCCAGGATGACAAGCATCGATCTTGTCACCAGAGCGCGTTTACACTCTCTTCGTCAAGAACACGGCTACGGATTTCCTGCTCCCTCATCACGTGGTCGGTCGATGCTTTATACTACTGTCTCCCTAAAGACGCCTTCTCAATGGACACCTCGCAAAAGATCGCTAGGTCGGCCTTAGAATCAAGCCCCCGTCGCGGCTGCCCTTCGTCCTCCTCCGTAAGAAACATTGTAGAACCCCAGCAGTTGTCGGCCGCGCCGCCAAAAGGGCTGGGCTGCACACTCGTCATTGTGCCCTTGGACACCCTTGATAGCCACCAAAGTGTCGTTAGATCGGTCGAAACCTCGCCGTGTAGGTTTTGGAGACGCCTGCCGCCGGGGGGGTGGGGCTTGTTCGAGGCACATTAAGGTCTCCAAGAGCTCCGCCGCTCCGGCCCTGTAGAGTTCTCACAAGAAAGCTGACACTTGGGAGACAGGCACAAATGAGGCCGATAGCAAACTTCAAAAGACTGCGACACGGAGCTAGGGCACTCCGTCAGATAAATGCTTGAAGCAACAAGAGAAAAATTCCAAAGAAGAAGAAAAAGAGGCAAGTGTAAATTCATGTAAATATAGACAAGATGGTAAAGCCCTTGGTCGGATCCGTCGAGCTAGAATATTAGTCAACCTTGACCATCCTGTAGACCGTTGTTGCTGTCACCACGCCTCCGGCACTGAGGAGAACAATTTTGAGTCTCCGCCGCAGTGGCAGAGTCTAAAATGACATGGAAAGCGGGATGAGGAGAAGGAGGTCCAGGAAATCTGTCAACACCGCAATGGTGAGGCATGCGATGAAGTATCGCAGATCCTTGGCCGCTCGTTCTCCGACGGCGAAGATGCAGTGTGCGAGTCCGACCGCTATATAGGCCACCACCGTTTCCAGTCAGCTGGGAGTGGTCACTCCTTTTAGCAGCTGTCGCATATGCAGGCTATGAAAAGCGGCATGGTTCACCTTGGTAGCGAGGCGGCTGGGATGTAGACTACAGCACAGATGTACAACCACTGCTCGAGTTCCTTTGCCTGCAATGCATCTTTTTTTCTCGAAAGAGGGGAAGAAGAAAAAAAAAAAGCAAGAAGTAGAGGAAGAGAGAGCTTGGTTAAGATTACTGACTTTTAGAAGCTCCTTGAAGATGTCTTGAGACAAATCCTAGACGTAAAGACCCTCGCCATAATGTATCGCTGCTCTCATGTGTAAGCATGGCACAGTAATAACGAGCAACAAGGGAGAGAGAAGTATGAACACCTACGCTGAACGATGCCAACGGCAAAGAAGACACTGATGGCGTGGTTGTTTGTGGTGAGAATAGGAAGATTTCTACCGGTAATTATCCTCTAGTCCACGCACCCACGCGACTGTGAAGCAATCTGGGCAATGGCTACGAATCAGTTAAAAGTCCGTCAACTTGGGGCGATTGAATCAGGGGAACGGTCCTCACAGTCCTCAGGTAGCACATAGTCGAGCTTGATGCAGAATTTGACGTAGAGCCGGATGGCAACAAAGATCACCATCAGACCAAGGCAGACATACGTGTTGACAATGTCGACGGTGTGGGGATAACCAAAATTCAGGGTGACTTCCAGCGGTGGCAGCGCCGCTGGTACGGATTCCGACGAAGGTGAGTTCATCGTTTTCTCTTGACGTTCAAAATGGCTTGCACGATGACTACCGATTAACTAAGTACTTAGGTTGGACAAATAGTCTCCTACTGTTCCGAAGGGCGCAGAAGCAGCACTTGGTCAGGCAAGGACGGTTGTTAGACAGTGACATGTTGGTTCTTCACATCTTGCATGATCTGTGAACATTGACGAAATTAGGGAATAAGAAATTCAAGAAAGTATTGTGAGGCTTTTCGTCATGGCCCCGGGACAGAATTTGACATGCTTGTGCGAGATGCTTCAGTGATTGAAGGTCGGGTGGAAATGTGACAACTTTGCCTCCTGGCGAGGCATTCCACCTAGAAATTCGCCTAGCACAGAGCCTTGACAGCGATTGCGGCCTTTTGATGGTATTTGAGCTGTCGCAGTCGAGGGCGCAGCGCATGAAGAGCATGATGGAACGGATATAATGGTTACCTGATTCTTTGTTGCTGTGGATCAAAAGCTCTAGCCCCATCTGCGCCACCGAGTCGGCGCCTCACCAGACTCGGGTTTCGCAGGCCCGGGAAGGATCTCCCGAAGGAACGTGTTGATGTTGTTGCCGGCGTTGACGACCTCATTCCACTGCCTCGGGTAGCCCAGGCTGCACTCCTCGAACCTGACGCCATCCTTCCAGTCCGTCCTCCTCACATGAAGGTGGCCAGACACCACAACCTTGGCATTGTACCGCCAGTGCCAGTCCTCGGTTTTCCTGGTGCCGCACCACAGGCTGAACCTCGGCACCCGGGGATGTGCACGAGATCCTCCCTCAACGGCCAGTGGTTGAGGATGATGAGGGGCACGCCCTGAGATGCTGCAGCCTCGAGCCTCTTCTGTGCCTTTTCGACAAGGACTTCACACCAAGCCTCGCGGGACGGGTGCGGGTCGGGGGAACAGCAGGAACTCGTCTGTGGCGACGGTGTCGGCCTCCTCGGCCCACTTCAGCGCGTCCTCCTTGGTGGTGAGATGATCTGGCCGAAAGGAATAGTCGTACAGGGTGAAGATGGGTGCGATCAGCGCAGGGCCTCCTTCCCCTTCCCACAGGAAGAAGTCGTCCTCGGGGGTGTAGACGCCATATCTACGCGCGATGGCGACGCACTGGTTGTACTTGTCCTCGCCCTTGAGCTGGGGCTCGGAGGGAGCGGAGATGGAGTACAGCTCGTGGTTTCCAGGGCACCAGAAAACCTTTCTGAAGCACCTGGCGGCGGTGGAAAAGGCGAGCTCGAGGTGCTCGGGTTTCTCGCCTAGGTCGCCGCACAGGATCAGGCCGTCGTCGAGGTGGAGGTCGAGTTCAGACCAGAGATTGCGGTTGGCCGAGTAGCTCAGGTGCAGATCAGCTATGGCATAGAGGCGCATCATGGGCGCGCAGAGGGAAGTCCGAGCTGTTTGGGCCAAGATGCATTGTGATGATGATAGAAGTTACGCTGGGCAGTTGATACTTTAGATCCATCAGGAAGGTACCAAGTAAGCAAGCCACTGCAGCGTCGGGGTTACATCTTAGGCCATTGCGGCGGAAGGACCCCAAAGTCGGGGTTCGGGGGCGCTGATAGCCACTGCAGTATGATTCATAAGCTACCACTGAACCTGGCTGCTAGGCAAGCCAAGATCGATATACTTATGCAATATTGAGGCAATCAGTCGGATGAACCAGTGCAGCTGAAAAACCCCAGCCTTCATGCATGATTGTTACAGCACAAGTGCAGAAAAAATTAATTTAAGCTTTTTGACGACTTCAATGGCGCAAATTCCTGACTGGAGGATTGCAGTGATCGCCCAGCTAACCGGCGCTATTGAAATTCCTTCCCAACTTGCACCTAACCCGGTTACTTGCATATCTCTCGAATCTGCTACAGGCGACGGGGCCTCCATAAGTGCATCCTCAGACGACAAAACTACCCCCTTCCCTAGGAACCACAGGACCTTGTCACCGTATCTGCAACGTGCAGTAAACACGCCAAGCCTGTTCAACATGTTGATATATCGCGGTGTCGCTGTGTTTTTCCCTCCAGAACGGTGCGCGCTGCACGTCGCTCATCCTAGCTCGCTGACCTGCCAACGCGTCGACGACATCAAGTCGGGACTTCCGCGCTTGCTCAGCTGCCAATCACTAGGACCCTGCCTATGCACTTTCCTACTTGCTGCGATCGCTTGACACGGACTTCTAAAGAATATAAGGTCGTCATACTCTCTCTAAACATTATAAATGTGCCGGCACTTCAGTTTATGACCGACCAATGGACACCGCATCGCAAGGGCCCGCGTCGGGCGCGAACGACACTGGCGACGCCCCAGCTCTTACCTCGCAGGGTGACCAAGACATGGAGTCGACTGGATCTGCCAAGGCTCCCTGGCCTTTGCAGTTTCGGAGAATACCTGCTCCATCCGAGCCTGGACCACCCTCCGCTAGACCCCAATTCTGGAGCCACGAGCTGTACCGAGGGCCCAACGACCAGGCAGTGCGGATACTGTACAGCCGTACGAAGGCGCAGTCCGAGGGTATAGCGCAGCAGTTCCTCGGGGAGAAAGTCATTGGGTTCGACATGGAGTGGCCCTGGCAGTCTGACTCTGAGAAGGGCACGCTCCCCCTGCAGAAGAGGATAGGTCTGATCCAGATAGCCTGTGAGGACAAGATTGCCCTGTTCCACATCGGCCTCCACCACGGCAAGACCTCGACAGACATCTTGGCCCCTTCTCTGCGGAGGATCATCGAATCTCCAGACATCACCAAGACAGGGGTGGCCATCCTGACTGCAGACTTCTCGAGACTTCGGAAGTGGTTCGGCCTCTCGCCCCGTGGTGCTTTTGAGCTGAGCCACCTCCACAACCTTGTGGTGTATGGGCCGACGGAGCCGCAGTCGGTCACGACGAGGATGAGACGCCTGAGCAAGCAGGTGGAGTTGCACCTGGGCTCTGCACTCCACAAGGGCAAGGTGCGGACGAGCAACTGGAGCCGGGAGCTGAGTTCTCAACAGATCAAGTACGCTGCGGCAGACGCATACGCTGGCTTCATACTCTTTCACTGCATGAACGCGCAGAGATTGTCCATGGACCCGACCCCGCCGTTGCCCCTCCACGCAGATCTGTACCAACAGCTTGGATACGGCATGGGTTCGATAACGCCAGTCCAACTCGGTCCGCATGGCGAGGCGGCAGCCATCTCCTCTTTCAAATTCTTCAAGATACCTGAGCCGACCAGAACAAGGCCAAAAAGAGCGGAAGCATCACCTACCAAAACCGCCCAGAACGAGCCAGAGGAGGGTGCGGATCATGATGATGGCTTGCCAGCCGTCGCTGCTGAAGGCTCGGACCATTACATCAAAGTTGGTCAGCGCGGCAGACAGATTCTCCTTGAGAAGCGCACTGCGAAATCTATCACCCAGGCCACCCCAGAGGTCCACCAGCAGCAGACCGACCGCACGGTTAGCGGCCACACACCCCCGACCAAAGAAGACTGCCGACAAGGTGAAGGCACCACCCCGAGCAGGAGTACTCGATGAAGCGAACACCAGAGCGCTGTTCGAACAGCTTCGCATGCACCGAAAAGGGATCGCAAAGGAGCGCAAGTGCTCAGCTTTCATTATAGCATCCAATGCGCTGCTGGACAGCATCAGCCGGGCATGTCCACGAAATGAACAGGAACTCGTGCGAATCAACGGGATCGGCAAGCGCAAGTCTAAGGATTTTGGCCCGGCCTGGCTGGAAATCATCCGGGAGTTCCTCAGAATCAAGGCGCCTGATTTACTCGCAGCAGACCAAGCACCCGTGCTCGAAGCACCCGCGCTTAGTACGACGAACCCTGAAGATCACGAGCTATTGCTAAACAACACAATGCAAGGCATCGCAGGCGGCTCAACGTCAGCTCCTCCTGTGCTGCACGCCGGCCTCTCATTCACCTTGGAACAGACGTCTCTGGCAGACAGCGCCGAGGGCCTGCATCCCGAGGCTAGTCAGGCATTCGACGACGACAGCTTAGCCTTTGGGAGCCCGATACGATCACCGTCTCCGTCATCTCTGAAACGCAAGAGAGACATGGTGGACTTCGCGGTAGAGGGTTCTACGACATGGCGCTTATCAGAAGCACAGTTGACAGCCGGACTCGGACACTCGTCTCGCATTCCCCAAGGGGGCCAGATCCAGAATGGGCGGGTCATGCAGCTCAAGCACTACAGATGTCATTTGAGACAGCGGCCGCCCCGTCGTCATCATCATCGTCAAGTCGCAACATGCAAGCAATGCCCTGGAGGAATCCACCGGGACCTACAATCCGGGAAAGCAACACTGAGCTGTTGGCGACAGCTCCCGGGCCGAGGCCCCAGCCGACACGCTCTGTCGAGAGACAAATCTTCCGCAACAAGATTGTGGCCTTCAACAAGCTCGTTACGCCAGTTGTGATCCTATCCGAGGCGACCATCAACCATATCGTGGATCAGCCGCCGAGGACCGTAGAGGAGCTCTTACGAGTACCAGGCGTCATACCCTTCGCCAATGCCTGTGCCAGATCAGATCGCAGCTTCTTGGATTTCATCATCAAGTCCACGCCAGAGCGAGTCTCTGCCATGGCCTGATCCGGGTTGCTGTGTTGGTAGCACTTTGGTTGTGGGGTATCACCTCTTGATTTCTCTAATTTCTTAATCTTCACTTCCTCTGTCTGCTTTTTCTTTTCCTTCCGTCTTTTTAGATACCATTGCATATAGCGTATGGGGCGCCGGTGGAATCGAAATCCAGGTCGAAATCTCAGGGGGCTTGTGTGGTGTCCAGTGTAGGTGAATTTCGGGTGTGTTTTCCCCAAGTATGGAGACGCCAAACCTAATATTGGGCCAGGTGTGCCGTGTCGCCTTGGCCCCCAGCGGCTGCAGACGTGGCTGGCCCGAGGAGGCTGTATCGTGCCTTGATACAAAAACATCGTAAAGCTGTAGTGAGACCTGCTGACCGTCAGCCCATTCATGCTCCTCAGCAGGCAACTCTTGAGGGAGCCAGCTCCTCCTGGATGACGGCATGTCCCCTGCTGCTGTTATCTTTTTCAACACTATATCCAAGACAAGCAGTCGTGCAGTGGTCGTATGGGTGGCTGCCATTAATCTCTCCCGAGGGAGGGAACAAAACACACCGCTTATCAGGCAATGTAACTGACAATGACGAGCGAGCGATCCCGGCGTGTATGTTGGGCCCGTCTTGAAATCACTTTTTTTTTTTTTAAAGGGGCCAGCCCGCCCGAGTGAGCTGATCCGGAACAAGATTCGCTGGATTGCCACCCGGGAATTTTTCAGTGGGCTCGCTGGACCAGGTCTCCCGATTCGATGACAAGGCAAGTAATTTTTTTTTGTCTTTGTTTGTTGGTCCTGGCGTATCCAAACACGTGTTAAAATGCAACGCCGGCCCACGGCGGGATAAAGATAGCAACAGCATTGCACCCACCGGTCTGGTCTGGAACGAGGATCCCAATGGAGGTGAGGTGAGGTATCTAGAAATCAGGGTCGATGCCCAAAGAGTCTTCTTCTCCAAGTATGGACTTTGGATGTCCGTACAGTACAGCGCTGCTTGGGCTACTATAGTACCTTGTGCTTAAAGTTTACAGGGCCCGCCGCGGCGTACAGGGGCTGTAGGCATGTCTGCAGGTGGTGCTCAGGTACGTCTGGACTGTTACCACTATGATGTAGCCGCTAGTTGGGCATCGGGAGCTAACGGGGAGCTGCGTCACGGCCCTAGTGGGCCCCCAATGTGCCAACGTACAGGGATGCCAGCGCATGGGCAGCCACCCCCGCCCCTCTTCTCCCGTCGTCCTCCCTTCCAAAGGGGTCTCCTTTTTTTTTTTTTTTTTATAGTCCATGATTCCCTCCTGTTGGGCATTGAGCACACCGCAGTTGACATGATTCAACGACGACAACTTTGTGTATTGCCTTCCCCTTTCTCTTCGAATCGGCCACCAGTGCCTTGACCATTTCTTTCCTGAAGCAGTGGCTCACCCTGGGTCGACTGTCCTTCATCTCTTCTTCAAACCAAAAAACAACATCATGGACCCTCAGGTTCGCCAGTTCTCCCCCGAGGAGAAGCACAAGCCCGACCAGCCAAATGGCTCTACAGGTGCTGGCGATGTCGAGCTCGCACCTCGCGTCACCCTCGAGAGGATTCCCACCTACCTCCAGCCGTCAATATCCCTGAGGCAGAGGTTGCGCCACTTCACCTTTGCATGGTACACTGTCACGTAAGTTGGAGGAAAGAAAAAGAAGTGCACTCACCTCTCCTAGGGAGGCCTGGAAGAGTGAGAGACTGACAGGCCACCGCAGCATGTCTACGGGCGGAATTGCCCTTGTCCTAGGCCTTACTCCACACCGCTTTAGAGGTCTCGACACGATTGGCCTGGTCGTCTTCCTGTTCGACCTTGTCTGCTTCGCCCTCATATCCGCCTGTCTGCTTCTCAGGTTTGCGCTCTACAAGCACACCTTCCGCAGGACCCTCACAAGGCCTAGGGAGGCCCTCTTCGTCTCGACATGCTTCCTCTCCGTCGCAGCTCTCCTGTCGAATGCAGAGAAGTACGGTTCCCTCTTCCTGAGCGAGAATGCGCAGGACGGGCTTGCGGTGTTCCTGCGGGTGACGTTCTGGATCTACGTGGCCGTGACGTTCCTCCTGTCCGTGATCCAGTACCACCTGCTCTTCTCCGTCAAGGAGCAGCGGCGCCTGACGGTCAACTCGATGACACCCGCCTGGATCCTGCCCATCTTCCCTGTCATGCTGGCCGGGACCATCGCCGCCTTCGACTCGCCCACACAGGCGCCGCCCCAGGCCCTCGCCATGATCACCACGGGCCTCGCAGCCCAGGGCCTCGGCATGCTCGTCTCCGTCTTCATGTACGCCACCTACCTCTCGCGCCTCATGGTCTACGGCCTGCCGGCGCAGCGGCCAGGCATGTTCATCGCGGTCGGCCCGCCGAGCTTCACGTGTGCGGCCCTGGTCGCCATCGCGGATGACGTGCCGCGCATCTTCGCCTCCGAGGTCCCCGTCATCCAGGGCATGCTCAGGCCCGACATCCTGGCCAGCGGTGTCCAGCTGGCCGCGCTGTACTGCTCCTTCTTCCTCTGGGGCCTCAGCTTCTGGTTCTTCGCGTCCGCCGTCATGGCCGTCGCCGCAGGCATGCCCGACCGCAAGTTCCACCTCAGCTGGTGGAGCTTTGTGTTCCCCAACGTCGGCTTCTGCATATCGACCATCCGCGTCGGCGAGGCGATGGGGAGCGACGGCCTGCTCTGGTTCAGCACCGTCATGACCATCGTGCTGGTAATAGCCTGGTTTTATATCGCATGGCGGTGTGTCAGGGCTGTAATCCGGCGGGAGATTGTCTGGCCAGGACACGATGAGGACTCGGACTGATACACAACACATATGCCGCTCCGCCGAACCTGGGCCACATAATATGTGTTGCTTACTGGCTAATCTCAGCCAAAGATACTGCAATCTATTCTGGCGTTATCCATTCGATGAGCACGGGTAGGATTGTCGCTCTGCGACAGCCGCCAGGCAGTCTCGCATATTCCCGGTAGCTCGAGGAGCGAGATGGCCCCGTACCTGCTGACAGATCATCAAGTCGTCGCGCTCCGTGTTATGTTTAGCTATCCGAGCGTGGTAACAAGATTCTGGTTTTCTAGCATCAGACTTCGTCCCCTGGCAAAGGAGAAAATGGATTTGTGGCGATTGGCCTGCGGCAGAAGGGGGTGGACAACGAAGTTGACCGTGAGTCCGAGGCCCCGCTCTGGCTTACCAAACAACGCGTTCGCGCTCGGAAGGATTCCCCCTTGTCCTTGTTACCGTAAAGAGATCAGCTATACGCCACAACTTATGTGTAGGTCCACATATCGTCAATTTTATGAGCAACCTAGGAGGAAAGCCAAGGCTAACTCTTCCTCTCTCTCTTCCTCTTTCCAGAAAAAAAAATAATAAATAAGTAGCGTGTCTAGCCTGCATCTCGGGTTTCTGAAGTCTTCATAGCAATCCAGAATATCATACATCCATCTCTCCCAACAACTCTTGAGCACAGCTGGCACAAAAACGTCATGGACTCCACCGATGCGAAGGCCGTCACGGCAAGCACGCCCTCTCGACAGGCCGCCACGACAATTGGCCTGGATCCAGAGTATTGGCAGGCAATCAAGGATAGCGGCTTCAAGGATCTGGTGGTCCCCGAGATGACAACGGCGTACGACATCCGAGCCTTCAGCAACCCCCTGCTGCAGAAATCGCTCGAGATGGGGTTTTCTCGTCATGTCTCGAGAGAAACAGTCACGGAGACCAAGACAGAGATCAAGACCTTTGACGGCGCCACGATTACGGTGCACCGCTTCACACAGGAGAAACACCGCACCCCCTCCAGGATGGAGAGCAGCCTCGTCCTGCTGTCTATCACGTCCACGGCGGCGGGATGGTTGCGGGCAGCGTCGACATCTTCCGACCGCTCATGACGCACAACGTGGACTTTTGGGGTGTGCAGGTGTTTGCGGTCGCCTATCGAGTGGCGCCGGAGAACCCGGCCCCAGGCCCCGTCGAGGATGCATTCGCCGGGCTGAAGTGGCTGTCCGAGAACGCAGCGGCCATGGGCATCGACCCGGCAAGGCTGGTGATCTACGGCGACAGCGCGGGTGGCGGTATCGCTGCGGGGACGGCCATCCTGGCCCGCGACAG
Organism: Immersiporthe knoxdaviesiana; assembly: GCA_021117315.1. Classification (NCBI taxonomy): domain Eukaryota; kingdom Fungi; phylum Ascomycota; class Sordariomycetes; order Diaporthales; family Cryphonectriaceae; genus Immersiporthe; species Immersiporthe knoxdaviesiana. The sequence continues at coordinate 101,834 of CP088206.1, forward strand.
GGGGCTGAGCCCGCCGCTGGCCAAGCAGGTGCTGGTCTATCCCATGCTCGACGACCGCACCAAGTACGGGCCCGACTGGCCTGCCAGGCCGTACCTGGGCTGGACGGAGAAGGACAACGCCATCGGGTGGGCGGCGTACCTCGGGGCGGACAAGGCCGGCAGGGAAGATGCGGACGTCAGCATCTATGACGCGCCAGGCAGGGCAAAGGTGGACGACCTGTTTGGGCTCCCCAAGACGTATATCGACACTGCCGGGCTGGACCTGTTCCGGGACGACGACCTGCAGTACGCGGCCAGGCTGCTGCAGGCCAACGTCGAGGTCGAGTTCCACCTATACCCGGGGGTGCCCCATGGTTTCGAGGGCTCAGGGACACCGGGTGTGGTTCGGACTGCGTATGAGAACAGGAAGAAGGCTGTCGTGACTGTGTGATGATGAGGAATGTGGTGGTGGCGGCGGTGGCGGCGGCGGCGGCGGTGGTGGTCTTTGTTTACTTGGGATAGGGCCAGAACTCTCCTCCTTCAGATCTTTCATCAAGCAAGCAGGAATAAAACACTACTTTATACCATGGCTTAATCAAGACTTTATCCCTTGTATAAGTCTTCTGAAGAAATCTTCTTGAATCTTCTGAACGATGCGAATCTGACGCGTCTACGAGCCCTCAGTGTAATAGGGAAAAAGGAAGAGGAGAGGAAAACAAAACAGAAAAAAAAAAAAAAAAAAACAAGATGATGACTCAGCTGAACCCTTGATTTTCGACGTCCCCTTGGGTCCCAACAAGTTCCCCACCTCATCAAGAGAAAATTGGTGTGCCACACTTCAGCAGCTGCAGGCTGTGTTATTCAGGCCTATCTGTGGTACCCCAAAAAGAAGAAAAACCTGTTCCACACCATTCACATAAGACAACGTGCATCACTTCCATAGGTTGCATAAAAATACGAATAAAAAAAATCCTGGTCAGAGAGAGAAAGCACTTGTTCAATTTTGACTCGTTAGGCAGGTTGGCGACTAACCCTGTCGGTTGGTTACTGTGGTGGGGTTGGGACTGGAGCAGCCTGCTGTCAGATTTTTTTTTTTAATGTGTTTTTTTTTTTTTTTTTTTTTTCTTTGCTCTTGCTCACACATGCTCTCCACCAGTAAATCGCCCCCCCTCCTCCTCTTAGCCCATACAAACGCGGTCATCCATGCAACCCAGGCCCAATCAAGCTGCTGCCCAAAACAATATTTAAATTCAGCAGCCCTTTCTTCTTTTTTTTTTCTTCTTCTCCTTCCCACCTCGCCTCTCACTTTCACTCCTTCCACACAACTTTCATCGCTCTTACACCTTCCTCCATCTCACCTTTTCTCCCTCCTTTCCCCTCTTCCAGTACGTACAAAGTCGTCAACAACAACCCCGCCTATTTTGTCGACATCGTCAGCAATCCCAACCTCTTGTTCTCACATTCCTCAGCTCTCATCCTCTCTCCACCAGCAGTAAACATGCCGTCCGCTGAGGAGTTTGTCATCGACCCTTCTGCCATCAAGGAGCTCCAGCTCCTCGAGGCCAGCCTCTCTGATGTCGACACCGAGATCACGGCCAAGCAGTACCTGATGACCAGGGACATTCTGCAGGCGCGCCAGAGCACCATCGCCAAGATCCCCAACTTCTGGGCCGTCGTCTTCGACCACGCGTCCACGGAGCTCGAGGCGGCCATCACCAGCAGCGACCTCGAGGTCTTCGCCAAGGCGCTCAAGGGCATCGAGGTCGGCCGCCCCGAGATCCCCGCATCGGCGCACCCGTCGCAGGTCGGCCTCGCCCACTTTGGCGAGCCCCGCTCCGTCACCATCCGCTTCCACTGGTCCGAGAACGAGTGGTTCGCCGACTCGGTCCTGGAGAAGACCTTCTACTACCGCTACGGCAAGGACGGCTCCGCCGGCCTCGTGTCTGAGCCCGTCCGCGTCAACTGGAAGGCCGGCAAGGACCTGACCGAGGGCCTGACCGAGGCCGCCTACAGCTTCTGGCTCGCCCAGAAGCAGAGCCCCGCCCAGCAGCTCGACGGCGTCCTGGTCGGCGAGGCCCGCAAGAGCCGCGACGCCGAGGCCCGCAGGATGCCAGAGTACAAGACCCTGGCCGACCGCCTCGAGTCCGCCACCAACGGCGCCATCTCCTTCTTCAACTTCTTCTCCTACCGCGGCCGCTGGACCAGCGCCGCCGAGAGCGTCGAGGCCAAGAACGAGCTGCAGGCCAAGCGCCAGGCCGCCCTCAACGGCACCGGCCCCGACGTTGAGGAGGACGATGACGACGAGGACGAGGACTTCCCCGAGGAGGACGTCGAGACCTTCCCTGCCGGCCACGAGTGCGCCGTGGCCATCGCTGAGGACATCTTCCCCAGCGCCATCGACTACTTCATGGCCGACACCATCGACAGCGATGACGAGCTGGACGGTCTCGAGATTGACAACACAGACGACGAGGACGATGATGATGTGGAGATGTCCTAAGTTTCTGTCTGTGTATGTACCTCCCTGTATGTAACTCTTGTGTGAAAAACCAGAGGGAGAAGAAATCTGGTAGAGGAAACAAAAATTCGGCGAGCTTCTATGGGGGAAACTGAGGCGTTTTGAAACGTCATGATCATCAAAGAGATACCACTTATTCGGCTTTTTTTCTTTTGTATTTACAACAACAACAACAACAACAACAACAACAACAACAACAACAACAACAACAACAACAACAACAACAACAACAACAACAACAACAACAACAACAACAACAACAACAACAATGACAGAAACCATCACAAGACAATATTAAAATGGAATATCCTTGTGCCTGTCTTAAGAAAAAGAGGATGCGGCTGCTTTTATATGTGACCTGCTTTAACCAGTGACGCACGTGTTTCAGCGACTCTCAAGCCTCTTCCCACCCAAACTTGGAAGGCTGTCAGCCCATAGAGGTAGGTGCTCATAGCCCAGAATAAGTCGTGGTGAAGTTTTCACTTTTTGTCTCAAGGTTAGCCGTGAGCAGCATCTTTTCGTGATTGGAGGAGTGCTGGGCGCCCAACTAGTAATTATATAACTATGCACGCCGACAAAGCCGTTACACAGACTCATTTTCTGGAGAATACACTCTGCTACAATTTTGACAATGCAGAACCGAAAGCCACGCCTACTACGATTTCCCCTTTCATCATCGTCGACAACAGATCCCGAGTCCAGTCCTGGCCCTACCAATACTCCAAGTCTCCCAGCCTATTCCTTCACCGACGAGGTAGAAGACCAAGAACGATTTACACGGCCGAGAACGCCACCACCACTAATCTCAACTTCTTCAATAGGTGACAAGCTCCCTAGGTCTGCGACGACCACGACAACCCCAGACGTGGTTCCAGTAAAAGAAGAAGAACCCACAGAAGAACCTCCTACTGCTGAAGGTTTAACCCACGACAGCAAGAAGTGGCTTCCTCAAAGCAACAACCAGAAGATGAACACGTACGAGATGGGATCTTTTCGCGACGACGTCAACCACACGGCCATTGGCGCCTGGATCAACGAGAAGCGCGACCAGAGCTGCCGCGCGTGGACGGTCAAGATCATTCTCGCCCTGTGCATCGCGGTCCTGGCCGCCGCCGTCGTGGGCCTCTCCGTCGAGCTCACCACGCACTGCGGAGCCTCCTCATCCTCGGCCGCCCTGGCCTTGGCCTCAATAACGACAACGACCACCACCACCATCACGGCGAGGCCCAAGCCGACGCTGTACGTCTCGAGCACAACAGTGACGGTGACGGCGACGACGACGGCTCGGCGCCATACGGTGACGGTGACCCAGTCACCACCGTCTACTACGACGACGCAGCTGGCAGCCGGTTCTGTCACTACCACTGTGCTTTCCACCACCGTCTTAACGACAACGTCCCTGTCGACGACGACGGCGGTGTCAAGCACAAGCGTCTCGGGTTCTGTGTATACGACTACTGCCTCGGCTTCTACCTACACAACCACTGCCTCGGGGTCTACGTACACGACTTCAGCCCCGGGCTCTGTGTACACGACCACGGTTATTACAAGTGACAGCTCGTCTCCCTCGTCGGCTTCATCTTCCTCCTCTTCTACCTCCTCTACCTCGGCCTCGACCTCGTCGTCTTCTTCGGCCTCTTCTACTACAACCGCACCCCCTCTAGATATGAACAGTAAGTTTGTTGTCCTTTGCAGATACAACACTCCTACACAACACTTTCCCAAAAGTTCCAACCGACCCCCTTCTCAAAGCTAACCAGAAGAAAATTCTCAAATCAAACTACTAATAATCAAATAAAAAAAAGACTATTACTGCACCCCAGGATGCGCATACGGCGACTCAATAGCCGGAATAACCGTGTTGGAAAGACAAGGCAACGATTCCACCTGCGCCGACATCATGATATCTCTCTACGAGGAGTGCGATGACACCTCGTGCCGCGCGGTGGGCAGCCAGACGGGCAGTCCCCGCGACCAGGCCCTGGAGAGCGCGGCTCGTTGTTTCTTCATGTGCGGCACCGACGTTATCACCACGTGCTGCCCCTGCGGCGTCAACTCGGCGGAGAGAGCCTGCAATGTGTGCCCGACAAGTAGCAGTTCATGATTGTGTGTACGGCCTTGAATAACAAGCAGTATTGATGGCGGGAAGAGGGAGAATCTAACACTGACAGCAGATACTTGGGTCTTGCCAGGGAGGTAATAGCTAATCTATCAATAATTGTTAATTAGTGCCAGCCACAGTTGGTTGGCCTTACGTAGGTGGAATCGTTCACTAAAAACATATTCAAACATGGAGTAGCAGAAAACGTGACGGTGCCTGACGATTACCGACTTGCTCAGTCAAGCATAATGCAAATCACATTGAGTCCATTAATGCTGTCTTTATAAAACAAGTCTTCTGCGGATGGCAGGTACTAATACTTCATTTTTCCACAGTAGAGCACTGCAAGTCCCCAAAACTCACATCCCATCGCAGCCGACGTCTTCCCTCCGCATCAAGCCCCATCTTCTGGCCGTCTTGTAGTAGAGCTGTGCAAGACGCTTGCAGGCCTTCTGCTTGATGCCAGCCTCGTGAGAGCATTGCCTGAGCAGACTAAGCACCGGACACAAAATCAGCAAGGGAGATACTCCTCAATGGCTCAAGGCATTCCAATGTCCTCGGCCTCGACACCGCTTGGTGCTGAAGCTAGTCGGCCGAACCGTTTGGCCCAACGGTAGTAGGTCTCTGCCACCAGGTAACATGCGGCGCGGCGAATAATGTGCTGCTGACATTGATGCCTGAGACTAATTATTGCCATTTCTCATCAATACCAGCCGTCTATAGAGGAAAGACGGAAAAATTAAGAAAGCTAGCACCTCGCAGACGGCCCCGGGGTGACGAATACCTCCTCAAGAGCTTCCAATGGTAAACAACTGTTACTTACTCCTTTTTAAAATTGCCATCAATCGCCGACTTGGCATCCTTTGTGAACCTGCTTTGTGCCTTGTAATTTCTGTAGCCAAAGTCGTGCCGTTGACAGGCCGGCCTGAAGTGGAATCCCATGGGGTTATCCGGCGACCGGGTGCAGTCGTCCGACGTCCAATCGAGGGTCGGGGGATCCGGAAGGTGCGGCGGAGTGCGAACTCCTCCAGAGTCAGGTTGAAGAGGTACTTGTCGGTGGTGCGCTCTCGATCACCCGGTTCTTCAACGTCGGGAATCATTGGCACGGTGGGCCTGGCGGTCGGGGTTGCGAGGACTGCTGCTGCGGCTGCAGCAGAGAGAAGGAATAGGGTTATAGTGATGATGAACTGCATGGCTGTCGATACGACCGTATGAGCACGAGGTCTCAGAGTGGATGAAGAAGGGTGATGCGCCTAGGTAGAGGTTGTTTCAAACGGTCGAAAGGACAGAAAGGGAAGTATCGGGAGGGTATTATTGGTGTCAGGCCTCAAGCATGGAATTTATAACGATGCTGTGTGCCGAGATGTGTTGGTGATTGGATGCTACCTCTGCTATGAGAATTGAATAAAGCGTCCCCTCAGTCATATTAAACAAATCATCTGCGTACCTCTGGCATTACACTGCTCCTGCCTGTCTATGCACTATTCAACCTGAACGCTTTAACAGCGCAGACCAGCAAGTGCAGGTGCCTTTCTCGTTTATCTGTCTCGAAACGCAACTACAAGATTGTTTCGTGCTTGCCGCAATGTGCGTGGTCGTATCGTATTTACGTGGAGAGAGACACCCTGAGCTTCTGAAAACTGTCGAGATCTGCGGGACAATGCAGAGGAATTCTGGCTTGAAAACGACATGGCGAACATAGAAGTGCTGAGCCTCTCATCTTGGATGATGATGATTTGCTTAAACAAATATTAAATCATACCAAGAAATTGGCTGAGTATTAGTCGTCTCTGTTGAGACATATTTGGGCGTATAAATATAAAGCTGTACAGTACTTAGCTAATAATTAATTATTGTCTGCCTTGCTACAGACCTGACTTGGCAAGGTAGTCATCTCATGTCTTGATGACTGCAATTGAAGTTCCTTCTTCTTATTTTCATCTTATTCTTTCCACTTTTTTCTCTCTTGTTGAGGATCTTACATGCATAATGGGATTAAGATATTTTGCTCCGTGACTCGGCCGCATTAGCCCGACATGTAATTATTGCAGAGCAATCCAACCGCAAGTCCACAGGGAAATACAGTCTTATGCTTAATTCCTTAAATCCGATCATAACGTTACAGAATCCTATTGTCCACTAGATTGATAAGCAAGATACTGTATCGTCAGCTTGTACAGGCCGAGGTAATGATGTGTTGTTGGTTTCAACTCTCCGCACCGCACAACGCCTCGTGCAAGGGTTCACGGCCAGCTGAACAGATTCAAGGTGGTGGACTTTTGGACACTCGCTATACTCAGTTGGGAACGCGAGCCAAGACCTGCTTACGATCGAGCGGGACAATCATGCGGAGGGACTAGAATGGAACATGCTGTCTCTCATTGGTGCCCTCTTTCAGCTTAAAGTCCTGTTCCATCCGACCAAGAGTACTTCTTCCTTTGATAAATATCGCAGCCAGCAGCTCCATTGATTGCTGAGCAACCGCATCAATCGTCATCGCCGTCAATCCAATTCAAGCAAGCAAGCAAGCAAGCAAGCATGGCCTACAAGCAACCAGGGAGGCTGGGCGATCCAGACATGTGCCTCGCCACAGATCCTCGCGTCCACCCAAAACTGCGAGCCCTACTCAAGACATGGGGTGTCGACCAAAATGTTCCCAGCTCGGACCTTGCTCCAGACGCGCCGCTCGAGGCTATACGGGCATTTGTGTCCAAGAACGATGAAGACCACGAGGCCTTCTACGTCGGAGCAGAGCTCCCGAAGCTTGACAGGTTCCCCTTCCCGGCGATCACTGCGTCGGACAAGCTCATCCCGGGACCCGACGGCACACAGCTGCGCCTGACCATCCGAAAGCCCTCAGCAGCCGCCAAACCAGAACAGGGGCCCCTCCCTGCCCTGATCTACATCCACGGCGGCGCCATGCTCATCGGCAGCACAGACAACCCGCCGCAGAACGGCTGGTGCGAGGCTCTGGCGGCGACGGGGCTCGTGGTGGTCATGACGCATTTCCGCAACGCCTACAGCAAGACAGGCACTATCAAGGACGACACCCCGTTCCCGGCTGGCCTCAACGACTGCGTGGCTGCGGTGCGCTGGGTCCACGAGCACAGGGCCGAGCTGGGCATCGGGAAGCTCATTGTCCAGGGCGAGAGCGGCGGGGGCAACCTCAGCCTGGCCACGGCCCTCAGGGCCAAGAGGGAGGGCTGGATCGATGCGATTGATGGCGTCTGCGGGCTGGTCCCGTACATTGCCGGCGCCATGGGCAGGTCCAGGGAGTGGAAGCTCAGCACGCTGCCCAGCCTGATCGAGAACGACGGCTACATGATGAACATTGCCAGCGTGGCGCTGTTTGGCAGAATGTACGATCCAGCCGGCGAGAACACGGAGAACCCGCTTGCCTGGCCGTACTGGGCCAAAGAGGACGACCTGCGAGGCCTGCCGCCGCACCTGATCGTCACGGACGAGCTGGATCCGTTCCGCGACGAGGGCAACGAGTATGCCAGGAAGCTGGCCAGGGCGGACGTCAAAGTCGTGGCGAGGACAACTCTCGGCATGGTCCACGGGGGAGAGTACTTTATCAAGCAGTCTCTGTCGGAGCTTTTTGAGAATAGCGTGTGGGAGATTAAGAAGTTCATTGACGGGCTCTGAGTGAAGGAGTAGTAAATCATTAATTACGCAAAAAAAAAAAAAAAAAAAAAAAGAAAAACAGATAACAAATCATTGTGAGATGAGACATTAAACCAATCCTCTCCAAGCAATCTCTGCCCAATCCGGTTTTACACATAAGGCTTGACCTGCTCTTCAGTCCACTGCCAGAATGCGTCTGCCAGGCCAGCTCCTCCCTCTGCCTTTGGCTTGATAGCTCTGTTGATATCCTCTCGTTCTAACGACGTAAGACGGCCCCATGGGATGACTAAAATCATGGAAAACTCAGTAAGAATAACTTATTCTTCCCAAAAAAAAAAAAAAAAGGTCCAGGCCTACTCCAATTGTTGGTCTTGACACCCTCAGCAGTGATCTGGTCAGACAGCCCAGCAAACAGCTCAGTGTATGCTCCATTGATGGGCGGATAGGTTATAAACGTGGCCATGAACTTGTGCGCAAGCCAGCCGTGGTGACGCCCCAGTTCGGTGGTGAGGTTGCCTGGGTGCAGGGCGATGCTGACCACACCATCCGAACCAGCACCTGTAGTGATGTGTGTGATATTAGTCACGATGGTTCCTTAAAATGATGCTATGAATACCAAGAAGAGAAGAAAGGCATACCGTAACGCTTTGCAAACTCCACCGCATGAAGAACGTTGCCTACTTTGCTAATGGCGTACTTTGTGGCTTTGCCCTGGTCAACATGATAATCCAGGTTGTCCATGTCGACGCCTCCCCGGGGAGCAAGGTCCACCGCAGACGACGAGACCCACAGGACCCGGACGGTGTCCCTGGGGCTCGTCTTAGCCGTGGCTGCCAGGATCGGGGTCAGCAGCTTGGTGAAGAGGAAGGCCCCGACGTTGTTGGTCCCGAGCTGCAGCTCGTAGCCCTGGGCGGTCTTGGAGCCCTGAGGCGGCGTCATGACGCCGGCATTGTTGAAGAGGAGGTGCAGCCGGTCCTCCTTGGCCAGGAACGCGTCGGCAGATGCTTTGATGGTGGTGAGGTCCGCCAGGTCGAGGTGCACGTAGACGAGCTCGCCCTGGGACCGGGGATGAGCCGCCCTGATGGACTCGATCGCAGCCCTTGTCTTGGCTTCAGACCTCGTGGCCATGTAGACCTTGGCATTCTTGGAGAAGAGCACGCCTGTCAAGACTTTTCCGATCCCGGCACTTGCGCCTGTGACTATGATGACTTTGCCAGACAGGTCTGTGACGTCCTTGTCGGTGAACGTCGGGCTGGGTGGCCGCATTTGTGTCCAGAGGCTTCTGAGATTTGGCATTGGGATGTTCATGTTGGACGTGTGTGTGGTGGTGACCAGATGACCAGGTCTGGGGATGAATATAGCTCTGTTGAGGAGGAGGAAGGAATTGATGGCGCTTCCAAAGACGGTTGTGTGTGCGAGTCGAGTGTGTGGTATTTTGAGTACTACTATTGGCAAAGTAAACGCTTCTGTGCACTGGTATAAATGCTTGAACAACGAGCACACCCCTTAGCGAGGCTCCAAGGCAAAATCCGCCCTCTTAATAATCCACCAATCTGTGATTACTTCAGCCAAACGCGTGCGTGCGCGCCAGGCGTGTCATTATGGGAGCCTAATTGGCATCGGAGGAGCATCGACAATGCCACAGGTGTGCTTTCTGAACGTCGTAGTAGACCAACTACTACAACCTGAAAACAGCACTACTGGCTGATATTATACCTTGAGGTGCCTGCGGAAATACTGTGGGCCTACATTACAGTAGCCAAGCAGTGGCTGATGTGAGCAACTTGGCTGGGCAGCCTTGGAAGTGGCTGATTTAAGCAGGCTTGGCTCACTTGAAACAAAGGGAACATGACTAACCGAGAAGGCCTAGAGTCTTAACCATACTCTGAGGACTGTCATGTAATTACTGTGGTATTTATTTATGTAGCAGATATGGTCCGAAGTATTAGAGTGAACACGGCTGGGCGGGCACTGACTATTACCAGAACAAGCGAACCAAGATTAATTAATGGCAAGCCAATCTTTTTCTTCACTCAAGCCCAACTTGTACGGAATTTCTTACAAACGGGATTGTGTGCCTAGAAATTGCTACTGTGTCATACATGATTATCGCCTCTCCATGAACCGCACCCTGGGAAATTCCCAATAATGGATGCTCCTTCATATTCAAACAACTTCGTCAGAAGTTCTTGGTGACACCCGGCTCGATGGCCCCCAGCCTCTCAAACACCTCGGCAGCCACGCGACCCTGCAGCTTCCTGTTCTCCGTAACCAGCGGCGTCATCTTTGAAATCTCACAGTTGTCCACCAGATACTGGCCATGCGTCTCGACCCCGGCGGCCGCGGCGTTCACCGAGGTCCTGCTGCCGACCTCGGTGCTCCGGGCGACGAACAGCTTGAACAAGCCAAATGCCACGGCCTGTAACCCTTTGGCCTCCCGGGAGAGCGACGAGTGGCACAGGCCCGGGTTCGACGCGTTGATGGTGACAGGGAAGGCCGGCGCAGGATGCTCCTCGGTGAGCGCGCGGAAGGTGAAGACGCCCAGCAGCTTGGAGACGGGGTACTGTTCCGTATTATGCTCCGACCACACCGCCTTGTCGCTGACGGTGTCGAGGATCTTGCCCTCGGGGGCCGAGCCCTGGGGGAACTGAGTGTGGGTGTGCGCATCGGAGGAGACCATGGTGAAGACGGGCCGCGTGTTGAAGACGGCAGCGGTCTCCTTGAGCTTGGGCATGACGAGCGCCATCAGGAGGAAGGTCGAGATGACGTTGACGGTGACCTGCATCTCGTTGCCCTCGGCGGTGTTGTAGGCGAAGCTGGCCAGCGCGGCGTTGGCCACGAAGTTGTTGACCCGGTCCAGCTCGGCAGCCACCCGCGCCGCAAACCTCCTGACGCTCTCGTAGCTGGCCATGTCGAGCTGCCACACCTGGATTACCGCCCCGCCGCACCCGGTCGTGCCCTCGATGTCGCGCCTGGCGTCGTCGCCCTTGTCCAGGCTGCGCACGGCCATGATCAGGCGGCTGGCGCCCAGCCGGACAAAGTGGCGTGCGGCTTCTTTGCCCAGGCCTGTGTTGGCGCCAGTCACGACGACTGTCTTTCCGGCAAACGAGGCCTTGGGATAGCCTGGTGTCTTGAACAATTGGCTGTAGAGGAAACCCATCGTGGTGGTCAAAGTTGCAGTGATTATTAAATGAGGAATGTGGGCAACGGTTTGGTGGCTGAATGTTTTTGGGTCGGCACTTGAAAAGTCTGGTAAAGTTAATTTAGCAGAACCTTATTTTCAAATATTTTGGATTGAGTAATCGACCATATATATACACGCACATATTATCTTGGGATAATGATGGTTTTGAACTGTTTCGGCGATTGTATGTGTGTTTGTGCGTGTACGTGTGCAGGGCGGATTTAACGGACTGCAAATGTGCGAAGAGGGTCCGACGGCACCGAGTTTGAGGCTATGGGTCGTTATTATGAGCCTGTATCAACAGCCAGAGAGTCCGCAGATACCGTCAAGCGTGAAATTCAAAAGCCGAATCGTAGAATAACAAAAGGGCATCTGAATTTTTACGGACCGTAACCTTGATCTTTATGTCCGTTGCTTATTGGTGATGCTTCTCATCACTCAGCCGCGAGGGCGGCGTTGATTGCAAACGGACAAGTTGAAAGCTTCTTAACTCCTTTGCCCGATTATAGCGCTTGCTCGCAGCGTCATAACTAGAATTCATCCTACTGTAAACGGATTGAAGAGGACCTGACCTCTCCGAGATTTTTCACACCAGGATCCAAAGATTCACACTACAACCCTGGAATGATTATCATGGCTGTTGATCGAAGATCAACGCCCTTTTGTCCACTTTCAGGCTTTTGGAGTCTCGGCAATATACTCATCACTACCAATTATGACAAAAGCCTGTGCATCTCAACTGGCCTCGTACAACCTCGTCGACGGCGCAGCATTCGGCTCAGAGTCCGGAAGATCCAGACCTGGAAAACCTTCTGCACCTTGCGCGCCAGGTACTGCGGCCAGCTGCCTCTCGTGGCCGTCCAGCGGTAATAGGCGCCTCATCTCGGCAGCCTAGCGAAGTCAAAGAAGAGGGAGCTGGCCAAACATGTCGCCGACTAGTCATTGTAGGATAATATACTTCAATTATCGTCCTGGCTATGACGACGAAGGTGGATGGATGTCGAGAGGAGAAGGACATTTTCTGTTGGTTACTTAATAATTACTGTATCAATTATAGGAAGAAGGATATGTAAGGTCACTGAGTGGCTTAAAGCAGCGTAGCTATATACGCTACTGAATTAATAATATTAAATTGAGATCCCATCGGATGTAATCCCATACGGGCCCATCGTAGCGGAGCTCAGAATCAACTCAGAATCAAATCGGAGTTGACCTTTGGCTAATTAAAAGCTAACCTGGGTGGTAGATGATTCTTCAGAGTCAATTGGGAGAAATATGCCGAGCAGCCTTCGACAACAACCCTCATATTCCTATCCGATTGAAGGCTCGAAACCTCTATTCAAATATTGAATTCACATATATTTTCACTTTAGTCTTCCTCTAGACAGCGTAACATCCCTCTAGATGCAATTCTTAATTTTAAACCTAGTATTGCCGATGTGCCTTTCCCAGGGAAAGCTGAATCTTTCCACAGAACGTCCAGCTTCCATCCTAAATTATATTAGAACATTTGGATCCCATCATTTCTTCTAGAGATAGTTCTGTGCACATCTTATTAGACAACACTATTGGAAGGCTCATATATCCATTCCTAAAAGCGGAGACCAGAGACATTGGAATAACAAGTTTTGATTAATATGCTCTCTACTTGATAAGGAGGAGATGGATGAAGGCCGTGGTAGTACAATTCGCATGTTTGAGGACTTTGACGACTCGATTCAACTTTATTATGCATTGTCGAGTTGATTTGCGTCTTTAACGTTAATTTTCTGTAATATTCACAATCAAGCCTGTATTTTTCATTGATGATTATTCGAGACCTGAGATTGCCGCGGACCCTCACCGGGCGTCTCGATTATTAATTACTTGATACCAGCACCACCATAGGAAGACATTACTGGAATGTGTACAAGTGAGTCTAACTAATATATCATGCACTGCGCCATGACTCTAGGCTCTCAAAGTATAACCTCTCAACTGCTCGGAAGCCTGGAATGTCTCTCACATCAGCACTGTCGGAGCAGCTCGTGATGATACGTGCGTGCTGTCATTCATGATTATAATTCCGCCAGCACACGAACCTCGGCGCAGGCCCGGCTATCACCTGATGTGCTTTGCTCACCGGTTCGGCTAGAGCTGTGGGGGCGGGCTGTGAATCTTGTGCGGTCGGCGCGAGAGGAGTCGCATCCTTGAGAAGCCAATAACGCTCCATCTCTCCCGAGGCCTTCTTCACACGTACCCCGTGGAAAGGGAAGTAGAGAGAGATAGAGAGAAAGAGAGAAAGAATACAGAAAAAAAGGATGACTGCTTTACTTGTCTCATGCTGACTCTGGAACAGATGTGAATCGGGAATATAATAACAACCTGGATTTGAATGTGATGGCAGTGCTGTCGCCTCAATGACAAGGACTAATTATCTGCACAAGCAAACGGCCTTTTCCAATGCTGCAGTGCAACATGATTGGGTCGCACATCTCTCCCTTAGCACGACTCCTCGCCCGTCAGCAAAGCAAGCCACAACACGAGGGAGTCTAGAAACGGAGGACCCGCCAGTCCAGCGTGACCTGCGCACAGCCCACACCTACGAGGTGTGCGTGTCTCTCTGTCCTATCCTGTGCTGGGGCTTGACTATCCCGTCTGAACCCTTGTTCAATCTCACAATATGCAACTAGTGCTCGGATTTTTTCCTTTCTTTTTTCCTTCCCCTTTTTTTTTCTTCTCTTCCTTCCCCTTTCTTGCCCGGCTTGTCGCCTACGTGGGCCGCGGCTGGGAGGGGGGCCAATAACTAAATCATGTTAAGCTGACGCAGACTCATCGCGGGCGAGACCAACCAGGTGTAGCATATCCGCCCGTCTGTCCCTTCTGTCGATTTGTCAAATACTAGAGGAAGGAAAAGTCGGAATCAAAGTCACCAGACAGACAGACATTTTTCGGCATAGGGTACTCTGGTATTACAATAACGAATGAACAACAGGTGACATTTGTCTCGCTACTGTGGCTGGCGCGAAAACGCGGAAGCCCAGGCAGAAGAACCCTTACAATTTTTTTTTGTCCAATTTCAGAGAAGCGGGTCAACCAAATGCAAACATGTAGGACCATCACGTGAGAAGGAAGACGAAGAAGAAGGACAAAAAAAAAGAGAGAGAGAGACCCTGCAAGACGAAGAAGAGGCTACGACAATTTATGGCATGTCAAAAGGTAGACAGAGGCCATGTCCCAAACCAGCAACTCGGGGAAGGGCAGAAGCGCTTGGGACTAAGAGCAAACAAGGCGCCGAGAAAAAGCTTGTCCAGAAACGATCACCAGATGAAATAAAACGCTAGGGCTGAGAAGAGATAAGAGGGCCCTGACGACGCAACCCACTCTGCCGCTGCATACATACAGTTTGCAGCCCCAAACGGAAAAGAGCATGGCATGGAACAGGAACCGCCAAGAAAGATGCTAGCATCAAAGAGGCAGTTCGAGACACAGGGCAGAAGGGCACAGCAATAGCGGAATTGAGAGGAGGGCCGGGAGGCTTGTATGACTGTCGGCGAGTACGGAGTACAAGTGTAGAGAATGCCGATGCAATTCGAGACCAGCGTACATAGTAATTATTCACAAGCATCGAACGTACTTGGGCGAGGCTGGAAGAAGGACATGATGAAGGCGGTCATGTTATCCGCTTCCAGAAATTGAATATGGCCACTGTGGGCCGACGAGCACGAAACGAGACGAGACGAGAAACATCAACATGAGACAAGAAACCGAGCCTGTCTCCGGATAACAGCCAGTAAAATGCTACCATAGTACGAAGGAGGACCCCTTACTGCTTAATATGGTAAGGACAGTCCCTGCCAATGGTCAGGATGCAGTCAGCCCAACAGTGGACCCTTGATGCACCTACAGTGGAGGGACGGGGGTCTGGGCTGCAGTGGTATGTATTGGCTGTGAGCGCAAAACCGAACAAGTCGATGCAGAGGAGATCGATGCAGTGGGGAAAAAAAAAGAGACAGAGAGAAAAAAAAAAAGGGCCTCAGATTTTAAATTCTATCCTCCTACAGTATTGATTTACAAGGTACATCTTGTGCTGCTACATACAAATCTCGCTTATGCTTTACCTTGGGGCCTGCAATGTCCCCGTGAAAATCCTCCTAGCCACGCCTTGTTAAGGTGGCTTTCTCCAGGGCCCAGCCGCTTGATGGTTTGGGTGGGTTCAAGATGCGTCCCCTCGAGATCCAGCCTCCCGGGATCGACCGCGCTCTCCCGTAGCAGGTGGGGGAACTGGAATGAAATGGGAGGGGGTGTTTCCTGTGTGGGCAATCTTGCCCTACTGCTAACGTAGCAACGTGCTATTTTAACTAGAGTACTGAAGCACGTACCATAGTACGGGCGTGGATAGTGTATCTACTAAAGAGCGCTGATCACTAGGAGGAGATCTCTTGGTCCAAGAAGCCAAGGCGTGGTTCAACCAGATCAAATCTGCAAGTCGGAGGGGAAATGCAACAAGCTGTGGATCTCTGCAGGCAGGGCAGGGCAAGCATCCATAGCAGACCGTGTATAGCTTATTGATTCATTCATTCCTTATATTCCTTCATCCGAAACTCTTCCGAGCCTCTCTGGACTGGAAGCGTTGAGTGTGCGCGTGCCCTTTGACCTAGTAAACTACTTGTACTTTCTTAAAACCAATCTCGGCCCTTCTCTGAATCTAGAGACAGACCCACCCACTACACACGAGGGTTTCGCTTACGACTCGCCGCCATCCTCCGCCTCACGGACAGCTTCTTTTTTTTTCGAGTAAGAGAGAGAGGGAGAGAGATGGTGAAGCAACCAAAACGGACGGGAGGATTCGATAGCACAAGCGCCAGAGCTAAGACCCTGTGAAACCTTTCCTCGGTGTGTGTGTGTGTGTGTCGTCTCTGCCTGGAGCAACCGCTCTGGGGGGTAAGAGGAGGGAGTGAGGAGATAGGATGGAGGGTAGTGAGGTTGCACCGGCCGCCCCGAGAACGAAAAAGAAAAATAAGACAAAGAAGAAAGAAAAGAAGAAGAAAAGAAGGGCCCAGCCTCACGGTGGCGCGCCCAGTTTCCCTATCAGACGACAGATCCGTGGTCTCTTGACGCGCCGACCTTGCTGACCATGGCTCGATTTGACAGGTATCTGCAGTAGGCCTGCGCAAGCAGCTCTGGGGGTGTGGAGCAAGGGAAGGAAGAAGACGAAAGAACATGGGCTCCTCGTCCTCCTTCTTCTTGATGCGTTTAGTAGAAACGGCCGGGAACGAACGTGCCGAGTCTGTGTGTGATTTGCAAGCCACCAGAAACACGAATGGGCCAACCAGAGGCCCCATTTGAACACAAACCCAGGCAAAAATCCTCCTCATGCACAACGAGGGGTGCGAGGGTACCATCAGTAGTAAACCTAAAGGGCCCTCTCCCTTTCTGGACACGGGTAAGTTTTGATCGACAAGGGTCTTATCAAGAGCTCGCACCTATCGGTCCATACTACTAAGTACTTATGTACTGGCTGGGTGGTGAGCGCGGACGGCGGCGAGAGATAGGCTCTTTTTTGCCAGCCAGCCAGCACGCCAGCACGCCACCCCCCTCCCTCCTCTCTTCTTTCACTTTCGCCCTGCCCTGCCCTGCATCCTGTCGTGTTCCCGTCCCCTGTGGCATTGCTTACCTACCCATGTGCATGCATGCATGCATGCATGCTGCTGCCCTGTCTAGTTCTCCCCTGCAGGTGCTACGCCGACATTGCGCGATGAGGGCGGCATGAATAAAAAGCTGGGGGTGGGAATGCTACCTCGTACTTTTCCTTTTCCCACGCGCCTGGTTCCTTCCTCTACCTGTCTTTCTTCCTTCCCTCTCCTTCGTCCCTCCTTGGTTACGTGCTAGCCTTAGGAGACGTGTTGTACACCAATATACAAGAAGAGAAAGGCCCCCAAGTTGATTCATTACAAGATGTCTTATTCGCCTGAGAGGATCACAGATCCAAAGAAGGTGGCCTATGTGGGCGATGAGAAGGGTATCTCGGACCCTGAGTCTCCTACCTACAACCAGGATGGCGAGGTGGTTGTGGGATCGATCGAGGACTTTGGCGAGAAGAAGCAGCTCAAGTATGGCCTATCTTATTCTCTCTCACTCTTGGTCTAGGTTCTAGATGATGATGGAGACTAATATTGAATGTTTTTCAGGCAGGGTCTGGCCCAAAGACACATTCAGATGATTGCCCTCGCTGGCGCAATCGGTACTGTAAGTCCATACATCATATGTGTGACAGAGATGAGAAATAAAGCCAAACAAGTGGTGTGTGTGTGTGTGTGTGTGTGCTCATGGGTTATTCTCACGTTAGGGTCTCTTCCTCGGTTCTGGAGGTGCTATTGAGAAGGGCGGTCCCCTGGGTGCCTTGTAAGTTGTCATGTCAACAACATTCTTTTTTTCTTCTTACGAATCAGCAAGGAATATTACCAGACTGACCAATTATCTTCTCTTTTTCCCAACAGGCTTGGTTACTTCTTCGTTGGTATTCTGGTTGTGGGTGTTGTCATGTCCATTGCCGAGATGAGGTACGTTTCCCAGTTCACATAATAAACACACACACACACACACGAGAGAGAGAGAGAGAGAGAGCATATCTATTGCTCACACAGAAAACCCATCTCTACTATAGTACCCTCGTGCCTCTCAGCGGAGCCGTCATCCGACACGCCGAGTACTTCTTCGACCCCGCTCTCTCGTTCGCCCAGGGCTGGAACTCGGTCTACAACTACCTCGTCTCGATCCCCGCCGAGCTGACTGCTGCGGCGGTCATCGTGTCGTACTGGGATGCGACCACCACAGCAGCCGCCTGGATCATCCTGTTCGGAGCCCTGCTGGTCATTGCCAACCTGCTCTTCGTCCGTGTCTACGGCGAGATGGAGTTTGTGTTTGCGACGCTCAAGATCATGCTGATTGTCGGCATGAACATCATGGTTAGTGTCTACCAAGTACTTTGTTATTTGTTATGCGTGGATGATGATGAGGTCTGACTCGGGACACCCTCCGTCATCTTCACCACCACCACAGGCTATTGTTATTGTTGCTGGAGGAGGCCCCGACCACCAGGCGATCGGCTTCAAGTACTGGCGCAACCCAGGTCCATTCACTCAATACCTGGGCATTGAGGGATCCCTCGGCCGCTTCCTGGGTTTCTGGACCACCTTTAACAACGCCGTCTACTCCTACTCGTGAGTATTGTTAATTAATACCACCCCCACTCCCATTTTGGGAGAGACTGTTATATGTTATCTGCGAGTTGTCTATGTGTATTCTAACCTCCCCTGGAACAGAGGTGTCGAGAACATCTCCATGGCCGCCTCCGAGACCCAGAACCCTCGTCGCAACATTCCCATCGCCGCCAAGCGTATCTTCTGGCGTGTGGCCATCTTCTACGGTGAGTTTGTGTGTGTGAAAGAGAGAAGAGAGACGACGAAACGGCACTAGGTTTCTTTCTCCTATGAGATCGACGTGACTTGGCTGACTGACCAAAAAAAAAAAACACCCCAATTTATGAATTTAGTCCTGAGTATCTTCTTTGTGGGCATGCTCGTCCCCTCCAACGACAGCCAGCTCCTCAACGCCGAGTCCGGCACCGCGGCCGCCTCGCCCTTTGTCATCGCCGCCACCCGCGCCGGAATCAAGGTGGTGCCGTCCATCATCAACTTTGTCGTCCTGACGAGTGCCTGGAGCGCTGGTAACTCGTACATCCTGGCCAACTCGCGTATCCTCTACGGCATGGCCCAGGAGAGCCACGCTCCCAAGATCTTTCTCCGTACCAACAGGATGGGCATTCCTGTAGGTTTTCTCCTTTGGGCTCTGGCTCTTCCTCTTTCCCCTCATAATTCTCCTGCCATACAATCTCAGAGGCTGACCTTGTTTTTTTTTTTCTTTTTTTCTTCAAAATCGTAGTGGGTCGGCGTGTCCTTCACCTCCATCTTCATCTGCCTCGGCTTCATGTCCCTGTCCAGCTCCGCCTCGGTGGCCTTCACCTGGCTCCAGGATCTCGTCTCCGTCGGCGCCCTGGTGACCTGGTCCGTCATCTGCGCCGTCTACCTCCGCTTCTACTACGGCATGAAGGCCCAGGGCATCTCGCGCGACGAGCTGCCCTGGAAGGCGCCCTTCCAGCCCTACACGGCCTGGTTCTCCCTGTGCTTCTTCATCCTGCTGCTGCTCACGGGCGGGTACACGACCTTCATCAAGAACCACTGGTCTACCGAGACCTTTGTCTCGTCCTACATCGACATCCCCATCTTCTTTGGCCTGTACTTTGGCTACAAGTTCACCAAGAAGACAAAGATTGTGCCCCTGCGCGAGATCCCCATCCAAAAGTATATCGATATTGCCAAGGCCAACCCGGAGCCGCCCGTGCCGCCCAAGAAGGGCTGGAAGAAGCTCAACATCCTTTGGGAGTAAAAGAGAGGAAAAGATGGATATCACGTGTCTATTCTTGTTGTCTTCCATATCGCGTGCTGCTCGCCTTGCACTGCTACCAGGCTTACCTAGGTAGTAGTCATAGGGAGAGAGTGATGTGGCCCATGATGGTGGGCGCCGGGGGAGGGAGTGACTTGGTAGATTTTAAAGCACAGTTTTGCTGTATAATTGGACATGTTTTAATTTCTTTGACTGAAAGGAAAGAAAAAGAGGATGTAACGGCTTCTGACTTGGGCCTGTTGCTTGTGGAGGCTTTAGTTAGTATACCCATATATAAAAAACCAGAAAGATTTAATGAAGTGAGACGTTGCAATCGCCAACAAGCAGTCCCTTCTCAGTGTTCTATGTCCTGCATTTCACTATACTATAACATTCACTACTTAGTCCTAAAGTATCTATCAATCACATGTCAATTCTTGTTAGCTAACATCTTGGCAACCCTCGATTCTTGGCTCCCGTCAAGACTGCAATGATATCTCCCCTGACATACATGTCAAGGCTACCTGTGCCAAAGCAGGACAACCCACACACCTCTTAAGCAGTGCATGACACACACACATGCATATATATATGTGTGTGTGACTATCCAGAACTAAGACCTCTTCACCGCTGACTGGCGGAGTCTCACAGTCTGCTCGTAGAGGACGTCCTTGAACGCGAACAAGAACGCAGCCGTGAGGACGCTCTGGGTAACCTTGGGCCCGATACCTGTTTTCCAATGACATATTAGCACCCTATTCGCCGTAAAACGGTGCACATAAAAGAAGAATAACAAGACGCACCTTTATAGAGGCCAGCAGCTCCCTCCTCCTTGGTGATGCGCCTGATGGCGGCGGTCATGCCCTCTGTCTTGCCGTCCCTACCGGCGACGTGGGCCTGGGACTTGACGGTGATGTAGGGGTAGGTGATGCTGGTGGCGAACAGCTTGCCGAGGGCGCCGAGGAAGAAGGCGATGGTAGGGGTGACGCGGCGCCTCCTCTCGACGGTGTTCTTGAGCTGCTCGAACAGGGTGTACTGCAGGATGGGGTTGATGACCAGCACCAGCGCGGGCAGGACGCCTGAGAACAGCGCCTTGGGACCCTCGTTGCGGAGGAGGGCCGTCAGCGTGCCCAGGGTGCTGGGCCTCTGCTGCTGCTGCGGCTGCTGCTTCTTGCTGCTGTCGGCGGGCCCCTCAGAGCCGGCGGCGGCCTCCACATCTTTCTCCTTGTCCTCTTCTGCTGCCTCGTGCTTGCGGGTGGTCATGCGGGTGTTGATGACCCAGATGGGGTTGGTGATGATGACGGTGGCGGAGCCGGCGATGGCGCCCGCAATCATGCTCTCCACGGTGGTGAGGCGCTTGGAGGCGCGGCCAGCCTTGTCGGCGGCGGCCTCGAAGAAGGCGCGGGTCCACTCGTACCAGTAGTAGTAGACGAAATTGGTGAGGGAGATGCCGAAGAGGGCGGAGTCGAGGCCTGCATAGAGGCCTGCGAGACCCTCGCGCTCGACGATGTGGCGGACGGCCTTGAGAAAGGACGACTCGGCGCGCTTGGATTCGACCTGGGCGCGGGTGGAGAGGGTGATGAGGGGGTATCTGCACGAGGGAGGCGGAAGGCAACACCTGGTCAGCTCAGACTGCTCGTAACAAGGGAGGAGACGACAGTATAGAGACTGCGTGTGTATGTTCGTACGTCAGGACCATAGACAGGATGCCTCCGCCAGCGCCGGCGAGGGCGTGGGCAACGTTGTCATTCTGGGGGTATCACGGGTTTCGATGCGGCCGGCGCCATGGTTGCTGTTGATTTGGAGCTAGGCAGATGATGATGGTAAGAATGATGATAATAATAGATGCAGTGTCTGTCTGATTGTCTGTCTGGATTCTCAGTTGATGTCCTCGTTCATCGTCTGCTCGTCGCCGCGTGCAGAAGAAGGTGGTGAAGAGGAAGCCGAGGATGAAGTCATATCCTCTCTCCACAGGAGCTTGACTCGACCGACCCTGCCGCAACGGCGACGCGCTGTGCTGTCGACCCGTCGATTTTCGTGGCTTGTGGCATGGGCAGGCGCTGAGCCGAGGTCCGAGTTTAAGTGCCAGCACCACTGCGCACTCTGCACCATTGATTGTACTTGGCACTGCTGTTGCTGGAAACCGGCAAAACTCGGCAGAATGAACGGATCTTTGGAAACCAATCGTCTTTTTTTGACATATGATTCTCCCTCCAAATTCTGTCAGCCACACCGTCATACTTCAAATGAATTTTAATTACTACGATAAAAATATACTGTAGCAATGAGAATGCAAGGCAATGGGTCCTTTTCTGGCTGCCTTTAACATCTGACTATCACGGGCAGACCTTGGCTGCATTGCATGTTCCTTCCTCCCGTCTGCATGCACAGCCGAAGGCAACTGCCGCGCTTGCATACACACACTCTCTCTTTCTCTCTTTCTCTCTCTCTCTCTCTCTCTGTGTGTGTGTGTATGTGTGTATGTCTGCCGATGCCATTCGTCACCAAGAGACCTTTCAGTAGTCCATTGTTCCTGCGTCAGCCTCGATTACGACACATAAGCCTCTTCCCGAGATCTCGGGATCGCCGCTCGAGGGGGAGGGAGGGTTGCACCAGGATGTTTCTGACGTCTTCTGGAAAGACCTCTTGTAGCGACCTCCCTCCCTGACTCGAGCGGCCGCAACAACAGTCAGAAGAATACCTCTGGGCAGTGTGACGTCGTGGTGGAGGCAGAGAGAGAGAGAGAGAGAGAGGTAGGAGAGAGGTAATTGGAAGTTAGAATAGGAGGCACGTCGCCTGACCAGACCGCCACCGCAAGGCTTACCTGTTTCATCCTGGCCACGGCCCACGACGAGGTGAGAGAGAGAGAATGAAAAAGAAACAGGACAAAGTTTTGAACATCCAAGATGCCACGCAGCGGTCGCATCAGGAGAGGCCCGGCTGAGACTTCCGCGCTGAGTATAGCAACAGCACAGCAGAAGTCCCTTTTTGTTTTTCTTTTTTCTTCCTTTCTTCAAATGACACTCTGCCGTTCTGCCTACCTGCCTGCTTTGTGTATGTGTCAGTTGTCATGGCCAGCCAAGCCAAGATGGGTCTTCCCTCCCCTTCCCAAGGCAGAGGCGACTTCGAATGACCAAGTGTATCGTCCCACCACCAGGGTCAAATTTTTTTAAAAAAAAATGGAACAAACCGAGGAAAAGTTGTAGTGTTCCATGGTCAGATGTGCAGATGTCAGGATCCTTTGGGTCGGTGAGAGTAACAATGGACTGACTTGTTGCGGCACAAAAGGACCCCTGATGTTCGCCGTCGTTCAAATAGAAAGTGAGGCCCCCCTCGCCGCCTCGGGTCGAGATACCGCATATTATGGATCAGAAACACGCACATGCATACACAAACACACACACACAAATGCAAAGGGGAGAAAGACAAGACAGATCAAATCCATCCTCCAGATCGAGGAGGTCGGCCGACCTGTCCGAAGATCGCGTCGAAGGATTCCGACCCCGTCGACCCAGGGGTAGTAAGTACCATTGTAAGGTACAGCAGAACAGCCCCAGCACAACCGCACGCGGTCCCTGAGCCGTTGTGGGAAGAGGGAGCCCCAACAACATTTGAGGTTGTTGTATGTACGGTAGGTGTACGTAGGCGTAGGGGGGTGTGTGTATTCTCGTGTTCGCCGTCCCTGCTGCCTCTCGGCGCCCTCCTCCTGCTCTCGTGAAGGTCATCTCATCTCATCTGGTCTCATCAGATCTGATGTCATCTATTGTCCAAGGGGACAGGCACAATGCACAGACACAGAAAGAGGCAGACAGAGACACACAGAGAGAGAGAGATCCATAACAAACCCCGAATGGCGTCTTGTCTGCGCAGCGGCTTTCGGTCCTTGTTCTCGGTCCTATAAAGTCGCCGAAGTGAGGTCCTGCGATCCCCCGCCACCGACACCGACACAAAAAAAGAAATAGTAGAATGAAAGAGAGAGAGAGAAGAAAATGAATCCATAATAAAAGGACCAGTTAGCTCTCGTAGCTGGTCTAGGTTGGGCCTGTCATTCGCCGGTTAGCGAGGTCCCACCATCGATCTTGGCTCCTCAAGGGGTCAAAGCACGTCCCAACCAGGCACCGAGGAAGAGGATAGGAGGAGGAGGAGGAGGAGGAGGAGAAGGAGGAGGCGGAGGCAAGAGGAAGAAGAAGCTACTGACCAATGACCACACATTACTACATGGTAATAGTACCATTGCCAAAAGATGCCTTCATCATCCCAAGATCGATCCACTGCCAGGGGGGGGGTTTAGAAACAGACAAATGTCGAAATACACACACACATATGTCCGCATTTGGTACACACAATCATGCGGAATCGAACCGAAACCCTGACCCAACCACCCTCTGAGGCTGCGTGATCGCGGACTTATTCCATGGGTCCATGGGGTCCAACTATGCCCTTGCATCAGTCAACCAACTCTTTGTACATATTAAAGAGATGGCTGGATGGAGGAGGAGGAGGAGGGTCTACACACACACCCCTGGTCTGTTGTGGGTGGTAACTGCTAAGTCCACCCCAAAGCACAGGGCATCCCACTTCTATTCTTGGAGATTCAGGTTGCCGCTATCCGCCGCGGGAACGCTGTCCTGGTCCCTGGGGCCTCCACTGGAAACTCCTCACAGTAGGTCTTTGGTGGACTGACTGGACCCTGGTCCCCTGTACCACCAGCATGCCACCACTACCACCACTGCCGCTACAGCGCTACTACCGTAGCACTAGTTACTACTCACATGCTACGTTGTAGTGCGCTATGTACCTAGTGTGTGTAGGATTAAGGTAGGTGCCGCCAACAAATAACGTTGAACCTCACACACACACACACACACCCTCTCATGGACTTGCCGAGATGGGAAGCTCGCCCTGTCCACCCTGGTCCTCGTCCTGCTTCCTCTGATCCCTCCTGTGTTGTATTTCCCCACTCACCCAAAAAGAAACACCCACCACCCCCAAAGGCCCAAGAGCAATGCAACGAAGCGAACGAGCTGGGGACCGAGACTCCAGATCCGGACATGCAGCAAGCTACCATGCCGAGATTGTTCTGTTACATCCCACCGCGGCTGAGAAGAGAAAGAGGGAATACTACTTGAGTGGAGGGCGAGAAGGGCCGGGAGGGGAGAAATAAAGAGCTGCCTGGTGTACCCACCATTTCAAGCTGTCAGTCGTTCCAACCTGTCCCTCCACCCCCTTCACCTCCCCTGGTCTCGGTCTGGCCCGCTTCCATTTTGGGATTGTCATGGATCAATCATCTGGGGGAGGGGGAAGCAAATGTCGCGCGTCGAGTCGAGGGGCCTTTCGACCTCATGATATGACGGAGAGTTTGTTGTCGTTGTTGTTGTTCTGTGTCGTCATTGCTGTCGTCTTCTTCTTCTTTCATTCTTTCTTTCTCTTTTTCCCCCTCTCCTATTTTAAATCTCCCACCTTCCAGCTGCTGTCCAGGGGTGTCCATGTTGATGAATCACTGCCAGCTGAGCCAAGAGGTGGCAACCCTGGGAGGGTTGATAAAAGGAGGACGAGAAGGAGATGTAAGAAGAGGCGAGAGGCGAGAGTGAGGCGAGAGTGACAAATGCAGAAAGTGTGTGTGTGTGGTCGTAAAGCGGAGTGTGTTTGATAGAGGCCGCGGCCCTTTGCAGTTTTGACTTGCATGCATGAACGACGGCTGTTCCCATGAGGGAAGGAAGCTTGTTGGATGACTGTACTATCTGCTACCCTGTTGCGGCCTGTGTGTACTGATGGTGTTACACCATCTGGGCTGGCCGCGCACCTGGGGACCGGACCGGTACGAGGAACCTGCTGACAGGCCATAGCCTAGGCGTTGCTGCTGCTGCATCTGCATGCAAAGAGCAGGTGTGTGAATGCCAGGTGCACATTCGCTTCGCTTCACTCTCAGTGCCTTCTCTGTCCCCGTGGGCGCGTTTGTTTGTGGCGGACGGGGAAAGCTCGTGCCTCGGATCGAAATCTGGAGGCGGGTTTCTATATGCGGTCATGATGTGTGGCTGCGCCCCATTCAAGTCCATCCTTTTTCCCGCGCAAGGTCTACCCTCTTCCCCTTGCCCCCTTTGCGCCAACATGAAAATGCCCCGTACAAAGCGGTCAGGCCCGCAACCTAGGCACCAGGATGTGCGCACAAATGTACCGCAACGAGGCTGATCCTTCAGGGCAGGCTTGCCCACTCGGTCAGGCCAAGTGGGTAGGTAAAAGGTACGTTGAGTGAGGCAGCTAGGAAAAAGAATGAGGGCGATGTCGAGGAAGGGGGAAATATTGATTGCTCATCAATTATCAGTTCTTTGCTGGGCGGCAACGGAAACATACTTCTTTACACACCCACACACCCAAGTGTACTAATGTATACCCTCCCATGACCACACTTACACACATCGCATGTGCACTTCTTGGATACATACATGACTACCTGCTCTAGCCCTCGATTTTTTTTTTTTTTTTTTTCTTTCCTTCTTCTTTGATTTTTACCCTCTCTCCCCTCCTCTTCGGCCGGATTGACCCGACCATCCTTTCGACGATCACCCTATCTGCTGTTGATTTTGCCTACGTCTTTTCTTTTCATATGCACGCATCTCTCTTCTTTCTCTTCCACCTGCACTCTTACTCTTTCTCTCTCTATCACTCCTTCACTCCCTTCCTCGACACTACTTTTCCCCTCCTCCACTTTCCCTCTCTTCATCTCCATATTACTTCAAGCTGAACATTACGAAAAGAAAAACGTCACCAATCCATCTATCCTGTTCCTGGTGACCCACACGGGCTCTACTTAAGTCTTACCCTTGACAAGAAGACCCTCCCTCGTTCGAATAAGCAGAACGATCCTTCAGCCTTAGGACATAAACCTGTACCGACTGCTCCGACTCTGGCGCCAACGCCCTAATCTCCAATCCCCCTACCTGTTCTGCATATATACCCCTACCTCCTCATCCCTCCCGTTCCCCTCTCTGTTGTTTTTGTCCGGGTGTGTGTGGCGTGTTTGTGTGTGTCTAACGGGAGAGAGTGTGTGCGTGTGTATTTATATGGTAATATTTTAGGAGGAAAGTGGGAAAACTAGGCTGCGGGTCCACATGAGGGGAAGAAGAGGGAAGAGGAGCCAGTACCGATGCTCATAATGCAGCATCCGGGCACTAACCTGCTCGCAAGCTCGCCACATATCATAAGGACGACGACGACGACGACGACGACGGCTCCGAGGACAGCGACGACAAACATCATACAATCATCCTCTTCCTCCTCGCCGCCGCCCATCCCCTCCTCGACGACGACGACGACGACAAGAGCGACAGCTACAGCGACGACGGGGGCTCGACCTGCCCTCGAGAGATGTCACCGCCGAGAACCTCGAGGATACCTACGTCCAGTTCATCCTCGCCTGCAACCCCGGCGTTCCCCTAGGCGCAGACACGGCCGTGCTGAGGGAGGCCTTCCGGACGCCGCCCAGGAGCGGGGGCAAGTCGTTCAGCACGTGGACCCTCTTCGAGCTGATCGCGCAGTTCCAGAGCAAGGAGATCAAGACCTGGGGCGAGCTGGCCCTGAGGCTGGGCGTCGAGCCGCCGGACCAGGACAAGGGACAGAGCTCCCAGAAGATCCAGCAGTACGCAGTCCGTCTAAAGGTATTAACTCTTTTCTCAGCAAACCTGTAGGGCGAGATGTGAGAAGCGATGGTGTAGGGAGAGGTCGTTGCCAGGGAGATGAGGTCCTTCAAAGAGGAAGCAGAGAGAGAGATAGAGAGAAAGAGAGAGAGAGAGAGAGAGAGAAAGAAAGACAGAGGGTAGGAGATGAGGGAACGAGAGAGAGGAAGATTGACGGTTGTTGTAGATTTGAACTCCGTGAAAGACTGATTTTACTGACCAACCTTTTTCTTCTTTCTATGTCCTACAGCGCTGGATGCATTCTATGCATGTCGATGCCTTCTTCGAGTATCTTCTGGACAACCCACACCCGTATTGGGTCGACATACCGACGGATCTGAACCCGGTCTGCGAGGAAGGGCGTGACGGCGTGGCAGCAGAGGATGACATGGCACTGCGCGCCCTCCTGCCGCATATCAGACCACGAAGAGGACGAAAGCGACCCGACGAGGAAAACAGCAGCTTCAGCAGGTCACCCACCCAACGGCTCAAGATGGAACAAGGCGGCGACCATCAGCAGGGCGTCGACCAACTCGACCTATGGTCCGGTGCAGACCCTGACGCGAGGGAGACTGCGTACCACCACAACCTCTTTCCGACCCAGGACCAATTCGCAAGAGTCAACCTCGGCATGACGACGACCAACACCGGGTCATGGGCGACGGGCCAGGACTTCTCCCAACAGCAGCAGCAGCAGCAGCAGCAGCAGCAGCAGCAAACGCCCATGGCAGCACATCCTTACTCGGCAGTGACGCCAGCGACGGCGACCGCGAGCGCCTTTTGGGCCGACCAACAACAGCAAGCACAACAAGCGAACGAACCAAGATCAGCATTAACACCTACAAGGCCCAAGACCAACAGGCGGCACGGCGCCAAGGTGGTATCCTCGGCTTGGAGGAGCGGCGGGCCAGGAGGCTCGGGAAAGACTCGAGGTCGACCACCACTGAACAGGCGAACCAGCACGGCAAGCCAGGGCCAGCAGCAGCAGCAGCAGCAGCAACAGGGAGACACGGCATCGGCGGCGGCGGCAGTGGCGGCAGTGGCGGCAGCGGCAGCCTCACCCTTCTCGACATTCCCTGCTGGGCAGAGCAGCAGCCCTCCGACGACATTCAAGCAGCAGCACCATCAGCAGCAGCTCGTATCACCACACATGATGGACGCGAGCATAGCGCACCCTGCCTTGATGACGATGGCAGCAGCCAACGTCCACCAGCAGCAGCATGGCCTGCCCATGCAGCATCAACATCAGAATCACCAAGGCGGTTATGACGTTTCCCAGCAGCAGCAGCAGCAGCAGCAGCAGCAGCAGCAGCAACAACAACAACAACAGCAAGAGGAGGCATAGGCCAGGAACCTGAGGATGACGCGCAGCAGGCTCTCGCTGCAGGTGCCAGAGAGGATAGGCGCTGAGGTGAGAGGGATACCCACGCCGCATAGACAGCAGCAGCAGCAGCAACAGGCGCCTATGGTGCTGATCAACGGGGCCATCACCACCGGAGGAGACGGATCTACAGCGATCATGGCTCATCATCATCCTCGCATGAGCGCCGGAATAGCTAGTGCAAACGTTCACATGATAGATCCGTTTGCGACGGCCGTACAAGATTTATATCCCTTACAGTTTCAGCAACATTCGCAGCAACATCAACATCACCATCGCCACCAACAACATCCCCAGCAGCAGCAGCAGCAGCAGCAGCAGCAGCACATACAACACCTCCCACAGATCTCACGGGACACCTCGTCCCTCTACTCGACAGGCACGAGCAGCACAACGCACCACGGCTACCAACCCCATCCCCAACCACAACAACTTCAACAACAACTTCAGTCCCCGCCCCAGACCCTCTTCCAGCAGTCAACCCCAGGCAGCATCAGCGTCGCCGGCTCTGCCAGCGCCCTTTCGAACACCGCTGCAGGGGCCTTTCCCTCCTCATCCTCAGCAGACTCTGCCGCCACCACCGTCCTAGGAGCAAACAGCACCGGCACCGGCACCGGCAACAACAACAACAACAACAACAGCCGCACCAATATGGACGGGCTCGAGTCTCTGTTCACATACGAAGTGCTGGGCGCAGACTGGACAGACGCGCAGGGCCAGGCGATCGCCGCGTGTGGCGTGGACGAGGCGGCGGCCATGGCGCAGGAGATGATGGAGACGGTGCGGCGCGGGGCGAGCGGTGCGCAGGGGTTCCTGATGAACCTCAGCGCGCTGGCGGGCATGACCTGGCTGCGGGCGCCTGGGCGACGGCTCAAGGTGCGGCGGGTTGGCGAGGTGCCTCCTCCTCCTCTCGACGATGGGAGCGGTGGTGTCGTCGCTGGCGGAGGAGGAGGAGGAGGTGGTGGTGGTGGTGGTGGAGGAGGGATGATGGGCAGGGATGTGTATGATATCCACTGGAGCCTGCAGCTCGGTGATGTGCACAGCGGGTTTGGGCTCAGAGAGGAGGTGGCGAGGGAGACGTGGGCGCCGCATAGGGCTGCTGGTGGTGGTGGTGGTGGTGGTGGTAGGAAGAGGGGGGAGAAGGGGCCCAATAGCAGGGCACCAGGGCTCAAGGAGGGAAGCAGGAGAGGAAGAGGGCGCAGAGGGCGAAGAGGATGAGGACGAGGAGGGAGCAGAAGCAGAGGAGGACGAGGAGGAGGACGAGGACGAGGGAGAGGAGGGGAATGCAGGGGCTGATGAGGCCGTCCGGATGGGAGGAGGAGGAGGGATAATGGGTGCTGAGGGCGAGGATGGTAGTAGTAGTAACGATGCCGAGAGGTGGCGGAGGAGGTATCGAGATCTCCTGGGCGTGGTCCAGGGCCAACAAGCAGAACTAGATGGTCTCCGAAAGGCCATGTTAGATATATGTCGGCCCAGGCCGAGGGATGGGGATTAAAATTAAGGATCAGATAGGATGAATAGATTGGATGGGATGGAGAATTCAAGTCATGAGTGTAAAGGGGGATGGATGCAGGCCTGTATAATTCGTCCCAGAGGCAGTGCAGTGGAGACTACCTACTTAAGTAGGTATTAGGGTGAATTGATGGCTTCAAGATAATTACCCAGGTAATAAATGTTGGGCACAGAATGCAGTAAATGGTAATGGCTCCTTTTCGAATGTGAAAGATATTCATGTGGCTCCGCTGGTTAATATTAACAAGAATTAAGACTAATCATGATGACAATCGAAACTCCCCTTCTTCCAGCTCCACCTTGGATCATTTGTCTAGTATGGCTCTATGTTAATGGTTTTCATACTTTCTCGAAAGAAAAGATATCAAATTAAATAGATCTAGAAATGGAAAAGAGTTCAGACCTGCTGATGATCCATATAGGAAGATGAGCTTGGAAATATGGGGGAGATGAGGCAAATGGTTGCTGTATGTCAGGCTCACCTGCAGCCAGTCAGCTGTTATGCCAGGTAAGGAATATCAAGTGAGTTTCAAGTGAGTTTGTTCTTAAAGTGAGTGGGCCTTTATTATCAATCTTCTTGTCCGAAAGCAGACTATTGATCATTGTTTACTGGGGAATTGAGAGGTCTTTTGACGCCTAGATGGACTCAATGGTACAAGTTGATTGTTACTCCTTGTCAGCCAACCTAATGCTGAATGATGGAACCCCCTTATTTCACATAATGAATGGAATATGAAGCCATATTGTTGAAATGCAGACCTTGTCATCAGCCAGTGACCATAACTTACAATTCTTGTGTTGAGTCGATAGGTGAAGTGCCCATTGCCCAAATAGTCCTTCCAGATTTATAACAACATCATTGTAATTACATCCAGATTGAAGACCTCGACAAGGCTGGTTTGATTTGTTTTTGTACAAGTATGTTGTTTTTGAAAGAGGCCAAAGCACATAATACTATATAATACATCAGCATAGCAAGAATTATTTACCACAACTTTTTGATATCATTCCCATCTCTCGAGACAAACACCAAAGGCGAGTGATCTGCACATACATTCCGCGAGCATCAAACCCGCAGCCGCTTTTGTATCAAAGAACACACGAAAAACATGGCTGAGCACTTCTCATCCCCGCGTGTGGCGCACATCGTCGAGGGCGTCGTCATCGCTCTCGAGTACTTCAACCTGCCTGTGGGTTGCTCCTGGACGAAGCCCGTGCCCTCGCGGCCCGAGCAGCCGACTGGGCTGTGACCTGGAGCCGGCTGCAGCGAGGCCCCATCACCGGAGGCGGGCTGCCAGTGCAGAACTTCAGCGAGATTCCGCAGCGCCGCATCGTGGGCCTGCGCCACCCGCACATCTGGAACCTCCGGGCCCCGGGCTTCATCCGGCTGTCGACGATGCCCGCGGCCGCCATGGCGGGTGTGCCGGGCTACAGACCCGAGCGGCTGCGTCTGAACCCGTGGCCCATGGAGCCCGGATCGAACCCCCAGGGCGTGCTGAGGGAGATTGTGACCGCCAGGAGGGTCAAGAGATTCAGGCCCACCAGTGGTAGGGGCCAGCGACGACGGGTGCGGCTGGAGAGCCTGGCCAGCCGAGGAAGGGTCATCTACAACTGGCTGCCCGAGTTCCTGATTGCGCTGGGCGCTCAGTTCACAGAGTGAGTTTGTAATTCACACAACCGCGATGAGCACATCCTCTTTGTCATGGTAATTACCTACTTGGTACTGTAAGGGGGACTTTCTGGCCGCAGATGCCTCTCCCCCAACCATAGTGATCATATCAAATTGAACCAAGGATGCTTCATCCATAAATTCTCAGTTGCCCCATCTTGTGTCCCTAGTGAATGTCTCAAAATATCAGCTTTCAGCCGCAAAGGTTGTTCGAGAGGAATATAGCATGGCTCGATGAAGTATCTTCTCTTGCTGAGCCCGTGCCATGACCTTCGCGGAGACGCTGCTCCGTAGCAACAGGAGCGGCCCGGCTCAGTGAAGGATGTTGGACAGAAAAGATCCCGGTCTTTGGGAAGAGATGTGGAGCTGAATGTTGGAGCTGCGCTTGTGCATCATCGCCTCTTTGTATGTATGCCGCCGTCCCGAACGCCAAAGGTTTGCCGAAGCAGATCGGGGTCCAAGAGGCCAACGGCATCCTCCACGTGGCTCGCGCTGACAGTCGGGTCGCACATGGAGGGGGTGACAAGAGCTGCATGCATGCATGCATGCATGATGTCCCGCGTGTGAGCGGTCAGCACAAGCACGTCTTGCAGGTAAGCAGGAAGTGGCCCTCCTCGAGTTATTATGTTGTGACTTTTGTGACCCAGCACGCCCCGAGGCTATGGATGCTTCTCACCCCTCTCAACCTTCCCGTCTATCGAGAGTGTAGAGGTCGAGTAGCACCCTTGGATGACTGATGGCGAGGCTCACCACCAGGCATGCCTCCTCGGTAGTGGAGCAGTTCAACTCCAGGTCGAGCCAGAAACTAACACCTCTCGGCTAGAAGCACGCTCAATTTCAACGGTCATGCAGGCGTCGAGCTGAAGTCCGCTACAGCCAAAGAAAGTGGCTTGTGCAGGTCGAAAAAGACCCGGAGCTTAGTTCGTGGCGAGAAACGTCAAGACTCGGTCCAGAACGTGATCGAGGCATATCTTGTGAAGCCATATCGGGTTCCACCGGGATCGCGTAGAATCCTTCCAGCCACAGGCCGGACACAGAGTTGATTCTGGATACCAAAAGGGTTGCAGGCTGCAGTGGCTATTGGGCGAGAAGCGAGAGAGAATGAGAGAGCG
This sequence comes from Immersiporthe knoxdaviesiana, assembly GCA_021117315.1. Taxonomy (NCBI): domain Eukaryota; kingdom Fungi; phylum Ascomycota; class Sordariomycetes; order Diaporthales; family Cryphonectriaceae; genus Immersiporthe; species Immersiporthe knoxdaviesiana. The sequence goes on from CP088206.1 coordinate 135,014, forward strand.
CGGAATACTAGCTGATGCGGTGTGAGCTGCATGAATCATGTTGGGGATCCGCTCGTACAGCAGATAGATGGTCTGAAGGTAGATGCATGAAGATCAGATTGGTTGCATGTTGGGTTCCATCGTGATCGTTGATGTTGAGGATTACTATGCATCTCGGACGTCGATGAGTGTGTTTGATGTTGTGTGTTTGATGTTGTGTGTGTTGCGTGCAAGCTGTGTGAGGTCTAGAAGATGGTGGGCCCCTGGCCATGACCCGCAGGAGCCATGGTCGCCCCCTGTAACGACCAGTACACAGAGGATCCCTGCCCTGAAGCATAGCGTACAGCGCTGTAACCACTAGGTACCGCAGCGTCGACGCCACTGCTGCGCGGTACGTACTAGTACTGCTCAGTACCTGTACTAAGTACCTGTATGCTGTAATTAAGTATGAGGAAAGAACCAACCCCGCGCGAAGCTAGCCCGGCCTGGGCCTATTCTTGGGAAGGTGCAAATTAAGACCATAGCGTGGTACTGCAATGTACCTAGTACTGTGTTGTACGTCCGTACTGGAGTATTGCTTCTGACCTCCTCCAGGCTTTCAGGCGCAACCAACCATCATGATTCCACCAATGAACCTCATCTGCAATATTGCCAAACCACCCCGGCGCAAGCACCAGCGCCGACCAAAGCATCAGCACATCAGCCACCTGGCGGTCAAGCTCAGGGAGGAGGAGGGGGGGGGGGGGAGGACGCCCTGTGCCCTCGTGGATGGACAAGACCAGCCACGATTTGCAGATGCCAAGTCGACCGAACACCGTCCAATTGCTCGCTATTTAGAAGCAGACAACGGGCGAGATGGTGTGCCTGCTGCGACGTGGAAGAGAACACCAAGTTGCCACGGCCCGATTCTGCCTACATGGCGCCATACAACTTGCCCTCACAAGAACCAAGACCTCCTGTGGAGATGGAACACAACAGCCCTGGGCCTTGGTCGAGCAGGTCGAGCCTCGAGTTGAGGGAAATGGGGGACTCCGCCTCCTCGCCTGACGGAGGGTTCTGTACGGGGCCCCAGGGCTGGGGAACTGGCTCGTGAATCTCTTAGCAGGTCCCTGTACGTCCGTACTTGAGTCTGGAGAGGGGAGGGGTCGATCAGAGAGGAGCGCCACCAGTCGCCCCGGCTGCTGAACAGGACAAATTAAGCTTCTGCTGGCGCTCGGCCTGCCCTGTCAGCACTTGATCCGTCGGCGGCTCAAGTCTTGGCTTGTCCACTATTATTCGACGACAACTACACAGTAGACCGACCGACGCTCACTTGCACCAGTCAACCAGAACGTGTGTGTACAGCCAGTGAGGCTCCTCCGATTGGACCATCGACCTCGAAACGTCCTCAGAACCTCGTCTAGCCACCTTTTCGAATAGAATGCGGGTGGCAGTGCTTTTGAGGGCCTCGTGACATGGAACCCGACTCCATGGATTGTGGTCAAATCCTGCTTGCAGGCGCTGCTGCTTGCTGATTGGCGAGTTGAACATGGCTTCTCTAGCCTGTGGGAAGGAATGTGACCCAAGAGCATTCGAGTTCCGCCATCGGCTGTCGTCGGCTGTCTCAGTGGCTGGGCCAGGCCGCCAATGCTACAGTACGGGAGCCCTTCAGAAGAGAGAAGCCAAGGGGGTCGGAAGGGGCAAAAAGCGGCTGGATGTCTCAGTTGTCCCATGCTTCGACTTGCCATGGAACGAGATTTGGTTCGTCCCTGGACAAAGAGGACAGTCACATGAGCAAAGTCCCCTTGATGCTCTGCGGGGAGCCGTTCGCATATGCGTGCGATCCCGATCCCGCCTGGAACATTCCGACAACGTGGGAGGACAAAACATGAGGACCCGTTCGCCCTGCCTGGTTCCAGCTTTGTTCTTTCTTTCTCTGTTTCCTGTGGAAGACAACCAACCTCCGCATCCCTAGGCTCCCAGCTGTTCGGGCACCCAATGAACACTGCAGCCACCCATCGAGCCCACTAGTTTCCTGGGTGTTGGTGCTCCAATATCCGCAGGGAAGGGGAGCGACTCGAGATATGTCCAACTGCGCAGACGAATCCGTCGCACACAAACCAAGATCTCACTGCCCCAGGCGTGTCACCGTGTCACCGGGTCTGGCCAATTCAATCGAACACGGATGAGAATGCCTAAGAGTGCACACTACTGCGTCACAGTCACGCACGACCTCGAGTTGCGTCTCCGCCGCCACGCGGCCATCACCCACAGAACCTCGCAGGCTTTCTCCACTTCTCATCATCTTCGCGCCAGGCTGCTCTGACACAAAAGCAAGATCTGGTTGGTCCCGTATTTTCCCCAAACCCCGGCCGAGAAGATAGAGATCTCCCCATGGAGAGAGAAAAAGAAAAGGTGGATCCAAAGCCAAGCGGAGCCCACGCAAATCGACCTACTATGTACGCCGCTGCTAAAACTCTCGGTGAGCCGTCCTTCGCCCGAGCTATGAGAACAATGCATCTCCCAAGGAGGCGTCCAAGGCGTCTGTCTGCTCCTTGTTGCTTTCTCTGGCCCGTCTTCTCCGCACTTCGACATCCTCTAGCTACTGTACGTCCGTACATAGTACAACGGCCTATGAGACACTACCACCAATGGGGATCCCGCCCTGGTCCTCCTCCTTACCAGAGCCAGTCTAGAGGGCGCAAAGTCACATGCAGCACATTGGGGCCATAACGTGGATCGATGCCGCCGGGGGTATTTCCCGCCTGTTGAGGACTCAACCCCTGCCTGCTGTTCCTCCCGCTATCTCATGGATGATGGGGTCCAGGCGGGTAGAGAGGCACGTGAGAGGCACGCAGGCCCAGCACTAAAGAAAACAATGCGCTTGTGTGTCTGCTGTGACGTCTCACGGGAAGGGCTGAACACGGACGCACCAACCACCTCGCAACGTGAGAGGGCAGGGGTGGCAGGGCACTCTGTTGTCTCACTCTCTCAATCACAAGGATGCTTCCGTTACGGACTCTCAACACGTTTCCGAGCCGCTGGTCTGTGGAATGTGAAAAGGTCCATCTGCCACAGGGCTACTGGGAGCATGCTAAGCTCCGTACGGTCTCACCCTCAGGGCAACCCTGCTGTACGGACGTACATGCCATGATATTATGTGCTGCTGGTTGCGACCCTAATGGAGCTCCGCGTGTGTTGCTCTAGGCGATGGCGGCCCACGCCCACGAGGAAGAGTACTTGTTTTGTACACAGAAAACACTGCCAGGGGTGGCTGCCTCCTCGTCCAATTCGTTCGGCCCTGGTCACCAATACCGGATTCAGAGTGTCATCTCGCCCTAGGGGCGCAGAAAATTGCCTGTGCGGTCCCGAGGGTACTCGAAAGGTACCTTCAGCAGCCACTTTTGACTCACGCCCTGTTGGATCGGCCAGATCCCTCCATTCCTGGATGGTACCCTGCTTCCAGTTTGTGTGAATTCTCATGAGAGACCATGGAAGGTGTCTGGGGTTGAGCATCGCTTGCGGGGTTGGATCTTGATAGCTCCCCTCCTTTCCTTCCATCTCATGTGCCTGCCCATCATATGTATATAAAGATCGACGCGACTGCTGGTCCCTTCACCTGCTGCCCCTTCGCACTGCTCTTGCTGCCCCATTCACTCCACTGCTCCACAAGATCCCAGAAGCAAGCCCGACGCCGCTTCTGTTCTGAACTGGCAAGACTGGCCGGTTGTTTCTACAATTCTCAAATCTCGACCCTAGACCGTTTCCTTCTCCCCTTTCCATTTCCTTCAACTTGACCTATCAAGACTTCCGAACAACTAATTACAATGGGTGCCGACAAACCCTCCACAGGCATTGAGCCTGCTGCCCCTCAGTACGTTCCACTCTCTCTTCAATACCGATTCCTTGCTGCTCAACCTTGTGACGATTTCAAGATGCGACTTGTGCGCTGACCACAGAGTACCCAGGCCGTCCTACCACGACCACTCGCACGCGGAGCATGGCATCCATCACAGCTCAGCCATCAAGGCCACGGATCTCTCTGAGAACCTCGACGCCAAGATCAAGAACCCCCTCGCTGGTATCTCCAGACATGAGCTCCTGGCTCAGGTAGAGGACTTTGTGAGCGAGAAGGGCCTCTCGGAGCATATTGAATACTTCAAGAAGGGCGCCCTGGTGGCGCAGGACCCGGACAGCTTCGAGGACATCAGCGGGGAGCAGAAGCTCACCGAGGAGGAGGTCGCGGTCCTCATCAAGGAGGTCGAGCACAAGTGGCGGGTTCCCAAGATCCTGTACCTGACCATCATCACCTGTTCCATCGGCGCTGCCGTCCAGGGCTGGGACCAGGAGGGCAGCAACGGTGCTGTCCTGTCTTTCCCTAAGGCTCTTGGTCTGGACACGGACACCAACTACGGTCTCTACCTCGAGGGACTGATTGTCTCTGCTCCCTATGTTGGAAGCGCGTAAGTTTGACGGGCACGCTTGTCGTTGTCGCGCTCCCTCCTGCCCCTGTTATTACTTTTGGAGTACTGACTGGTGAATCAAGTCTGCTTGGATGCTGGCTGTCTGACCCCCTGAACAACGTTCTTGGCCGGCGAGGTAAGAAGCTCACCCTCATAGTTATATTTGGGCCATCCCCAGCTAATAACTCTTTCTTTTTTTTTTTTCTTTCAACTCTAGGAACTATCTTTGCTGCTGCTCAGTTCTGCTTCTGGCCCGTCCTCGGAAGCGCCTGTGCTCAGACTTGGCAACAGCTCCTCGTCTGCCGTCTTCTCTTGGGCGTGGGAATGGGGGCCAAGGCCAGCAGTGTCCCCATCTTTGCCGCAGAGAATGCTCCTGCTTCGATCCGTGGTGCTCTTGTCATGACTTGGCGTATGAAACAAACCAATCCCCGCCCAGCCCCCAATCTCTCTCTGGGTCCTTTCGGGTGAATGCTGACAAACTCTTCGTTGCAGAAATGTGGACTGCCTTTGGTATCTGTCTCGGCACCTGTGCGAACCTGATCCTGGGCAAGCTTGGTGATATCGCCTGGCGTCTCCAGCTGGGCAGCGCTTTCATCCCTGCTATCCCCCTGATGGTCCTCATCTTCTTCTGCCCCGAGTCTCCTCGCTGGTATATGAAGAAGGGGCGCTACCAGGACGCCATGAGGTCGCTGCTCCGCCTCCGCAACCATCCCCTCCAGGCCGCCCGCGACCTCTACTACATCCACGCCCAGATCGAGGTCGAGAGGGAGGTCCTCCACGGCTCGACCTACGCGCAGCGCTTCATCGAGCTGTTCACCGTCCCCCGCCTCCGCCGTGCGACCCTCGCGTCGTTTGTGGTCATGATCGCCCAGCAGATGTGCGGCATCAACATCATCGCCTTTTACTCCAGTACTGTGTTTGAGGACGCCGGCACCACGGCCTACAACGCCCTGATTGCTTCTTTTGGGTTCGGCCTGATCAACTTCCTCTTTGCCTGGCCTGCCATCTGGACCATCGACACCTTTGGGCGCCGGTCTCTCTTGCTCTTCACCTTCCCGCAGGTAAGTTATCCTGCTGGACCTCCTTCTCATTCTATGTCTCTCATCTGACGTACATTTATCTCAGATGGCTTGGTCTCTTCTTGCCGCCGGTCTCTGCACCCTGATCCCTGGCGAGGGCAATGTTCACCTGGGACTTGTCGCCCTCTTCGTCTACATCTTCTGTGCCTTCTACTCGCCTGGCGAGGGACCTGTGCCCTTCACCTACTCCGCCGAGGTGTTCCCCCTGTCCCACCGTGAGGTTGGTATGGCCTGGGCTGTTGCTACGTGCCTGTTCTTCGCCGCCGTGCTCAGCATCTCCTTCCCTGCCATCCTCGCGTCCCTGGGCGTGATTGGTGCCTTTTGCCTGTATGCCGGCTTCAACGTTGTTGCTTTCTTCATGATCTTCCTGTGGGTGCCGGAGACGAAACAGAGGACGCTCGAGGAGCTGGACTATGGTACGCTGTCTCTTTCTCTCTCTCTCAGACACACCCATTCTACAATGAAAACTGACCTGTTGAAACCCCCAAAATACAGTCTTTGCTGTGCCCACCCGCGCCTTTATGAGGTACCAGGTCTTCACCTGGGCACCATGGTGGTTCAGGCGGTACGTGCTCTTCCAGAAGGACGCCGTGCTGCCTCCGCTGTACCACTTTGACCGCGTGGAGAGGGTTCACAGCGAGTCCGAGTCGGAGAAGCTGGACAACAAGGTGCAGATAGAGATGAAGGAGAACACCGCGGACCCGGACCCGGTACAGAAGTTGTAGGGGGCGAAACGGAGCTGCCATGCTTTCTTCCTGAGCTGGGTTGGAAAGGGGGAATGATACAGCTGGGGGAAATGATTGCGCCGGTGGATGGCGACGGGTTGAGGGTCTTTGCCCGACTTTGTTCTCTTTCTCTTCCATCTTTGCTTCGCAACTGATACCTCATTTCTTTACGGTTGTCCTTTTTTCCGTTTCCGTCTGCGCTGCGACGTGGGTTTGATCGAGTTAATATACATACCCCAGTCTGAGTACTCGTGCTATTTTGCGATGTCAGTGAATAAGCAATGCCCGGCCCCTTGGCCTTGCTAGTTCACCTGTTTTGCACGTGGTGCTTGAGTAGAGAGAGCTTGTAAAGACTGTTTGAGCCCAGAACGTCAAACGCACTCATCTCCGTCGCTCGCTGATTGATTTCGGCGTGCATGGTGACGCATGCATGATTACTACTGTACTTTCTTTACTGAGTAATCTGGGGAAAACGGTCTGGCCAGGTCTGAACTGCCAAGGTTCTGGCTCCTGCAGGTCCCCCAGCAACCCCCATGTTGCTTATTGTGTGATGCGCAAATTCGGCATCCTTTTCCCTGATTTCCTTGATTTCTTGGTTTTGAAATGCCTGCACCTGCGCCAAGGGCCGGGGAAGGGGCCACCCTCTCTGTACTATGGTAGCATGGTAGTGCTCTGTAGCCAGGGGAAGGAGGGCCCCACTCAGTCGAGGCCCGCCAATGAAAGCCACAGACCAGACAGTGTCATCGCCCAAAGGGGCAGTAACGACGTCATGGCTAACTTAACCATTGGAATAAGCTTGAAACGGTGGTCCAGCCTGCCTCCTCTCCTTCTTCCTGCCTTGTCTGCCTTTTGTCTTCGCCCTTTTTTTTTTATTTGACCTGTCATGCCATGCATAAGAGGATGAGAGAGCGCCCACTCTAGACATAGCACGCGAGGCCTATCTGACGTGTGGGAAAGATCTTGTGCTGAATTGAACCTCGTTCTTGCTGTAGAGAACGGTCCGGTCTCACGTGCCCTCCCACATCACATCCATTCAGACGACGCAACTTTGTCCCTGGAGAAGAGAGACAACAAAAACAACCCCACACACAGCATGGCCCGCTCCAGATCTCTCCTGCTCGCGTGGGGCGCTGCCCTCTCCGCCGCCCAGCTGGCCGCGGCAGTCCCGGCTGCCCATCCCATGATCACACCAGCGCCCGTCGTCTCGAGGGCAGAGCTCGAGCGCCGCATCGACCTGGGCAGCTACCTGGGCTCCATGTTCTCGTCCCTCGGGTCTGACGTTTCGTCCTTTGTCGCGTCGGGCGTGCCCCAGTTCTTCAACGACCTTCCCACGGGCACGGCGGTGCTGTCGAGCCTGGGCATCTCGTCGAGCGACCTGGCCGCGAGCCCGACACAGGCACTCAACGTGCCCCCTACGCGAACTGGACCGACCAGGGCTGGAACGTGCGCATCCACGGCAACATCTTCAAGCAGCCCAACATCTCGACCGACGACCTCAACAGCCTGGCCAACGGTTTCCTGATCGACACCGACATCCAGGACCTGCCGGCCGACGAGCAGGACCAGGCCCGGAACCTGACGAGCGAGATATATATAGTGCAGCAGGACAATGAAGAGGTCGTCATCAACTTTGTGAACAACGTGGCCGTCAACTCCAGCACGGACAGCGGAGCCATCAACGCGAAGGGTGGCGCGCAGGATATCACCATGCCCTACAACACGACGGCCGAGGGGGACTTTGACTCCTTTGTCGTGCTCAAGAATACCACGGGCGCCACCGGGGGCTACCTGATGCCCGGGAACGAGACGGACCGCCTCCAGCTCCTGGACGTCTATGTGCAGGGCGCCGCCACTACGGGCAACGCCACCGCTTTTCTTGTGCCCACAGAGGGGATCACCATCATCTCCGACATTGACGATATCCTGCGTAAGTTCTGTGGATCACACACACAGCATTCTCTCGAGGAGCATACATAAGAAGGACAAAAGATGTACATATACTCATATTCATATTTTTGGCAGGCGTCACAAAGATCTGGGATCCCGAGGAAGGCCTTCTCAACTCATTCGCGAAGCCCTTCACGGCGTGGCAGAACATGCCTGAGATCTACGCAAATTGGAGCAAGTCCGTCCAGAATCTGCACTTCCACTACCTCACAACCACCCCGGAGCAGGTGACCAAGAACTACATGGAGTACGTTCTTTTTTTTCTTCTTTTTTTCTTTCCTTCTTCTCCTTCTGCTCCCTTCCCCCTTTCTCTTTTGACCGTCTGTTCGTGATGGCCCTCCGACCAGCCCGCTGACGTTTCTATCTTGCCCAGCTTCATCTACAAGACGTACCCCTTCGGCTCGTTCGACACGCGCCCGCTCAACTTCTCAGACGCATCGGCGACACTCTCGATCCGCAAGGCCCTGCTCACCAAGATCTTCCAGACTTTCCCGCAGCGCAAGTTCATCCTGGTGGCGGACACGTCCAACAGCGACGTCATGTCGGACTACCCCGAGATGGCGACCGACTTCCCAGGCCAGGTGCAGTGCATCTGGCTTAAGAATTCGTCGTCGGCCTACCAGACGGCCAACTCCAACCTGACGGACAGCGACGACCCCTTCCCCTACGACACCAAGGGCTTCAAGGGCCTGAACGAGAGCACGTACATGTTCTTCAACAACGCCGATGACCTCATGGGCCTCGACATTGCCAGCGGTGAGTGCCTGAACGCGAGCATCGTGCAGAACGTCACCTTTGGTGAGCAGAACCTGCCCTTTGGAGCGGCCGGAGCGGTGGTCCCTCCAGGGTGGTGGAGGAGCCTGGGCGCGGGGCTGAGCGTGGTGTTGATGGTAATGGCGATGTCTTGATGAAGGTTTTTGAATGGGAACGTGAACCATGATTGGCTGGCATGGCGTTTGGGGGTGACATTTCGATATCTTCTTTTTTTTTTTTTTTTTTTGGAGATATTTATTGGGATGAATTCGGATGGGAATACATCTGAGCCGGGCTCGCAATATCGCACCTATTCAAATTGTCGTTGGGAGACAATGCCATTGCTGTTGATGAGAGTAAAAGCGAAGCCGGAGAGTAGGCCCAACCAGGGTGGCTGGCTATTAAGCAAAACAGCTCAAGGGTCAGCATTTCAGAGCGCCCAAATGCCACCGTCCATTCACCCTCATGATGAAGATCCAGGCAGGATGGCTGTTAAAAGTGGATTGCCTGCCAGAGGCAAGCCACTGTATAGTTGCACTCCCTCGACGCCAAGAACTCACTGCAATGTACCTCCACGAAATGGTCTGAAGATCCATGGATAAGAACGGTTGTTGAGCCTAACCCGTATGTACTATATGCAAATAATATTGAAGGCGAATCTGCCGAATAGAAAAGAGGGCTTGGAATCAAGAATTTTACTTGTAATCTGAACTATATCTGATCTAGTTCATCACTGATAGTACTATGTACATGATAAATCTTATGCTGGAAGCCGTTCGCTTGTAACAGCCAACCAAATTGCGCACAAAACAAGCTGGCATCGGCTTGCTCCGTCCCTTATCCTCCGATACGGCGGCGCAGAGCCCACATGGCTGGAAAGCCAGCGCCGCCCCGGGCCCATCGAGATTATCCGCTCACGGAGCTGCTGGATGAGATTGCAATGAACGATAGAAGAGAGAGCGGGGGCAGGGCTAGGATGGAGGGAGTGGCTGTGTGGTATTCGACGACGACAACGACTCCTCCTCATCAGAGAGAGAGAGAGAGAGAGAGAGAGAGAGAGAATCGAGATCGGATCTAATTTTTTCACAACCATCCGGCATGGACATTTGATAAAATCACAATCGCAATCACAATCAGGCGGAGTTGCCCCCTCCCCCCTCCCCGCTTCCGGCACCAAGGACCGGCCGAGGGAGACACGTGCGCTGCAAGGAAGGGGGAGGGGGAAAAAAAAGAGGAGTTGCGTGCCTAAAACCACCACAGTAGTGCAGTTTTTCTCACATAGTACATACTGGCATACCTACTGCAGTATTATGTACTACCATAAGTAATGTGTGTACCAAGTAATTGCATGCTCGGCTATTGGCTGAACGACTCAACCAAGGAAATTTAGCGGTCTGGTGCAGCACGTTGCCCTTTCCTTGCACTTGACCTTACCGCAGGTAGCAGAAACCCGCCGTCGTCTCGGCCTCCTCCGCTTGCCACTATCACAAGTCACTCTTCTTATCTGGAAGGGGGAAGTTGGAATTGGGTAAGCCCCCAATCAAGCGTTTGTGATAAGTAGCAGGTAAGTAGGTGTTTGATGGGGTAATGAAATAAGAAGAACCTCCAAGAATCCACCCGATCGGATCAGCTAACGGCGGGCAATGTGGTGAATTAGTGCGTGTTTAGTATGAAGAGAGAGAGAGTGTGTGTGTGTGATATCCTGTACACTTGATTGATCGGAGCGTCCGCCCGGCTGAATGGACGAATCGCCTTGATTCCGATTTGGAAAATAGAAGCAAGATAAAAAGGAAAGAAAAAAAAAAAAACGTGGGGTGAGATGAGGAGGTAGCCTGAAGCGGGACCGGCAACGGAAAGTGGAGGCAGGGAGGGTGTGTATTTGGGCCTAGGATATCATCCATCAGGCGACGAGCCGGCTGATGCTCATTCAAGAGGTGTTCTCTGCATGCAAGTCTCATGATAGTATGTGCATGAAGAAAAGAAAGAGAACAAAAAATAGAACAAAGTAGGTCGACTGTCCCAGACCCTGCAGATCATCAACAATTTGTCTCTCCGCTGGTGGTTTCACAGCCCGTCTTTTTCGCCTGCTCGCTTGGACTCGGCACAGCAGCAGCCATTGAGACAGAACACAGAAACCCAGGTTTTCCGGGTCCGGAGACGGCGAGGAACGGGCGTCAGGGGTATTGCACATAAGGTGGCACCCAGCCAATCAGAGCGTTATCGCCATTATTCTCCTTATCAGCTGTGGCTCTGGGAAGAGGAGGGGGGCCCTGGCTCCTTCCTCCCAGTGGCCCCCAAAAAAAATGACACGAATGGGTGAGGCACATCCTGGCACTGCCTGTCACCGTACGAGGTACGTACTTAGGCTGTTAGGTAATTGGAATCCGGGGGCGCGTCCCCAACGGCCCAGAATTGCTACTTGCTAGAGTGAGTGATTGATTGATTGCATGCAGCCCGCCTTTTTCTGTCTTGTGTCAGTGCCGGCCGTAAATGGCTCAACAACGAGAGCCGAGGGTATGCATTCTTTTTAATGTTCTAATCCCATTTCTATTTCATTGGTCTTATTCATCATCTATTAATTGCTTGCAGTGTGATGGGAAGCAGAAACTGAAAAAGGAGGAGGTTGACAGAAGGATGGTCTTGCACGTAAGAAGTGATGGCCGAAATCGGAATGCCATGTGTGACGCACATAGCAGAGAGAAAACGAGACCCCGGATTTGACTTGATGTCTCGGCACCAAACAAAAAAAATCGAGAGGACGGAACCCAGCCTCCCCACCGGCCAAGAACAAGGCTGGCTGGGTGGGGTACGAGGAGGGGGTCTTTTTACCTAGTACTAAGTAGCATCAATCCCTCAGTTGTCTTTCACTCTTGTCTCTCGAGCAAAGATAAAAATGGCAACCCCGGGCCGTGGCCGTGTTCAGCCGAGCCATGTTCGTGTTTGTCTTGTCATATACGAGGTAATCATTTGTCTCTCTTGTCTTTCATCCTCCCTTGCTTTTTTCGGGAGGAGGGAAGAAGAGGGATGTGAATCAATCAATCAATCAATGTGGAGGAACGTATCTGGACAGCTGGGAGAATCCTGCATCGATGACGGAGGAAGGCCCTTATCCATGCATGCTGCCCTGGTAGGACGAGGGGGAGGGTGGGTGGTGGCACACGCGACCAGTAGTAGTAGTAGTGGTGGTGGTGGTGGTGACTCCTGGTCACTGGTCACTGGTGACGTGGGGTTCCCTCAGCCCCTCCACGTCGTTTCGTCCGTCCCAATTCGAGAGTCCAGGGCCAACCGAAGGAAAAATCCTTCGTCAAGACTGTGCTTGTGTACTCGTGAATCAGAGTATAAGCAACGGAGAGACTTTCAGACAAAGAAAAATCATCACCTCGGAATAAATAGGATCGGACCGTCAACGACAACACTCTCCTTTGTCTTTTTGGTGCTATGAACGGTAAGTGGTTCGCTCGCTCAGGCAGAGGGGTGACGCTATGATTATCCCGCTCCACGAGCTGGAGGAGAAAAAGGGAAGGGGAGCCAAGACCCAGAGTTTCTTGGCTTGGGGGCCAAAAAAAAAAAAAAAAAAAAAAAAAAAAGAGAGAGAGAAGAAGAAGGGGAAAAGGGATCAGACAGACAAAACTCCCTTTGTGAATGAACGACATTCCCGTCTTCGCTGGTCTGGTTTCTCCTCATAGTAGACCTGGCTTGTCTGTTGTGTCTGTTGGTGGTGGGCGATTCAGTGTGTGGGTGTGGTGTGAGCAGGAGGTGTGGCCAGCCCAGCCCTGCCGTGCCTAGAATCCTCATCCCGGGCACCAAGATCCCAACTATTCAAGGATCAGTTGTATGTGTGTGTGTCAAGTGCTGACGGGCCCGGACCCGGTCGACTGGAAAACGAGAGAGCAGGAGCAGGCCACCATCCGTGCTACAACGTGCTAAGTGCTACTCTGGTCGCCCCTCCCCGCTTCCGTGACTCTAAATCCCTCCTCCAGCGCCCAGCTGAAGCTCCACCACGCCTTTTTTTCCTTTTAAGACTTTCCCTCCTGCCCCCCCCCTCCTCCCAACAACTCCATACTTGTTATATCTGCTCCTCCTTGTCCAACTTCTCTAGCTCGTTCCGTCGACGACGACTGCTTCAACCTCCAAAGACCTTCCCCTTACCCACCTCTGCGATCCCTTCCTCCTGACGAGACTTGTCAAATCTCTCCTGCAAGATGGTACGTTTTCTCTGCCCCCCCTTCCTTTCTCTCCCTCCCTCCCTCTCTCTCTCTCTCTCTCTCCCTCTAGAGGGGGCTGGTCCACCTTATCTGCGGGCCAACAGGAGCTGCCCTCGTGTGGCTGCAACAACCCGCTCCTACGACGAACTTGACAGCCAAAGGACACGTCCCCACCCATAGACAGGACAGTCGAGCTGACCAGGAGACCTCGTCTCGTCTTTTTCTCTCTACAGGCTTATAACGATGCTTTCGGGACCTCCTCGGCCCACAACGTAAGCTGAGGCTGGCGAGAACAATGTGCGCGCATACCCAAGGCGCGGGAACTAATATGTATCATCAATACACAGCTGGCCCCCTTCCTGGCCCTCGACCAGAAGGGAAAGATCATGGCCGAGTACATCTGGATCGACAGCGAGGGTGGTGTTCGATCAAAGTCGCGGGTACGTTTTTTTTCTTTCTTTGGCCTGTCCACGGAGGCAGAGAGAGAGACTGAGACTGAGACATGACGCACCGGTTGCGCCTGTGTGTTTTGTCTGTCTGTCTCCGTGTCTCTGGCCGTCTTCCGGAACCGATCGTCTCTCCCCCCAAACCCAAAAGAAGACAAGATAACCCGCTGACTGGAATGCTTCAACTCGCGACAGACCCTCGACGCCAAGGCTAACGGCTACACACCCGCTGACCTCCCGACAGTATGTGCTGTCCTCTCTTTTCTCCCCTCTCGCCCTGCTTGCTGTTCTTGGCTGACCTAGTCCTCCTTCTTTTTCTTTCCCCCTCTGCAGTGGAACTTCGACGGCTCCTCGACCGGCCAGGCCCCTGGCGACAACAGCGATGTCTACCTGAAGCCCGTCGCCGTCTACCCTGACCCCTTCCGCACCCAGGGCGGCGACAACATCCTCGTCCTCACCGAGTGCTGGATGTCCGATGGCACTCCTAACAAGTTCAACCACCGCCACGAGTGCGCCAAGTTGATGGAGAAGCACGGCTCTCACAAGCCCTGGTTCGGCCTCGAGCAGGAGTACACCCTGCTTGACCTTAACGATCGCCCCTTCGGCTGGGTAAGAACACCAAAAAAGCCCCATTCCGTCCCCCCTTTCCCCCTTTCCCCCTTCTCTTCTGTTGAATACAAAAAGACACAGAGACAGAGAGATATTCCTTGTACTAACACTGGTCTTGTCTCTGCTTCCAGCCTTCGCACGGTTTCCCCGCCCCCAGGGCCCTTACTACTGCGGTGTCGGCGCCGGCAAGGTCGTCCAGCGTGACGTCGTCGAGGCCCACTACAAGGCCTGCCTGTATGCCGGCATTAACATCTCCGGCACCAACGCCGAGGTCATGCCCGCCCAGTGGGAGTTCCAGGTCGGCCCCTGCGAGGGTATCGACATGGGCGACCAGCTCTGGCTCGCCCGCTTCCTGCTCCACCGCATCGCCGAGGTCTTTGGCGCCCGCGTCTCCTTCGCCCCCAAGCCCATCCCCGGCGACTGGAACGGTGCCGGCCTGCACAGCAACTTCTCCACCGAGGAGATGCGCAAGGAGGGCGGCATGAAGCACATCGAGGCTGCCATCAAGAAGCTCGAGGGCCGCCACAAGGAGCGTACGTATTTGCTTTTCTTTCAGATGACACATATTCTCCACCTCTTCCCCCGGGGATCTTCAAAACGGCGCTCTCGATAGTAGCTGACCTATATTTTTCTCTGTACAGACATCCTCGTCTACGGAGAGGGCAACGAGCTCCGTCTCACCGGCAGGCACGAGACCGGCGCCATCGACCAGTTCACATATGGCGTCGCCAACCGTGGCTCCTCCATCCGCATCCCCCGCGAGTGCGCCGCCAAGGGCTACGGCTACTTTGAGGATCGCCGCCCTGCCTCCAATGCCGACCCTTACCAGATCACCGGTATCATCATGGAGACCATCTTCGGTGCTGTCGAGTAGAAAGTTTATCTTTCTTATTTCATCGTTTCCTGTTGTATAAGAGGGCGAGGTTGTGGGATGAGCAGAGAGACCTATAACATATCAGTCGGCGACAAGAAGAAAGAGACAGACACAGATTGCGAGACGAGTCATTCGAGCGAGATCCATGGTTTTTGATTCTTTTTTTTTTTCTCTCAATAAACCTGTTGTTTCTGGCCTGAGTGTGTACCCATACAAGAGCAGTACGGCGGCAGATAAACCATGAGGATCCGAGTCTGTGAGACTTGGTAGATAACCTGCATATGGAGATTTGGGACTAGAATGACAGTCGTGTGTTCGTGTGTTGGTGTGAGCAATTATGATCCGCCCCAAATCCAAGAGGCTTATTTACTATGTCTTTCTGCAGATGTTTGTGTGGAGACGTCAATCCGTCCAGATCAGGATCAGGTCCGCAGACCAGCAGTCCGAGGCGGTCCGAGGCGGGGGGAGGAGGATCTGATCCGGGGCACAGCAGCCTTCTGTTGTCGTTGTCGTTGTCATTGTCGTCAGCGCTCCCAAGGGAGTCCGTGTCTTCCTCTCCTGGTTCAGCATCGGTGGAATGCGAGGGGGCTCAGATACTCGGTTGAGTCTCATCCTATCTAGTGAACCCGGTCTCTCACATATATACACATATATACACATTTGTCTTTTGTTCCCTGATATATAATTTCATATGTACCCACTCGATAGGCCCTGAAAAGAAAAAGAAAAAAACACCTGCCATGAGGAGAGGGAAGAGAAAAACGAACAGAAAAGGAGCAGAGATGGACACGACAAGATTGAGAGGAGAGAGGTTAGGGAGAGTGGAAAGGGGAAGTTACAAAGGATAGGCCAGCCCGGAATCTATGCTAACTGGAACGCCATGTGGTTGTTCGACTCCCTCTTTCTCCCCTTCTCCTCCTCCTCCTTCTCCTCCCTCACCACTGTAGTCTGTACTGAACAGCCAGCATAAGCCAGCATAAACACCCAAACAAGACTTTTGGTACTCCGGCGCGGGACGTTATGGGGGGGGGTTGGGGGAGAGGAAAAAGAAGGTAGGGAACAATCTGGTAGCGACTTCCTAGGGCTGCGACTTGAGAACATGTAGGCCGACAAGAAAGTTGCTCAACAGGAACTGACGACAGTGTAGAGCTTTCTTTGTTTTCTCTGCTCTGCTTTTCCTTCTTGTTTTGTCTTCCTTAACTCTTCTTGTTGTCATCTGTCCTCTTTGCAGGACATATCCAGCCCTCCTCCACTAGAGAAAAGAGACTGGCAGGCCCCGGAGCAGCACAAGTCTCGAGCTTTGAGATGGACGGGGTTAGGGACGAGACTGACACTGCTTCTTGTTGTCGTCTCGTTGTTGTTCTGTTGGCATATATTGACCATCTCCAGGCCAAGCAGGGTCTTTCTCTCGCCTGACGTTGCCAAAGCCCCAGCCCAGCCCAGCCTCGCTTGTCCGGGCATCTGATTTCTATCTAGTCTAGGAGAAGCGTCCGAAGGAAATGGTCCCATGACCATTGTTCTTTTTTTCCACCGAGGAATGCCAGTCACTTGCACAGGTACTGTAGTCGACGAGGCTTGGCGGTGCGCGGCTTGGCAGCTATCACTCTGCAAAATTCTTCACCCCGTACCACGCGGTAGTCAAGCCCTGTACTAGGCATGAGCTGGTCCAAAGATTGTATTTAGGCATCAGAGTCCGAAGACCCAATATCAGAGGGCTGTGCTGTCCAACCCCCGTGTCAGAAGAGAAAGAAATAATAACACCCTGCCGAAGGAAGAAATCCAAATCCCAACAGAGTAGACGGACCACGGCACGTGCCTCCTGACCATGATGCTACGGAGGTTAAGATGGTGTCATCTGGAAAGCCAGCATCTGATAGCCCAGCTCCACACAAGCAGAACAAGAAAGAACTGCTCGACGCCTCTGTAAGGGCACCGACCCACCTGGACACCAGTCCTACTTTCGACTTTCTCGAAGTTGCCCTCCATTGAGCTGCTCTCCACTGCTATCTGGATTTACCCTGCTTAGCTCAGCTGGGATGGCTTCTCAGTTTGTGTATGCGTGTTTTGTTATCTTCCACAGAGTGAAGCGGTGACGTTCGAGTATGGAATGGTGGAAGCTTGCTAACTAGTTTTGAATACCACCAGGGCAATATTGCCATGTTCTGTGGTTTGCTGAGTGTAATGACTGTATCGAAATTGGCCCCACTCGTTTGGGCCTAGAAGGTGAGAAGAAGGGCTCTGATGATTCCGAATAATAAAGTGTCCGCCGTTCAGTGAGGTCTCTGAGAACCCCGACTTCTGTTTTGGCCTCAGGGGCCGATGGCTTTCTCCTCGCATCCGCCTTTTGTTGATGGCAGCAGAGGTGTGCAAGAGGCACGCAATCTCTTGCTGGTCTGCTGCCCCCCGTGTCTTCCTCCATGTCCCATCTCCTCCACATATTGCTCTCGTTGTCGTATTCCTACTGGTGCTTCCTCTTGAGCCTGCGCCCGGGCGTGCAGTACTATCTCTTGACCCACATCCTCTGAGGCAGCCTCTGGCGCGCCCCGTCCCTCCGGCCCTCCATCGAGAGAGCACTCCTAGGCGCGCGTCTGGGGATGCATGCCCGTGCTGGTGGCGTAGCCAAGGGGAGCGGGCTGGGCGCTGGTGGCGGGGATGTAGGGCATGCCGGGGTGGGCAGCCTTCTCCCTGAGCTCCCAGTATTGGCCGCTCGGGTCCGTGACGACGACCTCCATGAGGGTGTATTTGAGGACACCTCCCTCATAGTACGGCACATAGATGTCCCTGGGCTGGGCATCCATCTGGGCCTGGGTGTGGACTGGAATCTGAACAGTATCCCGGCCCTCAGCCTGGTGGTGAAGAGGAGGGAGGTGAAGTGACGCGTCAGCCATGTCTGCCTTCCCAGAAAGAGATGTGGGTTGGGGGAGGAAGCATCGCGTAGGGGACAGTCAGGTTGGGTGGAAACTCACAAGGCAGTTTGCACAGGCTGAATTGTGGACGTAGACCCAGTTGCCGCAGTTGTGGGTGTAGAAGTATTTACACCTGTACTTGTAAAACCCACCGCTGCCGCTGCCGCTCATGATGTCTGTTCAGCACTGCAGGTGTTGAGCAGTGGAGTTTTCAAAGCAGGAGGGCAGGCAAGATTTTCTCTTCAGAGGTCAAACTGAGGCTTGCCTCGTCGTGTATCAAAGGTAGGTTCCTGAGCTGAGGAACGATCCAAAGCTCTTGCAAAAATAATAATAATAATAATAAAGTGGTGAATGCAACAAGAAAGGCGGTGATAACAGACAAAGTTTGCCCCAAGACAAGATTTCCAAAGAAAAAGAAGAAAAAAACAACAAAGCACACCTTTTGAGGCCGTTTATGAAAAGATGCTGAGCCACGACAGAAGAGATGCAAACCAGAGACGGGGGAGCAGGTTGATATATACCGGCGACGTGGCCGTTGAGGATTTTTATATGGACGAACTGCCTCACCTACCACCGAGAGGCAAAAGACTGAGGTCGCCTGTGTGTGTAGTACGGTTCAGCCGAATAAGGCGTGCAAGGAACAAGGGTCGAGGACGACGTCTGTCAGAGGTCGAAAAGGGTGGCCCAGTGTGGGTGGGCTGTTTCGCTGGAGGTGGGGAGGATGTGTGGATGTGGGTGAGGATGGGGATGGGGATTGGAGAGGATGTCGATGTGGATGGATGGTGAAATGGTGGTGTGTGTGCAATGCACTTGAACTATGTCACCACAGCATCAGTGTACCCAATGTGTGTGGGTGTGGGTGTGGGTGGGTGGGTGTATACTGAGGGCAGAGGTCTTAGAGGGAGTGGATCGGGAAAACAGCGGAAAAAACCAAGGAAGGACATGGAGACAACAACTTCCTCTCCTGACTCAGCTACCTACAATCGACCTTCAAGTGCAGCGTCATGTTTTGTTTCCATTGGTGTGTGTGGATAGCAAAATAAAAGAAGACAAGGGGGAGAAAGGAAGAAGAAAAAAAAAAAAGGTTAATAATGAAGAGCGGGGGAGAGAAAAGGAAGGAGGGCCCAGAGGAAGGAAGAAAAAGAAAGAGAAAGAAACAAAAAGAGAGAAAGAGGCAAGGTTGCTTGTCTCGGGGAGGCAAGGATTGGTTGTCCTCTCACCATACAGTAAGTACGGAGTACATATAGTACTTACTGTAACACGTTTCCTAGCCCCCACACCTTGCAACCAGTAAGTCGTGCCTACCCGCACCCGCCATAAGCACAACGGTGCAGTAGCCCTGCTCCACAGTGCCTTCCCAGCCATAATCACACCACAATTTTATTGATGCGATCCCGATATGCAGGCAAGTTGCAACTGCGCACCCTGTCAGCCGGGATGTGGGGTGTGTGTGTGCGTGTGTGTGTGCGTGTGTGTGTTGGGGAAGAAGGCAAAAAAAAAAAAAAAAAAAGGTACTGCGAAAAGGAATTGGAGAGGGGAGAAGAAAAGAAAAAGGAGAAAGAAGGCGTGCAGATCCACCGTGTGAGAAGCTGTAGGAGCTAGTTGTACCAAAGTACAACCGTAGTCCAAAGTACGTGCCTGAGTGACGTTATGGGCTCGTATATGCTGTTATTGCTGTGCGACATGCGGCTGGCCCGTCTGGTGTGCACGCCTCTTTGTCTCTCGCTACCAGGGATGCACGACCAGTCAGAGACGACAGAAATCCCGAGCGCCGGCGACGGTCGTGTGACAACTACGACGGCGGCCCGTCTGATGGATATCTGTCCTCGGGACCCTCCAATGAGACGAGCCGTTCTTGTACTGGGGGCGACTTGAAGACCAGGGATGCGCGGCATCGTCGGCTCTAGGACGCCGAGCCTTGATGTGTTGAACGGGAACGGCATGTGCTGGCGGGACCTTGAGGTCAAGAGGGTGAACAAGGGGAAGGAATACGCGCACAGGAGTAGTGTTGAGGCAGAGTGGAATATGAGATGTGACGGGAGGGGAGGAGAAAGAGGAGTGAGAGAGAATGAGAGAGAGAGCGAGGGACCGAGGGGGGAGAGAGAAAGAGACAGCTACATACAAAAAGCCTGAACTTCGCTTCCTCTCCATGAAATGATATGTCAATAAGGTCAGCCTGGTTTGGCTTAACCTCACAACACCTTGCCCATCCCCCCTGTAACCACACACACACACGGTGTCCTATGGTACACCAAAAATCAGTGGTGTGCCATTGATGCCCTGTGAGCGACAAGGGGGTGGTTATTGCACTAAGTAGGGGTTGAGTCCAAAGGGGGGAGGAGACATTGTCATAGTACGGAAGTACATTGTAGGGCCATCCAGTAGGCCTTGCTCCCGCTGTTTGCAGATGTACCCTGCAATGATCAGGGCTGGCTGGAGGACCAGGGGTCCAGCCCCTCTGGAGGTGTATCCCGAACAGGCGTGCTGAGCCGCGCGGCAGATGTCGTGCAACGGTGACAGATGACATTCCCGTCTGCCTTTGAAAAAGGCTTGCCATAAGAGGTTGGTACGGCTTGAGGCTGAAAGGCAGGTCAGGCTAGGGCCAAGTCTTTTTTTTTCTTTTCCATGGGCCTTCTAGTGCCTCCAGCCCTCCCGCATCTGCGTCTCCCGGCTCTGTTTCCAACTGGCTGCTGGGTCTCAGTGGCAAAGCTGGCGGCGGAGGGGAAAGCTGCAGAGCGAGCGAGGGCGGGAATGCAGGGCAGCAGGGTACTTGTACTTATGCTGGTGGGTGTGCTAGGACTAAGTACTATGTAGCTCTCGGCAGGGGCTGGCAGGCAAAGGTGAGAGAGTACGGAGTATTCCGTACTTATGTGCAGTAGTGAGTAGGGGCACACGGCAGGCGCAGAGGGGATCTCCGTACCAGGGTGCTCACATGTACTCTGGGCGACAGTCCTGGCAAAATTGTTGGGAGGGAGAGGAGAGGGAAGGAAGGAACAGAGAGTGGGGGTCGCTGCCAGCTCTAAGAAAGATACTTACCATGTACGGACATACTACGGCAAGACGGCAGCACGTGAGCAGGCACTTTACATGTCACATAGTACTTTTAGTAGAAGAACAGACGGAAAAAGAAACCATGAAACCACGAAACCAGTGCGTGGGTCAAGGGCGAGGACGAGGGTTGGCAACTGCGGCTCCGACGACCGTTTCATTTTTTTTTTTTTCTTCTCAAACTTGAATCGCACCTGATTGGGGGAGGGAAGCTCCGGTGGGTGGGTTCTGGTTTCCTTCAAGGAAGTGAGGGTACGGCGAGGGGAGGAGGTGGTCCCTAGGCACCTGCCCCCACCTGATCCCCTCTGTCTCCGTCTCTCTCTTTTCATCTTCCTCCCAACCCTTCTCCTCCCGGAAGATGAGCTGCAGTCAGTACTTGACAGCTGGAGCTTGGTGTTTCCGGAGCCCCTCAGCGTCACAGCAGTTGTGGGCACCTGCACCTCCTGCCGACGACATGCCATCAAAAAGATTTCTCGGATTCACTCGCACCCATCACTTCTGTCGTCCATCTCGTCCGTCACCTGCCACCCTCGCCCGCCATCTCGCTGTTTAGGCCCCAACTCAACTCCATCCTCGATGCGGCGACTGGCCAGCCTGTCTTGGCCCTTTTGCGATATCTCAGTTTTTCGACCAACCCCCCTCTTTCCCCCTCCTCTTCGCATGCAGGCAGCGCTCAGATGCGTCACGCACCACCCTGGGCCCACATCAAGACCTGCTCGCTGTATGGCTGGATGGTGGCTGCTGGCTCCGTAGCTACAGTCGTATTCGCGCGGCAACCGACTGTTCAAGAAGAAAGAAGAGGGTGTGAGGGTGTCGACACATCCATGTGATGCAAGGCCGCAAGTGTGATAGCTCTCTGACCAACCAGCATGGTCCAGCTCCACCGACCAGAAAGCCGAGATAGGGTCACATGGAGTGTCATCGTCTCGTCTCGTCACAGTGATCCTACAGATTACTATTCTAAGGCAGCCTTTGTCTCTTCCTTCGTCTCGTGCTGTCGCATCCCATGCTGCATGTCGATGACTGATCACATCGACGCCGGCCGAAAGATTACCCTGCGCCTGCACCACTTAGAGGTTGCACATCTCAGGACACAGGAGGGAAAAAGAAGAAGGATGAAGAATGAGGGATGAAAGGGAAAAGAAGCAAAACCTCTTTTGACGGACCTGTCGAGCAGCTCCGGCAGCCTGGTTGGTACACGGATTATGGGAGACGCTTTGCACACAAAGAGGCCTACGGGTGCGAAACTGACCAGAAGAGCGCCTCGAACAGAATTCGCTGCGCACAGGATCGTCCATGCTGAGCCGACGATGCGGGTCTCGGCCAAGGTCTCCCAGATCCACCACCCCCTACCACACCCAGAGCCTTGTCTGCCCTCTGGAGACGCGCCTGCTCGCTACCATAGTACATGCGGTCTCACCTGCATCGTAATTCGGCCTCATGTCCCTCCCACCGGGAAACGGCCGGGATGGAGCAGGCTTGCAGCCTGTGCGTGGGGGACGCCACGAGGTGTCGATCCAGAGCCGGTATCGCCACATGGTAGTTCGTGCTCCGGCTTTGATTTTTGGGACCAATAACTGGAGCCATCGGGCAGTTCGGTTCTGGCCAGGATGTGAGGTCTCTCCCGTCCTTGTCCGACCTCAAGGAGAGCGTGCTCAACGTCACCGCAGGTCTGAAGGCTGCATGCTGTACATTGATCTAGCAGCGCACCACTCGACGTCGAGGGCCGCCGGAAGGGCAGGCAACGAGAGGCAACATCCCTCACTAAAAACAGCACGCAAGGCCCTGCACTCATTGCCGCATATACCCACCCTACCTACCATTCCAATGGGCGCGATCAACCCTGTTTCCCACCCGACGGATGATTCCCTGGGCAGACCAGCCACGCACCTTTGACAGCAAGTCAGCCTTTTCGGAACCCGTGTCGTGGGGAATCATTTTTGCATGTCTGGCAGCGTCTGGACGTCTAGCAGCAGTGGGGACGACTGATGGGGTTTTGCTTCGACTGCCGCGGGTCCTGAGCAGGTAGCCCCCCCCAAGCGAGTGAGCTTCCCTCACTCCATGCAATGCTACCACTTGTCACGCCAGCAGCAGGTCCCACGCCTTGTTTTCCTTGACCATGGGCATGAATTGACTCATCTCTATGACAACAGCAGCATTACGAGCTGCACCGAAAAGCAAGCCTGATACATCACTAGGTCGTCTGCATGACCCTGCCCAGGACGGACTCGATGATACATGTCAGAGACCGAGTGTGCCGGGTCGCGCGCGCGAGAGCTCTTCTAGTGCGAGCACAGAGCGACTTCAGCCGGTATCAGCAGACTGCGGATGCCTCCCTGTGTGCCAAACTCCGCTCCAAATACAACACACACTTTTAATCAGGATAGAGGTGGCTGCATACGGCTAGCAGGTGGGCCATCCCCGGGGAGACATCTTTCGCGAGTCTAGCTCCTAGCTCATCGAGGTGCTCAGAAAGGACCAACCACCATGGGCGAGGATCTCACTGTGGCGCCAAGAGCGATCGATGGCAGGGTCAGATGCTTGCAATGGCACGCATTCTGCAGGGTCCCTGGTCAGAATGGGTGAACTACCAGCCAGTATTTGCAATTGGATCCCAATCTGATCCCATCGCACAGACGCGTACAGCGTAGCACTGGACAGCGACGGCCTTGTGCGAGACTCGTGGCCATGGGTTGGCCATCCAGTCTCGGACGGTCTGTGTGCCGCCCTCTCTCTCGGGTGTGCCTGTCACAAGCTGTTTGTTGGATGAACGTTCAGCCCACAGGAGCAAAGCATTCACCCTGATGGGCCGACAGACGAGGAAATGCTGGAACGCGTGTGCGTTCACAAGACCGAATGGGCCTGGGCTAAATGATGAGCCTCCCATCATATCTCTTAGACACACGAAATCTTCAGATGACAGTTCTCACAACATTTCTTTTACTCCCAAGATGTTGCCATCTCTAAGGCGCGCGTAATGGGGGTGGCTCAGGACCCTGGACCAAAGGACAAAGTTGTCAGGTCACCAACTGCCTCAACGTCTTCAGCTTAGGTTCGATCTCCTCTTGGCTCACCTGCAGCATGCCCGTTCGCAGCCGGGGCCACCTTTGCCCGGGGCCTTAGTTGTTCGGAGCCTCAGAGTCACTCCGTCGACACTAGAGAAACCACATCACTATTCTGGGACTACAGTGGCTTGAAAATTCGAGAGAAGGTAAAGTATTGTTCAACCCCCAGCAACCCCCTGCTTCACCACTTGCGGATCCTTACGCCCGTGGCGCCCTGCGCTGCGGCGGTCGGGACTGCTTCATAGCAACAGACGAATAAAGGGAGGCCATGCGAGGGCCTGCCATGGGAGGTATGTAACAGCTCTTCATTTATGATATCCAGCTCAAACTGACTAACCAGAAGATGGAAATGGACCGCCACCTTGTCACCCATCTCATCAAGTATGTTGCATGTGAAGATCAGCGGCAAACACGGAAGCCCAAGTCTTTCTCTTGTCCAGAACCGCGATCAGCGGTCACGCTCTCTGTGAGGTGAGAAAGAAAAGGCGACAAGGTACGTATGCGGTCGATCTTTACTTCTTTTCCTCATGAAAATCAGGACTCATTTCTAGAAGGAAGACAAAAGTGTCGCCGGCTGTACTCCGTAAATATGAACAGACCCATGCAGGTTGCTTGCTCGTCAGGGTCTTTCCACATGTACATCCCAAGGCTCCCGAGTGCGCAAGGCACCTCCATGGTATGATACGCTCTCGCTGTCTGTCTCTCGCCGAGGGGGAGACTTGCTCTTTTCAGAAAGGTAGAGGGTCGCATTGATGCATGGTACCTCACGACGTAATCCCTGAGTTGGATGGATGGATGGATGGATGGATGGATGGCAGGTCTGGAATGTGGCGAGCTCAAGTACAAGTACTCACATATACAGCTTTTGGGGTAACTCGTGTGTTTATTTCTCACCACTCCCGATGCAAGAGAAAGGGAGAGGGGGTACAGAGGGCCAGGATTCGATCACCACAGTGCGCAGTACGAAAGAAGCCATCTGTGGTCGGGGGTATGGCAAGGACGGGGCGGATGTTCCGAGCCACTGTGCCTCAGCGAGACCCGCTGTGGTGGTGTAAGAGCAGGTCGTTCTGGGGGAAAAGGACCAGCAGCTCAAAACGGTTCTCGCCTCTCCATTCAGTGGCTGACCACGTGCATACAGTGGCATGTGTGGTCTTGTGTTCCTGTCAATCAGAACAATACCGTCGCCACCTTTCCCCCAAGATGATGCATGGACTGGCAATACACCAAGATCTTTCAACTCGTCTTTCATCTTCCCTTCTCGCCTGGGCCGATATTCTGCACACCACCACCCTCTTATTCCCATCCCCCTCCCTTCCTCCTCCCCCCTTACCCTGTGAGGTTTGGTCTCTCGGCCTCTCCGTGCATGTAAGAGCTCGTTCCAGGGCCCTTCGTCGTCATAAGTACTCGCCTACCTGTGTAGTGTGGCATTGCATGAAATTATCCAAGTACACACACACACGCACACACACACGCACGCACACACGCACGCACGCACAGAAGAGGGGGATCTCGCGTGAGATTGTAGTTGGTGTTCTGGCTTCTCCTCCCCCCCCACCCTTTTTTTTTCTCCGCCTTTGGTTCTTCTTGCTTGGAGTGACCACTCAGGCGGTACATAATCTGTCATTGATCAGATTTTACTGATTTTTGAATATCTATTACGAGAAAGAAGTTCCCATCTAGGTCTAGCAGCACTCAGTACGTATAGAAAAGTGGGAAAAGAATGAAAAGCAATGCTCTCATTCTGTTAAAAGTATTACTGAAAGATCGAAACGTATTGATATTCTTTTCTTTCTCTTTATAAAATGAAGTACTTAAGTATACAACTGATGTTGGGGTGTAACCGTGATAATTGTTTTAAATTAAAAAAAAAAAGTATTTATTAAGCTACGTTGACATATATGAATATTGAGAGAAGAAAAAAGAAGAAAACGAAAAGGCAGAGAAAGAAAAAAACAAAAGGAGAATGAGTACAAGAAAAAGAAAAGGGAAAGAAGAAGAACAAGAGGCAGAAAGAAGATCCCTCTCAGGATTTTATCGCTTGAGCCGCCTTCAGCTCATCTCGCTCACCCCTCCTTATAAGCATTAAATCCGGGAATAACTACGTAATGTAAATACCTTGAATCGGGACATAGGCGAGGACAATCCTGGTTTCTTTTTCCCCCTTCTTTGTAGATCGAAGAGAGATGGAAATTGATAGGAAGTTAGCCGAAAGTTTTTTTTTCGTGCCGTGTGTGTGCTTATTACGGACAAAAGGTCCTGCCTGCCTTGATGTAGAGGACCGGGGGAGGGGGGAGGAGGAGAAGAGAGTGAGGCTCTGGGTTTTGGGTTTCTCGTATTTAAATCAATGAGGGGAAAGAAGGGTTATGTTTTTTTTGTTGTGCTCTTTCTTATGTTGGGCGAGAGGCGACTGTCTTGCAAATCCGTATTCCCGGGGGGAAAAAGGAAGGGGGGAGGAATAATGAGAAGAAAATGGACGAAAATTAGTGCGGTATCTGCAATAAAACATTCATTTTTGAATTCCCTATCTGGGCTCGTCTCGAGCCTCTGCAGGTCAAAGCAGTCTCGGCCGTCGCTCTTCCCAAGTAGTCTCCCTTCTCTTCCTTCTTGTACCCCTCTTTGTACTCCATCGTATGCACTGTGCAGTGTAATTTATGTGTGTACTCTGTACTTTGACCAAAAAGAACAAGACAAAAAACATTGCAACGCCATCTAGACCGATTTAGGTGCACAATTCGCCGCCCTTCCAGGTTGAACGCCTCTTACGTCTGCGGCTCTTTCTCGCCCCCCTCGCTCGCCCCTTTGGTCTCTCGCCTCTTCTCAGTTTCCCCTCTTTCCCCTCTTCCTCCTCCTTATTCTGCTCTTCTTTTTTCTTGTTTTTCCTTACACATGTCATTGGTACTGGACCAGACTCGGCCGCCTTTGCATGATAAACCCCATGCGTGTCGTCTGCTGATTGGCCTAGCGCCGATCGTGGCGTTGGCTGCGGTGACGGCTCGCTGTCGTCCTGAGACCTTGCCGACTTGTTCTTGGAGGACGGGTGATGCCGATGGCAGCGGCGGGCGCTCTTCTACTAGGCCCAGCCACCCTTCATGGCCTGCTTCCGGCGAACCCTCTCCGTCACGCGCGTGAGAGCCGTCTTGACCTCACCCTTCTCGAAGGACTCGAGTGCGTAGTACGCGGGGGCAATCTCCATCAGCCACTCTGGGCGAACGCCTGTGACTGTTCGGATGTATTGCTGCAACAGAGAGAAGAAGAAAAAGAAGAAGAAAAACAAGTTAGCGGTCCGGGGGGAACTAGAGACAGGGGAGAAGAAGCAAAGGAGAAGAAGAAAAGAGACCATGACGTACCTTGCTGGTCAGAACAAACTCGTGATAGACAACCCACTCAAAGTCTGCCTTAATGACGCTAGAGGGGTGGATCAGCACGGGCTGGTTGTCCTTGACCGTGGTGTAGCTCTTGCTGGTGTCCTTTTTGGCGACCTGCATGAAGAAGCCGGCGACCAGGGCGCGGCGGATGTTGGTGTAGTAGTTCCTGTCGCTGAAGTCGGTGCTCAGGAGGTCGATCTCGTGCGTCTCCATGATGCGCTTGAGCTGGGCGCGGACGTGGTCGGCCGAGGTCAGGTGGCGCAGGCTGCAGAAGTGCTCGTGGCACCACTGCTTCAGGTCGGTGCCCTTGTTCATCTCGCCCCTGAAGGCGTGGTACAGGTTGAGCAGGGTCAGGTGGTCGCCGTCGGGATGGGCAAAGTGGGCCTTCATGTCGTCGGCGCGCTTCCTCTCCTTGTTGGGCCGCAGCCAGGGCGAGGGCACGGAGAGCAGGGAGACGACGGAGAGGACCTCGTTGCTGCAGTAGAACTCGGGGCTGCTGATCAGCATCACGGCCAGCTGCGGGTCGAGGGGGAACTCGGACGCCAGCTTGCCGAGGGCCGTCAGCTCGCCCTCGTCGTCCAGGCAGGCCAGGAAGTTGAGCTCCTCGAGGGCGCGCATCATGGTCTCGGGCGCGGGCGGGTCGAGCAGGTCGAAGTGGACCAGGTCTGTGACGCCCAGCCGCTTGAGCTGCAGGATGGTGTTGGACAGGTTGGACCGCAGGATCTCGGGGTAGGTCTGCTCGATAAGCTCCTTCTTGTAGGCGGCCTCGGTGTACAGCCTGAAGCACTTTCCTGGCCTTGTACGACCGGCACGACCCGCTCGTTGTTGGGCCGAGGCCTTGCTGATGGGGCTGACAAGAAGGGACTCGACTCGGATCCGGGGGTTGTAGATCTTTTGTTTGCTAAAGCCTGGATCGACGACGAACACGATTCCTGTGACAGACAAACAAACATGTCAGCTGTGTCTGCTCTAGTTATAGAGAGAGAGAGAGAGAGAGAGGGAAAGAAAGAAAAGAGCTGCGGGTAAGAAGCAGAAGAAGAGACGTACCGTCGATGGTGAGTGATGTTTCCGCGATGTTGGTGGCGATGATACACTTCCTGCCTGGCCTGCCGCCGGGCTTGAAGGGAGCAGGCGCTTCGTTGAAGATGCGCTGCTGCTGATGGGGCGGCAGGGTGCCGTACAGAGGGTAGATGGCCATGGGGCCGACGTCGGACTCGCGGACCATCTCGTCGACCTCGAGCCTGATGCGCCGGCAGGCGTCCTCGATCTCCTCCTCTCCCGTCAGGAACAGCAGGATGTCACCCTCGTCCTCGGTGGCGTGGATCTGGAGCACCGTCCTGATGGAGGCCTCGATGTAGTCCCTCTCCGCCTCGGGGGGTGTAGAAGAGCGACACGGGGTGGGTGCGACCGGGGACTGCCAGCAGCGGGGCGTCGTAGAAGTACTTCTGGAACTTCTGGGCGTCGAGGGTGGCAGACATGATTATGATCTTGAGGTCGCTCCTGCGCTGGGAGATCTCCTTCAGCAGGGCCATCAGGATGTCGGTGGCGAGGGTGCGCTCGTGGGCCTCGTCGATGATGATACAGGCGTAGCGGGACATGTCGTTATCGTGCATACACTCGCGCAGCAGCTGACCGTCCGTCATGTACTTGAGCATGGTCTTGTCCGAGGTGCAGTTGTCGAAACGGACGCTGTAGCCAACCTCCTCGCCCAGCTTGACGTCCATCTCGTCGGCGACACGCTGGGCGACGCTGGTGGCGGCGACACGGCGGGGCTGGGTACAGGCGACCAGCTTGCCGGTGAACTGGGGCAGCTCGTCGTAGAGGACATACTGGGGGATCTGCGTGGTCTTTCCCGAGCCGGTCTCACCGACAAACACCATGATCTGCGTGTTGTGGTAGATGTCGAGGAACTCCTGCCTGTGCTTGTGGACGGGCAGGTCGCGACGGCCCTGGAGGATTCTGAAGTACTTCTGGCTGTGGGGCTCGCCGGTCCAGGGGCTGTTGTCCGAGTCCTCGAGCCTGGCAGCGCCTTGGGCGGTGGTCTCGTGGCGCGTGACGCCGTTGAAGGCAGGCCAGCCTGAGGATCTAGAGCCGCCACTGCCATTCTGCGTCTCGTAGGTGTGCGCCAGGTAGGGGTTGTACTTGTTGTTGTTCATAGCGTCGGTGTCGCTGGTGCCGTCTGCTCGAGCCCTCTTAGGGGAGGCAGGAGAGTCTTCGTTGTCAGCACTGGGGCGCTTTGTGCCTTTCGAGAAGCCTGTGTCAGTCATGATGACAACCCAGCGGTCTCTTCTTGATAGGTGGTAGTGGAGAAGGTGAAGGTGTGGCGGCAGCAGCTGTTGCTGGGGCCCTTCAAATGAGGTTTGTTTTGAGGCACAAGGTTGGTGGTGGTGATGATCAGGGACAGCCGCATCACACCTACAGTACCGATCTTTTTGGTAAAATTTCTGGACCCTGGATCCAGGCTGTTGATCTGGGGCAGGCAACTTTGGGTTGGCACTACAGTAAAATGCTGTGGAGCCAAATACTTATAGCTTGTGAGGCCCACCTAAAAGTTGGTGGGGTCAAGAAGTTTTGAGGATAGTTTTTCTGTTCAAAGTTGGAAAATTTACTTGATGAGAGAGGAGAAGACAAGACAGGCCATATCTGGCTTCAAAAATTTGAGGTTGTCTGTTCTTTCCTCATTATATGTGTTAAAAATAAAGACAAACATTAGAAAGCATGAACTTGGGTGTCACTGCCTTCATTATTGGGGGAGGAGACAGGCTTTCCCATAAAAGCCCACTGTAGAATGCCACTGTATTTTACCCTTGGGCCCTGGATCACCCACTAACTACCCACTGTCGCCCACTGTCGCCCACTGTAAGCTCCAAAGTACAACCATGAAGTACAACCAAGGGTTCAAAAAAGCACACAGGCAATAACAGTACCATCTGGCGATAACCAGAACTCGACTTCCCATGAATTGGAAATACTGAGGGAAATATCAGAAGAAGTTATTCTTAATAGGAGGGTGTTTTTTTTTTTTTTTTTTCATTATACAAATATGACTGAGGCCCAAACATGCAGCTGTACACATTTGATCTCTAGGTAGAAAACGGGCCCCTCTCGATTACTTCCCGGTAGAACCTAGAAAAAATCATTCCCCATAAATTTTCCTTCCCTCCTTCTCGACGAGCCAACCCCAACTTCTAGGTATAGTTGTCTTCATTCCTGAGCAAGACAGACAAACCGCTTCCAACGGCGAGGCCAGAACAGAAAGATGCCCTCTGATGGGTCACGGAACCCAGAGTCGGAGGAGTTTTCCCAGCTCCGTCCAGCCTTCTGGATCGGTCAGCACGACTCGTCCAGGGTCGACGCTCTTACTGATGGCCATTACGATCAGATCCTCAACTCTGGGGTGAGTTTTGGATGACTTCTCTCCTCTTTTGAGCTTTATTGACTGACGCTTCCCTTCTCCTCCTCCTCCTTCTTCTTCAGTTTGGGTTTGCCACCGCGCCCATCACCAATGAGCATTTCCACCAGCGGGCCAAGGACCTCTACAGGGCTCACCTGAGCGAGCTCGAGGCCTCAGGGCTCTCGGCCAGGGAGAAGACCAACCCGTCTCTCCCAGGCCCCATCCTGCCTACGCTCACCGACAAGGACAGCAGCCTGGGCCCGTGTCCCTACATCGGCAATGTGCTGGCGTACTCCAGCCCGTGGATAGACCTTGGCTCCGCCGACCCCATCGTCGCAAGCATCTCTCGTCAGGCCCTGAACCTGGAGGTGGCCTTTGCCAACTGGTGTGGCGTGCGCAGCGTCATGGTCCCTGGTCCCAGGAGGGATGACGACGCGAGGGCTGTGGCCCAGTTTGCACGAGCGATCCAGGAGGTTTTCGACGTGGCCACCCGGGTGAACATCATCATCCACATCCCTATGTACCGTGAGCCAGGCCTGGAGGAGAAGGCTGCGCTGCTGTCGGCCGAACTGCTCGGACAGGAGGACGTGGCTGCCCAGAAAGCCCAAGATGCGAAGGATCAGCAGGAGGACGGTGAGGAGGAGGTCGATCTTTTTGGTGCGTGGGACACCTGGCACACGATCCGGTCGGTCTGCAACTACGCGCCCAGACTATTTGTTGGTAAGTACAACTCTAGTTTCTCTCGAGATGAGGCATACATGCTGACACTGTCTACCAGCTCTCAGGATACCCAAAAGGCTTCCAGAGATGGAACTGCAGACACGCTGGTTTGCCGAACCTCTCCACTACCTGACTCTCGGGCCCAACACGTTTCAGCCCAACAGAACGGGTAACCCTTCGCTCTCACGTCACCACCAGGACCTGATCTCGACGTATATGCGCCTCAAGACTGCGCCTTGGTTCCTCCTCTACGATGTAGGCCCGTCCAGGTCAGACCTGGACACCGCCGTCCTCACGGCAGAGACCCTGCAGTCCGACTTCCCCTCGCTCGCCGACGCCGCGCACAGCACCGCCCTGGCCAGGAGCCTGCCGGGGCTGGCGCCACACATCATGTACATGAGCCACCTCCAGCGCCAGCAGGAGCCCTACACGCGGCTGGAGACGGAGACTCTGACGAGCTTCCAGGACTGGCTGCAGTCGCCGCTGCAGCCGCTCTCGGACAACCTCGAGTCCGCCACGTACGAGATGTTTGAGGGCGACCCGGTCAAGTACGACCTCTACGAGCAGGCCATGTACGAGGCCATGAGCGAGTGGAAGGTCCTCGGCAAGCCCACCAGCAGCGGTGCCGCGTCCCCCGGCGAGCTGGTCGTCACCGTCGCCGGCGCAGGCCGCGGCCCGCTCGTGACCCGTGCCCTGCGGGCCAGCGAGAGGAGCGGCGTGCCGATCCAGCTCTGGGCGGTCGAGAAGAACCAGAACGCCTACGTGTACCTGCTGCGGCAGAACGACACGGCGTGGGGCGGGCGGGTGCGGGTCGTCAAGACGGACATGCGCGACTGGGCGGGCCCTGTAGAGGAGGGCGGAGGCGGAGGCTGCGGCACGGGCAAGGTGGACATCCTGGTGACGGAGCTGCTGGGCTCGTTTGGCGACAACGAGCTGTCGCCCGAGTGCCTGGACGGCATCCAGCGGCACATTGCGCGCCCGCACGGCCTCTCAATCCCCGAGAGCTACACGGCGTGGCTCAGCCCGATCGCGACGCCGCGGATCCACGCGCACCTCCGCACCACGGTGCTGCCCGGCGACGCCAACGCCTTCGAGACGCCCTGGGTGGTGCGCCTGTACCAGATGGACCTCGTGGCGCAGCGCGTGCCCGGGCGGCCGCGGTTCCAGCAGGCCTGGGAGTTTGTGCACCCGGTCTGGGGCTCGCTACAGGAGAGGTGGGAGGCCAGGGAGGCCCCAAAGCCCATGCCGCGGACGCTCGGCGGCGGCGCCATGAACAACTCGGGCGGGCTGAACGAGCACAATGCCCGGCACTGCCACCTGACCTTCTACTGCCGGCCGCGCGGGGTGATACACGGGCTGGCCGGGTACTTTGAGTCGACGCTGTACACGCCGCAGACGGGCAACGGCAGCAAGGAGCTGGTGGAGCTGAGCATCCTCCCGGACCAGATCGACAGGAAGAGCAGGGACATGGTGTCCTGGTTTCCTATCTTCTTCCCGCTCAAGGTACGCCACATTGTTTTTTTTTTTTTTTTTCCCTTTTTGCAATCTCTTCCTTTTTCGTTTCTGGATTTACGCATGCTAAATTGTATATTACCCCTCCCACCAGCAACCCCTCTACTTCCCCCAGGACTCGGAGCTGGAGATCAGCATGTGGCGGCAGACAGACGACACGCGCGTGTGGTACGAGTGGATGGTCGAGGCGTACACGTGGGTAGGCACCAAGACAAGAGTCAAGGTGGGCGCGTCGGAGATGCACAGCAGCAAGAAGGTGGCGTGCCTAATGCAGTAGGAGGGACGAATGGATGGATGGCTGGACGGATGTCCAGCGTTGGTGGGATGAGAACTGCCTGGGGTTTCTGGCTATGCTGGGCTATCCCTTTTTCCTTTTTTTTTTCTTTTTCTTTTTCAAAGAGGCACTGGTTTTCTCAATTATGGCCATTCCTAGAAAATGATCCATATAGCTCCGATGGGCCTTGCCCTTTTGATTCGCTTCCCGTCATCGATCGGATGTGTTACGCTGCTTCCGGCCCAGCAGCATGCCTTGATCTCTTTCTCCCATGAGACGCCGGACCCTCGTGGTGAAATTCCTCTCTCTCTCTCTCTCTTCTCCCGGCCCAAGTGCGTAGCGAATCGTGCGCTGCGCAGACAGTGATGACATTCCTCCATGTGCGCGGCCTTGAATCCATTCCGTGGCGTGGATCCTCACCGCCTAGGGGCTGCAATTCTTTCTCTCTTTCTCTCTCTCTACCTCATCACCGTGTCAACCCTCCCTTCAGAAACAACTTAGCGCAACGCATTGCTAATTTTTATCAGCCCTCCATCTTGGCGTCCCCGTTCTCCCCGTCTTGTCCCGCAGCTCTGATCCAGAGGACGTTGTTGCACCTGATCAGGACCTGGCCCAGGGAGCCGGAAAAGTTGTTTTTATGTACTCTTGGGCCTCGGCGAGCTGGATGTTCATGTAGCTGTCGATGGAGACACTGTGGAAGGGAGGGAAGAAGGAGAGAGCAAGCGACGTTAGCCAGAGACAAGATCCTTCTCCGCCGGGAGGGGGGGGGGGAAAGGTGCTCACAGTCTACCCTTATACTCGGTCTCGTTCCACTTGAGGCGGACGAAGATCTCCTTGTTGACCCTGTGCGCAACGAATCGGCTCTGTGTCAGTCAAGAGGACGAAGGGTTCTGGGCTCGGCAGGTTGGGGGAACCTCATGGCTTGGTGACCACCAGCGCATGTATATAAGGTGTGCGAGCGGGACAGGGGGGGAGGTCAAGTCGGGCAGGAAGAGGACGTACAGATCCTGGAGGAACGGTCTAGGGTTGACGGGCATAAACTGTAGGAGAAGGAGACCTTCTTGTTAGCGCGCTGCTGCTCTACTCTCGGTTCTTCTTTTTCATCATCGTCTTCCTCCAGCAGATTGCTTATCAGGTCAGTGTGGCTTGATTGATGACTTACACTCATTGTGAATGTGGCTTGAGAGTCCTGTATCTTTTGTGGGAAAATGGCTTGTGGGGGTGGAGGAATGGTTGGAAGGTTGGTTGTTGGTTTGCGTGAGGATATCTTTGGACGTGAGGCGCGTCGAAGAAGCACTGCAGCAACTCAGAAGCACTGAAGGCGGCAGGCAATAGGATTACTGTAGGCCAGGGCAGGAGCTCGTCTAGTGGGTTGGATTCCAGAGCAGGGGTGTTCCACTTTGCATGCGGCTCTTGGCGGTTAAGTCTGTATTATGGTAGTAGGTACTGTAGCAGTCCACTAGTCCGTATTAGGGTCATACTCCTCCTTCTAAGGCTTCACATGTGCTGTGTTGTGTGTAGTTCCTCCACCCTCCAACCTTGACATCGAGCATCTGAATTTTGATACATATTTGTCCTCTTTGCTGGCATCCTTCATTAAACATAGTATCATAATAGCATAATGGTATCAAACAGATTGTCAGCAACGACAGCATGCTCAGAAGTGACCTGCTTCAACCCTTCCAAAGCACAATCACCTCCTCCCTCTCTCCCTCCTCCCTCCTCCCTCCTCCCTCCTCCCTCTGCCTTCTGTTCTCTCTGGCTCCTCCTCTTACATCACCTCTTTTCTGTCCGTCTCCGTCTCCCACTCGCCGTCCGCCCAGGGTTCCAGCCCGGGCGCATTAGGCAGGACGAGCCTCAGCCCTGGTGTCGAAGGCCTGCTGTCGCCCAGCCACTCGGCCGTGATGACCTCCCTGCGGATGCTGCACACCTCGCCCGCCGTGTGCCGGCACAGCTCGAACGGCGCCCCGCCGTCGTCGACCTCCCCCTGTCCTCCACGCCCAGGCCCTCGAACCTGGTCAGGAACCCCACAGGTATGCACACCTTGAAGTTGTCCACGTGCCGCACCCGCGCCAGCCCGCGCAGGTACATGTCCTCCACGTCCGCCTCGCCGCCCGGCACGCCCAGCGCCACGTACAGGTTCTGCAGGCCCGCGAACCCGCCGTCCGCCAGCGCGTCGCAGAGCGAGGGCCATGCCGACCGCAGGGTTGGCGTGTCGTACTCGGGGGCTGCCGTCCAGCCCTGGTCGTCCCATACCAGCTTGAGGGGAGCGCACGCGGGCGAGGTGGCGGGGGGATACGGCGTTGATGAACTGGATCGTGCGGTGGATCCCGCGGAGGCGGAAGAAGGAGGTGCCGTAGAGGATGGAGGCTGCCTCTTCGTAGCTGGGATGTTTGTCTCGTGTGTTAGGTGCAAGAAAATGGAAATCGAGGAGTGAGCCGAGGCAAAGAGGGGGGGGGGGAGAAAAAGATGGCAACTTACATGAGCCTGTTCGTGAGGAGCAGTGACATGATATTGCCTTCAGGTCGCACCTCGTATGTCGCCTGCAGCTCTCGTCCGTCTGGCCCCTGTTCTTCTTGCTGGTGCTGCTGCCGCCTCGGTCGTCTTTGTTGTGGAGGCGGCGTCGGCGGCGCCCTCAGCTTGGGAAACAGGGTCGGCACCGACATGCCCTCGTCGTCGTCGTCCAGGCTGAAGAAGTTGCCGTTCTCGAACAAGATGTACTCGTAGATCTGGGCGCGGATCTCGGTCGGGGAGCCTGTCGAGGAGGGGGCACGTGCCCAGCCGGACGGGCTCGTCCATGGTCGCTGACGGTGGTTGTTGTGCTGATCCTGGTGTTGCTGGCGACAATGCTGGCGATGATGATGAGGAGGAAGATGCAGCAGCCTCCAGATTTCCCGCCTGGCGAGACCCCGTTCTCCACAGACCCAGGCCCATCTCGCAGGATTTCGTGTTGTGTGTGTGTGTGTCAATGTATTTTGTGAGGAATCCGTTCAAGGGAAAAAAAAAAAAAAAAAGAATATCCTCAAAGAAACACGGGGGAAAAATTAATGTGTCACTTGTCGTTGTTTTTGTCGGAGCGATGTCGCAGCACTTATGCATTGTGGCCTGATTGATCTACAAGAGTGTGGCCGGGGTGCTTCCCAAAAGGGCAAAATAGGAAGCTATTCCGGGTAAAGCGGCGCCTCCGTCGTGCTGCAGGCTGTGTGGAGAGGGTTTTGGGAGGGGGAAAATGGAGGACCACGAACGTGAAATCTGAGAAACAAGGATGCATCACCACCTAAAGAACCAACGGCAAAATTTTCACGATAAAGGACTGGACGAAAAGAAAAGGGAAGGGGGGAAAAAAAAGAAGAAAAAAGGGGGAGGTGGGGGAAGAGGGGGAAGCACGAGGGGTGATTATTTTTGGGTTTTGGAGAGAAGGTTTGAGATTATTAGATTAAGCGTTTGTCGAAGCCTTTCTCCTCTCTTTCTTTCCCTCTCTCTCCCTTTGTCACA
Source organism: Immersiporthe knoxdaviesiana (assembly GCA_021117315.1). Lineage (NCBI taxonomy): Eukaryota > Fungi > Ascomycota > Sordariomycetes > Diaporthales > Cryphonectriaceae > Immersiporthe > Immersiporthe knoxdaviesiana. The sequence continues at coordinate 171,852 of CP088206.1, forward strand.
TGTCACCTTATCCTGTTTTCTTCATTTATTTTTCCATGAAAAAGCAGGGATTATCCCCCCAAAAAAAAACACCTCCTCCCTTGCAGCCTTCCAGGCCCTTGTACTGCCAATCCCATATTCCCGGGCTCGCCGGGCTGTGCTGTTTAGCTGTACAGCGCTTGGCACGGCGGGCAGTGGGCCCTCTTTTGGCTTCTGCTGCTAAGTATCGCTGCTGCATTGCTGCTGTTCGCTGCTGCCCAACTGGAGCCTGCCCTTCTCTGCTACTTACCGGCCCTACTGTAAATAATCACCACCCTGCCACCCTCCTTGCCTCTATCTAGGGCTACTTATTAGGTATACACCCACACACAACACAACGGCTTGGATCGCATTTTGTTTTCTGCCCGGCGCCAAGTGGGTCAACGGCTTTGGTTCATGCAAGGCTGTCTCTCTCCTATTTATTAATCTACTTAGTAGTCCCCTCTAGGCCGTTCGAATTTCTCAAACCTTATGCCTTGTGTGTTTGGGGGAAAGGGCGGCCTCAGGTTTGGTTTTAGCTTGGTACACTACGGGATGGCTATAGAGTGGTTCGTTATAGGACGATGAGAGGCAGGGATGCATCCGAAGACTCGGGATTATCCGGTCTTCATTTGGCTTTCACAATGGATGGAACGGTAATAAATTGAGTTTGGTATTGAGTGTTGCGTACAGTTTACGTATGCTCTTGTTGTATTTTTCCTTGCATATCAACGGAGAGTCAAGACTATTATAGGGTACAAAACATGGAATAATAACTAGACGCAAATTCCAATTCAATAAGGACCACACATTTGAGGAATCGACTTTTGGCAATAATATATTGACATTATTAGACTGCCCAAGCGCGCTCAACTGTTGGCTGACAAGGGTTTTTCCTAGAAACCTGCCTTTATTCATTTGGATCAGCTTTTGTAAGAGGCTACGGCTCTTACAGATACGTAAAACTTCTCGAGGAACTATTATTGAAACTCCTTGAGCACATTTTCCTATTAACAACTTTTAGGCTTGGGCCCTACAGCGCAACTGGATGGCCACAACATCACTGGACTCCAAGGTTTCTTAGCTGTAGGTACCTAACTGCAGCAACTGACAGTTAGCAAGTGTCGTCGAACCTTATTCTGAGTCATTATATGGCTGCTAGGAACCCAGGTCAGTCACGCTCAGAGCCACCACGACTTACACTGTCGAGGTAGTATATCTGAACTAAGGCTAAGGACACATTTGAGTTTCCTTTCTTACTACGGTACAAGACTTTCCAGATCGACATTCTAGGACAGCTTGGTCCTCTTTTCCCGTTATACTGGCCGAATGAAGGGCTGCGTCTCTATAAACTACTGACTATAGGGCAATCAAGCAGTGAAAATGTTTTTTTTTGAAGTTGATGCCGAACAGACCTGCAATCAATTTCACAAGTGGTATTATTATTGCTTCTCAGTTGTCCTCTTAGGTGTGAATCTCATTATATGCTGAAGTAGTCTTATTTCTTTCCTATTTTTTTTCCCGAGAAGCAAATAAGACATATTAAGTATGAAAATAAATCTTTGGTGTGATGTGTTTAATAAGGTAATGTTTGCCCAAAAGAACTGACTTAGTGAGAAACATATATGCTCATATTTATGCCACAAACGCACAATGATGTGAGCCGATTACGGATTGAACCTTCACTCGGCTACTTGTTCAGCGACGTTGATGAGGAGCGTTCCCCTCTCGTTGACGCACACCCACGTATGCAGGTGATCCCGATCACATCATCTGTGACGAATTGACAACATTGCAGTTGCTGTAGCTCAAATCTGCCGCCCAGACACTATTTAAACGTCATCTAAACAGTAGATCATTCTGAAGTACATGCCTCCTCAATCATCTGAAGGGTAAGTACTCAAAATAAAATCTTGTTTCCTATCATCGCCTGGTGAAAAAAGGGACGAAACAAACAAGACCACGACCACCATGGCAGAAGACAAGAACCAGACCAGCCACCAAAGCGGAGACTCGGAACTGCGCAGCGGCAAAAAGCAAATCCTATTGAACGCATTCGATATGTCTACCATCGGGCACCTGTCGCCAGGACAATGGAAGGTAAGCAAAGAGATAAATAGCATGCGACACAAGCAGCCCTTCTGAAAGCTGGAAGGAGAAGAAGAAGAAGAAGAAGAAGAAGAAGCTGGAGAGTGAGTGAATAGGCATCATCGTCGGCTGACTCCATGCCACGCCACACCACACCACAGAATCCCATCGATAGATCAGCGACGAAACGAAACCTAGAGTACTGGATCGAACTCGCCAAGCTCCTGGAGCGGGGGAACATCAACGCGCTCTTCCTGGCTGACACGTATGGTGGATATGATACCTATGAGGGTTCTCTCGACAACTGCATCAGGAGGGCTGCCCAGTGGCCCATGACAGACCCGACGATAGTGAGTCCCATGCCTAGGTGAAAGTAAACAGATACAGAGGAATTTCTGACGGAACACAAAACCTTACAAACAATAATTCTAGCCAATATCGGCGATGGCAGCAGTGACAAAGAACCTAGCCTTTGGCATCACGGCCTCAACATCCTTTGAGCCGCCGTTCCTGCTGGCCAAGCGATTCTCGACGCTGGACCACTTTACGCGCGGCCGGATCGGGTGGAACGTCGTGACGGGATGGAAGAAGTCTGCGTTCAAGGCGATTGGTCTGGACAGTCCTATCGACCACGACGAGAGATATCGCCAGGCCGATGAATACCTACGGGTTCTCTACAAGTGAGTAGCAGTGAACCTTGATCCCAGATCAGACTGGATGACAACCCTAAAGCTGAAATATATATATATATATATATATATATTTTAATATTTTCTTCTAACTAATCACTGCCTCAGGCTGTGGGAAGGGTCTTGGGCCGACGACGCCATCAGGCCAGATGCCGAGAACGACAGCTACGCAGACCCAGACAAGATCAGGACCATCCACCACCACGGCAGATACTACAACCTCGACACGAGGCACATTGTCGACCCGTCGCCCCAGAGGACGCCGTTCCTCTTCCAGGCAGGGACGTCGCCAGCCGGCTCGTCCTTTGCCGCGACACACGCCGAGGCCATCTTTGTGAGCTCGCACTCGGCCTCGGTGCTGCGGCCCAAGGTCCAGAAGATCCGCGACCTGGCCGCCCAGCGAGGGCGAGACCCGCAGTCGGTCAAGTTCTTTGCGACGTTCACGCCCATCGTGGGCAGGACCGACGAGGAGGCGCGGCAGAAACACCAGGAGCTCAAGAAGTACGCGTCCGTGGTCGGCGGGCTGGTGCTCTTCAGCGGGTGGACGGGCATCGACATCTCGCGGATCCCGCTGGACCAGGAGATCACCGAGGCGGACTCGCTCGAGGCGCACAAAGTGCGCAGCCTGCTGGACACGCTCACGACGCCCAGCGAGGAGGTGCCGCGGTGGACGCCGCGGGTGGTGGCGGAGAGGGCCTGCATCGGCGGGCTAGGCCCTGTGTCGATTGGGAGCCCGCAGACGGTGGCGGACGAGATGGAGGCGTGGATGCGCGAGGCGGACGTGGATGGGTTCAATATTGGCTATGTGACCACCCCTGGAACGTTTGAGGAGGTGGTGGACCTGCTAATCCCGGAGCTGAGGAGGCGCGGGTTGTATGCTGCTGCGCCTGTGGACGGTCAGGAACAGCTTACTGCCCGGGAGAAGATCTATGGCAAGGGCCAGAGGGGCCTTCGTAGCGATCATACTGGAAGCAGGTACAAGTACGACGTGTACTCGGAACAAGACTCTGAGGGTGAACCGCCAGAGGCTGTGGTATGAGTGAGTATCAGATCAGCAGAGTCGAAGACAAGGTCAGGGTCTTGGTCACGCTCAAGGATCTTCTGATATGTTTTTGTTATTTGCAAAGAATTCAAGTTTTGTTGCCTCGATCGGTTCCATATTGGCTGCAGTGAGACGGAGGCACTTCTTCCTGTAAACATATATCAAGAAGATTAAATGTTGTTTTCAATCTGTGCTTGATGGCGTCTCTGGCATTAAAACTACATTTGGTCCCAACGCCGGTCCCAGAACCTTACCACCCAACTATCAGACGACCTGCGGAACAGGGTTTTGTAGAGAAGTAAACTGTAAAGTCACCAATGCCTGGCCTCGAAGTCAATTGAGCTTTTACAGGCTGAGGCAAGCAAGGCAAGGTATCACATAGTGCTGACAGAATTAATACAACCGAAATGACATGTTAGATTTGGACCAGGAATCGAATACTATAGCCCAAGCTGTTGAGAACAGCCATAGAACGTATGAGAAGGAGCGGGACTGTTCTGTGGGCTCGATATAGTAAGTACTTAGTAATATGTAACATCGCAGATCATATGATACTTGAGACTGCGTGAGGGGCTTTTGCCACCACTCTTTTCTTGACAGGCGATATTGCGATTGATTGAAGGGGGCGCTCTGATAAAACACAATTAAACACCAGGCCACCAAGCCTCTGACGCGAATAGAGTAAGCCTCATCCCATCCGTTCTCTGCTATTCACACGGGAGGCATGCACTGTACACAGCCAAGTAGATGCACTACCCTCCCTATTTCAACGAAATGAACATCTGCACGCCACCAAGAAAAAGAGGGTGTGGTGTGTGTCTTGCCATAAGCTTCTTAGCCGCCCTCCCGTTGCAACGGACCGGCTTGTCAGGAGAGGAGGGGGGAGGGGACTCGGGAGCCCTTAGCGGAACGCCACAAGACAGTTTTCCCCTTCCTTCCCGCAGGCGCCAACCCCGTGAGAGTTTAGATTTCAACCAAAAAAAAAAAAAAAAAAAAAGTTGCTTGCCTGACACGGCGCGGTCTGTTTAAACTTGGCATTGGTTGGCTTGCGCGTATCGTTGGCCTTGGGAAAACCGCTGATCCTGATATTGAAGGAGGGGGCAGAGATATCCGGGCTGCGGACCCCGTGGACGCATTACTACTGTATGTACATAGTACTGTACATATCATAGTACAGTACACACAGATATGGACCCTGAGGAGTCGTCCTCCTCCTCCTTGACGTGCTTGAGCAGCGATTTCACGTGAACTCAGATGGTGGTGGATACAAGTGAACGATAGAATAACCGAGGAATATCACGATCTACCGCAGCATTCTCCGTGGTGGTTCGTTCGCTGATCGCTGACCCCTTCCCTGTGTGGAGTCCTGGCGACCCTGCTTGATGCCCTCTGCTCAGGTCAAATACTCTGCGACAGAAAGCAGGGAGGGTGTCAATCTTTGGGCTGATTCCCGCAGGGCTGATCAGGTGTTGACCGATCCGGAATCCAAGGAACTGGAGATCCCAAAAGAGGCCATCAAGGTGTAATCATAGCAATGCACAGAGTGTGGCCTGTGCTGTCATGACCTTGGCACCGTGGACATCCCCAAAGTCTCCACCTGCTGCTGGAGCAGAGAGAGGGGGCCCGCAACTTTTTCCCAGATGATATGCAGCTGAACCACTCGATCGGGTTCGCTGGGTGGACACCCTGAGGACCCCATGGGACCTCTTCTCTTCTCTGCGTACTATGCAAGTAGTATGTCTTCCTCTCTCTCCAGTGCGTCTGCGCGTCCTTCACTCTTTCTCTCTCGATTGGGTCACTGGATCGTATCAACAGCACTAACACAAAAGAGAGAGGGGGCATGTGACGATCACGATACTCGGTTAAGGGCGGTGTCGAGCGACAAAACTTAGACTAACCGATATTGTGAGATGATCCACGACAGAGTCGAGTGTTGAACGCGTTCTCTAGACCAACTTAGACGACCGAATGTGTCACGGTCGCCGTTACGGTCATAGTAGGACATTACTATACCACACGCAGTGCCTTACAGTAGTACTCCCCCGTATACATAGTAGCTCTGAATAATACAAGTACTTATAACAAGGTTCTGAGTTAGGCCTCCCGATGCTGCGCCGCATGACGAACAGCGGGTCTCTTCAGCTATGGCCAGGCTGGTGGGCCCACCTTCCAAGGTCCAAAATTAGCCCCGCGCCGCTGAAAAAGAAAGAAAAGAAAGAGAGAGAGAGAGAGAGAGGGAGGGAAAGACAAGCAGTTGTGGGAGCACTCTGTGGCCTCGGTGAGCAGACCGTATGGATGGATGGATTAATGTAGGGCAAAAAAAGGAAAGGAAAAAAAAAAAAAGAGGAAGGATGGTGAAGGAAGAGGAATGGAGGAGGAGGGGGGGGGAAAGCAGGCGTGTACGTCCGTAGTGGGTTTAAGCTGTGCTGTGCTGTGTGGTAGGATCTACTGGATCTGTCTCAGAAGTCGTTGTCGAGGGTCAAAGCATATGCGGCCATATGGAGACGTGGTGCGTCCTTACTAAGAACAAGAGCGCCCTGGCTGTTGATTTTCACTGCACCCGATTGAACACCACAGTCATATCATCCCAAAGCACTATACCAGGAGCCACATATTAGGAGAAACAACAGTAGATTGACTGCAAAGGGGGTTTTCATCAGGAGAAGCACCGAGTCCAGTGAGCTGATTGACCGGTGGTGCTGCCCCCTATTGTAATACTGGGTGATTACAGGCCCAATGAGCTGCAGAGGAGCTGCCAAGTTTCAGGGACCTAACAGCGCGTTGAAACACGAACAGGGCTGGTCACTAGGCTTGTTCTGGCTGGTGGTTGGGTTGGTAGGGCCGGGTTTAGAAGGGTGTGTGCTGCTATAGCAGGTGGGAGGGACGGAAACTCTTGAACAGGTTGGACCCCTGCAGTAGACACAACCGGGGACAGGGGACTCTTTCCTTCCTTCCCTCTGCGGTCTCTCCCTCTCTTGCCTCTTCTCTGGTTTTCACTCATTGCCCCTGAACTAAACTTTTTAGTACCCGACAGTGTCACCACCCTGACTATGGGAGAAGGAAGGCGCGTGTGTGTTTGCGTGTGTGGGTGGGGATCGGTGACGCGACCAGGGCCCTGATTCGCTCTCTTTTTCTTTGTCTTCTTTCTTTTTCTGTGCTCTCTCTCGCCATCTCTCTTCATCAAACAGTTCAATGTCTTCTGACTATGATATGCAATCCCTCTCTCTCTATTTTGAGTGTGGAGGGAACAACTGGAGGCCATAGTTGGTGACCTGTGCTGACCTGACCTATAAGTAAACTCTGCTCCATTAAAAAAAAAGGAATCTGGGATCTCGATAAACCACCCCTGCCACGCCAGCTCGGCAATCTCACCTACACCAAAATAAAACAGGGCACTGTGCCACATTTCTAGGCACAGGTCAACACACACAGTTCACTAATTGAGCACTGCTCTCTGCTCTCATTCTTCTTTGGGCCCTCTCCCCCACCTTTTCCTCCTCCTCCTCCTCCTCCTCCTCTTGCCCTTCACCTCCACCTCCTTCACCTACAGTACTACCACCACCACAACACATCCCTCGCTTGCTGTTGTGGAACCTCTCTTTTCGACCTGATCTATTTCATTTCTTTGTCCATCTTTCCTTCCGTCTGAAGCAATCAAGTTCCAGGACACATTGCCATTGGATTGGTTCAAGTGTCTTGTCGATCACCAAGGAGAAAAGGAGAGCTGCACAATTAAGCATTGCTAACCATCCTTCTTTTTCTTTTCTATGGGTTGCTCTGCAGCGGAACTATAAACGTCAAAACGCTTCCCTTTTCTTTTTCGGATCATCTGTCTCGTCTATCCACGGCACAGACGTGCACATACAGAACACCGGCGCTGCTTGATCCAGCCTGGTACGCGCAATATCGACTTGTCGTTACCTTGAGAGAGAGGGCCGACGGTTACTTTCACTCTACAGCACACACACCCTATCCATCCGTGTCTCCACACAGGCTCGTGGAAAAGCAAGGCGCAGTTCTTAATTGGGATCCACCACGACCCCTCGGCCTTTTTTTTTTTTTTTTTTTTTTCTTTTTCTTTTCCTGTTCCCCGTCCTGCCTTGTCACAGACTGAGTCAGTGCAAATCGGCCGGTTTAGAGACCAAGTCCTTCAAATTCTTGGTCCAACCCGTCCTTTCTCTCGAGGAATTCGGATGTCTTGAAACATTTTCCCCGAACGTTCATCTCATATATTTCCTCCTTCTTTTAGTCCGTCGGGGCATTATCAAGACGCGCCTGAGACAGGTTCCAGAAGAGACAAGAGACGCCAAACCTTACACACGCCAAAAGGGAGCGAGTGTGTGTGCGAGAGTGAGAGAGTGTGAGAGAGAGAGAAGCTGGCTCGCGTGACCGCTTCCCCACATACCTTAATACCAGTGGCCGCGCCTCCTCCCTCTAAAACGGCACAATAATGGGTTTTCTCCCCATCAACGGCCGCTCCAGCGGGGATGCCGACATACCGCTCACCCAAGTTCCGACCAGCGGCTCGACGGGCGCCAGGAGGCAGAACCAGTCCATCGGCGACATGTCTAGCATGTCGACCATCGCGAGCAACACGGCGTCGGAGAAGAAGGGCGGCGGAGGAGGTCTGTTCCACCGCAAGTCCAAGAACGAAAGGACGGGGCCGGCGACGAGGGCGTCATCGGCAGGAGGAAGGCCGTGAGGAGCCTAGGCGAGGGCGGCAGGAAGGGCACCTGGGGCGACGAGACGGGCCTCAACGCCATGGGCCGCCTCTACTACAAGATTGTCAACTTCTCGGCCATCACACGCTACCTGGTCTACGTCGCCCCCGTCGCCCTGCTGCTGGCCGTCCCGCTCATCGTCCTCCCCGTCACCGGCCACATCGACGACCTCCACGTCGGCGGCTCCGGCCGCGGCGCGCCCAAGCTGTTCTACCTGTTCCTCTGGATCGAGGTCTCGTGGCTGTCCCTCTGGGGCGGCAAGATCGTGGCCCGCCTGCTCCCGGCCGTCTTCATGTTCTTCTGCGGCGTCGTCTCGTCGGGCACCCGCAAGTACGCCACCGTCATCCGGAACCTCGAGATGCCCATCTCGCTGCTGCTGTGGGCGCTGGCCTCGTGGCTCCTCTTCAAGTACAAGTTCCAGGACGACTCGTACGAGTGGGTCTACGTCATGGTGCGCATCCTGGGCTCGCTCTGGGTTTCGTCGTGCGTCCTGCTCGGCGAGAAGTTCATCATCCAGCTCATCAGCATCTCGTACCACCAGCGCTCCTTTGCCAACCGCATCCGCGACTCCAAGAGGGAGGTCTACTTGTTAGGGCTCATGTACGACGCCTCCAGGACCCTGTTCCCTATGTACTGCGAGGAGTTTGCCGAGGAGGACTATGTCATCAACGATAGCATCGAGGCCATGCTCGTCGGCAACAAGAAGCGCCGCCGCAGGGGCCACAACAAGTCGGGCTCTGTCACCCCCATCAACGCCATGAACCTGGTTGCCGGCGCCGGCCGCGTCGGCGGTCGCGTCGGCGGCAAGATCACCTCCGTCTTTGGCAACATCGCATCCGAGATCGCCGGCAAGCAGGTCTTCAACCCCAACTCGGCCCACTCGGTCGTCATCGAGGCCCTCGAGAAGGTCCGCAGCTCCGAGGCCCTGGCCCGCCGCATCTGGATGTCCTTTGTCGTTGAGGGCAAGGACGCCCTCTATATGGAGGACGTGGTCGAGGTGCTGGGCCCGGGCCACCGCGAGGAGGCCGAGGAGTGCTTCGAGTCCGTCGACGCCGACGAGAACGGCGATATCAGCCTCGACGAGATGGTCCGCAAGGTCGTCGAGATCGGCAAGGAGAGGAAGGCCATCACCAACAGCATGAAGGACATCGGGCAGGCCCTGAAAGTCCTGGACTCCATTCTCCTGTTCATTGTCTTGATGATCGTCGTCATCATCTTCCTCTCCTTCTTCCAGAGCAGCTTCGTGAGCACGCTCTCCAGCGCCGGCACCGCCCTCATCTCGCTGTCCTTTGCCATCTCCACCACCTGCCAGGAGTTCCTCGGTTCCATCATCTTCTTGTTTGTTAAGCATCCCTATGACGTGGGCGTAAGTGTTACCTCCATTGCTTTGTACCAAGACATTCTCTTACTGACGTGTTCACTCTACAACAGGACCGTGTCACCATCAACGGGGAGAGCCTCATCGTGGAGAAGATCTCGCTCCTGTACACCATCTTTACCGACCTCAAGTCGATGCAGGTGACACAGACGCCCAACATCGTGCTCAACAACCTCCCGATCGACAACCTGTCGCGGTCCAAGGCCATGAAGGAGTCGGTCGAGGTCAACATCTCGTTTGACACCTCGTTCGAGGACGTGGAGCTGCTCCGCCTCGAGATGGAGAAGTTCGTGCGCCATGCCGACAACAGCCGCGACTTCCAGCAGGATCTGGTCATCGGCATCGGCGGCGTCAACGACCTGGACAAGCTCACCCTCAGCATCGGCATCAAGCACAAGTCCAACTGGCACAACGAGTCCGTCCGCGCCACCCGCCGCTCCAAGTTCATGTGCGCCCTGGCCCTAGCCCTCAAGAAGGTCCCCATCTTCGGCCCCGGCGGCGGCGGCGCCAGCCTCGGCAGCTCCGACAACCCTGCGTACTCTGTCGCCGTCGACGACGGCTTCGCCAGCACCGCGCGTGAGAACTTTGCCAAGACGGCCGACGCCGCGAGGATGGTGCCCCTCATGAAGCACTCGGCCTCCACCAAGAAGAACAACATGAAGCGCAGCGACACCAGCGACACCAGCGGCAGCACGGGACACGTGCACCATGTCAGCGAGCAGCAGGCGGTGGCCGAGCTCAACGCGCGCCCCGTGCTCATGGGCCTGGACTCGGACTACGGCTATAACCGGGGCAACGTGTCGTCGGATGGCGGGCGCCCCAGCCACGGCGGCATCCACAGCAGCAGCAGCAACCGCGGCTCGCCCACGCTCAACTCGCGCGACGCCTCCGCCGAGCGCCAGCGCTCCGAGAACATCGAGGAGATCCGTCACGACCTCCAGCAGGACCTGCAGCGCAACTCGACCCGCGGGCGCAGGAAGGCTGGTGAGACCGTGCCCACCGCCCCGCTGGGCGAGGGCCAGCCGGGCTTCGCCATCACCCAGCACGACAGCGAGGGCAACACCATCACCGGCATGAGCTCCAGGCAGTTCTCGTACGACGTCGTGAGCCAGCACAGCAACAACAACGACGCCAGCTCACAGAGGGCCGGCAGCACCCGCGGGTCGCCCTACGTGCCGAGCCCCAGGGTCGCCGAGGCCGCCCGCGAGAGCTACGTCCCCTTCCAGGTGCAAGGCGGACGGCTGTACCAGAGCCCTCCAGGGGTGGTGCAGGCGCCACAGTTCGTCGGCGGCGGCGGCAACAACAACGGTCGGGACCTGCTTCCTCCGTCCTCCTCCTCCTCGGCGGCAGCAGCAGCAGCACCTATGCCCGCGGCGAGCCATGACTACCTCTCTGCCGCCGCGGGCGGAGCGCAGACAGGCTGGCGCCGACGAGCCTGGCCCACTCGCACACGCACTCCCAGCAGCAACACCCGCACGGAGCCCGCACCCGCGGCCGCAGCGTCAGTGACGTGGTGGCCGAGGAAGAGGAGAGCGCCACGAGACATGGGGCTGCTGCGAGGAAGCAGTATACCAAGTAGTAGAAGAAGGAGGAGATAGAGAGATTCCAAGGTAGATTTTTGATTTTCCTTTTCTTTGTTTTGTTTTTTAAAGACACCACATCGCCCTGTGAATGATGACTGGAGAGGTGGGAAGAGGGATGGAGAAGGGGGCTGGCATGGAGGGATTGGTTAATCTCTGGAGGGGAAGGGGGGGAAGCTGGGCAAAAAAAATAAACTGGGCAGATGATACCATAATGACCTAACATCCGTACAACTTGAGAAACGAACCTTATATATAAGGTGTGGGAAAGGAATTGTAGAATTAGATATTAGAGGGAGAAGAGCATATGTGTGCATGCATGGGTCATAAGAGGATAATCAAGTATGGGACATATATATATATATATGTATATATATATATTCTTATCGAGATGGTGGGATTTATATATGTAATTGTTACAAAATCTCTTCATCTACTTGTTTGATGCCAACATCTCAGCAGACATGCTCCAGGGCCTGCGGCACACCGTCCCTCTCGCCCAGGTCAACCTTCAGCACCCGCCCAAACAGCTCGAGCAGGACCTCGAAGCACGCCTTGGTGATGGCCGGGTCATAGCGGCCCTTGCTCAGCTCGTCACGGATAAAGGCGTGCTGGGCCCAGGCGAACTCGTGCCAGCTGAACACGACGCCAGCCTCGCGCATCTTGGCGCGGATGAGGTCTCTGCCTGCGTCGGGAACGTGGGTGTCGCGGATGCCAAAGATCATGCTGACCTCGCCGCGGAGCTTGGGGAGCAGGTCGAGGGTGTGGATGCTGTCCGGGCCAGGCGGCGTGCGGTCGGTGTTGGCGCTGGTGTGGGGGCCTAGGGTGCGCGAGTGAACGTCTGTGGCGAAGTAACAGACGGTGGCTGCGATGCGGGGGTCGAGCTTTTCCCATGAAGGTCAGTTTTGGTGGTGGTGGTGGTGGTGATGGTGCCAAGGAGGAGGGGGAAGAGGAGGAAGAACTCACAGCAGCCCTGAGGGCAAGATGCCCGCCCAGACACATTCCCGTGGCCCCGATGCGTCCTGTACAGGTCGGCAGGCTCAAGAGATAATCGGCAGTCTTGTACGAGTCCTGGTCGTAGGAATTAAGAGTCTAGACGTGGGCATGTGAGCTCTCTCTCTCTCTCTCTCTCTCCTCTGTTAGAGACCAGAAAAGAAAGTCCCACACACCACCAGCCACCGAGTTGAGGGAAACACAGACCTTCTTCACCTTCCACTCGTTGCCCTGGTCCGTCCCCGGCACATCATAGGCCAGAGCCTCGGGGCCTGTAAAGTCATGGTAGGAGCTGGGGGCGGCGACAATGTAGCCCTGGCCTGCGATCTGGCGGGCGAAACGGGCGACAGGGCCGGTGACCTGGTAGATCTCTGAGAAGAGAAGCACACCTGGGAAGCGTCTGTAAAGCAGCATCAGCAGCAGCATCAGCAGCAGCAACAGCAGCAGCAACAGCAATGGGATGGAATCAGCTCAAGTCGTGTTTCTCCGATTTTTCTCGGGGGAAGGCAGGGGGGTACTGTGAGGGAGGGCATACGCGTTGGGATACTGAGGAATGGTCGGGTGGAAGACAAAGATCCTCATGGGGCTGTCGACCCCATTGACAGTTGTGGTCACATCTGCGTGGAACTCCTTGATGAGCATGTTGAGCAAGATGTGTGTGTTGTAGTTCTTTTGATCTTGATGGCGGTGTTATTGTCGTTGCTGTCGGTGCTGAGAGTGTTTACTATGGTGTCATGTTATTTTGAAATTCTGCCCTCACCACGGGTGGAGATGCCGTGTGGGAGAGGGGAGGGGTGCTGGTGGTGGGGCAACCCCTGCCAAATAAGTGCTGACAGGGGCCTAAAGTGGTGGGGCAGGAGCTTTTAGGGACGGTCCATGGCAATCCTGGGACCCTCCTACTTAATGTTTTAAGCCTCTGAGCTTGTCATAGTAAATACTTAAGTACTTAGTAGACACATGGTTTTATGTTGCATTTGGGATGTGCAAATGAGACTTGTCAGCCCTCTTGTGTGTATATGTGATGGGTCATGACAGGAACCTTTGTTGATTCAACATCTGAAGAGCACTGTGCAGACATAGAATCAATGTGAAACACATGAGCACAGTACTATGGAGCAAGGTACCATGAGTGAGGAGGGTTGGTTGGGCTTAGCTTTTGGTGTGTAGCTGCCGTGCCATCCCAAATAGTAGGCTGCCCGACATAAGTTCTCCTCAGCCCACCTTTGGTTTTTGCACCTACTTGCTTCTGATAAATTGGCTTGATGCTGTGCCTGCCACAGTGCTATAAAATTGGGGCTCAACAGACTGTGGCGCAGGTCAGGTCTCAGATCAGTGCAGCAAGCAAGCGCCTGCACTGTTGGTAGTGCAAGGTACAGAGTACTAGTAGAGCACCTGCCTGCACAGAACCAAGTGCCAGCAGGCAAATGGGAGCTGCAGCCTGGGCCCCAACCTCTCTCCCCCAGCTTTGCTCACCACACACACACACACACTCTCTCCCTCTGTCTCTCCCTCCCACCCTCTTCCCTCTCTACCACCCACCACCACCACCTCCTCCTCCTTCTTGACCACCCCTCACACCACCTGACTTTCCTGCCCTCCAAACATCCTAGAGCTTTCAGGCCTCATCTCACACACACACACACACACACACACACACACACACACTTGCCACCTGTGCAAGGGACAGGGCCCCACACAAAGCCACGGTTAGGGCGCCCATCTCGCAACTTCCATAAACAATAACAACAACAACAACAACAAACAGCACCACTCATGGTTTGGCCACGTCGTGAGGCTGTCATTTGTGCATCTCTTCTCTCAGACCTGTCCTGACCTAATCATCTGACCATCTCGAGAGAGGCTTGTGAGGGATTAGCATAGCAGTCTGCCCAAGCTGCTGTTTCCATCGCTGGCATCATTGCAGGTGGGCTCAAACTTGAGCGCCCTTGTTTCCATCTGTCTCTGTCTCTCTCACTTACTGAGGTTTGTGCCTTTGGCCCCTTCTGGTTCACTCTTGTTCTGCACCTCGCCGTCCCCTTTCCTCTCTCCTGTTGATTCTCACCTCCCTGCCAACATCATCAGCCCTGTATATGAGTCGATACCTACTTGTCTCCTTCGACGAGGGCACCCATCCCCAGTCACATCCACATCCCTTTTTGGTGGTCAGCAGGCACCCCCGCCGTCTACTTCCAATGCCTAGCTCCCATAATCACATACCACATGCATCTGAGCTGGGGATAGAAAGCTGACTAACTTATATTCCTCTCTAGCGACTTTCCCGTATCCGCCTCCCTCTCTCCTTCCTCTCCTCTCTGAGGCTCCCAAAAGGGGGAGGGTCTCAGCCCCGCTTGGGCAATGTCTCTCAGGCGTTTCAACGCCGATCTGCGGTCCGTCCGCGATCGGCTGACCACCAGCGGAATCCCAGGCGTCGTTAGCGTCGAGCGTGGCGATTCGGACGGTGAGGTCGTCTTCACGTTCGTTCATGACAAGCTGTCCGAGCCTCTCCCCGTCCGTCTGCTCTCTCAGAACCCCGACGCATACCCCGACGACCACAGCTTCCTCCTCTTTACCGTTGCTGAGGATGCCCCTCCCCAGCTCGTCGCCGCCCTCCGCGACCTTCAGAACTACACCTTCGGCCAGAACATCTTCGACTCGCTCCGCGACGTCTCCGGCGGTCTGGCCCGCGCCCTGAAGCCGGTCGATCAAGATGGCGACACCAACATGGGCGGCTGCCACGACGGTCACGACAAGGAGGAGGCCGCCGCCTCTGACACCCCGGAGGAGGACGGCAGCGACCAGGAAGAGGTCTACTACCAGCCTGAGGGGTCCGAGTATGAGGACGACGACATCTTCGACATGTCCTCATCGCAGGCTCACCCTCCTGGCAACCGCGGCGGGGCCAAGGCGTCCTCTGCCACGCTTGCCAAGATCAAGAGGGACCTCCGCCAGGCCCGCAGCGCAGGCATCAGGGTGGGCGTCCTGAACGGTGTCAGCAACGATGCCCGCACCCACACGCTGTCGCTCTCTGTTCGTGCCCGCAAGCTGGGCATCCCAGACGAGATCCTCGAGGCCTGGGACGTCGACCCGTCCGAGTACATCGTCCTCCTGCTCCGGATCCACGAGCCTTATCCCGCGGCCCACAAGCTACAGAAGTCGGGCGCCTCTCTCTTCACCATCGATTTCCGCTTCGGCAAGTGCTCCAGGTACAAGCCAGATGCGGCCGCCGCATGGAAGGCATTTGACTCGCAGTCTGAAAAGACCGGCGCCGGCCCCAAAGCCCAGCCTAGGGATCCGGAGGGCCCGTCCCTCCAGCAGCTCTTCATCTCCAGCTCTATAGAGCAGTTCATGAAGGAGAGCTTTATGTCTCTCTTCAACCTCCGCCTGGGCGGGTGCACCAGCTGGGACGACGCCCACGCCAAGTACAGCCGGATGAGCGGCCAGTACAAGCCCGAGGATACCGCACCAGAGACATCGTCTGCTAACACCATGGACGAGGCGAGCGCGCCTGGCCCAGCCACGACGTCGGACACAGACTCCAGGCCAACCACAACCCCGGCTCTGCTGCTCGTGGACGCTTTCGACAAGCCCATCGAGGACATCAGCCTCCCCCTGGTGGCCATGCAGTTTGCAACGCACTATTTTGTCCGGTGCACAGACTACTGTCTGCGCTGCCACCGCAGGCTGAGCACCGAGTTTGAGGCCCTGAAGCCCTTCGTCTGTTCGGATCCCCTGTGCTTGTTCCAGTACATGGCCTTGGGCCTCGGCCCCTCCCTTGACCACGAGGTCGTGTCGCAGCCATACGTCGTGGACCTCCTGGTCTCCTTGTGCTACAGCAGCCTCGAGCAGCGCGTGAACTATCAGCTCGGGTACTCAGCACCGTCGGCTGATAGCTATCCGATACGCGATTTCCCGACAGGGCTGCGGCTCAAGGTGCCTTCAATAATCGTAAGGAGCGGAGACCCTGCCTCCATCCGGATCAAGGTTTCTGTGAACATGAGAGAGACAAAGGGGCAGAAGTTCATCACATTGAAGGACGACGGTGATTTCCTTCGTGCCTCTGCTCACAAATGGGCCGTCCTCGAGCAGCCGACCCCAACCGGCATGACGATATATCACCACGCCTACATCACGTCTGTGGACTTTATGCGAAACACCCTCGAGATTGAGATCAGACACAGCGATCCGTCCTCTTCGGAGCCGATGCCCGAGCATGCCAGAAAGAGGTCTTCCCGGGTCGAGATGACCCTGTCCTTCTATGATGCCGAGTTCGACGATCTGGGCGCGCACGATAAGGCCAAGGCCATGACCTGGATCCTTCAGACGCTGCCGCCCATCGCGCACCTGCGCGAGTACCTGCTTGCGGATCCTCATGCTACGCTCAAGAAGTACCCCGACATCACACCCGCGGCGCTGGCCCTCCTGCAGTGGATTGTTGCATCTAACCGCTCATGTATCCTCCAGGTCACCCCCGTGGGCGACCGACATGCTCGGAACGCGGACCTGCTCGACACCATCAAGGTACGAGACCAGGAGGCTATCCCCTCCATGCGCTCCGGCCACGTCCAGTTCCGGTTCGCCCAGGGCACGCCCGACAAGGAACTTCGGTTTCACCGCGCGCTCAAGGAACGTGAGTCCCAGGTGGGGAGCGTGTACCCGACTCTGTTTGCCTGGCACGGTAGCAGTCTGAGGGCCTGGCATAGCATCTTGAGACATGGTCTGGACTTTCAGCATGTTACCAACGGCCGATCGTACGGCGACGGTGTATACTTCAGCCAGCACTACCAGACCAGCATGGTAAGCTCGTACCCTCCCTCCCTTTTCTCCACCCTTGAATTCTCTCAATGGCCGTGACAGGACTAACCTTTGTTGATTGAACACAACTATTAGAACTATACGGGTAGCGTTCAGTCCTGGCCGAACTCAGCATTGTGTGCTACCGGCGCAGTCGCCCTCTGCGAGATCATCAACCGCCCTGACAAGTTCGTGAGCAACTCTCCTCACCTCGTAGTGTCCGAAGTGGACTGGATCCAGTGTCGATACCTGTTTGTTACGGTGGGAAAAGACGGTACTTCATACAGTACTTCGAAGGCCGGAACCTCCTCCGCTCCGAGTGGAGGCGAGTTTGTTGAGGTCGCACAGGACCCGGCACGAAAGGTCACGGGCCCTGATACGAGGATCTTGAGGATACCCGCCAGGGCATTGCTAGGCAGCCGGCGCGCTCAGCAGCAGCAGCAGCACCACCACCACCACCAGGGGCAGCTCTCCGGGTCACCGTCCAAGAGGGACCACAGCACGTTCAATGGAGCCGCGGACACGGATATGGAGGATACTTTTGATGTGGAGGCTCTGCTGAGTGACGACGAGCGTCCCCAGCCGCCCCACAAGCGGGCCAACCCCGAGCTGTCGCGAGAATCGAGTGTCGACACCGACACCGCCACCGCACTCCAGGTCACCACCCAGCGGCCCCTGACACCGCCCAGCACTGACTTCAGACCGGGAACGCTGGATCTCAGCACCATCCCCGGCTTGCGCTTCCTGTGTGGGCCGACCCGAGCTCCACGAGGAGGCTCGCCAACGACATCAAGCAGATGCAGAAAATCCAGTCGAGCACCCCCTGCACGAGCTCGGGTGGTATATGGACTTTGAGCACATCGAGAACATGTTCCAGTGGATCGTGGAGCTTCACAGCTTCGACCCGGAGCTCCCGCTGGCCATGGATATGAAGAGAGCCGGCGTCGCGTCCATCGTCCTGGAGGTTCGGTTCGGGCGCGACTATCCCTTCTCACCCCCTTCATCCGGGTCATCCGACCTCAATTCCGGCCGTTCCAGGAAGGTGGTGGTACGTCCTACTCTTGTTCCTTGTTGAACCTGCTCATTGCTAACCTGCTAATAACCTGGGTGAAATATAGGTGGTCATGTGACGATCGGCGGAGCGATCTGCATGGAACTTTTGACCAGCAATGGCTGGTTGCCTGCAACGACGATGGATTCGGTGTTTCTGTCGATCAAGATGGCCATGAGCACGACAGACCCGAATCCTGCGCGGCTGAGCACCGCACGTGCTGCACCTGATTACCAGCCGGCCGAAGCGCTGGAAGCATTCAAGCGCGCTGCTGCACGTCACGAGTGGGTGGTGCCCGTGGATTCGCAGGAGAATGCACAGCAGCGCGCCGTACGGCCATAGGAGACGCAGGCTTATGCCTTGGACCCTCAGCGAGGTTGATGGGGGTGGGCAAGGGAGTCCCTCCCCCGTGCGCTGGTAATTATGGGGCGATGGGTCCTTGGGAAGCAGGAGCATGAAACACTGCGAGAGAGATGTTCTCTGTGGAGAGGGGTGTCAGAGATGATGGATTGTATGATGTTTTTCACGGTTTGGCAATGCTGGGGCTATTTTCTCATCTCAGGGGCCCTCAAGAGCGGGCAGGGTAAGTGACACAGCAAGGCGTTCAGAACGGACGAGATGGATCTTCTTTGCCCTTTCATTTGGCATCTGGTCACGAATCTCCCCCTGCGATGGGTTGGTATCTGCTGGGCGTTGAGGATAGGATGGATGATGCTAGGAGCTCAACTCGCATGATCAAACTGACTGGTCCGGCGTTGGGTTTCATTCAGGCAGCAAAGTGGCTAGGGCACTCATCAATAGAGCCAATCCTCAAGTTTGTTTTTGATCGATTGATGGTCATATGAAAGGCTTGGCGGTGGTGAATGTAGCAGGTTCTGTGTTGGCCCAGGTCATGTCAATAATGTGCATCTTTCCGGAACGAACCCCGTTTTCCTCTCAGACCATTCGCTTCGCTATCTTTTATTTTTGTATTTCGAGAAGTCAGCAACCTTTACATTGCCTAGAGAAACGGCCCTCTAAAGGGTGGTACATCCATGGGCGTTCCCCAGTCGTCAGAATCACTACCCGACTCGCTGCTGTCGTATATGGGAGCTCCAAACAACGGCGGTGGCGGGAAACCCATCGGCCCAGGAGCCATAGGCATAGCCAGAGGAATAGGCATGGGCATGGGCATGTGCATCCCCATCATGGGCCCGTACGGCCCAGCACCGCCTCCCTCTCCTCCTATCCCATTACCATTGCCAGCACCAGCACCAGCAGCAGCCCCAGCAGCCATCTTGGCCTCCCTCCTCCTCCTGTAATGTCGATCACAAATACCACCGCCACCCCTTCCTCCACGAACATCCCCTCGGTGCCTGTCTCCGCGACGCTGGGACTGGTGGTGTGCAGCTTCGGCCCTGCACCCACGGTAGACACACTCATGGCGCTCGCAGAACCGTCTCGGCGCGGGGGTGGAACCGTCGCATCCTATGGCGTCAGCAATAGCAGCAGCAGTACCATTACTAGCAGTGGTCGTGGTGTTAGTAGCAACCTCTGCCCCGCATCGCCCGCCGTCGCCCTGGCACGAGTGCGCAGCGCAGAACCTGCTCGGACCGCCTCCGCCGCCGCCGCCCAGCAGGCCAGAGAGCAGGAGGAACCTCGTGTGCAGGGCTGCGCTGTCGCCTAGCATCGTTGACGCGGTGGCATTGGTGGTTGTGGGAGCAAGTGGTTGTGGTAGGAGGTGGAGGAGGAGCAGGGCGTTCTTCACCTGCTCCTGGCACTGACCCGAGGCGCACTTGTGGGCGGTGCAGTAATGTAGGGAGCCTGGAGGGCGGGGGGTTGGGACAGGTGCGGAAGCCGCAGGCGTGGTCGTCGCAGTAGGGGGGAGGAGGAGGAGGAGGAGGAGCCTGTGACGGGGTCGCGGCGGAGCGGGACTCGGTTGTTGCAGAGGGTGTTGTCTAGGGTCAGGGCGTTGCAACTTGGAAGGTGGTCTGTTTTAGATTGTGGTGGTTAGCAATGAGGAAGGGAGGAAATGGAGAGACAGAGAGAGGGAGAGAGAGAGAGAGAGGAGGGTATGTTCTTGTCCAGTCTTCGGCTGGACACTGAGAAACGTACGTCTCTCACACTCGAAATGCCTGATGGGCACTCCATCCACTCCGTTCTCAACGAATACCCAATCTCGACATCCCGCGACCACACAGTACCTGTGATCCTCACATCGGATCCTGTTCGAAGCCGCAGGCCGCGCGCACCCTTCCACCACGCAGGTATGCAGAGGACAGTGCTCGGCGCCCGCCACCCTCCGGTCCCTCCGCTCACCACATGCCTCGGTTCTGCACGCATGGCCTTCACAGAATCTGCTGCTGTCGCCCCCTCCTAATCCATCATCACCGATGCCAACACCATAACCACCACCGCCCGCGCCGTTGTGGGCCA
Organism: Immersiporthe knoxdaviesiana; assembly: GCA_021117315.1. Taxonomy (NCBI): domain Eukaryota; kingdom Fungi; phylum Ascomycota; class Sordariomycetes; order Diaporthales; family Cryphonectriaceae; genus Immersiporthe; species Immersiporthe knoxdaviesiana. Next base: position 192,597 of record CP088206.1, read on the forward strand.
TCGTCGTGATGCCCTTCCTGCCTTGCGTGCAGGTGGGCTCGATGCACAGGTGTCGCGCGCAGTACCTATCGCTGGCGGCACTGCGCTGTTCCTCACAGAAGAAAGGACCGCCCTCCCCTGCCTGGCAGTAGTGCAAGCCGCAGTACCTAATTGCTGTCCCCTCGCCGCCACAACCACCACCACTGCCACCAGCCCCGTCACGCACATGGCACCGTCGTGTACACCCAAAAGCTGCGCACGTCCGGTGGTTATCGCAGAAGCGCGAGGGATCGCCGCACTCACCTCTGCCCTCGACGGCGGCAGTGCAGTCCCTGGCCTCGCAGGTGTGGCGGTCACAAAAGGCCGAGGCGAGGTCCAGCATCCGGGCTCGGTCGCAGGCGGGCCTGGTGCAGCGGTGTAAGGGGCAGTGGGGGTTGAAGGGGTCGGTGCGGCGGGCTGTGCAGGTTGGGAATCCGCAGCCGTCTTTGACAAGGCGGGGGAGTCAAGATGAGGTCAGTCAGGCTGTGTATTTAGTAGGAGGAGGGGAAACTTACGATCTTTGCAGTACTTGTACTGTTCTGGGTTGTCCTCTTTGACCGTCCTCCAACAGCGGCCTTCGTCGCCAGTCGCTGTACATCGAGCATCTGTTGTGGCCAAGCAAGAGAGGGAGAGAGAGAGCCACATATCAGCCTCCTCCATACTGCTGCCAGAATCCTCACAGTGGGGGAGGGGGTCAATTTATCCTTCTCTCTTCTCGAAACTCACGAGTATCACAGTACATGGTCCTCCCATTATTCTGTGCAGAGCACATCAGTCCGCCGGGCAGGATCTGCGCACAATAGTGCTTCTGGCAGTACACGAGGTCGACCCTGTGCCCGTTCACCCTCGCCGTGCCGATGGGCTCCTTGCATGCACGGCAGCGGCCTGTCCTGTGGTGGTGACTGTCTTGGTGGCGCTGATGGTGTTTGGGGCGGTAGGGTCTTGGGTACATGAGGTTCCACATTGTGATCTGGATTTGTTAGTCCGTTTTCTCTAAGGTGAGGGGGGCAGAGAAGAAGGAACAGTAGAAGATGGTGGTTGCGGTGGCGGTAGTGGGAGGTTTTCAATCTTCCTTTGAAGACTGGCGTAATAGATGGCCGAAGTATTGTTGCCTTATTTTTGAGGATCGATACATCACCCTATGTCACTTCTGTGCTTCTTTTCGTGATGAGAGCCTCTGACAGAATTTTTGTAGTTTACCAGCAAGGACCAAAACCGAAAGACAACACTCACCGGATTCCTGGAACCCAGCCCGACCTCGACGTGATCACACGCATCCAGCAAACGAGAAAGACTCTGGAATCCCTGAAGTAGCATTCAGGAGTCTGAAACTTTAATGACTCCTCTGTTGCAAGTTGGAAAGAGGGCAAGGGACGGAAGAAGAAAAAAAAAAAAGGAAGGAAAAGATGACTATGGAAGACTTTGTAAAGAGTAGCACAGAGAGGCGCAGGGGACCGTTTCATGTAATACCGTGTGAGTGTGTGTATACCAATCCATCCGTCAGCTGGCCCGGCCTTGGATCGGTCTCGCCGGTGCTTTCTTGAATATGATTGCTGCTCTTCCTGTTCGGGGGACTTGGGGGACAAGACTCATCAGGCAGATAAAGTGTAGACCCGCACTGCATCATCAACTGACAATCGACGGCACCTGACCTGTTCTTGACGGTATCATTCAGAGCTAGATACGTCGTTATGGTTTCCCAACAGTAAGCAGCACAGAGAGAGGATGAGTAACATGTGTCCGAGCAACTGTCTGTGTCTTGTTCGAAGTTGAAGCAGGTGATGTGACTGAATATAATGACGAATCTAGGTAGGACGGATACCACCCGCCCAGGAATAGATCAAGGTACCTGGTATCAACCGAGCAACGCAACAAACAACTATTCTCGGTAAACGACTCTTATGTGTGTGTGTAACCAAAAACAAAATCAGGCCATGAAAGCACAGTGCAGATATGACCCAAGCTTTGATTGTCTGCGAGGAAGGGCTTTTGCCTCACCCGCCTCGTCTCATATTCATCCCATCTCAGTCTTGCCCTCCCTCTTTCGGGAGAAGTATATACCATAGTAACAGCTTGATGGTTGCCAATCCCATCTCGCTTAAACCACCCCGGTCCGCCCGATATGTATACAAAGACTTCTTGGATCCTTGTTTCGGAGACCTCCGTCCGGCAGTACACTTGCGAGTGACCTCCCCTGGGTCTACCATGCTTAGCATCCCTAGGCTGAGTCAATAGCTGCTTTGAGGGCGTTCGCCAAGAGATCGTCATCGGCCCTGTCCTTATTCTCTGCTGCTTGTGCTGGGGTCTCGGGGGCCGGAGCAGGAGCCTGAGGAGGTACTGGAGCCGGAGAGGGTGCGGGTGCGGATGCACTCATCGGCGCTGGGGCCGGTGCAGGCGCAGCAGCAGGTGTTGGCGTGGGCGTGTGCGGCGGCGCTGGAGCCAGGCTGACAGCTGCAGCAGGAACGGCAGGGGGCTGTGCTGGCCTGGGCGCAACAGGCTGTGCAGGCTTCACAGCAGCTTGAGGTGTCTGAGGAGGAGGGGCGCCTGCTGGACAGGCTTCGCGGGGGGTGGTGCTGGGACAGCCGCAGCGTGCTGCCCTGGAGGAGGCGCCGGCATAATGGTCGGCATGCTTTTTGCCGCTGCTGTTGGCGCTGGTGAGGGGCTGATCCAACAGGCGGGGGTATGGACGCGGGCCGGGGTGGTACGGTGCCAGCAGCGGACGCTGGACGATGAGGAGGGGGCAGATGGAGGTTGACCAGCAATCGCCGATGGCGGTCGTGGCTGCATCTGCGGTGTTGTAGCTGACGAAGTAGCGATATTCCGTGGAGGGACAGACGAGGAGGCCGGGTTCGGAGCTGGAGCCATTGGCCGCTGAGCTTGCTGGTAGGAAGTCGGCGCCTGGGCGCTTGGTTGCTGCTGTATTGGCCTTTGTTGGTATTGGGGGTTCGTCGGAGTGCCAGCTTGTTGCAATGGTCGTTGGTAAGAAGAGGGTGCTGGTGCTATGGGCTGATGGTGTTGGGACTGAGGAGCCAAGGGTCTCGGCGCCGTTGACGGCTGCTGCTGGTGCTGCTGGTGTTGCGGCTGCTGCTGCATTGTATTTGTAGTATGGCTGATGGCACCGGTTGCCTGTTGCACCTGCTGTGGTGGTCGTTGTTGCGCATAGCCTTGGTGGGATTGATACGTCTGCTGGGGTTGTTGGTGCGCAGGAGGAGGAGGATGGTGAGGATGAGGATGAGGATTGGCGCTCACAGGCGTCGCAGGACCAGCTCCCGGCGTTGTGGAACCTGGTCGTGGCGATCCGCTCAGGGAGACACCGCCGTGGTTGGAGAGCCCCGTGCCGTTAGTGGCACCGTTCAAGTAGGTGGAAGCATAAGTGTTGGGGCTGCCTCCAGTAGTAGTAGTCTGGCCGCGTGCCTGCTCCTCGGCCTCCTTCCGCGCTGCCTGGCTTGGGGCGCGCGTCTTGAGCTCGCCAGTGACGCACTGTAGATAGTACGGCATCTCCGAGTTCGTTTTGAGGAAGAACAGCTTGAGATTCCGAGCCTTGTCCTTGAGCTGGACCTGGGTTCGGTCTTTCAAGATGTCCGAGACGGTCCCGTTTTGACCAAAAAGTTGCAAAATCTGGCTCCAGTGCGGGCCCTTGACCAAGTCGAGACCTGCCATGAGAGCCTTCTCTTCTTCTGGGGTCCACGGCCTTCTCGTGGAGTGCAGGCCCTCCCTGCGGGCGTGTGCTGATGATTTCGCCACGGCTGCCTGTCGAGCTCTTTCGTACAGGATAGAGGTCGGGAGGGTCTGGCTGGGCGGAAGAGTTGTGCTTTCCGGTATTGACGACGAGCCATATGCATAACCGTCATACCCAGTAAGCTTTTCAGTGATGAGCGATGCCAGGCCGGCACTGTCGAACCCACCGTCAGGCCCGCTCCGCCTCACCTGCCCGGGGAACGCACCGGAGTACTGTGACTGGACGGCGTCCATGAGCATCAGATCTTCTTCGCCGGCCTCGTTTGGAACCTCAAAGCCATGACTCTCGGCGTAATCCAGGATGGAGTCAAAATTGGACCGGATAAATGCACTAAGGCTATCCAGGAACGAGGCGAATTGGTACTTGGCCTCAAGTGCCTCTGTTTTTTCTCAATGGTCAGCTTGCCATCCTTGTGTGTCTTTTTTGTCTTTTTGGATCGAATCGCAGTATGCTTGTTTGCTCACTTCTCTTTTCCTTATCATGACCTATTGCCTTGAGCAGATTCCGCCTGTCTGTGAAAGGCGTGACAAAGTCATCTGCAGACATGGCAAGGGTGGACTCCCTCCAGTACCCCCTCAGCTTCTCCTCCAGGTCCAGCGGGAAGAACTTGTCCATCAGGCTGTTTCTTGTTGACTCCTTGTCCTCCATGACGTTTGCGTATGCGAGGAAGCTCTGCGTCTTCTGGTCCAGGTACAGCGCAGAGATGTCCTCGGTGATCATGCCGTTTTCGGGTATCATAATCTTGAGGAAGTTGTCGTGGGCAGTAGCCATGGTCGGCCCGCCCGGTCCATAGAAACTGGCGCACATGCTTGCCAGATTCGCCATCTGGATCGTCTCGCGGTCGCCCGGGTCGTGGATGTCGAGATCGTCAGCGCTGAGGAAGACTGTAGCGTCTGTGAACAGTTTCAAGACCGCCATGAACGTCTGTCGCAGAGCCGAATACACTTTTCCGCCCTCGGTCCTCACGTCTCTGATCTGGCGGTCGGTGACCTCTGAGGGCTGCTGGAAGAGCGCGAGCAAGATCTGCACGGACTGCACGAGCGGTCAGCACCACATGGTCCCAATCTGAAGCCTAATACCTCTACCGGGCCCACTTACCAGACTCCCTAGCATGGGCAAGCCCATGGCCCGTGAGAAATATGTCGGGTTCTCAATAAATTTCATCTTTTCTAGACGTCTCCGAGGAGGCGGCAGAGGTATAGACGCCATCAAATCCATCGCGCTGTCCTCTACCGAGCCGCTCCCGTCGTTCACACCCTCCGGCTCGACCGAGCCGAGGACATTGGAGAGCTGCGCCCCGAGATCCCACGCAAGCAGGCCGGTAGCCTCTGCATCATCTTCATTACCGCCGTGGACCTCCACAACCTGATCCGGCTGGTCTTCCGCGATGTGTTCCGTCTTCTGTCTCTTCTCAGCGCCACCTTCCTCTATGGCCTCCGGCGTCCTTGACCGTTTTGCTGGGGCCACATCTGAGAGCGGAGAGATCGCTGGCGTAGGTACAGCCCCCTGGAGGATCGAGGCGAGCACGGAGGACATTCCGGCCGTTGCGCCGGACGGAGGAGTTGGTGCAGTGCCAGGGGTAGACGATGCGCCGGTGCCGTTCGTGGAAGCAGGAATGGCGATCGAGAGTGGTTGGTGGGCATGCGACACAGGCCTGGGGGTCTCCCTCGGCGGGTCCTGCACTTCTTCCTTGACTTGAACAGCCGTCTCTGATGGAGGTGCTGGAGTAGTAGCAGCAGTAGTAGGAGGAGGAGGAGGGTTGGGAGTTGTCTCGGGAGCTGGCTTCGTAGGGACAGCGTCGAGCTGCTGCTGCGGCACCGCTTCAGTCTTGATCGGCGCGGTAGGACCGTCTTTTGGACTATTCGACTCGTTCTTGGGAGGAGTTTCTGGATGGCCCGGATATATTAGAATCTGCTATCTGCGAAGGGGTCTCAAAAAGGTCTGCGACAACAGGCGCGATGGGCAATTCCCATCTTTTCACATGCCCGCCTTGACGACAATTTTGGGGCTTGGCCCATGAGAACATACCGCTTCTCTGATCTGTCGCTACGGCTGGCGCCGGCGACGCATTCTGTGGAGCGTCCGCCATCTCTTTGCAAGATACAGATTCATTCAGAAGTCCCGTGTGGTCGAATCCAGGTATGCCTGGAGGGAGAGAAGAGGTGGACTCGGAGAGCACAAGCGGGATGCGCCAGACGACGTTCGGGGCAGGGGCGGCAGAAAATTGAAGTGCCCAGGATTTATTCATGAAGTCGAAAAACTTAGCCCCATAATTAATACACCGCCTGCTTGATGCAGCCGAGGTCGGCCGGCTTATATAATAACTTACCCTCTCAGTACTACGGGGTACACATTGAGACTACGAAGGCACGACCTTGGTTCCGACTACAATAGCGCATCACGTTCACGAAGACATGCCCAGCACTTGAATGAGTATACTACATATGCAGCAAATTATGAGGCTCAAATTCAGTATAGCCTCCCACTTGCAGCAATGTTATACCTTAACCTTATTTTGGTGAGGCGAGTGGGGAAAATGTCCTCTTCTGAGGGTCAGTGACTTCGGTCATGTGGCGTCAGCTGCAAGTCTGAGGCTCAGTCGTGATTCATTAATGCACGCTCGCTTTTACTGAAGAACTTGATATTAATTTATTTATTTCATCCTTCTACATTCCTGCATAATCAATCCTTCCAAGTTCCTGCCATTCACTTTCGTTATGATGACGCCTGCGACGAGGAGCCAGGCGGCAAGAGGAACAGTCAAGTTCCCCATAATATGTCATGCCGAAGTTGATCCAGAGATAAGGTTGGTTATATCTCCATGTTGGCAGATTCATTTCATTTGACGTTTGACCCCAAGTCTGACCTGGGGACTTCAGCTTCTTAACAGCATCCTCGAGAGCGAGCATCTGGTCCTGGTTGCCAAGACGGATCTGTCTGAGCTCCTGACCAGCAGTGACCGGCCCATTGACAACCTGAACAATACCTTCAAGACACCCTTCGCCGGCACTCTTCCTCAGGATGTCCGGCTCATGTGGGACCTCATGGCCGCCGCCAGGAACAGGGATGGCATCAGCGCCAAGGCATTTATCGTACTAGACAAGCAAACAGTCAGAGATGGCGGCAGGTCCTGTCAGGTGTCAACCCACGATGACAACTCAGACAAGGACCACTATCTGGACCGTATACCTTTCCGCTGCGAAATGTCCTCGGCACTTGCCGCCCTGCGCATCATAGAACAGAGCCCAGACGGCCAGGACCGCAAGACAGCGCGAGCTCTGCGCAACGAGGCCGCCATTGCTGGAGGCGTGTGGAGCCAGGCGAGCGCGGCGAGACAGAACTCCAAGGCTGTGCGCATCATCAACCCGACTGATTATCCCCAGAGCCAGGACTGGGACGTAAAAAGCGGCTTTACGCCTTCTGAGGATCCGTTCCCATATGTTCCCTTGTTTCGCACCGCTCATATAACTCTTGAGGTAAATCAGCACATACAACCGATCTCTACCTTTTACCCTCTTTCTTCTCCCCCTTTTTTTTTTTTTTTTTTTTTTTTTTTAATTTTTCCACATTGAGTGCCTTGATCTACTCGCCAATATAGCTGATAAACTTCTCCACTTGCTCAAGACACTCAACACCTTTATCCAAGAAATCTACGACGAACGCCCAGAAGTCGACCCCTCCATCGCCCAACCATGCATCGCCATCTTCACCTCCCTAGAGTACCCATTTCACCCCGGCCCAGCCAAGCCCCCTCGCACACACTACCCCAGCCGAGTGCGACATCCTCGCCCGCCACCTCTTCCCTCCCCATGACAGGCCCCAGCTCAACTATAACCACTTCATCATCATGGACGAGCTCACTGAGCAGGCCAGGACCGTCCTGCTCGCCTGCAACTGCGAGTTTGAGGGCGCCGAGCTACAGCTGTTAAGGAGCGACTTTGCAAGGGCGCTGATCACTGTGCTAGCGCCGGACAATTCGATCTTGACTATGGATGGGATGGCGTCGCATGCAGCTATCTTTGGTGATGGAGTAAATAGAGCGTAGTGTGTGTCAGGGAGACATTATGATGCCTTGCTTGTCATAGCTTGTGCTGCGCAACAAGAAATTTGGATTTTCATCACTTGGGCACATTCAAATAATAGCAAGGTATATCGTCTTAACTAGGATCCGTATTATGTGCTGTCTACTTGATATATTACGATATCGATCATATCTACCCCACATGTATTTCACTTCCTTCCAGCCCTTTGTATTAATCATTAAGTGGCAGTCGGGGCTTCAAGGAGGCTCACAAGTTTCCACTGGTGCCAAGTTTTATATTTACGATCACGTCCGAGCCATGGCGCCTCAGGGTGTTGTGCCGGACGATTTCTATCGCTGCTTCCCGATTCAAGGCACGGGGAGAGTATTTGACACTAAATATGGGAAGCAGGAATTATTATAATATTTTTATTTTATTTTTCACAATAAGAGGACGAGAAAGTTAATCTAGTCATTTGAATATCTAGGCTGATTTCGTGAATGCGCCCTACTACATCGCAGGTATCAGCATGACCAACAACGGCCAGTCCTCGGTTCCAAGATACATAAACGCCCGGCACGATGTACTTCTTGCCCTGATGGGCTAGATGGAGAACAGGACAGCGCCCGTCTACAGTCTACATCATCGAGGCGGCCTACAACGACTTCACGACCCAGGATACCGTCACGCGCCAGAAGCCCCCTATCCTCACCCGAAGCAGGCAGAGTGTACAGGCGTGGGCGATCTGGACGACCCTGGAAGCTGAACTTGCTAGATGCTCTACTGAAACGACCAACCTAAATGTGCAGAATATGCTAATGAGCATGGATCACTGAGGTAAGGTTGCATTCATTCGAGCAGCTTACTCCTCTCCAGACCCCATGTCTTGCTTCCTGTTCCCTCCTCCTGCCCCATTTTCTGTTATTTTCTGTTTACATAATGCGACGCTGGGATCTGTCCTTTTCATTCTTGGTGCGACATGGAATCGTCATAGAACACTACAGCCACGCCTGTTATCAGATCTTGACCCTGATCACAGCATAAAGCCATGTCTTTCATCGGGGAGGTTCTTGGGTGTGAATGGCTGGAGATAGAATTTAGATGATGCAGGTCATGATCCCTCCGGCTAGCTCGGTGTCACGGCTTGCGTAAACTTATTATGTAATGGTAAGAAATGCCAGCTTTCCTTTGCGAGCCAGTATTTGAATCGCTCGGTCGAGTACAACGATGTTGGGTCTCAATGGTACGCCTCTCTCTCTGCAAGGGTCCCGGCAGCCTCGGAAGGACGAGGAAGCAGCACAGACAGTATCGCATGGCCAGAATCCGGGGTAAAGCAGTAAAGACCGTATTCACACACCTGCAGCTAACTACTTACAGTAGTGCCGAAAAAATATAGCGTCACCTTGTCTAGACCGTCACGCTTTCTAGGCCGAGACCCTTCTTTTCTTTCCCGTACTAGAAAGACTGACAAGCCACGAGAGTTTCCTCTAAACTGGACTTACTCTGGCCGCATGTTCTATCCCTCTAACAGCAAGCTATGGAGTGAGCCGCACAAGGCCGGACACAAGGAAGCAGGTAGACCTCGGGCCAAGGCGCGTACCCTCACACACCCCCCGCGCCCTCTCCGCCAGACTCACACAAGAGGAAAGTCAAAATTCAGGAGATTCCAATTAGACTACGTGTACTAACTTACTGTCTTGTCAAGATTGGTTCATTCAGGGGCGAGTTAAGCGGCTACGGGAGCCGGCGGAGTGGGCTGTGTTCAAAAGGCTTGGAGAGGGAGAGAGGCTTCGGATCGGATCCGCAAGAGAGAAAGAAAGAGAGAGAATGAGAGAGAGAAAGGCGCCCTGCGGCTCGCGGTGGGTTTTCCAGTATGTATATGCATCTTGGCAAGTTGGAAGTGGAGGGGGCTGAGGTGAGAAGAAGGCGGCCCCTTAGTTCGTCAGTGGCCACCTGCGCATAACAATCGGGGCGATGGTGGCACCCGAACGGGTCTTCTTCGTACAGTAGTGGGGCGCCTTCCTCGCTGACCATTTCCCCGAGATAAGGGGTGATTGGAACGACCGAGTACAGATAGTGTTGGTTCTGGGCAGGTTTCACACAATTGACACCCTATGAGCCACTACCTAAGTGCAGTAGCTTCCTCTCTCGGTGAGACATGTGTAAGTGGCCGAAGATGGGCGTTGTTGAGAAATAAGAAATAAGAAGATTGCTGCGTAGAGTCTTTGGAATTTAAAGGCGATTCACACTTATGCATTTGACGAGAAGAACTGGAACCATGATACATTGTGTCATGCTGATCACTGGCATCTTTCCAGGTTTCTCAGCTGCCACAGAACCAGGATGGGAACTTGTGACCCTTTTCTGGTACGACAGAGGGATAAAGGTTGAAGTTAGAAGAATGGCGGGGCTCTCTCCCCCTCCCTGTTAGTGGCCTGGCCAGCAATTGCGGGGGTGCAGAGACGTCAAACGTGGAGGGGGAAGGGGAGGGGGCTGTTTAGCACTATGGCAGCCACCCCAGCCAGTAAACTGTAGTGCGTGAGTGCTGCTGTAGTGGCTGTAGTGCTGTGTAACTGGTGATCTGCAAGACAAAGCGTCATCTAAGAAGGTTCGTGGACATGCACACTCACTCGCTGGATGTTGTACTATGTGGGAGTGGATTTGGGAGGGGAGAGGGGGACCATCTTCCTCGCCTCGTCTTCCACGTCCAGCGCCGAAATCCCTCGGTCCAAAGGAGTGCGGATCACTCCTTCAAAAGATACTTGAGTACGTCTGGCTGAAATCTGGGGAACAATGATGTTGCGTGTTTGTAATCCAATAACGTTCTTGGGTTCCAAAACAACCCTGGCACGCTGGACATGCTGGGCACCTGGGGTCGCTGGGGAGCACTAGCACGCCTCGAGTGTGGGGTTGGCCCCATCCGGGGTTGCACTATGAGCCGGGAAAGCCCCTCACTAGAGTACGCAGTACGTAGTGCATAGTAGTACTCTCCCGTGTCGAGAGGAGGAGAGGACGAAGAGGGAATGTGGTCCTCGGTTTACAGACGTCGAATAACGTATCCGTGTGGTACTATGTAGGTTGCCACACAGCATACACTCCATCCACCCCACAAAATCCTGTTGCTGATGGTGTCGTCCTGATGATGTTGAGGATACAGTATGTATGAATCCCTGCGGCATTGGCACATTGTGTACTACGTATCGTGTGTGGGCGCGGATCCGAACCTTAGCCTCGACACAGGTGTGTGTCAAGTACTCGAGGAACTATGCCAAATTGAAGCAGGGGAGCGGCAAGGAAGGAGGGAAGGAAAAAAGCCTCGCCTCTAACAAATCTACCCATCAAAGGAAAGTACTACACAGCAAGTACGTGCTAGTCTGTGTTCGAACGCAGCTTCCCCCGTTGCGGGTTGTCAACGTACCCCGCTCTGGGGAGGGACCACCCATGACGATGTCCCCTTGGCAACCCTCGCCACTTCTCTGTACCGTCTTCGTACCTGCAAACTATTTGACCCGTCGTCCTGCCCGCCCACCTCTCTCCTCTCCTCTGCCAGAGCTGCTTCATTCTTCCTCTTGTCTCTTCAATTCCTTTCCTACTTTTGATACCCATCTCGCCCATACTCCCACACTACTCTCAACGCCAGTGCCACAAGACTGGAAAACGAGCCTTCCACACAAGCCCAAACAACATACCACACACACATACACACGCACACACACGCACACACACGCACACACAAAAGCAGTCACATCCCAACCACACACTATGTCTCTGTTCACAGAACTCAAGACGCCTGTCACTGGTGCCTACAAGCAACCCACGGGACTGTACGTTATGGCCTTTCTTCTTGTCTTATTCTGCACTTCCATATGGTTTGACCGTGCCGTGGACTAACAAAGCTCCTCCCTTTGCTCCTCCGTAGGTACATCGGCGGCAAATGGGTCGAGGCCGTAGACAAGGGGAGGTTTGATGTCATCAACCCTGCCACCGAGGAGATCATCACCCAGGTCTCCGAGGGTACCGAGAAGGATGTCGACCTCGCTGTCGTTGCCGCCCGCAAGGCCTTTGAAGGCGAGTGGAAACAGACGTCGCCCAACGCCAGGAGCCGCCTGCTGCTGAAGCTTGCCGACCTGCTCGAGGCCAACTTAGACCTGCTGGCCGCCGTCGAGTCGCTCGACAATGGCAAGTCCATCAACATGGCCCGCGGTGACGTCGGTGCCGTCGTCAATTGCATAAGGTACTATGGTGGTTGGGCCGACAAGATCGAGGGCAAGACCCACGACATCGACCCGGGCATGTTCCACTACTCCAAGGTGGAGCCGGTAAGTCAAAATCCAGGGGGCAATGGTTGCTAATCGGCCGGCCGCTATAGACAGATGCTGACCCAACCTTTCTCTTGTTCCCAAAAAAATAGATCGGTGTCTGCGGACAGATCATCCCCTGGAACTTCCCTCTGCTCATGTGGGCATGGAAGATCGGCCCCGCCCTGGCGACCGGTAACTGTGTTGTGATGAAGACTGCAGAGCAGACGCCCCTCTCCGCCCTGGTGGCCACACAATTTATCGACGAGGCCGGCTTCCCTGCTGGTGTCTACAACCTCGTCTCCGGCCTCGGCAAGACGGCTGGTGCTGCCCTCGCCTCGCACATGGACATCGACAAGGTAGCCTTCACCGGCTCTACCCCTGTCGGCCGGCAGATCATGAAGGCGGCCGCCGCCTCCAACCTCAAGAAGGTGACCCTCGAGCTCGGTGGCAAGTCGCCCAACATTGTCTTTGACGATGCCGACATCGAGGAGGCCATCCACTGGGTCAACTTTGGCATCTACTTCAACCACGGCCAGTGCTGCTGCGCAGGCTCCCGCATCTTTGTGCAGGAGGGTATCTACGACAAGTTCATCGCGGCCTTCAAGAAGCGCACCGAGGAGAACAAGGTCGGCGACCCGTTCGCCGAGGACACCTTCCAGGGGCCCCAGGTCAGCCAGCTCCAGTACGACCGCATCATGGGCTACATCAAGGTCGGCAAGGAGGAGGGCGCCACGTGCGAGACGGGCGGCGAGCGCCATGGCGACAAGGGCTACTTTATCAAGCCCACCATCTTCAGCAACGTCACCCCCAAGATGAAGATCGCACAGGAGGAGATCTTTGGCCCCGTGTGCACCATCTCCAAGTTCAAGACCGAGGAGGACGCCATCGAGGCCGCCCACGACACCAGCTACGGTCTCGCCGCCGCCGTCCACACCAAGAACCTCAGCACCGCCATCCGCGTCAGCAACTCCCTCAAGGCCGGCACCGTCTGGGTGAACTGCTACAACCTCATCCACCACCAGGCAAGTTTTCTATTTTTTTTTTCTTTTCTTTTCTTTTTTTAAAAAAAAGATCCCTCTTCGTTTCCCTGCCGCGTATACTAACAAAGCTTTTATAGATCGGCTTTGGTGGCTACAAGCAGTCTGGCATCGGCCGCGAGCTTGGAGAGGCTGCCCTGTCGAACTACCTGGAGAGCAAGGCCGTTCACATCAAGCTGCAATAAGGGTGATCCGAGACAGAGGCAAGGAAGGAAATATAAAGGAAACAAGGAAAGAAATTGCCAAATGATATTCCGGTGGAGTTGGTCGTAATTTGGTCATGTATCTGCTTTGCTCAAAACAGCACCCCATCACCATTTGGCGTGATCTTTGTATAACTGTTAGCGCATCATCAACCCAGCTCACTGGATGATCAATGAATGATGTTTTTTTTTTTTTTTTTGTAATTGTTGGCCAGGAAGTTGAATAGCTTGAGCAGCTTATGTTTTGTATTAATTAATTCTTCTCAATCAAGAAATAAAATGACCTTGCTGTGGTAAGCCTGTCTTTGAAAGTCAACCGAACAGGTTAATTTATAAGAGGTGGGTGTATATACAGAGCCTTCTGCAACAAATGGCCCAGCATATTTGCTTCATACAGACTTTATGCACACCTCATAAACACAATAATCAGGCAAGCCATCTATTCCCGTGACAACAGAGCTCGCAACATGCTATGCTGTGCTGTGCTATTGTGCTGTTCACATAATTAATACAATCATCCATCATCACTCACCGTTAGGATTCCTTCCCCTCCTCCTTTTCCCTCCACTTCCACCAAGTACAATCTCCACCAGCCAACCAACCCACCCAGTACCCAGTAGACCCAAGGAGGGCGGGCGGGCGCGTTACCGCTTTATTTTTTTTTAGCGGGGGACCCCACTGACTGAACCCAACAGAGCCCAGCCCAGCCCAGCCCAGCCCAACCAAACCAAGTCAGTTTCAACACAGCACAGTAAGCGCTGTAAGTTAATTAAGTTCTGTTTTCCACTCTACCCGCGATCCTGACGCGACGGGCGCCAAAGTCAACAACCAACCTTGTGTCAACGGGTCTCCCATCCTTCGCCTGCAACCTCTTGAAATCTACCACAAAAAGAGAACCCAGAAAATAAAAAGAGAGAAACGACAAAACCCCACATACCTCCTCACCTTACCGCAATCACACACACACGCACACACAGCTTAACTCCACCCTTGTGTGTTCGTATCTCCTCTTTCCCAACCCCGCCAAGGTGGGATATCCAGAAGAGGGGAGGGGTTCAGTGGAAACCTGACCCGATCGAAAGACACACAGACAAAGAAAGAGAGAGAGAGAGACAGCGCGAGAGAGAGAGAAAGCGGGGGAGGACCAGAACAGGAAGAGGCGCACAGATCAGGAGACCAGAAAGCGGGGGAAAAAGGAGGATTTTGTTGTCCATCCGGCGCCAAAGAGAGAGAGAGAGAGAAGGGGAAAATCAAAGTAATCCCATATCGACCAACCCCAAAAATGGCCTCAACATCCACCCGCCCAGAGTTCGAACGCCAGCGCGCCGAGCTAGTCCGAGAGATCGCAGAGGTAAAGTCTTACGATCCCCCCATCCATGCCCCCTCCCCTCTCCCAACCTCTTTTTCTAAACCCAGGACGCGTTGTATTATGTCTGACTTTCACTATCCGATTTCTTTTCCCTCTCTTTTTCTAAACAGAGCTTCGAGCACGTCCTAGCCGGCATAAACAAGCTAAACCGCAACCTGGAGGCGGTCATCACAGTGGGCAACGAGTTCTCCTCCGTCGAGGCCCTGTGGAGCACGTTCGAGAACGTCATGGGCCAGGAGGGGGTGAGGAGAATCATAGTAATAATAACAGCGGAGGTGGAGGCGGGCCCACGGCGGCAGAGGAGGAGGAGGAGGAGGAAGAGGGGGAGGCGGAGGAGCAACAGCAGGGGAGGAGGAGGGGCAAGTCTGCAGGGGACGGAGAGGAGGAGCAGGTGCACGGGCGGCAGGAGGAAGAAGGGGAAGATGTAGAAGGGTAGGAGAGGGGTATGAAGAGGTGTCCGCGACGGACGATGGCCGACCCAAAAACAAACAAACAACGGTCGAGCATCTTGATATGACAGGAGACAGACAAACTTGCTTGGAGGTGCAAAACAACCATGATACCCAATAAAAATACTGCTGTTTCTATGATGTTAGCCCTTCCCAAAGGTAGAGAGACACATCAATACATCAGGCAATGATCGCAACACACGCACAAGTAATTTCATAATGCCATACTTTCAGAGGAGCCAAGCATTGTTAAAAAAAAAAAAGATATTTGGCTCCTATCCATGATCCTGCTTTCTCAATGACTAATGGGACAAATCCATGCAAGACACCAATAACAATTGCTCGACGATTTCCCTGTAGAAAAAAAAAAAAAAAAAAAAGGGGGAAATAAAATGAGACCACTGTTGCCCGTCCTGTCCCTCTCTTTGTTGATTGATGTACAGCCCCGGTTCCCGGATCGGTTCCCGGGTCGCCGCCCCCTCCCCGAACGCCTCCTTCGTCAAGTAGTGGTGGCATCAAGCCATGGATGGCATGGAGGGACAGGTGGTCCTGCTTGCGTGTGGGTTTTGTACTGCCCTCCTCGCGGTCGAAGGGGGTGAAAAAAGGTATAGAAAATAATTCTCGTACAGAGAAAAGGAGGGAGGGAGAGAGAGAGAGAGAGAGAAATATAATGCCATGGAAACAAGTAATCCTAACATTGGGCTCCCTGGTCGAGCCTCCCGCCCTGCCTCGCAGGGCGCGTATAGGGCGAACCATCATGTGGTACGCCTTTCATTTCACCACCATTGTATGTATGTATCGTCCATCATCCGTCATCGTCGTTGCGCCAGTCGGCAGGCCGATGCGAGTCCTCTCTTGCGGGCTGATTGTCCTCGAAAGGAAGCTTCATGTCGAGTCCAAGAGGAAATGATGGTCGTCGTGTGTCGCATCACGCGTTCGTTGTCATTATGCGTCCCCCTCGCCCCAGCCCCTTCTCTGTATCGCGATATTTGGGGGCGTACCGTACCGTACAGTGCCTCTTCTCCTCCTCGGAGGGGTACGATCCGACTCGTCATTAAGGTGATTGTGGGGGAAAAGAGAAAGGAGAGGGACAAAATTGGGTTCAGTCTTTGCTCAGAGCATCGGGCACTTTCTTCTCTTCTTACGAGCACCGCCGACGCCGGGGATGTTGAGCTGGCCGGCGATGCTGCTGCGGCGGCCCTTTGGAGCGGCAGTCTCCTGCACCTCCAGGTTCCGCCTATCGTTAGCGACGACGGTGACGAGGGCCTGCTCGAAGATCTCGTCGACGCCCTTCATCTCCTTGCTGCTGCACTCCATGTACTGTGCGTTCATCTTCTGGGCGACGGCCATGCCCTGCTCGCGGGTCACCGGGGTCAGGCCCTGGGTCTTGAGCATCTCAATGCATGTCTTCTTGTAGCGGAGGTCGGATTTCAGGCCGACCAGGATGAGGGGTGTGTAGGGGCAGAAGTGGAGGACTTCGGGGTACCACTATGTGTGTGATTGCAGCGCGTCAGTAATTGTTGCCTTGCCTTGGGGAGGAGGGAAAACGGAAGAAAGGGGCCCGGAGATAGACCACGCACCTTGTCCATGACATTGTCGAGCGAGTTAGGACAGTCTATGGCGAAGCAGACAAAGATAAGGTCGGTCTCTGGGTACGAGAGCGGCCGCAGGCGGTCGTACTCTTCTTGTCCTGCGGTGTCCCACAGTGCGAGCTCGACGGTCTTGCCGGTTGGTGGGTGTACTGGGTATGTGATGTAGTTCTCGAAGACAGTCGGGACGTATTTCTGTTGGTTGGGGGAAGGCGCAGGCGCCGGCACGGTCAGCAAACGGGAGTCGGTGCAGTAGTGGTGGTGGCGGTAGTAAGAGGTCTTTGTTTTCTTACCTCTGGGAAGTATCCTTGGCTGTAGCTGATCAAGAGACACGTCTTGCCGCAGCCGCCGTCACCGACGACGACGATCTTCTTGGAGTAGGCAGGGGCGTCGGTCATGGCTGTTGCTGAGGACTCGCGGCCAGATGTGGAAGTGCTCATCATAGTACTGACGGTGGCACCACTTGACCGCTGGGCTGCTTTCCTGTCGCTGCTGGCGCCGGTGCTGTAGCTGGAGGGAGTCTTGCGGCCAGATGGGTCATACTTCTCCTGGATGGGCTGGTTGTTGTAGTACGAATTCCGAGAAATGTAGGACGAAGCCATGCTCGTGTTTTTTTTTTTTTTAATCTTGTCCCCTTTCACTTTTGGGGGGGGGGTTTTGGGGCTGCGAATGGATGCGCGCTGCCAGTTAAAGGCGGGGTCCCCTACGTTGTGTTGCGAGCAGGCAGGGCAACCAGGCCTAAGGCAGTAGCAGCAACAGCAGGAGCACAGTGCAGTTGCAGTGCAGTCTCTGTCGACACAAGAGAAATTGATCTGATCCTCAAGTTGTGGTCGGCAGAAGTGGTCTTGTTTCCCAAGGTCGGACACAGTCTGGGCCACCAGCTGCAGCAAGCAGGTGACAGTTCAGATGGTAAAAGGGGGGTAGTGAAGGAAGACAAGGGTGTGGGGGTATTGTTGTCTGGCCTGCTGAATGGGCCTCTTGGAAGGTCGAGCAAGGTTTTATTGTTGTTTTAATGTTGTTCTTGTCGGTTTGTTTGTGGTTGGTCAAGGACAGAAAGAAGGTGGAATAGGTTTCTGTTGGTTGTTTTATGGAGTAAATGTGATGTGGGCAGGATGCGAGGCACTGGAGATGCAGGAAATCGATCTTTGTTGATCTCGAGGCTTTAATTCTCTTGTCGATGGTCCAGGTTTTTTCCCGGTTCAGTCAACCAAGGGACCAAGAATCCAGGATTTTTCCCAAGTCAAGGAAGGTCACGTCAGTTATTTTGAGAGAGTGTGGGAGACCCAGTGACGATGATGATGTGAAGGGGGAAGGGGCCAGAGAGGGAAGAAGGGAAGGGGAAAGGGAAAGGAAAAGAGCAACCAAGATGGGTACGGGTATATCGAGTGGGTGGGTAATGGATCTGCTTCCAAGACAAGAAGGTTGTTTCTGAGACAACACTAGTGGGCTCCTCTGGCAAATGGCAAGAAGTGGGAGGCTGGTGTTCAGACACACACCAACACACTCGAGAAGGAACACAGAGATCAGATCAGATCAGGATACGGCTGTGTCCAGATCTCCAAAGTATGTTTACTACTGAGTATGTACATACATAGTACTCGGGGCGGGTGGAGTGTCCACAGCAACGAACCAGGGGGCACAGTGGTGTGGTTTTGTAAGCTTAGCCTTTTAGCCTTAGCACTATGTTTGTATTGTGTTGTGTTCTGTGTACGGAGTACCGAGTACATTGTACGCTGCAACCCCAAGCCTCAATGGATCCTTCCTTGTGCATTGTTTTTTCTTTCTCTTTCTCTTGTCTCTCAATCCAGCCCTCCTCAGACCACATATACAGTATTAATATAGTACTTCATAGTACCTCACTCAAAATCATGCCATCTCTTCCCTCTGTGTGGAACTTCACCATGCAGCTTCAGGTGTTCAGCTCCGGTTGGCACCTGCAATTGGTAAACACAACCCAGACTGCTCAGGGACCCAGCCTGCCCAGCTGCCAGGGAGTGCAGGGCTCTGTCCAATCCCGCCCTGTCGTCATAAGCCAGAGCCCAGGGAGTTGCAGTGGACCTCGACCACCGGGAGTGGGGAGGGACCCCTTCTAGCGATTACACCCCCTGCGTCTTTTCTAAATTCAGGTGGCAGGGCAGGTTGTTTTTTCGGTGGCTGGAAACCCTCCACTACCACTGCCACCACTCCAGGCCCCTCCGGCAACCGCCTGGGGGGTGGGCACTCTGGCACTCACCTACTCACCTACTGTAATACTGACCTGTACCGGCACTACTAACAGCTCCAGGCAAACACAACCCATGCCCTTAGCCCCATGTCCCGGTCCGTGCACTCACCGGCATCACACGTCCCAGAGAAAATTCCCCCAAACCGCGACTAAATTTCTCAAGCGCGTTTCTCGCTCCGCAGAAATCTTCTCTCTCTCTCTCTCTCTCTCTCTCTCCTCTTCGGCCCGTCGTCAGCCTCAAAACAAAAAACCGGGAATTTTCAAGTGCACCACCACGAGCCTTGAAATTCAGGGTCCTCGTATTTTTTTGAGTGTGCGTGTGTGTGTGTGTGTGTGTGTCTGTATTCGTTTCGTCACTCAGGGACACCCCTTCTGAGGCCGACATACGACATAGATCATCACCAGGAACGAGGCGGGTGTGACGTATCTCAACAAATTTCCTCTTTGTCTAGAACAGTCCTTCAGTCCCTTGTTCTCGATCGATATCCACACCCACCTCTGGGCACCCGCGTGACCTGGTTTTTACTTTTTTTCTTCTCTCGTTCCTTCCGCAAAGTCCATCATCCCTCTGTTCCTTCACTATTTTTGTTTGTTCCCTTTTTCCCCCTGCAGGTCGGACCTCTCACGATCCAGCCAGGCAAAACCAGGAACAGGAACCACCACCATTCCAACCCTTGTCCTCTTTCCCCCTGCACATGCGCGCACACACAAACACACAATGGAGCAGACGGACAATATTACGACACCTGTCAAATATGTCACACTCGTCTCCTGCGACAGTTTCGAGTTCACCCTGCCCCGCGAGGCCTGCTATGTCAGCCCTTTCCTGAAGAGGTCCGTCGACCCCGAGGGTGGCTTTTTGGAGGCGTCCACGGGCCGTGTCACCCTCGAGATGTTCAGGTGAGTTTTTTTTTCCTTGGCACACCGACACCGTCCCTCCGTTGTCCACTGCCCACGTCTCCTCCCCCCTCGTTGACTCATTGGCGGTGTCGATGATGAAACAAAAGCTTTTTATCAGTTCGCTGTGTTCTTTCTGACAGAGCCTCCATCCCCCTCGTGGAAATGGACGGCCCTGCGTGAGCTTTTTTTTTACCTACACTTGATCTGAGATGCCTCCTCCCCACCCACCCACACCCCCTTCAGCAGCAGATTATTCATCCACCCTCCCAGGTCGCATGACTAATCATTGCCCAATATAGCTCCCTCGTCCTCGAGAAGGTGGTCGAGTACCTGATCTACTGGTACCGCTACAAGGACAGCGAGGACGTTCCCGACCTGGAAATCCCCGTCGACCTGTGCCTGGAGGTGCTCACGGCCTCGGACTTCCTGGGTCTCGACAGTTAGTGACACAAAAACAAGCCAACTCCGATGCAAGGATGGCGGAATGATTGGCTTCTCGACTTCATGACCCGACACGATCTCTCTCAATATTGCATGTTTCTGGGATTTGAGGAAGGCGTTCAAGCTTGGTAAGGTTTGGTAAGGACTGTGGCAACAACAAGAACTAAAGGGGCATCAGGGGACCATGAGGTTAAGTGTTTTTGTTACCATGATACCCTGAACTTGTGACAATGAAAGTCATAAGCCCTCCTTGGTCTATTTGGGACTGGGATGGGCATCTCAGTACTCGTAGGCTGTGCTTTGCCGTGATGTGCGTGATATACAGACGTACCGTTGACAATACCCCCTACCCATTCAATAAGCATATGCGTTCGGCTCCAGCTCAGTGGGTTGATCGTCTAATACGAATGGAAAATTGAAATTTCTTTCCCCCACACTCTGCTTGACTCAAGGAGTTTTTACTTCCGTTGTTGAGATCTCGCTTTTTCAGAGGGGAGACAGACCAGGCCAGACCAAGGTACTTTTCCGGATAACAAATGGTTCATTCTTAAAAACATTACACTCAGGGATGGATTGCCACACAACGAGGGATTCCACACTAGAATGAAACCAATTTGAAATTTTTGAAGACGTGTCTTTGGGTATATCTATTCACATCTTGAGCCTCATGTGTGCAACACTCATGACAGATGATGCTGTCAACCTTCAATCCAGAGACCATGTTTGCTGTACCAACACCACTATCCATTAATCCATCTCGAGCGCGCCTCTCTCTCTCATCCTCATCCTCATCACCATCCCCTACCGCGCCCTCGTCCCTCCCCTCGTCCACCACCCCGCCCTCCACCCCGCCCAAACCCGCCTCCCCTTCCCCGCCCCCCGTCCTCCAAACCCACCGCCGCCGCCGCCGCCGCCGCTCTCTACAGGTGGGCCCCGCGCCCTTCTCTCCTCGCGCTCCTCCTCGCTCGCGTCCCAAGGGTTGGTCTCCAGCCCCAGCAAGGTACAGAGCGCCGCCGTCTGTGGGTTCGTGTGCTCTCTCGGCTGAACCCCAGAGTGCACATTCCACAGCGCCGGGTCGCATCCTTCGGTGAGGGCCTGAGCCGTCTGTGCAAAGTTGTGCGGGACGTCGAGCTTCCCCGCCGCGACGACGTGGGTGTCCACCCAGGCGCGCGACTCCTCTATGAGGGGCCGATAGGCGGCCTCGCCCTCGTTGGGGGGTATAGGATCTGTGGGAGAGCCGCCTGCGGGAAGCAGCTGGTGAAAGGCACGGGTGATGGCGAGCCACTCTGGGTCGTACTGCAGACGGTAGCGGGTGTTTGGATCGGCCGCGGCCGTAGAGGGCGGATAGCTGTCGAGGTGGGACGGGTCGAAGGGGTGCAGGTCGGCGAGCTGCAGGAACTCGCGCCCGGGCTCGCACTTGCTGAGGGCCAGGAAGCGGACGGAGGTGTTGGTGATGGTCGGGGGCACAGGCTGCCCTGGGGTGGTCTTGGGGCCGCCGGCGGGTTTGGGCTGCATGAAGGAGGCGGGAAGCTGGGCACGGATGTCGTCTGGAACGGCGGTGCTGGGCGCCTCGGCTGTGTCTTTTGGCACAGAAAGTGTGTCGTCGTCCTTCTTATCTACCGCAGCGGGTGCACTGTCATTCTCATCATCGTCAAGGTCCAGTTCGATCTCGTTGGGGTCATCCACCGCTGAGATAGGAGCTGCTGCTGCTGCTGTGGTAGCCGTCGTTGACACAGGTGCTGACGGTTGAGACTGTGCAGCCTGGGCATCTTCGGCCGCCCCATCGGCCTGGTCGGTAGGAGTTGTTCCAGGCGGCGGGTAAGTCTTGATAGCTGAGAACTTCCAGTGAAGGTGTGCCGAGAACCAGTACGCAGGCCTCAGCCGGTCCATCATGTACTCTGCAGCGACGTTGCCCAGGGTCCCGGCCAGGCTCTCCTCCCTGAACATGGGCCGCTGCCTGTAGAGAGCCTGCACGTCGCCGTGCTTCTCCACGCCCCTGGGCCAGTCATGGCTCAGCCCGACGTCGACCTGCTCCCGCACCTGCAGCAGCTTCCTCATGTCGAGCTCCCTGACGTGGTAGAAGCTCTTGATATCCCCCTGCCGAACGGCAGCCTCTCGTCGTGGCCCTTGCGGTAGTCGAACCCCTTCCAGATGCCGCTCAGTCCGGCGATCCGCAGCGGGCCGACGCGCAGCACGTTGGCCGCGCCCATATAGTAGATGTTGGGAGCCGCCCAGCCGCCGTAGTACAGCTCTCGCATGTACGCGGCGGCCTCGTGGTTGCCGCCGATGAAGACAGTCAGGTAGGGCGCCGTCCGCGCCCCAGAGTAGTATTCGTGGAAATCGCCCAGCGCGCGGTACTTGGCGGGCACCGACATGACCTCTACGTCCTGACCGTTGCGTGTCGCCTGGAAGTCGCCGCATATGATGAGCAGGTCGACGCCTGGCCAGCCGCGGGCGGTGCAGGCAGCGCCCACAGCCGCATAGATTGGGTTGAGACAGCCGTGACCCTTTTGGAAGGGGGTAGGGAAGAAGAAGAAAAGTCAGCCTGGATACTCTTTCTATTGTGCATCGTCTATGTGACCGTCTGGTCGATGAGTGGCGCTAGGAAAGGGAGTGACTCACGCAGCCCTCGACAGCGACGCGGAGGCCTTCTCTTGTGAGAAGCTTTGGGCGGGGCGTGTCTGCCATCTTGGCTTGCTCGCCGTGGGCAAAGGGCTTTCCTGCTTGATGGATTGACTGACGGAGGGGTAGCAGCCTTCTTGGCAGAGTGATAAGCCTTGGTCTCATACAGCTTGAATTTCTGCGAGGCTGGGGCGCGTAGGTAGGATTGAAGTCGCTGTTGATTCGAGGAGAGAGCCTTTCGAAGGTTGTAAGCTATTAGAAGTCTGGTGGGGAGGAACGGGGAAGGTTTTATGCGCTAAGACGTTGCTACCCTCGCTAAGCGGAGGTGTCCAGGCGCTGTAGGCAAGGACCTGGACCCCCTGCACAAAGCCCCTAACTCTCAGCAACGCTCCTCCTCAACGACATAACTTTCCAGTAACGTCCAACACACATGTTATGAAACACAATTTCCGCCTCAAAAACACATCCCGCCAGAAGCCAATGCGACTATACATTTTCCTCATCTCTCCACTCAATAGCTTTCGCAGAGAATAGCCTAGTCTGTGTATGGCTTTTGCTTTTATCACTGTCGTAACACCAAATGTGCTACCTATCTACTTCTTGACGATCTGCTTGGCCCCTTTCGCCAACCGCCAGGCAGCGATGCCGTTCCAACCAATAAGCTGGTCATGATAGGTAGGAATCCAGCGATGACCGGTGACTTTGAGAGGGTAAGTACTTGTAATTACAATGTAGAGTCATCAAAAGCTTAATATGACTCACATTCAGTCTTACGGGCTCCTAGGCTTCCTGTACCGCTGAAATTAAATGTTTAAGATCAAACTTCTTGATGTAAGTATGCGTCAACGAGAGGGGAGGGTTGTTTTCTTAAGGACACTGAGGAAGCATACTAAGTAATCAAGTACTTATTAGTACTTGGAATTGAGGGCCAGCATTTCCATAACCACCTCACATCATGTATTAATTGATACTTTTTCCACGTATGAAAACACCTGATTCACGCTCATAGTTCAAACCGTAGTCATTTCTCTGATGAAATTTATGTCTGTAAGAAGTGCGTGTTATATGACCCCTGCTGACCTTGCCAAGAACCGAAGAGAAGATGCTGCCAACAAAGCTTCCTCAGGGAGCACCACAGCTATATAGTAGCTATCTAGCCACGTCAGTAACTACTGTCGGACTTAGATCTGTAGGCTTCAGATTTGTTTCTGTTGTGAGCCTCCGGAAGTCGATTTTCTGTCAAAACATTTTTCTACTAAAACGTTCTCGAATGTTTTAAAGAATGATTGCCAGATTTGCTCTTTGGATGCTCGCTTGGCCTTTGCGTCTGGTCATTTCTCAGGGCGTCATTCGTCACTGCACCGTACACCGTTAAGAGGCGTTCATAGAAGGAAGTTGTGTTGGCCGTGGAGTGAGGTCCGTTATCCTGCGTAGGATAGGCAAAGAAGAATTTGCCCTTGAATTATAATCAGTATGTATTGGGTCCTGTTTCTTGCATCCAAAACAGGAGATAGTTCATTCTTACGTGTGGAGGGGGCTGATCGCCGGTCCCGTACGGGTTGGGCTGGGTCTTCTGGAAAGCATCTGATGCATAACTGCCTCCGCCTGGCACCGCTTCAGGACCAATGTACTGTATGTTCTGGGGGTCGTGGTGAAACGAAGTAGCAGAAGCCTGTTGCCCAGAATGATATGTACTGTGAGAAGACAAGAAATGATTAGCATCCGAGCTGCCCGAGGAAAAGGTCCCTGAGCAGCATATCTCATTGCTGTAGAAGTGACAAAAGGATTCTATTCTCATTTCCTGCGAATAATTTGACGCACCTTTGGCTCTCATACGGTGGTATCCCTGTCTTCTGAGCTTGAGCTGTATTGGCGTTGGCTGTAGCTCGCTGCTTCCGGTTTCCTATAGTCACTGCTGGAGGCTCATCTTTGGAGACACTTTAGTTGATTTGGACGCTTCTGGTTGAGCATTGGGTTCATCTTACTCAAGAACACTCGCTTGCATTTCCCGCTGCATTCCGATTAGTCGCTTTCGATTACGAGATAACAGTGAATACCACGTACCATTGTATTATTATGTTGTCCAGGCCTCCGAGTGAGAAGTTGTGGCACCAGTCACAACTGGACCGCTCGTCCGTAGCGAGGCTCATGGGGATGTACCACGTCTCTCTTGGTTTGATCGGAACTTCAAAGGAGATTGTCTCGCTGAAAGGTCGCCTGTCTGGTGAAAGAAGTCTGAATGGTCCTCGCAGCAGTTTCAGACGTCTATTGTGAATAGTGGATCCTAAAAAGTTCCAAAAGTCCACAGAGACCAGATGAATATGGCCACAAGCGTCTCCCAACATGGCGAGGTTGTACATGGGTTGCTTGACACGCTCAATGCTTGTGAGAAGTCTGCGGCTCTCGTCGATACCCCTGACTGCGGTGATCATGAGGTCCGTCGGCGTCCGGGCCTCGGTGCCCATCGAAGCCAAGAGGCTGAATACCTTTGCGATGAAAAGGCCGACTTGTCGTCGATTCTTGTCCAGGATGCGTAGACTTCTAGGTGGTGTATCTACCTTCGAGCACACAAAGTGTGTCCTTCTGGTGCGTGTGTCACGTATTTCCTGGATGAGCCACCTAAATTTCAAGTCAGTAGCGCGTCTAGCCACACTGGGAGCCTGAGACTTACAATTTCACGAGCAAAGAAAGGGTTTCGAGTACTAGAGTATAGGCGAGAAATTCTCTTCCACGGCGTCCAATTCGTTGCTCAACATCGCGTGGAGAATGCTTCAACGGCAGCATTCGATACATCCTTTGCCAAGTCCGTTCTATAAAGTCTGTTATGGCCCACGCCATTTCCAGTCTCCACTCGTGAAGGAATTTGTAATTCTCGTGGAACAACCGGTGTTGCTCGTGTGGAAATCTTGACTTCGGGTGCTTGATGTCTCGGCAGGCATTTGCAACCAGAAGAAGGTTTCTATCTAGGCTTTCATTGCCTGTTCCTCTCCGAGCTATGGCGCCGACGATTGAGTCGACTAAAGCAAGGACTGGGTCGATGTCATCTGGGATATAACACGAGGGAATCCGTGTCACGTCAGTGTCAGCTTCTGCAGCGGAGCCTTCAGTCGGCGCTATTGTCGTTTGGTATCCTGTCTGTCGTTCGATGTCCGCGATCAGGTCCTTCATATCAAGGAGGTAGCATTCGTTCAATGGATTGCAGGCTCCTATCAGCATCCCAACAGGTTCTTCCTCTCCCAAGCGATATACCCAGGCTCCAGACGATCCTAATTCCACACGGTGTGAGGGTAGCTCTGCAACAAGAACAGGTTGCGGTGGCGCGTTGATGGGAAGCCCGAAGACAGAGGTGGACACAATCGTAGCATCGATTGTCAGATCGGACAGCGTGATGGCCAGTTCTGTCAGAGAGTCTGTGTCTGACTGAGCGGTGCTCGAAAAAAGTGGCGAGACCCTGTTTTGTTTGGAAATAGCTGGGTGGTGGATGGCAACAAGGGCCCAGTCCAGGTCAGGCTTCCCGTCCAGAAGCTCGGTTTCGCGGCCAGACATGCGATCCAGACGGCCAATCATGATCTTGCCCAGCTTCTCGGATAAGGGAGCCGTCGTGCACTCGACTATTCCCTCCGCTGTGTGGACGATCGGATGATCGTAGAAGGAAACAGAGCTATCACTGCCAGTCTCTGTTTTGTCATCGCCCAAGAACAGCTCCCATTGCTCCTCGGTCGAAGCAAGAACTTCCAGCTCCGACTCGTCGATCTCGAAACCGCCGGCGCACGGAGGAAGCTGGCGTGAACGGAACGCATGGGCGACGGTCAGAGCATACGCTTCTCCGCCGATCCGAAGGAAGCCTCCGATGGTCGCAGTCCCGACAAAATGGTCGTCGGTCCAGATCTCCACGGCCAGGCCGTTGAGATGAGTCGGCATCGTGTCGCCTGGTACCCACACCTTGTAATCGTGGAGCTCGCGTTGTCTGTCGTTCTGAGAACTGCACTGAGCGGTGGCCATTGGTGTATAGAGCGGAAATTGCGATGTCATAGTGGTCTGGACGGGAAGTCTAAAGCATCCCCAACCGGGAAGGAGTATGTTACTCGTGATGATAATGTCTCTGAGAGCTTTGCTGAACCAATCCAGGTCGCATACAATAGCGATGTATGGAGAAGCGTGAGCGTCGTCGATACCTATAAGCAGATATCTCAGACTATAAGAAGCGGGTGGGTTCTGGAGCATGGGCTCGCCTTTCGGGCGATGCAGCTGCCACTCATTTTCTCTTGCTATGATGGCTTCGATCAAGGTGTCTCTGAGATTGGCGGCGGCATGAGCAGGTGCTCCAACCACTTCCCACCCGACGAGCGGACGATATCCGGTATTGATGCGGAAACGTTGCGTGCCGAAGCAGTCCAGGGGTTCGGTTGGTGTGCTCTTAAGTTGGTGTCGGATAGCACAGCGTGCATATTCCATACGAGATCGTATGGGTAATGGGACCTGCTCCATCTTTCCCACTGTTGCCATTGCGATTGAGAAATTCTGGATCACATGGGCGTGGGTCCAACCAAGTTGTGTACTTGAAGGAGTATATACTATGTAGAAAGAGAAGGAAGAGGAGGAAGAGGAGGAAGAGGAGTGGGAAGAGGAAGAAGAGTCAGAGGAGTAAGAGGGGGAAGTGGGAGATTGGCCAATAACGACGAACATCACTTCCGCAGTTGGGCCATGTCGAGCTTTTGGTCCTTCCTTTTGCGGACGGGAGGGGAAGCTCAATTTTCTACTTTGCTCAGCCTCACTGATTACCCCTCCACTGCCCTGAACAGATACGTGCCCACTGCCCAGATAGTACTAGCAGTAAGTAATTAAGCACTGACGCGTAGCATTGCCTGTGCATGTGCTGTTTGCAGAGCCAATGAACGCGAAACCTCCTACAGCTTATATGGTACAGCCTACTTTGGCCTGCATTGGTGCTGCAGGATCGCCCGGGAAGTATGTAGCCAGCACGTCGGGGGAGCCTTACTTTTCTCTCCCATAATCCTGGCAGCTTGATCAAAAGAGGCCGCCACCCAGGGCCACTTGCGCTGCCTTCGAAATGCCTTTCCTCGTCTTGCTTGCATTCCTACCTCCATCCACCCCCAACCTAATGAAGGCTTCAACACAATGACCTCCTCTACAAATTTGACTGCGCTTTATCCGCTAGATTTGGATAGAAGAGAACAAATAATGGATTCGATCTGGCCCCTGCCAACGACTCCAACGGCCTCACAAAGCGCCGAGACTCTTGACGAGTTCGACGCATTTCTTAAGTTCGCTAACTGGGAATGGTGCAGAGCCAGAACTGAGCACTCCATCACCTGCGTCGACGATCTTATTTACCTTATCGGCAAGCTCCGCGCAAAGAAAGACCTGAAATTAAGCGCTCTGATTATGCATATTCAACAGGAAGAAAGGCAGCAAATGGACTTATCAGATATCAAGCTTACTGCTTCCCTTGAGCTCGCAGCACGGATCTGGCTGCTGCTTGACGTTCGGAATTTGATGCCGTCCAATCAGATCCAACTACAGGAGTCTCTCCCCTGGCCACAGACCAAGACCCTGCAGGCAGTACTGAACAACAATCTCGTCAAAAGTACAGCGCTCGATACGGGCAACTTCTGTCAAGAAATGAATGTTCACCATATGAGACGTATTGCCGGCTTCCGAGTGGAGCGGACGCATAATCTTGTTTCGCATCTTACCTTGAAGGGTTCGGTGTTATATATCTTCCATAATGTTTCCGCACTGAGGCGGATGCAACAATCCAAGTGAGACAACCCCAGCAGCCAGGCCCGCATATCACCATACTCGCCCCCAGCCCCCCACCCCCGGTTCCTCTCCCTCTGTAGCTGACTTTTCACACCAAGTGATTGCTTGCTGAGCAGAGACTTTCTCGACGAGACGCTTGCGACGATAGATCTGCTCATACCTCTGACAAGTGCCGGATGCAACAGCTGGCTGAACGAGGAGAGCAGGCGAGGCGGGATCGACGCGAATATTGTTCATCGAAAGAGACCTAACCAGCGAAAGGCGAGCTACCCATACTGGCACGAGAGGCTCCTGCTAATCGAGGAGACCTTTGAAAAGACAAACCCTAGGAGCGTTTCACAGTGGTGGTATGACAAGCGGGACATGCAGAGGTGGTGGATGTTCTGGCTCGCCGCCGGTGGCATCTTCCTCACTGTGCTCTTCGGCCTGATCCAGTCTGTGACAGGCATCATTTCTGTCGTAAAGTCTGGCTGAAGGAACATGCCGAGAAGACCAATAGAAGATACATGAACACTTGGAAAACCTTGTCAATATCAGGTGCTGCTAGTTGATTTGAGTAATTGAGAGCATAGACCCTCTTTGAGGGGACGTGAGACACTGAGACACTACCTTCAGCCTGAACCAAACAAGATATAAAACAACCTTTGGGTTAGATAAAGAACAAGGCAATGACCATTTGAATCTGTAAGAATATTAGCACCTATATCAAATGCAAAGGAGTCGTTGGGGCCAACTTATCCTCCAGGATGGAGGGCTGTCCCTTCGTCATTTCTGAAGAAGGGCCAGCCAGGGCTACTCTTCTTGAGCCTGCCCCTTTCCAAACATTTCTCGAGAACCTCCTTGCCTTCTGTAAGGTGGCCCAGGCAAGATCACCCGCGATCACCACGGCGGAACCAGACAAGTACAAAACTTTGACTCCAACTCGAGATGGGTCCTGGTTCCACTGCAGATCAGGCGAAGAAATCTTGTCAGACGCACCAAACTTAGCAAGCATCGTCCAAGAGAGCCAAGCATCCATCCCCGTGGGAACATCACACCCGCAACAAGCCACACAAATGCTCGCACGCCAGCGCACCGAGAGTAATGGTCGGCCATCATCGAACACAGCAACGCCGACATCGACGCCAAGATACCGTGACAAGTGCCACCAGGGGCCACGACAGGAGAAGCTCTTTCCGTATGGTAGCACTGCCAACTAGGACTGGTTTTTGTATCCTCTCCCGTCGAGCTGACGATGCAGCTAAGGAGGGCAAGATCGCACAAACAAAATACATCCTCAAAAATTGCGCTATCGTCTCTCGTGCAGCCCAGCTTTCTGGCAGACAAGAGGAAGCTTGCACAGCACCACGAGGGGTGAAGGGCAAGGTATCGAGTGCCCTGTGAACTCATGGGCAGAGGTCCCATGAGGACAGGTTGATGCGCCTGGTCGGAACTCATGCGAAGCATGACACACATCGGTGGCTGTTGCCGTGATGTGGTTCTGGTGGTCGGTGGTGGGGTGAACAAGAAGAGTCCGCAGCTCAGACAAGAGGGAGAAACGAGCGGCAGGGGTACCGACAGCATGACGACGAGGCATGTTGACTCGATCTGTGGAACGTATCTGTACGGGGCCTGCTGATCCTCGCTCCTTGACAATGGACAAGGATTCCGGCGAGGAGAATCAGAGGCACAGCCCTGTGGAGGGGGAAACGAAAAGATCGATCGCTTGAAGCCAGCGTCGCGCTGTTCCCCTGCCGCAAACAAAGCCTCTTGCCCGCCCAAAGGCAACAGCTGGGACAATCTGTATCGGGAAGGCAGCCGACCGAAACACAACCAGAACAGTCCATCGTGACCAGTGTTCACAGCCCAGCGGTCGAGACCCGACGAGCGACCTCAGGCCAGAGGCTCTTACCCGTTATGACTCATGGGTCAAGACCTCTCGCGCGTCCCCAGAGGAACGTCTGGACAAGCCCTCGTCGCCCTTCCACCTTTGACACCGCTGCTCCCACCCGAGGACCACTTTTCAGCGGCACGGACGTCACACAGAAGCCATCTCAGGTTTAAAGAGCAACTCAGACAGGGAAGAGCGCAAAACAGCGGCATTTACGGTCAGGGTTAAGTTCCGAGACTCGTTACCCCCTTCACAGGAAAACCGGGTTGCCATTTGATGACAACCATGGCCACAATGAAACCAGACCGCGGCGATCATCGAGATACCTGATACAGGGACGAGATGCGACGTACTGTGGGGAGATCCGGTCCAGCGAAGGGGATTCTCGAGGGAAATGCCTTTCGGCATACGAGAATCGGAGAACCGTGGGGGAGGCGTCGTGCGTTTGGGAGCGAACCACAAAAGGTTCGCGAAAGAGCTTCATCCTGGCGCGGTCCTGGCGCGATGCTTGTCGATCGTATTTACCTTGCGTATTTGCGATGGAAGACACGGCAGTCGACTGCATCTCCGACAGACCAAAGCGGAAAGACGACTGGCGACGAGGCAATGTGGGCATTGCAAGGCATTGTGAAGCCCAGTTGTGGGGGATGGAATGTAAACAAAACATTGAGAAGGCAGGTCTGGACTGGAAACAGCAGGAACGCGAATATAAATAGTGGGAAGCGCGTCAAAACGCGCTAAGGCCAAAATGGGACTAGCGCCAACTGACCTCATTCACTCAACGAGTCCAGTGACTTAGTCACCATCGTTCCACCTTTTCGACGACGCCAGCGATTACTCAGCCTTTTGCCAGGGTTCTTCACAAGGCTTCTGCAAGGACAACGACATTTTCTTCGGGCTGCTCGACAATGCTACCGCCTCTTCAACACCGAAAACTTTTGTGAGATCATCACCTCTGAGATACTCATGGACTGCCTACTCTCACAATTATGGAAGACAACAAGGCACGACGGGCTTTGGTGGACAAGCTCATCGAACTTGGTACCAAGGCAACAAGGCCCGGCGTTGGTGACGACACCCGGAGAGCCAGTCAGCGCGAGTTTGACGAGCTGGTCAAGAAAACAAGAACGTCTACTCTGATCCAGACTCTCACCTTCCTCATACAACCTGGACGAGTGCCGCCCGAGCTGAGAGCGACGCTTCTGGACGTCTTGACCCGGATGCCTCTGAGGCCCGACGGCGTGCGAGCCACCGTGGAGTTTATCTTCTCTGTGCATCCTTCAAGCACTGTCGGCTCGGCCGAAGAAGCCGCACCCCAGAAAAAGGGGGCCAATATCACACAGGAGGCTCTCAACATGGCGGCCAAGATGATTGCATACCCCCAGCGAGTGTCTCACAGGACACGTGGTACCAGACTATAGCGCCCCAGCTGTTCGTCCTACTGGATGGCGAGGATGGTATGGAGCTCATGAAGGTGGCAGCATATGTGATTGGTTTTGGCATTCTTGGCCGCAAACAGTCCGGTGCCATCGGTAAGTGGAAACCACCTGGCGTGCCGAGGGTTATTCCATGTACTGAGACAATACAGGCACGGCTGGCTGGAAAGGTATCGCAGAACCAATCCTGAGGCCTATCAACCCGTCACTTGGGTTCACACCAGACGAGGTCGCCAGCGCCAGTCAAGAGACCAATGACGTTGTAGACTTGAGCAAGCCTACTACTACTTTGTTCACTGCCGACCAGCTTGCAAAGGCTCTTCACCGGCTGCAAGCATTGCTTTTATCCCACCCGAATCCGAACCTCTCAAAAAGGCTTCTTCACGGTGTAATACTCCCACTGTGGGCTCTCGGCTCTTGGCCCCATCCTCAGCCACAGTGTCTCGAGAAATATTGCCAGCCAGCACAAAATTTGTTGAAAATATATCTCAAGATCACTACCGGGTCACAAGGATTCCAGACCTTGCTACAAGATCTTCTCTATAATGGTAATAGTGACCAGCATCTACGGTGGAAATATGAATCAACGGACACGGGCGAGATCTCGGTGGTCAAGCCCAGAGGGTTCCTTGAGGATGGATCGGTTCAGGTTGCGTGGGACGCCATCGACTCAAAGGTTGATATCTTGATCGATCTCATCAAATCCATATGCTCTGAAGGGGACATCGCGTCTATCTTCTCCAGCCTGTTCGCCAGCTGGTTTGCAGAAAACAGCAATGATAACAACGACATAACGATTTCGGAAGGGACCCGCACGGATCGATCGAACCCGCTCATTTCGTTTGTTCAAGTGAAGGTCCTACAGCAGATGATGAGCACCTTTCCATCTCAAATTGCATCTCGCTCCGACTCACTTTTGACGTTGACTGAGCCAATTTTAAGGAAGGGCACAGACTCGGTGGACGACGAAACGATCCCGGTGGCTCTCAGTCTTGTTAACATGATCATCACCGCACCCTCGTTTCAGAAGTCAAGAATGCCCACAGATGTGATTCAGTCCATTGAATCATCTCTAGAGCAGCTAGGCAGTGCTCGATTGGGAGATAGTTCTTTGACGGCCCGGAACTTATCCTTACTCATGAGGTATCGAGATGATCTGGACGACCCTTCAGATACGTCGACAGCTCCCACACAGCGCCAGGTGGAGGATCGGAAGACATACGACTTGGCTCTGTCGTACATTACTCAGGCAGACTCACCCCCGCCCGTCAGGGCGGAGGGACTCAATCTCCTTCAGACGCTCATCGTCCAAAACAGTTCCACGCTGGACATACCCGCCACCTTGGTCCTTATGTCATCACTACTGCAGGATGACGAGGACTATATCAACCTCAAGGTCATCAAGATCTTCACCCAGCTTGCCAACAAGCACCCAAAGACCGTCACCAAGGAACTGTTGGAGCGTTATGCCGACGCTAATGAAGTAGCATCAGTCGACACTCGCCTGAGGTTCGGCGAAGCCCTGCTACAGGTGATCGAGCGCCTAGGGGAGACCTTCACGGGCGAGACGGCTCGCCAGGTCGCCGAGGCTCTCCTGTCAACAGCCGACCGACGTGGGTACCGGCCAAAGACTGAAGAGAGGCAGAAGAAGGACAAGCGACTCCGGCAGATGAAACAGAAGAGAGCGGAGCAGGAATGGGGCGGACAGGTACCCGACCTGGCCGATGACGAGACAGAGGAGGAACAGGCGAACAAAGAGCTTCTGACCCAGATCGTGAGTGGCTGGGACAGCAAGCAGGGCAGTGAAGACATTCGGATCCGTGCTTCGGCATTGTCCATCTTCGCTGTCGGCATCGAGACCAACCTCGCTGGCCTGGGCCCATCGCTGGTCACTGCCAGCATTGACCTCTCTGTCAATGTCCTGACAATGGAGCCCGGCAGCGAGGCTGGCATTTTACGGCGGTCAGCTGTGCTGGTCATATTGAGCTTCGTCCGGGCCCTCAAGGACGCCAAGGACGCCGGGCGCAGAGTAGGCTTCGGTCTCACACAAGAGAGCCAGGAGGATATCAAGAGGGTACTGAACTACATTGGTGAGACGGACAACGATGGGCTGGTCAGACAGCACGCCAGAGACGTGGTGGAGAGCCTGGACAACTGGACCCTGGGATCGCTGGTCTCTGAGGCCAGGGCTCCAGATTCGACTCTCTCCAGCCTGGCTGGCTTGAGTGTTCAGCCTGGGAAGTCGATAGTGTCCAGCGAAGGGTCGTCGAGGCCGAGAATTCAGGAGCTCGACTAGGTTTGCGCGGATGCTTGTGGAAGAGGCTGGAAAATGATTTCTGCGGCTTCGCTGCTCAAATTAGTCGCATTTCTTTCTGCCACATTCCCTCCTGTCAAATTCACTTTTTCCAAAGTCACTTCCCGCTCATTCGAACCTACAGGCTCAACCTGGAATACCGGTGAATTTTCTCCTATTCACAACTGCTGCTATATCAGTCCTGACTTTCACTTTTACAATCTCAACTTACACCCGTTTTGGTTTTCTCTCCCATAATCACAGCTGCTGTGATCAACTTTGGGATTTCAGCTTTTCGCAGTCAACTGAGACGACACAACCATCAAACCTCCTTCGATCTTCGGCTGATACAATTGACCTTGAGGTCTCATCTTCCGGATTCAACTTGGACGTCTATTTAGTCACAGTTTCTCCTCAGCTGCTGCCATCAATTCCGCGTTCAACTCTACAAGCTCATCGGTTCTCCTTTCACCTCTAATTCATTTCCCTCCTACCTCCGAACCACGAATTTCGACTTCTGCTATTTGTTTAACGCGGCGCACATCAACTACCACACGCGCAATCGATCAACCTCAACTACCAACCGAACCACAAACACCGCTGTTCCTGACGCGTTTTACCCACCAATGTTTCTTTCGTTCGCGCCCTCCTATTCACACGATCCACAGTTCCTGAATCCGCAAACATCATCAACAAGCCATTTTGTATTTGTTGCACGTCGCGTCTACGAATCCTCGGGCCTTCTTCACTCTCCTCTCTTCACGACATTGATCGATCTCATCCCAGGCTAGACCTCAGCCGCGCTCTACCATCGCCGAGCCTTTCTACCCACCATTGACGGTAAGCTGAGCTACTAGATAACTATTTACACTCACAATCTATTGTTTACTTAGTGTTCCGCAAGCAGAGAAGCTATCACTACTGCCCAAGATGGCCACCGCATTCGAGCTGGCACAGTCGAAGAGGCTCGTAAAGGTGCACGAGAAGCATGGATTCAGCTGGGGCGATCACAAGCCAATCACCGACACTCTGAATCGCGATTCCCGAATCAT
The DNA here is from genome assembly GCA_021117315.1 of Immersiporthe knoxdaviesiana. Classification (NCBI taxonomy): domain Eukaryota; kingdom Fungi; phylum Ascomycota; class Sordariomycetes; order Diaporthales; family Cryphonectriaceae; genus Immersiporthe; species Immersiporthe knoxdaviesiana. The sequence goes on from CP088206.1 coordinate 227,946, forward strand.
GGTCGTCATCTCCCACTACATCAAGACTACGACCGGCCGGAACTACAATGTCAGCTCCTTTCGTGCCCTCCAAGCCGACATGTACGATACGGTTCGTTCCGCTGTGGCCCAGGACGGAAACTCCCCCGCCTGGGCCACTCCTGCCGTCATCGAGGGCGGCATGAACAGCATTCTGGAGCACGCCCGGGACAACATCCCCTGGGCGCAGCAGATCAAGCCGGGCGATTTCAAAGCCTTTTTCACTCCTCCCTCCTGAGCCGGGACATGTGGTTCCTCTACGACCACGACGACAACGACCTGGTTGGATCGGCCATACACCAGAGTCTCCGCGGTGTCGTTGCCGTCGCCATCGACAACTTTCTGGACGTCTGTGACCAGAAAGAAAACGAGTTCGCCGCCAACTACCCTCGTCAGGTTGACAGCAGCAAGGGGTTTGAGGTCCAGGGCCTGAGCCAGAGACTGCGTCACCTCAACATGGATGATGGTGACGGCTATGCGGAGAACCTCTTCAAGGACGAGGAGTTGGAGGATGATGCTGGCCACAAGGGCGATGACGTGGAGGAGGGCGGGAACGATTTCGACGTGGATGGTGATGTCGTGATGGGTTAAGCTTAGTGGGATGCGAGGTTCGTTGTTGGCGAGATTGGCAGTGACGGTAGATTTTAAATTTCATGATGACCTCATGAAGATTGTCATCTTCATTCCCCCACAACAATATCAGTCAAGTAAAGGCCTATTCTGAAAGTTTATTTCTTTGGTTCGTAGGATGTTCTGTTCCCCTCGCTTGAAGCCTAGTATCCTCTCCTCTGGACTCGATTGACCCGAATTCATCGAAATCCCAGGTGAAAATTAGAATTGGCGGCTCTTGATCAATGTGCAGGGCGGTAAAGTTAGCAACGGTATCAGTAGCAGGCTACGTAGTCTAACGGTTACTTTCGTGGGCTGCTGCAAAATATACCAAGATCAAGACCTGCTTGGCGGCCCAAGTTCGAGTATGGTCCAGGGAAAAACAACTCGTAGATAAGGCCATTGAGAGTGTTCGCAAACGGGTACACGCTGACCCATCTGCATCCGTACTTTGCACTTTACGACGCTCGCCCTAGTCCCGGCATTCCTCTGACCTTTCCTGAACAATCATCACTATTTTTTTGTTTTTATACCTTCTATATAATTCTAGGATCGATTTAATACATAAGTTCTTATAGCATAGCGCTATGTTGTTTTTATACCACGATAACCTCGCAGGAGGTTTCCCCGTGTAGGCGGGGAATCCGCCTTCCAGTCCTTACCAGATACGAGGTCAGCGTGTGTTTAATCACCGCGCGGTTACCGGCCAAGTCAGTACTGGCCTTGTACCGCTAAATATCACGCCAGCACATACTTTCCACCGGGGGCGGGGGGCGTTGTGATAGCAACCCATCTCTAGGGCATCTAGCCGGGCATTTATTTACTAGGTCATGACTATGTTCACGCTGGCTCTACGTAAATGGGGAAGATCTCTGAGGTGATAGTTGCTATGAGCACAACTATAGACTGTGATAGCCTTGGGGGTTTGCTCTTGGTGTTTGATTGAGGAAGCCTGTGGGTGTGGTCAGAGTCAAATTGTCTCTGGCATGTAAGATAAAATCATGAATCGAAAGAGTCTAACCCTTGGCCCAGTATTCCAGTATCATCAGTGTGGCGATCTTCCAGTGATCTTTGAGAAGAATAATATGCTAAATAAATTATGATTATCTTGAAACAAGAGTTGAGTGCTTTACGCGGATGTGTTGGCAAACCCGTCTCTGGCTTTTTCTAAGTGAATGGCGCGTACATAACAATGGGCCTGTCTGCATTGGTAGAAATGAAAGTTGACGAGGTAAAATCGAACAAGTTCGAATGAATGGTGGGCCATAGTGAAGGCGGTGGTACCCAGGTACTGACGCGTTGCTTTATCAATAAGCTTTGTTGCAGTGTTTGGTAAGGACGAGCAAGTGGCTGGGTAGTGTAGTGGTAACTATCCTGGCTGCTTGCAAAATGTCCAGAGAGCAAGTTCAACTCGGGCAGCCCCAAGTTCGAGTCTGATCCAGGAGAAAAACTCCGTAGAAAAGATCGCCGCGAGTGTTAGCAAACGGGAAAGCGGACCAAAACTGCATACGCACTCAATGATGCCCTCCCTAGTCCCTACATTCCTCTGATCTTTCCTGCACAATCCGTTGTTTTTTTTTTTTTTTTTTTGTCTCTCTCTCTTTCTCTTGCTGCTTTATTACAATGAACCTGTTTGTACAGGCAGGCATGATTTTGCTAGATTTGTCTCTTTCAACAAGGGCTGTTGAGATTTTAGGCAAGGATGCCAGTGCTTTGTTACTGATTACTTAGCAAAGAACATCAATGTTGTATGTAGCATTTCTGCTGCAGCAATGTGCATTATTCGAAAATGTCATCAGACATGACAAATATATGTGGCTGAAGAGCATGACACGGGAAGGAGGAGGACAAACAGCTTGCAAAAGGTTACATGAGTTCGCTAACGTTACTAAAACGACACAAAATAGCATATAACGGTGGTTTCAGAGTTCTTAATGAAACAAATGTAATTTATGAAGCTATTTTATTGCATCAAGTCCGCAAAGGCAGTGGTGTTCATGAGAGAAGAGGGGGTGTGATGTTGAGGGGGAATACCAGGGTTAGGGTTCATCAATTTACCCCCAGGGATGTGCCATCTCCAGACGCGTCTCAATTTAGCGAGACGCGTGCGTGGTCGTGCTGCCAACCAAAACATCAACACCAGCATCTCTAGTGCGCAGGTGGCATGCTTATAAAGCATGCGACCTCATGCAAACGCCCACAATGCGCGATTCAATAGTCATTGACGACTCAGAGGCCGAAGATGAAGGTTTCAGCCCCAACAACAGTCCAGCCAAGAGCACCGCAGCAGATGGTTTCATAGGCCCACCACACGGTAACGAGAAGCAGGCTGACGAGCCGACCAGCGACGAGCGATCGACCGACCCGGAGTTCTTCAAGCGGTTCTATGAAAACCAGCAGAAAGCAACGGACGAGGTTGTTCCAGATACCGGTCAGGATGCTGAAGGCGGCGGCAGCAAGGGCTCCTCACTCAGGCAGGAGAAGCACCACTCATCGTCCATTACCGATCCGATGCTGAAGACGACGACGAGAAAGGGGCGTTTGGGCAGAGCTGATGCTAAGGATCTTGCGAATCTGACCCAAATCACGACGCCAGGCGCCCCCAGTGCCAGACAGAAAGACATTTACGAGTTCGCCCTCACTGATGAGGAAGGTGAGCCTGTGCGGTCTGCCGGTCTGGGGAAAAGGAGCAGGAATGCAGTCAAGACGAATGCAAAACGGAAGAAGGGTCTGGCAGAAGACACAGCTGCCGAGGTCAGGCTACCACAGCTCTCGACTATCACCCAAGAGTCAGATGAGGAGGACAAGCCATCGAGGCCCAAGAAGAAGCAGCGGAAGAGCGCCGACCGTCAGCAGACCCAAGACGACATCCCGGACGATGTCGACTTACTGGTTGTGCCCACCAGCGCAGACATAGACAACATCGAATTGCGCAATAGCAACAACAACCAAGACAGCACATTGCCCAACACCTTGGAGGATGTGCCCGCGAGTAGGATGCTTCCGCCGGCGTCGTTCTTCATTGCTCCACCGAGTCGGCTCACCTTCAGCCAGAAGCAGGAGTACCTGCCGGTCAGCAGCCATTCTGAGCACAGTGGCGAGGAGGCTCACCAGCAGCACTCACTCCTGCCGCCGAGACACCCGACGCAAGGCCAGCGATCTTCGAATACGGAATCAACGATTGCGTACAGCACCCCGAGCCGCTACCGCTCGTCTGCGGCACCGCTGCCCAACCTGGACATCGTCAGTGGCGGCATGGCAACTTCCAGTCCGGCGCGGGCACAGATGGACAGAACACGTGGAGGCAGCTCTACCCGATCACGCCGTGCTGACGCTGATCAGTGGCAGCCTCAGTCCTCGCCGGATGAGCTCAACCCGCATCTACCACCAGCGCCGAGCCGCAAGACGAGACGAAAGAAGGATGTGGCTGTACAAGATGCCCCTGCGCACGAAGAGCCCTCGAACTCTGATAGCTTCGGGTTCCATCAAGAGAAGTACGTGCCTAGGCCCAGTCGGAGGAGAACCAGGGCAGCTGAAGCGGCAGAGAGCGTGGACGACCTGAACCAGTCTATGCCGGACACGTGCCCACCCGAAGACGACAGCCTCGAGGGCGGTCAGGAGCCGCAGCCGATGCTCATGTCTCCTGGCCGTCAGGCGCCAGAGAGCCATACCGAGAATGTCGAAGGTTTAGATGCAGAGTTCCTTGCAGCACTACCAGAGGAGCTCCGGCAAGAGGTCATATCCGATCATATCGCTCAACGATCCGCTCGCACCTCGCAGGCTGCACGTACTAGGAGTCGGGGGCTGCCTACAGAGCCTGCAAGCGAGAGGCTGCCCGCCCTCAAGGACACGCCGCAGCCTAAGAAGCGCGGGAGGAAGAAGAAAGAAGAGAAGGGGGACAACAAGGACGAAGAGCTCGTTGCTACCGATGAGCCAGAAGCAGCAGACCAAAGTCCGGCACCTACAGCAGCTACAAGAAGGAAGAGGGGCCGCCCGAAGAAGGCAGAAGCTGTCCAGCAGCCATCTGGTCCTGACACTGATCACACAAGCGCTGCAGTGGAAACAGCAGCGCCTGAACCAGCTGCTACGGGAGAGCATGAGCCGACAGGAGGTCTCGCAGTCGGTTTTACCCAGGAGCCACAAGAGAAAACAAGAGCCCCACCGAAAAGAGGCCGCAAGAGGAAGGCTGTGGAAGAAACGCCTACATCTCCAGCTCAAGTTCGAGACGAGGAGGGTCTGTCGCCCGACACGAACGAGACTGCTGAGAAGGCCCTGACTCTCTCTGCGGAGGGCTCGGGTGAAGATGCAGAGACTGGAGATCGGCGCGAGGCTCTCAAGGATATCAGTAACACTTCGTTCCAGAATGCTACAGCCGGTAGCAAGGTGGCAGACGAGGCCGTCTCGGACGATGGCGGTGGTGCGACACAGCAGAGGGAAACGCCCGAACCCAAAGCCAAGGAGGTGCCAAAGTCTGCTCCAACCACTGGTCAACAGGGCAGAGTACCGCTGAGGGTCGGCCTGAGCAAGAAATCAAGAATCGCGCCTCTGCTGAAGATTATTCGCAAATGACGACTTGATTTTTGTTCTTTTTGGTCCCTCTGCAAAATGTCATCGGCAATCTTGGCCAGAGAAGAGGGCAAGAGGGATTGTGGAAATGCAGAAAGAAGACTTCATGTCAGAAAATGGAACTAAAATGCAGTGTACCATTTCATACTGTCCATGATGTATGCTACATAAGTAGTATGTAAATGAATACCCAATTGCAGCGCACTTGTCCCTTGCAGCAGAGAAATGTGCCTAGTGTGACAGTGGGGGAAATTTTCTAGCGGCACGCTCGCGTGGGGCCGAAGCCGGCGGGACGAGTCGACGGCAGTGGATGGATTTCCCTTCTGAATCATGGCGGGGCATCGTCACCTCCCTCCTTTGCCTCCTCACACCGCCACCAAAAGCCAAATTGGCCAGAAAATCTACCCTCAGAAGGGGAACCAGCACATAAGCAACACCTACAGGCAACATGTCCAACGGTGAAACAGCCAACGGCGCCTCCAATGGCACGCATACGCCGTCGCAGCGGTACCTGAGCACCCGCGGCGAGGACAACGATGTACACGCGCCCCCGACTCCCTTCTCCCCCTACTCTTCATTATTGAATGACATTGTAGCTAACTCGAGACCTTTAACCCTTACAGCTCTCCTTCGAAGACGTCGTCCTCAAGGGTCTCGCCACCGACGGCGGCCTCTACATCCCCGAAGAGATCCCCTCCGCCGCCGACTGGCAGAGCTGGAAAGACCTGTCCTTCTCCGAGCTCGCATTCAACATCCTGTCCCTGTACATCTCCCCTTCCGAGATCCCGCCCCAAGACCTCAGAGACATCATCAACAAGAGCTATGCAACGTTCCGCCACGAGGACGTCACTCCTCTGCGACACCTGCAGGATAATCTGTACCTGCTCGAGCTGTTCCACGGCCCGACTTTTGCGTTCAAGGACGTGGCGCTGCAGTTCCTGGGCAACCTGTTTGAATACTTCCTGACGAGGAGGAATCACGGCAAGATCGGCAGAGGTGAGCAGGCGTCTCCTCTCCTTGTTTTTCTAGGGTGATTTGATGTCCAAAAAGAAAAAGAAAAAGAAAGAAAAAAAGGCTTCTGGGAACTGACTGGTCTGCTTGCTGGGGACTACAGACAGGCACCATCTGACCGTGGTGGGCGCCACATCGGGCGACACGGGCAGCGCAGCGATCTACGGCCTGCGCGGCAAGAAGGATGTCTCTGTGTTCATCCTGCACCCCAAAGGCCGCGTCAGCGTCATCCAGGAGGCCCAGATGACCACGGTGCTCGACAAGAACGTGCACAACCTGGCCGTGACGGGCACCTTCGACGACTGCCAGGACATCGTCAAGGCGCTCTTTGCGGACCCGGACATCAACTCGACGCTCAAGCTCGGCGCCGTCAACTCCATCAACTGGGCCCGCATCCTGGCGCAGATCGTATACTACTTCCACGCCTACTTCTCGCTCGTCAAGGACCCCTCGTCCCCGTTTGCCATGGGCGACAAGCTCCGCTTCGTCGTGCCTACGGGCAACTTTGGCGACATCCTCGCCGGCTACTTTGCTCGGCGCATGGGCCTGCCCGTCGACAAGCTCGTCGTCGCGACCAACGAGAACGACATCCTGTACCGCTTCTGGAAGACGGGCCGGTACGACAAGAAGCCCAGGCAGGGGGCTCGAGGCCGACGGCGGACTGGCGGCCGACGGCGTCAAGGCTGACGAGAGCGGCGTCAAGGGCACCCTCAGCCCGGCCATGGACATCCTGGTCTCGAGCAACTTTGAGCGGCTGCTCTGGTTCCTGGCGTACGAGTTCGCCGCCGAGGCTGGCATGGACGACGAGTGGAACAAGAAGCAGGCGGGCCAGGAGGTCGCCGCCTGGCTCGGCAGCCTCAAGGCCGAAGGCGGCTTCGGCGTGTACAAGGCCGTGCACATGAGCGCCGAGCGGGACTTTGAGAGCGAGCGCGTCGACGACGAGCAGACGGTGGCGACCATCAAGGACTTCTACGGCAGGCTCGGGTACATCCTCGACCCGCACTCCGCCGTGGGCGTGGCCGCCTCGCTGCGGAGCATCGCACGGACCCCTAAGGAGACGCCGCACGTGTCCCTCAGCACGGCACACCCAGCCAAGTTCGCCAACGCGGTCGACAAGGCGCTCACGGGAGCTGATGGGTACGACTTTGAGCAGAAGGTGCTCCCCTCCGAGTTCGTGGGCATGGACAAGAGAGAGAGGAGGGTCGCGTTTGTCGAGAACAGCTGGGAGGCCGTGCGGGAGCTGGTGAAGACGCAGGTCGAGGAGGAGCTGGTGGCAGAGGAGAAGGCTGCCAAGGAGGAGATCGAGGCGGATAAGCAGTAGATTGGAATTTGAATCACTCTGGGAGGGGTGCTATGTGTAAGAGCTTGTTTTTCCCCCTGTGTTTTGTTTTCCATTTAAGAGGTAGTTTTCAGTGGTAGAGAGAGAGAGAGAGAGAGAGAATAAGACGATGGAGTAGGTCTGGCATGGCACGGCGCAGTGGACGATAAAAGTATTTTCTCGAGGAAAAACCAAAGTCGGGAGAAAACAACAGCATGTATTGGGAAGAAGACAAAAAGCAACTCATAGAAACACTTCCTTGGAATCAGTGGTAATTATCACATGAATGGACTTCTAGGTGAGGAAGATGATTAAGTATTCAGTCTGGCTTCAACGTGTTTGCACTCTTTCCCCCTCTCTGCCGCAACTCATCGAGCATTGTTCTCGTCAAGCCTCACTACTCTGTACGCATTCGCTGCCTTTGAACAACCGCAGCCCTGGAATCTATGTTGACCTATCGCCACATAAATCGATCGCTCGTCTCGCGCCGGCGCAGGAACGTGTACATCTTAGAAACGCGCCATCCCAACATACAACACATCACTGTTGACCTCCTCCTCCTCCTCCTCCTCCTCCTCCTCCTCCCCTCCCGACAACCTCCCCAGGGAACGGTTTACGACCATAGACGAAATACCTTTGAAGTACAACAACACAAGTGCCTGTCAGCCTCTTACTCTCACACAATTTTGGACAATATATATAGAGGAACTTCAGTCAATCAAGGGAATCAACTCACCATGGGATAAAGCCGTGAATAGAGGTATTCCTGATGTCCTTCTTGGTCCGCTGGACGACGTCCTCGATGTCCTCTGGCGACATGCCCAGGGCGCGAAACAGCTTCCACGACGTGCCGCGGATGGCCTTGTCGGCGTTGATCATCTGCCATTTTCCCAGCATGTGGAATCTGGGGTCACTTGGCCAGTTGTTCACTGTGATTGTCGTCAGCCATTGGGAGATACATTTTGTGTGTGTGTGTGTGTGTGTGTATATATGAGAGAGAGAGAGAGAGAGAGAGAGAGAGAAAGACGAAGGACTAGAGGAACAGTAAATGAAAATCAGCTACTCACTCGGACACGGCACAACCTCCTCCACGACATCCACAAACCCAGCCTCCTGAAGCCACTGCTGGTACTTTTGTGAGATGAGAAAGTCGCGCCCGACGACCTCTCCGGCCTGCATCATGAGCTCGACCCAGCGCTCGTTCATGGTGCCGGTCGTGGTCCCGTCGGTGGAGAGCAGCTCGAACCCGGTGTCGTTGAACTCGATCCAGCCGCCGGGCTGCAAGTTGTCAAAGGCCTTCTTGATGACGAGACGCGTGTCGTCAAAGCAGGTGAAGACCAGCCGCAGGAAGATGAAGTCAAAGGGCTCGGGGAAGATCCACTCGTCCTTCTCCGAGTTCTCCTTGACGAACGAGACGTTGGGCGGGGCGTTGTCGGGCTGGATCAGGCTGAGGTCGGTGCCGGTCACATTGGACTCTGGGTGCAGGTTGGCGAACTGGATGGCCCAGATGCCTGTGCCCGTGGCGACGTCGAGGACGTTCTTGGGGGGACACGACGGGGGCGCGGTGGAGCTGGCCGTCGAGGAGGAGCGTTACCAGGCGGTGCTGGAGGTCAAGGCGGTCCTGCTCGGCCTGGAAGTACGTACAAAAATCATTAATTACATACCAGGTGATATCTCTCATCACCTACGACTTTTTCTTCTCTCCTCTCTTATTTCTCATTTCATCAAATCACGTCTCTCACAACAAATATAAATAAAATAAAATAAAAACAGTTGCTGGATCAAAGTGTAACCTACCGGGTCATTAGGAAAAAAGTACCGGCCGGTACTGTGGTTGTGGAATGTCCTGCCAGACTCCTCGTCGAGGATCGAGCCTGGCTCGGCCACCGATGCACCAGACGGCATGCGCATGAGTTCCTCGGGCACGGGCTTGCCAAGTGCGTATAGCCTATACCCATTGCTGTTGATTTGCGATGATAGCTCAGCTCGTCAGCATTATTATTATGGGATTGTTTTTTTTTTTTTTTGGAAAAAAAATATGAGAAGGAGGAGGACACAGAGTAAGGGCCTAAACGCACAAGTCCATAGCCGGTAGAATCATGGCAGGATCTGGCGCTGTAGTGTGCCCCTGCAAAAGCGGCCCCTGCGAGTAGTCAAAGCCCCCGCCATGCGCCGCCCCCGCCAGCCCCGGCTCAGAGACCCCTACCACCGCAGCAGCAGCAGCAGCAGCAGCAGCAGCAGCATCATGAGGCGATGACCCGAGAGCCTGCGAATAGTCGACACTATACGTCTGTGCTTGTTGTTGTTGTGGTGGTGGTGGTGGTGGTGGCGCGACGGCGATAGCAGGCGGCGCCGATTGCGATGAGGCCAAGGAAAAGTCGTCGAGGGCCTGCGAGGCGGCCCAGCTGACGGGGGGCTGGCTTATGTCGAAGTCTGTCTGCTGGGCGGGCGCGACGCCGAAGGGGGCGAATGCATCCTGGAAGCCATCAACAACCGGGTCTGATGGCGGCGGTGGCAGGACCTGGGCTGCTTGGGCATCGTCGGTGTTGCTGAGCCTGCCCTGGCCGTCGTCTGCCTGCTGCTGCGAGGCTGGGTCGTTTGAGAGGAATCCATATGATGCCATGATTCAGGGGTATCTAGGTCAGACAACAAACAAAAGGAGTACTCATTGCAATTGCTACCTTGATCTCTGATAGCGAGCGATTGGGCCGCGCAGCACAATTAAATGGTGAGATATTTGGGAGCCCTGGCGTTGTCATCGACGCCAAGCCTAGAGCGGCATGTTCGGCCGGAGAATTTACACACACAACACGTACAGTACTTTGGCTTGCTCGGGTAATTAGAATATGCTGATTACTGTAAGTAAATTAATTACTGTACCCACTGTAAGTACTCGCTTCAGGCCCGGTGCTGTTGGTTGACCTGGGAACCTTAATGGACCAAAAAGAAAACATCTCGATACAATAACTGAAAATCCTTTGTGAATTTTAAGTAGGGCCTGTTATAATTATTGGAAAGCCGATGGAAGACGGTCGAGATTGTGAAGGAAGTATACAAAACGCAAAGCAGGGCCAAATTACTGATAATCAGTACTCATGTAATTAATTTCCCTGTGCAGAAACGCCTCTTCCTCCCCCCCACCCGGTGTCTTTACTATGTTCCATCGTCTATTGAACTAGCTAGGTAAATTTGTATAATCAGCATCACTTTGATACTTTATCTATCTTATATGTAAGTGATCGTCATCTGTCCAGTTGCATTGAATATAATTGTTCCGAGCATGCACTACTTTGCCACTGTGCAAATCAATCCCGCGTTGTTGGATCGCTCTGTATACTAAGTAAGCAGGCGATGGTCGGTGTGTACAAGTCTCACTTGGCTTCCTTATCAGATTTTCTAAACTCTGTTACATGGACGATTCCAGGCGCAAGACCTAATTCGTTTTTTCCTTGTCCCCTTTTGCGCTGTTGGGAGTTTCTCATTCTGCGGGTCTTCTGCAGTCCAGCGAACCTGTCCGTGTCTGAGAGGATTAATGTCTGCCATGTTGCCGTCGAGATCAAAGGCCCGATATCTCTTGGGCTTCGCAGTCTACTCACGGCGGAATTTCAATTTCCTTTCGCTTGAACAATGGGGCATCTTTTATGGACTTTTCTATTAGTTCAGCAGAAAGATGATGAGGACACCGTGATCACTACGAAGGAGAAGAACAATTTTGCTTATTGATTCTCCTTCTCTACTGCTGTCAAAGGCAGAAAAGGCCTTTTGCTGTGATATGCATGTAAATATATACGTCCACACTCAATAATGGAGTCTTAATTATGTTTAGAATTCCGTCTTTCCAAAAAGAAAATTGAGACTCACTCCCAAGGAGCCACCCGCCTCCTTTATGCGCACAAGTATCTCACAAGCGGACACCTAGGCATGTCTTGTCAAGCAATATTCGCCCGATGCAACTTACTATAACAGAAAAATCTGTCAGGGCGGCAAGATGTGGTCTGAAGAGACGTCCTGTCCCCCAACACTCTGGAACGGGATCAATATCGTCGCGATGATCTGTGCCTTCTGTGAGGAATTGCCCCTGGTCCCAAAAGTGAGATCTTGATACCAGGCCTAGGATGATGGAGGAAACGTTACGGCAATAACATAAGACGAAGTTGGTTTGAGTGTCCTATAGGGGTTGTTGTGTTTGAACAGTGGTGGTGGTGGACATGCGCCTGCGTAGTCTCCCCAACGTCGGGCGTTGCTCAAATGGGGAGGAGGTCAAAAAACAGGCGACACTTGTGTCAGATGCTGAGAAAGTCTGGACAGTCAGATATTTTACATAATACAGTAGTGAAATAAATGCGAAGTGAAAAAACTGCACAGGGGTGCCTGTGTCTTTGGTATAGCTGAGGTAAAAACGTTACATTCCCCTGCGAGAAGTGGAAAAAAAAATTAGGGCGGGTACTTATAGAAAGGAACTCGGCCAGACTCTAGCGATCAGCATGATTTTTCTTCAGAAAAGGAAAGACTTTCGAAAAGCCCCACCAAACCTCTATTCCCACAATGATATGAATGATGGTCAGGCGTGGATTTGTGTTCTCGCATTATTTTTTAAGGAAACCAAGAAACCGCAAGACTTGGGCTTGTGTTACGTCCTTCCCTAAAGTGCTTCCCTTCTTTTGTGAAACCGGCGAACGCACTGGTGAAGACGAGGGCCGCTGGGGGCGGCTACAGACGGGGATGGAAGGATCCAATAGGAGAAAAAAAGAGAAAGAAAAAAATATATATATGCTTGTGTGTTAAGCGTAGGAGGTGTTGGTTCATAATAATCCCTCGTGGTGGTACCACGTTGTATGCTACGCACCTTCAAAACAAGCAGGGGGCTCAGGGTTCCCGCAGGGGAGCAGGGCGGGAGGAGAAGGGGGAAAGACTCGAGGAGACATGGATATTACTGACAACAATTAGAGAGTAATTAACATTACAGACAAGCATACATACACACATACATACGTACATACATACATGCTTTTCTAATCTAGAGTATAAACCTTGCAAGGTAATAATTACTACTTATAGTATCGATAGCCGAGAGCAAAAAGGAGGGGAAAGAAAAAAAAAAAAAAGAGATGGCGGGTGGAACCACAAGAGACAGGCTGGGGAAACCCAAACATTTCAGCCCCTGAAGTCTCTTACTTAACATAGTACTGTAACTATTATCTGTAGTATAACAACACATACTAATTAAACGGCAGCAGTTCACTCTAGACTTCACCTGTGCGCCAAAGTCGAAACGTGAGAACGTCTCAAGACACCCTACGCAGCGGGACTTTTGGTCTGAACTTCCCATTACCCCCTTTTCTACCTATTCCTCTCTTCATCGGGTTACCAACACCAGATGGCTTTCTATCAACCCGTCCCTACTCCCTCTCCCCCGCAGCAACGCTGTGAAACCTTTACTGGGTCCACTATTTTGAACTTCTGCGGCACATGCAGACATGGTGTAGTAGTTATTTTCGTTCGGCGTCTAAAAGCCAGACGAGCATGTTTGCGGACCGCAACGTCCGTCCACAGGTGCACACCTATCAGTCTTGCTGGACTGATGGGATGAGACTTGACTTGCGCGTCAAGATGGTTTCTCTCCCTGGGCCACAAAGGTGGATATGGGCCGGATGAAGCTTGAAGCGGTGTCTATTCGAGGAGTAGATGACGCGGCCGGTATTGTCTTGCTGTCAGACATTGTGCATGCTTGGGAATTATCATGGTACGTGCCATAATATGGTCAAATTTGGAGCCCAAGTATATAATATCACATAAAACGCCATTTGAAAAGATGCACACAAGTTCTCATCAACATTACCATCATCAACATCCAATTCGGACAATTCAGTCTTCTTCTCTTTCACCTTTTACATTCTTCGGCCGGTCCGTACGCTCTGGTTTAGCTTTCTTCACGTTCAACTTTCTTCTTCCTCATCATATTATTATTCTTTTATATAGACTGAATTTTTAATAATTCTCTATCACCACCACCCGACAAGATGAAGTTCTTCACCGCTTTCGTCCTCGCCCTGGCCGGTGTCGCCATTGCCGACAACGACTCGAACTCGACCTCGACCAAGGACCAGTGCAAGGAGGTCCAGAAGCTGACCAAGATCACGGACCTGGCGGCCAACACCACCAAGCTGTCGGAGCACGAGGACGGCAACGCGACCAAGATTGCCGAGTTCCAGGCCAAGGCGTCCGACGCCGCCGACAAGCTGGCCACGCTGTCCAGCAACGCCACGCTCATGACGGCCTGCCAGCCGATCTTTGCCGTTGAGGACATGAAGGACGACTGCGAAGCGATGTCCAAGATCCAGAAGGCGCAGAAGATCGTCGCCAACGCCACCCTGCTCGCCGAGAAGACGGACAACAACGCCACCAAGGCCGCCGAGATCCAGGCAAAGGTCGCGGACAAGGCCGACGAGCTGGCCGCCCTCTCCAGCAACACCACCCTGACCGCCTTCTGCTCTGTGCGCGAGGACAAGGATTCCTGCAAGGACCTGTCCAAGCTGGCCGAGAAGCAGGCTCTTGCTGCCAACACCACCGCTCTGGTAAGACAAGACTTCTCTCGCAGGACATACTGAATAGTATTAACAGGAGCCCTTCTGCAGAATGAAAAGTTCGACGGCAATGCCACCAGGGTTGCTCACTTCCAGGACAAGGTCTCCGAGAAGGCCACCAAGCTGCAGGACCTCATGACCAACACTACCCTCCTGAGCACCTGCGAGAGCCTGGGCATCTCCGTTGCCGCCGCGAGCTCCTCCGACTCCAACACCAGCAGCAGCTCCTCCGAGAGTGCTGGTGTCAACGTCAGCCCTATGGCTGGTGGCCAGTTCGTCGCCTTGGTTTCTATCTTTGCCTACGCTCTGGTCATGCTGTAAAGTTCCTGGCATCTACCCGTGGGAATAATTACTGGTGGAGAGGACCATGACACAACCTGGTTGGCAGAGTTCCAATCGACGCTGTTGCTTGGCAACTGGTCAGCTCCCATGTATGTGTGTGACAATTGTGGCGGCTGCGAAGGAGGGCAAGGAGGAGGGAAAACACCTCACCTGTCTTTACAGATAATACCCAATGCATATGCACGCCGTGCCATCTAGGCTAGCTGATGTCTCTGCAGAGGACATCAGTAATGAGAAATGCTATTCTTGATTGCCACGAGAAAGTATGACTTGATAGAATGCCCCTATTGTGACCTGGGGTTAGAATTAGATGTGGCGCAGAGTGAGCGTTGCATGTACTGTAGGCAGCTCCATCCATCCGCGTACTGAGTAAGTAAGCAGAGTAGTTATCGACGAAAATGGGTCAGTGGCTGGGAGGTTGAGGTCAAGCTTAGGGGGAAACCAAAATAGTTCTCAAAAAGAATAAGAAAATAGAAAAAGGACGGGGAAAAAAACATGCAACACCGGGTATTCGCTAATGGTCACCCACTTAACTACTAATCCGGCGGTTAGTGGCTTATTTAGGGGAGAGCAGACGGGATCCCAAGTTTTCCACTACCTATGGTCGCATGTGCTGGTAGTAATGTTTCTGGGAATTATATTGGATGGTAATTGGTGATAATCTCGACCTTGTATTTTTAGATTCAGAACCAGGTATTAAAGAATCTCGCAGTAATGAGAGTGTAAATCGCCTGCAGCCTTTTCCTTTTTGTCTTCTCTCTTTGGAGATTAGCCTTTGGAGATACCATGTAAGCACTCAGTGACATTGCCCACTGGACTCATAGTGTAAGGCCTAATGTGTCAACGATTCAAGGATTGTATAAGTCAGATTTCAGAGAAAACAAACATTCTCCTCTAAAGTTCCGTAGCAGGAGCTTTGATCAATATTGAGAAGAAAAAAATATTGACAGAAGAGGAGGAGAAGTTCACTAATCATTCCAGTTCCTCGGCTGTTCTCACTTCTCCACCTCCACAGCGGAAACTAGAGCTTCTCGCGCCTCTCTAGTCTTCTTTTTCAGAGACCACGACTAATCAACAAAACCAACCATCGAACAACTGACGACAACTCGCCAAGCAACCACCGTTTCAACACAGACTGTAGTCCCCCCCTCCTCCTCCTCTACTGGCCCAGCATCTCAACAGCATCGCTCAATCCAAGATGAAGATCACGCTATATGTCGACATCGTGTCACCATTTGCCTACGTGGCCTATTATGTGCTGAGGGTGAGAACCTCCGTTGAATCGAGATGCAAGTCAGCCAGTCAGTGATTTGACCACTAACCATTCTTTCCAACAGCACGACCCCGTCTTCAAGAACTGCGAGATCACATATATCCCGGTGTTTCTCGGCGGAATCATGAAGACGGCAGGCAACACGGCACCTATTTTTATCAAAAGTACGAGCTACCCTGCCTCGAGTCCCATACTTACTATATACACACACCCCCTACGCCACATATCTCTCACTAACCCGTAATCAAAAACAGACAAAGACAGATGGATCAACAAGGAGCGCCTCCGCTGGGCCCGCTACTTCAACGTCCCCATAGTCCCAGACGTCCCCACCGGCTTCCCCCACCAAACCCTCCCCGTGCAGCGCGCCATCTGCGCCGTAGCCCACCTGACAGGCGAGGCAGACCAGACCTCTCCCGCGGCCCAGCGCGCCATCACCCAGGCCCTCGACGCCTTCTACGAGGCCTACTGGGTGCAGGGCCGCATCGTTTCGGAGCAGGACGTGCTGAGGGATGTGGTCTCTGGTCTCCCGAGGCCGTCATCGGCAGCGGCAGCAGCACAAGGGGCTGTGGACGTGGCCAAGGTGCTCGAGGTTGCAGGTAAGGACGGCAAGGCGCTGCTGACGGCGAACACGGAGAAGGCGTTTGGCGAGGGGGCGTTTGGGCTGCCGTGGTTTGTATGTGAGAACAACAAGGGGGGAGAAGGAGGGGTTCTGGGGGGTGGATCATCTGGGATGTGTGCTGGAGTTTATGGGGATGGAGAAGCCGCGGACGGGAGGGTGGAAGGCGTTGCTGTAAGTGGTTCTTGGTGACCAAGGCACAGCAGTGTAATCGAGTGAAGGGCTATCAGGACCTATGATTCACTCGAAGCAGTAGCCTGCAACAAGGGAACAAATTCATGTTATATTAAACGAGATGGCATGATTTCTGTCCTAAGGATTAATACATGAAAGAGACGAAACATCCAGCGCGTCAATCATTCCCAGGTCTCCTCCTCCCCACTCCTTTCTCAATCCAACCTAGAACCGAGCCTGCACCTTCTCCTGCGTGTTCTGCAGCGCCCAGTCGCTCGCCTTGCTCTGGCTCCTCACAGAGCGAGCCTGTGCCTCGGTAAACCCCTTGGCCTGCGTGGCCGGGTTATACCCCAGCCCGTTGATCTTGGCTATGGCGGCATCATCCAGCTGCGGCGCGGCTTTCCCGTCTGCCCGCCTGTACACGGACACGACAGCAGCGCCGCCCAGGCCCAGGTTGTGCTGCAGGCAGTACTTTGTGTCCGCCACGGCCCTGTTGTTGGCCCAGCCGCGCAGGTGCCAGACCAGCTCGGCACACTGCGCGATGCCCGTGGCGCCGAGCGGGTGGCCCTTGGAGATGAGCCCGCCCGAAGGGTTGACGACGATTTTGCCGCCGTAGGTGATGTCGCCGCGGCGGACCATCTCGTGTGCCTTTCCGGGCTCCGAGAGGCCCAGGAAGTCGAGCGTGATCATCTCGTTGGCGCTGAAGCAGTCGTGCAGCTCGCACACGCTGCAGTCGCTGGGGCCCACGCCGGCCTCGGCGAAGGCGGTGCGGGCGGCGTGCTGGGTCATCTCGCGGCCCATGAGGTCGATGGCGCTCTTGGAGAAGAGCGAAGGGGCGTCGGTGGCGAGACACTGGCCCGCGATGAGGACGGCCTGGTCCTTCAGGTGAGGGCGGGCGTCCAGGAAGGCCTGCGAGACCAGGACGGCGGCGGCACCACCGTCGGAGGTGGGGCAGCACTGGAGCTTGGTCAGGGGCTCGTGGATCATGGGGGCCTTCTGGACCTGGTCGAGGGTGTAGACGTCCTGGAATTGAGAGTAGGGGTTCTTGACGCTGTGGGCGTGGTTGATGCGGGCGATCTCGGCAAAGTCCTCTGCCTTTGCGCCGTATCTGTGTGTGTGGTGTGGACGCATGGTTAGTCCCTCTCTCTCTCTCTCTCTCTTTCTGCGCTTCAAGACGTGAGCTATCTGGCTTACTTCTCTATGTATTCCCTGCCGGCATTGCCAAACATCTGGGCGGCACCAGGAGCCTTGGTCACGCCGCGCGTAGAGGCCATCATCAGCCCCGACGTGCCTGTGGGGTTCTCGCGGTCGTTGAAGAAGGTCTGCAGGCTGCCGGGCATCATCTTCTCGAAGCCGACGACGAGGACGCAGTCGGCAGCACCGCTGGACACATACTGGCGCCCGATGGCGAGGCCCGTGGACCCGGTGGAGCAGTTGTTGTTCACGTTGATGATGGGGATCTGGGTCATGCCGAACTGGTAGAAGACGCGCTGGCCGCAGGTGGAGTCGCCGTAGCAGTAGCAGGCGATGCCCTGCTCGACGTCGTCGTAGCTGATGTGGGCGTCCAGCAGGGCCTTGACGCCGGCCTCGAAGCCCAGCTCTGTGTAGTCGACCTTGCCGCGGGGCTTGATGAACTTGGTCATGCCCACGCCGAGGACGTAGCACGGTGCCTTTTGCCTTGGTGCCATGATGATGATGATGATGTGGATGACCTGTACCTGTACCTGTGCTTGTGATGTCCTAAGGATGGGATTGTGTTTGTGTGAATATAGTTACAATGTTCAGTCTTGATTACTTCATGGACTGCTGTGCGCGTCAAGTATGTAGTGAGAGAATGACCTCGAGAGATGACAGTAATCATACAACCCCTCACAAGAACAGCTCACTTGAGAGGATGAGTTGTTGTTTGTACATGTGTTGATCCCCGGGGACGTGGGCGGTTCGTACATCCTGCGGGGGAGAGATGCACGTCGTCAGGAAGCGAGCCGAGGTAAATGAAGTATCAAGTATTATTCCCGCCACCCACCAAAATGCGCCTTCCCCAGACAACACACACCAGCACAAAGGGGCAGTGACGGCCAAGACGAGCGGCAGCCGTTCCTTCCCCCCAGAATACTGTACGGCCCCACACATGGAAGATCCGTCCCTGTGGAGGAGAGAGACTAGGCCTGTTTCGAGGAGAAGTGATTTCACATGTTTTTTTTTTTCTTCTTTGACTTTAGACTTGTACTTTCTTCTTCTTTTCCTCTTTCCTTTTTTATTGAAAATGAGGTGAGGTTAGGTGATGTGCAAGATACAAAGAGGCAGGAAGTGAAGAGTAGATCAGCAGACTCTTGTTCAGAGCTGACCATCTCGCGCCCGGGAGAAATACGCCAACAATTTACCCACCGGATCCTTTCCAGCCGGAAAAGCCCACGAGTAGGTCGCCATAAACTCGTCAATCTCCTCGTCCATCCGCGCAGCAGCCTCAGCAGCCACAGCCTGTGCATGATCGCCTCCCCTCTCGTCTAGTAGGCCAATGCATCTCTCCAGCTCGACTTCCCCGACTCTGTACCCAAAGTCTGCCTCGTCAATGACGATAGAAAACCTGCCGTTGGCCGTGTACTCGCTGCGCACAGTCACAAATCCCGCCACCTGCCGTATGACGCTTCCTGTGTCTCGTAGAAGTAACCTGTCCAGGCTCTTGTCCTCGTCTACCCCGTCCAGACCATCGAGTCCCTCAGGCACATGCCGAGCAATCGCAGACACAATCTCTTGTGTATCTCTCGTCTCCCTGAACGCCGACCTGATGTAGTCCCCACTCACGCGCAGCTTGGCCTCCCAGCACCCATCCCTGCGACGGATGTAGACGCCCTGGTTCATCAGGACGTGGGACGGCGTGTCGAAGTAGAGGTCCTCGATCCGGCGGCCCGAGGCTGGAGTGCGCTCGAGGGAGGTGAATTTCGGGCCTCCTGCGTTGTTGGCTAGCAGGCGGAGAGAAGTGGCAGTCGGTTGAAACTTGCGCTCGACCTCGAGGATGGTGGGTTTGGCGGCTTGGGGGCGGGGGTGGTTCGTTGAATGCAGGTGACGTGCCTGCATGAGCTGGAGCAGGCGAGGTGCTGCACGTCCGCGGCTGGTGCTGAATGCAAGCATGGTTGATGAAAAGTTTCTTTTCTCTCTCTCTTTTTTTCTGATAAAAAGTTGAGATCGCATCGGCTTTGATCGAGGTTGTCCGGTTCCAATTGATTTGGGTACATCATCGGCTGCAGGCCTCCCGCAGTTTGTCTCACTTCACGGCTACTGTAGCGCGAATTGAACCAAAACTAGGAGATCGAGTAAGTGATAGAAATAGTTTAATCTTTTACTATTTCCTTTCTTTCTCATCGACTCGAAGTCGCTGTAACTCCAGGGGGCAATTGGCCCGGTCGCCTTCCCAATGCATGGGGTAATTCTTTCTTTCTTTCTTTCTTTTTTTTTTTTTAAAAAAAAAGGAAGGAAAAGAGACCCCTTTCCCGGGGGCACTCATACTTAGTACTTACCTAGTCTTCTAGCTCCACCAAAAACCTCCCAAGCAACACCCAACCAACCCTAAACTCCAAACATCCTCACACTCCTACGAGATCATCTTGTAAAGCGTTCGCGCGTCCATCATGATGGACAACCCCACCGTCTGATCGAAGAAGGAATTGCCTTCCTCCTCATGGTCCAGATGCACCCCAGCCACATCCTCCGAGTCCACCGCCGTGCCCACGACCCTCAGCTGCACCGCGTCCCCCCACGCGCCCTGGCCCGCCACGATGCGCACCACCACCGCCCTCTCGAGCTGCATGACCCGGCACACCAGGTCGCCCAGCTGTGCCGACGGCGGGGCGATGCCGAGCTTGGAGAACTGGTAGGCTGGTTTGAGGTACTGCAGCTGGTACAGCCTGGGCCCGCCGCTGGTGCTGCAGCCGCCCGCAGAGGAGGAGGAAGAAGAAGAAGAAGCTGTTGTTGCTGCTGTCACCATGCCTCCTCCTCCCCCTCCTCCACTGTTGCTGCCGACATGGCTGGGATGCTGCTGCTGCTGCTGCTGCTGCTGCTGGACGTTCTGCTGATCGAGCTCAACCCTCTGATGGTCCTGAATGAGGCGCAGGTCATAACTCCCAGGTTCATGTTCTCCCACAGCCCAGGTCAGGCCGCCTGCGTGTCCCAGCGCCATATCCCCCAGCGCCTCGTCGTTGGAGTCCAGCACGCATCGCAGGAGGAGCTTGCTCTCCTTGTTGGCAGAACCGACATCCTGCCTGTAGTTTGCATGCAGCGCCGCATTCCAGTCGGCCACCGTGTCCAGCTTGGACAGGAAGTCAGCCGTCGCCGGACCCAGCGTGCGGATATACCCCAGCACGTACGAGTCCACCTCAAACGATACCTTTCCCGGCTGCTGCCCCACAAAGTCAGCCTCTGCCGCCGCAGAGACCAGCGGGAGACGCGCCATCGGGTGGTAGCAGCTGGGCGGCGGCAACATCTTGCGCAGCAGAGACCCGCTGCCGCCTAGACCACCACCAGCACCAGCGCCCTCGGCAGGGTCGCCCATGAGCAGCGACCGGATCAGGCGCGCAAAGGCGATCAGGTCCATGTCCGTGTCCTCGAGCAGCTCGTGGGTCTTCATGTACTCCATGGTGTCGGTCCAGACCTCGAAGGCGGACTTGGAGTAGTCCATGGGGAACCGCGTGGCGTCGGCGGCCAGCCCGACGAGGCCGTAGATCTTGTCCCTGGGGTCCTCGCACAGGGCGTCCTGGTGGTCCTCGAGGAGCTTCTTGAGGGTGTGGCTCTGGTTCGACTCGTTGCGGAGCTGCTTGTCTAGGGCCAGAGGCCTCCCCCTCGAGAAGTAGAACTGGAGGAAGGTGATGAAGTGGGACCAGGGCGAGGCCCACGTGCCGAAGCAGACCTGGATCTCCCTGGCCTGCCCGATCTCCTGGATGATCCACAGCCTCTGCCAGTACCCGTCGTTGACGAGGTCTTCGGCCATCAGCTGCACCAGCTCGGCCCTCTGCCTGCTCGAGAGGGCCGGTGTCGTCGTCGTCGCCACCATGCTGCTGCTGCTGCTGCTGCTGCTGCTGCCGTTGTTGCTGCTATTGCTCCTTCTGTCGGCCTTCGCTTGGTCTGGCGATGACGATGGCGGCGGCGTAGCAGAGAAGGTGGTCTTGCCATGATGGGGCGATCCTGCTGCTGCTCCGCCGATGGGCTTCCAAGGACTTGCTGTATCGCTGCTGAAAACTGACGTCGAGATCCGCCATGACTTCTGAAATTCAGACACCTCCCACTCCTCCAGGCCATACTGCACCTGCTTCTCCCGCAGCAGCCCCTCAAAGGCATCCGGGCTGAGGTCCTTCTGGTACTGGGCGTACTTGTCCCCCAGCCACACGATCACCCGCCTGGCCCTGAAGTAGATCTGGCCCATCCACTGCACCTGGCGGGTCCGCTCCTCGAGCTCGTCCTGGTTGATACACAGCGCGTCGATCCAGAAGAGCTTGTAGCTGGCCTGCCCGTTGAGGCGCCGCAGGAACCGCAGGGCCGCCCGCAGGTTCTTGCCGATGGGGAGCTCGAACCCGTTGAGGATGATGGTTTCTTTGTCTTTTACATCGCCCCATTCTGAGAAAGGTGTGAGTGTTAGCAGCGAGGACACAATGATCTAAAGTCAAGTACGTATTGATGCACAAAGTATTACGTACTATACGACAAGGCCTCATACTTGGGCCGATCCCGAAAAGCAATATGCACATGCCGACACACAATCTGGTCCTCATCGCTCTCGGCCGGCTCGATCTGGATGAACCGCGTGCAGTCGCCCGTCGTGTCCAGCGGCCGGAACACGAGGTTGTCCATCTTCATTGTCGGGTAGCGCGCCTCCCGGTCGGTGGTGCCCGCCTTGAGCGCCCGCGGGCCGGAGCAGGACTCGGGTCTGGTGGCGGCGGCGGTGGTGGTAACAGTAGTGCTGCTGCTGCTGCTGCTGCTCTCTTTGCGACGGCGTCCTTGGTTGGCTGCCATATTAGAGTAGTCTAGGATTTCTTTCTTTCTGTCTTTCTCTCTCTGTCTTTCTGTTTCTCTCTCTCCCCCTTCCTTCTCGGAAAAGTAGAAAGAAGAAATTGTGTTCTCTTCCCCCCTCTTTCTATTTATTTTGTCGATATTGAATCGTAGCAGTGATTCTGTGACATGTTACACGAGAGGGAAACAGAAAAGACAAAATCAAATAAATAGAGTTTGGAAATAGAGCCGCTACAATTTAGCGATGAGGGAGGCTGACGGTACAGTAATCCATACCACTGCATGCTTAAGTACTGATCAACTCGGAGGAGGGAAATCAATGGTGAGATTCCGTTCAGTTCGCAAAGCCACAGGGCGCAGCACCACGACCCTGCCAAGTTCTCTCCAACAACCCACCTCCGCTTGTGGATAACGGGACTAATGCATGCCGGATGTGCACTTTGTAGGGGGATGCAATCACCCAATGTGTGTGTGTAAGTGTGTGTGTGTGTGTGTGTGTGTGTGTGTGTGTAACCGCAGCAGCAGCAGCAGCAGCAGCGCCGCACTGATTTTCTTTCTCTGTTGGCTGCAGTGTCAGCAGTAACGCATGCAATGTAACCCTTGGATGCCTGGAGGCCGCCCTCCCCTCAACCAGCCACATTGATTTGTTTTCCTATGGCCACGAGTTGTGGGTATGCTCAATCCAGGCTTGCCCTGGGACCAACGAGGCTTTTTTTTTTTTTTTTTTTTTTTTTGAACATGTTCAGATTTATGTAGTTACTGCGAACTGAATATGCTCTCTCTCTTTTTTTTTTTTTTTTTTTTTTTTTTCCTTTCTTCATCTTTTCTTTGCTCTTCTATTGAGATACCACAGCAAACATACACCACCAGTTCGCACCTAAAGATTGATCAATTCCCCGCATGGATATTCCGAGCCCCCTCAAGCCCGAGAAAACACTAGACCGGAAACCTCAAAAGAATAGCAGAATAGTGACAAATTTTTGGCCCCCTGCTTAACAAGACATATCAAAAACTAAAACTTGTCCCATTCAAATGGTCTTGTTTTTCCCTTTTCTTCTAGGTCTCTCAATTATGGTTTGTTCTGGGGATAATTTGTGGCAGAGGCAGGCCGAGTGTTGAAAGTCATACCCTCCTCGGCCGAAAAGAAGCCCGGCTCCGAAACTCATACACGCAGTCGATTCCAACAGAACAGACAGGCGTGGCACCTGTTTGCCCAGACTCAGTGCCCAGGTCCCCCTTCCAAACGATAAAATGCGCAATTCAATGATCTCAGGCATTAGTCAGTCGGATCACTATACTTACACACCGTCATCATCCGTCCGCCCGTTCAGGATAGCTGTGACTCTCGGCCGATGCCCACGGCTGAGTCTTCGCATCCGAACCCTCTCGACAG
Source organism: Immersiporthe knoxdaviesiana (assembly GCA_021117315.1). Classification (NCBI taxonomy): domain Eukaryota; kingdom Fungi; phylum Ascomycota; class Sordariomycetes; order Diaporthales; family Cryphonectriaceae; genus Immersiporthe; species Immersiporthe knoxdaviesiana. The sequence goes on from CP088206.1 coordinate 251,853, forward strand.
GGCATATAAATACGCACGAGTTCATCCTTCTTTTCTTGTGCCTCGATCATGTTCATTGCCTATGAAATCCAGATCCAGAAGACCAAGAAACAATTTCAGACTTAATCAACACATATCAATACATCTATAATTCTCTGGAGACAGCTCATCATCACAACACCCCCAACTCCGACACCCGACCTCCATATATCTACCCATAACACCATGCAGATCCTCCTCCTCGGAGCTACTGGCCGCACAGGCGTCCTTGTCCTCCAGGAAGCCCTTGACCGAGGCCACACCGTCACTGCCCTGGTCCGCAACCCAGACGCCCTGCTGTCCTCCTCATCCGCCGCCGCTTCCGCCCAGGAGAATGGCCAGCTCGCTCTAGCCCGCGGCACGCCCTTGAACCCTTCCGACGTGGCCAATGCCGTCGAAATGGCGACGTCAACTACCGCCGCCACTACTACCACTCCCACAGCAGCAGACGCGCAGCAGCAGCTTGTAGTCATATCAACCCTCAACGCCCGCCGTACTACCGGCAGCCCTCTCGCAGCCCCGCACCCGACCGACTCACCCCCACGGATGATGGCCGACAGCACCGCCAACGTCCTGTCGACCCTCTCGGCCGTCAACCGAGGGAGAGCGAAGATGGTCGTCCTCTCGGCCCTCGGCGCCGGTAGCTCCGCGCCCCACGCCCACTGGCTCCTGCGGCTTCTGGCCCGCCACAGCGGCATGCGGCACCAGTATGCGGACCATGACGCCGTCGAGGAGGAGCTGCGGTGCAGGGAGGTTGTGTTCGTCCTGGCGCGCCCGACGCGGCTTGTGGAGGACAAGGAGGACGAGGGGGCCAGCGGAGAGAAGGGTATCGCTGCCAAGGTTTTTGACGCCAGCAGAGGAGGGACGGTGGGGCTGACAGCGGCGGTGTCCAGGGGAGCCGTTGCGAGATTTCTTGTAGATGCTGTTGAGGGCGATAGGTATGATGGGGAGGCGCCAATCCTCGTCGGCTGAGGCTGTGTCGGATAGAGGTTGGCCCTCAACTCGAGGATGATATATGGGGGCAAACAAGCAAACATAAAAGAAGAAAAGCAACTTGATTGGGTATATCGTGTGATAGCGACAGTGCGGTCTATAAATGCAACTCTATATTTCTCCTACCCCCATTTCTTTTTTTCTTCTTTTTTTTTTTTTTTTTTTTGGGATGAAAAGAAAAACAAGGAGAACATAAAAAATTAAAAGATGACAAGAAAATAGAAGAAGGAAAAAGATCCCAAAAAAAAAAAAAAATATGAACGACTCTTTAATCTTTGTGGTGGGTTGGTTTGGTAGACGGTGCGCGTCTGAAGGCAGAAAAAGAAATGTCATGGATCAGACACAAAAAGAACGAGGAATTTCGGGGTATCAAGCTTTTAGGAGGTTAAGTAAAAAGAGAACACAAAAAGAAAAGAAAAAAGAGAAAAGGAATCAAGGCTGGCACCGTCAGAGGGCGGGCCGTAAGGTGGAAAATAATTGTCCATCCCGCTTCATCTCATGTCATCACCTCCCTCGTTTCAAGTTTTTCACGTTTTCTAGATTGTGTCGGAGCTCTGAAGCTAGTTCGAGCGCGGCGATTTGAACGGGCCAGGATGTCGAGTGCCTAGTTCAGGTTCATGGGCATGCTGGATAGATCCCACTGGTCCATGTCCCAGAAGGAGAAGTCTTCGAAGAACTGCTTTGGAGAAGGCCATGTTAGCCGCAGGAAGACGTACCAAGTGAACGGGTCAGAAGAAGAAGGACGGAAAAAACTTGCAGTGGCTGGATCGTACTGTTGCTGTTGTTGTTGCTGCTGCAGTTGTTGTTGTTGTTGCGACTGCAGACCCTGCGGCGTGTAAGGGTCAAGCGGCGTGCTTGGGGTAGACAGCTATCTCTGAAGATCAGTATCAGTGCACAACCCCGCCCGCGCTAGACACAGTGTGTCGTAGACGCCGTTAGCATGTCGTTTACTCACCGGCATGTTGGCAAGACCCTCAGCAGTTGTCTTGAGGGCCGCCAGACAGAAGTCGACAATCTTGCGGAGTTCCTCGGTGATTCTCCTGATCCTCTCCTCGGCGCCGTCCCACTTCACGCTGTTCAGCACGACGCTCAGCACCGTCGTGTCCTTCAGGTCACAGCTCGAGTCCTCGGCCAGGGCGATGGAGTGGTCCAGCGTGTTCTGCACCGCGCGCATCATGCCCTGCATGGACCAGACCAAGCGGTTGTCGAGTGCATCGGTAAAGCCCAGCTCGCCGGGGGCGGTGCTGGGGGCCTCTGGGCTGGGCAGCTGGCCGTTGGTGGCGACGAGGCCGAGGCCGCCGGCGCCGGCACCGCGGCGGGCCTGCTCCTGCTCGTGCGCGAGCTTGATGAAGTAGCACACGGAGAAGGCGGCCTGCATGATGTCGTGCTTCAGCACAATGTGGTACATGTGGCACACGTCCGAGTAGCCGGGCACCTGCGGGTCCAGCTCGTCCAGGTAGGTGAGCATCACCATGGACGACTTGAGGTAGCTCGTGGTGATGTGCTCGGGACACTCGACGGTGCTGAGGGCGAACGGCCGGTACAGGGCGAGCAGCGGCCGGCGGACGTGCATGTCCAGCAGGGCGCGCATGCGCCAGTCCTTAAACTTGGCCGAGGTGTTGAGGCTCTGGTTGCGCCGGGGGAACAGGTGGTTCACGTCGTCGAGGAGGCGCTCCAGCTGGGAGCCGCAGTCGAGGACCTCGCGGAACCCGCGCAGCGTGTCCAGGCTGTTGATGATGCTGGACACGCGGATGCGGTGCGGCAGGGTGCGCGAGGCATAAGCCTGCAGCTGGGTGCTGGTGAACTCGTCGATGGGCTTGGACGGCGGGAGCGAGGGCAAGTCGGGGTAGATGTCGGCGTCGTCGATGTTGCCCGGCGGCCTGCAGGTGTACTCGCCCTCGCGCACGGAGCAGGGGAGGTTGCAGGCCAGGGCGACGTGGAGGTCCATATCCATGACGGTGTACCACAGCCGCCGGCGCAGCTCTGCGTAGAAGGGCCTGATCTGTGGGAACTCGTCAGGGTCCCTGTGCAGGCCCATGGTCATGGCCATGCGGACGATGAAGCCCAGCTGCGTCCAAGACTCCTGGTTGCGTGAGCACATCATGCGCCTGGCGTGCAGCAGCAGGACCTCGCACTGCAGCGTGTTGAAGTCTACCAGCTGCTTGCCCCGCAGGCCGTCCAGCCACGCACGGGCGAGGGCGCACGCAGTAGGGGCGTGGATGCCGTCTGCACGGTCGTGGCTCAGGCCCCGCTTGTCGGTCTCGAACCTGGCGCCGAGGGACAGCATGCACATCAGGCAGGGGAGGAAGGCATCCGACACGGGCCTCTGCTGCCAGAAGGCCTCGTACTCGGCGCGGAAGGTGGGCACGTGGATGACGCGATAGAGCCCCTCGGACATGGTGATGTAGGCGTCCAGCAGGCGGTCGCAGATGGTCTTGTTGGGCAGGATATCGGCCATCCTCTTCTGTACCGGCAGCATGGAGTCGGTGAAGACGGCGATGGGCGCCAATCCCCTCCGGTTCTCCTCTGAGATGGCCCTGTAGATCTTCTGCAGCTGGCCAAAGAGGTTCCTGATGTCCTCGACGCTGGACCTGTTGAACAAGAAGTCCCTGGCCTCGTCGAACAGGTTCAGCAGAACCCTCGTGCTGTTCTGGCCGAAGAAGCGCGTCCTCAGGTTGCCCTTGACGCTGAGACCCCGGATGGTGGTTGATGCGGCAGCCACCGATGGGGGATACAGCGAGTAGGGGTCCCTGCTGCTGCTGGGGGCCCAGATTCGATCGGGTGTGGCGAGGAGCCGTTGATATAACTTTTGGAATAGTTTCTGCTGTTATTGTTGTTGTAGTTGCTGTTGTCTAGGACCAGCCTCTCCAGACGGTCCAGCCTGGCACCAAACTGGTCCACCACCGAGGCGACGGCGGCAGAAGCAGCAGCAGCTGCTGCTGCTGCACGAGCCTGCTCGCCCCCGCGGTACTGCTGAACCCGGTCACCGACTGCTGGGCCGTGGTGGGGGTGGGTGCGTCTGCGTAGGAGGAGGGTGCTGAGCGGTGCTGCTGCTGCTGCTGCTGCTGCTGGCGCTTGGCAGGCCTCGGGGAGGAGCCCTCAACGTCAGACCCTTCAGACCCGGCGGGCTCATTCTCGGTGGCATACTTGCAGGGGCCTGTTGGACTTGAGGCACTGCGAACACGGGCACGACCTGTCGCAGCGGAGCTTGCGCTGGCGGCACGAGTTGCAGCTCTTGACGGGGCGGGGCCGCTTCACAGACCTGCCCGCGGGGCCTGAGCTGTCAAACACCATAGTTGTCATGTTGGCAACTGGTGCTGACCGGTCTGCCGTCGTCTGGCTGGGAACGGTAGTAGTAGTAGTAGCAGGAGCAGCAGGAGCAGCAGCAGTAGTAGCAGCAGTAAGCGCAGTCGTTAAGCCCGGGACACTGGCCGAGGTGGTGGATCCAGGGCCGTTGTCCTGAGCCTGGACTGCTATAGGGGCTGCCATGCTCTGCCCGCGGCGGCATGAAGCTCCGAAGAAGAAGGAAAAAAGAAAAGGCAAGAAAAAATAATAATCAAAAAATGATAGGTGAGACAAAAGATCTCTCGAATCGGGGGTGGATGGAACCCGGGGCTGCGGGAAGGGCGGTCGCAGAAGAGGCCGCAGGGTGGTTGTAGGATGCACGGCGGGTTGGTGGGTGTGTGGGGTCTCAGATCGTCTTGGTGGGTGCAGATGGCGGTGTTGGTGCGAGTTGAAAAGTAATCGACGATGGAGAGTCGAAGTTGATGCATGAAAGAGCGCATAAGAGGTTGTCCCCAAGAGAGAATTGGAAAAAGAAAAGAAAGGGGGGAAAAAGAGAAGAGAAAAAAAAAAGAGGAGGGGAAAAATAAAAGCAAGAAAGCCACCCAAAAAGAAAAAGCCAGCCCGTGAGAAAGATTCCAGACGTGTGAAGCGTTTCGGCCGAGAGATGGATATATGAGAAAGTATTAAGTAGTGCAGCGGCTGGTCAGGTCGATCTGGTGTTGTACTGTTGTACTGTGGCAATAATAGCAGCAGCAGCAGCAGCAGCAGCAGTAGTAGCAATAACACCCCAGGTGATGATCAAAACGACGGGACCCAGTCCAAGTCTAGTTCCAGGCCGCGCGCTGAAGACCAGCTCAGATGATGAAAGACGTCGGGCGCAAAATGGATAGGAGTACGTGTCTTGCGTGTCTCTCGTCCTTGGCCTTCTTTGTTGAAGGTCAGAAGCTAAACCTCAAGGGATTCGGGCCCGAAGACCTGAATCGCGGCCAGAGACAATAGATGTGTTGTATATGAGTCTCACAAGCTTGTGTGGCGGTGGAACACAAGAAGAGAGGAAGACAGGAAAAAAAAAAAAAGTGATGCCGCACTTTAACCGTAACCGCTATTTTTTAACCCCCTGCTGGAGATTGTTATGGTATGATGCTGATAGGCCGTGTAGCGCCGAGTGCAAGCCTTTTTTTTTTTTTTTTTTTTTTTTTTTGGTCGGTAGGCCAGGGGGGAGGAGGGCCGGAGGTTCGGCAACAAGGCTACTATGGTAGTTTAGTCCTTGTGAGATCTCTCTTTTTTTCTTCCTTTTTTTTTTTTTTTTTTTTTCGCGCAGCTGGCACGGCTGGTTGTTGAGGCGACCTCTCGAGACAGAGACGTCCTATACAGGGCTAAGCGGGGACTAAAATTACCACAGTAGTATCAGAGGAGAGTTAAAATTGTACAGTATGCATTGGATGGGCCAGTGATATTGGGCGGAAGCGCCGGCGCTGGGTTTGTACGTACGATGTAGTGAGTAGTGGTGGTGGTGGTGGTAGTAGTAGTATCAGCAGTAGTAGTAGTAGTAGTAGTAGTAGTAGTAGTAGTAGTAGTAGTAGTAGTAGTAGTAGTAGTAGTAGTAGTAGTAGTAGTAGTAGTAGTAGTAGTAGTAGTAGTAGTAGTAGTAGTAGTAGTAGTACTGGGGTAGTACTTAATTACTGTGTAGGCAAGTCTTGTTGCTCTTCTGCTGAGGCAGCCCAACACCAGCCCAGCCTGGGGAGACGGACTGCTATAGTAGGAAAGAGTCGGGCGGGGCCTTGTTAAATCACCGCGCGGTGGGATCTAATTGCGGAAGTACAGCTGTCATGTCGATCTGTGGGAATCTCTGAAATTGTGTTGTGGGTGTTAGGCCTGAGCGGATGAGGCGAGGAAGAAGCGACTGGCTGGCACATGAGATTGCCTCGCTGCAAAAGGCCTTTCTTTTCCAGGTAGGGTCGCAGCGGCGGAGGACAAGGGTTGATGAATAGGACCTACACGATTAATGGTCGGATGGGTGAGTGTGTGTGTGTGTGTGTGTGTGTGTATGTGTGTCGGATAACGACGAGGCGAAGGGCGAGGGAAGGAAGATGATCCTCCCTCCATGCCCTGGCCCAGCACCCTGTCCTGATACGGCCAGGCCAGAAAGAGAGCCTTCACTTCTTTGAAAAAGGGAAGAAAGCAAAAAGAAGTTCGACCGGTCCGGCGGATGAGTGTCGATCTCTTCTTGGTGGTTGCACGTACCCGCATCGGGAACCAATGCAGTGGGAGGTGACCCCTGGCAGGACCAGCTTGTTGGGAAGAACAAAAGAGGGACGAAAAAGCGCTGGAACGGAGGAACGGCGTCCTATTCGGCCGGTAGGTGGGTGTGTGTGGGCGGGTGGCGGTGGTCGCTAAGAGGAGGTGGGTGGTAGATTATTGACTTGGCATGCACAGTAGTGGTGGTGATGATGATGAGAGATGCTGATCAGTGGTGAAGATCTGCCACGGCTGGAGAAAAGCATCGTGCTTGGTAGTACTACTGTACTAGCAAGTAGAGAAAAACGCTCCTGCAAGGTTCGGGGGGTCACTAAGGTTTCGGGGGAAGGGGAAAAGGAGGCACTGGCAAGGGTAGGGAACAGGGAGAGACCGCCCTGGGTGCCTGGGGGGCTACTCTTGCTTTCTCTCTCGCACAGAGGATTCGGAGGCCAGAACAATGCGGGGGCAGGTGGGAGGAACAAGTAATGTACCAGCCCTAGGAAGATACTTTGCAAGGCGGCCGCAGGCGGCAGCCCCACAAAGTCCCCACACAGCCGAGGAACTTCGACAAGAGGAAAAGATCTCTCGTCCACTTCCCGCTGCAGCCAGTAGTATTACCTTCAAGGTATCGTCTTAGGTCTAAAGGAGGCTTGAGCCTTTTTATTACACTAGCCATGACCGAGGTATTAGGTAGGAGGTTGGTTGTCTGCAGCATGCAAGCAATCTGATGTTCTCTCTACTCTCTACTCTCTCTCTTTCTTTCTTTCTTCCTTTCTTTTTTTTTTTTCTTTTTCTTTTTCACCTCTACGGCCGCCACCATCATCATCATGTTTTCCTTTTGATTACTCTATTCCTTTTTGTTTTTGCGGAATATTCCACCATAACTTTTCCGACGTCGCAACAAAGGAACTACTTTTATCTCTCTTAATATTGCTATCGTATCCACCATCCAATCATCTCCACATATCACCCTTCTTCTCTTGTCTCACATCTCATTTCCAGGCTGCTATGCAGGCGCAAGATCATGGGCAAGGTCACGACCACGGTCACGGGGTCCCAAGATGATTGGTATGGGGTCACTATGTGCTACCAAGTACTGTGCTACTATTCTTGTTCTGATTACTATGTAATATGCCCCCACCCGTGTTTCCTCCTCTCTCCCGAGGCTCCACGGGTGCCAGATGCAGATGGCATCTCCGGCAGCTGGCCCTTCCCCTCATGTTTTGCCCTGACAGCCACGTCCAACAGTATCCACAAAACTTACCTATACTGCCATATTCGAGTATAGTACCACGGCAATGTCTCCATGATCCAAGTAACGTGTCTCGCATCGGCTGTCTTGTTTCTTGTCCCTTGTCCCCCTCAGGGAGTGCGCGGGCCAGCGAAGCCCCCACAACCGCGTGCTTCGTCCATCCTCCCAAGGTTGCACATGGTCCTGTCCGAAAACGAAAGAAAGGGAGAAATGTGGACGGTGCGATATGAAACGGCGTCCTCGGCCGGATATCTCCGCCGGCGCAGACACACAAATCACGGCCTCATCTGACCATTGACTGCCTTGTCTCATCCTTTCGTCTCGTCTCGTCTCGTTCCGTCTCGTGTCCCCCGTCGCGACCAGGTTGGACAGATAGAATGGATATGAGAGAGGAAGAAGCTTCGCCAGGATTGAGTCGCCCCTCAGGTTGCAGCACTGATGAGTTGTAGTGGAGAAGATGAATCCCTGCAAACTTTCCTTGGGACAGCTCTGCATATTTGTTCCTCTCCCTCAAAGCCCCCTCCAGAACACAGAAGAGTACTAAGTATACATTGTGGAAGCAAGATAGGCAGTTCGTCGTGCCAACCCTGTCCTCCATCTTTGGCTGTGCAAAACCAAGCAAAGCTCGACCGCCGGCCGAGTGTGAGATGATCGGCGGCGATCGAGAGCCTGTTTATCCGGCTCCGCACGAAGGGAAGGTTAAAGGGGTTGAGCGAGGAGGGAAAGGGAAGAGAGAGAAGAGACAAAAAAAAAACCACCACCAAAAACCACCCAGCACAGAGGCTGTCAGAGCGCTGACTGATCGCCATGCACCGAATCTTCCCAAGCACCCTAATCCTCAAGAGCAGACACTGGAAGATGATACACAACCAAAAAGCGCATTTCAAGTGCTTAGATTAATATATATAAGAAAGAAGCTTTGCAGAGAAAAAAAGGGGGCCTTGTCCCTGCCACTGGACAAGCTTAACCGAAAGCCCGTTACCGGTATCTCGGTTCCTTGGGGACGGGGGCGAGGTCGAGAGGGACATGCTGCTTGTTTGTCTCATGGCCTTCCTAGAGCGGTAGAGTTCCCCCGCACGGATGTGGACAATGCCACTTGAGCACTCTCGGCCGACAAGGTCCCTCCTTTCATGGTGAGTATAAATGCAGTAGATTATGTATATTCCGCGCTATGTTCTACTGTGTAAGTGTATTGACCACTTCCTTTTCCTTCTTCTCTTCTGTTCAAACCAGATAGATGCCCTCCTACATGTGGTGACCAAATCGATGTTTACACATATATTAACCCCAAGTGGTGAGAGCCGAGAGACGGAGAGGGCGAACCCAACATCAACCAACGGGCCTTGCGGCGAGTTGTGTACGCGAGAGCTCATTCACGGGCGCTCACTTTCTGGCTTCACGGCCCTGTCTTCTTTCCCCTAGTAATCTGGCCCCCTTATTTGATTCAAAACCATCCATCCCACTGATCTGCGAAGCTCCTTATGACTATTGATATCATAATTGCATTGATATCATATTGATATCAAAATTGATGCTACAGTAACTTTTCCAAACTCGTCCTAGCACCAGCGACAGCCCTTTTTTCCTCTTTTTCCTTTCTTTTTTTTTTTTTTTTTTACAAAGAAACCCCCTCCCCTCTTTCTTTTCTTCTCGCCTCTAGGACTCTGAACAAGAAGGAGATTGAAAAAAAAAAAAAAAAAGGTACTGTAGATCAACTAAACCCTGTTTCAAAATAGGAACCAAAAAGAAAACTCCGCTTCCCTGCCAAAAAAAAAAAAAAAAACGTGGAAAATCCTATCCCGCTTTGGCCTTCCAGCCGTTGCGCGTGCCTGGTGTGATCAGCAAGCTTGGTGATCCAAATGGGCATCACACGTACAAAAAGGGGGAAAGATCAATGTACAAACATAGGAAAGCCCATAATCATACGTACTATGTGTGCTGTGGACATACATACTGTACTATACCATAGTAGTATCTACTTCTGCTCTGGGGTCAGTCCCGGCAGCACGTCATTGAGGCACGGCAACGCCTTATGGGGCCGATGAGTGATGTCGCTTTCTTTTTCGAGAAGCATGCATGGGCATTGCCCCTCGTGTTGTGCTGGGTTTTTGCCGAGGCGCCACACATAAAGAAGAAACCCCGAGCCAAGTCCGGGTGTATAAAGTGCTTTCCGTCATGACGGAGAATAATAATACCCTCTGTTAATAATCGTGGCAACGTGGCCACACTTTAGTACAGTAGTAATGCCATCCGTGATAGTGAGAGAGGGAGAGCGTCTTTCTGGCTGCCTGCTGGCGGATACGATTTATCCTGCCAATCGTCGCCACCGCCAGATCAGTCATTCAGCCTAAATCTAGAGAGCCTCTGGAGTTTCTCCTGGAAGCAGAAACACATTATCGAAATGTCGGGTATTGTAGCATCTGAGGTTCTGTATGCCCATGGTAGACTGTAGGCTCGTAAAGGGCCGGCTGTGCAGGCAAGATAGCGCGTCACATCACTGGGAGACAGAGAACACCACAGTGTAGCCAGAAAAGACAATATGCTTTGTTGGTACTTCATGTAAACTTCACCACCTTGATCCAATGTAGGACAGGCCGCCTGGGTCTGCAGGCTCGGACATTCCTCCTCAGACCGCGCATCTCCTCCTCGAAGCTCCATCTCCAAGGACCCCCGACCCCCTCGCCCTTTCTTCTCGTTATACACGTATTTATTATCATTCTTCCCCCACCATCTCTCTCTCTCTCTCTCTCTCTTGTTTCCTGCTGTCGTCTACTCCTGCTTTGCCGCCTCCTCAGCAGCCTCCTTCTCCGCCTTGGCCGCCTCGTCCGGGTTCTCGGCGGCCCACGTGTCCCACTTGTGCGTCGCCTTGCCCGTCTTGCTGATCTTCTGGAAGATGGCGTCCTCCTTGTCGGGTTGCGTCTTGAAGGTTGCGTACTGGCCCTTGAGGTTGACGTTGAAGTCGTCGACGTCGCCGTTTTCTGTTGTTGAGATGTATTGTGATTAGCATTTCGGGTTGGGTAGGAAGACGGAAGGACGACGAGAGGAGGGAAAGAAGGCAAAGGCACTGCAGGTGGACTCACCCCTCGCCTTGTTCAGCACCCGCGTCACGGCACCGGAGCATCCGCCGCAGCTCATGGCGACGTGGTACTTGAACTCCTGCGAATCGGCCATTGTGTGTGTGTGTGGAAGATGTTTCGATGAGTAGTGAGTGGTGTTTGTGGTAGAACGTGAGACGTGGTGTTGTGAGCTTTCGTAGGGTAAAGAGAAAAGGAACAATGTTGCTCTTGTCGTCGTGGCTTTGGGGGGTAATTTGTATTGTTTTTAATTGAACACCTGGAGAAGAGCAGGAGCGGGACACAGGACGGGGAAGGTACGTCAGCTCCGTGTTTCGCGTTACTGTCAGGCAACGTCGCAGTGGGGTTAAAAAAGGTTCCGCGGGGGCTGGTTTAAGGGTGCTGGTACAGCACGGGTAAAACAGTTGCAATCGAGTTGTCTGCCTTTTTTTTTTTTTTTCCTCCTTCTAGATTTGAATGAGAGACAAGGCAAAGCATGAGAATACCCTCTGCTTAAATATTCCTTTCTTTTGCTGGACTCTTCTCGAGCACGATTAATAATTGGCCCCAAAGGCCCAGCCATGGCGCCCTTCCTTCTTAGCTGACGCTGGCAACCGCACAAAGCGCGCACACACGTAACAAGGACACTTTTTGTCAGGAACACACAGGCCAGGCATTGCGCCATCCATGCCTCACACTCTATCATCCATTGATTGCTAATAGTGTGTCTTGTTCTAGCCGCACACCCCTTGTAAAACTTGCTCAGAGGGGGCGTTCTTGAGACCTATCTGTGACGGTAGTACATTTTTTCCATACAGTTCGTTTAATCTCGCTTGTTGAGCATAAATTGTTCTTTTGCCAGAGTATATGTCCTCTGCTTTTTAAAATTTACAATTATACTTCAGCCCCGTTCCAGAATTGGATTGGTCATCATGATATTGTCCAGTAGTATGTGAACACTTGGTCTGTACTAGTTGATACAATGCGATAGTACGTCCGTACTGTGTACACACCTCTGGGAGCTCCTGTCTCCACGTGGTGACTCGTCCTAATCATCAATCCTTGTAATGTTTGCCGGTATCCGAGACGAGCACCTCTTAGGCCTAAAATTTACACAGGACTGATGGTGTTTGATCACAGCGACAAAACTTCGACTTATGAAGCTAGTCTCTCTGTCTCTTCTTCTTCTTCCTCTTCATTTTCCTCTTAAGGCCTCGGCTCGTCATGCTCCGAGGGCGGCACGCCACCGTCGCCCTCGTTCTCATCCACACGACCATGAGCAGATGTACCTGTGCCTGCATCCGCGGCTCCAGTCGCCTCCGCAGCACCATCGGCTGCATCACCGGACCCCTGCCCGGCGATGGCGCGCATCATCCGCTGGATCGCAGCCATGAGCCCGCTGCCGCCGCCGCGGCCCTCCTCGGCCATAGCCGCATCCATCTCGTCGTACATGGCTGCATCCTCGGCCGAGAGCTCTCTGTCGGGCCCCGCCAGCTCCACCCCTGTCCATCACAGCCTGCATGGCCGGGTTCAGATGGAACTGCTCGAGACGACCTAGGTTTGACCGCCACGGTATGTCCTGCCACTCCTGGGAGAAGATGTTCTCCTGGCGCGGGGGCGGCATAGGGTCGTAGTCGAAGTTCGGCGTAGCGTGCAGCATGCTCGGGGGCACGAGCCCCATCAGGTCCGGCGAGTTTTCTAGGTAGACGAAGCGAGCGATGCTGAGCGGTAGGTTTTTGGCAGCAGGCAGGGCGAACATGTCGACCTTGGTGGCCTGTTCGCCCGCCTCCTTGAGGAGCTCGGCGCCGTCGCGCTTCCAGAGGTTCTTGGCCGTGAGGACGTAGAGCTCCGTGTACAGTTTCTCGTTGTCGTCCCGGGGCTGGCAGCCCCAGACTGGCCGTGGTGTGTCGATGTTCACGGCGCTGCAGATGGCCGCGTAGAGCCAGGGCAGCGTCTCCATGCCCCTGACCAGATCCCGCAGGGCCCCTCCTTGTCGCCCAGCTGGAGCCTGGCCAGGACGCACGTCTGCCTGTGGTACTCCTTCATCGGCAGGTCGTACTCGTCGCTGCTGAAGTACGACGAGTCGCAGAGCGCGATCAGCCATTTCGCCTCGTAGGCGTGGATGGCCATCACGTGGATGAAGTTCATCATGCCGTATTCGTCGCCTGGCGAGAGGCTCAGGAAGAGCTTGGCCCACTCGAGCGCTGTGTCGTAGGTCCCCTTCTGGACCAGGCTTCTGATGTAGTGGTACCCAGCGAGCCAGAACTGCCTGTTCTCAGGCCGCCTGAAGTCAAGTCGCGCCAGCCCGCGCTCCAGCTTGTTGCGGAAGGACGACAGCGTCACCCTGCCGAACGTGAAGAGGGCTCGCTCGCAGAGGTCTCCTGAGAGCGCGGCGTTGTGGTCCTGCGTGGCCACGCGGCTGGTCTGTATGAGGCCGCTGACATGGTACGGATGCTCGTGGACAAAGTGCACGATACGCATGGGGTCCATCATCTCCACGAGGCTGAAGAACTCAACCTCCAGTTTCCCGTAGGCCGCGTCGAAGGCGAAGGTGTACTCGGTCGGCTCGACCCTCTCGTCCGTGACGGCCTCCATCTTCAGACCACCCGCTGCCGCCTTGGGCCAGTGCTCTTTGCCCTGTACAAAGGGGTTCCTCCTCAGGACCACCTCTGGTATCTTCTCGCCGGGCCTTCCTCTCAGGAACGTCTCCATGTCGATCTGTATCTGGTGCCCACCGCGCCGGTTCCGCCGCCGCTCGTCCCGGGTTTGCGCCTCGTCTTGGTTTCGCACCGAGTCGATCGTCTCCTGTCCGAACATGGCGCGGAGCTCGTTGATGACCTTGAGGTGGTCAAAGCTGATGCTGAGGAGCTTCGAAAGCCTCGCGTCATAGGTGTCGCTGTGGCTGCTCTGCCCAGCCGCATCGTCGGACGCGGGCAGCTTGTCCTTCAGCTCCTTGAGCGCCCTGTCGATCTCGTCCAGCTCGGCCTCGTCTTCTTTGTCAACATCAGGGGGTTTTGCGGCAGCAGCCTTCTTTGCCTTTTTTGCCTTTTTCTTGGACTTTTTGTTCTTCTTCGCTGGTGTAGGCGGCAGTGCACTTGCTTCAGGCTCAGCTCTTTGCTGCTCGTCGCCGTCGCCGTCGCCGTCATCGTCGTTGTCGTCATCGTCTTGATTGTCTCCTAGGGCGGCGAAACCGGCGAATGCACTGGCCTTGGGTTTGGGCCGCACGACCTCTTCTGGCTCTGAGGCGGAGCCATCGTCATCAGCGAGGTTCTGCAGCCGGAGGAGTTCCTGCTGCTTGTGCAGCTTCTTCAGCTGCCGGCTTGACATTTCTCGATTTTTTCGAATTTTTTTTTTTCGATGATAGCGAGGGAATATTCGATACAATAGGCGTGAGAAAGTTCTATGAAGAGTTGGTTGTTGAGGGGGGAAAGGGGCAGCCCTACAGGTCTACCGCTGTGCAATTTATGGAGGGGCAGAAATGTGACGAACACTCCCCGATGCTGTCATACCAGTAACTTTTGCTCCGCTGAACCCGAACCCTGGACATGATGGCGAACCTCTTGTAGAACATATCACACAAACTGCATGTCTGTTCGTTCTCTTTTCATTCCCTTTTCTTCTTTTTCTTTTTCTTTTTCTATTTACATTTCCTCTTTCTCTGTTCTCCTTGCCTTTGCTTTTATTCTTGAGAAAAATTTCATGTCCATTGCTTCTCTTCTTTAGTCAGATTCCTGTCCAAGGCAACAGTCTCCTCACATCCTGAAAACCCATTCCAAGGAGATACTCCGTCCACAAAAAAAAAAAAAAAAAGGTAGATAAATCATCTTTGAAAGCGCAGAAAGGACAGACCATAGTACCAAATAGGCTCTATATTCAGCTGACCCAGTCACAGAACTTGCTATGTTCCTCCCACGTGTCCAAAAATAAGAATCTCTCCAAGCCTCCCCCTTTAATCCATTACGCCTTCATCGCCCATTACATACCTTTACCATCACTACCGACTCCCTGGTGACAAGCCTCCTAATTGCCCTCGGGCCTCCCCACCTTCTTCTCAAACAAACCCCTCAAAAGGCGTTCCTAGAACCCTCCCCTCCCCATCAAACCGGATCCCCTCCCCTTGAGCAGCCTCCTCTTCTCCGTCAGCGTGATCCCCTCCCCATCCTTCGGCCAAGCCCCTTTAAACCCGCCCAGCCCGCCCCCGGAAGCCACAACGCGGTGGCACGGGACCATGGGCGCAAACGGGTTGCGCCGCACCGCGCCGCCGACCGCGCGTGCAGAGGATCCCAGGCGCTGCGCCATGAGGCCGTAGGTTGTTACGCGGCCGCGGGGGACCTGGCAGAGGAGGGATAGGACGCGCTTCTGGAAGGGTGTTCCTTTGGACTGGGCGATGCGGTCGAGCTGGGGGCGCATGTCGTCGGAGCTGCTGGAGGAGGAGGAGGAGGAGGAGGAGGAGAGATCCGTCGCCCCGTCTTGGTTGATAGAAGAGAGGTCATCGTCGTCTTCGTCTGGTGTGCGCTGGACGGCCGTGTTGGGTTTGTATGAGGTCTTTTGGATCTTGGTGCGCGTGCTTGACGGGGCCGAGGAGGCGGATGCGTCGTGCTTGCGCTTGGTTCTGACGGCCATGATTGTGAGTCTATGACTTCTAGTCGTGTCTCACTTTGGACCTGATTTCTGAGGTTTCGTTTTGGCGTCTTTTAGGAGCAGTGAACAGTCCTAGCTCAGTGCGATAAAGTGGAATGGATTTCTGGAACGAAGGTTCGGAGAGAAAGAGAAGAGATTAGAGATACAAGACAAGTTTGTCTGTCACGCAAGGCTCAAGCACACTTATGTAGACAACCCCAAGTGAGTCAGATTCCCAGACGGGTTTCAGACTTTTCGCGTGTCTTCGGCAGTGAATCACGGCGGCGTGTCTTATGTCGATAAAAGGGCGCGCGCGTGGGTTCACCCCGGGAGAGGAGAGGAGGGGTGGACCATCGCGTCTCTACGTCATTTTCGCGCCGCGCGATCAGGTGACTTTTTCTCAAAGGCATTGAGAGTATGGGAAACTCCAGCTAACTCTCTTGTATACGCATTCACTCACTCCATCACGTGGATACAGTGGCATCATAAATGATTCGGGGGTGTGAGCGAGGCTTATCATGATGGAAAACAAAAGGCGTATGTCGAAAATACTCAGTGGGTATCTCATAATGTGCCCTCCATGTGTCCGTGTCTGTCTTGTCCGTCTAAACTCTCAATCACCCGTGTCCACCTCCAGATCAATCTGCACCCCGTTACTGATGCCATAATCCCCCAGCGTGATATGATCCTTAAACGGCCGCTCCCCCTGCCTCTTGAGCAGGATCTCGTGCGGCTCGCGCCCGATCCGCGCCGCCACCATCACCTTGAACGCCCCGATGTTGTCCGAGCCGAAGCACGGGATCGCGGCCTTGGTGCCCAGGCGGTCGTTGACGTGCACGATGATCATTTCCTCGCCGTCGGCTGCTGCTACGGGAGCTGCTGCTGCTGGCCGCGGTGGTGATCCTGCGGACTCCTCCTCCTTGTTGTTGTTGTTCTTCTCCTCCTTGTCCTTTCTCGGTTTTCTCTCGCGGTCTCGACCATCCCTGTTGTCTCTGTCCCTGTCCCTGTCGCGACGCCCCCGATCCCGCCGCGGCGACCGGCTGCGCGAGCGGTAGGTATTGTTCCGTCTGTAGTCATCACGGTCGCGGTCTCTGGTGTTGTCGAAATGGCGATTGTTGGTGCGGCGGTAGCGATCGCCGTCGCCGCCGCCGCCGCCGCCTTCTTCGTCTTCGTCGCGAGCCGAGGACCGCTGCTTCCACTTGAAGCCGCTGTTCTTCTTGGGCCTGCGGTCGCGGTCTCTGTCTCTGTCGCGGGAGCGGTCGCGGTCACGGGCTTGTGGTGACTGACTGCGACGTCGGTCCATAGCTGTGTATGGTAAGGGGCTGGCTGGTTCTTTTGTTGGTGGGCCTGTTCTGGTGTGCAGGCGGGTGGGTGAGTTGTAGGAGGGAAGCAAGATTGTGGCGGATACAGGCTGGGATGCTTCGAAGTTAGTACTCAGGCTGGGCTGTCATTGCTTACATAATCCTCCCCGCTTAGGCTGCCAGTACCAGCCAGATACTCTCATAATATGTTGAATATTCAGTATAGAAATCAACTCGGGGTCTTGAGAAATTGTCAATGCGAATCAATTAAAAATGTCATTTCTTGGTAATCATTTTGAAATTCTGTATATCTGTATAAATCGAGAAATCAAAGTCAAGCCATCCTGCCAAAGCCCCACCGCTGACCCAAAACTCCATGCATTCATTGATCGCACAACCCTTTTGCCGTTCCTTGAATTCCTCTTTCTTCTTGCTGTTTCTCCTCTCACAAGAGGCCCGTTCATAGAGAGCGAGGTCTATTCTATCTTTTCTTCTCTCTATCGGCTGGTGTCGACCACGTAGCGACCGACAACCTTGCCCGTGTGCATGAGGTCGTAGACGCTCTGCAGCTCGCTCAGACCGATGGTCTTGAAAGGGGCCTGGATGAGGCCGCGCTCGTAGAAGTCGAGGGCCTCCTGGGTGTCCTGCCTGTTGCCGACGTAGCTGCCCTTGATGGTGATCATGCGGACAACAGTCTCGAAGACGGGGGCGGAGATGCGGGCGTTGGCGGGCAGGCCGATGCACACGACAGTGCCGCGGGGGCGGACGTAGTCGGCAGCCTGCTGGAAGGGCTTCTCGGAGACGGCGAGCAGGATGGCGGCGTGGGGGCCCAGGCCGTCGGGGGTGGCGGCCTTGACGTCGGCGACGAGGTCCTTGGAGGTGAAGAAGTCGATGTAGGCGCTAGCGCCGAGGGCGGCGGTAGCCACCTTCTTCTCCTCGCCGCCGTCGATGGCGACGGTGTGGATGCCCATGGCCTTGCAGTACTGCAGGGCCATGTTGCCGAGACCACCGCCGGCGCCGGCGATGGCGATCCACTGGCCGGGTCGCACGCCCGACTCCTTAATGCCCTTGTAGACAGTGATGCCCGCGCACAGGACGGGGGCGACAGCCTCGAGCGAGACGTTCTTGGAGATGCGGGCCACGTGGGCGGCCTTGGCGACGGCGTACTGCTGGAAGGAGCCGTCGACGGTGTAGCCCGAAAGCGAGGCCTCGCCGCAGAGGGGCTCGTCGGCGGTCATGCAGAAGGAGCAGGACAGGCAGGAGCCGTTGAGCCACTTGATGCCGACGTGGTCGCCGATCTGGACGTCGTGGACCAGCTCGCCGCGGGCGACGACGACACCGGCGCCCTCGTGGCCGCCGACGAGGGGCAGCTTCACGGGCAGGGGCCAGTCGCCCATCATGGCGTGGAGGTCGGTGTGGCAGACACCAGAGAACTTGACGTTGACCAGGACCTCATCTGGGCCGGGCTTGCCGACGGGGATCTTCTTGTAGACGGCGGCTGGGATCAAAACATGTTAGCCTGGTGGTTTCTTGTGTGTGTAGGATCTTTTGGCCTGAGCAAGGTCAGGTTCAAGGTTGGGGTTGGGTGGCTGTGGACTTACGACCGCCGGTCTTCTCGACCACCTGGGCCCACTGCTCAGTTGGGATCTCGACGCTGCTCATGTTGGATGAAGGTGAGGATGAAGATGGTGATGATGATCAGGAGAGGGGATATGTGTTGCTGAGGCCGTGAGACTTCTAGGTCTTGAGAGAGGAAGAAGTAGTATTTGAATCTAGGATGAGAATGAAGAGGAGATGTAGAAGGGCATTCGAGGTCGAGGGGAGGTGAGAGGTCCCTTGAACTTTATATTCACGATGAAGGCGGTTGAGGTGGGGTAGAGATGAGATGGACTGAGACATAACCTGCAAGGAGGGGCATCCCAGCAGCAGGAAAGCTACTGTACATAGTACTATGGTACACGAGCTGCCCGGCAGGTCGGAATTGGCCAACTGGCTGGAACTGTGGTCGTGGTTGATCTTGGCCGCAGACAGTAGTAGTATCGACAGCGTCACTGCTGCTTGGCCCTGGTGGATGCCGGGTTGGGTCTAGCGTGGCCTGCGGGTAGTGGTGTGTGTGGTGCGCTGGTACGTACAGAGTGCAGTAGCCCTGTGGGTGTGCGTGCATGCGTGTGGGTGGGTTAGTGGGTGGTGTCACTGTGCAGTGGCATGTCCATGTCGTACGATTCCCACGCTTGCCTCTCCGGATGTCACCTCACCTCACCTGTGGGACCTCGACGAAACCTTGTCTGCCAACAACCCTGACTCACTCGAGTAGCTGCAGCCTGCAGCAGATTCTTCCAAACTGCATGCTGCATAGCTTGTACCGTAGTATTTTGACACACTTTGACAGCACAGGTGAAGGGGTGGCCCGTCCTGTCTCTCACCGAACCCATACCGAGCCATGCGATACTCTGGTACAACATTCGTGGCCTCCTTATCTCAGGCCATTCCGTCCCATCCCACAAAGAATCTTCAGGACAACTTCCTCCCAACCCTGTTCTTCCTCCTCCTCTGTCTGGAGTCTAGAACCGTGCTACCTCTCAACACCCAGCTGTTGGAGACTTCCCACGATGGTCATTCGGGTATCTCTGACCACAGCCCGGCCCATCGAGAAAGGGGGTTGATCTGTCTCCAAGATCGGCCGTGCGGACCCGCACCTTTAGGTAACAAAACTTGTCGCATCTAAGGAGCCGTCTCGAGGACAAGGCAGGACGCGGCTGAAGCGGGACGAGAAGGGGTGGGGGGGCAATGCGCTCAAAAAAAAAAAAAAAAAAAACGACGAGAATTTTGACACCGAGCGAGCCAGCGAGTTCCGGGCGATCCCAGAAGGAGGACAAAAAGAGAGAAGCCCCCTGAAAACGCTGTCAAAAGGTGCTGTGACGGCCAATCAGCTCGCCCTGAAGGGCCCCGATTTAGTAGGTAGAAGTGCTCATTCAGTGGTACCATTAGTTATTCATAGTGGTGCGTCAGTACCCGTACACCCCGTAGCAACCCCCTGAGTGCGTTACCATGTATGAAATATAATGCTGTGGTGCTGTAGTAGGAGACGGGCCCCCTGCCCCCACCTATTCTGCCCTACCCAACCAGTCCCTCATCCTCCCGAGTGTGAGATCATGATCATGAACGCCGGAAAACGGCCGCGGCCGTGGCGTGTTCAGCAGGGACCGACTTTTTCTTTTCTCCTCCAGGAACACGAGCTCCGAGAGCGCATATTGCAAGATCTCGCTGCTTTCCTCGCTTGAGGGAATTTTCGTGTTTTTTTTTTAAGGAGGGAGAAAAAAATTCTTTGCTTATGCCATCGTATTCTAACTCCTCGGACTCACGCAAGAGGCGACTTATCGTGTTGAAACAATGTATGCATTCTTCCGTGGCCTGTCTGCAGACGGCTGGAGAAGGGGGTGGGAAAGAAAGCAGTCCAGTCCCTGGTGGAAAAGTACATACAGTAGCTCACTTTACTTGACCCCTCTCTCTCTCACACACACACACTGGTTCGAGAGGTAGGTTGATCCTCCCCCTTGAGCGAGCCTTCAACCCGGCCGAATAAGGGCACGATCCGACGACAGGCAGGAAAATTCCCACCACTACTAACTCATACAAGAATGTGCTGGAAGGACCAAATACGGAGGACTCAAGTCTGAGAGACATAAATGAAAAAAAACCCTCAGACTGGGGCCACTCCCAAGTTCATTTTGACATATCATTGGTCTTGATAGCTGATTTGTATACATAACTGCAGAGTAAGCCTGCAGATCCTCGTCAAGACCCGCCAGACTTTCCCTCCAGACCCTGCCACACCTGCCCAGTAGCCCAGAGTATGGTAAATATAGTAGCCTAGCGCGGCTGGCCTCTAAACGCGAACACAGCCAGACAGCCTGAAGCAGGGTCCACCGAGCCCGTCAATCAGCCCCCAGAACCACCAACGTCGCTCACTGTGCTGTGGTATTCCCCGTATTTGGTTTCCCTCCTTCCCCACATCGTGGGTGGGGGCAGGGCGCGGACATTTGCCAACCCCGCGTCCACAACAATGCATACATATAACGCGGGGGAGGCAGAGACAGAGGAAGGGGGGGGAGGAAGAGGAGGGGGAGGGGCACATGGACGAACGGAAGTCCTTCTTCAAGATCGATAGATAACCACAATACCCCAGAAATCCAAATCTCATGTGACCAAACGAAAATCCGGGGATGAACTCCTCCTGCAGCAAAGGAATCCCCAGGTTTTTCCTTCCTTCCTTGTTCCCCCCGCATTTACCAAAGAAAAACGCCCTCAACCAAGTCAATCTTGGTACAGAAAAGAGATGAGATCTGAAAGGGCGGGGGAGTCCCACCGGTTCAGGTTCAGACATACGCATGAGTGCGGCTCCGCCGGATCAAAGGCATCAATCAGCTCGAGGCGGGTGTGGGCACGACGGGCTTGGCTGGAGGTGGGCTTTTCCCCCAGAGTGCTTTGGAAACATAAGCTCTAGTAGGGTTCACTGCAGTCCAGCTAGGCCAATCCCCGCCTTTCAAACAAAGCAAGAGAACAAGAAAAGGAAAGAAAGAAAGAAAGAAACCAAAAGGTAGGCTGCGCGCGTTTCCTTCCCCCGCCGCGACGAGCGCCATCGAAACCCAGTTTCACCACCCACCACCACCTTACCCCGGATCCAACCCTGCTAGTACTAGTAAAGCACTCCCAAGACACCAAGGGCAGATAATTAGTAGATGCAGCCCTAGAGGAGGACCTGCAGCACGCTTGCTGGCTGGGCGTGTGTGGCGTGTGTGGGTTTTCTGCGGTTGTCAGCTTCTTCAAGGAGTGCGGATCCGGGCGCATTGCCCATCCCATGCGGCTCCTACGAAGTAAAAAGTCCGTTTGGCGGCTGAGCCTTGAGGGGCCTGGACTAATGTTTCCCGGGGTTCTTCGGGGGCCGGGACGAGGTCACATGCCCTCCCCTCGGGAGGTGGGCTGTGGGGTTGGAAATAGTTGAGACAAGATAGCTTGTAGTGCGAGGGTTAGAGCCCATGTGTCGAGCCAGGGATCCAAAGTAGCTTCTTTGTATGTAATATGCGACAGAACAACCTTGTGCCTCTTCGCCAGGGGAATGGGGTCTTCTGCTGCTAGTCTCAGGAGTAGGTTTATGGTCGTGATCTCTCGTCTTGTTGTCCTGCGACTCTCCCGTTCGAGAAAGGTGTGGGAAGGACGGACTACTCTCTCTGTACACTATACAACATGGAGCGGAATCAATAGCCCTCCTTCTCCTTGGGACTTGCACGGTGCTCTTGCTCCCATGGCAAAAAGCCGAGGAAGGAAACAACTTGGGAGTCAAAATAGTGGTTGATTTTTTGATGGCGCTCTCTTTTGTAACATTTCGCCTGACGCCCTCTCTCCATTGAGAACCGCAACCTCGCAACAGTACCGCCTCCTTGAGAGCGCGCCAACCGAAACATTCTTCTAATAGTTCTTCTTCCCGCGCGGTATTCCAACACGCCGTGTGCCCGACATGATGATTTAAGATCCGCCAGGGCCACCCAGCAGGGCAAACCTCCGTACGATACCGGGGCCATATTCTTGATACTAGGAAAAAAAAGAAGACAGAGACGTTAGTTTAGTGAATAGTGAAGGGGATCGCTGGGCTGCTGTCCAATCGGCGAGGCCTACCTCTGCCTTGGTGTGGCAGTACGACCTGAACTCAGGCGTCTGTCCGAGCAAGCTTCCGCCGAACCACGGGCCGTGCCTCTGCCTCTTGTGGGTGATGACCTGCACCTCGAGACCGCCGCTCTTGGCGCCGCCGCTGCGGACCTCGCTGGCCCGGATGCGGTCGTCCACCAGGTGCTTGATGTCCCTCTGCAGGCGGCGGCCAAAGTCCTTGTAGAGCGTGCTGCCGCCGGACAGCACAATGTTCTTGTACAGGCCTCGGCGCACATCGATGGGCGACGACTGGATTACGCCGTCGACCACGACAGGGAGGGGCGTCAGGAAGTCGGAGCTGTAGATCTCCGGGTTGAAGAAGATCTCGGGCGCGAGGAAGCGCTCGTAGCCCACGTCGACCGTCACCTTGCGGCCGCCGGGCTGCAGGACTGGGTGCTGTGCAAAGCGCGTGGGGTCGCGGTCGAAGCGGCTAAACTCCTTGACGATGTCGGGGCACACGTAGCAGTACTCCTCCTTGATCTCCTGGGCCGTCTTGAGAGACGAGTCGGGCTCGCCGCGGTCGCGCAGCAGCGACTGCACAAAGTATGTGATATCACGACCGGCGATGGGGATCGACTTGATCGACGAGCCAATCACGTAGCCCTCGGCCACAGGGATGACGTGCGTGACACCATCGCCAGAGTCGATGACCGTTCCGGTGTGAGAGCGGTCTTGCACTTTTGACGAGGTCCACGATGCCGCCAGGGCAAGGACGGCTTGTACAGCAATGTAGAGGCCGGCGCAGTTGAAGGACTCGAAGAAGATCTCGGCGGTGTTCTCGCGGTTCTCGGGAGGGTTCAGGGGCTATGGCCGGCTTGAGTGTCAGTGCGGGTTTTCCTTGCCTTTCTTCAGACATGTCATGACAAGCGGGTGGTCACCGCGGCACATACCGGTTCGGTGAGGAGGAAGTGGTGGTCCTCAGGCTCAACCCGAAGATATTTGAAGATGGAATTCGACCAGAAGCGTTCCATATGATCCTGCTCATGGTGTCAGCCAAGCGTCGTCTGCGGCAGTCCCTGAATGTTCCATACCCAGTTCTCTATCTGACCATGTCGGATGGGGTAGTGTAGGCCGTATCCTGGGCATCATCAGCACTCATCCATATCCCTCCTCATCTTTCCATAACTGAGCTCACCAGGACCGCCAGAAGCTGCCACTGCCTCGTCGCCGATGAAGAAGTCCAAGTCCTCTGTTCCCCGTTTCGAATTTAGGTGGCCGGCGGGGCCAGCACCTCCGGTCAGGAACGATGGTTTGTTGGCCACGGCAGGCCGACCGGAGCCGGAGCCGGAGCCGGAGCCACCAGCTGCTGGGCCCTTGGTGGCAATCGCGGTGGGGAAGACAAAGGATGGGGAGTCGTTGCCGGCGAAACCTGTTGACGGAGGTGTTGGGTTAGTCTACCAACCATGGAGAGGCTCGAGAGGGGGTCGGAGGGGGCATCCGCAGAGCAGCTGTACCTAGCTTGGAGAAACCCGTGCCGCTGGAGAGACAGTCAGTCAGCATCACATCCCTCGATCAGAGGGGGGAGGGACGGCCGCGGCCTCTGAATAGCTTCGAGCACAGCTCACTTGACCGCCCTCCCCAGGAGGAGGTGGGGTCTCAGAGAGAGCGCGGCTTCAGGGGGTCTGACGTACTTGTCCATGACAACGGCGGGAGTTTGGTTGGCCATGACTGCGAGATTGCGAGCTGCGCGCTTGGCTGCTCGGTGTAAGCGAGAGAGAGATGCGCAGCTCTGGCTCCGACGACCTGGCTTGAGTGTGGAGGAGGGCGTGAGGGTTGTTGACGGAGGGGGTTTATCTCGGGACCAGGTTGGCTGAGGTTGATGCGGTTGTTCAGTCATGGAGCGAGGTCCCGCTGTGCTGGCGCCTTGCCAGATGCCAACCCAACGCCTACAGGGCCACGTCCCTGGCCCCTGCCCCCTGACCTCACCTTGTGGCGGTGCAGATAGCTTGCGCCTCAGGTAGACGGCCCCTGTGGCGCGACCACCTGAATCAGTAGGATGGCTGCTGTTACTCAACCTTGTGCAATGATAAGATTTCCCGCCTTGGATAATTCAGCATTGAACAAGGAAACTCCTCAGAGACCTTTTCGGTTCCTCACTACAATCCTGACATTGGTATATATATCGGTGATTGAATTACAGACATAAGGAGAAGCTTTTTTTTTCCCGTCTTTTTCTTTCTTTCTTTCTTGTCTTGGTGACTGATGCCATAGAGAGAGGGAGTCTGTCCTTTTTGAAGACCCTCTGTCAGTTTCACGCCTGCCTCTTGAGTACATCCTTGAGCTTTGGATGGAGCAACCATAGTTCCTCCTCGCTTTCATGCAAAGCTAAGCACAAGCCTTTGTGTATTTGAGGATTCCAGAAAAGCTGTGCTAGACGCAGCCATCGCCTCAACTTTGCATCACCATCCACAGGGGCAGATTTCTACGCCCTTGTGGAGATTCCATTCTCTCAGCCCATTCTTCCATATCATTATTGTCAATTGCTGCCCAGTGTCCATACAGTGGATAGAATCCCCCTCTTTTCTTTTATGGTATTTATCTGATTCACTGTCTGGAGGCCCAACTTGCCCCCAAACAAACCCTTCCCCCCTCTGTCCCTCTCCCTCTCCCCCCCCTCCTCCACCGACGCGTCTACAACCACAAACAACAGCACCTAAGAACAAATTGACAAGTCGGAGGTGAGCAAACCAGTTTTCCTTTCTCTTCTTTCTCCCCCTTCACTGCCCTTTCATCTACATCATCCTACATCTTCGTCCTTGATCCCATCACAATCTGTGCCATCTGGAGTGGCCATCGTCCCCAACACCAGTACCTACCTCTGCCTCTACACCAAACACGCCATGGACAGCACAACATGGCAGGCATTCATCGACCTCATCCGAATGGTTCGCGATGGTAGGGATGACACCTTTCATGTCGCCATCTCTGAGGATGGAAAGCCAGTTGTGTATCCCTTTGCATATCAGTGTGGGCTGGTCGATCCTAGCCTCATCACTGGTCACAAGCCTGATGGTACTCAATCTGTTGCTGCCAATGGTGATGCAGATTGTGCACTCTGTCGCCACCTATTCTTCCACTTCCCAGCAGAATGGGAACTGCAGAACTTGCACCCGAAGATCAAGCCTTTGCACGCTTTGATTGTCAGCTTCAACCAGGAAAACAACATCGAGGAACTTCTCCAGGCAAGCCTCCTGGGTCAATGCTGGCGGGAGGCTCTGAAACCCTACTTGCACTTGGCTCAACACAGCAATGAGGAGCTGAACGCAGAAGGGGCATATTTCTGCCAGGAGACACTCTGGAGGCTACAGCCCATTGATGACCTCGGGGCCCAAGTTTCTGCAGCCTGCACTGGCAGGAGCCCTGCTGAGTTTGATGAGCACGACGACCCCTTTGTTGGACCCAGCTCCTTGAACCAACTCGATCACCACCCTGAAGGCGGTCACTGCTGCCAGTGGAACTGCCCAGAAGACTGCCCTGGCAAGAACAGCTTTCAGCAGCAGGATCGTGGATTTACGGCTCGTTGGGACTCTCAACTTCCTACCAGGCCTAAGCTCTCCAACCGGTCCAGACACGCAGCTTATGGGAACGGCCCAACGGATCTTGGAGCATGTTGGGACCCTTGGGATCGCACTGAAGAACTGGAGGGCATTCGGCCCTCGTCCAAACCTGGCCGCCAAGAGCCGGTTCACAGTACTAACGGACTCAGCTTCTTCCTTTCAGTCGATCCTTCCTTCTCGAGTGCTGGAAATTTCCACCAGAGCTTCACCCAGCAGCCTTACTTTCGTTCTTCCACTCCGCCTCCTTTCCAAGTCTCTAATTCACCTTTTCTTCTACTACCAGACCATCTCGGTGGAATTGCTGACCTGACTGAGAAGAAGCAGACGAACCAGGAGAGGCTATCCCGGCAGCGCAGCCCCAAAATCCCCATGGCTATCGTCATCCATGCCGGTGCTGGCTATCATAGCCTCCAGAATGAGAGCTTCCATCTTGCTATGTGCTCGAAGTAAGGTTGACCCCTTGTCCAGTTCGCCTATTGCGTTGCGCTCGCAGGCTGACGACATCTAGGGCTGCATCTGAGGGCATGAAGCTTCTGAAGGCTGGCGGCACAGCCGTCGATGCCGTCGAGGCCGCGATCAAGGTGCTCGAGAACAACGAGATCACGAACGCGGGCTACGGCAGCAACCTGTCCATCGATGGCACTGTCGAGTGCGATGCCACGATAGTTGATCACTTTGGTCGAAGCGGCGCTTGCGGCGCTGTGCCCAGTACGTTGCTTCTCGTACTTTCTACGTCTTTCTGCCTCTACACCTGCTAAGTTTCGAAATCAGACATCAAGAATCCCATCTCGCTCGCCAGAGTTATACTCGAGACCAGCTCTCAGTCACTGACCCTGCGGCGCGTGCCGCCCAACTTCTTGGTCGGCGAAGGCGCCAAGGCGTTTGCCGTCGAGCACGGCATGTCCACCGTGACCAACGAGCAGCTCACCTCTCGCAATGCCAAGGACCGATATGCCAGGTGGCGAGCCGATCTGGACAAGATTCGAGGCGTGAACAGCATCGGTACCCAGGTCAATCTCGCCGAAGGGTCTTCCACACCTCAGACCGTCCAGGCCAAGGGGGCGTGGTCAGGACCAGATGACGTCCTCATCTAAGGCTCACCAGGGATTGCAGCGCGACCACACCAGCGCCATTATGACCTCCACGTGGAACGAGGGCCAGCCGGATTCGCCCTCCTCGGAGCTGAACATAGGGCCCCCACTCCAAACACCACACACTCCGTCATCCCGAGCAAGAATGGACCTCCTGTCTCGGGCGCCGCCCGCAAGAATGCCCAGCGCGTCATGTTTGCGTCCCCAGCGCGCGAAGCTGATCTCTCACTGGCTGCTCTGCCTGCTAAGCGTGTCAAGACCTTGCTGGATGAAAAGACTCGACTGGATGAGAAGGCTCGACTGGCTCAGGGAGGCACGGGTTGGGTTCCAAAGGCAGGCTTGAACAACAATGTCGCGTCCCTGGATGGGCCCCCAGACGGTGGTCAAGCTGATGACTTGGCTTCGCCGTCCGACCAGTCTTCCCACGGCCGATCCTGGCCGAAGCGCCGTGCTGTCACCGAGCTGACTGCCGAGCCCAACGATACGGACCTCGATCTGATCACTGACACTATGGGTGCCATTGCGATCGACTCGTGGGGCAACATGGCTGCCGGCTCCTCCTCAGGCGGGATCGGAATGAAGCACAGGGGCCGCACCGGCCCAGCTGCCCTTGTTGGCATCGGCACCGCCGTGGTCCCTTTCAACGAGAATGACCCCGAGTTCAAGACGGTTGCCGCCGTGACGAGTGGTACAGGCGAGCACATGGCTACTACCATGGCCGCCGCCAAGTGCGCTGAACGACTGTACCAGGGCACGATGAAGGGCCCCACCGGCCGCGACGTCGAGGAGGACGACACTGCTGTCATCATGCAAAGCTTCGTGGAGAACGACTTCATGGGCCACCCGGGCGTCCGCAACCAGACCAGTGCTAGAGCCATTGGCGTCATGGCCGTCGAGGTGAACGAGAAGGGCGTATACCTTCACTGGGCCCACAACACCGACTCCTTTGCCCTGGCCAGCTTCAATCTCAAGGACAAGGTGCCTCACACCTGCATGTCGCGTCTGCCCGAGGGCTCAAGCGTCAATGTCGGTGCGCGCAAGCTGAGCAACGGCGATCAAATCTTTGACTAGCCACTTTGGCTCGTCTTTTTGGCTTGTTTGCATCCAGATCTTCGTCCTTGGAAAATTCCATTACGCATTCCGGATAACTCGTCTCGGTTTGTACAATGCACAGAGTGGGGTCAATTGGGGCAGCACTCGCCATACCTTTTCCTTTTCCTTTTCCTTCTTCCCCCCCCTTGCCCACCAGGCGTTTCGAGATCAGCGACCTAGCTTGGATGGTTGCTGAAGAGGCGTTATGGACCGGTTTCTTGGACATGCGGTGTAGCTTGGACAGCTGCTATATCCCAGCAAACACCCAGGACCTCGATGATCCCGGATCAATCTGCTTCCTGGAGTTCCCACTGGCTCTCCTACACTCATCCTTCGATGGCACGGACGGCGTTCTATTTTCGATGATACCCTACAACACTCTGCGAATTCCTTTCCTGGCTGGCCCGCCGGCGGTTCTAGACGAGAAGCCGTCCCAGCTACAGCAACATCTTGGCTCTTGCCGGCAACCAAGGTCCTGCCAGAGAATGTCATTACTGCATGGTTGCTTCATGCATGCCTTGCTTTTCGATTCTGATTCTTTGCGGCGCTTTTCCTTCTTCTTTGAGTGGCTTGCCTCTTCAGATTTGCACCATTCCCATTCCCAAGGTCCCTACAGCTTTTTATTGATATAATACGATTGGCTGATATCCATGCCGTCACTGAGAGGACAGACCGCATTCCCCCACCGAGAATAGCGAACAATCATTGGGAAGGGAAAGCAGAAATGGATCCTGGAATAGGAGGGAGTGTACGGATGGGAAGAAACAAATCACCACGCTTTGGAGAGTCTTGCAGACCGGCACTGTGCATGCAGAGGGCGTTGCTTCTTTTAATAATGGCGATTCTGAGCCAGATTGGCGAGTGCCTTCCTACCTTTTCGCAGAACGGCCCTTTGACGTAGCTCGGCGCCACTCTCTCCCCTTCCTCACTTTACCTCATGGTATGCCTTGGACCATACTGATAGGTAGCATAAACACGGTTTTGTTTTCTTTTTATTTCTGAATTCTGGCTGCCCGAGTGTTGACTATACTGCGCGGCTTAATTCTTCGCGTCCACACTGAATCCTGGCGCTTCTTTCAGCGACGCACTTAAGCTTCTCTCGCAGTATGCGCTGTAGATACTGCGAGTCTTTTGTCATGTCCCTATTCAAGCCGACGCTGCTGGGACAACACATCCAAAACCCAATCCTTTTCGGTATATGATAGACCAGCCATCATAAGCTGTCGAGATGATTTGTGTATCATGAAGCTTGATGCCTGTATGGCCTTCTTTGATGGACCTGATACCTAGTCTAACTTGCTTCTCCTCTTCCTTCACAAAATTCGATTGTGAATTTACGGGCCTGTCCAAAAACACTCTGCCCATGGAAGCTAGGGATAACCTAAAAACATGGCTGTCAACACCGGCTGGCCTCATATGAAGGGGGAACGGTCATGCAGCGCCCTGTACTAATTAATACTGGGTGCGACGTGCTGCATCTTTGGCTTTTTTTTTTTTTTTTTTTCAGCAACGTTTCTCACTTATGCAGACTATGTCAATATTGCCTACACTGTTCACATCCCCACCTCAGCCGGGTCTCGGTGTCGTGGTCATACTGCCCGGCTGCTCGCTTGCGCCGACCGGCTCGCCGTTGAGGCCTAGCTTCCGCTTCTTCTTCTTCTTCAGCCTGGGCACCACCGCCGGCCTCGCGCCGTACCTGCCCAGGGCGAGCTTGTTCCCGCACGTGTAGCAGCCAGCGTCCTCGGGCACCTCGCAGAAGATGGACAGGCAGATGCTGCAGACGAAGCCTGTGTCGATGACCTTCCTGTGGCAGAAACAGGCCGCCCGGAAGTCCACGTTAGTGGTGGACGGGCTGACCAGCTGCTCCAGCCCTGTGGCCCCGTCGACGGCGGCGCGCGTGCCGGCCTGTCCTGCGCCGGTGGTGGTGGTGGTGACGGTCTGGCGGGAGTCGATGGCGGAGGCGAAGCCGAACATGAGGTATGTGAGGAGGCCCTGCGGGTTGGTGGCCTCGAGGAAGGTGCCGCGGGTGATGTAGCTCGCCTGCTGCAGGAAGGTCGGGGCGCCGTGGAGAGACAGGATGTCGATGGGGATGCCGGCGTGGGAGGCAGCAAAGACGGCGTTCATGGTGGGTATGTACTGGGAGGCGGAGGAGTCCGAGACGGACAGGACGAGGATGCGAGCATGCAGGCCGCGCAGGGAGCCGCTGAGGGAGGAGGAGAGGGCGGCTGGGTTGGCGGAGGCGGCGGCACCATTGTTCTTGGCCGAGCCAGCAGTCGCCTGTGCGCCGTCCGCGGCGGTCAGCTGGAGCGAGGTCTTGTTGGCGTGGTGGAGGGCGAGGGTCAGGGCGCCGGAGATCTGGGTCGTGGTCGTGGCGAGGTCGGACTCGGTGGTCGAGGTCATGAGGTCGCGGAGGGATGTGAGGATGGAGGACTCGATCTGCGCGAACTGGGCATATTTGTTGGCCGAGGCCTTGCGTCTCGAGAAGGGCACCATCTTTGGCAGGTTGGAGGTAAAGGCGGGGTCGACATCAGCCATCTCGACGTCGCCACCGTTCTCCTGCGGCGGAGAGGGGGCCTTGGGTGGTGTGGGCCACAGCCATACTGCGCGGTTGGTGTGTGAGGCTATGATGGCAACCTGGCTGGAGCTGCTGTAGGCGAGCTGTGAGTTCACAAAGAGGAGGATGTTGGCCAGGGCCTTGGAGATGGGGAGGACATTGTTGATGGCAGCCCAGGCCCGAGGGTTCGTGTCGACAATGATGGCGGTGAGGGAGGGTGTCTCTTCTGTGGCATAGATCTCGTAGTGGGTGGTGGCATCAACAGCATCCATTGTGGCTGGCTGGCTGCCCCTCCTGTGACAGTGTCACCAGGGGCGGAAGAGGGCTTGTGCGTGTGAGATTGAGAGATTGGAGAGAGAGAGAGAGAGAGAGAGAGAGAGAGAGAGACAGGCGGTGAGAGGCTTGGCCCTTTGATGAGGTGCTCGAGTCGGGGGTTGGGATGATGATGCAAGCCCGTTTTGGTGATGTACCATTGAAGGTTACTGTGTAAGTACGCAGTGGTTTGCAGGCCCGAGTCTCTAAAGTTTAGAGTGATGGTGCCTGCCGTAGCACTGTAGCAAGCCTCCTCGGATGTAACTCCGGGGCCAGGGCCTCCCGCCTTCCACTAAAACCCCCTGTAGCTGCAGCAGCTCAGTGGGTGGTAGCGCGGCAGTCTCCGCTAAAATGTTCCAGTGCGGGGCGGCCGTGTTCGGGTAGGGGTGGCGTGGGCGGCAGAGCTCAGCTTTTGGTGTGTGTGTGCCCCGCGCTTAGCTCTTGCACCTCATTGCTCTACCCAACTTTCCGCCCTGCACAAATACGACCTCGACGGGCTTATGCTGTGATCGTCACGCTCAGGTCACCTGTTTGACCTGATCTCGCCATCATCCTCGCAACAAGCCAGTGGTAACCCTTTACTTTCGCTTGGCCTGTTGTGCATATACTCTCTCCCTCGCCTGAAACAGAGGCCAAGAATCGATTGCGCCTTGGCCTGGTCCACCACGCTTTTCAAACACATAAAAAGGTCACCAAGGCTCTGCTGGTGGTCCTTGAGCATTGCTGGCCTTTCATTCTTTCATTTCACTTGTCATATTGGAACTCCCCAGCATCCCTTCTCATTCAAAAGAAACCTGCAGCGACAACAAGGCCTCTCAGTCAACAACCATGGAGATGGTCAACGCGCAAGCTCAGCAGGACCTGTCCAAGATGAGCAGGGAAGACCAGACCCTCCTCCTGTTCGCGAGGCTGATGGAGGGCGGCCAGGAGGATGACGAGACGGTCAGGGACCTGGGCCAGCTCACAAAGCTCCTGAACGACGATCTCGAGGCCAGCAAGACCAGCAGGTCGATATGTGCCGTTATTGACGCCGACTGTCTCGACACCATCGTGTGCTACCTCGACATGAGGAACTCGGATGTCGTGCGAGGCCATGCCACCATGACCACCTCGGCATACCTGAGCGCCGCGGGCGACGACGGTTCCCAGAAGATGCGCAACTTCTTCCAGGAACGAGTCAAGCGGGGCACCTACGACGACTACATCGTGGCCTTCTGCGTCGCTGCCACCATATTCCCCATCGTGCCGGACCTGACGTCGGAGCTCTTCCTCAGCGAGGGCTTCCTCCCCAGCCTGGGCCCGCTGATGCGCCGCAAGTGGAAGAGCAGAAAGGTCGAGACGGCCTGTCTGGAGATGCTCAACGCCGCCTGCATGAACGGCCCGTGCCGCGAGGCCGTGCAGAAATACTGCATCGAGTGGCTGGAGGAGGTTGTCGACCAGGATCCCGAGGACGCCGTCAAGTCCATGTACGCCCACAACACCGACGGCTCGCACGTCGAGGAGGGCTCCGTCTCTATGCGCAGGCACTCTGAGCAGGTGCAGCACCTGGCCGCTGTTATCTTGGCCAAACTCCGGGTTAGAGACCCCATCAGCATGCGTCATCCTTCTGTTATTGGCGAGGAGTACCAGCCCGGGGACGTCTGACTGACCCGTTGGACACATCCAGGCCATACAACCCTCCAACGCGCCGGGCGCCAAGGACAGCGAGAGGGTGCAGCAGGCGAGCACCACGATAGAAGAGCTGTCCAAGATGTTCACCACCATGTTGGTCAGGGACCCAGAGCACTCACGCAACAACTCGATCGAGGGGCTGGCTTACGCCTCGCTGCGGCCGAGCGTCAAGGAAGATCTAGCCGGGGATAAAGAGTTCCTCAAGAGCCTGGTCGAGACGCTGGAGGGGGCGCCGCCGAAATCCCCACTCACATACGGCGCCCTGAGCATCCTGGTGAATCTGACGAGGTTCAGGCCGGTGCAGTCGGAGGAGGAGAAGAAGATGGAGCAGCTCAAGGCATACGCGAACGCCGCGGGAAAGCTCGCCCCGGACCCTCTCAACGACGACGAGCATGTCAAGGAGCGGTGCAGGGCCGTGTTCGAGGCGGGCGTCACTCCTGTCCTGGTGACCCACAGCAAGAACGGCTCGGCTGCGTCCCTGTCCCTGATCATCACAGTCATCAACGCCCTCTCCATGCTCCAGAGCATACGCGGCCAGCTCGCCCAACAGGGCGCCGTCCGCCTCCCTCATAGCGGCATGGAGCGCCCTCCCCGCTGCTGAGGCCCTGGCCAAGCGCACCGCAGCTCAGGCACTCTCCCGCATCCTCATCTCCACCAACCCGGCCCTCGTCTTTGGCGGCACGAGACCCATCCCACAGGCGGCCGCCATCCGGCCCCTCGCGTCTATCATCGCACCAGACCCCAGCGCCGACACCAGAGACCTCCTTCCTACCTTTGAGGCGCTCATGGCGCTCACCAACCTCGCCTCGACGGACGACGAGACCCGACAGGCGATCGTGCGGCAGGCCTGGCCGGACATAGAGGAGCAGCTGCTCTCGTCGAACGCCATGGTGACCAAGGCCGCCGTCGAGCTCATCTGCAACCTGGTGCAGTGCGTCGATGCCATGGCCCTGTACGCGGACGGCTCCACAAAGGCCAAGGACAGGCTACACATCCTCCTGGCACTCGCAGATGCCGAAGATGAGGGCACCAGGAGCGGCGCGGGCGGTGCGCTGGCCACGCTGACGGGGATCGAGGAGGTGGTGAATGCGATACTGGAGCGTGAGCGGGGCATCAAGAACATCCTGGGCTTGTGCGCTGATGGGAACAGCGAGGAGCTGAGGCACCGCGGCGCCTTTGTGGTCTACAACCTGGTGACGATAGAAGGGGACGTGGGCCGGCGG
Organism: Immersiporthe knoxdaviesiana; assembly: GCA_021117315.1. Lineage (NCBI taxonomy): Eukaryota > Fungi > Ascomycota > Sordariomycetes > Diaporthales > Cryphonectriaceae > Immersiporthe > Immersiporthe knoxdaviesiana. Next base: position 285,816 of record CP088206.1, read on the forward strand.
TCGAGAGAGAAGATCAGGGCCGAGGGAGGGATCGAGGTTCTGACGCAGTGTGCAAAGGCTACAAGACGGCCAGAGGTTTTGGATCTGACGGTCCAGGCTCTGAAGGGCCTCTTGGAGGAGAACTAGATGTTCGTCTGGAGCTTTTGATTCCACTTACAAGGGGAAAGGTTTAATCAAATTGCATACTTCATTTACTAAGAACGTTTGATGCACAAACAAAGATGTATCTCTATATGGGGTTCCGCGCCGTGTTCCATCTAAAGCTTTGTCTCTTACTTCTAATCCAACGATCTTTGGGTATCATGATTCGGTCTGTCTTCTCCTTGTCTATGCCGAAAAGCCACCCGAGTTCCTCTGTCTCGGCTCGCCCACGGCCGCAAAACTTCCATCCCACAGCCTCTGGATGCCCTGGACAGCACTGACGCCCAGCCTGACCCACACGGGCTTATGACCTTTCTCGGCCATGGCAGCGACGGTGCCGTTGTCAAAGGTGTACTCAAAGTGCACCTCGTTGGGGATCAGCTGGTCGTGCAGCCTGGGGGCGGCCACGGCCTCGGTCATGTTCATGCCGTGCTCGAGCATGTGCCAGGCGGTCTGGGTGGTGGCGCTGATGATGCGGCTCCCGCCGGCGGCGCCGGTGGTGAAGAAGACGGTGCCGTTGGGGTGCTCGGCGATGATGGGCGTGATGGAGCTCATGGGCCGCTTGCCGGGGCGGATGTAGTTGGCGGGGAGGGGGCGAAGCCGAAGCTGTTGCGCACGCCGGGGATGCTGAAGTCGTCCATCTCGTCGTTGAGGATGATGCCGCTGCCCGGGGTCATGATCTGGGCGCCAAAGAGGAGGTTGATGGTCGTGGTCGAGGAGATGGCCATGCCGGCGCTGTCGGCGGTGACGATGTGCGAGGTGCCGTGGGTCTCAGCGGCGATGAGCTGGTGGGGGTCGTACTCGCGCACGGGCAGCGTGGTGCTGTCGTCGATCCTGTGGCGCGTCTCGTTGGCCCTGTGGGCGGTCAGGAGGGACGCCTCGAACTGCTCGATGTCGGCGACGTAGGCCGGGTCGCCCAGCTCGAGGCGGGCCCCGTAGGCGAAGCGCATGGCCTCGATGAAGCGGTGGGTGGTGAGGTTGGTGTCGGCCAGGTCAGAGGCCGGGTACTGCTCCATGGTCTTGAGAATGTTGAGCATGACGGAGCCGCTGCTCGGGGCGCCGGTGGAGTACAGCCTGAAGCCGCGGAAGTCGATGCTGATGGGCTGCTTTCCGTAGGCGCGGTACGACTTCATGTCGTCCATTGTGAGGCTGCCGTTGGTCTCTTGCACGAGCTTGACTATGTCTTGGGCTGCACGGTGGTGTTAGGGGACGAGTTGAGAGCAGAGGGAGAGAAAGAATGTACCTAATTCACCAGAGTAGAATATCTCTGCGCCGTATTTGCCAATCTTTTCCAACGTACTACAATTTGTATGTGAGCCAGTGCACCGCATATCTAACACAAAAGAGCCTGTACTTACTCGGCGTATCTCTTCCTCGTGATGACATCCCCAAGCTGGACCAATCGTCCGTTGGGCGCAAAGTCTTGGGCCCAGACGGGGTCCTCGAGCAGGAAGTTGCCTCGAAAGCCTTTTGTCGCAAAGTCCATATATCTAACCAAGTCCTCCGTGACTGTAGATTAAGAAAAACAATATGTACGTGTGTCAGTTTCACTCACGTCTTCACAGCATAAAGTGGAACTCTGTAGGGACGGAGAGAACAAGCGCACCATTGAAGCCATTCCGTGCGAGATAGACCGCCGGGTTCACGACTGCTCGCCAAGGTAACAGCTAAGTTGGCGTTACACGATTAGCAAAGCCACAAAACGACTGCAACTTGTCAAGGGGAGGGGGGTATTAATGGTGATACCAACGTACTCCATGTTTTTGATGCAGATACTCGAGCCCCTTCAGATCGCCTGGAACCGAGACCGCCAGCCCGCCAGTCACGGCGCCCTGCAGATTGCCCTGATACATGTCCTCAAACGCTGCAGCGGGTGCAGCTTCTCGGTAATCTATGGTCTCGTAGTTGCCCTCCGAGTCTCGAACGAGTGCGAAGCCGCCTCCTCCTATGCCGGAGTGGTACATGCCGATGACCCCCACGCACAGTTGGGCTCCCACATGGGCGTCTGCAGCGTTTCCCTATAATGATCTTGTCCCTCAATATATCGCTTTCTAGTACGCCTCTGAAAGGATATTCCAAGTCAAAAGAAAAGAAGACTCACGCCTTGTTTCAACAGATCTATGCCTATCTGCGAGCATATTGTGCTTTCGCTGGCCACGGCGCCATGGACGCTTGACAGCGGTGCGTGGATGGGAATGTCCAGTGCCGGCAGAGCTGATGCTCTTGCTGCAAGCTGCAGAGCCACCAGAGTGAGCAGTTCATGAGATAGAGCTTCTATGATGCATCGTTAGTGGCAGTCATGTTGTCTGTTTTGATATCGAGCAAGGAAGAAAAAGAGGAAGGTCATACTCATTTTGCACGATTTCTAAGTGGTCTAAACTGGACGCCACAAGTGAAGAAACGCAGAGATGCGTCCGATAAGAGAAGGAAAGGGAGAAAGAATTGTATACACCAAGTACCCTGTAGCGAGTGAAATATACACGCAAAGGAAATAAGGGAATGAAATGTTACAGTCTATTTGAAATCCAAAAGAGAAAAGAATATGGCGAGCGAGCAGTGCCGGATGACCCAAAGACCAGCACGGGATTCCATTCAGTGAGTGTCCTACGGCGGCGCACTTGGGCGCTAAGCAAAGGCCGGCCATTAGTCAGCCATCACAGGCGATAAGACAAGTACTATTGTACCGAGAGGAGAACTAACCCGGTTGGGCGACTACCACGGTGTAGCCCATTTTGGGCCAATAAGCTTCAGCGCAAAAATAATATGCTAGAATTTCCTCCCCTCGCTCACGCCCTCCATCTCTCATACAATTTAGTTCTCCTGTTCATTTGAGACATGTCCTGATGAGGCCTGGTCTCTCAAGGCTTACTATCCGACCCTTCACATCGCCGCTACCACCAAAACTCACCGTCAATTCATTCTTCACGCTCACCAGCCCGCGACGCCTCAAAATGGCAGAGACGGCCCCACAGCCTGCCGTGGAGGCAGCAGACGTGGCCAGAAAGGTGACTGGGAAGAGACCCTTCCAGAATGGATTCGGCGGAGGGAAGGGAGGCCACCAGAAGAAGATGAAAAAGGCCAAGGTAAAGCCGGTCAAGGAGGGCTCGTCAGAAGAGGTCCTCATGGCCGACATCAGGGCCATGCTGGAGGCGCAGAAGCTGGAAGACACCACCGACAGGGCGCAAGAAGGGGAGGAGAAGGGCGAAGAAGAGGAAGCCCTCCCCGAGCCGGGCACAGAGATCGAGGTCCAGGTCGAGACCCTCTCCTCCACAGGCGACGGCCTCGCCCGCCAGCCAGGCCGCAGACAGATCTATGTCGTGCCCTACTCCATACCAGGCGACCTCGTCCGCATCAAGGTCTACCGCCACCTGACCCACCAGGACCACTCCATCGGCGACTTCCTCTCCGTCGTGAGGCCCTCGCCCCTGCGCGACGACGCCAGGGTGAGCTGCCAGTACTTTGGGAGGTGCTCCGGCTGCCAGTTCCAGATGATGGCCTATGCGGACCAGCTCGCCCACAAGCGCACCATCGTCGAGCGCGCCTTTAGGAACTTCTCCCAGCTGCCCCCGGAGCTCGTCCCCGCCGTCGGCGAGACCATGGGCAGCCCGCTGCAGTACGGCTACCGCACCAAGCTGACGCCGCACTTTGACGGTCCGCCCGGGGCTAACCATGGGCGCCGCGGCAAGAACCGCGAGAAGAAGTTCTTTACGCAGGTGCCCGATGTAGGGTTCATGCTCAAGAGCTCGCGGCGGACCATCGACATCGAGGACTGCCCCATCGGCACGGACGCGGTGCGCAGGGGCATGGCGAGGGAGAGGGCCAGGATGAGGGAGGAGTTTGCAAAGTACGAGCGCGGGGCCACCATCCTCCTGCGCGAGAGCACGAGGCGGATAGCAGAGACGGACGGTGACGAAGCCGCCGCCGAGGCCGCCGCCCAGCTGCCAGACCCCACCACACCCGCCGACGCGGTGGTCGTCGAGGGGGACAGCTTCACAGACGTCAAGACCTGCATCACAGACAACAACGCCACGTCGACCGAGTACATTGACGACTTCATCTTCACCAACCCCGCCGGCTCCTTCTTCCAGAACAACAACTCCATCCTGCCCTCCTTCACAGACTACATCCGCCAGCACATCCTGCCCCCGCCCGACTCCCAACCCCAGCAGCAGCAGAAGCCCATCCGCTACCTCATCGACGCCTACTCCGGCTCAGGCCTCTTCACCATCACCCTCTCCTCCCTCTTCACCGGCGGCAGCATCGGCATCGACATAGCCGGCAAGTCCATCGACTTCGCCCGCACCAACGCCGCCCTCAACAACCTCCCCGAGGCCCAGTGCCGCTTCATCGCCGCCGACGCCCCAGAGCTGTTCAAGTCCGTCAGCGCCTTCGACCCGGACGAGACCGTCGTCGTGCTCGACCCGCCGCGCAAGGGGTGCGATGCCAGCTTCCTGCGCCAGCTGCTGGGGTTTGCCCCCAGGAGGGTGGTCTATGTGAGCTGTAATGTGCACACGCAGGCTAGGGATGTGGGGGTCCTGGTGAGGGGTGAGGTGGACGGGGTGCCGGGTGCGGCTGCATCGGCAGCGGCAGCAGTAGGGGAGAGCAAGGTGGATGGGGAGGAAGGAGGTAAGAGGAAGAACAAGCCCAAGATGAGATACGAGATTGAGAGCCTGAGGGGATTTGACTTTTTCCCGCAGACGGGACATGTGGAGGGTGTTGCAGTGTTGAACAGGGTGGTAGAAGCTTAAGACAAGGTCAATTCTCTCGTCCACACTGCCGGACAATGAAACCGCATAGGTCACAAGAATGCAACTGAGGCCAGGCCTGGGCTGGGAAATCCACAACCTTCTACCACTACCACGCACATGAGACATAAACAATCTTGCTGAATTGGCTCTTGATTTCAACCTTGCTCCGTGCTATCCACAAACTCGATACGGCGAAATAGAGGAGTATGAGTCCTGTTGCCATATGCGAGAGACATTTTTGTACAATTCTTAGCCCCCTCCCAAAGATACGCCGCCGCCATGATGGATCATCCTTGATATTGCCGCAAAGCAGTCGCGGCGAGATGAAAAGGACAAACACAAAAAAAAAAAAAAAAAAAAAAAAAGGGGGGATGGGGTATCTGAGTGTTCAATGCAAGTCTATGAGTGAGATCCCTCCTTCCCCTTCTTCCTCAATCTGGTCTAGAATGCGCAAGACACACAAGAGCTGTAGTCATTGTGCCTCTCGCTCTAGAGCGTTAAGCTCCAGCGAGAGGTTTCGCTGCAGCTGGCGAGATGTTCGTCCCACCTCCCGATCGTTGTTCACTGTTTGGTCATCGCCACAAGCTTGTCCATCTGCTCGACCCACTTGTGGTCGAACTCGACCTCGCCAAAACGTTTGGCGGACTGGCGGGCGCGCAGACGAACGGCCAGAGGGTCGGGCAGCGACAAGGCCTTCTCGAACCCCTCGGCGAACTCTTCGGCGGTGGAAGCGTGGAAGCCTGGTACATTGAGGGGAAAAAATCAGTATTCCAAAATCTTCACTGGGCTTGCTGGTCGGTATGTTGAGGCGCAAAGCTTACCAGTTGGTTGTCCGTCGATCTCTGTGACAATGTCCAGCTTGGGACCGCCCGAGTCGTGAACGACTGAGATCAGGCCACTAGCCTGATACTCAACGACACCGATGCCAAAGTGCTCGTTCCACATGCCGTTGACGCCGACGCTCGCAATCTGTAGCCACTCGAGGATGTTGGGCCAGGGTGCGTCCAGGCGGAACTCGACCTGGTCCTCGATGTGCAGCTCACGGACGAGGAGGCGCAGCTTATAGACGCGCTTCGAGTCGTGGTCGTCGCGCACGCTGCCCACCAGGACCAGCTTTGCGTCCTTGGAGGCCTCGCTCTTGGTCTTAACAAAGTTTGCAAAGGCCTGCAGGATCAGCTGGTGGTTCTTCTCGGGGCGGAACTGCGCAATGTAGAGCAGGATCTTGCCGCGCTGTGCCTCGCTGTCGGCAGACACCTCGACAGCCTCCTCGAGCTCCTCCACTGCACAGGGTGGGTAGACGACGGCAATAGGGTCCGTCTTGCCCGCGGCGCGGCGGCCGGGGCCCCAGAGGGCGGTGACATGCGCCTGCGTCCAGGTCGAGTTGGTCATGACGACGTCAATGGTCGTGCCCATTTTAGAGTACACCCTTGCGAACCATCTCCAGTAGATCCGCTTCACCTTGCCCTTGAAGCCCGCACCCTGACCGGCATTGACACCTTGTGAACCAAGCGGGGAATCGGGATCGAGGGAATCGAGCATGTCGGTCGAGATTGTTGGGTAGTGGACATAGGCGCCGGTGGGAACGGTGTGGAACATCCACTTGCAAAGACCAAGCGCAAAGGCATATCCCATAGTGTCGACAAAGATGTCGGGGACAACGAGACTGAACGCGTCCCAGGCCATAAGAACGGAGCCCAGAGACTGGAAGAGGAGGGTAAACTTTGGCCAGGTGGATGCGAGAACCCAGTGACGGGTGGACAAATAGAGGAACTGGATCGTGTGTGGATGCAGGTGGATGTTGAAGCGGCTCTGAGGAGCAGATTGTCAGTACAAAAGAGATGACACACCCCTTGGTTTTCGTCGAATCTAGACGTTGCTCACCTCAACTCGGGTGAGGATCTGGTCCTTGTTGACCTCGTGATCACCAGTGTAGACAACGATCCTGGCCTTGGGCCACTTGGACTGGGTGGCGCGAATCGCAGCCCAGAGCACTCTCTCGCCGCCGCCTCCAGCATTGCTACAGGCCATTAGCGAATCAATACACATCTTCTTTGTATCACGAGCACGAGCACGTACCAGAAGGGGTGTAAGAATCCCACAATGCCAGACCAGTCTTCTGCAAGCTTGTTACCATCAGGCGCACTCGCAGCGGACTCGGCCTGGACCTTCTCCCAGCCGCCGTCCTCCTCACCTTTGCTTGAAGTGGTGTCCGAAGTCGTCTTGTCCTCCTGTTTCTCCCAGTACTGCTGCTCGTCTCCCTCGATCACCTCCAGTATGCGGGCGCGTCGACCCTCCGTCTTACGGCGAACGTATGTGCCAAGGAGGGCACCGACGGCATGGAAGAGGGCAGGAATTCCGAACAGGAAGAAGGCGGGTAGGAGCGCGATGAGGGGGCGACGACAAAGGTGATGATCTTGGGACTGAGGCCGAAAGTGATGTACTCCTTGCCAGGCGGCGCCTGGCAGGAGCCCTGGGCTTCCATTGTGTTGCGCTGACAGGGTTGAATCGCTGCAGTGCGACGATAGGCTTCTGGTGTCAAATGGGGTTGGCCGCCGCAGGTCGAAATGACAGAAAGTCAAGGAGGACGAGAAGAGGAATGTTTAGAAAAGAAAGAAGGAGACAAGCGAAAGACTGGAAAGATGTCGTCGAGCTTCAAGATTGCTCCATCAGCAGAATCCTCTCACACTCCAACAGACCGAGACCTGTTGTTGTGGCTAGGCAGAAAGGTAGAAGAGTAGAAAAGAAAGAAAGTGCAGGTTTTCCTAAACTTTCAGTCGAAAGTATTGAACACGACGCAATAGATCACTGATAAAGCAGGTGACAGTCGATACTGGAACTCGCGGTGATTTAACCACACTAGTGCACGGGCCCTAGCCCCACCAGTGCACCCCACCCCTCTACTTAGTAGTGAACCACCCAGAAAACCACCCTCGTGTTCCCCCCACAGTTGCACCAGCCCTGTCCAGCAGGCTGTGGGATGTTTCAGCCAGGCGGGTCAGATCTCTGCTTTAGGGGTCCCTTGCCCATCGGCAGACGGGTGAGCAGCATCAGCTGGTCCACATCAACTCTCAATGGACATCCACAGTAACAACAACAGCCTTCAGACCTCTCTTTCTTTTACCTAACAAGACAGACCACCAACACATGACTTCCTGCCCATGTGTGTGAGCATGTCCTGAACCCCAACAATGTCAGGGCATGTGGGCCACAAGATCAGGCTCTCGGCCTTGAGAATACGGCCCCAAGTTCGGCCAAATGGTGGTGGAAAATGTCTTCATCATCATCCTGAGCCTCATCACACCTTTCACCCATCAGCACGGCTCCAGAGACCCGAGCAGAGGAGGCATTTCGGTGCGGCAGACATAGCAGGTGGCCTTCTTAGGGGCTCAGAGTATCTCGTCACCAACATTCACGAGTGCACTGGCACGCCATGGTTCATCTCGATCCCCCTCGTCGCGCTCGTCGTGAGCGCCACCATCCGGACGCCCCTGACGCTCTACACACACCACATGGCACGGAGGAGGGCGAAGCTGCTGCCGTTAATCCAGGCACAGACGGCCCTTGTCGGGCTCGGCCTGCGCAGAAAGGCGGTGCCGAACCTGAGGGACAAAGTGCGCCAGCTCATGAAGAAACGAACCAAGGATCTGTTCAGCGCCTTTGCGATCAACCAGCGGAACTCAATCCTTGGTGGCCTGCTGAGCTTGCCGATATTCTTGAGCAATCTCGAGGTCATACGGAGGATGTGTGGTGGTCCTATGGGCCTGCTGGGGAATTTGATGTTCAGGTCTTCGACTCGTGATATCGCCGCCCAAGGAGCTGTTACGGAGGCCGCTGGAGCCACTTCTACATCTGCACATCCAGCCGACCTAGCTTCAGTAAGCGATCTGGGCGGAGCCGCACTCACTGCCAACCCTGACGCTCTCACCTCCATCTCCATAGAGCCGTCTTTCGCAACAGGCGGCTGCCTCTGGTTCCCTGACCTCCTGGTCTCGGATCCATACCATGTTCTCCCTCTTGCCGTCTCCGCTGTGTTGGTCTTGCACATGATCCCCGAGACCACAGCGGCGAGGAGGGAGCTCTTCGGCCTCAGCCCGGTCGCCGGAGACAAGAACGCGTCTCTGCTCGGACAGACACGCGGGCGGCGTGCCTTCCAGCGGTCAATGCTGATCATGGCCCTCGCCATTGGGCCGATTACCATGGACATGCCTGCTGCACTGCACCTGTACTGGTTGTCTTCCGCCAGCTTCAGCTTGGCTGTCAGCAAGGGGGTTAAAGTGTTCATACCCATACCGAAGCATACTGTCAAGCCATGTCGGGGTATGGAGATGCCGCTGTTGAGACCTAAGCCGCCTACAGTGTGGCCTTAGTCAAGAACGATACATACAGAGAAGGGGAAAGAAAAGAAAATAGACAAATAGATCTGCCCACACTGGCCTGCAAAATGTACTGTTTTCCGTGCTGTTGACATAACGGTACCCATATTGATATGTAAACTCCAAGCGCCTGCAAAAGTCTATCGAACAAAGACATTCCTCCACCACACCACGTCTATCCCGCTCAGCGACGATGTCCCAGGTGTCCACCACAAGGTTAACCAAGGAAGATAGCCAGCAACACAATCGTCAGAATGACGGCCAGCACCAACAACAGACAACATGCCTTGCTCCTCGCATTCCGCTGGTACCTCGCCGCCTGCCTCAGTTCCCGATCCGCAGCCCTGGTATCCTCGTGTGTCCTGTCCACGTTCTCGGCAATCCCGTCCAGCTGTTCGCCCTGCTCCGTGACGATCTGCGCGACCTGCTGGAACAGCACGTTGAGGTCGCCCACGCCCTGCTCGATGTTCCGGATCTCCTCCTCGCGCTCAGCGATCAGGGCGTCCTGGAAGTCGACCTCGTCCTGCGGGGCCAACCGGAGCTCCTCATGCAGCTGCGCCTGCTGCTGCTGCTGGCCCTGGGGCACAGACCCGAGGCTCGTGCCCTCCTCTTCATCGGCGGCTGCGGCCCGCGCTGCCGAGACAGAGGCTCGTTGTTTCTCGAGGGCCTGCCGCTGTAGGGACTGGAACTCGGCGAGGGATGCTTTGAACTCGCGGAAGAGCTTCTGCTGTTTGTATTTCTGCGTTGGCTGCGGGGAGAGAGAGAGAACTGTGAGTACACACATATTCATTAAATACCATGAGAGGGAAGCACCAAGGGATATCATACTGTAACTTCCTCCCACGTCTGGATCTTCTTGACGCCCTCGCCCACATCCTTGAATATCTCGCTCGACTCCTCGATAAGATCGTGCACGCGCTCCCTCACCCGTGCAGTATCCCTCCGGGTGCCCAGGTGGCCGATCTCTGTCCTGAGGCGCGAGATGTTGCCGGTCAGGGTGAAAAGCTTGTTCATCAGGTCCTGGGACAGCCGGTCAAACTCCGGGTCGTCCGTGTACCCGGAGTTATTGCGTCGCGGCTGCGACTCGAGCGAGGAGAGCTGGTCGAAAGACATCGCTGCTTTTTCTGGTCGGCAGTCAAGTATTTCTCTCTGGTGTGATTGATGTAGCCAGTGGTGTTGAGCGGTGGCCGAGGAAGGGAGGGAGGAGTTCAGGATTCATGGACGCGCAAAGCATAAAATGGCGAGTGAAGGTTGTCTGGTGACGTCTCAAGGCTGCGTATCCCAGGCCTTGGAACCACAACACCCTAAACCGCTTGGCAGAGTTACGTAATCCACTATCTTTAGCTGCCGTGGCAGCGTGGGTGCCTGTGCTGCTGACTGCGTACAGTTGTAGTTAGTGCTGCCTTGCTGTACTTAGTGGCCCCTACAGGGAACCTAACCACCCCCAACGTCTTTCTTTCACTGTCTGAAAACGCGTGTCTCTGACCTCTCCGCCTGCAGTGTGCCGCGACGAGGCCACCGGCAGAGGGTCCACTTCTTTTTCAAGCTCTTGTTTACAGCCTTTCAAGCTCCATTTGCAACCTCACCTCGTCCTCTCCTGTACAACTCTCTCTCTCCTTCCCCCTCCACCGTACTCTAGGGACCTCTTCTCTGCCTGACCATGCGCGCTGGTCAACATGGCTCCTGTCAGGCGGGCTCCGTATAAGGACTTTCTACAAGCATCGCTGCAGCGACGCTTCTCTTCTACCACCACCATCCTGCTGGTCATCGCATACGTCGAGTCCCTTCTTTTCGCCATCTGCAGATCTCCCAAGGCGATCTTCTCAAGCTGGTGGTCTCGTAAGTAACATACACTTCTGCTCCTCCTCCACAACTACTTCCGGTCCTTCTCTCGAGTCTGATCTCTTGTCGCATCAGTCTTTTGGTTCATTTCCCCCATCGGCCCGACCGGCGTACGAACATTCTTCATCTTCCTCTGCGGCCTTACCGTGGTCATTCTTCGAATTGCCCAGTACCATGTGGGCATACGAGCCTCGAATTCCGGCTTCCACACATTCTTGAGATATACCGCGACATCGCAGACACTAGAGGCCATCGTGTCGTACACGGTGTCGTCTCTACTGTTTGGCCAGGTCTACTTGTGGACCTCGACGGCAAAGGACCTTGACTGGATCGTAATTCAGTCGGGCGACAGGGCGCGGCTGAACGAGAAGCCCATCTTCTACACCGTCCACTGTCTACTGTTTGGTCTGCTGCAGGGCATACTGCACATTTGCAACGACGATGACAGGCTTCTCCTGCGACCCGTCAAGCTCAAGGAGGGACAGCCAGCAGCACCAAGTGACACGGTCACCTGGCAGACACGCCTCAGAAATGAGGTGCCTGCCCTTGCGAGTCTGGCCGCCAAGCAATCGGTAGTGTCCCTTGTGCTCAGCGGTGTCTTATACCACGCGGTCAAGCTTCCAGATGTCATGTCAGGGATGACAATTCGTGCCTTGGCATGGCGTACTTCCCTTGCGTTCTTCCGGACCTTCTATACTCTGCCCAAGACCAACATGGTCCCTGCCACCCTCGCAAGCGTGAACGGCTGGATGTGGCTGCGCTGCTTCACTACAGGCTTCATGCTGCTGTTCATGTGGCTCGCAGGCATCAGGATGTTCTCGATACTCCTGGTCCGGCCGCCGTTGAAGATGGAGAACCCCTTGACTTCCGAGTCTAAAGATCCCAACGGGAGCTTGCTGAACGGCCTGAAGAGCAAGAAGCTGCCTATCAAGGTATGTACGGCAATTTATCACAATGGTCCCGAGGCTCGTGGTCGTAATGCTGACTTATATCAGTCCTTTGCTATGTGGGAGCTCGCCCTCATCGCCAGAGACTTTGGGCCTCGACGAAAGGCCATCTACCAGGACATCGACAGAAAGGACGGACCAGCATGGTCCCAGGTCTATGCCCTGTGTCAGGACGTGGTCAAGGAGATGGAAGCTGGAATTGATGACTATAAGAAGAAGCTTGAACCTCCCGAAAAGGATGACAATGCTGAGAAGGACGCCAAGGCTGCGAAGGATGGCAATGCTGCGAAAGAACGGTCCCCTGGCCCCGTCCTCTTGTCTACGCCGGCCAAGAAGACCCCGATCGAGAACATTATGGGATTGGTTACGGTGACCTCGCCTGGACAAAAGCCACGGCTCACTCTCATCGTGCAGAAGGGGTACTCGCAGGCCAAGGGAGTCGTGCAGGAGGTGGCACGGCAGGCGACCAGCGCCGATGACCTGCACAGCCCAATCCAGAAGTGGACGAGACGGTTTCTGAAGTCACCACTTGGCAAGCCTTTTAGACAGACGCTTGACCAGAGACTCACCGTCGTTGTGCTGGGTACGCCATACGCGGAGCCAAGCCTCTTCATCAATGCCATCTCTGCATTGACCAAGTTGGCGCTGCACAGCTTGGCGGAGGACAACTATGGAAACGTGCAGCGCGACGTCTCGACCCTCATCCGGGGCTTCACGGCGCTGACTGTGAAGCTGGAGAAGTTCAGGGACGACTTTCCCTCACACTGGACAGAGCTTAGCGCTACGAGGGACAGCCCGGTGGTGGATGCGGTCCTGGAGACGCTCAAGGAGGCCCTGCGGCAGCTCATTGAGGGCTTTGGGCCGTACGCACGGGATATCAGGCTGACCTTTGCGGACATGCGACAAGCGCGGGACGCAGCTGGGATCCCTCACAGGTCCAGGGAGATGGCTGCGATCGAGAGTGCGCGGGCACCAGAGATGCGACAGCTGCGGTGAAAAGGTTGGCGGCCAGTCGGGAACATGTGTGGGAACGAAAGGAAATGAAAGGAAACAACAAGAACAGTTCATAAAGATTTCGACGTGACTGTGTGTGATTATACCCAAGCATATTGCTCAGCACAATAAAAAACAGAAAAAGAATGAAGTCCCAGCACTTCTGTGATGCATCATCAATTAGCGATCAGGTTTGTAGAGAGATTTCTGCACGTCTTGTTGCCCTGCAATGAATAAATGCTTCATACTTCTCGAGGAATTTATGTCTTTCGATCCCGCGTACGATTTCAAAGGGGGCTGGATGCGATGACGTTTAATTGGCTGTGGGGCTCGGCTCTCCCGCTTCATCTCGGTGCGCCTTCCCTTTGGCTCGCCTTACCTCATCTCTTCTCCCTTCCTACTTCTTACCAGAAGACACCACCTCTCCTCTCTCTTCTCTCCTCTCCCAACAACGACAGCTGCTGCTCGGTCGTTCTTCAACATTGCTACCCTCGGCCTCAATGTCTGACTGCAAGCTCATGGGCACCGGCGCACCAGTAGCACCACCATCATGATACCGACATCTTTCTCGTCCTCGTCGACAGCGCGGCAGTCGGCCATCGAGACGAATCGCTTGCGAGACAAAGCCCTCTCGCTTAATAGGTGATACAGCACTTGACCAAATAAATACACAGGCTTCGCGGCCATAATTCGCTTCGCTCTTCCCCAAAATCGGCTCCTCATCCGCCACGATGTCGCGCCTCCATCTTCTCTGGCGCATCATCTACCACTCCCTCTACTACTTCCTCTCATTGATCCTGGTCCTCCTCCTCTGCGTCACGCCCGCCGACATCATTCGTCAGTCCTACCGCAACAAGCAGCGCTTTGACATCTTCATCGTTATCATCTGCCTGTCGGTCACTCTCGTCTCGGTCGTCTGCATCTACTTCTTTCGGCTGTACGTCATGCGCACGACGCTCGCGAGTATCCCAAAGCACTACATCCCGATCGAGAAGGGTGAGGTGCGCAAGAGCGTGCGAAAGATGATCGTCGCAGGGCTGAGCAGGAGCGCCGCGGTCGCCTACGAGAGCAAACCGCGGGTGGGAAGCGCGAGGCTGGACACGGCGGGTACACGGGAGGAAGCGGATGGCGGCGACGGGGAGAAAGACATAGGTGTGCAGCGACAGGCGAGGACGTTCAAGATCTCTGGGATGAAGAAGGTGCCTACTGCGGAAGAGAGGATGGGCATCACATTGCCACCGCACAAGGCTGTGTGGGGCGAGATTGAGCACTACGGATGGGCATCACCAAATTCCCCAGATCTGCCGAACCTGCAGTACAGCACCGTCATCTCGGAGCTGCCGAACCTGATCGAGGCCAAGGCCTTGACTCTGGCGCCTCCGGCACCTGGGTCGGAGCCTGCACAGCCTGTTCTGAATCCGGACGCTATTGATCTGCTGCAGCGGCCGGAAAACTTGCCTCTGCGGCAGTACCTGGCGCAACTGGCAGAGCTGGGCGTCTTGGCCCCCTCGCGAGCGACGGCAGACTTCCTGTCGTCCTATGACTACGCGCGGTACTCAACACGGCCCATCTCGAACGCTCGGTTCCGAGAGCTTATGCACCTCTTCGCCGAGATCTTGCGCACCATGGAACCCCTCGACCCAGAGACGCTGCGTGATCTCGACGGCGCAAATGACGACGCCGCATCGTCCGAGAGCGACATCGACAACCACGCACCCCGCGAGAGCCCCAGCACGCCACGCAGCCGGGCCAGCCAGCCGTCTCTTCACCGCCAGCAGAGCAACGCCTCGCACACCACGGCCTCGACGACAAGCAGCTCGGCCAGCGACGCCTCACAGATCCGTCGACGGCCGGGCATGGCGGTCCGGCACTCCTCGCAGGGCACGTGGGCTGGGACATACCGCACCGCGCCGACGACGCCCAAGAGCAGGAGGACAGCAGCGTCGCCGGGGTCTGTGTCGAACTCGAGCCTGAACAGCTTCGCTCAGACGCGCCATCCTTATGCCGCCGGCGGGGTCTCGGGGTCGAGCCCGAGCACGAGTCTGCGGTCTGCAACCTCGGGCGGCTCCATCATCCGTCTCAGCGAGGCGGTTGGCACGAGCGAGCTCCCCTACGTGCTCACGCTTGCCGAGACGGGCCAGTGAGGACGTTCGACTGACACCTGGGCAGGTATCTGCCACTTTACGAATTTGACGATTAGTTGCATAGCTCGGGCGCTGGTGGTTTTTTTCCCTCCTCCAAGGTTTTGTTTATACAAAAGAAAAGTCATGATATTGCATAATGATAGTCACTGGATATTCCAAATGGTCCTAAATCTATTTTTTTCTATATTTTTTTATTGCTTTATTTTCACCTCTTAAGCCCCTTTTTGTCGCTTCATTTTCCTCGTGGCCACATCATTTTCTAATTTCCTTTGTGTGTTCCCAATTCCTTCGCCCGAAATTTCCAACGCCAATCACTCCAAACGCCATTGGGAATCATATTCTTGAAGCTTGGTCATGTACCTTGTGGTACCTGAATTGTGCAGCCTAGTCAGCTTAGGTGACGCACAACATAGAGCCTGGACAACACTGTGTCAGACAAATGCAAAGTCTGTTTGTCCTATGGTTCACAGTCAGCATCCATTAACGTCAAGAGCCTCCATGACTTCAGATCACACACAAACAAAACTTACATATGTCACAATGGCAGTTTAGTTCTCAAACTGTGACCCGACCCCAAAGATGTCTCTTTCAATGTTCTCCTGCATCATGCGGCACGCAGTCTCCTCATCGACCTGAGGCACAGGGGTCCAGAGCTGCTGGTACTCGTGGCTGAGGACGTCAAGGTCCCTCGCCATGTCCTGCCGCAGCGCAGACATGCCTCCCTCAGGCCTTGACTGCCAGGTGCCGACCCCGAGCAGGCTCTGGGGCTGCTGCCGTTTCTTCTCCTTCTTGCGGCCCTGCTTGGCCCGAGCCGGCTTATAAGACAGGCCTGCGGCGGCGCCCTGCTGGTGGCCAACAGGGCGAGGCTCTGTCGCGAAGTTCTCGCGGAGCTGGTGGTAGATGAGGTCCATCTCGCCCTGCACCCTGCGGCGGGACGCCTCGACGTCGGCGTGGGGCAGGGTGAGGGAGGGACGTGCCGTCAGTCTCCGGCTGGTGGTAGTAGTCCTGGAGGGAGTACCCGGCGGCCGGCTGGTTTTGAGGGGGCATGTTGACGTGTTGGCAGGAGGAGTTGTGCTTGTTGCTGGTCGGGGGATGGGAGTTAGTCTCGATGTTTAAGGAGACGGGTTCTTAAGGGAGAGGTAGATTGTTGTAGGGCATGGTGATGAAGGTGACTTTGTTTTAGAGGGAGGGGGAGGTTGTCATGGGTTGTCCCATGGATGAGCTTTGTGTCTGTGACGGAACAAGAAGGGGGATAAGGGACGAGGAAGGGGAGAGAGGGAGAGGAAGAAAAGAGAGAAAGAAAGAGAGAGAAGAGAGAGAGAGGAAGAGAGAGAGGAAGAGAGAGAGGAAGAGAGAGAGGAAGAGAGAGAGGAAGAGAGAGAGGAAGAGAGAGAGGAAGAGAGAGCGGAGGAGAGAGAGGAAGAGAGAGAGGGGGGGGAGCGGGAAACAACACTGCAAAAGCGAAAAACAGAGATACGCATGGGCGGCAGGGAGATCGAAAGGCAGAGAGATAGAAAAATAGAGACACGGACAGAAGGCAGGAAAGCCCTGGTCGAGACGGGGGAAGAGAGGGAAGGACTTACTTCTGGGACGGTCCTGACATATTGGAGGGACGTGTTGCTTTCAGGAGAAGATGTGATTGGGAATTTCCAAGTCAGTCTCAATGAGAACTCAACAAGAAGCTGTGCAGAAGGTTGGCAAGACGGTCACTCGAGAGTCGAGGTTGAGGACAGTCTAAGAAGTCGGACTCTCCCAGCATGCAGTCAAGACTTCAACAGGGCTATGGTGGCAGATTGGACTGGTGAGGTTGTTTTGACTGAGCTGGAAGGAAAAGATGATCTGGGAGAAGACAGCCTGGATCCAAGGAAGGGAGTTTCCACCCCTTCTTATTTAATAAAATTGACTACCTGTTCTATCTCTTCCTCTTGTTTCTGTCAGCCAACGGAACTTAGCAATTCTCCCGGTCCGGTACCGTACCACCGCGAATTTCGGGTTGACAGAGAGGTCCAGCTAGTCTGGGGATTGCTAACGAAAATCTCACCCACCCATCTCGACAGCCAGCGGCCCGAAGCAGAAAGGCAAAAGCAGAAGAAAAAAAAAAAGATCCAGGGGGTTGCGTCTAGAACCTCCCTGCTGCTCTTGCTTGTTCCCCGCAGACCTCGAGCCCAGAAACAAACTACTATCCGGCTGGGAAGAACAATCAGCCCTTGTGGTGTACATAGTACATAGCTGCCAACTTCTCTACTCTGTGGTACCAGCATCAAATGAGTCAAGAACATCTGAGGTTGTTTTTGAGAGACATACTTCTGGGCAGGCTGATCAAGTAGGCCTAGGTGCACGGGCCAAGCCTGTCATGGCTACCCGAGCCGTAACAATCTCTGGGGAATCTTGCGGCCCAGGCCGTAGCCGCCACTGAATCACATAGTATTAGCTACGGGCCTAATTTTCTTCACCATGACTATACCGAAACGGGCATCAAGACCAAGCGCCTCTGTGATGGGCCGGTCGTCATCGCTCACCTCTTTGAATGCCCAACCGCGTGCTGGATCAGCCTCGGTGGTCAAAATGTACGAGTAGTCTGAACCTACAAAACTACGCCCGTGTGAGGCGGGAGACAGAGATAAGTCATAGTTGTCGGGACGATCGCTAGATCTCTCAGAACCGGCTGCACCTATAATTTTCCTACAATAGTACTACAAGAAAAGAGGCGGAAGCGAAGGAGAGGCGAGAGGGAAGAGGGGGAGGGGGGTCGATCGTCTCTGTACCGACACAAACTATAATTACCTTGTATTCTTGTACATAATTGAGTAGTTACAACTTTCAGATCGCAGAAAGGTGTAAGAGACGAAGTACCTCTCGATATAGCCGAGCATACCGGCGCGAGGAAGCGCGCCTGGGACTGTGTGGGCTCGAATCCCAAGGCCCGCTTCGGCTTCGGACCTGAGACACTAAGGGGGGTGGTGTTGTCTTCTTTTTCCTTTCTTTCTTTTCCTTTCCTGTTCTATCCCGAGCCTTTTTTTTTTTTTTTTTTTTCCTCCCCGTCCGGGACAGGGGCCTTCCTTTTCTCTTCCTTTTCTCTTCCTTTTCTCTTTCTTTTCTCTCCCGAATCTCTCCCCCCTTCTAGGACAGGGGCCCGTCTTACTTATTTTCGGCAGAGATTCTCCTCTCTCTTCCCGCTCCCTCCGTCTCCCCCCTGCTAGGACGCGCCCACAAACAGCTCTGACTGGTCATCTTCTTAATTGAGACGCTGGGGTTCTCAAGGCCTACATAGTACCTACTTAGCTTCGCGCAGTAGTCAGTTCTCGCGGAGAGTGTAAGTTCCTACCAGCCGCATAGCAGCTCTGATCCCAGCGACCCAATCATGCCTGTAGTGAAACTACTGTGGTATCCCGCCTGTTCGCAAAATGATAAGTCCGCTTGGGACGTAAATGGGGGGAGGGGTGACACTTGTGAACTACGTAGAAATCAAGTACCATAGCAATTTCTGTCTCTATTCGCACTTTGTACTTGAATAGCCGAGACACCTAGCGGTGGTTTTTCTTTCTCTTCTTTGCGATATGAACTACTAATTACATGTAGAGCTTAGCAGGCCCTTCGAAAGGGTTGTTTGGAGAGAATCATCAGCTAATAATTAGTACTTACTTACTTTAAGTAGTGAGTAGTCAGCTCCGGTACTCCCATGTAAAGAGCTTGTCCTCTCGATGATTGACGAATACTCGATATATAGCCATATAAATTTGAATACGATCGGCAGAAGATATTTACTTTATGCACTTAAAGTATTCTGTAATTCTTTCTAGCATGAAAGCATGCATGCTGTCGTTTTCTTCCAGTAGGTAGCACAAGGTAGTTTGTTTACTGCAATTATAGCCCCGGAGATGATCTGCCGAAATTATGTTACCAAAGGATTCAATATTACTCTCCATCTAGGCTGGCTGGATTGAATTTGTAGTACCTTGAATTAGAAAGAGAGGAGCAAAGAAAGCATTCCGACTTTGGCGCTTGAACTGGAGGCGAAGACTTTCAGAGTACCTGTTAATGAGGCGTTTCTTCTTCTTCTTTGCACAGCGCAGAATTGAGCTACAACCTAAATAAAAATATGTCTTTCATTTAGTTTCTGTAAAGAGAAATCCATGTCCCCAATGTCATGTTGAGGATATGAGGTGAAACAATATGTAAATACTGTATAAAGTACCATTGAATATGTAGCTTGCTGAGGTCTTCTAAAAATCTAATGGCTGCACTCTTTTTCTCTTTTGATACATTTAGAAACTCTTGAAAATTGTGAAAGATAGGAAACTGAAGACATTGAGAAAGAGTCTGCAATCCCGAGGTTTAAATACCTAATAAAAGAGCAAGCGAGGGAGGGAGTGGCAAAGTCTGAGAATGAAGAACTAATCGACCTCGAGATTGAACATGATCCAATGGACTAGTTATGCGAGCTCAATTATCATGGACACTGAATTTCCACCGCGATGCTCTAAGATGAGGTGGAAGTATTCAGGGTAGGCAGGAGTTTTTAAGAACACTCGAGTAGTGACAAAATGAGAGCATGTTACTGGCTATCTTTACTTTTGTGCATATCAAATCTAGAAAATCTGAGCAAATGCTAAAGTAAACAGTGTTGAGATTCCGAAAGTCTACTGCATAGGTGATATTAATTATACAAAATTGAGACTGATACCCTTGTATTGCCTATTGTCTTTGCAAGTCGTGCCTTTTTTCCCCCTCTAAGACTTCTGGCATCATTCAACCAGAATGGATTCCCCAACCTCTTATTCTTCTATAGCTCTTCATCGAGATCATCAGTGTCCTCATCCAGGTTCTCCGCAGTCATGCTCTCCATGTACGCAAAGGTATAGAACTCGGGCCCTTCCTCCTTGGACCTGAGTGCATACTTGCGCCACAGGTATCCCAAATATCCCAGCTGGAACCTGACAAACTTGATCTTGGGCACGGCAAACACCACACTCAGATCCTCGAGGCTGAAGCCTTTGGTCTCCTCCACTAACAAAAACACCAGCACAAACGCCACAATGTTCAGCCCTGAGAAGAGCACAAGCCCGCCCCAGTGCTTGGCCACAGTGTCGAGTGCGGGATAGCACAGGGTGAGGACTCCAGAGAAGAACAGGTTGACGGAAATAGCTACCGCACACCCCTGTGAGACGTTAGTACCCAGTATGCATATCCTGCGCAACATGTGCAAAGGAGGTCATGGAAAGGAACTTACTGCCTCGCGCTGAGCGAGCGGGAAACTCTCAGACGCCAGTGTGAAAGGGATGGGCCCCAAGCTTGGCGAATACACAGCCGCGAACACTGTCACCGACGTGAATTACTTTTAGTTAAGAACACGACTTCAGAGGACATCTTCTTGTGCTGAAACTTACCATAGATCAGTACGATGAGGGCTGGCAGATTCTTTGAGTTCCAGTTGATAAAGGTTAACGCTGCAGCTGCTAAGAAAAGGCTCATCAGCGGCAATGTGATGAGCATCAACTTGCGCCGACCCCAGGTATCGATGCGTCTGATTGCCAGCAGCCCGCACAGAAAGTTGATGACCCCTAACAATTGTTCAGATCAGATGAAAGCGTAAGGCGAGGAAAAGGGGGCCTCGGGTCAACATACCGAAACCAGTACTGAGGCCCATGGCGACTTCATAACCACCATGTTGAGTAGGCTGCGTGCTGGTTCTGGTCACGAAGAAAGTGTCTCAAAGGGAAAGGTCAGCTGTGTATAATCCCTCTCTGATCATGCCCTGGTAATCCCAAAACACTCACTCGAGTAGAAGGCAAAGACGTTGACTATTAATGTTCCTCAAATTAGCCTTGCCCGTATTCAACACTGAGTGCAGTCGAGAGAGGTAGAGAGGCCCGCTTACTGCCACACAATTGCTGTGCCAGAGCTACCACGCAGGTGCTGAGCACAGCATTCTGCAGTTTTCCAATGCTAAACAGGAAACGATATTGTCGGAGCGAATGGTAGAAACCCGACTTTAGATTACTCGCATAGGTGAGACCGGGTTTCGTGGCGCTGGGCTGATCGTCCAACGCTCTGAACGAAAAGGTCCTGCCATTCTCCATGTCACGGGTGTTGTTCCTCGTATGGGTGTGCTCCCGCAGCTCGTGGGTCTGATGCGCAGGTGGGTTGAACTGGTATTCGTCCAGCTCGACAGACTTGTGGATCAGGTAAAGGTCTCTCAGGGCTTGGAGCTGTAAAAACACACCACACCTTTGTGAGTTTCTTGTTTGGATATGGCATTAGGAAGTAATTATCTGGATAGTTCTCGATGATTTCACTCACCTGGGTCTGTCTAGCGCTCAGCAAGATCTCGTATGCCCGGGGAACGTTGAAGCGGGGCGTGTTTGGCAGCATGTAATACCGAGGGCTCTCGATGCACCAGCACAGGGCGATCAAGAGAATCACCGAGGGCACAAAGGGTGCTCCGAGGATCTGTCTGAGTGCGTTTCGTTGGTCCTCTGCCGGCGCGCCCGCATCAAGTGCATTGCACCATTTGGCAATTGCTAGATTGAACACGGAACCAATTGCGATGCCAAAAGCGACCCTGATTAGGACTCTGATTAGTGTTCTTAGAAGCATCAATCATTACAGCGAGAAAGTCAAGGGACCAATGAGTCTGTTCTCACCATAGTTGCCACATCAAAGTGGACGAGCCTCTCCACTGAGTAGAGGCGATTTCACTGGCGAGGATAGGTGTGCTGACGGCTTTGATTCCCATGGCTTGTCGGAAACCAGTTAGCCAGGTGCTCTGTCTCTTATGAGCTCAGCCTTTCCCATCAATTTGCCACTCACCAAATCCGTTGACAATCCTGACACACAAGAGGTGCCACCAGGTGTTTGTCCATGCCGAGCCTAGCGAGCTCGCGAGGATCAACGAGGCTGCCACGGTGATGGCTCCTCTCCGGCCGATCCAGTAGTTGAACAGAAGGGCAGAAGGCGTGCCGATGACGGCTGCGGCAAAGAAAGGCATGGCGTTCATGGCACCCACCTCCCACTGCTGCAGGGAGCTGAGCTGCCCATACTGGACCCAGTGCTGCAGGCTGGGGCCGTCCACAGGCAGCAGCAGCTTTGCGTACAATGTCGAGCAGTTGATGGACGCCTGGACATGGCCTTGCAGAAACGCAGCGCACCCGACTGTCAGGATTACGGGCAAGATGTGGCGGAACTGGCCGCGGAGGTGCTCTTGTTCGGACACGAGGCCTGCTTTCTCGTCCATATCCAGCGCCACGAGCAGGTTCGTCTCTGTGGCCATGTTCCTTGCGACCGCATCGTAGGTGCGGATGTTCTTTGCTACCCGAGCTGCGCGCAGGACCTCTTCGTACTCAACACCAGGAAGGTTTCTGGAGAACTCCCTCACATCCCTTTGTAGTTCCTTGTCACTGAGATGAGCTGGGGAGAGAGAAAGAGGGATTATTATATGTTATCGGCGAGCACTGAGTAAGGCGCGTCTGCGAAAGGAGATTGAACCAGAGTCGAAGAATGCCTAGAAATAAACCCTTACCTAGGGGCCCTTCTATGATAGCTCGATCGTTGAAGTTACGTTGTGCCAGATAGGCTTCGCGCCTTCGGAGTCGTGACGAATGCTCGGCCATTGTAGGTGCTCGGTGCTCACGCAGCAGGCTGAGAGCCCAACTCGATCAATTGTTCGAATAACTAAGTACTCTGAGTGTCGACTATGATATGTGACTTTCACTGCAAGGAGAGCAGCTCCTGGAATAGCATGCTCTGGAGTGACTGCAAAGGAAGCCTGAGCGCGAATTATAAGAGATTGAAATGTTCTGAAGCCCAGTTTCTGAGTTTGCAGTTGGAGAGTAGTCATTGGAATCCGACCCACAGCCACCACATCCGGAATCGCAGCCTTATTCAAAACTACGACCCAGTCGCCCCGAAGGAGCCCGAAATCTCTTATAGCCAGGCTTTCTTGACTCCGATGGTGGGTGTGTCTGTGTAACGGTGAGTGTGCGTGTGTGTGGTCCCACAGCCCCAGTGTTTGTGCGAGCTGAGGGCGAAATGGCATCCTTTTCGATGACTCTGAAGGGAAACAAGCGCCTTCACCCCTGGCCAAATGCCCAATAGCTTAAGCGAGCAGCCGTTTTGTACGCTGTGAAAGGATTATCGGTGAGACGCCACGTTCTGGATTTTTAAGCCACACACGTTAAAGCTGAGAAGGGGCCGAGAGGAGAGGGGTTCCAAAGGTTGCTGAGGCTGGAAGCTCGGCGAGCAGACCATAGATGCTAGCTGAGATTATAATAATCATCATGAGTCGAATCTCGTCGAAACAGAAAATGAAGAATCTGCCCCCAACCGTCAAAATCTGAGAGAGCTCTAAATTGCGAGCCTTGGAGGAAACAGCTGAAAACTACTTGTGCGATCACTCAGCCACCAAGAAACACCTGCGTCACAACCCACATGATCGGTGAGTGTAATTGGCTGCCTGGGCAATATTGACTGCGACCACTGCCAAACCCCTGGCATGGCTTGCATGAACCCCAGACGGAGAATGGTGTGAACCCCGCATCGAGGAAGCTGATCACAGCCCTATTGACCGTCTGGTGGAAGGAAATTGTCATGGAGCCTGCCTTGCTATGTCTCAGAGAGACCCCGTCCTAACGTGAGGTGGAAGAAAAAGGATGGGAACGAGAACTGTCGATGAGAAATGAATTACACGCAGCAATTTTAACCTTGACAGATCTCACCCACTGCAGACAAGATACGGCCTTTCTCACAGCATATGCTCATGCTATTAAAGCTGGATGTTTCTTCAGCTCAAGGCCCGAAGGCTGTCGGCAACCTCTAGGGCTTGTTAGAATAGGGGGCTCAGGCAGGCTTGGGGAGAAGGCGTAGGGGTGGTCGTGTGACAACCTTCTTGACTGCCATTTGCATCGCCACCCTTCCTCCAGCTGTCATTACAAACCGGCTCAAAGATGTAGAGGGAGGAGCCTGACGTGAGCTTTGCCACGTATACACAGTTCTAGAACGCAGTCCGAAGCACTGCATTCCTCCTCAACTTAATGACTGTTGCCCGGGACCCTTGGAAGCAATTTGTGTTCCAGACCGTTACCTGCTTCTTCCTGACCACCAAGGCCGCCCCCTTCCCCCTTCCCCTGCCCCCCCACACTCTGAGTACCCGCAGTTCTCTCTGTTAAACAGAATCCTACTTGTACATGGTCTTCGTAAGTCCTCAATGGCTCGTCTTTGACGGGGCTCTGTCCTCGGTCGATTGTTCTTGAAAGCTCCCTCCAAAACAAAAGACGTGTAGACAGCGCGACAGGGTCTGCTACCATCGTTTCAAGAAGGAACTGGACAACATATCCAGAGCAAGCATGACGCCCAGGACATTTGACGTCGCTCTCCAGTCCAATCTACCAAGATGACCACCCCTCTGGACGCACTTGGCGCTGCTGTAAACGTCATACAGCTCGCAGGTACTCTGTGCCAGGGGCTGAAGCTGTTGAAGGACTCCGTCAGGGCCGTCAGGGATGCGCGCTCAACCATCAGCCATCTCGAGGACAAAGTCAGTCGGATAAGACACTACTTCCAGTCCATCGAGCAGTATCTCAGATCACGCCCGATGACCATTCCCAACGAGGGCGAACTCCACCACCTCATCGACAAACTTACAAAGAGCTGCAAAGCTACCCTGAGTGGCCTCTGCGAACACCTGCCCAGACCAAAAGGCTCAGCCCGGAAGAAGATAGTGTTGGCGTTTAATCTGTGGATCGAAGACCAGGGCATCAAGCAGAAGATTCACCTTATCGATGGACACCTACAAGACTTGTCTCTGCTGCTGCAGGCTCTGAATCTGTAAGTGATCACAGCCGGTCTTGTCTTGGTAATTATTTGCATTATTCGGAATGTTAGTCCCAGACTAACAACCATCGTCAAAAGATACAAGGTAGACCACGTCGCACTGAAGCTCGCCCAGGTCGACTCAATCATACGGGAAATCGCGTCCGCAGTCAACGACTCGGCGCGACTTCAGCCCCTCAGCCCGACTTCGGACCAGTCCGAGGACCTGAAGGCTTTCGAGGTCAAGAAGGAGGTCGCAGCTTTCGCCAACAGCGCGGCTACCTTTGTAGTCCTCCAAGAGTCGCCCGCCACAACGAGGCCATCATCGACACACGGGCCTCCGCGCTCCACGGACTCAGTTTCTTTCCAGCCAGCCACACTGAGAAGGGATCAGCTAGAGTGCGAATGGGACGCGAATCGAGTAGACTTCGACCGCCTCATGAGCTATGGCCTATACGAAAGCGCAGTGGTCATCCAACATCGGGCCATGTTCATCCAGGAGCAGCTGGCCGTGGACGTTGAGACCTGGAGACAGAGTGATAAGCACCGCGTCATGCAAGAACAGCTCGCGGACACCCTGATCCAGTGCGACACCGAAGCCTCCACGACCAGAGCACTTGCGATCCTGCAGAGCCTGGCCACGCACAAGAACCTGCGCATCCAGAGTAAACTGGGACAGCTCTACAAAGAGAGAGGACAGCTAGACGCGGCACTAAAGACTCTGAACGAGGTCTTCACCGCCTACACCGACAAGGAGCCCAAGGATATACAAAAGATCACTGAAGTTGGAGAGAGCCTCCTGGACCTCTACACGCTGCGGATAGAACACGGCGATGCAGGCCAGCGCGCAGTGGCCATCTCTCAGCGCAAGGGCTTCTACAAGGAGCTCGAGAGAGCCCTCGGCCAGCCCTACCAGGGAAAAGCAACATGCGCCCAGGCTGTGCGGTGGTGTGAGGCAAATGGCTGCCCCCTTGCGGACCAGAGCCAAGACTGCCGTTTCGACATCATGGACGAGGATGGCAAGTCGTCACGCCTACACAGGGCAGCGGAGACCTGCCACGACGAGATCGTGCTGCAGCAGATGATTGAGAACTCGGACACCCTCGAGAACACCAACGAAGACCACGAGACCCCGCTCCTCGTTGCTGTCGCATCGTCAAATCTACCCGCCGTCAAGTCTCTGCTGCTCAACAAGGCCAACGTCAAGGCCTGCGACCGCGAGGGCCAGGCTCCTCTCCACAAGAGCCAGAGCCCAGAAGTGACCAAGATCCTCCTGCGCGACCGCCTCCGCCGGTTCAGCGTGACGACGACGAGCTCCAGGTACTCCACGGACTGGGACCCCGACATCAACGCGCAGGACATGTACAAGAGGACAGCCCTCTTCACAGCCTGCAATGCCGGACAGGACAAGATTGTCAAGCTTCTGCTGTCGGCACAGGCTGATCCAGACATCCTGCAGTACAAGCAGAGCCCACTCGCCGCCGCCATCGAGTCCAAAGCTGAGCGGTACGCGGGAGCACGGGGCCGCCAGAGGAGGATGCTCATCGTGACAGCTCTGATCCAGGCAGGTGCGGACCTGGAGACGGGCAAGGAGGTCCTGCGGCAGCGCAAATGCCGCAAGCTCCCGGAGGACGGAATACTCCTCAAGGCCCTGGAAGGTCGGGCTGAGGTCTCTTCCCTGTTTTCTCAGAGTACCAAGTCCTTTGAAGCCGGAGAGTCCTCTTCTAGCAGGGGGCAGCGATGACCGCTCATCAACGTCACCCACGTCGCTGGGACCGCTTTCTCTGGATTCAGTCAGCCTGAATGACTTTTCTGTGAACTTTTCGAGGTCAGAGAGTTGACGTCTGTATTTGTTATCTGTTTTATGAGGTAAATGCCCGGAACCTGATTCTTTTGGGTAGTGAGCCACGATACTACTCTTGATGTTTTGCGGTGCGGGAAGAAATCAAAATGAACGCGTGAGCCATTCTGGTCAATATAGTGTAACTCACATGGGAATAAGTGATTATTTCTTTGCTAGATTTTACAAGCGTTGCTGGTTACATTGAAACCGTATCCCAATTCAAGATAAAAGGTTGTTGAAGTACAGAACAGCTCGAGGTAATCTGATTACTTTAGCCACCCCGTCCGGGTGTGGCAACAATATCAAATCATTTATAGACAAGGATGAATACAAGTATGACAATAAGCCTGACCTTGTTTATTATTACTAGCTATAGCATCTATTAGTAGATATAGTGTCAGCTTGATAGAGCTACATACATAGTAGGTCCGCATAACGGTGGAGAATAGCTCTGTGACGCAATTGCTGCGAAAGAAACCCATACTGTGCCATTAAACAAGTATTTTTATATACCTATTGACTGCTGCAACACAGCAAGCATGTCTATATCTCGAGGTAGATCCTAGGACTCGCAGAGCATTTCCTCTATTATGCAATTATCCTATCGGAAGAATCAGATAGTTTAGTGATTTCGTCTCGACTTTCGCGTCTATGGTCACGAGATGGAGACTTGTGACTCGAGGATGAACCAATCACTCAATTAACATGTCCTTTGTGACCTCTCAGACTCAACACTTTCCGCTCACCCAATCAGAAGGCCGGGAGATATCACACCGAGGCAGTACAATCTCAACTCGCTGATGCTGTGGCAAGGTCTATGTGAAGGCTATAAGCATATTTGCTTTACAAAGTCCGATTCCACCACCTCTTAACCCCGATCTGCCGCTCTGCGGCACAGGTGCGCCTTTCATGTTTCTCTATTATATTTATCTGTTATTTTTGTCGACAAAATCTCATTCCCGTCGCACTGGATCTCCTGCGCTAGGTGGGATCTTCTACAAGAAACCCCCAGCGCTGCTTGTCGGACAGTCCCTACAAATCCAACCACGCAAGATGAGCACTGCGTCTTGTTGCTTGCAAGGCTTTACCTGGGATGGAGAACCATCCGGCACGGTCGGATCCCTGGCCGACCACAAAACATACATGACTGGCTGCAGTGACACAGCTGCTGTCCTGATCATCCATGATCTCTTCGGTGTGGGTAGAATCAGCGAATGTATGCTGCATCTCTCCTCATTGACACACATTCGAGCGCCACGCTTTATGTTATTACCCTCTCAAGCCATATCAGCACAATCCCTTTGCTCAAATACTATCTGCGACTCATATCATTACTGATACAGACTAATTCTGTTCATTATTCAGTGGGAGCTCCGAAACACGCGCCTCCTTGCCGACCACTATGCGGCAGAGGCCGGAGTGACGGTCTACGTACCCGACTTCTTCGACGGCGAGACCCTGCCCATCGAACCCGGGCGTGGCCGGCTTTATGCAGAAAAACGGACGAGAGGCTAGAGAGCCTGGAGTATTCGCCTGTGCAAGGGCATTGCGAGACAAGTAAGCCCGTTCCCGAAGGTGAGAAGCAAGTTCTTCTCGATACATCAGAGCTGTTCTTCCCAAATGATTTTTGGTGGTACTGATTGGCTGCTTCCTACATGTCAGTGACTTCTAGCTGCGTGCCTTCGTAATCTACCTCTAGAGATCACATCGTCGTTGCACCGGCGCCATCAGATCCCAGTGGCCTTTTCATTGTTTACTTTATTGGATCAAAGAAAAACTGACCTAGGGTGATCTTGACAGATAATTACTTGGGAGCCGTGGGCTTCTGTTACGGCGGATGGGCCGCCTTCCGCCTCGGCCCCCGCGAGCACCAGCAGCGACCTCTGGTAGACTGCATCTCTGTCGGCCACCCTTCTCTCCTCACAAGAGACGACATTGAGCAGGTCGCCGTCCCGCTCCAGGTTCTGGCGCCGGAGCACGACCCGGCTTATACGGCCGAGTTGAAGGCACAGACCTTCGAGACGGTGACGAGGCTGGGGATACCATTTGTCTACCGTCATTTCCCTGGGGTTGAGCATGGCTGTCTTGCGCGTGGTGATGAGCACAAATCTCACGAGCGGGAGGCCTTGGTCAAGGGGAAGAACGCTGTAGTTGAATGGCTAAAGGAATATTTGTATGGAAGTACTTGAACGAGGGTATCATTCATCGGCCAAGAGAGTTAATGTTTGACTTTATTTTGGAATTTCTAGTCTCTTATGATCACCTCTTGTGACTCCTTCCACAGCTCCTATGTAAAGGCGCCAGTTGGCTCGATTCATACCGAAATCGACTCGTGTCAAGCGAGCTTACTATATAGATCAAGCCTTGAGCCGAGCAAAGCCATCAGGCGACGAAATTGGAACCTCACCTATGCCACCCCTCCAGGGTCTTCATGACCTGCTCGACCGCCCACTCCAGCGTCCCCTCAAAGTCGGAATCCACAACCCCGACCCCGCCGTCCTTGTTCTCAGCTGACTCCTGGGCCAGGACCCCTTTCTCTGCCAGCACGTCCCAAGCCAGCATGCCCCTCTCGACATCGCCGTCCACAAACATCCACGCGTGGGCGTCGGCGTAGTTGGGCCAGACGATCTTGTCCACGTAGCCCGGCGGGTCCTTCCAGAAGCCCTCGAGCGTGACGTAGCCGTCCCTCGCCTCGCGCCTCTGGGTCGCCTTGGCGCGGCTCACCTGCAGGAAGAGCTTGATATCGAGCAGGGACATGACGCCGCTGAAGTCTGGCGATGGGGAGTAGAGGAGGAAGCCATCGAGGAGGCACGTCCGGAGCGGCGGCGAGGGGTTTGATGAGGTGGTTGTCGTGCTGCTGTTGCTGAATATGGCGTGGCCGGGCTTGCCGGGTTCGAGCCAGGCTTGAACCTTGGCCTTCATGGCTGCTATCTTGGCTTCGGAGGCAGGACATGTCCCTACCGAATTTTTGTCTTCCTTCGAGTCCACAAATGGCTATAAAGAGAGGAGGAGGACAAGAAGGCCTCTGGTAAGCAAGATGAGGAGCACAGAGGAAGAGAGTGAAGAGCAGTTCTAACCATCATCTTTCAGGGAGCTTGATTCCCAACGAGTAGGGAGAAGAGCTTACAGGAAATGTGCCCTCGGAGCGGATATGTGAGAGCGCCTTCTCCATATCAGGAATATTCAGCGACTCGGCGCAGTCCCAGTCCAGGAGGCCATGTTTCGTGGGAAGTCTGTGCCGGCATTTTCAGCTCTATATGCGCATGAAGAAGTGGATCTTGCCATGACAACTACTGACTCTTCTTCTGGGCGGTAGAAATCATCCTCGTGGAGGATAAAGGTATTTGGAAATATGTCCCGCAGTAATCTCGCGAGGGTTGTCTTGCCGCTGGATGAGCAGCCGGAGAGACCTACAATGACTGCCTTCTGGTCACACATAACGGTGGTGACTGGAGGAGGTAACAAAGAGAAGAGAAGAAGAAAGATAGAAGACAAGGTGGGAGAGGGCCAAAAGAAGACCAAGGGAAGTATATTCGCTGATGCTTCTGATATCGATAAACGCAACTCATATGAGTGAGTTCGTCTAGTGAGGCAGAAGAGGCAGGCACGTCCCAGGATGAGACATTAGTGGGGAATCCGGAGCAATGATAACGGGACCCCGGCAGGCCCCAAAAAGTGTACTGTACTATGTAAAGACGGCGGCTTCATGCCGGCCGCAGAGCCCCTGAACAGCCCGAGAACGTTCATCCCATGTCCCCTGTCGCCGCTGAAGTGACAACTCAACTTTTTGGCGAGTGACGCAACAGCCTTTTGTGGCCAGAACGCTCCAAAAATCATCTGCAACTTGTTCCACCAGCACAGCCAGCACCGACCTCCAATGCCCACAGCTCTTCAATCGGACAGCTACATGCTACACACTTACTCCATCTGACCTTACATCCGACAACACAACAGAAAAATAAAAAGAGAGCAGAGAAGACAATGGCTGAGGCAGATCACACCCTCGTGGTGATAACGACCTCTGTCGTCGCCCTCATCTCGGGCTTCCTCCTCGGCATCTACAGCGTGCGCGGCTACCTGATCTCGCCCGAGCTGGTGAAGGAGTCGCGCGCCAACTACGACGACCCCGTCGACAGCGACGAGACGGACATTGATGAGGACGAGACTGTCCTGGACCACGCGCCCAACTGGGCCAACGGCGAGGCCGCCGACCGGAAGCAGGGGCTGAGGGCATCTGCCGCGCCGGGAGACAAGACAAAGGAGAAGAAGAAGAAGAACAAGACGAAGGGAATCGCTGGTGCTGTCAAGGGAGACAGCCGAAGGCGAAGACAAGACCTCGACGACGGAGGGTTCCACGGTTGAAGACACCGGCGAGGAGTGCAAGCTGGTGCTGGTGGTGAGGACGGACCTGGGCATGACCAAGGGTGAGTACTACACACACACTTGAACACACACACACACACACACACACACACACACACACACAAAGACACGCACACAGTCCATCCATCCACCTCCTCCCACCTCTCGCGACGCCATCAACTGACCCCCATTCTCTTTAACCCCACCGTCCAGGCAAAATCGCAGCACAGTGCTCCCACGCAACCCTGGCCTGTTACAAGTCCCTCTCCCGCGACGCCCGCAAGCTCGGCCCCCAGAGCGCCGCTGCCCGCCTCCTGTCGCGGTGGGAGCGCCACGGCCAGGCCAAGGTCGCCCTGCAAGTCAAGACGCAGGACGAGATGCTGACGCTGATGGGCACCGCCCAGAGCCTGGGCATCACGGCCGAGGTGATCCAGGACGCCGGGCGCACCCAGATCGACCCGGGCAGCCTGACCGTGCTGGGCGTGGGCCCTGCACCCAAGAGCAAGGTGGACCAGGTCACGGGTGGGTTGAAGCTGCTCTGAGGGACTGCCGTCCATTTTTTTTTAATTTTTTTATTCTTCGGAGCAGTGGGAGGGAGAAACATGTTTCTGAAACCCGCTGGTTCTTGTTTCGATAACCATTGCATCGCAACGGGCGTTGGGGAATACGAAAACGAAAGATAACGGGCTATAATAGAAAAGGGCAGGCAGGGGGCCATTACAGAAAGTGGTAAACGACAAAACAATAGAGGGTTCTCTTTGGCGGGTACAATGTTATGTCATGAAGATGGTGCATGCATGGTTGCAAATGAATAATTTGGGTATCTGCGAGCTCGTGTGGTCTCATCTCTCCTTCTTTGCAAAACGTGCCAGCGCCGGACCCAGCTCCTCCTGCTGCTCCTTGTGCGCTGCCTTGTTCTTCTGCTGCAGCTCGTTCCAGATCTCGTCCACCCGCAGCCTCTTCTCGTCGATGATGTTCTTCTTCCTCTGCTTCCTCAAGTACTTCTTTAATGCTGCGTTCCGACCCCTCGCCTTGTTCCTGATCTGCTCCTCAACGTCCTCGGGCGGTGCGTCCAGGTCACGCTCGGCCTGGCGCTGCGCCTCGGAGCGCAGGTCGAGGTTGCCCACAAAGTTGGGATCCAGGGCGATCATCTCGGGCGAGAGCTTGTTGAGCAGACCCTTGACCTCGGCCTCTTGTCGCTGCTTGACGGTCTCGTATGGGTTGACCTCCAGGGCGTCGAAGTTGGCCTCGCCTGCGCCCGGCACCAGGATGGACGAGAAGCCCTCGTCGTGGCCGATGCCGAGCACATCCTCGAACGGACACCACCTGACCCTCTCGACGCGCTTTCCTTCCTTTCCCCATGTCAGGTAGGGGCTCTGCACCTTCTCTTGAACAGTTTTGTGTTTTGAGAAAAGGCCCTTCCATATTGTTGCACTTGTTCCCCAGCCCTGAATTTGTAGAAAGTCAGTATCTCTGCTGAGGTTGCCATTGTATAGAGAGGGAGAGATATAGACCAAGCACATACCACTGCGGTCAATCCAGTGTCAGAGATGGCCACGGATGTGGCTGGCGACCTCGTGAAATAGCTGTTCACCTCCTTGAACATTCTGATGTCCCAAACGGCCATCTTCTTGTCCTGCCCAGCCGAGACCATGTACCGACCCTCCCGGTCGACTGCCAGGGAGCGTATTGGTCCCTTGTGCGCCAAAAGCTTGACTAGGGGATCTGACGAGTTTGGCGACCACAGCGTGACTGTTCCGTTTTGGTGTCCAATATGACATATGGCGTTCCAGGGATTTTGGGTCATGGAGCATGGTGCTCCTCCCTTTGTGTGGATCTCGGATACGAGCTGGCCGGTCGAGACGTCCTGGTATTTCAGGTTGCTCGATATGCCCAGAGTCGCCAGCAGGAAGTGGTACGGGAGGAATTCCATGTGCGACACCTCGACATGCTTCTTCAGACAATGGAGTTCGACACCGTTCCGGTCGTATATGTAGACATATTTCTTTTGCGCGACGGCGAAGTATTGGTTGTTATGGAGCCACCGTATGTCTGCATAGATAGTGTCAGCAATGAGCCTTCGGCATCAGATGGACTTTTTGCAAGACGAGAGAGCACAGAGCGCACGTACCTCTGATTGTCTCGCCCAGCTGCAGCTCGCACCCCAGCTTGCCCTCCCGGAAGTCCATCGTCGCGACATGGCCCTTCCTGCCGGCAAGCAGCAGCTCTCGTCCGTTCCTCGTGTACTCGCAGTGGTATGGGCCCAGGTCGTCCAGCTTGAGCTCGAGCCGCTTCTGCGCCGTCTCGACCGCGGCCTCGGAGGTGATCTCGTCCTGGCGCACCCGATACGTCCGCTCCAGTTCTGTCTCTGCCTCGAGGAAGCCGGACTCATTCTCGAGCAGGATCTCGGCGTCCTTGGCCTTCGTTATGGCTGTCTGGTACTTTGACTCGAGCTTCTGCATGTTGGTGCGCAGCTTTTTGTCGCGCACGTTGCGCAGGTCGACGCCCTTGCCCCGGCCATAGTCGCGATGGGCCTGTTTCTGACGCCGCCGCCGCTGTTGTTCTTCTTTGGAGAGGAGAGAGGTGCGAGCGTCACGGACCTGGAGGGCGCCGCTTGGCTGCGCCCGACTGGAGGTGGCCTTTTCGTCGCTCATTGTCGACGATAGCGAGAACTCGAGGGAAAGTTTGTTGATGAAGAGGAAGGTGAAGTAAAGAGAGTAGGACTCGGAAATTCTTGAGAGTTTTGGGAAACTTTCCTTGCAGGGGGCCCTTGCAAGGTGGCTTATCGATAGGTTGAGCCCCACCATAAATTTTTGGTAGAGGATTGAAATCTTTCCCCGCTATTTGCGATTTGGGGGAAGAGGGCGAAAAAAAAAAAAAAAAAAAAAAAGAAAAGTGATAAGAGAATACCGAAGCCACCGTCCAAAAGTAACTGTTGCTACATAACTTCTTGCAACCAACTCTTGTCGATTCCCCTCTCACACACTCAACTCACCCTTATTGACAACATCGTGGCGACCCCATCTCTCCCATTTCGGTTCAAGGCAGGCGGCAATTCCACAATGCCGTCCGCCGTGGCGAGCCATTCGCACAGGCCGACAACCAAGGTCAACAACAAGGGCTTCAAGTCGAAAAAGGCTACCAAGAGTGCCCTGAGGGACCAAGCCAAAGGTAAGACTGCAATAGGCCACCACTGATGATGCTCACAGTCACTGCCCGATGTTAAGAAACCATCCACTAACCCGGCGTTTTATTTCTTCACTCCAACAGGCAAGGTCCCCAATGAGCGTCGCAAGACTCCCCACCAACAAGTCATGTCCAAGCTCGACCGTCGAAACCAGGCCAAGCAGCGGCAGGCCACGAAGCACAAGGAACACCAGCGGGAGGCGTCCGTCTTTGCAGGCCGCGATGGCGCCCCTCGAAACGTCGCAGTCATCCCGCTCTGCGCCGATGGCGATGCGACGGCTGCGATCCGGTTCCTGAACCAGAGCATCGACCTGGACCAGGAGGTGGCTCTTGGCACCACGCGCGTGCCGGTGGACCGGTTCAAGCAGAAGCTTCAGTACCTCGCGGTGCCTCGGGATCTCACAGCGTGCCTGGACGCCGCTCGTGCTGCGGATTTTGTCGTTCTGATCCTGTCGGCCGACGTGGAGGTGGACGACCTCGGCGAGCTGATCCTCCGCAGCGTGGAGAGCCAGGGCCTGTCGACGCTGTTCACCGTCGTTCAGGGTTTGAGCAAGATCGAGCCTGCGAAGCAGAGAAACTCGGTGCTCGACTCGCTGCGGTCGTTCATTACGCACTTCCACCCGGAGCAGCACAAGATCTACAGCCTCGAGAACAGGCAGGAGTGCTCCAACCTGATGAGGTCGCTCTGCAGCACCATGCCCAAGGGGATCAAGTGGCGCGACGATCGGAGCTGGATGGTGGTGGAAGACGTCCGCTTTGCGGACTCGGAGGAGGCCTCCACCGTGCTCACTGGTGTGGTCAGGGGCAAGGGCCTCAAGGCTGACCGCCTCGTGCAGGTGGGAGACTGGGGCACGTTCAAGATTGACAAGATTACGGCCGCGCCTCTGTCGAAAAGGGGCAAGAAGTCGGACGAGGGGATGAACGTGGACGAGGAGGCCGAGAACGCGCTGGACGTCCCGACCGAGGATCAGGATGACCTGGCTGATCTGGCGCCAGAAGAGGTGCTCATGAACGACGCAGATGGCGACCTTGAACTGGATGATGCGACATCCGTGGCGCCATCGACAAAGAAGGGTGTTCTGCTGGATGACCATCACTACTTCTCAGAGGACGAGGCGGACACGGCGATAGAGAAGAGGAGGGTACCCAAGGGCACATCGAAATACCAAGCCGCCTGGTACCTGGACGACAATGTGTCCGACTCGGGCTCTGACATGACAGACATCGAGATGCAGGAGGAAGAAGAGGAGGATGGTGAAGATGTCGCGGCGCCGGAGGATGGCATGGAGGGCATGGTGGATGATGGCCAGACCGAGGCTGGCCCGTCAGAATATCCTCGGTCAGAGGCAGCCTTCATGGAGCTGGATGAGGAAGAAGACGCGGCGCAGCTGGCGCAGTATAGGTCTAAGAAGAAGGACGAGGCCGAGGAGGATATGGAGTTCCCGGACGAGATCGAGCTGCACCCCCATGTTCTGGCACGCGAGAGGCTGGCAAGGTATCGGGGGCTGAAGAGCCTGCGGACGAGCTCGTGGGAGCAGGACGAGGACAGGGCGCACGAGCCCGAGGAATGGCGCCGGCTCCTGCAGGTTCAGGACTACCAGGCCTCGCGGGTCCGCTCTGTGCGCGAGGCTCTCGTGGGAGGCGTGCAGGCTGGCACACGGGTCCACGTCCACATCAGGGGCGTGCCCTCGGACGTGCAGGCCAGCTTCGACCCAGCCAGGCCCGCCACCCTGTTCTCTCTGCTCCGGCACGAGAACAAGCGGGCGGCGGTCAACTTCCTCATCAACCTGAGCTCAGACCACCCCAAGTCCATCAAGTCCAAGGAGGAGCTGATCATCCAGTACGGCCCCCGGCGGTTCGTGATCAACCCTCAGTTCTCGCAGGGCGACAACACGCCCAACGATGTCCACAAGTACTGCCGCTTCCTCCACCCGGGCCAGTCTGCAGTAGCGACGTTTATGGGCCCGGTCATGTGGGGTGCCGTGCCGGCGCTCTTCTTCAAGAGGTCTGCGCCTGGCGAGGAGAAGGGCGAGGACGAGCCCGACCTGCCTCTCACCCTGGTGGGCACCGGCACGGCCCTACCGCCGTCTACATCTCGGGTCATCGCCAAGCGCATCGTCCTGACCGGCCACCCTTACCACATCCACAAGAAGATCGTGACGATCCGGTACATGTTCTTCAACCGTGAGGACGTGGAGTGGTTCAAGGCCCTCCCCTGTGGACGAAGAGGGGCCGCAGCGGCTACGTCAAGGAGCCCCTGGGCACGCACGGATACTTCAAGGCTACATTTGACGGGCGCATCAACCCCCAGGACAGCATCGGTGTCAGCCTGTACAAGAGGGTGTGGCCTCGCAATGCGACTCCAGTCAGGGCGTCTCTCCTGGATCCTTCAGAGGTTCCGGCGCAGGACGACGATGACGACGACGACGATGATGATGCAATGGCATGTTGATAAGGAAGGGGGAAAAAACGGAAAAGGAAAAAGAGTCAGCGGGAAGAAGAAACCCGTATGAGTTGATGACCAGGCAGGCGTTCGTAGGGAATAGGTGTATATCCATCCACCCATATACTAGAGCTCAAATATTACATGAATCCCCCACGAGATCCTTCCTCCCCATCTCCTCTCCATCATTTCTTCAGAGCATCCAGGCCAGGCGTAGGAGTGGGACCGCCTTTGGACTTCTGCACGTCCTCGGCGCCACTGGCCCTCCACGCGCTCAAGATGAGGTTCACAATGTGATCCACACCAACGTCCTTCTTCACCTGGGCAAACACAGTAGGCCCGCCCTCGCGCATCTTGCGCGCGTCCCTCTCCATCACGCCCAGGTCAGCGCCCACGGCCTCGGCCAGGTCCGTCTTGTTCACGACCAGCAGGTCACTCTGCGTGATGCCGGGCCCCCTTGCGCGGGACCTTGTCGCCGCCGCTCACGTCGATGACGTAGATGATAAAGTCAGCCAGCTCGCGGCTGTAGTTGGCGGCGAGGTTGTCGCCGCCGCTCTCGATGAGCAGCAGGTCGGTGCCGAACTCGGCGTGCAGGTCCTCGAGGGCGGCCAGGTTGGCGCTGATGTCCTCGCGCACGGCGGCGTGGGGACAGCCGCCCGTCTCGATGGCGCGGATGCGCGGGGCGGGAAGGGCGGCGTGGCGCGTCAGGAACTCGGCGTCCTCGCGCGTGAAGATGTCATTGGTCACGGCGGCGATGTTGTAGCGCTCGCGCAGGGCCAGGCACAGCGCCAGCATCAGGGCCGTCTTGCCTGAGCCCACGGGCCCGCCGATGCCGACCGTGAAGGCGCGCCCGCCCCAGCTGCGGCCCTGCACGATGGGCATCTCGCGGCCCAGGTAGGAGCCCGGCCCGGTCAGGATCTCGTGGGAGTGGCCGTGTTCCTGGGCGTTGAAGCCGCCTGCGCTGGGAGCTTCGTGGGAGTGGGAGTGGGCGCCTGGGCCGTCGTGGGAGTGCGTGTGGGTTGCCATGGTTTTGTGTTTGTGTCTGTATGGACGAAAATGGGACCTTTGGAGGGAGGTGCGGTGCTTTGCAAGAGGTATTTCTTAGTTCGCAGTCTCGAGGCGCGAGAAGTTCGTGATTCAGATCACCCAGGTTGCATTGATGGCCTCTGGTGTTAACCTGGTGGTCTTTTGGATTGAGATGTTGATAAATGAGAGTGAGATCAAGACCTTCAGAGTGACCGAAGTGTGTAAGTTGATAGGTGGTTGCTGAAATGTTGGTGACAGGTCAGTTTGCTGCAGCTTGGATTGTCAACCCCACCAGATATTTAGGTGGAGGCAGTGATCTGCTGTGAGAGCTCATCGAGGGGTTCAGGTGATAAGAGAGGCCCTAAGGTGAGGGGCAGCCAAGCTAATGGGGAGCCTACTAACTGAGCTCCTGTGGGGCTAAGTTTGGAACCTGCTCAGTGGGTGGATGGCTTACTTAAGGCCCTAAGGATTAAATGCTAGTCACTGTACTTTCTCACAAGAAAATAAATATTTTCCCAAGAGTGGCTGCTGTTAAAAATCATACTGTGTAAAAGAAGATGGAAAATGCTGTGACAAGTATTTTGAAGTGTGCATATTCCATAACAAGGGAACTGGTTTTAAGGTTCTTGTATTGCTGTCATCTAAAAGAAAGAAAAAGAAAAAAAAAAAGAGCTATAAGTGTCGAGGTCCAGAGTAGATCCAAAACACTGACGAGGAGTAATCATATTTATTCGGACTAGGCCATCAAACTTGAGTATTTCAGCTTCAATATGGCCATCCTGATTTTCTTGAACAACAGCAGTTTTTGCATGTCTTGATTCATAGCGAAAATATTGTGCATCAAAAAAGAGAGACAGTCAGGCTCAAAACCAAAGAAAACATTGGAGCCTGGAAATCAGCAAGTCTTGGGAAAATCATGTACAGCCCTCAATCCCTTACCTGCCGCGACAGAGTATCTCCTCAAGTCATGACACAAGTCTCAAGAGCACAGCTCTGGATAAGATGTCTTGATCATATCGGCTCCCTGCAAAACACCACATTAGTCAACAAAACCAAATCACCTCAGCATATCTTTAGACAGAAATCTTCTTACCTTCTCTCCGATCATATAGACTGCATTCTGGATTCGACAATCCGGAATGGCGGGCATGACAGAGGCGTCAATGACGCGGAGCTTGTCCACGCCGTAGACCTTGAGCTTGTTGTCCACGGCGCCCTGCCCAATGTCCCTGCCCATACGGAGAGTCCCGCAGGGGTGGAAGCCGGTCTGCGACCTCTCTCTGATCATAGTCTCCATCGCCTCGTCCGACTGGCGCGGCATCGGCCAAGGGTAGTCCTCCCCCAGGATATCCCTCATGCCCTCGCCGCGCATCAGGATGTCATCCACAAAGCGGACGCCCTGGCGCAGGGCCACGAGGTCGAGGCGGTCCTCAAAGAAGTTGATATTGACCCTGGGCTGCTCGAGCGGGTCCAGCGAGGCCAGGGTCACGGTGCCGGCGCGCGAGAGGGGGCGGGTCAGGTCCACGATGATGGTGAGCCAGTCGCCCTCGGGCGGGCAGGGGATGTGCCACTGGAACGCGTCCGAGAACATGGGCACGAAGTCGATCTCGAGGTGCGGCTGGCCGCCCGGTCCGAAGGGGTCGACGCCGCCGTTTGCTTTTTGTAGGCCATGTACTCGTCGTCCTTCTCGAGCCACGCGTCGATGCGCGGGAGGCCGACGAGCTCCAGCAGGCCGCTGGTGTAGGGGCCCTTGTTCTTGGTGGCGTAGGCGGCCACGGCTGCGTCGTGGGCCGGGCCGGGGCGGAGCAGGTGGCTGTCGAGGCCCAGACCGTCCTTTAGACGGAACACGTGAGGCATGATGGGGTGGTCCCTTAGAAATTGGTGAAGCAAGTAATATTAAAAATGTCTTCGCCCTGAATGACTTTGCTGGGAATAAATCATTAACTCACAGGAGATTCTGTCCTACGTTCTCTGACGCGACGACAGGAGTGATGCCAAACTCCTTGAGCGTCTTCTCAGGCCCGATGCCAGAGAGCATCAGCAGCTTGGGAGACTCAAAGACACCCTGAGAGACAACGACTTCATGGTCCGCCTCGAAAGTGTAAGAGTTGCCATCTGGGCCGACGACCTCGACACCAGCCGCCCTACCGCCTTCGATGATGATCCGCTTGGAGTTGGTCCTGGACAGCACGGCGACATTTTCCTTACCCGTGAGGTACATCCAGCTGGACGAGCGCTTGCCGTTGTAGATGGAGTTGGTGCAATTCCACAGCCCGCGCATGGTGCCGTTGTGGACCTCGTCGGTGAGCTCTTCGCCCTTGCTGACCCAGGCCTTCTCGATCGCGTCGCGGAACGGCTTCAGCTCTGGGATCAGGTCCGAGTGGGAGACGGGGATGGGCCCGTCTTGGCCAATGTACTTGAGCTCAGGACGGTGCAGAGCCTGATCATCGTGATACGTGGCTGGCTAGACGTATGAATAGTTTGATAGCTGAATTAGCTTCTCGTCTAATATGGCAAACCATGTATGACTGTTCTTCAAACCTCGAGGCTAGCTTTCGATGCTGACTTACCTTGTACAAATACTCCTTCACGTTCTTCCAACTCCACTCATCCCCAGCATACTCGGCCCAGTCATCAAACGTTGCCGCCGAGCCTGGGATCCACGTGTAGTAGTTGAGACAGCTGCTCCCGCCCAGGACCTTGCCGCGGGTGTTTGGCCTCTCGACGCGCGTGTACTCGGGCTGGTCGATCATGGTGGTCTTATACGCCCAGTCGTACTTGCTGCCGCGCAGCTCAAAGGCCCGGGCCGGCGTCGTGATGGCGTCGATGTCCTCGGGGTTGGCGATGCCGGCTTCGATGACGAGGATGTTGACCTTTGGGTTCTCTGCGAGGCGGCCTGCAACTACGCAGCCTGCTGTGCCGCCTGTAATAAAGGAATGGCAATACGTTAGATTGTACAATTGTTGCATGGTATGACAGAGGGGACTTGAATAATTACTGACCTCCGACGACGATGAAGTCAAACTTCCTGGGTGCTTCGTTGATGGAAGGCATGTTGTAGACTGTGGAAGAGGATCAATGAGATTGAGTATAGTTTGGACAATAATCAAGGGTAGCTTCTAGGGCTAACAAGATAGAATTGACTGAATTGTTCAAGTAGATATGATGCTGTTGAAATTCCAAATTTTTATTTTGTCTTTCCTTCTGTAATCCAGTGGCAACCTCTTTGGATTTATAGACCGTCACCAAAACACCCACTGCAGGCCATTCAAACTATACCAGTAACTTTACCAAACAAACCTGAAAGGTAGTCACTTCTTAACACCACAGGATACACAGTTACATAGGCTCGGTCACGGCTTGCAGTCTGTGCATACTTGGGTAGTAGTATGCTGCAACCCAAAGTGTTGCATTGCATAGTGTGGGCGTTTTCTTGCCCCCTTCCCGCTGCCGGATATGCTTCGGGATTGACGCGGCGAGGCTGGGCCGACAGAACCTGTGGGCAAAACCATGGTGAGTCCACTCATGCACAGTGAGTAAGCACACAGACGTCCAAAATCGCCTGCATAGGTTGCAGCAGGGCACTAATTATGACACTCCGAGCTTTCACCATAAGGACGCCGCCCGCAGGCACGCCTCGACCGGAATGATGACGCCTTGCAGCCAGAGGCACCGTTGGTGTAGTAATGATGTGTTCGGGATTGAGGCTACCACTCGCGCGCAACTTTGTGCTTTACCTCCGCGTAAGTGATGGTTTTTGTCGGCCGCGAGTGAATTGCGAGTTTTCGCCTTGCCATTGGAAAGACTGAACAGCGTCTCGGGAATCATCATGATGCGCTTCTTTGTTGTGCTCGAGATCTCTGATCAAGGAATTCAAAGAGTCAATTATCAGGCCTTGCATGTAAACCAAAAGTCCTCGCTATACATAGTAATATGTAAATCACATATAAATTCACACAAGTTCACGAGCTACATCCATCAGTGCAAGTCAATCTCATGGACACACTTACC
The DNA here is from genome assembly GCA_021117315.1 of Immersiporthe knoxdaviesiana. Lineage (NCBI taxonomy): Eukaryota > Fungi > Ascomycota > Sordariomycetes > Diaporthales > Cryphonectriaceae > Immersiporthe > Immersiporthe knoxdaviesiana. The sequence continues at coordinate 327,682 of CP088206.1, forward strand.
ATTGACCGTTATCAACCACCCAGCAATAACATTGGATACTGTGTCATTTCCATTTCCAATCTCCGTGGACTAAAGTGTATTATTCGAGAAAATACCTCTCCTTCGCTGCCCGCGGCAGCCACGAAACCCCATCAATGATTAAGTTCATCCGCGACACCGACATTTCGTTTGCTAGAGAATCCGTTATCTTGGATTCTGATTCCACATTCGAATCCTGTCAAGGTATTTGGGAGAGAAACCCCCGCGAGGCTGCCCCTGTGCATAAATCTTAAGCAGCTAACAGCGATGTGGCGACAGCAATCCTGTCAAGAGGTTATACTCTGGCTATAACCTTGAAAATGCACTCAGATCAGTGGTACTCAAGCCTTCTGCAGCAGCAAGGGGGAAGGGGGAGGGCGGAGGCAGATGCCTACCTCCTCTTGGCAATTCCAGCAGCCGTTTGTGGTGAATTACTTGACAAAAATTGGAGGAGCAATGACCGAAACATGATGAAATCCCCCTCCACCCAAACCCCTCAGGGTAGAAAAAGGCTCTTCTTCAATAGGCCTTCTTTCGGAGAGGCGCGAGGACCGATTTTTGATGCTGCAGTGTGGTTTCGAGCGGTATCTAGGTGCTCACCCCTTCAATCGCTCAAAAGTTCCAGAGGCTGAGATGCTTCATGGTGAGTGGTCCTGCGAACCACAAACAAGCACTGCCTTCGATGATGTCTGCCCCCTCTGGTTGCTACACTTCCAAATCATGTTTCCCAAAGAAGCTTAGGGAAAACAGTTGGACCATCTTGCGCATGATCATGCCTTGCCTTCTATGCCGACTGCCGAATCACCGCTCCATCTATTGGGCCAGCAAGATGATCTTCAATGAAAGGCGAGTCATATCCTCGCCTCCTGAAGGGCTTGCTGTGAAGCGTGATGTCTCTTCGCATCGGCGACACCTTCTATCTTCAGCCTGGTAGGTATCTGCTGACTTGGAGCAAGGCCGCGGTTCGTCATCCAAATATGGGCGAGGGTGATGATGTGGCTCGTCCTGCAGGTACGAGCAGATTATCTGGTATTGCAACTCACACCACTGCATGGTCTATAGGAGAGGGTGTGTCACAGGAACACAACGACAAGGGGCTATCGTCACATCACTGACACACTTGACGAGCAGTAGTTGGTCCAGATTGCCCCCATCTTCGCGCATGGAATGCAACATGCTGCAGATTTTGGCGATAGCCAGCAAACTCCTGCCACGTAATCCGTCCGTCCTTTTTCGTCTGGCATGCAGCAGCCCTTTGACCGAGAGGCTTCCATGGACGCCACAAACCATGCACAGTGTCGATCGTAGCCATGCGAGCTCGTCGTAACGGGACCAATGATGGTTACGAGGAACGTCGTATGACGCCGGTAGCTTCCCGCTGGTGAGGTAGTTGATCGAGTGGCAGATGAGGAGGACTGGAGAAGTTTGAACACGGACCTAGCAAAGCAAGCCCTGGCCAGCAGGGACACACTTGGTGCAGATTGGAACGGGTCGCTCGGGCACATGAGTGGTCTCCATCGAGGGGCGAAGTCTTGCTACTTGGATTCACGTATTCATTCCTCCTGTAATCATGGGCGTTTGCACCATTCTCTATGAAGGGAGGGCTCTCAAGTACCTCACTGCCGATTAAGAAGTGACTGTTGATAACAGATATATTGGAGCGTGGAAGTCCCAGACGTGGTCAAAAGATTCGATTACTGCTTTACTCTTCCCCTATGAAAGTGGACCCCTGATGCCCATTTGGCTGGAAGAAGTCGTGCCACTGCGCACCATTCGGGTCCTTCTTCGTTCTTCGGTGATCCAGAGAATCTTCTTTTCTCCCACTTAGAGCCACTCAAGCAAGAACCAAAGATTCATGTATGAAACAAAGCTTGAATTGTAAGTGAACATCTATTTCCCACGCTGCACCACACGCCTGGTATCTCACCTCTAAAGTAGTAAGCAATCTGTCATTACCCAAATCACACAGGATACCCTCCAAACCAGTATTAATTATTCCTGTTCTTCCTCCGTCTAAAAGCAAAAGACCTGATGCGTCATTTTTGAGGCCGCGCTGGGCTTCTCGAATCCCAAGTCCACCAGCGCCTTCTTGGCCGCATTCACCATCCCTGGAGGCCCGCACAAGAGCACCTTGGACCCTGCGTCCTGGGGGCTGGGGAACCTCTGGGCCATGAGCTCCCTGGTGACATATCCGGTGCCGTAGGCCCAGTCCTCAGGCGGGCTGTCGAGGAGATAGTGGATCTTGAGGTTGCTCGGATACCGCCTCGCAAAGGTCTCGAGCTCCTCCCGCAGCAGGATATCCCCTTCTGTCCGGTTCGCGTAGATCAGGCTGACCTCGGTGGCGTCTCTGGGGTCCTCGCAGATGGCCCGGATCAGCTGGTACATGGGCGTGATGCCTGTGCCTCCAGCCAGCATCCCGATCTTGCTGCAGAGCCCCCTCCTGTACCGCATGGCGCCCTTGGGCCCCCTGAACAGGACCTCGTCGCCGACAGAGAGGTTGGCCAGGTACTTGCCCGTCAGGAGACCGTCGGGGTAGACCTTGATGATGAGATCGAGGATGCCCCTGTCGGCGTTGTTGGACACGGGCGTGTAGGATCGCTGGACGGTGGCGCCATCTATCGTGGCCTTGATCGCGACGTGCTGGCCTATGGGCAGGCCGAGCACGGTGTCTGGCGTGGGCAGCTCGAAGACGAGCCTGTAGACGTTGGGGGCGACAAGCTCCTTCTCGACGAGGGGGAGGGGGTGGAATGTCTGTGGGTCCAGCCAGCCCCTCGAGAGGAGAGGGTCGACCCTGGCGATCCGAGGGATCTTCTTGTGCGGGGCCTCGCGGTGCAGAAAGCCGTCCATGCTCAGCAGCTGCGAGGCCTTCCTCACGCCCCAGCCGCCCACGAGCAGAGCGACAGTGGAGGCCAGAAGGAAGCCCTCGGCGAACCCAAGTCCACCTCCTGCACCTGTGCTGGCCACAGAACCCTGAGACTGCCTTGCTCTGACCAGCAGCCTTGACAGGGCTGACAGGTCTGCCTTCTGCAGGCCGAGCAGAGCTCCCGTCAGGGCACCAAGGGACACAACCGTGCCGCCGACCGCAGCAGTTGGTGTTATGCTGCCGTTCTTGGCCGTCTGAGGTTTTGGTACGGCCTTGACAGCTAACCGCACCGTCTTTGAGGCTGTCGATGTCTTGGAGTTGCCCTTGAGCTTGCCGATGTGGTATGCCGCCATGATCTCTTCGGCATCCTCCGAGTGGCCGGCGTCGTCGAAGGCCTGCGTCCCATCCTTTCCTGCTACGTCCAGCAGGATGTCCACACCTCCTGGATGGTCGTCTAGATATTTTGTAAGGTCGTATACTAGGTTATCATTGTTAGTTTCTCATCTGAACACAAAGTAATTAAATGGGTTTTGTCGGCTTACCCTCGCCGCGAATGGTCATCCAGCAATCTTTGCGTTCGCAGTGCGCTGCCACCTCCTTGGTGGTGAACTCTGCTGTCTCCACGCCCATGATGTGTTGTCCTTTCTTCTGCCAAAGACGAAGAATCAGGTTCTCCTCTTCTTCCTGTAATTCACTGGGAGTTTGCACGGTGGTGTCACTTTGGTGGCAGACATTTTGTCCTGCAGTGGCCGGCGTGGGCCGTGTCTTATAAGTCAGGCCCGCGCAAAGAAAAAAAAAAAACATTCAAGCAACTTTCAGGGGCAATTTCCATTTCTCGGAGACCACGACTTGTCTGCTATCTGATCTGTTCGCGAGGACCCATAATATTCTTTTTTTTTCTTATTCGAGAAACCATGGGATGATTTGAGTGGAGCCACCGAGGCTGCTCTGAAGAGCTGCGAGTCCCAGAATAGATGCCGAGGTCCCTTTCTTCCCTTGATTGCTATTTCGACCGTTGCAATCGATTCCAGAACCGACGGCATCCATGCATTCTCCATAATAAGCGGCGGTATCCTCTTAGACAACAAACGTTGCAAATCTTTTCTCCCCTTGATTTCTGCCAAGTTCCACTCTTGTCCCAGAAAAAGAAAAACAAAAAACCACAACCAAGTGTACCACAGCAGTACATTTATGCTACGATATATACATGATAATCACTGTAGATCTTTGAAGGCCGGGATTCAACTTCAATTCCAGGGCCGGGATGCCGAGGCAGCTCAGCCTCTTACCCACCAGAATCTCCCCTGAATTACTATGTACTCTGATTATACGCCGCTATCTGCGTTTTATTTTGCGGGTCTTTTGCTCTTTTTTTTTTTCACAGCGCCCTATATCTCGCTCTGGCCGACACCTGAGTGCAGAGAGGGAATTAAGAAGGAGAGAAGAAAGCTACACAGAGCTGATCTATCACACAACATGGCTCTTTGCGCCTCGGCAAGTGGAACCTTTTAAAGATTTGCTATCATGCCCTCTTCCGCCTCTCTCTCTCTCTCTCTCTGCACCCTTCGCGGCGCGAGGCTCTACAGTGAAATGTTATCTAACCACCCCTGCCAACGCCGGGAAAGGAGGCCCCTTGAAAAACAAGCCGATTTAAATAAATCAAGTCGCTTTCACCGTTGATTCTTGCAGTGCCCTATCCACAACAAATAGATATCAAGACAATAACCCAACCCTCTTAACGAATTTGAGTCCACTCTCTCTCAGCACAAGCTGGATCTATCGTCCACCATCAACTCTCTTAAGAGACTTCTACCACTCTGGTCACACAAATCATCATGAGGCCAACAACGACATCAAAACAGTTTTATCTCCTCGGAGAGGATGTCTCCACAGCACAAGACATTGACATCCCCTCGTCAATAGACGAGAGCGGGCTGCGGCAACTTGTCGCATCTCATTTCGCAATTGTCCAGTCTCAGGGTACGCCCCCTTTTTTTAACAAAAAAATTGAAAAGAAAAGAAAAATACCACCAGAATTACTGACACTACCCCAGGCATCGGGTTCATCAGCCAGCATGAAGCCCTCACATCGACTGCTGACGTGCTGGACGCTGATGGCCCCGTCTCCATCACGATCGATGGCAAGGCAGTGCACGAGGTTCCCGGGCCAAAAGGGCTGCCGTACGTTGGCAACTACCTAGAAGTCTTCCCCGACCACCTTGGAAACCACGGACGGCTGTTCGACAAGTACGGCCCGCTGTTCAAGACGAACAACATGGGGACTGTCAACTACTTCACCAACGACCCGGCCGTGGCGACCATCGTCTTCACCGAGTCCGACTTCTTCAGCAAGGAGATCATCCAAGGACACCCCCTCTTCCCCATCAAGAACCAAGAGGCCGGTGTGTTTACGAGCGACACCAAGACCGAGGAGTGGAAGATGGCGCACAAGTTCCTGCCCCCGTTCTTCGGCCCCAAGGCCGTGCGCCACTACGCGCCGACGATGAACAAGACGGTGGAGGGCGCGTTCAAGGTGTTTGACGAGCTGGCGGACCGGGACGAGGCGTGGAACGTGTACCCCTACATGACGAAGCTGGGCTCCCAGGCCGTGGGCAAGCTCATCCTGGGCATGGACTTCAACCACTTCTCCAGCGTCGACGCCCCGCCGCACGAGATGGTCATGCTGATAGCCGAGTCCCTGGAGCTGATGAAGAAGCTCACCAGCCTGCCGCAGTGGTACTCGATGCTCCCCTTTGGCGACCCCAAGAGGCTGCAGTACATCAGGGAGCGCATGGAGGCGCTGTTCCTCAAGGTGTATGCGGAGGCGTCCACCGGCACCGAGAACCTGGACCTGCAGGAGGCCGCCCTCAAGGCCGAGAACATGATCGACTACCTCGTCCGCGCCACCGACAACGCAGGCAACAAGATGCCGCCCAACAAGTCCTGGCAGCCCCTCGTCGTGGCCACAGGCGCCGGCTTCACCACCACCAGCTCGCTCATGTCCTGGCTCCTCTACTCCCTCGTCAGCTACCCGGGCATGCAGGAGCGCCTGCTCCAGGAGCTTGTCGACAACGGCTTCACCGACGACACGGTCGTCACGGACGAGCTCACCTCCAAGCTGACGTTCCTGGACCACTTCGTCAAGGAGACGCAGCGCCGGCACAACCCTTCCTTCCAGCCGGCGCGGACAGCGCAGTGCGACGTCGTCCTGCCCGGCGGATACAAGGTCCCCAAGGGAGCCGTGGTCGTCCCCTCCCTGCACCAGATCCACAACAGCCCCAAGATCTGGGGCAACCCGGCCGAGTTTGACCCTGACAGGTGGGACTCGGAGAGGGTCAAGAACAGGCCCAGGAACTCGTATATGCCGTTTGCCACCGGCCAGAGGATGTGTATCGGGTTCAACTTTGCCCTCCAGGAGGCCCGCATCTTTCTGACCAAGCTGGTCTGGCGCTATCACTTCACTCTCGCGACCGAGGGCGCCATCGAGTATGATCCGCAGTTCCAGCTCATCAGGCCGACGAACCTGTACGTGCGTGCCGAGCGGAGAGTGAAGTGGCCACCGAGGAGTGACCTGTAGGCCCTGGGTTATAGTAGGGGAATCATTTATAGGAGTCAAAGGGAGTTATTTGGTAGGAATGAAGAGATATGTGTCGATTAATAGTAAATAAATATCCACCACTTGTTGTTTTACGTTGCTGAGTCTCAAAATTTGCTGTCTGTGATCAAACACGGCCATCAAATAACTGCAGCGTTTCATGAGCAAGGACTGCCATCAGACTACTTACTTAATCATATATAAAGGGAAGAATTATCGGCATTACCTCCTTTAAATGTCCAAGATGACTGCACGGAAGAGAATTCGCGCCAGAGCGACAACACTTGTATGCCAACAGCCTTCCTCCTCATGGCCAAATTAGGAAAGGCGTCCCCGCGCAGCCAATAGTCTTACACGCACCCAGCGAGGCTGCACAATGCGAATGAAATTGATCGCAAAGTAAACGACAAATCGGGTCGCAGTCGGGGTGATTGGGTCAACATGCTCAGCAGGGTGCTCTGGCAGGTGGCCCTTCTCGTACTAAGTAGGCAACCTGATGGGTCTTTTTTTCGAGGTGAGGTTGTTGGTGTAGACGTCATACTTGTTGGAAGGGACATTCCCATTAGCACGCTAGTCCGTGCACTTTGTTTATTTATCAGCTCGGCCGCCAGGCCGTTTAGTTTTAGATTCTTTTCTTTCCTCCTTTTCCTACAACAATACTCAGTCTTTAGGACCTGCTGCATCTCGGGGACCGTGGCGTCGAAGGTCAACCAGATCTTGGGCGGTTCCATGCCATTGTTTGGGCCCAGCAGCATGGAGGAAACACTTTCCAGGCTTCATCATCCACTATTTGATGTTTCCAAGACCTTTTATGTCATCAGAGAAGAGGTATTTGAGGCAATGATTTACCAATCACACTTTTGTTTATGACCCTTTGATTTGTTCGAGGTTGAATCACGGCAGGAGCATGCTGAGGGTTTGATCCGCGCCTGGAAACGCTGGTGGGATAAGGGACCAAACCCATCCGACCCGGATGTGCAGCAGTTGTGTGCATACTTTTGACGAGGTCGACGCGGACGATAATGCCGACTCGCTTGAGCGCAGCTCGCTCACATATGTTAGTCTCCTCTTCCTTCTGATAATTAAGGGACAAGATGGGCTTCGCAGATAGCCCTGCCGTGCCTCAGCCGGAAGCCCAGACGACCGAGCAGCCGATCAAGAAGAAGATCATCAAGCTGAAGCTGAACAGGTCCAGCACAAAGCGGGCCCGGGGCGATGCAGACTCTTCACTCCAGCGGAACCCTGTCCCTACCGGTGAGGGTGACGGCGATGAGCATGACGATGTGGATGATGATGAGGAGGCTGGCCTGTCGCAGCCGCCGCCCAAGAAGAAGGCCCGTACGGCATCCAAGCCTCGCAGCAGCAAAGGCAAGGCGGGCAAGGGCCAGAAGACTCGAGGTCGAGGTGGTCGAGGTGGTCGAGGCGGTGGAGACAGACGCGGTGGACCGGGTGGATCCATTGTGACATGCGTACTGTACGCCAACGATATCTGGGCTGGTAGAAACTTCGATCGGCTTCAATATGACAACACACAAAATAAGGACGGCATAAGCGCCATCCACACGGCCGTCCTAACTGGCCGTCCTGCGTTCCTCAGGCTTCTCACCAGAAAGTGCTCAAGCGCAGACACCGACCCACGCCCCAAGAGGATATATACCAGCATCATCCAGGATCCACGCAGCAGCAGCAGGTGCACCAAGGTCGGCTACCCCTCCGCCGGCGGCGACCGAGCGATCCACGAAGCCTCCCGGGCCCATGACGTGGACCTGGTGGCTACGCTGCCCCGCGGCGGCGCGGACCCCAGCGTGCAGAATTGCGAGGCAAACACAGTACTGCACGGGGCGGTGGAACCTGGCAACCTCAACATGGTGAAAGTCCTCTTGGCGGGTCGGTGCCGACCCCCGGGGCCGAACCTATACAACTACAAGGGCGACACCGTTTTTCATACAGGCATGAGCGCCTCGCCTGCGCAGCAGACGTACATTGTCAACATTGTCGAAGTATTGTTGGCCGCTGGAGAGATGTCGGATATACGCAATGCAAATGGTCTCGACGTATGGGAGCTCGCACAGCTTGTGGGCGTCGAGGAGGTTCACCCTTTCTTTCTTTCTTTCTTTCTTTTTTTATCAACCGCTCTCTCCACTGACAAGAGGAGATGGGGAGGACCGAGTAACCTTCCCGAGGGCAAATATCTTGTACCAGTTGACAGTGGTGTGTCTGCGGTCTTAGGATGTTCCAATATCTTCGTTGGCTGATCTTTTCTCGGCGCCCGCGTCCTGACTAATGCCTTCTTACACTTGCGAACAAGTATGACGGCCAGCAGCAAGCTTGTAGCACCTCTCGAACCATCTCTGTTGTTTAGACTACCTTGCATATTTCTCAGATAGATGGTAGATGTTTAGATCAACCGACAGAAACCTTTTCAGGATTCTCTGTCGTACGTATCCACACAAAGCCCTTTCTCTCCCTCAAACCTTGAAAGTGTCATCTCAGCCATGAAAGAGATAACAAATGAGCCCTCCGAAGCAAGAAGGATGAGAAACATAAAAGGCAACGTCTCGCAATTTCTGATGTTCTGACAAGATGCGGTTGATGTCTAGTAAATGGTACTTTAATACACAAGGTTGTCTACAATTTCACTACAGCAAACTACTGTCACTGGTTTGAGTGATCATATTCTTGGAGTATGAGTGAGCACTTCGGGTATTTAGACAATGTCTAACACGTTGGCTGTGTGTTGCAGTGGTGAAGGTCTGTGGCATGATGAGATCACTGCTCCATGGAACTTGCAATGAGAGCATTACATCCAATGTCAGCCAATATCCTATCAGAAGTGCACAAAACAAGGTGGGGTTATCGAGGAAGCGCGCAGCATATCTCCCAAGTTCAATGGATGCCACTCTGTCACGCCAGCCCATTCTGAGTGCCATCTCAATACCTTTCTACGTCAAAGAAGCATCATCAACGATGCTTCGCTAGATGCCATGCTTTCAAAAGCGTACCGAGTCACGGATACCAGTCGAGTCTTGAGGAAGGATGACCCTATAATGAATGAACTTGACACATCACAGTATGGACAGAGGAGAAGCAGATTTGACAGCCCTGAAATGCAGCCAGTACCTGTAGAATTCCATTGCTATGCAGACCGAGAAGACCAGATGAGACCGTTTTCCATGCTAAAGAAAAAGTTGAAAAATGACCTTCCCAGGACTCACTTCTCCCATGAACGATTGCGAACTAGTCATATAAGTCATTCAAGGATAGCCTACCAGCCCTCATGGCATAACTTTGAAGAAGGCCATTCGGTATCCCCAATCTCGACAAAATCGGTAGGCGATGGAATGGGGTCCGTCTTAACCGCAGCATCTCTTGTCAACGTCTCTTCATGCTGAGAATGATCAGTACGCCATAATGAGACCGGTTGGTGTTGTAGTACATGGGGGCGGTAGCCGCGGCGACACGGGGATTCTGAGCCCATACGTCTTGGCCCCGACCTCTGGTAATCACACCACCGGTGGTGGCGTGAGCAAGGCCTCCCCTATGCCGAGCTCACGTGTTCCTCACGGCGGAAGCCGCCTCGGTTGCCTCCTCGAGGGCCACCACGACCACGGCCGCGATAGCCATCACCTCGGAATCCGCCACGGACACGGTGGGGTCCACGTCCACCACGGAATCCTCCTTCACGATCTCCACGGGCGCGGTTGCGCTGCACGGACTGGAAGCCATCGTTGGCGTCGGTGGTGGAGGTAGTAGTCGAGGGCTCAGGGTGGTCGTCGGCCCAGGACTGAGAGCTGGGAGCGCCGGGGATGGCCGGGGCGGCGTTGGGAGCAGTCTGGGTCTGAGGGGTCTCGGCAGGCTTCTGGACCTCAACCCACTCCTGAGAAGCAGTCAGGTCGTTACCCGTATCCCACTGGTTCTCCGCCGCAGCGTTGGCCGCGCTGTCGCCGACATCCGCATTGGGGATCGACGTCTCGCCCTCCTCGGCAGGTGTCTCGTCAATTTGGCCGTTCGTCAGAGCAACGTCGGTCCCAGCATCGATCTCGGTCAGACCCGCGTTCGCGACGGTCGGGTCTGTCTGGACCAGGTGGGACGACTCGGCGGGGGCGGGCTCGGCTTCTGATGACTCCTCTGCGTGGAGCTCAGCCGGGTCGGAAACGGTCGAGGAGTCGGTGATCTGCTGCTTGATGGTAGCATCTGGGGCAGGTCAGCACGTCTGGGCCATTATCCATGTGTGTGTGTGTGTGTGTGTGTGACGTGGTTTGTATGTTTGATCTTACAGGTCACCTGCAGAGCCTCGCCGGTCACGCTGGTCGTTGTATCATCAGTGCCGTGGAACAGCTTGACCATGGATGCCACAGCAGCCGAGTCACCGCCGTAGACGCTGGCCAGGATCCCCTCGTTCGCCTTATCCAGTTCCTCCTCGGAGCCAGGAGCCTCACCACGCCTCTGCGCAACCAGACGCAGGAACTGGGAGACCACCAGGAAGCCATCCTCGACCGCCTTCTTGAGATCAGCTTCGGCCTGCTTCTTGACCTCGGCTATAGCATCCGCCTTCTCCTTCTCGAACTTGTCCGTCAACGCCTTCTCCGTGTCAGCCTTGGTAGAGGCGACGATGCCGCGCCACTCGTCGTCGAGCTTCTGGACCTGGGCCAGCTGCTCCTCGTAGCGGGCAAGCTCAGCCTCAAGGGCAGGCTTGTTGTCGACTTGTCGCTTCTGGTCGGCGTTGATGGTCTTGGCGGCGATGAGCTGCTCGATGGACTTGTCCTTGTTCTCTCTGATCAGGGTTTCGGTTTTCGATGCGTTGGACTACCGGCAGAACGTCAGCTGCTTGATCCTCACGGGTTTCAGGAACATCAGAGTGGTTGGGCAGGGCTTACGATCTTCTTGCTGGTGTTGCGGATGTTCCTGTAGGGCCCAAGTCAGTGATGAAGACCAGAGGGCCGCCGGATGGGGGGGAGGACAATTGAGGGGGCAACATACTTCCTCAGGTCACGAATGTAGGCATTCTCAGAAGCCTCGTTGGCACCAGCAACAGAGACAGCCCTGTCAGAAGAAGTTGCTGCAGGGGCAGGAGAGTCGGTGCGCTCTGTGGCAGCAGCAGCAGCAACAGCCTTGGCCTTCTTCTTCTTGGCCGACTTCGACTCAGCCTGAGCAGGTGGGTTCTGGACAGTGGAGGCAGGCATTATGGATGACTGATGTGGATAGAAGGGAAGGGAGAGCAGTGGGAGTCAGGTAAGACACAGGTCAGGCAGTCTGGTCAAGCTTGTCCACAGGTCGTGTGTGGATCGCAGTCAGTGACAGTGCTTCTGGTGGGGGCGGAGGAGGTATGCTGCAGAAAACAAAATGTTTCGTAGGAGCTTCTTGAGGCGGCGGCAAAGGCCTGGATGTGGTGTTTTCTGACTCGGTAGAGATGTTTTTAGGTTGGCGAGTGGCAGTAGGAGGTACACTCGTCTGCACAGGGCTTCGTTTGCTGTTGATGCGGAAATGTAAGAGCCGTTAGGTGAGCTGGGGCGCAAGGTCTCCAAAGGCTCGAGAGTGAAGAGAGGTGGGAAATTTTGTTGTAGGCAGGCAAGGCAAACGCAAGGGCAGAGGACAGTGCCAACCCTGCACCCGAACCCGCACCTCCATCAGCACCCGCCGCACCTGCCTAGCCCCTCAGGCCGTCCCCTGCCCCTCCTTCTTACCCACCCTTGCTTATTATTCACCTTGCAACCTGGGGAGGTGCTCCTTCCCAGCTGACCGATTGAAGTAAATAACTTGAGGAGGGGATTTGCGCCTCAAAAGCTTATCAATAGCAAATAATCTACATGTTGTCTACGGGGCTGCACTTTGTGGTGACCGTACTTTCTTACTGTTCCGCTAGGCTTCATGTGGCTGTGGCTTATGGCCTGCACCTACGTGCTAGCATCTCATCACGGCCCTGACCGGCAGAGCCTACCGGTAGTCTGTATAGTACTGTCGCATCCTGCTCGGTTGTAGACCGCCTTTAAGAGACACTAATGAGTATTGATACATGTGTTGAGAGATGATTTGATTGATTCGACATGTTTTGGGGGTATCATAGAATGTGTTCGTTTTGGGACGCCACGAAGGATGGTAGCATAGCAAGGTTGCATCATGCGTGCATGGCTGCCCAACTCGGGCTGGAACGTGCCACCTGTTCTCAAGGCTCTCGCTCTCTCGCTCTCCTTCATCCCTTGAATCTGGCGAGTGCATCCTAGTTATGAATCAAGGATCAGCACTATGTTGCATGAGCTGGATGAGCTTGACATCGGCCATGTTACTTACCCCAGTGGCCTTCCTGACGCCTCTCGCCGTGATCCCCCTCTCTCCTCCTTGCTTTGACTCGATCGCTGCCTCCTTGATCAGCCTGAAGAGTATGAATGTCAGTATTGAGAGCATGCATAAATCAAAGGTGTGGTGGCTAGGGAGTTTTACGTCTGCATAAATAATGCATAGTCGAGGAACATCTGCGACACAAATCGAGGTCAGCACCCAGTGTCACATCGACGCGTCTCAAACGGCGCGGGCTCAAAAACCTACCAGGATATCAACATTCTTGCTGACGCTGCGGCCGGAGTGTGCTTTGATGATCTTCTTGACGGTACCCCTCGGGTAGAGCTTCTGTCCCGGCGCCATCTCTGTCGAGCGCTATGTGGAAGAAAGGAAGAATTGATGCGTTGATGCGAGGATATGAGGAGGCCCAAGGCGTGTGTTCAGCTCTTGGATCGGTTTGTTGATGTTTTGGGGCGGAAAGCAGCGACAGGGCTGTTGACCAATCGGAAAAAAGAATTGGAATTTGGAGGAGGAGGGGCTGCTGGTGTCGCCCCCTGTACTGAGCTTGGAGCACGTTAATGCTATGGTTGGTACCTGAAGTGCTATGGTGGGAAGCGCTAGACAGCCCTGGAAACGTCATGGGTGGGCCATTTACTTGTATTGAGACTGTGAGACACTGTGTCTTCACACCGTCCCCGCAGTTCTGTCAAGAAAGCTCCAAAATCCCAGGATCCAAAGCTTGTCCCGGCAACCCTTGAGCCTCAACCTTAACGGCATCCTCACGATTTCCCAGAGCCCGAGCGACAGACAAGATGCAGAGGCGTATGGTGGGTGTCCCTTGTCAAGCACCTCTCGAGAGACAGCCGAGTTTCGCTGACAGCAGAGTGGTGCACAGTTGACGAAGGAGGACGAGCAGGCCGTCGGCGACGAGGTCGAGGTCAGGAGGGAAGACCAGGACAAGATCAACAAGTTCAGCCGGCTACACCAACGAGAACTGAAGTACGAGGAGGCACTCAAGCTCAAGAATGTACGGCCCCCCTCCCACCCTCTGAAAACCAACTACACACTGTTTATTCAGGGTGATCTAAGTGCTGACTGGGTATCTACAGAAGGAGAAGGAGGAACTCGACGACATCACAATGGAGCTGGAGCTGGCAGACGAAGACGACACAATACCGTCAGTACATCCAAGCATCGTGTTGTGGAATTTCCTCTCCAAATCACGCGCATGGCTAACTCGGACCTTGTCGACAGATACAAGATCGGCGACTCGTTCTTCCACGTCACAGTGGCCCAAGCTCAGGAGATGCTCGGCACGGGCACGGCCAAGATTGAGGAGGACATATCAGAGATCGAGGACAAGCTGAACACGGCGCGAGAGGAGATGTCGCAGTTGAAGGTCGAGCTGTATGCCCGCTTTGGACGGAGCATCAACCTGGAGACCTAAAATGAAGCGCCTCTACACACACAATCTCTCTCTCTCTCTCTCTCGGTCTCGAACACTGAAGGGCCGGCTCTCCCGTGGGGTGTCAGCAGACAACTGCCGCCGTTAGCCGGAGCGCCAGGGCTCCAAGGACATCAAAAGGGCGTAAATGATGGAGCCACATGCGCTTTGCTTCGCTATCGAGCTGTATGCTGTGTAACAACCAAGAGACTGCGAGGTGTGGGACTTGAGCTGGCACGTCCTTCAGGCTTTGGGCCGCAATCATGGGGAACCCCCGGGGCCGATATCGCGGTCCGGTGGTGGGAGCTAGCATGCAGCGCAACCATACCACGCCCTCCTCGTCCCGGCCACGACACGCATGACGCCCGACGCGGGGTGACGCTCGCTCAGACGTCCTGGTCTTCTCCGCAGGGTATTGGAGATTCTCCTCACGCGATCCAGGGGTTCTCTCCTCTCTGGCCCGCTTCGTCCGTTGGTGCTCAATCGCGCGCCGACACGGACGGTATCTATGCAGCTAATGACAAGCTAGGGCGTCAGTGGCTCCGATCATCTCTTTTGCCCAATCAAGTCTGCTCGGTTTACTCCCCTTGTTCACGGCAATAACCATCCTTTTGTATTCTTGTGCCCGGTCTCTCAGGCTTGTCAACCGTAGTTGCTCTCTGGAGTCCAACTCCCTTTGATATGATATGCCTGAAGATGTAAAGCGGGGACCCCGATGTACGGATCACGGCAATTCTGGATTCTAAAGTGGCCCTGCTACCGCAGACGGCCGCTGTGGGGATACACATATTCCTCCCGATCCCTCACGCATTGTTCTTGTCATTCAAAATCGGCAAGAAACTCTCGTCTTTCAATGTTGTTGTTCTTTTCATCTGTAATTAGACATGCTTGTTCCTTGTCAGCTTTGCCATAATACCTACACAGCAATTTCTCTCACCATCCTCGCCGCTTTAGCAAGATACAGGTTCTGCCAATGTTTGAGGATGACGAGATGGGAGGGTCTGGGGCTGACCTCGTAGCCCAGCACAGCCGTGAGTACACCAACATCTCCTCGGATGGCTCTGCACTTGGTTGGCCAAACTTTATAACTGACAGCACGGGGAAAAGGCCAAGGTCGTCTCCAGCGTATCATAAGCCGGATCAGCCAAATCGACGAGCAAGATGCAAGGTCCCGCTACCGCGAGGAAGCCCGAGACAAGGATGTCGCCGACGACTGCCACGGCATAACCTCCTCGGAGGAGGTTAGGAAATTCGTCGCGTTTGAGCCTGGCGACCCGGAGAATCCGTACAATTGGACCCGCGTGGGTGACACCCACTGCTGCTGTCTTGTGGGAAGGGAACAAGAGAGCTGATGTCTGGATAATACTAGAGGAAGAAAGTCACAATTGTGGTCACGACGATGACTACAGTCGTGAATAGCACCATGGCCAGTTCTTTGCCTAGCAATGCTATTCCCTACATGATGGAGGAGTGGCACGTCACTTCAACGTTGCAGCAGGTCCTACCAATTTCCATGTTTCTCGTCGGTCAGTCCTGCTCCAGATAATTATTCCGCTCATGTCTATCGATGAATTAACAGCATTGGCGACAGGATACGTCTTTGGTGAGCCTCTAGATCATGGCGAGCCGGTTTTACATTGTCCATCTAACATTATTATACTCAGGCCCAATCATGTGGGCACCTCTGAGCGAGCAGTTCGGCCGGAAGTGGTTCACCATAGCAACATTTGTAGTCTTCAGCCTCTGGACTCTTGCCTGTGCCCTCGCACCAGACTGGCCGGCCTTCCTCGTCTTTCGCCTCTTCTTGGGCGCCTTCGCCAGTGCTCCAATTGCCGTCGTCACTGGGATCATGGCAGACATCTATGACAAGCCTCAGGCCAGGGGAAGAGCCATGGCTGCTTTCATGGCGGTGAGATCACTATCGGCTCCTTTGTTCACTTTCCTCCGCAACCTCAGAACCTTGTTGTGTTGACCAAAACCTCTCAAGACGACCGTCTTCGGCCCTCTCCTCGCCCCCATCATCTCAGGCTACTGCTCCCCGAACATCGGCTGGCGGTGGACCTTTTGGATCGGCCTGATCTATGCCGGAGCGTCCCTGATCCCCCTCCTTCTGCTGGCTGAGACGTCCGGCCCGATCATCCTGGTCCAGCGCGCGCGCAAGCTCCGGCGCCAGGACCCCAGCTCGGCCGTCATCGCCCCTCACGAGCTCGAGCGGCTGGACCTGAGGCAGCTCGCGGCGCGGGTCCTTACGCGCCCGATCCGCATGCTCTTCACCGAGCTCATCGTGTCGGCGGCCTGCGTCTACCTCGCGCTGTGCTACGCCATCTTCTACATGACCTTCCAGGCGTTCCCCATCATCTACCAGGACCTGTACGGGCTCTCTGCCGGTGTCGAAGGCCTGTGCTTCCTGACCATCGGTGGCGGGGCCTTGTGCGCGGTTACCATCTTCTTTGGGTGGGATGCCTACCTCCGGCGGGCGGTGGCGGAGGATAGGCTGTGGACGAGGCGCGAGGAGTACAGGCGGCTGCCGCTGGCTTGTCTGGGGGTCCGCTGTTTGCCTTGTCGCTGTTCTGGCTGGGGTGGACGGCGAGGGAGGGTGTGCCATTCTTTGTGCCCATGCTGAGCGGGATTCCCTTTGGTATAGGGTTTAACCTGATCTTTATGGCACTGGTCCGTCAACAATTTTTCTCCTCTCCCCCTCTTTTCCCAGTCCCTTCAACCGTATCTTTATGCTGACTTCTCACTGAACGGTCCACTCCTTCTCCAACCACAGCTCAACTACCTGACCGATGCCTACGAGATCTACGCCGCCTCCGCCAACGCTGCCACATCCTGCTCCAGATCCCTGCTGGCCGTCGTCCTCCCCTTCGCCTCGACGCCCATGTTTGACCGCCTCGGCATCGCAGGTGCCTGCAGTCTCCTGGGTGGCCTGAGCTGTCTGATGTGTGTGATCCCGTTCGTGTTCATCTGGAAGGGGGAGAGGCTGCGTGCGGGGTCGAGGTTCTGTATCGAGCTGAGGAAGGAGAAAGAGGAGCTGGCTAGGAAGGCGGAGGAGCAGAGACGGCGGGAGGGGAGGACGGGGGTAGAACACGTGCAGATGCATGGAAATGTGGAGAAGAGAGGGCAGGATGAGGGAAGAAAGGGAGGTGGGAACGGTGATGATGAAAGAAGAAGTATAATGTGTTGGATCTGAAACTGAAATTGGATTCTTGTGGGTTAGTGCAGGGAGAATTGGCAACTTTAGCGGTACTGATGGAGAGGTTGAGAGCTGTTCTTGCATTATGGGTTCCAAGGTTATAGCATTTTATCATGTTCACATTAAATAGACTGGTAGTATGGCAGGAAGCTTCAATTGCAGCTGGTCCTGTTGTCCACCGTGAACCACCAGGAACGGTTCAACACATCAGTCCACTTTCCCATCAATCTTCCCAGATGCATGCCCACCAGACATGCCATGCATTGCCCGACCATTATTCTCACCCTGCAGCCCGGGCACCCTGAACTCCAACCCTTTGGTCAGAGTCTTGATGGACCCAAACCATGCCAGCAGAAACTCCGGGATGTAGCCGCTCCTCTCGCTCCAAGGATCAATACCGGCCTTCCTGGGCAGCCTATCCTGTGCCATCAGGAAATAGGTCGATTTCATGCTGATGAGGGGCTCCGCAGGTAGTGTCTCTCTGTTCTGTACCACAGGCGTCACTACTGTGGCACCAATGCTCTTCATGTGCTTGATGATACGTATCATGAGCCGTAGGCAAGAATCGGAGCCGAGCGTCCAGGCCATGTCTGTATACCCGACCACCATGGCCACTAAACAAACGAGTTTTCGGTTAGTCAATTACGTACTTTGGTCTGCCAGGTTCTGGAGAAGGGGTTCCGAGAAAAGAAATAGGGGACGGCATACAGTTCGGCAGACCCTCGAGCATGAAATTACGCCAGGCAAACCTCTCTGCAATGTTGATCGTGTGGCCATCGACAGTGACATCCACGCCCCCCAGGATGAGAACTCGAAGACCAGTAGCCGTGACGATGATGTCGGCATCAATGACCTTGCCCGATCTGGTCACAATTCCAGACGCCGTGACCGTCTCTATGTGATCCGTCACCACTCCGGTGTTCGGCTGCCTGAGTGCACCGTAAAAGTCACCATCCGGGCAGGCGCAAAGTCGCTGTGTCCAGGGGTTGTACCGCGGTGTGAAGTGAGGGTCGACGGGGATGCCTGAGCCCTCGAGCTGCTCCGCCATCCTCCGGATGAACAGCTTGCGGGCAAAGTTGGGAAACGTAAAGCAGAGGGTCCTGAGGAGCGTTTGGATGAGTACGTCCTTCCAAAAGTTGATGGTGTCGGCGAGCCTTTTTGGAAGCCACCTGCGCAGGGCGGTGACGTGAGCCGGGGTAGACGGCAGCGGCAAGACGTAGCCTGGACTCCTCTGGAGCATCGTGACGTGGGCGGCCGTCTTGGCCAGGACGGGCAGGACGGTGATGGTAGTGGCGCCAGAGCCGATGATGACAACACGCTTGTTGGCATAGTCGAGATCCTCGGGCCAGAACTGGGGGTGCACCACCTCGCCCTGGAAGTTCGAGATGCCCGGAATGTCTGCCTGGAGGGGCGTCTGGTAGTCGTAATAGCCGCTGCATGTCAATATAAACGTCGTTTTCAGTGTCTTCCTGGACCGGCCGCTGTCCACGTCGACCTCGACAGTCCACCTGCTCTCGGGCGTTGTTGACCAGTGGATACCAGTCACCCTGTGCTGGAACTCGATGTGCTGGTCAATGCCGGCCCACGCGACCGAGTCCTCGAGGTATCTCTGGATCGCCGGGCCATCTGCGATCTCCTTGTCCTCGCTCCAGGGCCGCCATCTGAACCCAAAGCTTGTGAGGTACGAGTCTGATCGCAGGCCAGGATACCTAAAGAAGTTCCACGTCCCACCGATGGTGTCTCGGGCCTCGAGCACGGTGAAGCGGGCGCCTGGCATCTCTGTCTGGACCTTGTAGGCCGCATTGATGCCTGATGCGCCGGCACCGATGATAATCACGTCGTATTCCTCTGTTTTGGTGGTCATGTTGCTTGTCGAGTCCAGGGCTGCCAAGGTTTTGGGAAGAAAATGCAGGGAAAGAAGAAACAGAAATAGAAGGAGAAGAAGAAAAGAGAGACAAGTACAACATGCAGCAAACAGTCCCAGTGCAATGTCTTCAACGGCCTCGGCTTACATGCTTTCATGTTTCGGGTTGTTCAGTTAGTTTGGATGAGCTGAGGTAGTGGTTCCCCTTCTCCGAGGTGAAGTGTCCCTGGTCCCTAGTAATTAATCTTGGTCGAGGATGATTGGTCCTCGCGACGCCTTCCCTTTTCAGCCATGTCGGGATCTAGAATCCTCCTCCTGTGACACACCCACAGAAGGTCAAAATAGAGAGTGATATATGAAGTTTGTCCAGCTATATCGAATAGGATTCATTAAACAAAGTGCCGTTACTGAAAAACGGTGTCGCTGGGAGATGTCGTGCCTCGGAAGGAACGGTGGCGTTAGACGTTGACGTCAGCGCCTTCACGACAAAACCATTTCCCCAATTGAACTGTCGAGATTGTTTCATTCCTCAACACACACAACAACGGCCATATTACAACGTCGTATATGTCGAGCTTTCCATAGTTCAGAGGTTTCTAGTACTATGTAGACACTCTAATCAATGTGTTGAGCCTCGAGAAAAGAAGCCTTCTCTCCTGGCTGTTGGAATCAGTCAGTCACACGTCATAATTAACTGACGGAACGGTCCGCCGGCAAGAACGGGGCGGTCATTCACTACTCAAGTACTCAAGTATGTACTAATACCAAGTACGTCATGTCGATGATCCAAGGAGCACAAAGGAAACAAGGCGCTGGCCTAGAAACGTCAATAATAGTACGAAGGGTCGTAAATAATTTCACCGAGCCCGCCTAGACAAACTCGAGTTTCGCGCAACTCACTCGAGCCAAAACTCATCTTCACTTCCACAGACAACGCCTCCTCTTAACAAATCCCCAAGGAAAAACAACCCAACCCTAGAGATCTCATCCATTAAAAAACACAGCCCAATCCACAACAAATCATCGCCACACTCAAACCACTGTAATAACAACACCAACAACATTGCAGAAACCGTCAAGATGGTCAAGGCAGTCGAAGATATCAAGTCCGGCCTCAAGGGCATCAAGGGCGCTGGCGACGCCATCCGCGGCAGCGCCATGGAAGCCACCGACGAGCTGTTCGACCAGGGTGCCAACCATCCCCAGACGGCGGCGTCTCAGACAAAGAACCGCGCGCTGGCGGACAAAGGGGGTGCAGGAGGCCAAGGCAGCGGACAGGAGCATTGGCGCTCGACACGGGCCGGAGGCATCGTCAACAACAACAAGAACAACGAACACGGGTGTTGGTGGTGTATAAGTCACAGTTGTATTTCAGAAGCACTGAGCAATAAGAGGTTACAGCGTTGGGGAGACCTGTAGAACCTACAGCCTTCAGCCTACCTAATTCAAGAAAAGAAAGTCAGACCAACTCAAAAAATACTCGTCGGCCGTATCACTTGAGCTCTTTACATCAGAAGTAAGAGATAAATATGATGAAAAGTTGAAGTTCTTATCTGTAAGATTCATCGTCCTAGAAAGTCAAACAGGGCAGGAGCGCTGAATGCTAACCTAGCCCCTAAACAACCAAGTTCCTCAGGCTGCAACCACCCGAACCCCTGGCACGCCCCCTGCCCTGGCAGCTCCGGATCTCTCACCCCGCATCGACCCGCAGCGTCAACCCCTCAGTGTTATCGCCGGCGACAGCTTCACCAAGGTTGCGGTCAAAACTCCACCCTTGGACTGTAACGTTGCTCACTACTGTTCCCAACATCATGGCAACTTCTACCATAATTGCTCCTTCCCCAACTTGTTGTGGTGTGTCCAGCATGTCAACAGCAGCAGCAGCAGCAGCAGCAGCAAGAATGAGCTCTGCACAACAGACAAGATGGCTCTCTCAACTGCGGCCTCTTGGCTTGGCCTGCTGGGTGTGGTCCTGCTCATAGGAGATGGCGCCTCGGCAGATCGTCTGCAACACCAGCAGCAACACCAGCAGCAACTAGTATCACCCTACCCCTACCCGAGTACGCAATGGAACCCAGACTCCGGCGCCCACGGGACCGCGCTGGGCAGAGATACCTTCGTCAGCGCTGTCGTGGCCAACATGACGGTCGAGGATCTGGTCCCTGCAGCTGCACCTGACCTTTGGCGACGACATCGTCGGCGTCGACTCCGAAAACGAGCTCTACGACTACACGATGAGGTTCAGCCCGGGCTCCCCGTCGGC
The DNA here is from genome assembly GCA_021117315.1 of Immersiporthe knoxdaviesiana. Classification (NCBI taxonomy): domain Eukaryota; kingdom Fungi; phylum Ascomycota; class Sordariomycetes; order Diaporthales; family Cryphonectriaceae; genus Immersiporthe; species Immersiporthe knoxdaviesiana. The sequence goes on from CP088206.1 coordinate 349,201, forward strand.
CACATGCACGACTGGTATCCTCTCAACACCTCCCGCTACAACGAGGTTCAGCAGCTCATCCTGGACAGGGCACGCCTCAAGGTGCCCTTGATGCACTTTGGCGAGTGCCTCCACGCCGTCGGCTCCTTCAAGCAGTCCATGTTCCCCCAGAGCCTCGGGCTCTCGGCCAGCTTCGACACGGACCTCGTCTACCGCGTCGGGCGCGCCATCGGGGCTGAGGCCAGGTCCATCGGCATCCACGCCTGCTTCTCTCCTGTGCTCGACATCGGCCAGGACCCGAGGTGGGGGCGGATGCAGGAGGCATGGGGCGAGGACAAGGTCTTGACCTCACACATGGGCGTCGCCTACGCCTCTGGGCTCTCCAAGAACGGGTCCTGGTCTGAGCCGGATGCTGTGGTACCCGTCATGAAGCACTTTGCTGCGCATGGCGCCCCGCAGGCTGGGAGGAATGCCGCGCCTTTCATGGGGCACGGGAACCGTCAGGTCTTCCAGGACCTCCTCACGCCGTTCAAGGCCGTCGTGCAGCTCGGTGGCGTCCGGGGTGTCATGATGGCTTATAACGAGTTTGACGATATCCCTTCTCACGTGAACCCAAAACTGTATCGGGAGCTGCAGGATTGGGGGTTCGACGGCTTCGTCATCGCTGATGATACCGGCATGAACGAGCTGTACAGCGTGCACCAGGTGGCGAGCTCCCCGGCGGATGCCATTCGGCAGTGGTATGAGGCGGGCGGCATGATACAGTTCTATGACTGGCCTCTCGACCTTCTTCTCAACACGACCAGAGACCTTGTCGCCAACGGCTCGCTGGAGCTGTCGACCATCCAGTCTCACGTCAAGTCCATCTTGAGAGTCAAATGGGACCTTGGTCTGTTTGAAGACCCCTTTATCCCTGAAGGCACGGATCCTATGCAGACCGTCAAGGATAACGAGGGTCTGGCGTTGGAAGCTAGCCAGAGGAGTATTGTTCTGCTCGAAAACAAGAACGCCACGCTGCCCATCAAACCTGTGGAGCAGAACATATCCACAGTCGCCCTCATCGGGCCGTTCGCTGATGTTCTGAACTATGGCGACTACTCGGGCCAATGGGGCGAATATCCAGCCGACAAGGCCAACACCATCCGTCAGGCCTTGCTAGCATACAGTGAGAGCCCAGAGCACCCGTTCAACTTGGTCTCGAGCTGGGGAGCCAACACCTGGGAGTACAACGCCCAGTACGTGATTCCTCCGTACCTCCTTTCGTCACCCGACGGGACGTCTGGAGGCCTGCAGGTCACATATTTCGCAGACACCAACTTCAACGAGCCCATAATTACCAGGACCGAGGTCCCTGCACTGGACTGGGGCATCTACCCACCGCCAGGCCTGCCGTCCAACAACTTCAGCGCGATATGGGAGGGCCGCCTAACCTCGCCAGTAGATGTCGACACGAACGGCTGGATCGGTGTGGCAGTTGGCGCCAATACTACGTCGAAGCTCTTTGTCAACGGAGACCTGATCACATCATGGGGTGATCCATTGACAGCCTACAGTAACGTCCTGGGCAACATTCAGCAGTTTGACTACATCCAGGCGAACAGCACACTCCCGCCAGAGGGTTCTGCCCCATTTACGTTCAAGGCGGGCGGGACGTACGATGTCCGCATCGAGTACCAGGCCTTCAACCTCTACAAGAAGATTGAGAACGTGGTCTCCCTCAACTCGCAGCTCCTGCTGTTCTGGAACCTCGTCAGCAGCGACCCGTCCGACGACGCCGTCTCCCAGGCTGTACAGCTTGCCCAGTCCGCAGACGTCGTCGTGCTCGCCGTGGGCGCCGCCTGGAACAGCGACGGCGAGAGTGCTGATCGTGCCACGCTGGGCCTCGCTCCAACCCAGGACAGCCTAGCCAGAGCCATCTACGCGCTCGGCAAGCCCGTCGTCCTCGTCCTGCAGGGCGGACGGCCGTTCGCCATCCCCGAGTACTATGAGCAGAGCGCTGCAGTGCTGAGCGCCTGGTTCCCTGGCCAGAGCGGCGGGCAGGCCATCGCTGGCGTCTTGTTCGGCAAAACCAATCCTGGGGGCAGGCTGCCTGTGAGTGTCCCGCGACATGTTGGGCAGGTGCCCATCTACTACAACTACAAGGATCTGGGCAGGAAGATCAAGTATCTCGACGTTGGGTCCCAGCCGTGTTATCCTTTCGGGTACGGCTTGTCCTTCACCTCGTTCAGTGTGTCCAGTTTCACGGCCAGCAGCAGCCAGGACGACGGGGGAGCAGGTGTTCACACCCGGTGATACCATAACGTTCTCGGCGAGTGTGAGGAACGAAGGTGTCGTCGATGGAAGCTATGTGGCCCAGGTGTACCTCCTCAGGCGGATCTCCAGCATCGTGCAGCCCATGAAGCAGCTCGTGGCGTTTCGGCGGGTCGATGTTGCTGCGGGCGAGGAGGTCAGCATCAGCATGGACCTTGAGGTGGACCGCTATCTGACCATCATCAACCGCTGGGACGAGTGGGTGCTAGAGAAGGGGGCGTATACGTTTGCGTTGCTGGAGCATGGTGGTGACTCGGCTGATACCGGGTTGAACATCACAATGGAGTCTGTCTGACGAGAAGAGGGTGCTTCGACCAGGGGATGCACGGTTCTTTGACAAGCTTCAACACTAGTAACTGTTGTATATGTAGGACCTCAAATCGGTTCAATGGAGGAGAGAGTCAGGGTCACGGTGTAGTTATATGAATGGGGTTCCCCTATCCCAGCTCGAGGCTGTGAGTTTGAGTCAGGGCCCAGGTCCCACAAGCTAGACATATGAAGAAATTTTCTTGGCCGGCCAGACACACAAAGCGTCTTTCGAGATGCCCGGCTAGCTCAATCGGTAGAGCGTGAGACTCTTACAGAGTTTCCGATTCTGGAGAGACCATCTCAAGGTTGTGGGGTACGTTGTGATCAAATTCATACTCATGTGGTGGTTGTGCTTGTGTCTAACGATAGTTTCCAGTTCGACCCCCACGTCGGGCTCAATTCCCGTCGATCATCGATTCTTTTTTTCCTTCTTCTTTTTGTTCCCTCTCTCCTTCTACCCGCCTCCTGTTATTTTTCTTTAGTTTACGACAATCTATCTTTTTTCCCCAATCTTTTGAAAATAGCGCCTCTGACGGTTAAAGATGCGAACACACTGATCAGAGCCGCCATGAACAACCTCGGGCCCTAGCAAAATAAATATATCGCTGCAGTCATTGCAGGTGTGCTGCACAATGCACCGCAGCCTCAGATCACTATCAGCCTTGTTGCGAATCTGCGCACGCAGCTCGTCTGCCCTTAACTCCAGCCTTTACAGCCGAGCCCAATTTAATCGTTTCAATCGTGTTCCTCCGTGGCTCGCGCGGTACGCCAAGTACTACTCTATCCTCGTGAGGTTGTACTTCCAGGGCGGCCCTGAGCCTGACGCCCCGGAGGAGCAGGCGGCCGTGCAGCTTCAGAAGCTGCTGATCGAGTTTTAGTGCCTGAACGCCGTCCTCAACATGCTGGTTTACATTCTAGGAGAGTAGCCAGCCGAGATATAAGGATACCGCAGGCTCCAGCGCAGACGCGAGGCCGGCAGCTCCAGTACCACCAGCAGGGTAGTCAACATCAGAAAAGAAAACAGACGGAAAAAAAGAAAGATACGAAAAAAAAATCCCTACCGGAAAGTTATTTCCAGTTTTCTGGTTTCTGCTACCTAGGTAGCATTGAAAGCTGCTCGCTGTTATGGAGGCTCTACCAGGAGGATGGTGCCCGTACATGGCTCAGGGCTTTGCCTCTCATTCCGTTGCCGCCGTCCACCTTGGTGTCAGTTTATCCTAATTACAGTCCCAATGATGTACGAAACAATAGTCTTTGTGAGTGTGAGAGTGTGTCTTTGAAATGCCAGACAATAGACACAATGTTGGGCATTGTCTCCCTTCTTTCTCATCACCAGTAATATGTGATTGGCAGCCCTAATTTGGCCCATTGTACCTCGAAATATAGAACTGCCCTTTGAGCAAAGCTAGTGCCTTTTCCATTATTGTGACAAGGAAACCACATGTATACCAAGCTGCACAAAGAAGTATCTCCAGCGGACAGCGTCAATGTTCCCAAACATAGCCAAAGCATTGATGGACATGTACAAAGTCAGAGTGGAAGAATAGAGCGGGTTGGTGGAAAGCATCTATTGTTCATATCGATTTTCATCCCATCCTGACAATGAAATTACTTTGTAGTCCCAGCTTTCAGCCTCATTGTCCAAGCAAGAAATGAAGCTGGTAAGCAAACACAATAGATATCGTCTTTGCCTTTATAGTCGCGTCCAGAACCCCTGGAAATCTTGATATTCGATCCCTCTGCACTCAGACTCTACACTCAAAACTTCACTCAGTATCTCACATTCAAAGGACCTAATTATCCTACCAATCTTCTTTCTCATATCGAATCATCTTCTTCACATCCAATCTTACATCCAACAGCTCTCAAGATGCGCGTCACCCGATCGCAGAACAAGAGGCCCCTGCCTGTGGACCCGTCTTTTGACCCAGACACCCTGTGGAAGAAGGGGAGGAAGCGTGGCCAGCCTATCAAGGTGACCAATGACGACCTCCGCAACGGACTTATAGCGCTGGACCCGAGTCTTGCCCCGATTTTGGTTGCCAGGAATGCTAGCCCGCGCCCTGTTAAGCGGCGCCGTGTGCATCAAAGCCCTGCTCGCAAGGCTGCCCCGGCCGCTTCTCCTCAAAGAACGCCTTCGGCCCAGGGAGCGCCTCCACTACGAGGAACGCCTTCACTCCCAAGCACGTCGTCATCCCAAAGCACGTCTTCACTTCCGAGCACGCCTTCACCCCGAAAAGCGCCTGCACCTCAAAGCACAGCTCAACCAAGCCAGTCTCCAGTCGCTACTCCTCCTCGTGCGGCTACACCCGTGAAGAGGGCAGACGCTGTGGGCTTTGCCGCCGTCACGTACAAGCATGAACCGGCGACACTGCAGGTCCACCTCGAAGTCAGCACCGATGACATTGGCTGGAAGACGAGGCTGCTCTACTGTGCCCAGATCCACCTGATCCGCGAGGGAATGCCGGACCGGCGCATTGGCCAGATCGTGGCCTGGCGCATCATGAAGCCCAGCTCCCAGCAGCCCAATGCTGGAGACCAGTGGGCTCAGGACTGGCTCAGGGTTCCTCTCAAGGGCACCAGTGCTATTCGCAGGTGGGGTCAGCCTCTTGCTTGGTCGCTGCAGGCCATCTGGGACCAGAACGGGCAGCCCAGGCCTGAGGTGGACGACCAGTTCCGAGGCCAGCTTGGAGACGACGGTAACGAGGTGCTTTATGTCTCTGGCCTGCACATTATCAATCGCGATCTGGAAACAGGTGAGAGGTTCACTGGCAACCGGTTCGCCTCAGAAGCAATGGATGTTTTCTACCGACTGCTTTGGGTTCTGCCTTCTGAGTTCTCCTTTGGGGACTCCATTACCGTCCTCCTGCAGCCGGCTGAACTGAACAACAAGGACAGCAGAGACTACTGGAGCCGAGGTGTGCCTGAGGGCGAGGACCCCGAGACCAGAGCTAACAGAATTGTCTTTTCCCTCATGTCTTTCTTTACGTCAGACCGCATGGGTTATAACGTAGTTGCCTATGATGTGCCAGTTGGCGACGCGCAGGACCCCAAGCGTCTACACACTTTCGGCCGCACAGTGTTCCGTCAGGCTCCTATCCCTGGTGACCAGGTTCTGTCGCCGACGGCCCTGATCGAGCCCAAGGTCGAATCATCTAGCTCCCCGGACTCGCTGCTCCTCGGCAGCTATTCCTCTGATTCCAGCGAGTCGGTGGCTGCACCACCGGCGATGACTGTGCCACGTGACGCCGCCGGGCATTGGATCTTCCCGGGCTCCCGCCAGGAGCTGCTGGCCCCCTGATGGCGCTGCCGGGCGAGGTGAACAACACCCCCATCCACCACCTGCGGGAATCCTTCCGCGGCAGGACAGGTAAGGTCAGGATCTACGGCCGAACCCTCGAGACTGACGACAGCCCCTTCCCCTTCAACCAGCACGTCTGGCTCTCTGCCGCCACTGATACCTTTACGTCTGAGCGGCCCCGCAGCAACCACAGCCTGCTGAGGCTGCCGCCTGCCTATGCCCTGGCCCGTGTGGTCACCCACATGAGCCCCCACCGGCAGGAGGACTTTGCTGCCTTTGCGGACCAGCATGGCGAGCTCATGGCTGCGCGCCTGATCCGGGTGGCCCTGGAGGACCTTCCGCTTGATGCCATCTTTGGTCATAGACACGAGCTTGAGGATGTCGAGGAGGCGGACTACGCGTGGAGAAGTATTTCTGAGGATGTTGCTGGAGGTAGGATGTAATTGTTAAAAGAGTTTTTTTTTTTTTTTTGGATGATTTACAACATGCGATTTCTTTTATGATACACACGAAATAGAGACTGTAGGTTCCTTTCTTTGCTTCTTTTTGGGTTCTTCTCCTTTTGTGGTTTTGGTTAGTTGAATATATTAATCGTATTTACAATTCAATTTCTGACGTCTAAGAGAAACATGCGGCAAGTGATTTCCTACAGACTGCCTCGACCTTCAACATGCAATGGAAAAACAAAAGAACTCAATAAATGGCTTGTACTTTGCCTGACTATTTGGGAGAGTAGAGTGATAGTAGCTAAAAAGGGTGATGGCAGACTTTTTCGAAAATGCTACTATTAATATAACAAGGAGAACTCTGGGAAGGGAAAACTGAATGGATAGACGCTACAGAAGGAAAGGAAAGAAGGAAAGAGAGCGAAAGCCAGCCAGCAGGCTGAAGCTATCTAGAAAAGCTGGGCAGGTTGCCTGGCAACCGCGCAAGGGCCACTAGCTGGCCCTCGCACAAGAACACATGCCCAGGCACCGTCCCAAAGATACTAAATAAAACCCAAGCCGTATCTCGATGAGCTATCTATACCAGTGGCATGATCCTACTTCCCCGTCATATACGACAGATCCTATCGATTATCGCTCGACGGGGGTCAAGTACACATTCAGAGGCGGCTTTGTCCAGAGGAAGAAGACTTTCTGGTCCATCCAGGACTGTTCTGGGTCGACCAGCTCCGGGTCAAAGTTGTAGATGAGACGGGCCATCATCGTGCGCAGCTCAGAATATGCCAGACTGCGAGACAATGTCAGCTAAAAAGAACAACTTCTACAGAAGAAACAAAGACCTACTTCTTGCCGATACAATTTCGAGGACCAACACTGAACGGCTGCAGGGCGTTGAAATCGTCGTTGGGGAACTTCTCGGGCTCCAGGAACCGCTCGGGCTTGAAAGTGAACGGGTCGCTGAAGTTGCGGGCCGTATTGTTCATGGAATACTGGGAAATGGACACGGAGGTGCCCTCGGGGACGAACTGTCCAGCCACATGCGCACCGCCCTTGGGAACGCGGCGGGCCATTTCGCCGGCCACTGGTGGGTACATTCGGAAGGCCTCCTTGAAGCATGCAATCACTGGAGATAATCCTCGAGGTTAGACCTGGCACACAACCATGAGACACTGGTCGACACGTACTGTATTCAAGACGCTCCACGGACGCAAAAGTGATCTCGTCCTCAGATTGGAAGGTAGAGCGGACCTCCTTCTTCAGCTTGTCCAAGGCGGAAGGATTCTTGAGCAGGAGGAAGAGGGTGCCGGACAGGGTCGTGGCTGTGGTCTCAGATCCAGCAACAATGCTGTTGATAACATGGTCAGTTCTTGTTCCCTAGACACTGATATTCTGGCTGTCCTTGGGGGGATGCGAGCATACAGAAGCGTAGCATTCGTCCTGAGGGTTTCAAAAGAAATGTTCTAGATTCAGTCAGCAAGATATTTTATCTTGTTCGAACAGAGTATATTATCTCTCAACTCACCCAGTCTTCTTTCTTCTTCAGTAGCCCCTCGATCAGGTCGGGCCTCTCCATTGTCAGATCCATGCGCCGTCTGAGCACGGCAGCCATGTTCTCCCTCGTCATCGTTCGGAACCTGAGGACCGTCCGGGCCACCCACTGCATGTACCGCTCGAGACCAATGTCCTTGACGGCATACGCAAGCGAAGCTGTCTGGATCCCCCTGTCGAAGAAAGCAACGCGCTCGTCGAGTTGTCCTTGCTCCAGGCAGCCGAACGGCTCGCCCATGGCCAGGTCGCCAATGACATCGAACGTGACAAAGTTGAACCAGTGCCGCATGTCAAAGGCTGTCTTCTTGGTCGAGACTTCTGACTTCTCCGACGTTCCGGCGGCGGCTGGAGTCGTCGTGGTGCATCGGTCCCGCAGGCCGTTGATGAACATGTCGACATAGCCCTTGACGATGGACTCCTGCTCCCTGAGGGTCTTCTCGCTGAAGCCGTGGCTGAGCTGGCGTCTGATCAGGGAGTGGTTCTCTCTTGACTCGCCCAGGATGTTGGGCTCCAAGCCCCTGGCTCTGTAGAAGCTAGGATCCTTGCCAAACTCCTCGCCTTTCAGGTCGGCGCCGTTGTGGTGCCCGTAGACATCTTTCCAGGCCTCCGAGGTGGTGTAGATCAGGACGTTGGGTGCGACCCTGACGACGGGGCCATATTTATCAGCAAGGCTGAGCAGGTCCCGCGTCCATCTGCCCCGGAATATTCTGTATGTGCGAGGCAGCTTTGAGCCACGGTATAGCAGGGGGCCGGGATAGTTGCGCAGCGGGTGGAAGTAGACGTTGTAGATGAAAGTAAAAAGGAAGTATACGGCCAGCTATTGATCGAGTAGAGTTAGGACCCGGCATGTATGTAAAGAGGCAGTCTCGAACAAGCCTTGCTTTTGGTATAGGAGTAAGGAGGAGAAGAAGACGAGGTCATATCATTTCTACATACCGCAGAGAGTGACCAAATGACGGCGCCAGGGATCTGTGAGGCTGTGGACGCCATGTCGAGGTGGAGATGCAGTTGCACCACAATGTTGAATCACGTTTCGGAGGATTGTTTTGGCGTCGAGCTAGTCAGAGAGGTGGGCTCAAGGTTTCGGTAAAGGAGACATGACAGGTTGAGACATGGACGCAGATATATAGCGTTTATATAGGAAAAAATCCCCCAGCCATGGTTAGGGTTCATCGATGCACTGGTTCTTTTTAGACTCTTGAGTGTTCAATCAACACAACGGGCTTATGCCTCCCGAGTACCTAAACCCCGAGGGCATGTTTTCCAGGTTGCGAATGCAAGATGACGCTCGCCCCGCCCCCTGAACGAGGAAGAGAGGGGAGATATTACATAGTACAAGCGAGCCTTGGCTCCATTGCTACCTGCAGTCAACGTGAAACGGCGCGCGGAACATCGGAGTCTCCGCGGGCGACGATCCTACCTTGCTCTCGCTATCAAAGGATTCGGCCCGCTTTGTAATGATCCTTCCCAAGCGTGTCCTCTCGTGAGATTTCCGAGTGCAACCAACCACCAAGGCCACAGCCGCAACGGATATTAGAGTATTCAAGATTGCCATGGTACAAGTATTGCAGCCTGCCTCCACTTTCCAACACCCTCTTTCCCTCGAAAACACCGTGTGCTTACAGGTCTCAAGTGGAAAGCTTCCCCTCCCCAAAAACAATGTTGCACTAGCGCGCTTTCGCATAAAATATCAGCCCCGTTCCGCGATCCTGCAGGCTGTCGCATAATATCTGCCAAGGGCGTGCAGCGCAGAGAGTAAACGTTCTTTCTGCACGCTGAAAAGAAACACTGAGTGAACTCAGAAGGAAAAGAAATGGAATGCGCTACAGAAGAGAAAGAAAGAAAGAGAGACTGCCAGCTAATCTGGCTGAGGCTATCTCGAAGGTGGCTGCTGGCTGGCAGGCCCCGTGCACGGCCTAGGGCCAGTGACTCACTGGCCCTCGCACAAACACCATTAAAAAATAGAATCACATGTCTCTCGGCCGTAACACATTTACGCGAGGGCCGACCAGCTCGCCCCAGGTGATTATGTGTAAGCTGTGCACTGCCACACGTCCATGCTGAAGCCAAAAAAAAAAAAAAAAAAAAAAAAAAAAAAAAAAAGGATGGGGCGCTGTCGTGGTCCACCACACACGCAGCCACACCCGCCCCGCCTCCTACTGCCACGTACCTTTGGCACAAACGGGATTCGGTAGTTGCTTCTGAACCCGCAAAGATCGGTGTGGTGTGTGGGTAGTATCACAGTATGCAGCCGCCAAGCTTGTGTGTGTCGTATCATCGCTTGATTTGCACCTGGGCAGGCATGTAGGAGCCTTTACCATCCACTCATGACGTCTCGACCGTTTGTCAGCGGAAATTGCACGCAACTGACTACATGGGGAAGGAGCTAGTCTGAGCGCAGATCAAAGGCAATGAGACACCGTGCATCATCTATTTCCGTTGGACCGAAAGGCGCGAGGTCGCGATTCAATCACAGATTCTTGTTCGTTATTGTACGTCAGGGATTCCAGAAGTCTGGGAGTGGAAAAGGTTGCTGGACCATCTCCGCGCGTGATTGCTATCATCATCATCATCATCATCATCATCCCGCCGTCCATGGAAATAATTGCTCTATTGCTGCCTGTCGACATGTCACAGGGCGGTTTTAGACTGATTTTCACAAATATAACATATTTGTATACATAAAAGGTCCGACATTCAATCTACCGGACAAGTACGGTTAGAATGAGGGCAAAGGGGTGGTCAGACGCTTATGCATAGTTGATACTGTTGTTAGGGTTCAATCGACACCAGGCTAGGTAAGTACTAAGCAAGTATGTAATCAGAATAAATCCAGAGCTGTGGCTGGTTTCAGCCAAAATCAGAGCTCGTGATGCAACTTGATGCAGTGATTTTTCGAGCAAGCCCCTCAAGGCGCAGCAAAGTGGTGCTCCCTCTACTGAAATCTCCCCCAGCGCCCCCGACACAATAAGGGACATCCCTACTGTAAGCTGTGCTTGTAGCTGAGTGCATGTTTCATATTACCTTTGACTCCCTGTGAGCGATAGTCCGTGACACTACGTGGCATTCATTTGAGACCAACAACCCGGCTTCGGGCTGAAGAAGGAAGACAGTCATAATGTGCGAGGGCCAGGGAGTCACTGGCCCTAGGCCGTGCACGGGCCTGCCAGCCAGCAGCCACCTTCGAGATAGCCTCAGCCAGATTAATAGCTGGCAGTCTCTCTTTCCTTCTTTCTCTTCTGTAGCGCATTCCATTTTTTTTCCCCCTTCTGAGTTCACACACATAATATCTGCATGAATCAGATCTTATACCGTGCTAGAGCGGAATCTCTCCGGCCACTGAATGTCTCATGTGACCTCGCTGAGTGAGGTGACGCTCATGCGAGACGAATGGGGTGGAACATTGGATAGAACAGTACAGGTCAGACTTGCTCAACATTATGTGTTGTTAGGTGCTTACTGAACACAGGTATGCTTAGGAGTTCATGAGTGTTGAATAGATACTTAAAGATGACAACCTAGATTCTGGAGGTCAGCTTAGCGGACTTTTATCTGTAGAATATTACTAGTTTAAAGTTGTCACCGGGCTTGACCATTACCACAGCATCTTCGTAAGCTTACTGGCTACAGATGTATTCAACATCTTTCATGTACCCTGAGAGGAGACCAGGCATTTTTGAACGTTCGACAAGAACTCATGGACCTCAAGAAGTTACTTCGGAATCAGCAGCCTAGAAGCAACACCTGCAATCACTACTAATACCTTGAGAGCCGTTGAAAGATACTTCTAGGTATAGCAACCTAGGAGCTGGTCACTGGGTCACACACTCCACCGGCCAATTTCCGCTGTAGGATGACAAAAACGGACAAGGAGTCTGTGTCTCGGAAAACGTTCTTTGATGATATGTGCACCATCTGAGACAAGGCTTGGTGCGCCCTCAAACAGCGGAATTGACGAGAATGCGCTGGGGAGTGCCGTGGGAAGCAATGCAAGAAATATTGTCAGTCATACAAACCCCATGCGGTGCTTGTTTCTGGAAGCCTTGTGGTCTGAAGCAGATTCTACAATATTGATTGAGGCTATATTATCGTTGTAACGTTGTTGTCAAGTCAGGGTCTCGGACGATGAACAGGTCATTGTTTCCTCAACCCTGACAAGACGAAGCGAGGCCAGGAAGGTCGCATATTAATACAAGATAAAACTAGATATATTTATCTTATGATCAATTAGGTACCGCAGATGATGACTCGCCGTTACTGACATGTTTTATGAACGTCGTGAGCTGCAGTCCTCGTGTTTGTTTAATCTGTCGATGATCATGCAGTTTTAGTGCCACAGCTTATTGTGGCCGTTCTTGGTATAATTAATCGGTAATTACTCCAAATTGATAGACTGTGAAGCATGAATCCGATTCAAGGGACGTTTCACGAACATAAGTGATTACATATGTGCCACCTGGCAGGAAGAGTAAGTGTGCCCGGTACGTGCAGTCCAATCTCGACATGTAGGCTTGATCATGGACTCCAGGAGAATAAATACAGCCAACAGTATACATTCAAATACTAGTGTGTGTCCCAGATCATGGTGTAAAGGAGTCTGGACTTAACCACGTAGGAGAACACCACTTCCCGACTGTGATGAATGCTCAAGATTCCCTATCCCTTGAGTCACTTATAAACGTTTCGGACCATTGAGTTCAAGACAGTGAGGCCATTTTCAGGTCTATCTTCGATGCCCATGACTAGGGCCGGCTCCTGACAGGGCTGATCTGAAAGTCACTACGTTCCGTAACTTTATACTACTCCTGATATATAAAGCCTCCATGTAAGTAATAATTAGACTCTATGTCAAACAAACACCCTCAGCAATCAAGAGAGCACTTGGACACTGGAACAAAAAACACACCGCCGACTCAAAAACAACCGAGAGACAAAAAAAAAAAAAAAAAAAAAAACAGACAAAGAAGGCTCTCAAACAAGAAGTCCACAGCACGTCTATCAACCGATTTTCCGTCACCCGGCCTCTACCTCACAGAAAAATTACAGCACGATACCACGTCAAAATGCCGACGAGTAACTCTGGTCAGCCCAACAGCAAGGGCGGCGGTAGCAGCAGTGGTGGCAAGAAAGGCGGCAAGAAGAATGACGAGTACTCGATGAAGAGCTTCAATGCCTCAGCCAATGCCAGCACAAAAGCTCTGCCCGGCTCAAAGGCGCAGAGCGTCAAATCGAACCACACAGGTGGAAAGTCCTCAAGCAACAGCGGGAGGTAGACTAAAGTTGATGGGAGGGAGGGAACACGTTGTTCTCGGGAATCAATTTTGAAGTGGGACTGATGGATCTCGACCGTCCTCACTTGCATTGATCCTAGATCAGCGTTTTGTGAAGTATTAGTCTGCACTTTTAGAACAGGGAGAAGAATACATGAGACTTTTGTGTAAATTTTAGTGGCTCTTCTCAGAAGCTGGGAAGACTCTATTGATTATTAAGCGCCAGAAAAATGTTTACTGCCTTGGTACCGCCAAATTAAAACAGAAGTGTAAAATGTTATCAACTGGTTACGAGGATTTCCTGCATTATTACTAGGTCTCGCATGAACGGATACAAATATGGCCTAAGCGCCGCAGAGCTGAAAGATAAACCCATGAGACGCCGCAGCCTCTTCCTTTTCAGCCGCCAGACTAGAGAACGCCACTTGGGCTTTAAATGCTCGCGGATCCCTCGTCTTCTTGGCGGCATCTCGACCTGTCGATCCTCTCACACGTCAAGCACCTATGTATTCTCAGCGTCTAAGAAGATTTGTGGTCCTTCTTGATAGTTTGGTGTCGACTACAGAGGCCACCGCACAGCTCCGGTCACAACCCCTCTCATAACGACGTCAAGGGACCAAGGCGATGGTGAGATCTGCGCGCATATTGGGGGTGACACGGGTATGTTTCCCCAAAATCTTGTCTTGGTTTACCTTGAAGAAGACGGTCTTTGGTAATTAGCTGAAACTGAGTTGCCTGGGCACAGATTCGCCGCTCTCCTGTCCCGGATCGTCGACGTGCGACTTTGGCGAGAGACCATGGTGGGGTTGCGGGGACTCCAGCAGTTAATGCATCCCTCAAGCCTGCCTTGATGAGACGCAGATTACAGAGTCCATCGTCTGCACTGGCGTCAATACAGAGCACTGCATTCTAGGTGTACAGCAATGATCAGGCCCATGTTGCTTGCTTGCGGTGATTATTCAGTCGACTATGTGTTGTATTTTCTCTGACAAATAAGCTATACGAACAGCCAGCATAGGTGACACGCCATTCTGCGCGACGTACTATGGAGAGAACAGCAACCTACAAGTTCTAGGCTCAACGCTGACATCGTATGGATGCGATTCAACGGCGGCCACGTACGGTTCTTCAAGTACGACGAACGGACTTGCTCTAAGCACCTCATTGGAGTCCTCGGGAGGTATGTGTCTCTGGCATATCTATTGTCACCTCCAAATACGACTTTCGTCCGGCTCATGGAACCATCTTAGAAGCTGGAGCTTACGTCGACATCTCAAGGTACCGCCTCGTCCTTTCGTCCTTGTATCCTACCACATGGCCCTCAACTAACAAGAGACTCTGGGACACAGAGCAGCCTAACAGTACCTCTTCAGCAGGAGTGTCGACCACCACGTCGCCGACATCCACGAGCCGGTCAGACGGCTCCCAGTCCGGCCTCTCGACGTCAGACAAGATCGGTCTGGGTGTTGGAGTACCCAGCGCGGTCTTTGCCCTTCTGGCTGTTGTAGTGGCAGTCTGGGCTTGCCGCCGAGAGAGACAAACGAAGAAGGGAATTCACGGCGGAACCTGATTATAATAGCACCAGGTGGAAATCACAGACTATTGCCAAGACGAGAAAAACACGGTATGATGGAGCGATGATTTTTTTTGATTTTTTTATACTGTAGGATCGGGGTTAGGGTTGGATCCCGGCGGCCTCGGTGGTTTCGGCCCCCTTCAGCTAACGTCAGCCAGACAAACCCTCGCTTCCGAGCTCTGAGCACCAAACAACATCTCATCAGCCTGTGAAGCACCAAGTCACGAGAATTGCGCACCGCACCCGCCGTAGCCATGGCCGGAGTCCAGAAAGGCCTGGAGGTTGCCTTCTACCTGTACCCCTGCGGTCTTTTTGCAACACTGTTTGTCTCGCAGTCCATCTACTACTACCGCGAGCGTGTAGGAAAGAAGAGCACGTCTGGTTCCTCGGCGACCAGCGAAAAGGACGCCGAGGGCATCCGTCGCTTCTACAACAGACTGATCTGGGTCTTGCAGGCCCTGCTCTGCATACTCTACGTATGTCCCAGATCATCGATATGGACACTGGAGCCCAAGAACATGCTGAGCTGATGATTCTTCTTTCTTGTTCTCTTCTTTTGGTTGTAGCTTCCCAGCATCGTTCTCGTGGTACGAGACGCTGCAGCCGGACAAGATGACCCACAGGGAGCCGGCTTCCCGTTCAGCGCGTATTTGGTGAATCACAAACCCTTTTCCCGATTTAGTTGTTGTGGCCATCGTCACCGACATGGTTTTGAGTTAACCAAAGGATCCTAGGCTGCTCATGTTGGTGTCCTGCTGTATTTCCTGGCTGGGCTGCTTCCCAATCCCGACGGGCCGTGGTCGCCCACCGCGTCAAACTGCCACGCGTGGATCGCCGGCATTGTCCTAGAGGCGGTCATTGCAGCCGTATTCAAGACAGAGCGGCAATCGATCCATGTACCCTCGCATCTGCTGGATCAACTGTTCGGCGTGGGGGTCGCCCGGCTCTTTATCCTGCTGGTCATGACGCTGTTGCTCGTCCGCAGACATTACGCCCTGAGGTCGCTCGCGTCACAGTCCACTGCAGATGAGCGTCAGGGCCTCCTCGAAAATGGACAAGGCCCTGCTGCGGCGGGCGGGTATGACGGCACTCATGCACATGCGCATGGACATGGACATGGTCACGCACATGGGCAGGCTGCAAGACCACCACCAGCAGCGGCAAAGCCTGGAGGCGACATGAACAAGGGCTGGTTCGACTACTTTGCCGGGTTTCGAGTCCTGTTCCCGTACCTATGGTGAGCCGCGTTGAAAAAAAAAAATAATCCCTCCACATGAAACAACTGGACAGGTCTTGACTGAGAGAAAACTGGCGGCGGCGGCTCCACCAGGCCCAAGGACTCGCACCTGTACCAGGCCATAGTGCTTCTCTGCGTGGTCCTCCTGGTCGGTCAGCGCATCGTCAACATCATGGTTCCACTGCAGCTGGGGACGCTGGTCGACTCTCTGGGATACGGCCGTATACCGTACAAGGAGATCATCCTCTATGTCATCTACAGAGCCCTGCAGGGCAACTCGGGCGCCCTCGGTGCTGCCCGGTCGGTGCTCTGGATCCCGGTCTCGCAGTCGCTCTTCCGACGGCTGTCCTGCGCGGCCTTTGAGCACGTCCTGGGTCTGTCCCTGGACTTCCACCTGAGCAAGAAGATCGGCGAGGTGACCAGCGCGCTGAGCCGTGGTGCCGCGATGAACACGTTCCTCGAGAACTTTGTGTTTCAGGTGTTCCCGATGATCTTCGACATCTTCGTGGCCGGCGTGCTCTTCTTTGTCAAGTACGACGCCTTCTACACCATCATCGTCTTCTTCATCATGTGGTCCTACATCTTCTTGACCATCTACATGGCCAAGTGGCGCGGCAGGCAGAGGAGGGACATGGCGATGAAGAGCCGGGAGATGGACGCCGTCAAGACGGATGCCATCATGGCGTACGAGACGGTGCAGCACAACTGTGCCGTCGTGCCAGAGACGGCGCGCTTCCAGGGCCAGGTTGTCGCCTACCAGAAGGCGGAGCGCCTCGTCATGTGGTCTCTGAACGCCCTGAACCTGACGCAGAGCTCCATCTTCTCTCTGGGCACGGCGCTGCTGGTCGCCGTGTCGGCGTACAAGATCTCGATTGGCAAGCAGACCGTCGCTGAGTTTGTCAGCCTGATTGTGTATTTCACGCAGCTTCAGGGGCCTCTTAACTTCTTTGGGACATATTACACGATGCTTCAGAACAACCTGATCGAGGCGGAGCGCATGCTTGATCTGGTGAGTCCTTGTGTGGATGGAAGTCCTTTTTTTTTTTTTTTTTTTTTCGGAGGTCCAAGTGACTGATAAAGACCCACCGCAGTTCAAAGAGACGTCTGGGGTCGTGGAGAAGCCGGACGCCGTCAGACTCCCGGATCCCAAGGGTGAGATCGAGTTCAGAAACGTGCAGTTCTCGTACCAGGGCAAGGACAAGGATCCCGCCATCGACGGCATCAGCTTCAAGGTCCCGCCGGGCACCAAGACGGCCATCGTGGGCGAGAGCGGCAGCGGCAAGTCGACGTGCCTCAAGCTTCTCTTCCGCTTCTACGACGTCAGCGGGGGCTCCATCACGGTCGACGGCCACGACCTGCGAGACCTCAAGCTCGACAGCCTGCGCCGGAGCATCGGGGTCGTGCCGCAGGACACGGTCCTGTTCAACGCCACAATCATGTATAACCTGTTGTATGCCAAGCCCGGTGCCTCTGCAGCCGACGTCTACGAGGCCTGCCGAGCTGCGAATATTCATGATCGCATCCTGTCCTTCCCAGATGGATATGAGACAAAGGTTGGAGAACGCGGGTTGAAGTTGTCTGGTGGAGAGCGCCAGCGTGTACGTCCCATCCATCCCTTTCTTTTCCTTTCTCCCTTTCCTTTCTCCCTTTTTCCCCTTTATTCAGGATACAGTGACAAAGAAAGAAGAAGAAGGAGACAAAAATAAACGCCTCAGATTAGTCAAATGACCTTTTGTGCGCTGACATAATATACAATTTCGATAGATCGCCATCGCCCGGGCCATCCTCAAAGACTCGCGCATCCTGCTCCTCGACGAAGCCACCGCTTCGCTTGACTCTCACACCGAGAAGCAGATCCAGGATGCACTAGAGCGAGTGACCTCGGGCCGAACCACGGTCACCATTGCGTAAGCCCCAGTCGATCCTTGCTATCTACTCCAGCCCCCTTCCCCCTCCCCTGCATATCGTTTCAACCCCCAGGGGTGCTTGCTAATCTAATCATATCCTATGCCTGTCGCGCGCAGTCACCGGCTGTCCACCATCACGAACTCTGACCAGATTGTGGTGCTGCACAAGGGCAAGATTGTCGAGCGCGGCACGCACTCTGAGCTTCTCGCCATGAGAGGTAGCTACCATGCCATGTGGGAGAAGCAGACCACCACAGAGAGGGAGAAGAAGGAGCAAGACAAGGAGGGAGATTCACAGACTGACGTTGAGTGAGAGAGAAGAGGTGTGTAAGTATAGAAGTTGCGAGGGTTGCCATCGAACGGCATAGAAATGTGATTGAATTAAAGTGGGGAAAAAACATTGGATGAACTGAAAATTGTTTGCTGTTGTTTCGTTTTTTGCTCCACAATGCTTTTTGATCTGCGCCGAAATGAAAAACCGAGCACGCAAGACTCTTCGTGGGTATCAAACCGCGGCTCCCCTCCCTCCCCACTGCATCGAATGAGATGCCACGCCTTGAAAACAAAACAGAAAAACAGAAAAAGAAAAAAAAAAAAGGACTGGCGCTCTGGCTATAATACAGACATGTATACACAAAAACTGAGATGGCTGAAAGGTAAAGACGAAGAAGAGAAACGAAAAAAAAAAAAAAAAGGATCACCCCTATATATATATGTACATGAAATCAAATGCTCTAGAGACATCAACGCTTGAAATGCTCAACTAGACCACTGAGAGACACACGTGTTAGCACAGATCGTCAGCGCTCAAGCCCAATTTCTGTGGACGAGACGGGTCAACAAGGCCGTGTGATGCGCACATACCGAACTGTACGAGGAAATGTACAACCACAGCTGCTCTCATTCCCGCGCACGGAGCTGCTGCAGGGCAGTCTCTTCTCTCCCCCCCTCCGCTTCCTCACAGGATATCCTTCCATATCCTGGGCCGCAGGTACCTCAGGAACCTCTCCGTCTCCTCCTGGATGCCGGGCAGCGCGGCCCAGTTCTCGACCAGCATGGCCAGCTCCTCCCGGGCGACGGTGTCCTCTGAGGCGCCCTCGGCGAGCTGCCGCAGCAGGACGGTCTCGACCAGCAGCTCAAAGTTGGCCTGCTCGCCCGTCTCGGGCCACAGCAGGGCGGCCGTCTCGCGGAAGCCCTCCCTGGCGGCGTTGCTCAGCTGCTTGCGCACCAGCGAGTGCAGGCTGCGGGCGGCCATCTCGTCGTTCTGCACCTCGCCTGTGATGATGCGCTGCACCAGCTTGAAGGTGTTCTTGAACCCCACGGGCCAGTAGATTGGGCACTGCAGGTCCTCGACCATCGGGCTGCTGGGCTCGGACGACATGTCGGATGTCTGGGACGACGTCTCTTCGATGAGTGGTTCCATTTTTTTGGGTGGTGGTCGGGGCGTCGATGGTTTGTTATGTTTATTGTAATCTTTTTTTTTTTAAAAAAAAATAATGGCTGATGTATTTGGATCCCGGTGTGTATGTGCAAGTAGGTGTGTGTGTGTGGTGTGTGTGTGGGGAGGTTGTGGCGGGCTTGGCTTGGAATTGTGTTTTTTTGTTTTTTTTATGAAAAGAAGATGTGACTTTCTAGTGTCCAACGAGAAATACCTGTTGATATATTATTATGGTCCCTTGCATTATAGAAGAACCAGCTCAAAGGCATATATCGCCACCCTGCGTGATTAGAGTGTCAAAAGGGGAGAGGGGGTTGCATAAAATGTCCGGTCGAACCATCTTGCAGGCGGGGCTCATCATACTAAGTAATTAGGTGAAGCCCTGGAGCCCACTGGGGTGTTTTTGCTGACCATAAGGAGCATTTATTGGGTCACTTTTACGGCCCCCTGGCTTGATTGAGGTTGAAATGCCAGGTGGAGTTGCGGAGCATTGATGGGCCCTCTTGTCTTTGTACCATACTAAGATTTCTAAATTACTTACCTCGGAAATAACTTGCTTGGTCCCAGTCCCCTTTTTTTTTTTTTTTTTTTTTTTCCGCCCTGTTCTTTTGCCTTCTTATGATCAATCACGATCTGCAATAACAAATCAATCCTCCGAAGGATTTTGGCTGCCTCCTATGCTTACACAATTATTAAGTGCCGATCAACTTAAAGAACTATTTTCGGTTGCAAGACATCTTCACACTGATCATTCCCAAGTAAGTACCGACTGTGAGACATTCACACATGCACACGCACACACAACATGTCGACATCTCCAGGAGACGGCGCTATCTCGATCTCGAAGGTCAGCCGCGACATTGTCGACGTGGGCCCCGGAGGAGTCGTCGTCAACAGGTTCCTCTGGCTCGCTTCGGGGCGACAGGGGTTTCGTTGGTCATTATCTGATTCACAATCCGTTTCAAGCTTTGTCGTATCTGGGCCAGAAATGTGGACGCCAAGTCTGCCCACCGGCCAAGCCCATTCGCTCGATATGGCCGTGGTTTTGAAGGATGGATGGGCTGCTCGTTGCATTGACCGCACTTCCAAGAATCAACAAATGGTATCAGCATCACATGCAGAAGAGGGAGAGGGAAAGATAGCAAGAGAGAGGCGCGCCTGGCCCCGCGCAGGTGACGGAGCCCCGCAGGATCTGTTTCCCTGCTGACGTGCTACAGCGCAGGGGCCTTCAGAGCGTGAGAGTGCTACGCAACAGCCCATATTTGCTCAATCTGGCACTGAGAGGGCGTGACAGGAAAGGCACTAGACTTATTGTCGAGTGCACCCAAGGATTGGGAACAGGATCGAGGATTGGTGCTGAGGTAGAGCAAAGGTCTGGCTGCGAGTCTTCTTCTTTCATCTGGAAAATGCCGGTGAATCCTGTGTCGTGCGTCGAAGCAATTGGTTAGTTATTCCCACAAGTGACTACTACACCAATGCATAACTGCGTGAGCTACCCTTGAACCGCAGGAGTCTTAGAAGGCTGAAGTCAGCACCAAGACAAGACGCATTCCCAACGCATCTGCTGTTGGCATATAATTAGATCAAGGATTGCAGGCCAAGGCGAATACCCCGATGCATGTTCAGTGCGCATTTCTTCCCTCATCCTGCCGCTCTAAATCTGCTCTCAGTCAACCTCAGTTCACCACACTAATTACATGGTAGAGTTCAGAACAACAGCAACTCGACGCATGGGATCGTCAGAATAGCAATAATGTAGAACGCCGATCTTCCATAACGTACTCAGGTCGAGTCTCAAGCGCCACTTAGGTAGCAACACACAAATGAAGCTCGATACTAGACTCTGGCTGACGTTGTGATAGATGCCTCTTGTCACATCTGGTGCCTCTAAGGTGCTCTTCATCGTCCTTTTTCCCAGCATCGGGGATCGCTATCTTGTATTTACGGCTCTAAAGTTTGAGAGTTGTGGTACAAAAGTCAAATAAACTCCATGTCACTCGATATCCTCCAGGCTCAAAAGAATCTCTGCAAGCTAGCAACCTGTATTATCGGGCCCCGACCTCCTGCACCCTTCTCAGCGGAGAATGCCGGCACATACTCTGGAGCCGCGGGCTGAGAACTGCTGTTCGTGAAAGGCCCAAGTGGTCTCGAGCCCGAGTGCACTTGCCAAAAAAAAAAAAAAACTGCTCATCCCCCGCCCTTGTTCTGCAGCTCCTCTAGCTTAGGATATTCCTCTAAGGATGCTCATGGTTATGACTACTGTCACCGTCTGTAGGTTCACTATTCGAGGCCACCATGAGCCTGAACGAAAACGGTGAAACTTTGGTGGCCTGCCATTCCTTGGAGAGTAATTATTTTCTCCCCGAGGGGCAGCTGCTTGTTTGCCCAGCCAGAGATGTAGGATCACCTATTGCTTGTATCATCTTCGAGATGAAAGTATTGAACTTTATGAAGTGCACGGTATTACTTGCGGCAAGGCAAGGCTGAAATAATGTGAGCTGAAGAGACATCTGCGCCTGAACAAGACTGGACCATTTTCTGGCCTGTCTACGAACAAACCAGTCGCTGCCAAACCACAGTGCTTCCAAAGGGAAAAGGAAGGAAAGAATATACTTATACCCTGAAGAGGGAACCTTTTGTTTTGGAGGTTTGGCAGACGCAGAATGGCCTGACTAACATGAGGACTCAGGACGTCGCGTCTATGACATCACTGGTGTCGCCGCCTCTGAGCGCTACTTATACTTCCTCACCCTCCCACGCCTCCTCGGACCTCGGCCACAGACCTGTCATTTGCCCTACTGTAGTTCCTCTTCCATCTTAACGCTAGAGCGCGCTTCGCAGAACCACACCGTCAGTTACTGTCGCAGCCATCACCCTTGGCCAATATACACCATGTCTGCCTTTAGTCTTAACGGTAGGTTCCTCAACCCAGTATCAGCCATCCGAGAGATCCGCGCCTCGATATTAACACGCATCCAGTCTTTCGCCAGCCACTCAAGCTCTTCTCGACCCAGCCCATGACTGGCTTCTACCGCGATGGCTACTGCCGGACCGGGGCCATGGACCACGGGAGCCACGCCGTGGCTGGCGTCGTCAGCGATGAGTTCCTCGACTTCTCCGCCTCCCAGGGCAACGACCTCAGAACTGTCGGGCTGAGGGGTGGCTGCAAGTGGTGTCTGTGTACGGCCCGGTGGCTCGAGGCGTTCCGGGCGTTTGAGGATGGCACGGTCTCGAGGAATGCGGTCCCCAAGATCGATCTCGATGCCACCGAGGAGAGCGCCCTGCAGAGGATCGACCTGCAGACCCTGAGGGGCTTCGCGGTGGAGAGGGAGGGGCAGAATCAGCAGGTCAATGGTCTTGTCAACGGGGTGAATGGCATCCATGGGCATTGAGCATATCGTTCCGTTCTCAAAGGGCAGAAGTATTTAGAGAGAGAGAGAGAGCAGTAAGCTATCCGAGCCAGTGTCTGTCTCTGTTCATTATTTTGGGGAATGCTTTCCCCAGACTCAAAGACCACTCAACAAATTCTGACCACTTATGGACATTTGTTAGTTTTGAACATGGTGATTCTGACTACTGCATATTCCTTGCTCGATCGATCCGACATGTCGCCACCTCTGCTCATTTTGCCCGTGCCATCGCAGCCCAGAGTCTGCAGCGAGGTGGAGCATGCCCATGTACGAAAGTGACATGAATGTGGCCCTGTGGGTGTGATTACGGCTCGACTAGACTGACCAAAGTTAAGCTTGATGTGTCGCTAGAGTGCCTGCAGTGGTGGAATAAATCTCGGACCAAACTTCCGCCTCTGTGATGTAGGTGTCCGGCCCAACATCGAGGTATGGAGAACGACGGGGGCCCTAACCTGATTCTCGGGATGCTACCACCTCCAGTTATGTTCACTGCCAGCGTGGCATGATGGCTCCGAGGTAGCTCGAACGAGTATGACTGTCAAGAGAATGATCCAGAACATCACCCTCGTTGTGATGTCGGCTGCGAGGCTACAGTCTCTAAAATGGACCCGGGGGCAGATAAACCTCATGCAATGCAACCTCAACATTTGCCCCAGAAAAAGAAAGAAAAATAAAGTCCCGAACGGGGTCCATCTAGTCGACAGACAGCCGCTGGATTATGGATCCTAGGGTGTAAATCTGGTCCAGGGCCCGGCGCGTGCCGCTCTGGGGGGCACTCCAGTGGTGTGGAAGGTTTTGGGTCTATATGCAGATCTGCCTGGGCAGTTCTTGGGTGCAAAGTGCAAGGGGTTGTGGGCATGTTCATGCCCAGACGCCTTACTGAGAAGAGAGTATGCTCGTGTGCCCAGGACGGCAGTCGATGCTGTCCGTCAAGAGTTGAGATTCTGTCAGTCCTTGTCCAGCCCTCGTCTGGCGGTCTGGCGTGGACATGCATATCACTGCTCACTCTGAAGACTAAATCAGAAGATGAGGATATGCTTGGAATATTCCTTGCCTAGACGCAAAGATCCCTATGAAAGTTTGCAGACTGACATATTCATGGGAGGAAAGTGATCAAGCCAAGACCCCAAGATGGCCGTCTACTGATGTTCCCTCCCCTTCCTCCCACCCTTGCATCAGTCAATTTTTACAGACACTCGGAAAATGCTAATGTAGACCATTGTACTTGTTGCTCCATTTCCTCTGTTCCTGGGCACTCACCTGGATAAACACCCATCTTTGCTTTTCCACCAAGAAAACCAACAAACCAGCAGCATGCAACCAACGATCCTTTCCGTCGACGGTGTTACATAACCAAGGCATATTATCACGCGACGACATCCGATTGACGGCATATTTCTGCTCAAGTTTTAGTTACTCATGGACAAGCTGCATAAGCCACGAGTGCTAGCCTTGGAAGAGAACCTGTTTTGTTACGCGAGGTGTGCCCGAACGCAACAATATTGAAATTTTGCGTGCCCTCGTGAGCCACCAGTGACCACAATTTAACTCACCAGATACTTGTTAGTTTGTGTTGCATCCGCACCTGGAGTGTGACAATTTCGTGCGGCTCGCATGCCAATGTCAGCTGGCTTTCCTTTCTAGGACAAGAGACAATGCACATGCTCATTAATTGACCACAACCACACACCCCAGTAGAAGTAAAGCCCTGGCGGAAATTCTCTTAGAACGCTAATGAATGATTGAGTACGGACGTAATTACTTGGCGCCAGACATGTGACCTGCCTTTTTCGAAATCCGAACTATTCCTCGATTTTTCGACTCTATTTCTTTTCCAAAAATTACAACTTTCCGATGTACCAACTTTTCTCGTCCTTTTTGCCCGGTTACCACTACCCTGTTTTTTTGGGTTTTTTTTTAAAGTTAATCATCTATCATAAAAAAATAAAAAAAGTGTGTGTGAGTGTGTTTTTGGGGTGGCAAGGACCCACGCGCCCTTGGTCTGGTTCAATATATTAATACTTACTTATTAAATCCGTCCAGTCAGGATCCATCACCGGGCCACGTTGTTCCCGCAACAGGTGACTACCATGCCTGCAGACTAAACAAGAAAAAGTATTGCCCGGAACCATCACGTTCACCGAGACTATCACGAAGCTGCAGGAGATATCGGCCTGCAACGTTCTTGATTTTCTTTCTCTAATTTTTGGTTCTTTTCTCCATACTGCCCGCCGCCTGGCCTCGGAAGCCGGCACGATTAAAAAATCTGGGGCCATGCTGTTCCCCCCACCCCCCTCCTCCAATGCCCGTGCAGTTAGTAACATCGTGTCCCACGACGTTACAGCTGAGGCGCCCTCCCTTCTACCCTCCGGGGTGACTTTGGCTCGGATGTTCTCCTCCTGGTCATGAATAATGTGCCCGAGGGATCGCCTGCCTGGTGAGCAAGCTATGGCGCGCTTGTGTGGAAGTGGATGCTGCTGCGAAGAAGGTCATGGTCCCTCTGGACGATGAATGATATAAATACTCCAAGGACAGTCTAGCGACACAAAAAGGTAGGAAGAGAGGAGGTGAGCTATATCCCAAGAAAAGTAGGCTCCCACGAGTAGTTGTCGATTTATTTGAATCTATGCTTCCTTGGGCATTGGCCTAAGTTCTTGTTTTCTGTGGTCACGAACTCCGTACGGACCAGACAGTCCCTTCTGAAGTGTTATTTTGTTTGTGTACTACCTTTTCTGGCTCTTCATTATATTGCCTCCCCCGCCTCCCCCCTTTCGCCCCTTGCTCTGCCCCCACAATGAATTATCCTAAGGCCATCATATTTGTGGCGCTGACGGCTAGCATGGGCGCTGCTGCTGTTGACGACCTGACCACCTACGTATCTCCCAGCGTAAGTAACCACTTATTCAACTCTGCATGTCTGCCCTGCTGACCTGCACAAACAACAGACTGGCGATGCAGGCGGAGGCAACACGTTCCCAGGAGTCACCTGGCCTCTTGGCGTGGTGAAGCTGGGGCCAGACCTGTACGACGATTCAGACGCCTATTCTGGCTACCATGTACGTGACGGGCTGGGGGAATACATATATCACTTTGAGGAGAGCCTGGAAGGTATGAGTTTCGAACACTGTCTCTAACAAGACAAACACTTGCAACAAAAAGGACGATGGCAACTTCACGGGCTTCAGCATGCTTCACGAGAGCGGAACAGGAGGCGCACCAAAGTACGGCGTGGTGTCCCAGATGCCGGTGCTGGGCAACATCACAAACCCCCTGGCAGACCACAACGACACGAGGGCCCAGGCCGATGTGGCCGAGGTTGGCTACTACGAGGCGTTCCTGGGCTCTGGTATCACTGTCGAGCTGAGCAGCACGGAGAGGGCTGGGTTCTACCAGTACACCTTTCCCGAGACTACGAACCAGGCCAAAAATATTATCGTGGATGTCTCTCATGTCCTGTCCAGCTACCGGGGCCAGGGACTCCAGCAGTCGTATCTTGGCGGCAATATCGAGGTGGTCAATGGGAACTTGAGTGATGGTCACTACCAAGGCTATGGCTCCTACAATAATGTAAGTATCAAGGCAGAGGAGAATTTGCCTTTCAGGATATTAAAGTGTCTGACCTATAGTGAACAACAAACTTATTAATACTTACTATTATAGGGCTGGAATCGCGCACCATCATGGACCGTCTATTTCTGTGGCTACTTTGACACTGCCCCTTTGACATATGCCACGTTCCTGGGCAACGGCAACACCAACGACACTCTGGTCGCGTATCCCGCAGGAGACGAGGTGACCTCGACCTCGCGGCTGGGCGTCCTGTACACCTTTGACGCCGCCACCGTGACGTCGAGGGTGGGCGTCTCGTTCATCTCTACAGAGCAGGCGTGTTCCAACGTCGACTCGCAGATCCCCGCGGGCACGGATCTCGAGACGCTCACGCAGCAGACCAAGGACGCCTGGAACAGCCAGGTCCTGTCCAAGATCACCACCACGGACACCAACGCGACCAACCTGGAGCTGCTGTACACGTCGCTGTATCATATGAATATCATCCCGACCAACAAGACGGGCGAGAACCCGCTGTGGGAGTCTTCTGAGCCGTACTATGATGACATCTTTACGCTCTGGGATCTGGTAAGTGAGAGCTTTTGTATATAGTGCACCTTTGCATCTTTCCCGCTTGAAAAAGTCTTCTGTCCTCCTGACAAATAACTCTTCCCCAGTTCCGCTGTGGTACCGCCCTCTTCCACATCATCAACCCGGACCCCTACGAGGAGTACATCCGCTCCCTGATCGACGTCTGGCGCCACGTGGGCTTCATGCCCGACGCCCGCTCCTCCTTCTGGAACGGCGCCACCCAGGGCGGCTCCAACTGCGACAACGTCCTGGCCGACGCCTACGTCAAGGGCGTCCGCGGCGACATCGACTGGGAGGACGGCCTGTCCGCCATGCTGACCGACGCCGAGGTCGTCCCTCCCAACAACGACGACTCGCGCGACCCTTCTGGCTCTACTGCCGAGGGCCGCGGCGCCCTGCCCGACTGGCTCGAGTATGGCTACATCACGCCTACCTTTGGCCGCTCTGTGAGCCGCGCCGTCGAGTACTCGGTCAACGACTTTGCCGTGTACCAGGTCGCCAGCGGGCTCGGGCTCGACAACGCCACGGCGTATCTGAACCGCAGCCGCAACTGGAGGAACCACTGGAACCCAGACGTCGAGTCTCTGGGCTTCTACGGCTTCGTCATGCCGCGCAACACGAGCGGGTTTATTGCCAATGACCCTCTCAGCTGCGGCGGGTGCTACTGGGCCGACTACTGTGAGTGACTTGTCCATCAACCCATACATTTTCTAGTCAACACACACACACACACACACACTGACCAAACTCTGGTCACAGACTACGAGGCCCTCCCCTGGGAATACTCCTGGAACGCCCACCACGACATCGACACCCTGATGAGCTACGTGGGCGGCGAGTCCACCTTCCTCGCCCGCCTCGAGATGATGTTCACCCCAGGCGCCTACTCCTCAGGCTCCTTCGACGAGATGATCTTCAACCCGGGCAACGAGCCCTCCTTCACCACCCCGTACCTCTTCAGCTTCATCAACCGCCAGGACCTCACCGTCATGTACACCCGGCGCTTCGCCCAGGCCTTCTACAGCCTCGGGCCCGACGGCCTCCCGGGAAACTCGGACGCCGGCGCCATGGAGACCTGGCTCCTGTGGGTCATGATCGGCCTCTACCCCATGACGGGCCAGACCACCTTCCTGGTCGGCAGCCCCTGGTTCACCGACCTGACCATCGACCTGGCCACCGGCGACACGCTGCACATCACCACCACGGGCGGCTCCGAGGAGAGCTACTACGTGCAGAGCCTCCAGGTCAACGGGCAGGCCTGGGACCAGACCTGGGTGACGTGGGACGACATCTTTGCCAGCGGCGGCACGCTGGATTTTGTCCTCGGGCCCGAGCCTGCTAACTGGACCACGGGACCGCCTCCTCCCAGCCCGGCCACAGAGGCGGCTGCTCAACGCAGGCGCTGAGGTTGGAAGTCCATCATCCTCTGAATAGTATCATGGGGAGTGTATGGCCAGTGGATAGATGGAATCATCCATGTTGCGTGGCAGAACCAGTTTGAGGGGGGACACTACCTTTGCTCAATCTCGATCCAAACAACTACGTATAAATTAATCTCATCATTTGTTTCAATATTCCAGCCTTTTGCGGCCGGTCTACATGGTGCTTCATTACCAGTCCCACTTTCCAAGTCAATCTCAAAATGCCTACGTGCACTTGATGAAGTCAATGTCCTCAGGAGTTTAAAGACAGCTTATATGATCTTCACTCTTTCTGTCTGTGTCCTCAAATTTGAGAGACTCACGCATCTGCTGTCTGTTCAAGGCAAGGCATGACTACTCCGTACTGCATGACTTTCGTTCCAGCTCCGATCAGGGACGTGGCTGAAAGATGAAGAGCCCACCAACACGGAGCCAAGTTGAGTTTCACGTCCCACTCAGAAATGCCTTTGGATCAAGAGTCCGTGACCCCTTCTTTTCTCAATGACTACCATTACTTTTGTTTTCTTTCTCCCGAGAACCTCCTTGGTATGTGGGTATGAATATTTGCTGTCCAGTTCCGTACCCACCAATAACCTCGTGGGTATCACAGACCATGAGCGCAAAGAAACCCTGCTGCGAGAAACATCGCAGCCCGTTACATTCCCACCTGGGGGGGTGGGTATGAAACCCACCACACATGCCCAAAAACCGTGTTGTGCACTATTTTAAGCACCAAGAGTATGTACAAGTTCCAAATTCTTCGACTCCTTATCGCGGGGATGGTGAACCAACCAACCAGATAACTCAAGGCCCCCGTAACTATGTTGTCCTATGACCGTATCACCTTCATCCTGTTTGTTCTTAGTACGAAGGGGGGCCAGCGATGGAACCTGGGCGGCCCATCGCGTCGTTAATCTTGCGCGTGAGATCAATCATGCCCGACAGGTTCCGCAGGACCGGGTCGTTGGGCACAGCCATGTTGAGACGGACAAAGACGTGCTCGAGGCGGCTCTTGATCAGAGACATAACCCGAGGGGTAATCTCACGAACCTGTCCCTCCTGGTTGTTGTTATAAAAATGTTAGCGGTTATACTGCAAGGAGCCTGGTGTGTTACGGTTGCTTACAGTACTTACAATCCTGGGCAGAGCCTCGTAAAATTGAATGAGGACCATCTCGGTCCACGCCAACTGCCTGTGCAGCACCTGCGCGTTGTCCAGCTCCGATGTTATGGTCGCCGCCACCGTCAGCAGGAGGAGGGGGTTCAGGTTGCGGATGAACTCTGGGTCGTAGTTGGCGAGCACCTGGTTCCACACGGCCTGCCCGTCCTTTGACTCCTGGATCCAGGTCATGACGGCGTCATCGTAATTGCCCGCCTGCATGTGGTTGGCCACCCGCGAGCAGACATCCTCGAGCTCCAGGCGCTCTCGGCTCTCCTGGCTCGGCTGCTGTTGGAACGGCACCTGCTCGCCAGCAAGTTGTTGAGCCTGTTGGACCGCCTGGTGCTGGCTTGAGATGTGACTGACGACCTGGCTGGACGTCTGGCTCGCGGGGCTGCCAAACTGCTTCGAGTGCTGCAGGGCATGAATGCTGGGGTTCACGGCCGGCGGGGGCACCGCTTGGCCCGAGTACTGCTGCTGCTGCTGCTGCTGCTGCTGCTGCTGCGGCTGCTGCTGTGGGGACACAATCGCGCTAGCACTACCAGCCCACTGCTGTTGCTGGTTCGATGGTGAGGTCAGGCCAGCCACAGATGGGTTGGTATACTGGCTTGCTGCCACAGAGCCTTGAGGGCTGTGAAAGTGTTGTTGGGCGGCGGTAGCGGCAGCGGCAACAGCAGCAGGGGCGGTGAGGTGCTGCAGGGCCTGAGGCTGGCTGTGAGACGGGCTGTGGTACGCAGCGTTTCCTGCACGTGCCTGGCTGGCCTGGCCCATGTGTCGTCCGCCGGCCTGCGTGGGCGAGACCTGGCGCTGTCGGGCGAGTTGGTTCTGCAGGCGCAGGATCTCCTCCTGGAAGCGCGCCTGGGCACTCGACATAGTGCTCAGGGTCTCCGACATGCTGGTGCTGAGGGCGACAAGCTGCTCAAACTTTTGCATGTCCTTGACACGGATCTGCTCCAAAGCGTCGAACTGGGTCGTGACGTTGGCCAGGATCTCCTTGCCGCAGGCGCTGGCGGCCTCGGTTGCGACCTTGGTGAAGCGCGGGATGATCCTATCATCAAGCAGTGCGTACAGCTGTTCGTCAATCTTGTTCGAGAGGGTACGGACCACCTTGTCAGCGACAGCCTTGGCCAGCTCGGGCTTCCGCAGGGCCTGGTCCATCGCACGCGGCAGGGTATCCTGCACCTCTCTCTGGACCGACTGGGCGACGGTGTTGCCAAGCTTGCCGTCAAGCTGCTTGGCCACGGCGTCCGTTAGGACATCACCGATCAATGCCGTGATGGGGCCGCCCAGCTCATCCTGGACAATCTTGGTAAGCACGTCCTGGCAGTTCTCGTTAAGACACAGAGACACCTGGCTGAGGAGCTCATCCTGACGACGGTCAAACTTGCTGTCGCGAGCCTGAGCGTCGCGGTCGAGAGCCTTGCGGAGGCCGACCAGCTCGGACTGGATCGAGCCGGTGATGTTCTCCATCAGACGCTTCTCCATGTTGTTGATGCGGCTGTCCACCTCCTGCGTGAAGGTAGAGGATGCCTTGGAGGCCTCCGCGGCAGGTTTGTGGGTGGTCGTAGCCACAATCCTGGGCGTGGTGCCGTTGGTCTGGCTAGCCTCACGCTCGTGTTCGGCTAGTGTAGCTGCCAATGTAGCAGCCTTCTCGGCGGCGGCCTTCTTCTTGCGACCCCGCTTCTCAGTCTTCTCGCTGGCAACAGGAGCAGCAGGCTCTTCCTCCTTGCTCTCCTTCTGCTTGGACGGTGACAATTCCTCCCGGCCCTTGCGCGTGACTGGCGGCAGCTCAGGCGCTGCCTCGGCTGCGGGCTCCTTGGGACGGACTGCCAGACGGACCTGGGGTGGTGCGGGGACTGCTTCCTCGCCGGACTGGGCCTGAGGTTGAGGGGGAGGCTGCCTCAGCTTTCCAATCTCAACGACACCGGCCTCGATGGCATTGACCGGGTCCATAACCTTGTTGTCCTTATCCCAGCCGAGATCCGGCGCCTTGATCGACAGGCAGGCCACACCCTTAGAGTGCATGGCGTAGAGCTCGAACAGAGTCGCCTCATCGCCATCGCTGGCAGAAGCGGGCTGCTGAAGGAGGAACAGGCTGCGCAGGACACCCTTGTTGGCGAATGAGTACTCCCTCATGCCGCTGATGACCGCAGTAGAGTCAGGAACGGCAATCGACGAGTCTTGAGCCACCAACTTCTGGATATAATCCACCTGAGAGTTGTTCTTCAACGCATACTTAGGGGCTGAGAGATGTAAGAAATAGATGGAGTTCCGGGTAGGGTGCCCGACCACGATGATACCGGAGGCAGGGTGGTACATGACGCTGCAGACGGCATCAGACTCCTTGCTGTGCGGCAGGTTGAACTCCTGGACCGGTTTACCCAGTGCCAGATCCCACAGCTGTAAAGTGTGGTTCTGCTTCATGCCCACGATCAAGTAGCGCAGCGCGGTCCGCTTCTGGTATGGTCGAAACTTATCCAGCAGCAGCACCGAAGTCGGCCATGCCTTTTCTCCTTCGGGCGTCGTGGTCAGGGTCATCAGAGGCTCTTTCACCTCCAAGGACGTGTAGGCGGGTCCTCCGCTTCCGTCCATCGTCGTCAACTCGCGGACGTCCCAGAACTTGACGCGGCCCGACTTATCCAGCGAGACCACGACAGTATCATCCTGACTGAAAGTGAAGTCCTTACCAGCCTTTCCAGTGTTGATCTTCAGGGAGCACTCCTTGGCCAGCCGGTCGGTATCGACGACACGGTCATGGTTCGGCTTCAGCAGATTACGCTGCATGACGAAAGAGGGAAAGACGATGTTGATCGACTTGCCGCGCCCAACGGCAAAATACTCGGGGTGGTTCGTAGAGGGGCGAGCTCGTGTCTTGAGAACGCCACCGGGCGCGTCGCCCTCCTGGGTGCTGCTAGGAGGCAGGGCAAAGCCGTACTGCTCCAGGTGAGCATCTTCCAGGTGGTCCTTCTCCCCGTCTTTGATCTGAACCCAGTAGACAGTGCCGCTGATGCCCGTACCGATGATGGTCTCCTTGATGGTAGAGTTTTGGTCGGCAGGGGTAGAAGAGATGGCCAGGTTGAAGATGCGATCTTTCGTATCAGAGAACAGCTTGGCATCACGGCCATCATCCTGTCGGATAACACGAAGGCCGCCGGCCTTGGACATGCCGTATGCCAGATAGTTCTCGGATGCAGCAACCAGGTTGCGATCAATCTGGTCGAACTCCTTCTTGAGCCTAGCAATGTCGAGTATGGACTCATCGCGAATGACCGGGCGCGAGTCGTTGACGCTGTCCTGGACATTGATAGCAATCCAGGGCTTCATCGGGAAGTTGAAGACCTTGATGGGCTTCGTAGTCTCCTCGATGACGACAATCTCATCCTCGGCCTCGGCGCTTTCCCAGCTGTCAGCTACCGGGCCCTGAGCGGCAGAGTCCACGATATCGCGCACAGCCTTTGCAATGTCAGGCTGCAGAGTGGAGTCCAGAACATCGTTGTTCTCCTCCTTGTCCAGCTCGTGTTTGATATCGTAAGCTGCAGCGGCAGCGGCTTCCTCGAACTCCTGGTCCGTCTTGGCCGTCATCATGTCTCTGAGCTCTTGCGTAATCCGAGCCTGCGTCTGTTCATCCTCTGCACGGGCCAGTGCTTCCTGGGCCTCTTTATCCACCTTATCCGCAATATCGCTGACGGCCTCGGAAACAGTCTCCTTGGTCTTGTCTTCGGTCTCGCGGACCGGATAGGGAGGGTTCGAGAGCTGCGAGGTAGGTGTCGAATCGAACTTGCGGCGCACATGGTCGCGTGACTCAAGGTGGCTGCTGGTGCTTGGCAGACGTTTGTGATCGAGAGGGCTCTGCGCAGAGCCGGGCTTCTTCAGAATCTGGACGGGGGCTGTCCTTGTATGCTCGGGGACGTGCCAGGAGTGATAGAGCTCCTGGGACCTTGGTTTTGAGGGGACGCAGAGGCGATGAGCTCCTCGAAGGGGTTGACATGGCTGAACATGGCCGCTTTCGTAGCTGGGGAACCATTCTGGCTGGGTTGGGCAGACTCGAACTTGAGCTGCTCAACATCCTTGGGGGCAAAGTCGAAAGAAGAAGCAGTCGGAACTGCAGGGATCTCGGCAGGAGCTTCAACAGGCTGGTCGCTCTGGCTAGGCTTGGGCCGGTTCAGAAGATCGAGCAGGTACCGCTGCGTATCTTTAGGAGGGGGTTCAGAGTTCCAGTTGTTTGAGAGCTGTAGCGGCTGCGATGGCTGCTGCTGCTGCGGCTGTGGCTGTGGTGATGGTTGCTGCTGCTGGTGCTGCTGCTGCTGCTGCTGCTGCTGCTGCTGGTGCTGCTGGTGCTGTGGTTGCTCCGGCTTCGAAACATCGGTCTCAAACTTGCCCTTCATAAGAGCAGCGAGGAGGCCGGTGGGGTCGGCGGAGGATGGAGCTGGTGCGTGGATCATATGATTGCCCTGATCGGAGGCATGGCGAATGAGAGACTCGCGGCGGAGCTGGTCGTTGGCCAGGGACTGGGCCTGGGGGAGGCTGGGCTGAGAGGAGCTCTGCTGAGCGCCCTGGCCGCTGCTGATCTTCAGCAAGCTCAGCAGGCTTGCGGTGCGGTCTCCGCCGCCCTCAGCACCAGGTCTCACCATGAGGCCAGGAGGGAACATGGCGCCAGACGGAGGGGTAGGAGCAGCCGGGGGAGGATAGCTGCCGTGATGGTTGTTGTCCTGGGATTCGGCAAGCTGGCCCTCTTGTTGCCAGCGCGGGCGGTGGGCCTCGTCGCCGAGTAGATGCATGGTGTTGCGCATGTCGGCCATGGTGGGCCGCCACTGCATCTGCTGAAGCTGCTGGGCTGCCTGCTGCTGGTGGTGTTGGAACTGAGCGGCGGCGGCGGCGGGATCGCTGGACTGGACACGCTGGTTGTGGCTCTGCTGCAGCTGGGCGAGGATGGAGTTGATAGAGCCGTCGCCAGAGCCAGGACCAGGAGGAGCTCCGGGGCCTCCGCCACCGTAGCTAGCCATGGTGAGGTCGTCGAGCTTGTCGAGGTGTGGCCAGCACCGGTGGGAGGTGACGCGGTGGTGGAAGTCGGCTCGTTCTCAGGGCCAGTCGCGCGTATCCAACTTGGGACAACCCAATTGAGTGTGCAACTGTCGGAGGGAGGGCTGCCACAAGGAAGAAGGGTGGGAAGGCCGGGTGAGGTTGATGGGTGACGACGGGAGAGCCGCGGCAGAAGGAAAAATAAAAGTGGGAAAAGTGGTGATGACAGTGACGGGGTTTGGGGGGTGCGCGGACGTGGGTGTGGGGGCGTGGTGCTAAGCTCTCCTGGCAAGCTCTTCTGGGTATCAGACGGAAATGTGAGGCGTCCAGGGTCTAATCTCCTAGTGATGCCCCATGAGTGTCTGATCAGGATCCCCGCTCAAATCAAGTTCAAATCGGTCAGATCCAACACAGTGAGACGAACCGCACCTGGCTATGCTTGCTTGTAGGAGACGAAGGTTGCAGTTCGATGCAGAAAGCTGGGAAGTCCAAGCGACGGGGAAAGACCAAGACAATATGAGACGAGATTGAAGAAGAATAGAAGAGATAGGGCGGGAGGGAGGGAGGGGAGAGGAGAAGGTTGGAAGATGTGTAAAGTGGCGAGGCGTGCGAAGGGTGGAAGGGCGGTAGGATGGATAACTTTCTAGGATCAGGGCGGCAGGTACATTACGGAGTGGTCGTAACTGCCTACTCTTAGCCAGTCCGTTTTGCCAGGGCTTCCTCTCTGCTGCAGCTCTTGAAGCCCAACGCTGGCCAGATGCTTGTGCCCAAGGGTCTCCACAGAGATCGAGGTTGCTTTTGCCTGGGCTGCCATGCAGCAGTCACACCTGCAGGTGTCAAGTGCAAGCAGAAGCAGCAGGAGGACCCAATATCAACAACGTACTTATACGTCATGCACGACGGAGGGCAAAAAGTGATGCTGGGCCACGCAGCAAGCAGTGAGTGGCTGGGTGCCAGCAGGTGCAGGTGAGTCCAGTTGCGCACTAAAATGCCCAACCCTGGAGTACCTGTCACGCTATTGATCCCCAGCCGTTGCCGGTTTAGTGGCTCTGCAGCTACTAAAGATACCTACAGAGCACCTCCGTACAGTGCTACCACCACGGCAGAACTGCGGTTCCAGCTCCAATTTGCCGGGTCACTTCGCCCATCCGCTCACCCAGGGCCACTCACTACTGCTACAGTACTGCCACTGTACCTAGGAATGCGCGGTGCCTGCCCAGGCTGCTGGTCCCCCAAGCCAAGTAGCGGGCCTAAGTAAAGTGGTCAAAAGATCCCCTGCACCTTTGACAAAACGATTCCGTACTAACCTTGCTGACATCGCATTCAACACCCATCCACCCTCCTCCGAACTCATCTTCTTCGCCCAAACCTCGTGTCAACAGTCTTCACAGCCTTGACCGTTTTGATCCTTCGCCTCTGAGACACGGCCTCCAGCATACCGTAACGACAGGCTCATACCTATCACGGCACTCCCTGAGCTCGCCACAACTCTCGAGCCTCAACGCGCTGCCAGCCGTACACGCGCATCTGCTCCGTATCCATCCGGAACAACTTCCGTGCCTGAACTGTCCATCGCCACGACCACTCCGCTCCCCTCCAGATCAGCCAACCCAAGTGCACGCCTCTGGCGATGCTGCCCGCCTCGACCATCCGGCGGTGAATCGAGCATATCTGACGAGTAAAATCCCAGACGTCACATTTTCTCTCCCACACGATCAGCCAACATGTTCTGTCTCCGGAGGCAAGTCATGCCCTCACCACCAGCAGGAGCAGGATATTAGCCCATCTCCCAGCCGCCTGCTGTCGCTCAACCCCCCCCCTCTCCCCTCTCCCCTTCCCCCTGCACAGAAAATTAAGAAACAAGGAGAGAAGAAGACGAAAACTGACATGTCCATCTTTGCTCTTCTCTCCAGCTGGCTCCCGCTCCTCTTCATCCCGACCAACGCCTCGCCGGCCTTTATATTCCTCTTCTTCGTCTGCACGTACTTCCTCAACCGGCCCTGCGTCTACTGCTCCTTCCTGCTGCTCATCCTGTTCATGACCTCGTGCAACTGGTCCGACAGGTGCTTCTTCGACTTCAGCAGCAACTGGTTCCAGCCGAGGCCCGGCCTGTCCTACTTCACCAGCAGCAACGGCGCCACCAATGCCGCTGCTGCCGAGAACGCCTCCTCCGTGCTGGGATCCCTGCAGGACCTGACCGCCACTGCCAACGCGACGGTGCTCGTTGCCAAGGACCTGATCAACACGACGGCCAACGCCCTGGTCGGGACCGCTGCGGAGCAGGCCGCACAGGCCAGGACTGAGTGGACGGGGATAGGGATGGAGTGGCTGAGGAGCCTACTAGGGAAGAGAGAGTGGAGGGTTGACTGTCTTGATCTGTATATTCGGCTCTAAGTTGGGGGTCCAGCGAGTAAGCCATTGCGGGGGACACATCGGTACCAGGGTATCATTTCCTGGAGAGGGCCACCACGATGATGAATGGCATGGGAAACATAGCTGCATGCATCAATACCCGGCATGCATATCCATCAGCATGATCAGCATGAATTTTCCCACAGTGTTATACTCTGCTAATGTTTACATCCCAAAATAACAAGACGAAATTGCCAGCAGCGCGAGCAGACCAGTGCTCTGAATAAGAGGAGAGACCCCGTAAGACATGAAACGAGTCAAAGCAACTGCGCCACTGGAGGCAAGGCCAGGCTATATCTTAGCCTTGAGGGCCTCCTTGTTCTTCTCCTTTCCATCCTCATCCCACAAATCATCCCACGGCACCTTCAGCTCCATATGGTCCTTGACCGGCGGAACGTAGATCTTGTGGTGATCGCAAACGGCATATGTCGTCTTCCCGTCCTCGCTGGTCATCCACCCCTTGATGTAGGCCGTCTGCCGGCCCACCTGGTACGCATAGGCATGTACTATCACCGTCGTATCTGAGAGAAATGTGTTATGTCAGCAAGGGGCCGTGCTATTATAGACGGGGTGACATCTAAGAGGGTGAGAGGACGGACTTATGGGTACAGCTTTCAGGTAGCTTATGTTCAGCGTCCTCGTGACGCCCCCTAGGAACCTGCTCGCCGGCATTCTCATCAGCAAAGCGTCTCCCACCAACGGCCATCGTCGTATTCCCCGAAGACCTTCAAAAAAAAAAAAAAAAGAAAGAAACTCACGCCCAGAATCCAGGCCTGGCCACCGGCCCCAGCGCAATGGTCGTCAGCATATCAAAGATGACACCTGCCGCGCCCCCGTGCATCACGCCGTTGTAGTTGCCAAACTCTGGGCCGATGAAGATCCTGCTCGTGCACGAGGACACGACGCCCGTGTTCGGCAGCTGGGGGAGCGGCGCCCCGTCCGTGCCGCTCCCGCCGGGAGACGGTGGTGGTGGTTGGGGCACGTCGTAGGGCGGGCCTAGGGAGGCATCTAGGATGGTGGCGTTGTGCATGGTTGTGTTGTCAAAGGCTGGGCCCGTTCTGGCCTGGACGAGGAGGTAGCTTTTGTGGTGAGGCATGTCAGTTGTTGATGGTACCCATGGTCCTTCTTTTTGAAGGGTGCTTGCCGAGAGGGGGATTTGGGGGAATGAAGGCTCTATGAGTTGAGACCTGGGCCTGGATGGGGAAAACGAGGGCTTTGGGTGAGGTGCTCTCGCAACGGCAGTCTGGCCTCTGTCAAGGCAAACCTACCGGTCGAAGATGGCCTGCACCGCCGCCATGGCCTTGCGCCTGTTCTCTTCCCTCGACATGGTGGTATGCACATCTCCCGGCTTCGGCATCGCAACGTTCTTCCGGCCCCCTTCTACAGATATCCTCCACTGTTTTCCGCTACGCTGCGCAGCATACAAGTTTGAGGCTCCTGTGCCCTTTTCTTCCTATGTCGGATGGGGGAAAGCAACAAGATTCCTCGGGCCTGACTTCCTCCCCAGGTCAATATCAGTTCCTTGGTCAGGGCAAAGATCAGTCTCCGCAGCGAACGTGGAGAAACAGAAGGTATGGCCAACAGTTAAAATGGGAGAAATGGGGGGAAAAGTTGTACAATGGTCAGATATGACCAGCTTTGCTCCCAGCAATCTCTAGGACTCCTCAAGACTATGAGGTGCTGTCCGGCTTCACATTCGTCCTCCGCACAGCGGAAGCTCACGTCGCGATGCCGAGGTTCTAGAGTATACTTGTATTTTCATCGCAGGGCCTGCAACCCCCTGTCTCCCAGACCTAGTGTGTGGATCCCTGCCCCTGCTAATTACTGTACTGAACTCAACATGACGACTAGGCCTTGCCTTCCACACCAACGACGACCATGCTCGACGGCAAGATCTACTACCACCACACTTTGTTCGGTGCCTGCTGGCGGAAGGCATGAGATTCCCTAGAGAGGCCAACCCATGAACTCCGAGCCCGATGATGGCACCCACATGGCATAGCACGCACCTGCCTCGAACCCGATCCGAGGGTATGAAGACCTCATGGGCGCTGGAAGGAGCAACCGCCAGGGTCAACACTGCTTAGAAGTGAAGTTTTTTGCTACGGCCAAGCTTGCACGAGATGAACCTTCTTCTTCCTCTTCTTCTCCCCCTCCTCATGGTCTCAACAACAAGCACTCGTCCCTTCTGCCTCAGCCAGTATTTCTGTGCTCAAATTCAACGCCTGCAGCATCCACTGACCTCCGATGCTGGGGAAACTCCCCAGTGTCAGGCGCGTCCAGCCAATACAACTCCCTCTGACGAGGACGCTCAACCCCCGACCCAGGTGTAACCTATGTGCGCGCAATGTTGGGATCGCCATATGGACTCGGGCGTCTCGGACTGTCACCGGGACCGAGGTGAGGCCTGTATGAAGTGCCGCAGCTCCCGTAGTCGTTGTGAATAGCTTCCACGCGAGTCTGCTGGCTCAAAGGTACTCCGCCGCACTGGTGCCACCCTGAAGAAGCTCTTCACCAATAACAAGCACATCAAGGAGCCGGATCGCCTCCGAGCTGACAGCGTCCCTGGCCGCAAGGCTGTCCTCGTCTCTGAATGGTATACCGCCTGTCGCCAATTCCGTAATTAATGCCTTGAGCATCGCCCGTTAGGAGTATCAGCGACGAGCAACGCCAGCCCTGCTGCCGAAGAAAGACACCCAGCCAGAAATCGGCTCGATTGAGCCAGGGAGCCTGCACCTGCCTCTCAAGATTCGGCAAGAAGCTTCCAGCTGAATGGCTTCACCATGGGCCCCTTACGACTTGAGCCATCTACGAAAATCTGGTCTGTCTTCCTGTCTTTGTACTCTTTATCTAGAGACTTTCACTGTGATTTACTGATCATGACCTCAGAATCTCTCAAGACCTCGCCTTTTGGAATTTTTCAGCGCTTGTAGATGCGCCGATGACTACTTTCGAGCGGTGCATGAGCTCGAGAACTTCGAGGTCATGCAGTAGCCAGCGTGCCCGTACCTTGAACAGGCAAGGCTGCTAAAGGTTCCGAGGACCAATCCACTAGCATTCTAGATGTCTCCGGACCGACTGGGCTCTGTTCTATTTGGTATTCGGTATTGCAATGGTAGTCTCCTCAGTAAATCGCCTTCTGTGCAGTCGGATGAGACACGTGGAAAAGGCCTGGTGCTAGACTTCACGATGAAGATACAAACTGCGGCTAGTGAAGAACCTACCAAAGACTCGAATAGCAACGTGTTCCTCGAATTAGGATCGTAACTATGCTGACCTGGAATGGCCTTCCTTCAAGGGGAGAAGCCGTGTGGTCGGCATTCTTGCTAGAACAAGACATTACAAGCAGATTATTGATACAATCGACCCAGTCAAGACCATGTGCACATTATCATGTGCGTTGTATTCTGAACGCGTCAGCTTCGTCACGATCTGGTCTATCTAAGTGTACGTGTACCTTGTGGCCGAAATTTTGTGGCCTTCTGGTGGTCCAAGAGATGGCATGTTTCTGAGTGCTTTGTAGCTTATTATCTTATACTTTTACTTAGATGGTCTTGTACACATGATCTATGAGTTCCCCCAGTTCTCAAGCTGTCTCCTCGAAACCTAAGGTGCACACGCTCAACACAGTGGTCACAGTCTTCCAGCTTCGGCTGTCGTCTCCGGCAGTCATCTAGTCTGCAAGCAGAGACAAAAAAAAAAAAAAAAAAAGGGCAGTGTCTCTCTCCCTGGCTTGGGCAAGAAGCGTGTCCCGAGCTCTCCAAACCGAGCTGCCTTGTCTCCTAGTGAATGCGCAGATTCAGGTCACTCATCCGGGTATCAGCGGTACTTCTTTATGATATTAGCAAATAGATATCGGGGGCGGTGGGCGGGGCCTCGTGTCTGACTGTAGAAACTCATGTGTACGAGGGCGGGGAGACACATCGAGATCCCTGAGAAGGCTGAGACAGGGCTCGGAGAGGATGTTGGACGCGCAGGAGTAAGTTCTGACTGGCGCTGGCCGGCTCCGGTGTTCCTCAGCTATGGTTGATCAAGCACTAAACTATCTTGCATAGTAAATGTCTCAGACAGAGGAAATGTGAGGGTCATAAGTACATCGTGGTGACAATAGGGGGAGATGTGAGGAGGACATGGTAATGCATATCTTTGGTTTGTCCTCTGGCCACTCGAGCAGTGGCCTCTAGCATACTTGGTCATTATCGTCTTCTTTCTCGCTCTCGGAGGAAACCGTAGCACGGCGCGTGCAATAATCCGCAGAAGTAGAGCATTTCTAATAATAATGTTCGATATATACAAAGTTCCTTACATTGTGCGCCTGCGGCAGAAAGCCAGCATAGACAAATTCGCTGCTGCTTGGAATTATTGATATGAACAGAATAAATCGACACAACCCCCTCCCCTCAAGACGAATGTGAAGAGAATTCGCAAATCAACATGATTTTGGGATAAGATAGTCAAAGCCGAAACTTTAAATAGACCCGATGCCTATAACAAAGTCTACAGAAAGCCAAGTATGTCGATTGGCTCAGGTAGCCACGACTATCAAAGCTTTTTTTTTTTTCCGGAGGGGGGACGGGTAACAGCCGCTTGGGGCGCTTGTCTGTCTGCTTGAGCTTATCTTCGCTGGAAGGACTGATGAGTCGTCCGACACCTCATCAGGGCAGTTTTTAAGCACACCCAGCTGGCTCGATTCTTGCGGTGGGCTCAGAGCGGAGCAGCAAGCCAGCGTACTTAGGACTTAAGGCCGAGTAAATTGAAAACCATGCTACAGAAGAGCCAGAAAGGGGCGAGGATGGGGTAGGTTCAATGGGGCAGGTGAGATGAGGGGCAGGATGCGGCCGTCTGTTGTCCGTCATCGCGGACGGGGTCGAGCTGGGGGAGTGAGTCTGGGCAGGAGAAGTTTGTCAGACCCGGACTTGCACCTCGCTTACACACAAGGCCTCGCCAACAAATTTCAATGACGACGCGCTGTGTTGTTTCATTCATCTGTATATCATTAGTGTTCACGACTTCGCCTCGCGAGACGGAGAAGATACTCGCCTTAACACACACATTGGCCCGGGCATTCCCGAGGTCCGCAGCCTCATTTTCACCACCGCAAGAGAGGGGGAGAGGGGGATTTTTGACCCGGTGCCGATCATACGTAGCCTGCGAACTGCGCTGTGTGCTGTGTTTCTGGTAGATCAATACTCAGTAATTAGGGGCTCAGGAAATATCGTCATCGACAAGCCCAGCAGCAGCATATCACACCTTTCAATGCTACAGCCCCGGGTGCTAGATAGCCTGAATCTCCTTCTTTTTGAGACAATAAATCTCATCATGGCACACACAGCCTTCACCTGTGAGATGGTGGCTTGATGGAAAAGAAATATGGACTGGTCTAGAGAGTACAGGACTGGTAGGAGGCGTTGTTGGCTGTGGGTTAAATGACACTGTAATTAGATGTGGGAGCGGCTGTGGCTGTTCACTAGCTGGTGACTGTACAAGCGTGTTGAGACTACGCCTCGCGCCGATAGATTTCTCCAGTAGCAATTTGGGAGCGCATCCGAGTGAGTGCATTCACTGTATAAAGGCCTAGACAGTATCGATTACGCTGGGAATAAAGAAAATAATAATAAAAAAAGAAAGAGG
This sequence comes from Immersiporthe knoxdaviesiana, assembly GCA_021117315.1. Lineage (NCBI taxonomy): Eukaryota > Fungi > Ascomycota > Sordariomycetes > Diaporthales > Cryphonectriaceae > Immersiporthe > Immersiporthe knoxdaviesiana. Next base: position 391,713 of record CP088206.1, read on the forward strand.
AAGAGCCAGGGGGGTTGGGAAGCACCTGCGACGCCATGAAGACCATCCACAGATAATTATGTTCCGGTCTCTTTTCTTCAATACCACCAGTTTTAGACCCTTGACACACACACACACACACACACACACACACACACACACTAGTATCATGAGCCTAGTCATGTAGATCCAGGGTTCGAATGGGCCCAGTATGTGCGCGCCAACGGTGCAGAAGGAGGAGGGGAATTAACCACACAAGATCGCCCTTTAGGAGGAGCTGCTCCGGGAGTTACATGGGGCTCACATGTTAAGAGGTCCCCTGGACCCCTTCTTTCTAATAGTAGTGTGGAGGGTGGGAAGAGGGGCCGGAGCGATAGGAGACAAGAGGAGAAAGAATTGTTTTTCTTTTTCTTTTTTTTTTTTTTTTTTAAAAAAACGAAGAAAAAAAAGAAGAAGAAAACGGCTATGGCTTTAGGGGTTGGCTGTCGCCTTGCGCGGCAAAGAAGCTTGTTTTGTTGTTCCTGGATAGCCTTGTTTGCGAACTGATTATGACCGCAGTTTCTGATACACAGAGTAATTTTTTAATTTTGTTTTGTTTTGGTTTTGAAAAAGAAAACGAAGACACCTCAATGCACATGTTGGTTGGCCACGCAGACCCGCACCATCGTCGCCCCGTCCTGCTGGCTCTCGTGACCAGTGTTTCAGGGCTGGTTGGGCTTAACAAGTCAAAGTTATGGCTATAGTCCCCTGACTTTAGTTGTTCCTGAAATGGAAACGATTGGTTCTCTCTCTCTCTCTCTCCTGGCAGCCCAGAGTGGATTTTTTTCTTTTTTAAATAAAAATATAGCCCACGCACACACACACAGAGAGAGTGTATGTGAGAGGCGAGGAAAAGGTCACGCCTTTGTGTGCGATGTGACGAGCGGTAAGATGACGTCGCTAGAGAGCAATTAGGCTCTTCCAGACCACGAGCGTCGAAGTGATAGACACTCTTACTGTGTTACTTCCCTTCAACTGTGCCGCCCCTGAGTAAGAAGCACTGTATGTGTATGGAGACGGGGTCTGATGGCATTGTTTGGTACGTGGACACGGACAGAGGGGGGAGAGACGGAGAAGGTAAGGCATGCCCTATAGTAAGTGTACTACTATGTGTGTGTACATAGTACGTGCTTGTGATTTTTTTTCTCTCTGTGTTCTCAAGGTAGAGCTTGGATGAACCCTCTCATCGATTTGTACGAAAAAGACAAAAAGAAAACTCATCGTATGATAGTGACAAAGGACAGAATGCAAGTTTTTTTTTCCCCCGAGATATTCTTGGACCTTGGAAATCCGGGACAGCGAAGTGGACTGCCACGTGAGCGTGGTGAAGGAGCCCCCGGTCCTTCTCCTCGAAATAAACCGGGCAAGTTCCACGCGGCTGGGCTGGCAAAGTTGGAAGAGGAGTCTTCATACTGGGCAGCAGGGCTGTGAGCGTGTCAATAATGCCCCACAGGTCCGTCCATAGTACCACAGAGTAGTTTTATCGTCCGTCCCTGTCGTAAGAATAGACCTGCCAACTCCCCACCTCAGACACCTCTCCAAAAGGTGAACCAGGGGATGTATGAAATAGCTCAAGAACGGGGAGCATCTGCTGTTTGAGGTCACCTAGTAAGTACTGAGATCCATCAGAAGGTCACAAGTGGCCTGGTGCGCCATAGAACAGTAGCTTGGGAGAAGGAAAACAGCGCAAAGCCAACTTGGTTCCTAGAGAATGCCAAGAATTACCCTGATCTTGATCAAACCGGGAAGACATACGGTCTGTATTTTTTCTTCTTCCTTTTCAGTGCAGACCCCCGCGCCGCAGTCCGTTAGAGAGCCTGCAGCAGGTCTTCTGGGACCCAACTCTTCTTACGTGCTACTATGAGGTAGTACATAGTACACAGCATATTGATGCATATTTTCACTCCTCCACCCGGGAGGCAAAGAAAGACGAACCGATCGTCGTGTCAAGATCTAGAAGTGAGATCGTCACGGATGATTCCACTCCCGCACGAGTCGGCTTGTGTGCAACAATTCGTTCCCACCGATAGAAGAAGGAAAGGAAAAGAAGAAGAAAGAAAAAAAAAGTCAGGGTCTGAGAGGGCGAAAACGCTTTGTGATCGGCAGACAAGAGAGGGCTAACATAGCACTTGGCCACCTGAATGAATGGTGAGGCTGATGGACCGGTTCTAGACCTGCGGAACAAGGGCTCCATCAATGACGATGACGGGGTGCCTGACTGGGCTGGGGAGGGGCTGGACACACTTGCTATCTAGGTACGGGCACCTTTGGGCCTGGCAACGGCGGGCATTGAGGTACCTCCCTAAGGTCTCCAGCGGGGCAGGTGGACCCTAGAAAATAGGGGTCCAGGCGATCTTCCGGCGATTGATTGGATGAGAGGCGGATAAGGATGTGACACTAAAGGGTTTTAAGTCTGGTTCGCTGGCCATGTCGTCATAGGCCCCCGAAGACGCCATCCTGCACGTATCAAAAGAGTACTTATACTGAGTACGTCGACGTAGTAGGGCCCACGTGGGGCGGCACCTAGCCATTGTCCTCAGACCTGTACGAATCAATCATTCGTCGCAGGGGGACAATGTCAGGTACTCAATTGCTGGATGGGGGTCACGTCAAACCGTGCATTTCCAGCCCTAATAATCTTCAAGGGAATTTGTTCAGACAAAGAAACCCTAAACAAAGGGAAGGCCGCACAGGAATCTGTTCTTAGTGCTCGCACGCAACGTCAAGAACAGGCCACTATGACGATGATGACGACAGGGAGTCAGAGTCGCAAGGGGGTCACAAGGAAAAGAAAGAAGGAAAACAGCAGCGAAAACTTTCTCTCGCCCTCCAGACAAGAGTTTTGGCTGAGGATACCATTGAATCTTTCGATGGTGCACGAAAAAAAAAAAAAAACAGACTTACTTCTTTTTCCTTCTTTTCTTATTTTATCTCACATGCATACTGGTCTCACAACATGACCCTTTGGGTATCTGATGATCATCTCCATGCCGCTATTCCAAGCGCTGCCGATCATTGCCTCTCTACTACTTTGTAGCATGGCGCCATCCTAGAGCGTCCTCGTTGTCGACACAGTGCCAGGGTGCTGCTTGTACCGTTGTGCGTGCTGCTTATTGTCGCAGCTTTTTCGTTTTACATGGTACGGTACTACCTACTTGTACATAGTAGTATCACAGACCTCACAACACCTTGTCATTATTTTTTTCTTTGGGTTTGGCAGTGGGGTGGTCGGACCTCATGTGGACTTGACAGCTTCAGAGACAACGGGTCTCTTGTCCTGATTCATCTCTTCGGATACTTGTCCTATGTACCTCTCTGTCTCATATGCCTACCCAAGTACATCCGTAGTAGTAGCCTACTATGTATACAGACCATATACAATGTCATCCTTTGCAGATCCGCGGATAAGGTTGATGATAGTCCAGCACCCCCTCTTTTTCACAGTTTCTCGCTGATAATCAATCTTCATACCCAATCCAGAAGGTCAAGACGAAAAGGAACGGGATAACTCCGGGTGTATTGTATCGCCACAGTAGTGTTGGTCCCTCCTGGAGCACTAGTTCTCCGGGTGAGATTTGGACCCTGAACTATTCATCAGCCTGTCAACTAGAACAGACATCTACAGCCTGGACTTGGACTGTTTTCCTTGCCAGGAACCGCTGCTGTTCGTTTTTGGGCGCCGAGGGGCTTGACCACCGATGAATGTACCAAGGTACTACTCCCAACAACCGGTAATTATGCTACTATGTACGCGCAATACATGTTTTGGGGACGTTTGTAATATTACAAGAAAAAGAAGAAGAAAAAAAAAGGAGAAATGAGGGTCTCTCACCCAAATTGCCCGTAAACTGCTGTACTTACAGTACTACAAAATGTTGTGCGGACATACTGTGTGTGTCTGTAGGAGATGCTAGCCGCAGCCCCCTGACTGCCTAACAGGGTCTCTGCTTGCTGACATCAACCCGCCGTGACAACTTGGTTCCTTCCCCACAGGGACTCGACAAGGGTCTGCAGAGCAAGACAATTGACACCAACACCCACAAACCCCCTTGGCAGCCCTTCTTCCCCCCAAACTTTGACCTGGCCCAAGATTCCCATCTCGACCTCAAATCCCCATTTTCACTCCCCTCGACCACCTAAAATCCTGCCCTACCCCCCACCAACGCAATTCCTCTTTGTGCCCTTTCCGCAACTGGTAGCGCCACGGGCAAGACATTCCGACTATTCGATACGAGAGGGACGACCGGTCCTACGACCTTCTCATGAGGCTCACCTTCCCGAGTCTCTAAGCAACCAAACAACCCCCTCTCTCTCACTCTCTCTCACTCTCTGCCTAATTCACCCTCCTACCTGACAGCGGCGGTGGACCAAGAACAAGACCGATTACAAACACCGAGACACTCTCGTCACGTCCCCCTTTCCGACTACTACAACTAAACCCACCCCGCCCAAATATTTGAACTTACCTGCGATATTTCTGTGAACATGATGTCCTTATGAGGTCAGCAACGAGGCACGACGGCCTTGAACTCTCACCCCCAGGGTGGAAACGAAATCATCCACACGTCCCTCCGAAGCCCGCTCTCCTTGTCTGCATGCCTGCACGTGCATGTGGATGTCAACCACGACAGACAGAACTATGGCGCCTCCCGAATCAAGAAGTAGCGGCGAGCGCGGCGGAAGCAGCGGCAGCAGCACCGTCTACTACAACATGAAGACGACGACGAGACCGCAGCCTCCCGCAGCCTCCAAGTCCTACTCCCACACATACACCTCCGCCGTCTCCCACGCCCGGTCCCAGTCCACAAACCCTTCCAAGACCTCGACCAAGTCCTCCTCACCTGCAGCATCGCCGCGGGGTCCTCTAGCCGTCAGCGCCCAGCAGCCCCTCCCGTCCAAACTATCGTCTCCCTCCTCCGCCACCCCCAGACACCTCCTCTCCTCGACCCCTATCGGCCAGGCCACGCCCCAGACCCAGAACGCCGCCAGGACCCCTCGCCCAACTACTTCGGCCTCAAGGTCGAGGCCAGCATCGATGCCAACGAGACAGGCGCCATCCCGAAGGACAACTGGAGCCCGGCTTCCTCGTCCGTCAAGAGCTTTGGTGCCGTGCTGCCCCAGCAGGTCCCCCTCGACGCCAACCCGGAGTTCGAGGCCTTCCGGCGGCAAGCAGACGCCAACAGAGGAAATTCGGGCTTCAATCTCGGCTCATCACATTTCGGCGGCGGCGGCGGCGGCTCGCCGTTTGCTTTGGCCTCGGGCGTCATAGCAGCACCACCACCAGAGAGGCCGCTACCATCACGATGGCACACACACGGCCGCGAGATCGGTTCCCATGCGCCGCTCTCTCGCCCTAGCAATCACCATGTGGAGATGGTCAAGGCCCTGGGCCCACACCCCGAGAAGATGGACGTCGACACCGATGCGAGCAGTATGCGGGACTCGGCCTATGCTTCCTCGGACTCCAAGCGGAGCTCTGAGGCGAGCCTGAACCCGCCCAGCTTCCTCAACCTGCCGCGGCACGCGTCTCCTGCGCAGATGGACTCGTCGTCCCCCGAGAAAAGATCATCCGGCCTCTCGAGGGTTGACGACCGTCATCCGCGGCTGTCCATGATGCACACCAAAGCCGATCCGCCGTCGCCAGACCCGCATCGCTCGTTCCAGGGCCGCTCTGCCACCCTGCCAGCAGCAGCGGTGGACCAGTCTGCCTCGGGGATGATCCCGCCGACGGAGCTCAAGGCCATGCTGGACACCGAGGCCGAGAAGAACGAGGTCCTGCTCCTGGACCTCCGCGTGTCCCCGCAGTACGCACAGGCCCGCATCAAGGGCGCGCTCAACCTGTGCATCCCAACCACGCTGCTCAAGCGTGCTACCTTTAACCTGCAGAAACTAGAGCAGACATTTCAGGGCGATGCCGACAAGGAGGCCTTTGCCCGGTGGTCAGATACCAAGCACATTGTGGTGTACGACGCATTCTCTTCCGAGAAGCGCGATGCCGTATCAGCCATGAACACCATCAAGAAGTTCACCAACGAGGGCTACAAGGGAGCCTGCCACATCCTCCGAGGCGGCTTCAAGGCCTTTGCAGCAGCCTTCCCCGACTTGATCGACTATGGTAGCATGGCAGAGCAGAAACCCGGCCGGCCGACGCTTTCTCTGCCCGGCGCCGCGCCAAGCATTGCCCCAGTCGTGGGCGGAGTGATGCTCCCGGCTGCGGGCACCACCTCAAACGCCTTCTTCGCCAACATACGCCAGAACCAAGACCTCGTCGACGGCGTCGGGCAAATGGATATCAATGTGCCGCGGGGGGCCGATATGGAGGCCCTGCCGCGGTGGCTGCAGGAGGCTGCGAGCGTCAAGGATCACGGCAAGCAAGTCAGCGACAAGTTCTTGGGCATCGAGCGCGACGAGCAGGCCAGGATGAAGGTTGCCTACTCCTACATCAACCCTGCCTCCGTCTCCCAGGACGTCAAGGAGACGGCTCCCAAGGTGCAGCTCAGTGGTATCGAGAAGGGGGTCAAGAACCGCTACAAAGACATCCTCCCCTTTGACCACGCCAGGGTCAAACTGGAGGGCAAGCCCAAGGGCACCTGCGACTATGTGAATGCCAGCCATGTCAAGGCATCCAGAAGCCATAAGAAATACATTGCCAGCCAGGGTCCACTGCCGGCAACTTTCGAGGTACGTTTTCCTGCATGCAGCTGCAGCTGCAGCGGAAGCTGTTCCCTCTTCCCCTGTGTGGGTCCAGATCCCAAAATCTCAACTAACCACGAACGCGCGCAGGACTTCTGGTCTGTCATATGGGATCAAGACGTGCGCGTCATTGTGATGCTGACGGCGGAGTCAGAGGGTGGTCAGTTGAAATGCCATGCCTACTGGAAAGACCGCGAGTTTGGCTCCATCAAGCTGCGGGCATTATCAGAGAAGAAGGTGTCGCTCGACATCGACAAGCAGGGCTCGCACTCTACTGCGGACTCCGAGGGTATGAGCTCGTCCTCGACTGTTGGAACGCAGCAGGAAGATGCCTTTGGGTTCGGCGCTGCCATGGCCGCTGCGGACCTGGGCCGAAGGCGCGCTAACACCACGACAACACTCGAGACGAACCAGCAGAGCAACCAGGCCCAGACCAAGCCCAAGGCCGGCGCGGGGAGCAGCAGCGGCGGAACCCCGTTTGTGGTAATCCGCAAATTTGCGCTGTCGCACGCTGCACACCCTTTTGCGCCTATACGCGAGATCACCCAGCTCCACTACCCTTCGTGGCCGGACTTTGGAACCCCAGCACAGCCGAGCCACCTTCTGGCCCTCGTCGAACTTGCCAATATGATGCAGCGGTCCAACGTGCCCCTCGACGTCCCCAGCTCGATTGCCTCATCGTCAAGGCACGGCTCGTTGTCATCAGAAAAGTCGCCCAGGGAGAGACCGGCACCGAGTCCCAAGAAGCGAAGCCGGAGTCGGGCCTCTAGCAACCTGCCTCTGGCCTGGTGGGAAGAGCCAGAGTCCGACCAGGCCGTGCATCCGATGCTTGTCCACTGCTCTGCCGGATGTGGTCGGACGGGCACGTTCTGCACCGTCGACAGCGTCATCGACATGCTTAAGAGACAGAGGATACGCAATATCCGGAGGGCCAACGACAACATCGAGAGGAAAATGCGGGGCCACAAGCTCCAGGCGCAGTGCAGAGGCGATCCCGATGCTGATATGGCCATGGCCGGCCTCTCGTTCGGCGCCCCCTTTCAGACCCGAGGCCGCAAGATGTCCCGCAACAATCCAGTGGACGACGTCCTCAGCCCAGGTACCAAGTCACCCGGGTCGCCAGCCTTCCCCGTCATCACGACGTCCATGTCGATATCTGATTCGCCTTCGCCTTCTAACTCGTCATCATCAGATGACGACGACGACCCGAAGCTCGACACATCCTGGATCGACGACGATGCCCTGGACCTCATCTCCGCTACCGTCCACGACTTTAGGGGCCAGCGGCTGTCCATGGTCCAGACCCTCAGGCAGTTTGTCCTCTGCTACGAGACCGTTATCGAGTGGGTCTGGCGTCTTCAAGAGCGCGGTGGGCCGGCCGGCAGTGGTGTGGGGGCCCCGGGCACTGGAGCTGGTGGCACCGCTGCGATGAGGGCCCGTGGGAGGAGCGGGACTGTTGCTCACGTCGGCGACCTGTCCAAGTAAATTCGAGAAGAAAAAAAAAAAAAAGAGCTACGCAAAAGATAGGAAAGGAAACTCATGAATTGGATGTACATGTTGAGCTGATGAAATCATTTTTGAGAAAGAACAGAGAGAGACAGAGAGCATGGGTTTTTCTTGGAAATAAGGTTGGAGGGTTGGGAAGGGTCCTGCTGAATAGATGAACACACCAAGGGCTGCATTGAGCGTCTCCTCCTTCACTGAAGAGAGAGAGAGAGAGAGAGAGAGAGAGAGAGAGAGACAGAGAAGGACATAAAAGAGGTCTATGACATGGGAAAGAAGAGCATGAGTTGCATGAAACATCATTGCTGTTGCTGTATACAAATGAGCATTACAGTGGGAAGGGTTGGGGTATTTTCCTTTTCATCTTTTTTTATCCTTTTCAAACGGAGTTTGCCGGTCTTTGGGTGTATGCTTGTTTCCCCTCCCCCCGTTCCCCCTTCCTTCTACTTTGTGTTGATCCCGACGAGAGAGGTGATGATGGGATATAACGGTGCAGAAACGAAACAAAACAAAGATCAGAGCGTCACTTGGGTGCGCGGGACCAGGGGTTTTCCTTCTTCTTTGGGCCTGGGGGGCGTTTTGTTCTTTTCTTCTTTTTACGTGTAATTCGGGAGTATTCTTCTTGGTTTTTATATCTTTTTCGAGTATCTATCTGTATACAAAGTAGTAACTCCCAAATGGTATACATTGTGATGTCCCTCTTATATATATTTGAAGCGAGTGGAAACGACGAAAAGTGTCTCTGTCCTGCTTGTGATGTTTTTTTCTGTGTATGGTCCCGGGATCCAAGTCATACTATTGAAGGCGGCAGCATTGAGGGCACGGCCAGTAAGGACTTAGGTAGTACTTTCTCAAAACACTTGGGCTCGACTCGAAAGCAAAGAACGCACAAGATGGATATCCACACGCTCGCTATCAGAACAAGAGTCAAAACGCACACAACGCAAAAGTCTCAAGAACCGAATTACAAGAAACAAAAAGGATATAATTCCTTTCTCTTTGTCCCGCACACACACACACACACACACACACACACACACACACACACACACACACACACACACACATATACGCGTACACACGCACACAAGAGGTCGCCCTGATGCATGTATGTATTTATATATATATATATATGTGTGTGTGTATATACCGAACAAGACAACATCACAAAGTCTTTCCTTGTCTCCCAAGTACAGAAGAGGAAAAACAAACCACCACTCCAACTACCCATCTCGAGGCAGGGCTCCAAGACAGGCAGGCAGGCAGCAGCAGCAACACCAGAAAAAAAAAAAAAAAAAAAAGAAATAGGAACAAACAAAAAGAAAAGAAGAGAAACCTTGTAACCTTCGCCCAAACGCCCATTCGACCGCATTTTATTATAATCATCAATAAGCCACACCACTTGCACTCCTCCCGACAGTCTTGAAAGTCTCCTTCCCGACCGCCTGCTGGCTCACCCACGCGCCGTCGTCTGCACTCCACGTGTCGAACCTGCTCGCCCCGTTCAGATTTGCATCGATGCCGGCACTGAACCCGGTGAAGTAGTACCCAATCACAACCACGAGGTAGCTCAAGAGCAGGATCGAGCCCTTGAAGTAGTTGCTCTTTCCCTCGCCGTACATGTAGCTCAGCAGGAAAACGCACAGGATAACGGTGACCATGTCCCACTGCGGGAAGAGGAGGCTGAAGGTATACTTGGCTGCCTCGTAGGGGTCGGCTGGCGTGATTGGGTAGATGGCGGAGAAGAGGACGAGGGCGGGAATCTGCAAGAGGCAGACCTGAAGCGCGTAGGCTGAACCGATCTCCATGGACAAGGCGATGTTGCCGTTCATAGCGAAGGAGATGGCATTCTATCAGAGGGGAAAGAGGAGAGATAGAGAGAGCTTGGTTAGCAAGGCGGAGATATCAAAAAAGAAAGACGCTTCAACGACAGGCGCTCCGAGCATAGAAAAGTTTTTTTTTTTTTTTTTTTCAAGGTTCAGGAGTAGATATTTCACGCTTTCTCAGCAACCGCAACAAAGTTGCGTCTGAGTGAGCTGGGTAATAACGCATAATGCTCATCATGGTGTATTGTTCGGGGTGGGAAGGGCTTTGATGGTTAAACAGAAAAAGAAGAAGAAGAAGAAAAACCGCTAATAGGTGGACTCACCAAGAACTCCGTGGTGTTTGGCACCAGCGCAAATAGAGTGATACCCAGGAATTTCTCGTCGATAGCAATGCCGTTCAACACAACATCCACAGTGTCGACCAGGATCTCGGCAATGATGGCGTACAATATAGTGGCGCCCATGAGGATGACGGCAGACTTGAGCCTGCTCCAGTTTGGCGCGTCGTGCCCACCGTGGCCGCCAGCAGCTTCGGCATGGGCGCCCAGGGCATCTTCGTGGTCCGGGAACGTCGCAGTCCTGATCGGAGGTGGGCGCACCGAGGAGGCGTTCACGCTACCTCCTGTGCCGGAGTGGCCCTGCGGCACATGCGGGGTGTTGGGGGCGGTTGTGCCTTTAGCCACGCCGCCCCGAGCGTCCCTAGCGGCGGCGGCGGCGGCTGTGGTGGCGATCTCGGCAATCTGGTGCACGAGCTGGCTATTCTCGGCATCAGAGAAGCCAGGGATGTGCACCGAGGGACCCATGCTGCTGCTCTTGGGCGGGGGAGATGCGGCGTGGTCACAGCCCCGTTGCCAGAAGAACCACTGGGCTGCAAACCAACCTGCCTAAGGGTCTGGCCCAGGGTTCTTTTGTAGATATGACTCTCGCGGATGTCTGTGCCGGTCGACTCGGCCAGGAAGGGATGGCCGCTGCGGGGCGCAGAGTGGCCGCCGCCGCCGCCGCCCGTGGCCCGCAGCTGCTGCTCCTCGTGCTTCTTCTCGTCCTGCTCCGTGTTCCAGATGACGGCGGCATGGGTGCGCAGGGTGAACCACAGGCCGATAACGTAGCTCAGGAACAGCGTCACCGCCGCCATGTAGCAGTACGGGCGGACCGCCTCGATATAGAAGCGCTCGTCGAGGGCAGGCGTCTGGCTGTAGTAGCACCTCCGGCAGTCGCTGCCTGTCCCGCGCGCAGGCTGTCCGTAGGACACGCAGTCGACGCATGTCAGCTCGTGGGAGCCGTAGATCTGGTAAAAGAGGGTCGGGCCGAAGGCGCCGATGACGGCGAACAGCAGCATCGTCGACGTGACGCCTGCAGAGCGGGCATTGAAGCGCTGCGTCTTGCGCTTGATGGCGCCGAAGCACATGGACAGGCCGGGCAGGAACAGGATGCCGGCAAAGATGGAGCCCACGATGCTGCCCTCGACGAGCGCGCCCTTGCCGTCCTTCAGGGCCACACAGTAGAGGAACACCTCGACGATGGTGGAGAAGAAGGCGTTGATGGCGGCACCAAAGCCCATGGAGGACTGGGCCGAGATGGACGCGACGGCCTGGCCGATGAAGTAGGCCAGGGGGATGATGGACAACAGGCCGGCGACGAACAGGAAGGCGGACGAGGTGATGAAGCTCTCGACGTGCAGGACGCCCTCCAGCACGAGGTAGTCGAAGATGACAAACAGCACCACGGCCATCAGGTTGATGAGGAAGATGTTGGTCCCGTCGATGGTGTACTTCCAGTACTTCAGCCCCACAGCCCGATAAGTGCAGACGATGACCGATGAGTGGGGTGCTGCCGGCTCGCGCGCGTACGAGATGTCGTGCTCAAACGAGAGGGCCAGCGGGTGCCGCCGGAGGTGATCGAACAAGAGCATGGTCACCTTGCCCATCGGGATCCAGAAGACCAGGAACCAGCACACGGCCGAGACGATAAACAGGGAAGGGGTGATGAGGAGGTAGAAGAACAGGAAGAAGATGACCCGGCCGATGTTCCACTGGCCACGGCCGAAGAGGCGCCTCTTGAGGCGGGGCATGTCGGTGTCGCTGTCATCACGATCGTGGTCGCCGCGCCCGCGGCCGAGGAGGCTGTCGGTCTCGCTGGGCACCGAGTCGATGCTCCTCCTGGACCGCCCGATGATGGAGCGGCCGCGGTCGGGACCAAAGAATAGCCGGCCGTACTCGAGGTCGCCGCTCTGCCACTGCTCGTACTCGCTGATGCTCCGGCCCTCGCCCTGGTCCTCGTCGATGTAGGCCTCCTGCTGCTCGAGCCGGATGAACTTGCCAAAGGGGTAGAAGATGTAACCGGCCAGGCCCCAAAGCACACGACCGTACTCCCGGCCGCTGGGCGTCGCGGCGAAGATGAAGCAGACCACAGCGCCCGAGAAGGCGATCAGGGCGAGCCACCAGCCGAAGCAGATGGTCCACACGATGTTGAAGAGCAGCAGCCAGTTGTTGACCCTCCCGCCGGGCGAGCTGTGGATATCGCCCTCGGCGATCTTCTGCACGGACCGGTCCTTCTTGTACAGAGCAGGCTTCCACAGGCGGATGCCAAAGGGATGTGTCTCGTTGATGGCCTGCTGTCGGTCCTTGAGGGTGAAGCTCTCGGCATCGCTGAGGTCCCCATCGTCGTCGTCGTCGTCCTCCTCCTCCTCGTCGTCGACCGGAGTGTCCTCGTCGAGGCCGTCGTCCTCTTCCTCCTCCTGCTGCTGCTGCTGCCTGTCGTCGCCCTCGTCCCTCACAGGAGCCACCGGGGTTGCCTCCTCGTCCTGCTCCTCCACGATCCCAGGCGTCCTCGGCGCCACATCCTCGGGGCCATCTGGCGTATCACGGCTGGACTGGATCCTGCTCAGGGGCGGGGGCGCGTTCGCCCGGCGGCGGAGCGTGGAGTAGCTCTGCTGGCGCTCGACCTCCTGGTCGGCCTCGACCTCCTCCAGGGCATCCTCGGTGGAGAAGACGCCGCCCCTGTGTGGTGCCTGCGCATTGGAGGAGGCGCGCCGTGCCATGGGCGGCTTGCGCGGTCGTGCCCTCCCCGGTCGCCCGTAGATCCTATCATAGGGGACCTGGAGTGTTGCGACCCAGCGGTGCCGCCCCGTGCGTGGTGCCGCTCGCGCTCGTGGGAGGTCGTCGGCTCGAGGTACTGCGAGGAGGAGGCAGTCCCCGTGGACGGGCTGATGGTGCCTATCTCGCACAACGCGATGTTAGCCAGGCTGCACGTAGTGGTGCGCGGTGTAGCACCGGGATGGCGCGAGGAGAGAGAGAGAGAGAAAGAGGGAGATCATAGTACACGACCTCGAGTCATGTGTGGGGGGAACCTCTGCTAAGAGGCTCAGTGGGCCACGAGGCGTCCCGCGTGGGTGCGTAACACATACCGTATGTGGCGGGATCTGGTCTCCTCCTCACAGTGTCTGTGGAGTTGTAGCTCTCCGAGTACCGCTCATCATCGCGGCCGGTGATAGGCGCATATGCGCTCGCGCTCCTCGTGTCTGTGGGAGAGGGGGCGATGGAGGACCGCTGGGAGGGAGTGGCCGACTCATCGCGAGGGTTCTGGTACGGGGGAAGGGTCCATGTCGGACCAAGGTCGCTCAGAGGTCGCTCGAGGGTCCGACGAGCTGCAGGAGCTGCAGGAGCTGGCCCGACTGCTGTGTCCCTCAGGAGCCGAGTCGCAGGCGTCTCAGGATACACAAGTACCCGAGGACAGGAATCAGACGAGGCGGGCAGTCGAATCAGCAGTCTGTCATCGAGAGCCTGACGAAACCAGTATAGGGATGTTGGGTCTAGCTGGGAGCCGCCGAGCCGCCTAGAATCGAACCTGGGAGGGGAAGGCCGACGGAGGAGGTGGGAGAGGAGGTGATTCGCAAGCGAGGCTGGAAACGATGTGGGTCGAGTGTCGGGTATAGATTATCTCGTTGCGACTCTCATCATGGGAGGGTTTGAGGCGTCAGACCCGGGACGGTAGGCAACACAAAGGGCTGTGGACGAATGCCACCGGAGACAAGAGAGAAGAGGGAGGAGAGAGGAGAGGAGGAGAAGAATCAAGGCGGAAGAGCAGCAAGAAAAAGAAAAAGAATAAAAGAATAAAAAAGAACAAAAATGCACGAGACGTTGTTTGGTGACGGGTCAGCTTACCCGGGATGAGGTGGGTTACAAGGTGGGATGGAGGACGGCTGAGGCTCGAATCAGAGAAGAAACAAAAGTCGATCGTCCAGTCATCCAAGAGTAAACAAGGTTCATGGCAATGCGCAGTTGCAAGTGCGGTCGGTGGTGCGGTGTGCATAGTACACGGTACTCCAGTGCCTAGAGCAAAGTATGCCTGTACATAGTACTCCGTACTTGCTTGGTAGCAAGAGTAAACAGAGTCCAGGGTACCAGGCAGTGCCAGGGCCAAGGGGCGATGATGCGATAGTGGGTTTTGGGCAGTAGCAGCAGCTGAAGTTGGGCTCACGGCTCGGCCAGAGCTCCCTCCCTCCTCCCTCTTCTCTTCCCTCTTTCTTCTCTCCCCCACTCCTCCCTCCTCCTCCTCTTCCTTCTCTTCCTCTTCCTTCTCTGTGCTCGCTTATTTTTTTTTTTTTTTTTTGGGTTACGTGCTCCACCTCTGGCAAGATTACGTCGTGGGATTGTGAGGAGCCAGCTGCGATCCTTCCGTCTGCTATTACCGGCAACACCAGCGCATCAGCCGGATGACCTTCCATGTAATCCGTACTGTGTACAGAGCACACTCTCTGTACGCTGGGTGCAGCAGCCACCTACTACGTACTGTACGTCTGTAATCCGTACATGGTAGAACTCAGCAGGCTACAACGCCAAGTGCACACTACAGCGGGAGGAATGCCGGGTCCAGGGCTGCAACAAGAGCCCTGGGAGTGCTAACAACACACTAAAAACATTCAAGTACGGAGAAACAACATCCATCTCCAGAGGGTTTCTTGCTTGGCACTGCTTGGCTATAGCAACTAAGTAAAAGGGTCAGTGGTATGATCCAGTCCAGCTGCTGCGGTAACAGCTGGAACGTCAGGAAGTTTTTTTTTTTTTTTTTCTTTCTTTCCTTTTTCCATCTCTGCTTGGGTTACCGTCATCCGTCTTCCGAATACCACCTGTCAGATCATCTCGATCCTGTATCCATTCCTTCATCGCTTTTCTTGCACCTGGTAATAATTCTGCGGGCTTTGCATGCCTCATGTGGGAGAGCGATGCTGGGAAATGATGTCAGCTTGCAGCAAGGACTCCAGACCCCCTCGACCCATTATTTTGCCATTTGCTCTCCAACCGCTCTAGCCACCACAACAAATCAAAGCACACACATCTTGGCTACTTTTACTTAGTATGGACAAAAGGGTCCATCTCGGAGGGTCCACTGGGCACCACCACCACCACCCACAACCTACTACAACTAAGTACATCCGTGCGCGGTACAAGCCCATCCCACCTCATGTGACAGCCTACTGTAACTTATACTAGATACTACGTCTGTAGATAGAGGAGACAGCAGCCAGGCGCTAACCGAACCCGCTGATTCCTGCTCGCATGGTCCTGCAGTTGGTCAGGCTTGTACTATGTACGCAGCGCTACAGGTTTAAGCTTACGAGCTTGTGGTCCTCGGGTTGGAAAAAATGTGTTTGCTTCGAGGCTGACGACCTCGGCGAGATGGCAGCTTCTCTGTTGTGTCGCGCAGTCCTGGCAGTCCACTGGACGAGGCCAACCCAACAAATCTCATCTCACTCTCTAGTTTCGTGGCCGTAGCCCCAAAGCCACGATGATCTGGCCAGTAAGTGAGAGGAGAGAGACGAGCCAAGTGGGTCTGAAGATCGTCCACAGGGTCGGTCGCGCGCTCGCCGAAAAGACGTACAGAACTCGTCGCCCTTACAAAGACCTTTTGAGGGCTCGTGACAGGTCGCTGCAGAAGATGGTGTGCTACTTATCGCAGTGCAAGTAGATGATGACCTCCGGCAAGGTCGGCTGCGCTCGCCTGCCCTAGATCAGGCTTCCCGGCCCATGTGACAGGCCCGACTTGTTCATTGAGAACGTCGGAAAGCAGTCATAAGATAGAGAAAGAGTAGAGAAATATAAACAGACTTATTGTTGACAGGAGAGACGAGAAAGGCGATGATGCATATACCATTATACTTATAGTATCAGTACTATGTACCCAGTACACACGCATAGAGTACTACTTTAGGTAGATTGAACTGCTTACATCAGCAGGCATGGATTCTGGGGCAGGGGCACGGCCCGCAGCTGGAGCTGAAGCTCAGGCCGCAGGCAGTGATGGACGCGTTGGCCGGAACTGCCTGCGGCAACGGCTCTGGCAGCTCCTGGCCTTCTGTTTGCGCCGCATCCTGACGACAAGTCGCCGCCAACCTCACCACCAAAACACCACACAGCAACCACGCCAGCCTCTCTCACAGCAAGCACAGGGCAAGGCGTCAACACAGTCTACCCCATCAGACAGCCCTCCCTCCACACGGCCGACATCACCTGCCCGCGGCGAGACCCGACATCCCTTGCCCCAACCTCCACGCCCGACGTCAGCTCCAGCGCCTCGAGCCTCCATCACCATGGCGCTCGACAACTACTACCACAACAAGATCGAGGCTATGAAGCTGGAGATCCTCAAGGGCCAGGCTGTCCTGCGCCGTCTTGAAGCCCAGAGGAATGACTACAACTCGAGGGTGCGGCTCCTCCGAGAAGAGCTGGGCCTGCTGCAGCAGCCGGGTTCCTACGTCGGAGAGGTCGTCAAGGTCATGAGCACCATGAAGGTCCTGGTTAAGGTCCATCCAGAGGGGAAATATGGTATGTGCTATCTCTCCATTTCCCCCTCCCCCCTCCCCTACACCCAATGGATACCCGCTAGGTCGTAAGGTGGGTGTGATGGTTCTTGCTGATAGCAGGTTCACAGTGGTCGACGTCTCGGATTCCGTCGACATCACAAAGCTCACCGTCGGCAAGCGCGTCACCCTCCTGTCCGACTCGTACCGGCTCGAGAAGATCCTGCCCTCCTCCGTCGACCCTCTCGTCTCCCTCATGATGGTGGAGAAGGTGCCCGACTCCACATACGACATGATTGGCGGTCTGGACCAGCAGATCAAGGAGATCAAGGAGGTCATCGAGCTCGGCCTCAAGCACCCAGAGCTGTTCGAGTCGCTGGGCATCGCACAGCCCAAGGGCGTCCTCCTCTACGGGCCCCCGGAACCGGCAAGACCCTCCTCGCCCGAGCCGTCGCCCACCACACAGACTGCAAGTTCATCCGGGTGTCGGGCTCCGAGCTCGTCCAGAAGTACATCGGCGAGGGCTCCCGGATGGTGCGCGAGCTGTTCGTCATGGCGCGCGAGCACGCACCCTCCATCATATTTATGGACGAGATCGACTCCATCGGCTCGTCCCGTGTCGAGGGCTCCTCGGGCGGCGACTCGGAGGTGCAGCGCACCATGCTGGAGCTGCTGAACCAGCTCGACGGCTTCGAGCCCACCAAGAACATCAAGGTCATCATGGCCACAAACCGCCTCGACATCCTGGACCCCGCCCTGCTGCGCCCCGGCCGTATCGACCGCAAGATCGAGTTCCCACCACCCAGCGTCGAGGCCCGCGCCGATATCCTGAGGATCCACAGCAGGAAGATGAACCTGACAAGAGGCCTGAACCTGACCAAGATCGCAGAGAAGATGAACGGGTGCTCCGGAGCCGAGCTGAAGGGCGTGTGTACCGAGGCGGGCATGTACGCCCTGCGGGAGAGGCGGGTGCACGTCACGCAGGAGGACTTTGAGCTGGCAACAGCAAAGATTCTGAACAAACACGATGGCAGCAAGGAGGTCAGCTTACAGCGTCTGTTCAAGTAAGGCGTGTAGGCGTATGTGTGTGTATGGGTGGGTTTGGGTGGTCAGGGTTACAGCAACGGTTTCGGGTGGGCGATACGACAGTATCGTTGCTTCTACGATAGATTGTAAAACAACTTTTTCTAGGGGCAAAAATTCATGACAACAACGTCGGACAGAACTGTGCTGCTTGCGAAATGGTCTTTTGGTCTTGTAATGGATTACTTAGTTGGGTCTTACCAACCACATCCAGGATCGCATGCAGACCACGAGGATCTGTGACGAAATATGAATTGCTAAATCTACCCAGTTTCTGGAAACATGTATCATCTTAGAGATAGGTTGGGGGGGAAGAAAAATAATAACAAGTCGCCCCTAGTGCAGCCTCCTTTTCTTGAGACTGCCTTGACTTGAATCTGGCTTTGAGAAGATAGTATATCTTCTCCAGCCAGCCTGCTAAGATTCTGAATGCATGGGTATAAACCAACCCTCCCCCTCTGAAGTGGAGGCCGCATGAAAGACAGCAACAAGAAAACTCCCACTTCCAGCTCGAGCCAATTATTCTTTTGGGAGCGCAACTTTCTCCTCGCGCTCACTTTCTTGAAATCATCGCATGATATGCCAGCACTGTCCACCACCCCCTTACAGGGCCTTCTTCGTCCAGCCGCCCTCCTCCCACGGGGCGACCAACTTGACCTTCCTCTTCTTTGGAGGAGGAATACCAGAATTCCGCGTGCCGTCGCTACCCTGCTCCTCCATAGTCTTCTTGCGCCTGGCCTCGGCAGCCTCGGCAACCTTGGGCCTCATCTCCTCACGTCGCCGCTGGCGGAACTCGTCCCTGGCCCTGGCGAGCTCTGCGCTGACCTCGCCGCCGTGGACAAGACCCATGATGCGAGCACGGGCCTGCTCCTTCTGGGCCTTTGTGAGGTTGACCTTGTTGGGGTGGTAGATACAGAACGTGGCGTGGCCGACTTCACCGAAACGGAGGACGTTCTCCCAGGAGCAGGAGCACTAGACCACAAAACAACAAATTTTGGTCAGTGATGACGTCCACCTTTAAAGAAGAAGAAAAGTACGGGATGAGCATGAGATGAGACGAGATAGCAACAAGACTTACGACATAGCACCACTCGGTACCACACTGACACTGCATGTGATCGCAGCCCGCCGTCTTGGTCACGCCCTGTCCACACTTGGGGCAGATGCTGGTGGACTCGCGTGCGAGAAGTTTTGCTGTGGCCTCCTCTTCCTCCAGCCGCTCGATCTGCTCAGGATCCCGATCGAACTCGTCACAGGTCTGACCCTCGTGCCAGGGGCGTCGGTGCCTGGCACAGGTGAGGAACCCGCAGTGGTTGCAGGTCATCTTGGGGCCCTCGGGGGTCTCCAGGTCGTGTTCCTGGCTGCCGCCGCAGCTGGTGCTTGTGCACGAGATCCAGTGCCCCGGTATCTCTGACTGCTGCTTGAGGTATTTATAGCGCGCAAAGAGCTCCGGGCTGGCGTACTCCTTCACGTCGGAGCGGGTCAGCTTCTGCGGGCAGATGGGGCAGAGCAGCAGGTGCAGGGCGCCACGCTCGAGGACTGCTGCGATGGAGGCATCGAGGCATTGCAGGCAGGCCTTGTCGGGGTGATCGCACAGCCTGGTGACGGTGGCATTCCTGGGGAACTTGGATGGTGGAAATTCCCCTAGGCAGATAGGGCATTCGGTCTCTTCTGCATCTGCATCATCTTCCTCAGGCTCAGGGGTGGCGATCGGAGACATTAACACGGGTAGGCTAGGAGGACTGGGATCGGAGACGTCAACTTCCTGGATGACATTATTGTTGTTGTTGTTGTTGTTGGCTGTAGAGTCGTCCACCGGACCGCCAGCAGTGTGGTTCTCCTCGTGTGTCGGTGGAGGATCATTTAGAGTACGGCCTGGCCCGAAACGGAATGAACGGGCTGCGTCTTCATCATGAATGTTCGTTCGATGTCTTGCTCCACGGTGGAATTGGTATCCTGCTCTCCCTTGGATCATGTGATCGACGAGTCCCTGTAGGGGGCCCATCCTGCTATTGCCGAGACCAACGACATTGCTGCCCCGCCATGCTTGATCGTTTCGCAGTTGTGGGATGTCCGAATGCCCCTGATCGCTGGTGTGGCTCTCATGACCTGCTTGGTCGGGCTGGTCCGTGACCTCAGTTGCGTTGGTCGTCTCTTCTGCATCGCCAAGCGTGCGCCCATGTCCACGGAAGTTCCTTCCCACCGAGCCTTGCTGCATATCACCGGTCCAGTCGTTCACGTCGCCGTGATGTCCGTCGTTCTCTGCATCATCCATCTGTGGATCTTCTTCTTGCGAGTTGTCGTCTTCGCGGTCGTCATCCTCATAGCCACCCTCCTCCATAGCATCACCATCGAGAGAGCGACCTGGTCCATGAACGTGGTTCCACAATTCATGTCGGCCATCAGCCACTTGCCCATCGCGAGCGTGCGCTTTGCCGTAGGACGACGCAGCAGCACGAACGGGGGCCGGTGCTTCGCCAAGAGGGAAGTCGCCTCCGCTTGTCATCCAGTCTGTGAGCTGCTGGGCCTGCTGCCGGGACTTCTGGGGGGCATCACTGGCAACAAGTTCCCTGGCCAGCTGTTGGAGCTCGACAAACAGCAATGCCCTGCTGCCTGGGCTTGCAGGAAGCCGATTGTAGTGGCGGAGGACCTGCTGCATATTTCGACTATCTTGTTGGGCAAAGCTTAGGCCAAAGACCACGAGCTTTTGCCCATTGTTGGATGCCATGGTGGTTGTAATGTAATGAGGAGAAGCTAGGAAAGGCTGATGGGAAACTGCAGTGGCTGTGGTGATGCCTGTGAGTTGACGGGAGGGCAGGAATTGTTTGGAGGTCAGGCTGGGGATAAAAGGTTGTTGCTGGAGTGTATTTGAGGGGAAAATGGTGGTGCTGCTGCCTCTAAGCTGCAGGTGGGGTTCAATGCTTCATTTAGACAGAGCCTGGTGCGGCCCTTAGGTACATGAGTACTAACCCATGGACTGTGCCCCAATCAGACCACTCACTGCCAGTCAGTGTGACCAGGGTTGATTGTAGGTTTCCAGTAAAGAACTGGTTAGCTACAGAAAGGCTGTCTATTGAGCATGTTGGATTTTCGGGCAGTTTTGGCTCTGAACTTTTATTCAGCATCTAATTAAGAAAGTACTTAGTAGGTATTCACTGTCTGCATGCATGGCTACAGTATTGGAATGCAACCTTTCTTATGCTTAAGGTTCCATGGTTCCTGTGTGCTCTTATGGAACATTTCCAAGATAAGGTCAAGTTTGTTCTCAAATTGAAAGCAAAAAGTCTTGAGCACTGCTGAATACTGTGTTTGTCTTGGAAGGGGAAGAAGGAAGGCCGGGCCAGGTGCCAGCTTTGACGCTCAGTAGGCCCAAGCTCTACTTACCAACCTGCTAACTTGAGCACTGCAGGTCTAGGGTGGTACTAACATCTCTAGATTGCTCATCATCGCAATTCCCATGTCTCGGAGTTTTTGGTCTTGCCAGGGTCTACTGCATCCTTCTGATGATGGTGATGGGAAGGCAGATGAGCCGGCCATTGAATTCGTGTAAGACTATTGGTTTGGCTGGTGGAGTCATGACCCGACTAGGAGCCCAGGTCATGAAGCGCCAGGGAAGGCGGTATATATTCTTTCTCTTACGAGGTACTTCTCAAACGGCGAGATCTACCTGCACGGCAAGCCTGTGCTTTTCCCAGGATGAAAACTGAGCTTCTTGGCGGTCTCAAAAGGTGCAATGTAAGGAAAATGGACCATCTAATCATCAGAAGACATGTCATACATAGTAGTAAATACATACCATAGCGGTCCACCGGCCTGCGTACTATGTACAGTAGCGTAGCACAACGTGGGTCTCGGTGAACCCCTGCGTGCCCTGTTACTTACTGCAAGCCACTGCGGTACGGGACGCGGCCCTCCTGATCGACAGTGGCACACGCTTGATTCAAGGCCCGATTAAAGACACAATACACGACACGGCCAAACAAGGGAGATGGGGAAAGGGAAAAAAAGAGAAAGAAACTAGGAGTGCCAGGAAATCCAAAAGACCACATAGTTCCGCTACGTTAAGAGGGGAAAAAAAAAGAAAAAGGAAATAAAAAGGCCAGTCAAGCCCACTTTATATAATTAGGGATGCATAAAAATATCACTGTCCACGTCCACTGCCCCTACTGGAGGTCCGATCGCACTGACGGGCCTCACACAAACCTGCAAAAATGATTCGGCCCGGGTTTGAACCGGGGACCTATGGTGTACATCGAATACATGATTTCTCATGGAATTCCAATGTTAAACCATTGTGATGACCAACTACACCACCGAACCGTTGTTGACATCCATGATGTTGGTGGGGTTTATAATACCAGAAAGGCGGCCACTCCCAACCAGCACCCCCTATCCTCACTCGCCTCTTGATACACGTGCATGGAACTTTCCACAGAACAATTTACCATCAATGTCACGGTGGGTTAGAAATAAATCATGTTCTGGCTACGGGAGAACGATCTGAAGGATGACTGACACGGCCGTAGTAAACGGACAGAATACTTGTAGATATGGCATTATTACTCTTGTTTCCGTATCTCGTGCACTGGGACGACTGCCGTCAAGGCTGCCCAGGTGGCTTGACTTCTACGTTCCATGGTGGCACACCTTCCTGTCCGGCACACAGCATTCGCAGGAGTACAAGTTGAGGCACATGATCAATCATTCAGGGTTCGTGCATCAACGCAATACAAGCTGATATGATGCTCTGGATCGAGAGCAACCCGTCCGTCGGAGATCCTGCATACTATGTAGTACACACAAGCCACCCATCATTTTGGAATGCCTGCGAGACGCCAGGACAGATCGGCAGAGAGAGTTCCAGACATTGCCGGAAACTTAGAAAGATCCATGGGTGTTAAAAGGTGCTGTTATCAAGCATTCTGCTCTTCTGAAGATGTTAGGCTTGTAATGTCCGGAGGCACAGCATGGCACCCATGGGTTGCTTGCATGAGCCTCTCCACTCAGAAAGGGACTAGTGCCATAAAAAATACATAGAACCACACTGCTCTGGAGCCTGGGCGGGCTGAAGCAGCCAATGAACCAATGGGTGAAATCTATGACAACTAGAATGCTGCAGCTGAGTCCGTCTTCTTTGCTGGTAGGCTTTGAGGCTGCTCCATCCAAGTGGTGCCGGGGCAGAAAATTTCAAGCCTAGTCGTGGTAGTGGAGCCTGGGCAGAAAAAAAAAAAAGCAAAAAGAAGTGGCAGAATTCTCAGTCACCAGTCTAAGCCATATAGAGAAAGCGGCCAACGGTACGCACCCTGGTCCGTGCGTCCCACCCCCCAAGTATATAACGCCGCCTCCCAGCTCCCCCATTTCTATTTTCTTTCTCTTCTTTTTTTTTCCTCATGTCGACGTATACTCTAGAGAATCATTTCTATAGGTATCGTCCCATCTTCTATGTTTCCCAACATAGCTACAGAACCTACCCTGGACGATGACCACAAATCCTCGACACCCTAGGGTGAAAAACCAATTTGACTCCCGATCTGCCTGCAAAGGTGGCGGCCTCCTTCCCTTGGTGGAATTGGCTGTATAGGGAGTGGTGATGATCTCTACCCCGATCTTCTCGAGGTCTTGCCTTCGGGCGCTCGGGCGGGGTGGGTGTCGATGGAATTCTGACAGGCGTAATTCTTTTTTTTTTTTTTCATTGCTTACTTGGGCTGGTCTCGAGTTGTGACGAAGAAAAATTCTGCACCGTGATGCTTGCAAAGCTTGCCGCCGTTGTTCTCACGTGTGTCCTCCGACGGCTGCTTTGCGCCGTGCAGAGTCTTCATCTACCGTTTCGCACGTGCCCTGCTTCATTGTCAAGCACGATACAGACCTTACTGGCCATGCGACATAATTTTCCTCCTACCGCTCCACTGATGCCATCTGGGGAGTATGGCGATGGCAAGACCACGAATCGCTGCGGCATGCCTCAAGCCGCATGGTCGCTAATGCTGTGCTAACTACACTGACTGCCCGCGTCTACAATAAGTCGTCTCCTACAAGCCGAGATACCTCGTCTGTCGCGCTCGGAATCTACGACCAATGCGCCCTCCTACCACGAAACCTCCCCACCTTCGATCAGCCCCGCAACGCCCTCAGGCACCAGCCTCCTCAAGCGATCCCAATCCTTGTCCTTGACAGCCGCCCTCGCCTCCGTGCTGCTCAGCACCAGCCCGTCCTCCCTCCCATCCATCCCCTCGACCATCCCGACCCGCCGCGCCCACTCCTTCCGCCCGCCGACCTTGTCCAGCTCGTCCCCTTGCAGCAGCCTCTCCACATACCCCGCCTGTTCCTCTCTGTCGCCCCAGTCGGCGTCCGTCCGCATCGTGATGCGCAGCCTCGCGCGCGCCAGAAACGGGTCGAGGCACGCCTGCATCGGTGTCTTGTCGGCGCGGGCTTGGTCGTCGGGCGTGATGCCCTGCTCGGGGACGGGTAGCGCGTAATACTTTGGGTTGAAGATGCGGATCAGGGTGTCGAAGCCTGCGAGGAAGATTTGCTCCGTGGCTGGTGTCTCTGGGGAGGAGGAGGAAGAAGGGTGGGAGGGTGAGAAGTCGTACTCAGGCGTGGCGGCGATGGCGGATGATTTATCGTGAAAGTAAGGCTGTGTCGTCAGGCCGATGTCGACGGGAATGTCGCCCTGCCTTTCTGTTCCTACTGCTTGCTGGTGCTCATGTAAATGCCTCTGTGCTTGATGCTGTTGCTGCTGTGCCTCCCCCTCCACGCGCGTTGTATATCCCCCGCAAAGGCCTGCATCATCAAAAGCCGCTGCTCGAATGACGCCGGCTTGGGCGCCTTGTCCGCATTGTTGACGGCCAACAGCAGCAGGAGCCGTATGCCGTCCACCTCCTCCTTCTGTGGCTCCCCGCCGCCCTTCAGCGTCGCGGCGATGTCTCGCTGTGTCTGTAGATCGTGTAGCGCCGTGGTGGCCATGCGCATGTGTGCGGTGGTCGGCGGGTTGAAGCTCGAGTCGAGGACGACCAGCGTCCTGCACGGTCGGGGCGGCGACGCAGCTGGGCTGGAGGCGTTGTTGATGAGCTCGAAGGCCTTTCCCGAGGATTGGAAGGTCCGCAGGGCGGTTCGCAGGCGGGTTAGGGACATGTTGGGTGCTGCTTCTGCTGCTGCTTCTGCCTCTGCATGGGCTGTTTGCGGCATGGCGGCTGGGAAGGGTGTCAGCGCAAGAGGGCGAGTGTGTTACTCGGAAGCAGGAGGAGGAGGAAAGATGGAACAGGAGGGGCATTGCATCATGCATGGGCTTGAGACCGTCCTGTATTGCCTGGGGCGAGGAGGAGCGGGGGCCGTGACGATCCCGGGATCTCGGCGCCGGGGCGGGAAGAGGAGTCTTGGCCGAGGAACAACCACTTAAGTAGTAAAAACACCACTGACGTGGTGCGAAACATTTTATGAAATACATGAAAATTGGTCATCTGTGTATACTTAAGTATACTCTTACAATGATGTATGTGCTCAATTTGCTCAGCTCTTCAAATATCTTCGCATGTTCTCAAACCATGTCCAACCTGCCTTTACAACAAGGTCGTCAGTGCTGCGCATGCCAAAATCAGGTCGTGTCGAGCGCAGGAGTAAATTGAAACGCAGGACAATATACAATAATGCAAACACTCTGGTTTGGGGATCGAGGGCGTCGGCCTCGGGAAATGCTAAACTCCATGACGCTAAGCTATGCAATGGGTATCGTCCACGACCAAAGCCTTCCAGTCCGTAAAAACGCCCCCTATGAAAAACGCTCACAGAAAGCACAACAGATGACCCCGAGGAAGTGGGTTGGTGGTAGTAGAGGAAGAAGAGGAGGAGGAGGAGGATGCTCCTAACGGAGCTGGGGGTCCTCCATGAAATCCAGCGAAGAGGCCGTGCCAGACGGATCACCGGCCTGAAACTCCCTGGCAAACTCGATCCCGCGCACGTGGGCCTTGAAGGCCTCCTCGTTCTCCTCGGGGGTGGCGCCCTCGTCCACCTTGAACTCCTTCCTCGGGGCGGCGTTCTCATCCCGCACGCCTGTAGGGCCGGCCGCCCGAAGCTGGTCGTCGAAGCCGTAGATCTTGACGCCGCGGATGTGCGTGTCCTTGCCGTTCTGGTGGTTCTCGATGATCTGCATCTGCACGACCCACGCCAGCAGCGAGTTGCCGTCCTCGCCGCCGCCCGCGCCCGTGAGGGGCACGTCGGTCCAGCCCTCCGGGTTGACCAGGTTGGACGTCGCAAAGTGCATCAGGCTGTGCTCGGAGGTGCCGGCGTACCACATGATCCGCGTGGGGGTGTAGGACTCGTCCTGGTGGTAGTCGACATGGAAGCGCAGGGCGCGGATCTCGACGCACTTGACAAAGGTCATGGTCAGGCGGTGCGGCTGGATGCCGTCCGACCTGGGAAGTGAAGTGAGTGTCAGTTGGGGGTGAAAAGATACGGTGTGGTGCTTTATGATGAGGTGTGTGAACGTACTGCCAGTATCGATCCGTGTCGTCGCTGACGAGCTCCTCGACACCGTTGCCGGGCTTGAAGGAGCTCACGCGGAAGTGGGCCAGGCCGCCAATCTCCTTCAGACCCATAGCGATGGGATTAAAGGGGGCGGCAGGCTCATCCTCGTGTCCCAGGTCATCCTCCCCATGCTGTTCCTCGTCGCTCTCGCCATACTGCACCATATCCTCGTCGCTGCCCATCATGACCTCATCCCCGTCGCCGTCGGGGTAGTTTTCGATGCGCTCATCGTCAGCATCATTGAGCCGCAAGTCGTCCATTCTGCCAAAGTCTGTACATTTGACACACCAGTGAGTGAGTATTTTGCTAGCAAGGGGGTAGTTTCCAGAGCTTCGCTAGACCAGCCAGCTACTCACCAGATTCACTGGAATCCGACCCGATGAGCGTAGAATTGTCCGAGTCCAAGTCAAACTGAGGAGGGCCTGGTTCAGAGCTATTGGGCGGTACGTCGACCGTGTGAGCGTCCAAAGTAGATTGAAGCTGGGCAGATTGAGAGCTTGATTGAGCGCCTGGCTGAGAGCCTGATTGGGAGCCACTGGGCAATGAGATGTCGGCAGAAGCACCGGGGTTGTCCTGGGGACCAGAGAAACCTGACCACAAGATCAGCTGACAAAAGCAACGACATACGTTTTGAGGGCGTGCTACCCACTAGGGGAACTTGAGGAAGGGTTCAAGGCGGGCTCAGAGGCGCTTGGGTCGACTCCCTCTTTCTCTTCCTCTCTCTCCTCCTCTTCCTGTTTCTCCTCCTCGGGCTCGGGCTCAGGCTCGAGCGGGAAGACCCGTCGTGGGAGGTTCTCGTAGTATTCAGCGCTGGGCGGCAGAGAATGCTGCAGCCCCAGACGCGCTCGCGTGTATTGGATCTCGTACTGGAGCGCGGAAGAACGCCAGCGGGCTTCTCTGCCGCGGCTTGGAATGATGCTCCTCGAGAACCGTTGCACCAGGTCCAAGTCCTCCTCTTTCTGCCGATCAGCAGCACTTCCAGAACCCCTGCCACTTCCTGGCCAGGGCATGGTGGGCAGGTGTGGCTCAAGAATGTGGCGGTGCAGCTATCCCATAGCGTGAATGAGGTGTGAAGAGTGCACGGACCAGGATGAGACACTTGCCACAGCTGGTGTTTTTCAACCACATCAGCAGGTAGCAAGCCACAGTGCTGAGTCATCTGGCAGGGGTGCCCAATGGGTACATGTGACTTCGCGAAGTGGCCCAAGCTTCTTCTTACCCTTCTCAGCGCGACTGCCTGGTGGCCCCGCTTATCTTTGCGCGCTTGCCACTTAAAACTCCAGCCATTGTCTCAGCAACAGACTCAACTGGTCTCCTCAAATCCTCTTTCTGGGCCTGTCTTGAAGATTCCGGTCTATTTTGGATGTCCTGAGAACACGTCGATCCATTGTCTTGTCCCCAGTGACCGCACTCTGAGAGCCGTTCTCTCAAAATGCCTGCGGCCTCGGCTTCAGGTCAGTTCTTCGTTGATCCAGATCTCGCCGTGGGATTCGGTTGCTGACCATCTTTGTCTCGCTGCTTCAGGCCGTCGAGAGAATGATGTCAATACCATCAAGATCTTGATCGCCACAGATAACCACGTTGGATATGAGGAGCGCGATCCCATTCGCAAGGATGACAGCTGGAAGACGTTCGACGAGATCCTTCAGATCGCCGTGAAGAGAGAGGTACGTCCTTGCTCTGTGGGCCTGTCCTCATCCGCTGCTGCTGGGTCTCACTGCTCCTCCGTCTAGGTCGATATGGTCCTCCTCGGCGGTGATCTCTTTCATGAGAACAGACCATCTCGCAAGTCCATGTACCAGGTCATGCGGTCACTACGCAAGCACTGCCTGGGCGATAGACCTTGCCAGCTGGAGTTTCTCAGCGACGCCAACGAGGTCTTCGAGGGAGCTTTTCCTCACGTCAATTATGAGGATCCCGATATCAACATCTCACTGCCAGTCTTTTCCATTCACGGGAACCATGACGACCCCAGCGGCGATGGCCACTACTGCTCGCTAGACCTGCTGCAGGTTGCCGGCCTGGTCAACTACTTTGGTCGCGTACCGGAGGCTGACAATGTTCACGTCAAACCGGTGCTTCTCCAAAAGGGGGACACGAGGTTGGCCTTGTACGGGATCAGCAACGTACGGGACGAACGACTGTTCCGTACCTTCCGAGACAAGAAGGTGACCTTTTACAAACCACCGGATGACGCTGGGGACTTCTTCAACCTCTTGACTGTTCACCAAAACCACACCCCTCATACGAGTACGAATTATCTGCCCGAGCATGTTCTGCCAAACTGGATGAACCTCGTCGTATGGGGCCATGAGCATGACTGCCAGATCGAGCCGACGCAGAACCCCGAGACAGGATTCTTTGTCATGCAGCCGGGATCCTCTGTCGCAACATCTCTCATACCTGGGGAGGCCGAGACGAAGCAGGTTTCCATTGTCAAGATCACTGGCGATTCCTTCCAGTCCGAAGCAGTGCCTCTCAAGACCGTTCGTCCGTTCGCACACAAGGAGATCGTCTTGAAGAGCGACCCGACCTTCAAGAAGCTGCAGTTCAGGAAGGACAACCGTAAACCCGTCACAGAGAAGCTGATCGAGGTTGTCGGCGAGCTGATTGAGGAGGCAAATGCGGGCTGGCTCGGCATGCAGGACGACCCTAGCAAGATCAAGAAGGAGGACCGGCCGTTACCGCTGATCCGCCTCAAGGTGGAATACAGCGCCGACGAAGGCGGCACGTTCGATGTCGAGAACCCGCAGCGCTTTTCCAACCGCTTTGTGGGGCAGGTCGCAAATGTCAACGACGTGGTGTCCTTTTACCGCAAGAAATCGAACCCGAGTGAGTCACTGCCGCCCCGCAATGACAGGGTATGGACTTGGCTAAAGGGGATTAGAACGCGAAAGAGACGAGCAGACGCTGCCGAGAGCGATCCAGGATGCCATCGAGAACGAAGATATTATCAGGATCGACGTGCTCGTGCGCGAGTTCCTCCAGAACAGCTCCCTGAAGGTCCTGCCGCAGAATCACTTTGAAGATGCCGTCCTCGAGTACATCGACAAGGGAAGCAAGGATGCTGTGGACGACTTCGTCAACGAGACCCTCGCCAAGTCCTTGAACTACCTGGTCAAGATGGACGATACTCAGCTCAATAAGGACCTGGAGGCAATCATCGAACGGTGCAAGGAAGCACTCCAAAAGCGATGGGCAGACTCATCAGGTGGGAAGTGGACGCAAAAGAGGAGGCTCAAGCCCCGACCACGGAACTACGACTCGGACGTTGACGGGCCCTGGGACCACCCGGACAATCCTGACAGATGGGGAGACCATCAAACAACAACCATCAGGCGCGCAGGAAAAGCGACAGCCCAGGCCCAGCACAGGTGACGAGGATGTTGACATGGAGGACGGCATGTTTGTGGGTGGCGCTTCGGATGAGGATCTCTTTGACGAGCCGCCGCCGAAGCCTGCCGCCAAGAGAGGTGCTGCGGCGAAAGGCGGTCGAGGAGGTGCCGCAAAAAAGGCGCCTGCCCCCAAGAAAGCACCTGCCACACGCGGCAAGCCAAAGACCAAGGCGGGCTTCATTATCGACAGTGATGAAGACGAGGAAGCGGAGGAGGCACAAGCTGCCTCCATGTCGGTGGACGCCTTCGAAGACGAAGACGACGAGGAGGAGGATCCGCCAGCGCCGCCCCCGAAGCGCGGAACACGAGCTACAAAGGCCACAACTACTCGGGCAACGGCCTCACGCGCGAGCAAGGCGGCTGTCCCGACCAGGACGAGGCAGTCCACACTGAACTTTTCTCAGTCACAGAGACCCGCCTCGCGCGTCAATTCCACCCAGAAGGCTCTCACTATTAGTGATGATGAGATTGATGATGACGATGATGATGCATTTGAGCCGGTCGAGCCCACCAGGAGCAGAAGACGGTAGGAAAATGTATATAGGAACTTTTGGGGCGTCACAGTCGGCTTCAAGACGTGTACATATGCCACGATCATTGGAAGTCTCTCGGCCCTGGAAAGCGTTGTCAGGCCGAGGACGCCTCTCTACATGGAGGGTCTTGTAAGTTGAGTTTGGTGGAATTGAAGCTTATGCATCTGGTCAGCTCATTACCGTGGCTACATAGCTCGATATTTTTTTTAATCAAATAATATCACAAGCTCAAGACAGACGACATTTTTGCGCAATTGTGATGAGCAGCCTATTTGACTAGGGTTAGGAGTTCAGTAGGGACCCTAGCCCTTTTGGTTACACGGCAGCCGCACTGCCGCGGCTAGCCACTCCCAGCGTCGCATCCGCCGTCGCAGCCTCGAGCTACGTACCATATCGCATACCAAGTACGACCACACCTTTTCCACCCTCTCTCTCCATCAATCCCATCGCAAAAAAACAAAGCCGTCAACTTTCCACCATAAAAGATGGCGTCGCAACCACCTCAAGAACCACCCAAGCAGGCGGTCGCGCAACCAGAAAACCCAGAACAACAAGCAGCAGCCGCCGCCGCCGCCACGGAGGAGGAGGCGAGGTACGCGCCTCTTGTCGACCCACGCCTGCCGACTCGTAAGGACACTTCGCTGAAGGAGTTCATGTCCAAGATTGATGAATATGCGCCCATTGTGTGTCTCCCCTCATGCCTCCCTTTCTTACCTGGCTGGAAACCGGCCCTTCCCCTTCCCCTCCCCAATGTTTAGAGACAAGGCAGATAAGATGACAACAAGCCGACTGACCGTGAACTCTTCCCGCATCTCCCAGATCCCCGAGGGCGTAACCAACTACTACATGACCAAAGCCGGCCTCCCACCCCCACCCCAGACCGACCCGCGTCTAGCCCACCTGCTCGCCCTAGCCACGCAAAAGTTCGTCGCCGACATCGCCGCCGACGCCTACCAGTACAGCCGCATCCGCGCGTCTAACTCGGCCGCGAGCAACAACCCGATGGGCAACCTGGGTGCGGCGGCGGGGATCCCGATTCCAGGCCAGGCAGCCGGCGTGCCTGGGATGGCGGGCGCGGGCGGCGCGGGCGGCAAGGCCTCGCAGGGTGGTGCGGCGGGACAGGCCCTCCTGGGTATCCAGCGGCCCGGGTATGGCGGTGGGGGCCAGGGCGGGAGCCAGAACCGGACGGTGCTCACGATGGAGGATCTGGGCATGGCGGTTGGTGAGTATGGGGTGAATGTCAAGAGGAGCGAGTTCTATCGGTAGAGGATGGGGGGGGATGCGTCACGATGAGTTGTGATGTCGAGGCTCCTTCTGGTGCCTGTATGCATTGGGCCGTGGTCAAGATCCTGGACGAAAGACCTACGCGGGACAAGTCTGATTTTATTGGGGCGTTCTCTGGCTGGGCGAGGGACGGGCGTTGGGGAAGAAGAGGTCTGCTTCACATGGACAAATAAACAAGGCGCATGCTGTCATAATCATAGTTCAGAGCCTATCTCACCACCCAAGGTGATCAATAGACGAGGGCGACACCTGAATGTAGGGTGACATCTCCCGCGCCACCAAAGTGACCATTTCCTCGGTCCTCTCTACGGTCTCCTGGTATTCCAATATCTTGTAGTCCTTCATCACAGGGCATGCTGTCCCTCTATTTCTAGCCTGTCAGACCAGCCCTCGTAGAATAAGGTGCAGAGCCATGTGCTCCTCCTTATCATCGTCTTGGATGCTTCTACCGCACCCGCACAGCACCAGCCAATCCCTTATTTATCGTAGATGAACGGTTTCCGCGTCCTGCAATGGCATTGTCAGTCAAACCCAGGAGCCAGTGTATTCTTCTTCTTCATCCCAGTCCTCCTCCGAGCGCCAACATACGTGGAGAACTCGCCCAGCTTGTGCCCGACCATATCCTCTGTGATGGTCACGGGGTTATACACCTTCCCATTGTACACCTCAAACGTCAGCCCGACGAAGCTGGGCAGGATGGTGGCACCGCGGGCCTGTGTCCGGATGGGCGGGTTGTACTGGCCCTCCTTGGGGCGGACGAGAGGTAGCCTGTTTTTATGATGATTCCATTGGATCGTTTCTTGTGTCAGCCATCGTCTTGGTCTCTTCTATGTCTGGCTCGTCTGGGCAGGGAGAAAGGAGAGTCCTGAATGGGGGAACTGTCGCGGTGGAGGAAGAGGACGTACGGGACGATATTTGGCCCTGCGTAGTGATTGTCGCATTAGCATTCGAATCTTGACAAAAGAAGGATGGGGAGAAGGGAAAGCTCTAAAGTCCCATACCTTTCCAGACCGATCTTCGGCCTAGTAATGCCCTCGTTGCCTTCATCTTGGCTGTGCTTGGGTGGCCAGCGACTTTGGGAGAGATTGAGGGAATCATCAAAAGTCTTTTTCGGCAAGAAGTCAAGCAAGACAACCCGTTCTTCGGCCGGGGCCGCTGCGGGTGCTGTGCGCACAGACCACCCAGCCTTGACGGACCCAACCCGCCCCCAACTCTCTGTCTAAGTACTTAGGCACGCACCGTCCTCGCCCTCCTCCTTCGGAATGCTCACTGCCCACCCATGCCGCCTAAATGCTCACCTACCATCCCTGAATAGTGGTAGGATGGGCAAGGAAGTCCAGGTCCACCATCTCTCTCACTCATACATTGCTTACGACCTGGGCACGAAGGCATACTAAAGTCATGTGGCTGGGCTTAAAAGAAGTGTACTAATGCGCCTTGTAATCGATCAGGAAATCCTCCATCGTCACCTGCGGACCAACTTGAATCCGTGCTCCTAAAGATAAGCAATGCAGATGTTTCCATATTCTGTCTCGAGAGAAAGACGTGCTCATCATATAGAACATCTCTGAGCGGTTAAACAACAACATATCCTTCTCCTCATCTTCCCCAAGCCATCATCATGATCGACCTACATGCCATAATCACGCCCGCCCTGCTGAAGCAGCTGGCAGAGGCCCGCATACCATGGCCCAGGGACGAGATCATCACCGGCGATGCCATGATCAGCGAGAACTTTAGCGACCAGTCCACCCTCCCGTGCCGCGCCCACATCGCCTGGCCCGCCCTGGTGGCCATCAGCGAAAAGTACGGCCCGCACACCGTGCCCGACATGACCGGCTTCCTGCCGCCCGTCGACGCGCCCACCTTTCCCGAGCAGGCTCTCGGCCTGCACGTCCTCCTCGACCAGTGCCCACGCATCTTGTTCGCGGGGGTCGACGGCCGCTGGACCAGCTACTTTGACCGCATCGTCAGGAGGCTCTACGACAGCTTCTTCTGCGGACCCCAGCTGGCCCCAGAGCAGCGGCCCTGGGCCCGAGCCCGCTGGCCCGACGCCTCCTTCGAGTACTGGTTCTGCGCCGCCTGGGAGCTCGCCGCCTCCCTGGCCCACCAGGAGTCGACGCCGCACCAGGAGGACTCGGTCGAAGGCGTGGAAAGGCTGCGCTGTCTGGTAGAGGCGCACGCCGGGGTGCGCGACGCGGTGCGCGACGAGGATGACGGCGGGTGCAGGATGAGCGACGTGTATGCGTTCCCGCGGCTCGTGATGGATTTGGATTTCGACCGCCGCTGGGCGTTCCACGAGGCTGCGTTCCTGATGCTGGAGATCGTGGAGGTGCACAAGCCGATCATTGACCGGTACGGGCGGTATCCGTACCGCAATGCCGTCGAGGGGAGGGAGAGCACGGAGGAGGAGCTGGAGTGGATCGACAAGACAGATCACTTTGCCGAGGCGCCGCCTGATGTCGCTGCGAGGGTGAGGGGAGGATATCAAGGCCGGTCGGTGGACGCCCTTGGGCGCGGGCAGGGACGCTTCGGCGGGTGTTAGGTGCATGGGGGTTCATCGTGAGCGATTTTGATTATACTGATCGATATTGTCTGTGGTCTAGAGTTGACGAACCCTTGGAAGCGGTGACGGTGGAACCTATTAACATGCAGAGCCTCGTCTGCCGTAGATGTTTGATGAACAGCTGATACTAGGTAAGATGTCCAATCTGATGAGAATTCATGCAGCACCTCGCCTCAAGAGACACCTGATGGGGGGAAAAAGCCGTATATTCATCTAGAGATAGTCGTGACACGTTTTGCAGCACACACGTTCGTTCTCTGGTCATATGTCATCGATACTTTGAAGACAGTAATAATACAAGGAAAATTCCAATCCAGGTCAAGAAGCGGGAGTGGCCATACGGTGCCAAGACTCGGAGAAACCCACAACCAGTACTAATTGATTGCGTACTTCGTATTCTTCCCAAGGCTGACATTGTCTGTTGTCTCCCAACCAATGACAACGTTTTTGTAGACCTGCTTCATCCGCATGGCTTCTCGCCTTCCTTGACCCAAAACTTGAAAGTCTGCAGCCTGCGAGGCTTCACGAGGAACAGCACCATCTATCCTGTCTTCTCTCTCCAGCGCACCCTTTTCTGTCCCTTTTTGCTTTTTTTTTCTTTATGCCGCCATAACCAGGCCCTTTGGCTTACTACGTCAGCACAACTCAACGCGGCTCTACGGCAGCACTGAGACAGCCGGTCCCACCTACCCCGAGAACAAATTGAGGCAGCGGGAAAGCCGCGGAAGTGCGGGGAATGACGACTTGAGTACAGTAAGAGGCACATTACTTATTCATACTATCGTCACTTTGTGTCGCTCCGTTCACCCGAGAACAAGAGAGAACCTGACCTTGGGATGAGGAAGCAATGCGACCTCGTGACGGGATTTCCCCCTTGGGGAGAGCCCCTCGATCGTTTCTTAGTAAGTGCAAAGGGTAACCTAGGTACTGCAAATGCACAAACGAACGGGATTGACAGCACTGTTACCAAGGCAAGAAGTTTGTGCACCCGTTCGGACCATTTCCTATTTCCCCTCTTCCAAACTATATGCAGATGTCGGTCGTTACATCGGGGGGGAAAGGCATGATGACATCAAGGATTATAGAGGAGAAGATTTGCTTCCCCCCAGCTGCCAGGGCGTGAATCTAGGTAATTACTTGTTGCTTTGGGCCTCTGCTTTTGGGAGGGGACAGAAGAGACCAGACCCGATGAGGAAAATAAAGACATATTAATTAGAGTTGTGTTTAAGTATATAACATGACCAGATGGTCCCAGGGCAACTGTCTACAGGTTCATAATGAACAGACGCCTCCTCCCTTTTGTTTCTCCTCCCTTCACGCACTGCTCTACATCCCGTGAGTGCCAGTCTGCCTGAGACCAACACATCAAGATGAGGACTCCTTCTTCTGTACTCCCTCTGGCCACGAGCCTCCTCCTCCTCTTTCTCACACCCGCCACAGCCCAGTCCAATGCCTCGGTCCCAATCATTGACCTGGGCTATGCAAAATATGTCGGATACACCAACACCACCGCAGGAATCAACTACTACCGCGGCCTGCACTACGCCCAGCCACCTACAGGCGAAAGCAGATGGCAGAAACCGCTGCCGATCGAGACCTCGTCCAACTACACGGGCCAGACCATCCAGGCCACCACACAGCCGCCAGCTTGTATCCAGGGGTACCCGTTCTGGGGCTACGCAGCATTTACAGAACCCGGCTCCTCCGCAAGCACACCACAGGGCCAGAGCGAGGACTGCCTCACCGCCGACATCCTGGTGCCCTCCTCCATCCAGCAAAAGAATAGCATCACAACACGGGGCCTGCCCGTCGTAGTCCAGATCCACGGCGGCGGCTACACCGTAGGCAGCGCCACCACCTACCCAGGCGACGCCATGGTGCACGCCTCGGACGGCGGGCTCATCTACGTGTCGATCCAGTACCGCCTGGGCATCTTTGGCTTCCTGGCCGGGGCCGACGTGGCAGAGAACGGCGTCCAGAACGCAGGCCTGTACGACCAGCGCCTGGCCCTCGACTGGGTCCAGCGGCACATTGCGGCGTTCGGCGGCGACCCCAGCAGGGTCACCATCTGGGGCGGGTCCGCGGGCGGCGGCAGCGTCACCTACCAGCTCATGGCGGGCGGTGGCGGCGGCTTCGGCGTGCCCCCTTCCGGGCCGCCATCGCAGAGTACCCCTGGTGGCAGCCGCTGCTGAACCGGAGCACGCAGGAGCTGCAGTACAGGCTCGCCCTGGACGCGGCCGGGTGTGAGGGGGTCAACTGCCTGCGGGGCCTGAGCGAGGCCGAGCTGACGAGGGTCGGGCAGGTCGACTTCAACGCCTCGTATCCCGGCGTGGGCGATGGGTACGGGACGTTCTGGTTTGGGCCTGTGGTGGATGGGGAGTTTCTGCAGGACCTGCCTGATATCGCCTTCAAGAAGGGCGACTTCTACAAGGTCCCGCTGCTGGTTGATCGCGAGGGCTACGAGGGGTTAGTCTTTTCGAACTCGAGCCAGACGAACCAAGTCGAGGAGACGACAGATGTGAGTAGCGTTCTTCACAAGGAGTTGGTTTGAAAGAGAGATTGTTGATAATATGACAAAACTGACTGATGACTCTGGGTGGAACATTGTGAAAAGGCCGAATATCTCTTCCCAGCCGCCGGGCCTGCTTTCTTCTCCAGGCTTTACGAGTTATACCCACGCTCAGCCTATAACTCGACCCTGTTCCAGCGCCAGAGCTGGTATGGCGACTTTATTATTACCTGTGAGTATTGATTTTTGTATATATATATCTATATATTTGATCTCGACTACATCAAGCCATGATGATTAATGTTAATTCATTCACCCATTATCAGGCCCAACATATCAGATGGCCACCTCAGCCGTAGACGAAAACGCCAACGCCTCGGCCGTCTTCAAGCTCGTCTTCGACGCCGGGTCCCAGATCCACGGCGCCACGAGCCCGTTCCTGGCCAGCCAGTACATCAACTGGCCCGACGCCAACAACCAGACCCTCGCGGCCATCATGACGAGCTACTGGATCTCCTTCGCCTCCACCCTGGACCCGAACCCGCTGCGGATCGGTGGTGCGCCGTACTGGCCCAGCTACATGAGCGGCGGCGCAGGGACGGCGGCGGAGGGGGAGAGCGTGGGGTTTGAGGTGCTGGATGTCACGTATGGTGGCATCAGCTCGACGGGGGATCCGGATGCGAGGGTCCAGTGTGAGTTCTTCCTCAACAAGGGATACACGCTGAGGAACTAGGTGAGATGTTTGACGTAAAGTGTTGGTAAAATACTCTTGTTATAATTGCATGTCTGTAGTTATTAGATAAAAGGAAGTGTATTAATGGTACTGAGTAATTCATGACGGAAGCCAGCTTCAGATTCCTCCTTTTTTTTTTTTTTTTTTTTTTTCTTCTTTTTTTTTTTCTTCTTCTTTTTTTTCCTTTAATTAGTTGATTGTGATTGAAAATCGTCCAATGCCAACAGTTACCTTCTTTCAACTTATCATGCATTCATTGCAACTCATAGTTTGAAAAGAAATCTCTCCTCAGGGCTCGGGATCATAAATAATACGCTGGATCTTGATCATCCACTCGCTCGGGCGGGTTGTCTTCTTGCCCATTGCAACACCATCGTAGTCCTTCCCCATGAGTGCCCGCTCCAGGATCTTCTCCTTGAAGTCGGGCGGGTTCTTTGGGGGTGCGGCCTCCTCCACCTCCGTGTCCGGCCCCCAGCGCCGAAAAGACCAGGGACACGGGATGTGCAGAAACAGCCGCTGCAGGCCGCGCTTCCCCACGTATCAAAGGCCGAGATGATCTGCACGTACGTGGGCTGCATCCTCTTGTCCTGGTCCCGGACCGAGTGCATGTGGGAGGGGTGGACTCTCAGGCGGTCGTAGTGGGAGTCCATCAGGTAGATGCGCACCGTCAGGAGGGGCAGGCTGACGAGGTTCTTGACGGCCGCGACGGTGTCCACCCAGTCGTCAAAGGCCGGGTCCTCGAGCGTCCTGTACTTTTCGATCTCGTGGAAGAGGATCTCCAGGAAGCGGAGGTGCTGCAGGCAGCTGCGCGGGCACCACCTCGCCCAGGAAGACGGAGGCGGGGAAGCGGTAAGGAGGGGCAGCAGCAATGGCGGCGGAGGCCCTGGCGGAATACTCTTCGGCGGTGTTGATCAGGGGCGGGGTCGAGACGGCGAGCAGCAGCGCCGGGTTGATGAAGATGCCGAGGACGGAGAAGCGGTTCCGGCTGAAGAAGACCTGCTGCGCCTCTCGGCAGAAGGCCCGGCTGACGAGGAAGAGCCGCTTGGGAGGCCGCCAGCAGGCATAGCGGTGGCGGTCGGTCGTGCACGCCGAGTGGTAGCGCTCGCAGAAGCAGCCGCGCGTCGCAAAGCGGAGGCAGTCTCGGAACCTGCAGGCGTAGTGGGCGTGTCGGACGTCTCGCCAGTTGTCCTGGATGCTGTCGAGCAGCTTCGTGTCCAGCTCCTGCGCGGGCGGGAGCGGCCTGCCGTCGTCGTCCACGCTGCACCTGCAGCCCCGGGTCTTGATGTTGTAGCCCACGCCTGCCTCCCAGCCCACCTGCTTCATCGGCGCGATGAGGTCTGTGTACTCGAAGACGGCCAGCCGGAGCTCCACGGGCAGGTTCCCAAAGGGAAACGGCCCAGGCAGCTCTGCGGGCGGCCCGTGGCCCTTGACAGCCTTGGACGCGGCGTGTGCTGCCAGCTGCTGCAGGTGTGCGTCTGGGCGGCGGCCCAGGCGGATGGAGCAGACGGCGAGCGGCACTGCGATCTGGCTGAGCAGCGAGTCCACGACGCGCTGGGCGGTCGGCAGGTCCGCGCAGTCGCACACGATGGCCAGGTCGAGGTAGCCGGGCAGGATCTGGGAGCCCATGTGCTGGACTGTCTGGTGCCAGCTGTCGAGCAGCGCCCTGCCGTCGTCCGAGGAGCCGTCGAGGGGCTTGTCATAAGCTACGCGTTTTCTGCCAATCTGTTTGGGGTCGGGGTTCCAGGGCCCTTTGCCGTCGACAGATTTAGAGCAGGACCACTGGGCGCACGAGGCGGCGTTCAGATAGATGCGGAGGCTCTTGATGGCGCGCAGGCTCGCAGGGGCAATCCTGCAGATGGCCTCCAGGCCACGGCGCTTGTCATGGCGGATGCTGAAGCTGTTGGCCGAATAGAAGAGAGAGAGGACCTCGTCTGCGATTGTGCGGCAGACGCGGATGAGATTGCGGGTCTCCTCCAGCGATGGTGCGAGGTAAGACCTGTCACCAGGCGGCGGCGCTCTGCGGTCAAGGAGGACGTTGTCCTTGCCCAGGACCAGATCAGTGTACTTGTAGATGCGCTCACGGACCGACCGGGGAAGGTCTAGGAAGGTAGGAGGCGACATGGTCTGAGCACCATTGATCATGTATCGCTAACTGACTGGATGATCTTTCTGTGGTCGTGAGTGGGCGTCGCCCATCTCATGTCACCCGAGGAGGGAGAGAGACGACCGAGAGGGAGTGCGCGCGCTGGCTGAGGGATGAAGAGACAAGAGAATATCACAATGGTGTTGGTCTCAGGGGAGGAGGAGGAGGTTATCGCCCTGGGGTGGGACGAGTGTGGCGTGGGCGGAGCAGGTTCATTAATGAGGGGGTTGACGGTGCAACCTGAGACGTCCAATCCAAGATGTCGGCTGGGAGCTACAGTACTTGTGTACATGTCTGCTTACTTAAGTACTGCAGTGTCCAATGAGGAACTCACTGCCTGTGCTTGTACAGAGGAGACGGTTGAGGGCGAAATAAAACTCCCTTTGCATGCTCTTGACAAATATGAAATAATATATTTATATGCGTATATTTTCTCGTTTTGCTTCTTGCCACCAAACTCTCGGCATAATCTCACGCCAAGCACACTGTAGCAGTATCAGGTATCAAGCAATAATGCAGAGCAATCAGGCCTCGTTTGATACGGCCAGGTTCTGCCACTTAGGATCTGTGAAAACAACGCATCTTCAATTTCTTCATCTAAGTATCTAGCCTCAGACCTGCCCACACCGAGAACGAGATCCCGCCATCCACTAGTTAATAAGGCCTTCCATGGCGGACAGTCTCAACACCGCTCGAGTGCTCGTCCCTGCTCTGCCCAGAGAACTTGGACGACACACGCGCCACCCTCCCCGGCACGCTCGAGACGGTGCTGCGGATCGCCCACGGCGCGTCGCTCTCCGAGTTGCCCCAGGTCGTAACGCTCACGTCGTCGTCGATACCATGATCATTTTTGCTTCTCTTCCTGACCAAGAGAACTGCGCCCGTCACGATCAGGGCGGCGACCACGACAGCTGCCGATATCGCGGCTCCGGCGATGATGGCCTTGCTCAAGCCTTTGCCTGCTTCTGGTGTATCGCTCGGAGGAGTTGTGGATGGGGAGGGGCGGCTGGGTGGTGGGCGTGGGTCTGTGGCCGTGGCTGAAGTGCTTGTTGAGGCTGGTGACTCAAGGCTGGTTGAGGTCGGTAACTCGCTTGACGTAGTAATACTGGGCATATCTGAGGTTGTCGGCTGGCCTGACGTAACAATTCTGCTTGTGGTGCTGGTTGATGTGATTTTTGTTGACGGTGGATGAGTGGTTGAGGACGAGACCGCAGAAGCTGTCGGCGTGCTGGCTGGGACAGTCCGAGACATCGGCTTCGTTGCAGAAGTAGTCGGCAGGCTGCTCGGTGTGAAGCTGGTCCACCCATCTCCCTGCGCTGCCGAGGTGCTGTGGGTTGGAGGAGGAGGAGGAGGAGGAGGAGGAGGCAAAAGAGGAGGCAGTGTCGCGGAGACGAAGCTGGTTGTTGAGGCTCTAGAAAGAACGCCGGGCGTGTGGGACGTGCAAACGTGGTTCATGCTCTCACCACCAGCATCGTCGGCAATGTAGACCTGCGTACGGGAGTCACCTCCACACATCTCCAGAGGGTTGCCACTGCAAGGTTTGTCACAGCTGCCGACCAGAGCCCTCAACATCCAGCAGCTCTCGAGAGCCGTGCCACAGTAGCCTTGTTCGACATTTGTCAGTCCGTGACTCAGGTTTTACTGCTCAGGGTGAAATGAAAACCAGAGAAATAACCCACAAGTGGATGACGCCTCAAGGCCCATCAATGGGGACTCAGTGTCTCTGCACAGGGTCGCGCACAGGCTCACTGACATCCTAGACTGTGACTGCGTGTACTGATCCGTGAAGACGTGCTGGAGGGGGTCTGCGTGAATGTAGCAACCGACGAGGTGGTAGTTTCCGACATCTGAAGAAATGGGCGTCTCAGGCACTGTGGGGAGGAGGTCAGAGCTCGGAGGGCCGTCTGCTCTCTGGCCCATGGTGGGCCATAGACCTGAGGTCGACACCGTCGAGAGGTTGTAGAGAGCCGCTGGCGACGACATTGTCAGGATCGGAGTCATCGTCTTCATGGATTGTGTTGAGTGGTGGGTCAGAAGGGAAGGTACGTATCGAGATACATGGACGGTGTGCTAGGGTTTCTCGTTGCTGGAGGGTCCTTCCTGTATTGCAAGTAATCTGGAAGGAGGCAGAGCCATTCCAAGGTTCCTCTCTCAAGACTTGGATGGCTTGGAAGGCTGCAGGTGGTTGAGCAGAACCGAGGCCAGCTCAGGGCTCCAGCGTCAAAACCTCACTGCTGCCGCATGATGTCCCTCGACGAGATTTTGACAAACCAGTCACTGGCAGGCCTGACTCAAAGGAGCAATCACGAGAGTGAGGTGTCTTGGCTGCCCTGAGAAAATGAAAGCAGGCCACAAAAGTAGCTGTCACTTTCTGAGCAGGCTTCGAGATAGAGCCAAAGAGGGTCTAGTTCTTTCCCACATGCCACAGGTGAAATTCCAACTGATCAATTTCCAAAATGAGGCTCTTGTGTCCTTGGTCCATGGACATTGCTTCCTTTCTAGTCCCTCTCAGATGGACAGGAGAACTTGACATCAACATTTTCTTTGCCTCTCTCATTTTCAACAGTTTTCTCTCACAGTGATATCATGGCCAGTAGATACTTGTCTCAGGTTCTTGTCTGTAAAGCCTTTTTGAAGGCTTGATACCTCATCACAGGGCCTTTCAACATGCCGAAGTCGAGCTGAGACCTGATGACTCGAGTTTCTAATGGCACCTTCTATAACAAGTATCACAGGATGTCCGTCTTTGATTTTACCATCTTCTGGTATTGATAGTAGGAAATAATGAACAATGTTGCTGAAACAGCACAGCATAGGCTGATGCAGCATCCTTCACAGTGACACGCCTCTCAGATACCCTCTCTCCTCTCATCTACAAGGGACAGCGTTGACTACAAGTCAAGGATCTGGAAGCTGGTATTAATTATCAGCTTCACATCTGCAATCCCAGTCTCTTTCTTGGAGAAAGAAAAAGAAAAAAAAAGGAAAGGAAACCAATAATAAAAGATCAATTATTATGACATAGACTTGGACCCACTGCTCCTTGGAGTAATCATCATTCAAAATGCATAATAGTCAACAACATTGATAAACTAATTACTAATAGATGCTGGAATGATCATCCTTTCCTTGGTCATTCACCCAACCTGCACAAAAGAATGGTCCACCACGTCCAGTTCGGGCGAAACGCAGCATGTGGCATCCAGGTTTACAGGGCCTTGGGATTCTAGTCCAGTCGCGATTAAGCATAATTCTTTTCAGCAGGGACCCAAGAAGACCTACCAGGCTGTGCAGGGAGGCGGTTCTCTTTTCCTTGGCTGTCTGTTGCTGCCGATTCGAGGCTTTATGTGTCAAGCTTGGCCCAAGATCCGAATGCTTTGATACATAGTCGAATTAGGAAGTTAGGTGTGCGAGGCGACTTAAGGTTGGCGATTCAGGGGGACGAACTCCACGCCGACATCAGACGAAGGTGTCAATCGCTTGCAACCCAAGAACGCCATTCCAAACAATAGCGGCTTTTTTTCTTCGTTTCGGCATCAACGTCTGATCCCAAACAAGATCACTCGAAACTCGGTCACCGGTGCCGCTGTACCGGTTTTCTTCTTCAGCCCGCATTCGTCCGAATTGTTTCGAGACGCCCGCTACATACGTGGTTGGTCACAAGCAGGTGGTGGCTTTTCATCAGTTTCGGTGCGAGAGTAATGAATTATGCCATCTTGCTGCACATCTCATCTTATGATCTGGACCGGTTTCACCAACAACGCTCAAGCCTCCTCATCCCAGCACGGAAGACCGGCAGAGGAGCGCAAGCCACTCTCACGGAACTGAGTCTTGACACGACGTATAAATAAAGGACCGTCTTTCCCTCAGAGTTCTCATCAATTATCTTGGTCTATCCTACAACACATTCGCATTCTTGTACATACACTCTTCCTTTCTTCGTAAATATATATATATATATATATATATATAATTTTCTTCACGGCTGCCGGACAGCAAACTTCACACACACACACAAATCAGTCAAAATGGTTTCCATCAAGTCCCTCTTCCTTGTGAGTCCGGTTTTTCTCTTTATTTCCTACATGCACCTCTCCCTTACGTGGACTGTTATGCTGACAATGATTGCTCCAGAGCCTCGCCGTCCTCGGCGCTGTCTCGGCTGCTCCTCACCACCAGGGCAGGACTGGCGGCGGTGCGGGTGCTGCAGGTGGTCTCGCCGCTCTGCTGGGCGGTGGTGCTGGAGCTGGAGCCGACGCGGCCAAGGGTGCTGATGGTAAGTCAAGGCTGGATTCCTTTCCCTCTACTGAAGTGAGAGAAAGAGAGAAAGAGTGAGCATGTCACTAACTACCTCGGTTCAGCTGCCGGTGCGGGTGCGGGTGCGGGTGGTCTGGCTGCCCTTCTTGGCGGCGGTGCTTAAACGACGACTACTTCGCACAGAAAGGGGTTGCACGATGGGAGGACAGTATTGATATCCCGGTGGCATGTGTCGTATATACATTACCTGCTATAGATCATACCTT
This sequence comes from Immersiporthe knoxdaviesiana, assembly GCA_021117315.1. Classification (NCBI taxonomy): domain Eukaryota; kingdom Fungi; phylum Ascomycota; class Sordariomycetes; order Diaporthales; family Cryphonectriaceae; genus Immersiporthe; species Immersiporthe knoxdaviesiana. The sequence continues at coordinate 435,838 of CP088206.1, forward strand.
ACACGACCTGCCCTCATTAGACAGTGCATAATGCAACTTTCCTCTAATTTGTCCCATTAGATACAAGGTACGCATCACTGATGGTGCATGCAAACGTGATGGAGCCATAGTGGCTCGATAGACTGGGAGCATGTAGAAAATAATACGAAGTCACAATCAGCATAACCCAGATCTTGGAGTCTCTAGAACTCAGGCAGATATTTCATAGGCAATAGGCACGTCGCTAGTGCCAGGAGACGGTCCTCATCAGTACTTAGAGTACGTTGTCTATCGCTGGAGAGGTTTCAATGTCCCAGAGAGCCAGCAATCTGTGGTACCCGGAGCTCCCAAGAACTCTGTCCAAATTCCTACAGGCTGAAGGGAAGAGCGTACTGGATCCTTACTTGTAAGCCCCCTCCACACCCCTTTTTTTTTTTTTCCCCCTTTCTTTCCTCTTGAAGCCGCTTCAGGGCTGCGTAGTTCTACGGCCCCAATATTAGGGAGACCTGTTCGTCGGGTGTTTCTTGGTCAACGGGATGCTGTCGTTGCTCGTCTCCTTCTCGAACGCGGCAGTCATCCCAGCTGCCCTGCTGGGCACAGAAGGTACCGTGGGCTGGCTGGCGGAAGGGCGGAGACAAATTTCTCTGGCGGTTGTAGTAATTCTCCCCGCTCATCTCGGCATTTTGTTAGGACGTTGGGCTGTAAAGATGATTCATCTTAAAATGAATGCGAACCAATTGTGAGGAAGGAGGGATCTGAATTGTGGGGAGAGAAAAAAAAAAACTATGTAGGTGATCAAAGCACCACGACCGTTTCTACCAACACTCCAACGACTCTCTCCCCCTACTTCTTGCCCTGCTTGCCCTTCTTGCCCTCCTTCTTCTTGGCAGCAGCCTCCTTGTGGCTCTTCTGGCCCTTCCGGATCTCTGCCCGGGCCTCCCGGATGCAGTGGAAGCATCCACTCAGGGTAGAGTGGAAGCCATGTTTGGGACACTTTTCAAAGTGTCCCTTGGCCAGGCAACGATGGAGGTTGCCATGGAGCTTGCAGAAGGGGCTATGTGGATTGACATTGAGGTCAGCATGGGCTTGCTTATGTTGGCTCCCTTGAGATGATTCTGGACAATGATCCCAAGAAGAAGTTTATGGATAAAAAGGGTATTGACTCACCAGTTATGGGTTGGCAGCATCTTGAATGATGATCTGGGCTCTTCTTGATAGTTCTTTATGTTGGGGAGGCAAGGCTGTAAATGTATGTCTTGACTGAAGATATCAGCTCTCTATCTGATGAAGCCGAGATCAGAGTGATTGATGAGCTTACTCTGGTGGACAACTTGACTGGCGATAGGTATCTCAGAGATCCTGTCTGCAGATAGATGTGTTCTTGAGAGATATTAGCATGCGCAACAAGATTTGGTTTGGACAGTGATTGGCTTCAAGAATATGCACGCACCCGCAGTGCTTGGAGCGCAAGGGTTGACTGAGGTATGTACTTACTGCTGAGAGGGCTGAGGATTATGTTGTGTGATGTGATGGGAAATGCTTGGTGTGTGTGGTTGTGGGTGGGAAGTTCGGCGCAGTTCAAAAGATCAGAAAGCTGCGTCCAAAACAAGCAGCCATTAAATACCTGCAAATGGCCTCGTCAATCGACATTTCGAGAAGACTCTGTGAATATCGAAGCCAATTTTTTGTATAATTAAAATAAAATAAAATCCCATGGATGCAGAAAGAATGCCCTCGACTAATCCGCCTGGTTGGGACAACGCAAAGATCAGATGGAAGGGAGAGACAACAATGTGTCTGTCTGTATAACAGCTGATTTTTGAGTTAGGCACCCTATATTTTTTGACAAATTGAAATATAGACAGTAGGACTGTAAGGTTGTGAGGTCACACCTGGTATGAAATGGTTGCAAGCATGGGACAGAGGTTGGTGGTTGTCACTTCGCAATCTCAGAGGTAAACTGGGTACCAGAGAGGTCCAGATGTGTTTACCTGCTCATAGGATGTGGTCAGACCAAGTTTTCACTACTCTGTTCTGTTTGTGTCCATCAAGCAGGTTGTTTACAAACAGCACAATTCAACAATTTATACCATGTTAGCAATGAAGGCATCTATGCCTGGTCGAAATACTGAAACAGGCTTTGTCTTCTGGGGACACAGATTTGCAACCAGTTGCTCAGTAGAGTCAAATTTGGTTTGGCAGCTTTTCCTTTCTTTCTTTTTCTGACTTCAACCCTCCTCTCGGACTACCAGACAAGATTTCCCAATAGCTTTGAACAGTATCAAATAAATACATGACAGTAGTTAGTGCTCTCAGATTTATTCCTATCCCCCGGGAGCACTTTTAACTGAGCACTGGGCCTCTTTATCATTCAAAGATTTCAACAAATCATAAATGTCACAGTCTAGAGCAAAACGGATGGTAATTCTCAAGTCTTAATAATGGTGTCCAGTACTCATTCATCATGACCCAGTCTATCATTCATGTTAATCCAGTCTAAGTATGGAGATCAACTGTGCAAGAACACCCTTTTCCCCTCACCCACTTGATCCTTTCTCACTTAGCCAGCAATGTGTCAGCCACAGTATCAGCAGCAGCAGCAGCAGCAGCAGCAGCACAACCACATCGATCACTCATCAAAAGTCCCAAAAGGCTTGCTGTTGTCATCTGCTCCACTCCCATAGACCACAAACTGTCTCGCAGCACCGGGAGCCCGCTCTGCACGGTGCATCCTGAACCGCCAAGGCCAGGTCATCAGCTCTCCCGAGACCTGCCTGACCAGTTCCCTGAGCACGCGGATCTTCTCCGAAGTGTCAACATGATCAGAGCTGCCGCCGCCGTTGTTGTTAGAGCCCGCAGGCGATGTTTGTAAGGGGTTGCTGATAGAGATGCCGACGACCACATCCCTGAGCCCCGCCGCAACCGCAGCCCGCACCATGCCACTCAGGACGCGCAGGGCCTGCCGGGCGGCAGGCAGGTCCTCTGGTGCGATGTGGTCCTGCTGCTGGAGCCGCTCCGCCGGGCGGCGGCCGAGGGCGCTGGCCTGCTCGAAGGAGGCGGTGCCCGAGGCGAACGTCCAGTTTCGGTTGACGAAGGCGGTGGGGGTCGGCGCGTGCGTGCAGCCCTTGACCTGGCAGTAAAGCAGCTCCCTAGACGGCTCTACAAAGAACGCCTGGGTCACGGGGGAGGTGTCGCGCTTGTACCCATCGCACTGGAAGTTGTGGTCCGTCATCTCGAGGTAGTCTTCCTGCTGCTGGGTTAGGAGGCGGTCTGCGGCCAGGTAGTCAGTCACCTCGGCCAAGGCACCGGTGCCTGGCTCGAGGAGGGCGAGGAATTTGTCATTGCGGGCTGGGTCAGCAGCAGCAGTAGACGCACTCGATTGAGAAGAAGCAGAAAAAGCAACAGAAGAGGAGGAGGAGGAGGAGGAGGAGGAGGAGGAGGAGGAAACAGGGTAGGATCCCACAACTGCGACGATGACAGAGAGTGTATCGGCAGTTTGCTGGGTTGTCAGAATCTCACCACCCACCTGGCTTGCCTTCACCTCGTTGCTGCCCGCGGAGATGGCCATGTTGTTGTTGGGTGTTGGTGCACAGTCTAGAAATCGATACTTACCAGGTCGAGTATTAGTTGATTGTGTAGGGCCTTTTGAGGGAATGCTTGGTATTGCAAGTATGATTGAGGGAGAAGCAAAATGACATTCTCAAATAAGGCTGGCTTATGTAGTTGTAGGTGGACACATCACACACAGGGTTCTTTGTTGAGAGAGAAGCCTTATCTCAATACCTATTGCTAAGTAGCAAAACTTACAAGAGCATTGTCTCCCACATCCAAGGCTATTTCACTATCAGGAAAACAGCCTTTCTGTGCCACCTAGGAACAAGGACCATGTTTTGGTCCAGCCTTCAAGAGTCTCTGTTTCCTGCTGAAAACTGAATTTGAATCCTATGTCCCTTGGCAGCACCATGCTTTGTAAGGAACACACACACACACACACACCACTAGGCTACCACAAGGGGACCGGCAGAGAACAAGATGGCAAGCAGGAAGAGAGGGCTCACTAAACACAGCTAGGGATAGAGGCAGAATTCACAAGTGATCCATCTCAAGGCCAAAGTTAAAGTATATGCTGTTTCGATTCTGCTCTGCGAATGCTTGACCGCTCCTAATGGTTATTATCCGATATCCGAATTCATTTGCCACCCTAGACCCATCCACCCAGAACCGTTCCTTTCCTTCCCTTCCACCAGACTCCTCGACCCCCTCGAACCGTTTTCCACCAATTACCCGTCGAGGTCGTCAAACCGTAGATGGCAGGCAATGGACCTCTCACCCCGTCCACGCAATATGCTTTGGTTTCACCTGATCTCGCCCTTCATGTGGCCCATCCCGTCATGACAGAATACCCATACCGATAAAAGCCGTAGGTATCCCGCCCTCACAAGTCAAAAGCCTCTCTGAAGATTCACAACCTTCCTGCATTGTCCCCTCGCCTCTGTCTCCCTATCTCGCCCTTCTTCATCTCGAGTTCCTGACCACGAACTCAATGTACCCATTGACTGGCAAGTCGTCCCCTGTGTCCTGTTATCCGCCGAGTGCATGTCCACCTCTGATCATCGTAGGCTCAGCTGGCCCTCAGTCGGGCTCGTCATCTGTCCATATTGCCATCTCGGCACTCAAAGAGAGGCATCTAGCACGGCAAGGCGGAGCCTCCTATCACCCAAGCACCAGAGCGAGAGAGAAGGAAAAAAAAAGAGAGGAGAATCGAAAACCAACAGGGAACGGCTCCTTCACCTCAACTTGTGCTTCAGTTGCAGCAAAATCCATCAAGATGGGAAAATGAAAGTTGCAGAATAGTACAGGGGGCAGCTCCAAGAAGCAAAAAAGCAGGAAAAAGAAAAAGACCATGTCATTGGTGTGCAGTGACCGATGTGAGATGTCCATTTGTCTCGTTGCTGTGGCAAGCATAAGTATGTTTTTGGGAGGTCATGGGGAGATGAGGGGTTGATCTGCTAGTGATACAAGAGCTTCTTCACCTGAGGTGAAAAGCTCAGTTTCCCAACTTGTGCGAGCCTCAGAATCGGGACAAGAGTCCGGAGTCCGCCGTCCGCCGTCCGTTGTGGTGTGTGTAGTGCGGGGAGGGGGCCACATCGAAGAAACCACAAGGCGTGTCCGGGGGGAGAGAGAGGCAGCAAGTTCTTGTCGAGATTGAATTAGGTTGTTTGCTGGAGCCAGGGGTCCTTGACTCCGATCCCTGAGGAGTAATCTAGAGGGGCCATCTAGACGTGTCGTCATAACGAGGCGTTACTGTCATTGGGGCATGGTTTGACGGTCATCTCTGCCGGGTATGCGTCTATGAGGGTGGCTGAAAAAAAAAGAGATGAACCGTGGGTATCCAACCCTTTCAAGAAAGAGTCTGCATCCTGATCCTGTCAAGCTTACTCAGCCATGCCCCATGGGTGTGTGTGTGTAGGTGTGTGTGTGTAGAGGTGTGTGTCGTACGGCATAAAGTGGTCGCCCGTGTGAGTTCTGCTGTGAAAGAAAAGTTGTTGTCCCTATCGACTTTCCATCTCGAGGTCCGTCTTGTCATTTGTTCCCCCTTTTTTTTTTTTTGTCTTGGTTCTCTCATCTTCTTTTTTTCTTGGTGCGTTGGATGCATCCTGTCGTCAGATCGTTTGTGGTTTGGCATCAGATATGATATAGCCATGTGCCAGACGTCAAAGATGCGTGCTGAACTTATCACTGTAAAGCCGTTTGTGTTGCCGGTGGTATTAGATCGCTCAGAGCAAAGAGGAAAAGAAGTTGTTCTTGCTCGGTGTGCGAGTGACGAGTGAGATAGCAAGGACGGCAGAGTCCGCAACTAGAGACTGTCGCGGAGAAAGAAAACTGCAAATAAAAAGTAAAAAGCCACCGCAGATGATAATGAACCCGGAAGAAGAAAACATGCGCCGTAAAAAAAAAAAAAAAAAAAAACGGAAGAGATGATCGTTGCATGATGCTAGCAAGGGTATCGGTCGTCTCTCATATTCTCTCTCTCAGATCATATCTGAGTGATTGGTCCGACGAGGCTTAGTGGGAGTAGAGGCTGCTGCTCCCGCCGCCGCTGCCATTGAAGTTCTCAGACGAGTCTGCGCGAGACCCGGTCAGCAAATCCGAGTACGACTCCGAGGACGTCAGGTTTGACGAACCGCTTCCTCTCTGTGCGTGACCGTTCACACGACGGCCGCCGAACCCGCCCGAGGTCTCCCAGCCGGTCTCGGGGCCCCTGGGCTGGCGCTCAGGCGCGTTACGAGCACTGAGGCCATTAACCCCAGGTCGCTGGCTGCCGATAGCGCCAGGGTTCTCCCGGGGGCGGCTCGTGTCGTAGGGACCCTCGGCCACGCTCAGCGAGCTCAGGGTGTTTGTGACACCAGCGAGGCTGAGATCCGAGGCGCGGTGGTTGAGGCTGCTGCCGGGAGTGGTCGGGGTTGTGGTCATGCCAGGGAAGGCACCGGAGAGGTCGGGTCGTGATGACAGGCCCATCTCGTTGAGACGCAGCGATGAGGTCGGATAGGCCGAGTCCCGTGGGCTTGGGGTTCTCGCCTGCATCACAGGCCGTCCGAGCTCCGCCATGCTCCGGATGGTCCGAAGGTTCGAGGCGTTGTTCAGCCCGTCGGGGCTGCCGTCGGGAAGCTCGAGGGCGGGGTTCCCATGGCGGCTGATGGTGCCGTATCCGTTGGAGCTCGATGTCCGCTGCTCGCCAAAGTCGATCGTGGCCGCGCGCGCCAGGCTCTTGCTGCTGCCAGGGTACTGGAGCTGCTCGACGGCAGACACGGGCGTGTGGCTCGTGTTGATCGCCAGGCCCGGGGGCCATGCCCTCCTTCCAGACGATGGTGCACCGGTTCTCGTTGCTGCCAAATGATTCGTGGTGAAGTCCCAGGTTGTGGGCCAGGACGTGGATCAGACGGCGCTCTTCAGGGGTGTTGGAGGCCTCAAAGGGAAGGTATTCGCGTATGGCATGATCTTCCTTGTACTTTCGAAGCTGCACGTAGATCTCCAGCGTTCTCTCATCGTTCAGGTCGGGCATTTCCTCTGCAGCAGACAATCGCCTGTTAGTCAAGCCGGCATTCAAGGGGATTTGTGATTTGGGATATAGGAAAAAGGGGGCGGAGTCAAGACTCACTGGCTGGTGAGGTCCGCGAGGGGGTGGCCTCGGCGGACTGGGCGATGAGGGACTGGAGGGAGCCCTGGTGCGCCAGGTTGATGGGGCGGTGCTGCTCTTCCAGCTGGCCCCGCTTCTGCCTCTTCTCGCGCTCTATGCGCTCGCGCTCGTGCTCGGGAAGCATCTTTTTGTACTCAACACGCAGCTTGCGGCCGTGGACGTCCAGCTGGTTCATCCTGTCGATCACCTGTCTGGTCTCCTCGGCGCTGGAAAAGTTGGCAAAGGCCAGACCCCTGAAGACGCCGTTGTCAAAGTGGTAGTTGAAGGCATATGGCTGGGGCAGGTTCATCTCCATCATGATGGCCTGCAGGACTTCCTTGCGCACGTTGAAGGGGATGTTCTTGATCACGATGGCGGTGGGGATCAGGTCGTCCTTCTTGTCGTGCTGGGAGCGGGCGTCCTGGAACATGGACTGCTGGGCGCGCAGCTGCTCGAGATTGTTCACAATGTGGCCGTAGGGGTGGTTGGCCACGGGCTGCGAGGGGTACCCGGGCTGTGCCTGCTGCTGCTGGCTCTGGAGGCCCAGGGCGGGCTGGGCGGGCGAGTCGGACTGCTGCATCCAGTACTGTTTTGGGGGTGGCAGGTTAGTGATTTTTCGGGGCGTTGGGAGCTGTGGTCGGCCTAAACTGACGTCTGGAATTCCTGGCCTCCTGTTGATGGCGCGGGCGGACCTCAGGTCGGGGACAGGGCCGCTGACGGTGGCCGAGCCACCATTGTAGTTCCATGCGGTCTGATTTCCGGTCATGTACTCGCCAGGCATGCCCGAGACGGTGGGAGGAGCAGCCCTGCTGATGGTGTCGAGGATCCCGTAGGCATCCCTCATAGGGTACATGGACGGGCCCTGCTGGCCCATGGAGTCGAGCTGCTGTGGCTGCTGCTGCCTCTGGTTGGACTGGCGGGAGACGCCCATGCCAGAGGGGAGGGTGGCGTAGCCGTTTCTCGTCGAGGTTGGGGAGCGATTTCCCAGCCCGCCGCCGTAGGGGCCGTATGCGGCAAAGCTGTCCGCCTGCTGAGGATGGCTCATGATGGTCATAGATGCGCGCGTGCTGTCGGGCGTGTATCCTTGATCTCGTCACCGGTTGGGGGCAGGGTGGTCCGCTGCGCTTCACCCTGACAGCCTGCCTGGTGGTGGGCTGAGAGAGGCAAGCTGTTCCGACCGAAGAAGGGTCAAGCCCGGGCGACGGTCGCGCTGGCCTGGAGTGTGGGTGAAGGAGGGAAGGAGGGAGGAGGGGTTGGTCCGTCGTCTCGAGGAAGAACGTCAGGGCTGCGAGAGAAGGGTAGAGAAAAGATCTGCAGGCCGGAAGGTCAGAGACAGGGCTAGATATCAAGATGGCGGCTGCAGTGTGTCGGAGAGGAGGGGCGGAGGGGGTGTGGGTTAGGAAGTCTCGAGAAGGAGGAGGGGGGGAAGGAGAGGAGAGAGGGGAGCAGATAAGCCAGCAGGGCAAGGGGGTTTGGAAAAGGGATCCTCACCGTCGGGATCGAATTGCGGTTGACGAGAATGGAGGAAATCTCGTAGAGTGGGGAGGAAACAGGGAGTGATGGTCCCCTTTATTACTTTGATGAGGCCTCCCCTGAAGGCGGTCAGGTGAACGAGGCGAGGCGAAGTGCGAAGGGACGAGGTAAAAGCAAGGCAGCGACGAGATTGAAGACCTCGACGATGGAGGTGGCGGCAGCGCGGAGGGAGGCGCCAGAGGAGTCGTCGAGCTCGAGGGTTGAGGCTCAACGGTGTGTCGCCGACAAGTCGAGGGAGGGGATCAGACCGGATTGTGGTAGCTAACCTCTGCCCCTTTTGGTCGACTGCTCCAGAGAGACCCAAGGTGCAAAAAAAAATTATGGGTCTGAAAATATTGGCCTGGTGGTGGTGGTAGGTTGGTTCAGCCGGGTTTGGTGACTAGGAATTTTCGAGGTCAGGCCCGTTATGAACAGGAGAGGTGAGGGTGACAGGCCAGAGACGAAAAAGGAAAGGTCGCCAAAGGCCTGCAGAGAGAGAGAGAGAGAAGAAAAATAAGAAAAAAACAAGGCGCGGGACAGAGAAAGGGAGGCAGTGCGAACACACACTTTGGGGGTGTGTTAGCAAATGCCAAAAAAAAAAAAAAAAGGTGAATGGATGTATGTGATCTTGTGTCGTGCCTCAAGGAGGAGGGGGGGGGGGGGAGAGAAGGAGAGAGAGATCAATATTGTCGTGTTTTGAGGGCCAAGGCCATAAAGGTGGGAGAGGAGCGCGCAAGTTGGGGGTGAGGTAAGGTGAGAGGTGGAGTTGAGGAGAGAGTGGCCAACCTTGGAAGGTCGAAAGTTGGAGTCGAAGTCGAGAACGAGACCGGACAAAGTGAGGGTTGTTGGGTTGGCAGGGAGAGGCCGATTCAGGACCACTTAGCAGGACTGGGGGCAGCCCTGAAGTTACAGCAGGAGGGAGGAAATTTGGAAGGGAAGAAGGGCGCGTCACTACTGGCTACCTGCTGCTTGCCGCTACTGCTACCACTGGGAGGGGTTGGTCAGGAGGGCACCCGGCGAGTTCCAGTGGGAGGGGGCTGCTGGGGGGTGCTGGGGGCTAGTGAGGCATAGGGGTGGGATACATATACAGCACCAGAGCACCACTGGGTACCATAGTACTTAGTATAGAGATTATACCATGCCGGTGAATGTGCATAGTACAATCATGGTACAATGGTAGTGGGTGGTTTGGACACTGCTGACAGGGATAGACAGCATATAGGGGGACCTGTTGGGGGGTATTCAATGGTCACGACTGGGGATCATGCCTCCAAGATTTGACTCACAGGTTGTGGTGGATGCTTGGCCAGCCCCAAGGGGTTTGTCAGGGCTGCAAGTTATGCTTGACCAAACCAACACATGTATGGAGGATCTTTGGAGACCAGGGCGTGAAAACATTTGTTGATTGGTATGTAGAAAGGTTTCTGGTCATTCACTGGTGGTTTGCTGTGTCGCGGTCAGTGAGGGAGGAGAGAGGTGGAGGAATGTATTTGCGATAGCACAACAGCAGCAAGTGTCACTGTCAGGCTTAACAGTCCTGCCCCAGATTAGCGAGGCTTCATTGCAACAGGGATTCGCCCTTCCAGAAGGAAAACGGCGCCAGCCAGGCCAGAAGGAACGGGACGAGCAGCACAGGGCGGTGGGGCCAATCACCCGGAACTAGGGTTCCTGACAGGGGCCAAGGGATGCGCTGGAGGAGACAGAAGGGCTTTCCAGCCAGAATTAAGTTCTAAGATCTGGGAAGAAGAGAAGAACCCAAAAAAGGGGCCGCTGCGCATTAATTTGATATACTCTCTCTCTCTCTCTGTCTCTCTCTTCTCTCCCCTACTTTTTATGTACGTACGTTGTCTGCCGGTATTCTGGCCAAAAGGCAGAGGAAGAGGTATGCTCTATTCTTTAGGTACTGCACTGTACGGAGTACTTACTTGCTTGGCTGAGTGCGCCTCTGTACCTCCGTACTATGTACAGGCGTAGGCGTGTCTTGTAGAGGGTTGATACAAGTAAGTACTTGAGTACCTTGTATTGATTTCTCCAATGTCACACGCGCTCCAGGACGCTAACATCCAGCCTAGTAATGTCTGTGCGAGGCTGTTATAAAGTTTAGCTCGGACATCCCGAACCAGATCGGTCGATCCATCTCCAGGCGTACCTTCCTTCGTGTGCAGCCTCAAAAAATGAACCTCTCCAGCTCTCCTCTCCTCTTCTGCTCCCTTTAAGTCCCGCCAACATTTGTTCCTAAGCATCTGCTACAAGATGGAGTGTGTGGCGTGGTGTCAAAACCGACAGTCACATCATCTCGCGCCCCAGGTAGGCGATCTTGCATGCATTGGCTGCGATGGCTTGCATAAAGTACTTATCTTTTCCTCCTCCTTGCGGCCGTGCATCGCACGCACCCTCTTGGGTCAGCCACACCCGACGCAACAAGGCGCCGTGACGACCGATCAGGAATGGCTATGGATGGGGTGGTCCTACTCGTCGGACCCAGCTTGAGGTCCCTCTGTTGTCTCGGCACAGTTGCTGCAGCTGCAGCTCTTCCAGCCAGCCCCCTTCAGAGGTATCCTGCGCTCTTGTTTGTTTGTTTTTCCCAGCCGCGGTTTCGGATCTTAACAAGATGTCCATCTGCTGGGAGCTGCGCGCTACCTGTCTGCTGATCATGTGCTCAGGCCCGCACAGAAAAGAAAGAGGTCTTCTTCATTCTGGCCTCTTCTCAGGGCCAGGTGATCTCCTCCGCGACGGGACCGCAAGGGCCAGCACGAATGTCTCGCCTGGTGCCCGCAGCAGCTGACCACGCACCACGTTGGGCAAGATCGGCCAGAGGTGAACGGCGCTTATCCCATTTCAACCCCTTCTACCGGTATATCGACTCTCAGGTCGACGCGATCCGGTGTCCCGGGTACGTACCCGGGGGGACACGACAGGCGTTTGCATCAGCCAAGCGCCTGTGTATCCCATCCTAACACTGCTGAAAAAGTTCCCCAATGTGTCGGGCTAGGGGAAAGAGGGGGACAGGGACAGGAAAGGGTTGGTCTCTTGTCTAGCCACGAACGCCTCTCAGATATCATCGTCACAACATTGCCCGTCGTCATTTCGTACCCGACATGCCAAGATCTCTGCAGAACAGCCCTGCTTCGATCATCGCCAGCCTCTTTCGCTTACGCACGTGGCAAGGTCGCATCAGAATTTCCGCCCACTACTGACGGAGCCGTGGCTCTCTCCCCTGATGGCGCGCCGTCGCGAGAGAAGGGGGCGGCGGGGCGGATGTCCGGTCCAGTCCAGAAATATTGCACCAATCTCGCTGGCTCTCGGGTTGGGCATTGTGATATTTTTGTCGTTGATGTCCAACTTTGCACAAATCCCGCTGTGGACAGCCCCCAGAATCAACAAACCGCGAAACCAGTGAGTTGATCGTCTAGGTCTTGTTGGGGGCCAGACACGAGACGGCCCAGAGATCGATCAGTGCTCGAACGGCTCTGCCGCAACAAAGTGCTGACCCAGCAACGCGGAACTTGCCCGCTGGTCAGCCCTGCCGCTTACAGTACATCGGAGATAAAGTTTTCAGAACAAAACAGCACTGTGTTTCAACGGCTCTAACGCAAGCACAAGCACGGCACAATATACTACTATGAGAAATATGTGCAGACTGTACAGGGAGAAAAACAGAGCAAGACGAAAAGAAAAGAAGAAGAAAAAGAAAAGATCCACGCGAACATGCACGACGCATACGCTATCCGTCATGTGATCCCTCCCACCTTGAAAAGTCTCGATGCATAATTTGATCTGACAGCAGCAAACACCGTCGATCACCCGGAATGCTTACAGATGTATGACTAAACTGCTATGCCATTACACCATCTCCCACCATGAGAATATACAACATGAATAAGGAGTCGGAGGGATCGTGGAGGAGGCCGTGGAACCGGACTTGGACACCCCTTCTGGCGTTTCCAGGATGGAAATCCGGGTGGGCCCTGGCTCATCACCAGCAGAAGCTCCCAATCTCCGGGCTCACGATGGGTTCTATGGAAAGCCGGACGAAGTGACCCCCTGAACCGCCAGTGGAGAAGAGGCCAGGGAGAGCTCGGGCCAAATGTTCTAGAAGCATGCCAATGATCTGCAAGAGATCACGGCACGAGCGTCGACGTTGTGCTCCTCTTGAGGTCTCTCTCTCTCTCTCTCTCTCTACTACTACTACTATTCAGTAATAGCACTCGCACCAGGCTTTTGGAGACAAGGCATGGATGGCTTCGTTTACTCCTCGTGTCGGTAGATTGAGGCACTTCGCCGTGACAAACCCCCTTGTTCCGGTCGGGTTCACGGGTGATGAACAAGCTCCGGCCGAAATGAACAAGACGGGCTGTGCATATTATTGATTGCGACGCTGCGAATTGCCCGCGATCAATACTGCGCTACGTCTTGCCCACGGCTCTCGGAACCGGGCCCTTCGGAAATGCCACCTGTCCCCAAAAGCACAAATTCTGCTTGGTATTATCGACCACGGGCAATCAGACTGTTGATGGCTAAGCCTCTGGTCACTTGGCATTCCATAATCTCTCGGCTTGTCCCGGGCGGCCTGCGCATAATTAGCATGTACAGCTTTGTCACAATGGACATCACCGTGCACTAGACACATACTTGCAAGTCCAGCTTCCCGATATAGAGAACCAGGAGGTGTCTTCTTGCTGAGCTGTGAAAGCAGTCATCTGTGCGTTTCCTTCTCATGAACGGCCATATAGAAATCGAGGCAGAACTCAGCGGGTGGGAGACGTCGTGTTCTGAGGTGCCACGTCTTCCCACATGCCTAAAACCAGGTGAACAGTTCTCTTTGCCCTTTCACACGCGGGGCATGAAAGCCTACATGCCGTGAGATGTCTACGGCCGTTGAGGCTGCCAATGCCTTTTATTCGAAAGACTCTGACCGAGACCTGATCTATTTCTATGTTGGTAAGGTTTTGGGGCTACGTCAACTGTCAGCGCGGAGTCTTGTCCTGCATCAATCAAGACGGAAATTCATAAAGGATTTGTCACAGTCAACTACAGGACATTGAGTAGTATCTCAAATTTCCTTGGTCTCGATTCCTTTTGGAGTGTTTCTACTAGCTATTATCGTCTAACATTTGTGCAGTTCTTTGTCCCTCTCTATGGCACCGTCCTGCGGCACATCCTCTGGTCAAAACGTCGCTTCTTCTCTCCAAAGGCATTGGAGCGTCTTTGACATATTAGCGACGGCTTACACAAAGACACGGGGCGCGGGACTGTCTATCATAGCTATATGTGTGCCTTGCATAGTACCCCTTCCTATTCTTGATGGGATGGCAAGTATTGGTTTTACGGACGTACTGTATATGCTTGCCGGCTGTGGCTGAGGGTTGTGCAGACAGGTCTTTGTTTATGGCTTCAGCCTCTCCAACAGTCAAGAGCGTATTCTATTTTCTACTACTCTGGGATGGAGAGGAAACGTACAGGTGCTGCTTCTTATTTGACTGGCCATAATATCCTCAATAGACGTCCTTGCTTCTTGAACATATCTGACACAGGCTCTGAACTCGGTCGTCCTACTTGTACATCCTTCCATAGAACCTTGTGACTGTTTGTCACTCACTTGTCCAACTCAACCTTGCCTCACGCATCTCCGAGAACCAGTCATACTTTTCTTCTTCTTGTGACAATGCACAGCTTCTAAAACGCATAACGTCCACACAACTGCTTGTGTTCGCCCCTTGAGCGTCCATCAGCCGCTGCTCCTCTCCCAGACTTGGTCTGGGCATATTCTATAAACCCATCCCACTAAGCAAGGAACAAGACACAACCGCGAATCCCCCAAAAAAAAAGAAAAAGAAAAAGAAACTCTAAACTCATCTGATCTCATCATTTCCTTCATCATGCCCACCACTCTCAGATTTCCCCACCTCCAAGAAACCCTCAGCCCCCACCGGAGCCCGGCCCCTGGGTCTGGCGCTGCCACCAATGCCACACCTACTACCGCCTAGCCACCACGCGCCGCTGCCTCGAGTGCGACCACACCTTCTGCCAGGTAGGCAGCAGCAGCACGCAGAAGCCCTCTCGCAAGCACAGGCGCGGGCGCAGCACCTGCACATCCGAGTTTGACTACATCGGCTGGGCGGCGCTCGGGGGCGTGGAAGAGGACGGTGCTGCTCAACGCCGGGGAGGATAACGGCGGTCGCAGGAAGGAGAAAGATGAGAAGACAGCAGCAGAAAGAGAAGGCGAAGAAGAAGACGAAGAAGAAGACAAGGACGGTATTCTCCTCCGAAACAGACGCTGGGTTACGTCTGCGTCTCTGGCGCGCACGTGGGGCGACGAGTACCGCGCCCTGGACCACGGCATCGAGGCGCTGAGCAGGCGGTTCGCAGAGAAGAAGGAGGCGCTGTTTGTAAGGAAGCGTCATGACTGCTGGCTACACTGCGACTCGCCGAGTGAATGCAGGAGCGCCTTATACAATGCGCGCATGGAAGACAGGCCGATTCTTGGGCAGGCGGTGGCTATGGATGAACAGTATCTGCGGGAGAGAGCGAATAGCAGCAGCAGGAGGAGGAGGAGGAGGAGGAGGAGGGCGGCAGCAGCAGCGGCAGAGAAGAGAAAAGAGGGTGCGTCTGGGCCGAATCGGAGCCGGAGCGTGGTGGGTGGGCTGTCTACAGGGGGTGGGAGGCATCTGTTGCGTTCGTGCAGGCCTGAGAGGGCCACTCGGTCGTTTATGTCGGAGGGGCTTTCTGATGAGGACGACAGCTGTGGATCGGACTCAGGGTCTGACTACAGCGAGGGTGAGGCTGACGACGAGGAAAGTGCCCCACCCTGCCCCTCGCCGCCAGAGGAGGAGGAACAAAAAGAAGGAGAAGTCATGCGGGGCGTCTCACCCATCGCAAATGCTAAGGTCTCAGACGGTGAGGACATCTCTCCCGCCAGGCCTGATTTTGAAGCCCTCGACCTCGGAGGTGACTACTCGTACGAAACCTTCAAGAACCTCCTTTCACCATCACTGGCACATAAAAAGCCCACATCCTCATCAGCACCCGCCACATTGACCATCCCAGCCAGTCTCGAACCTCTTTCGCCCCCTCTTCCACCTCAAGCCGACGAGAACACCTCCCTTACATCTCCCGTCTCCCCATACAAATCCTCCTCCACCACCGATCCAATCCCCATCCCAGGCTCAGCCGGCGTACGAGAGGCCCAAGACGACGACGACAAAGAAGGCGACGTAGACAGCCTGCTCGCGGCGCTCCTCACCGGCGCGGCCCGGCAGCGCAGATACCACGCCATGCGGGCCCAGTGGGCGTCAGACGCAGTGGATGAGCAGCCGAGGACGGCCTTTGTCAAGGAGGGGGAGGAGGGTATCTCGCCAGTGTTGTTACAGAGCTTCAACTCGTTCGAGTCCTTCGGCGACGCGACAGGGGGAGAAGAGGAGCAGCAGCAGCAGCAGCAGCAGCAGCAGCAGCAGCAGCAGCAGTGGGTCGAGCACGTCGAGGACCCCAGGCTCCTGGCTGACACTGCTGCTGCGGCGGCGGCGGCGGCGGATTTCCAGCTGCGCCAGGCGTATAGCGAGCAGGGCTGGTTCCCCGAAGTTTCCTCTACTGCCACCGGCAGCCTCGACGATGTCGTTGATGACGCTGACGAGGAGCAGAGGAGTGCCAATAATCAAAAGCAGAAAAGACGCCACATAGACACAGAAGCATCCTCGTCGGACTGGGAGATGGACTCCCTCTCCGACTCCTCCAGCACGTCCGCCTCGACGAGCGCATCTCGTGGGAGTAGCAGCTCTACCGCCGACGAAGAGATCCCTTCCTACTTGGACATAGACGACGGCGACAGCCTCATGCTCGATGCCGTCGAAGCCGAGCAGGGTGAGGGCCAGGATAAGATATTGTCCCCGTCGTCTCCCGTATCGCCTGCATCACTAGAGGAGCAGGCTCTTACGGCCCTGTTGAGAATGAACAATGCTTTTATCAGGGGGAGTTTTGAGGATTTATGTCATGATATACTACACGGACAGGTGAGACACAGAGATGAGATGGGCATATCGGTTCAGAGTACATCGATCGCATAGCAAATGAGGTTATCTTTCACGATAAAGTACGCATGGATAGAAAGTCTAGAAGGGAGGGGGAGGGGTTCATAGGACTGTTTATGGATTCTGCCTGGAAGCATGACGGCAGGGACCATCACCGAATATTCATCATCAGCCTTGCTCTTTATTACTAGGAATAACTCGTGTTACTCGTCAATATATATAAAAAAAACTACTTCTCTTCGCATCTTTGACCACCCTTTTCCCGGCCCGTGGCAGAGCACGATAACCATAGCACACACACACCCACGCAGCCATCAAACAAAAGAAGCAGACAAAAAAAAAAAAAGACAACAACAAAGATTATGTTGATACACTCTCGACCATCCTTCCTCAGCAGGTGAAGCACCTAAAGAGTCCTTGACCGACATGGCGGCCCCACTCAAAGGACGGTCACCGCCGCCTTGTGTTCTTGGTTTCCCTGCATTGTTCTGAGGAATAGGAGGACCCATACATCATCCAATGCCCGCCGGTGCCTCAAGGCCGGGCCACCAGCCTGACGACAACTATCTTCCCAAGAGACAGAGAGAAGAGAGAGAGAGAGAGCCCAGCACGACGCCATCTACCCAGTGCGCGCCCAGATGAAAACAAATTTGGTGAATCAAAGCGCCGTCTCCGAATCATTGTGAAATCGAGAGAAACCCGGCTAGCATTCGGTTCGATACAAGAAGGGTGTGACATTTATGCCTCCTGAGCCTTTGCCTTCTTCTTCTGTTCGACCTTGAGCAGCAGGGCGCGGTTGATGTGGGGCAGGACACCACCAAAGGCGATGGTGGCACGGATGAGGGTGTCGAGCTCCTCGTCGCCACGGATGGCGAGCTGCAGGTGGCGAGGCGTGATACGCTTGACCTTGAGATCCTTGGCGGCGTTCTGTTGGGTGGGAGGGGCAAGAAGAGTCGTATTAGTCAGAGGGAGATACAAAGCCGCCCAGCAATGCGCCAGACGAAGCTACTAGGCAGCAACCAAGGGAGGCAGAGAGGCTGATGACCAGCCAAGCAGTTGGGAATGGGAAGCGACTTACGCCTGCGAGCTCGAGAACCTCGGCGGTCAGATACTCGAGAACCGCGGTGACATAGACAGCCGCCTTGGCGCCAACGCGCATCTTGTTCTGGGTGTTGGCCTTGAGGAAACGCTTGACACGGCCGCAGGGGAACTAGGAGGGGAGAGAGGGATACAGTTAGCCATGATGACGCGCTCCGGAGACAAGCATAACAGAGTCATAGCGACGAGGCAAAAGGTAGGCTCTGATCCCATCCGCGCAACTCGGCGCAAGTCGCGTAGAAGGTCGAGCCCATCGGATATTTGTTCGCGTGACCTCGAGATCGATGGTCAACAACCCAACTATCGAGCCTGCAGGCGCGAAATGCTGTCGCATCGAGTTGTGGTTGAGGTTTGAGGCGCGTTGGTGGTTGGGTGCGGGTCGTGTTGAGGGATGATGCGTTAACTTTTCAAGGTGGGTGGGCGTACGACGGCGGAAAAAAGGGCGAAAACGCGTCGGCCGGTATGCGGAAAAACAGTTGCGATATTGTGTCGAAGGATGGTTGTGCAGCGGAGATGGTGGGATCAAAGCCTTGGCTGCTGTCGACGTGGATCTTGAGGAGAATGAAGGTGATCTTACCTGAAGACCAGCGCGCGCAGAGTGGCTCTGTTGCTTCTTGGGACCCTCACCAGACGAGGTCTTTCCACCTGAGCTCTTGCCACCAGAGGACTTTCCCTTACCACCAGCCATGTTGATTATGGGCTTCTTTCTTGTTTTTTTCTCTCCTTCTTCTCAAAAATAGGCTTATTGGTTGGAGGGATGAATAAATAATATTGTCAAACAAGGTGGACAGAGCAGTGGTCGTCGATGAGTGATGTTGGAGAGAAAAGAAGAAAAAAAACAGTGGTGTTATGATGGGAGTTGGGTTGGGTTGTTGGCGGGTTCTCGTAAAAATCGAAGAGGCTGATGGAATGGCTCGAATTTGGAGTTGGGGGGGGGGGCTGCTGCAGCAGCTTGCACTCCAGGCTGATTGTTGTTTTTCACCACCTGCAGAATGATTTTGGGGAGCTCACCCAGTAAAGGTCCCCTTCCCCTCAGAAGCTCTCCCCTGCTAATGCACCCTGTGTGATCCCCCTCACTCTCTTCTAGTGCATGTCCAATGTTTTTTTTTTTTCTTGCAGGCGCTGCTGGGCCTGTTGCAGGTGGTCCGTGCATCTGCTGTCTTCTGTCTTCGGGTGCTGGAGCTGCTGCTGCTGGTTAGACAACCACTACGGCAGGCCCACTTGAGCCTGAAGTGCAGTTTGCTGAGGAGGTAGGCCCCAGCTTCTGACAGCCAAGGTAGGTCAAGGAGAGCAGAAGGGGGCCAGACAAGAAAGGAGAGGGGACACACATCCCACAGACTGGCTTGAGGTCCTTCAAAACAGCATGAAAAGAGAGTACTGAGAATGCTCTTTCTTCTCATGCCAGTTTCAGGAAGGAAAACAGGCAAGGGAGAGTGGTGATACATACCAGACTTACCTGGGACTGGTGGTCTCCTGCCTGCCAGCAGCAGGAAAAGCCACAGGCAAGACAGGCCATGCCCAGCCGCATGGAGCTATGACTGCCAGAAAATATGCAAGATGCACTTCCTGAGCGACCTTGGATGCCTTGCAGGTGGAACACAAGTATCCAGATGCATTGATGTGGGTTTGGCTGTGGCTATGAGGAGGTCTTGAGGTCGAGGTTTGGTATTCCTCAGTGACCTGCTCCAGATGCAAATGACCGGCCCCCGATAGCTCAGGCGCCACAGCTGGATGGGGCTTAGACTTTCATCAGCCACAACCCCCTGCTACATAAGCCTGGTGATTTCATGTAAGTACCGACATAACCCGCACTTTGTACAACACAGACCAGCAGCAAACCTCTCAAGCCTTGAGCCAGCTAACCACCATTCTTGCCATCTTTGCCGGTGTTCCACAGGCTCTGGTGTCTGCCCCTGTTCCCCTCTCATCTAATGAGGGAGTTCAGGTCTTGCACATCCTCCACGAACATCCTGCTCTGGTCTTGGGCACTCTGTTGTCCGCAAGCTACGAAAGCTGGATGGACACAAGACATCAGAACCTTCTTCCATGGGCCATGGCTGTCACGGCGGAGCCGATCGCATTGAAACGCCAGCTGAGGCGACTGATGGGTATATGTACCTAGAGAGCCTCATCACCATCCTCTGTGGCCCGGGCAGGTCGAGATCAGGGCGGCCTCCAGCTGATGACGCCACGTTTGCACAGCGTAAGGATCCTCGACGTTTGGCTTTACACAAAGAAAGAGGTCGGCCCCCTTCAAGTCGTGAGCCCCCTAGGCTCCAGGTAACAACCAGTCATCTTCCACCTCCCAATTGCTTTCTGTCCGATGAGCCCAGCCAGCATGGCGTTCTTGGAATATGTAGCGCCTTTCGAAGCATGTACCACTCGACCCATCTATGAAACTATGCGCCTCCTGCGCTTCGCGCAAGGTGCCGTAGGGTCGAGCGATGGCGGGTGAGTGCCCCTTCCGAAACTGGACCATATTTTCCCCCAGCATTCCGAGCCCTTTGATATTAAAGACCTTCGATATTAGAAAATTTCTTCTTTTGACGTGGTGAGGGCAGGCGCGACGAAACAGGCAGATCGTCAACAACCCTGGACCAATACACTTTTGACATTGGCCGGTGTCCTCCGCACGTGGCTCTCTTGTTCTCGTCAATGGAAGGCCGATGCAGGTTCGCGAAGACTGCAAGCGCATCTTGGACATCGTCAAGGCCTCCATCATCGCCCCGTGCCCAACATCTGCCTCCGGGGCGTCTGAGCTGCACGAGCAGGCGGTGACGGCGTCTCTGCGGCATCTGGTCAGGGGCGAGTTGGGCAGCGAAGACGGCGCGTGCGGTACTACATCGTCAGCAACAAGCTCATCCGACGCCAAATTCGCCAACGTGGTGCACCCTGGGAAGCCTCAAGATACTAACACCTCTCTCCTCCAGTGCTGGCCTGCGTGAAATTTGAGGCCCTGCCCACACAAAAGACAAGCATTGAAAGTCCTGGAGACCTGAAAGATACCGAGCTGGTAAGTCGATTGGCAGCGTCCATTTGTTCCACCCTACCAGAGATAAATCTGCCTAAATAGAGATTCTGTCCAGCCTGGTCAGTCTAGATGCCTCGATATCACTGCAGCAGATCAAGAAATGTACCGGCCAACTGAAGATGCCTGCAGACGGCTGGACTAAAGACTAGCTATGGACTACATATGTACGACTGTTGTGTGCTCAATAATACGGGGGCCATGCTGTGACGAGAGCTCCTTGCAGCAGTACTCTAAAAGATGTGAAAACAAGGCTTACTGGGCGACTTGATGCCATATAGTCCCGATAATCTTTAATACAGCGCTGGCCGTTTTGTGGAAAGAAAAGGCACAATCACTGAATGTTCTCTCTTGTCTCTCTCCGGCCCCGTTCCATACAGTCCTGCTGGCACACCAAGGCTGTGATGGATGGAGAGAAGACGTGAAGACCGCTGAGCTGCGTCATGTCGGTGCGTCTCTGTGTCCTAAGCCAGGGAAACATGTTTCCCACGGGGTATGCTGCCAATCGCAAAAGGGAAATGGCCAGGTTTCCATCCCCACCATCAATCATTATGACCAGTCAGGCCCGTACTTTCGCTCAGTGTGTTGCGGGTACGTCCAGAAGATCAGCGCCGTCATGAGCGGGTTCACAAATCGACGCCAGATGGGGATACGAGGGACGTAGTGTTTGGTGCGGTCGTACTCGAACACCAGGACAACGTTTCCGATGATGTTGAGTAGCCTGAAGAGCATGTTGAGGGCGATGAAGGTCAGTGTGACCACGACTACTCTCTTCGAGACGGACGGATCTTGATGGATGATTTCTAGTGCGAGGTAGCGGCAGGGTGAGACCTGGAGAGGGGAGAAGAAAAAGGACATGGGATTAACAGCTGTTTTAGGACACAGTAGGGTTTTGTCGGTATTGTTTCAACTTACCCAGAGCACTACGATGACGAGCTCCATCAACAAGGCCCAGTGATATGTCCTAACCTTGTTACCACGGAACATGATCAAGATGATGCAGACGAGCATCAGTATGAATCCGATAATGGTGGTGACGAGGACGGCCATGTTGTGTGGGAAGTAGCGCCACACGAGGGCGGCAGCAACAACGCCGATGATGAACTGGATCCAGCCGAGGAAGAAGAAGGCCAGCAGCACGGTGGCGTACTTGTCATAGCACCTGCGGTGGAACTGGTTGTGGCCGGTGGAGGAGTCGTGCGTGACAGGCCAGCCGCACCAGCGACAGGTCCAGTAGTCGATGAAGTTGCCCAGGGTGACCTTCTTGCCGAAACGTATGGTGCCGTCCTTGCTCTGTACGGTGCACCTGACACAGCGCGACGACAGGGGCCAGCCGGGGTCCAGGCGGGAGCTGAAGAGGCGGTGCACATGGGAAGGGCAGAAGGTCAGACACACGCAGCAGTGCTGGATGAGCATGGCGCGGAAGGTGTCAGGGCCGTATATGCTGCGGACGAGGCGCGGGGTTGCAAAGTGGTACCAGTACTTGGAGGTACGGCGCAGGCGCTGTATGTCGGCAAACCCGAGAAAGCTGATGACTGCAATCTGCAGCTCCGGGGGAGGGTCATCAGGGTCATGGGCTGCCTCGGCGCGGGCTCGCCGGCCGGGACAACGACGCCGTCGCCGCCGCCGCCGGGGTCAACATCTGCGGCGCTGTTGGGGCCGGTGCTGCCGTGTGCTGGTGGTTTATCGGCGTCGCCAGGGGACGAGGGTGCGGATGCGAACGTGAACTCGCTGCGTGAGGGCGAGAGCGGCTCAGTGACAGCAATGACGACTTTTCTGACACGTTTGGACAGGCTGCTGGTGAGGCCTGCTGGCAGGGAACGGCCAGCGCGTGGGTCCACAGCGTTCGGATCCATTGCCGAAAAGTCGAGTTTACTGCACTGTAACACGATGTATAACAAAAAGACCGGCCGCGGAGACAAGACAAGGCCACAGCAGAGCAGCTGACGGTCTCTGCCCCCTCCCCCTTCCCTCTCACGGCCGTCAGCTCCAGGAGGGCGGCACGCTCTGTCTCTCGACTTCACTTGTATCGATGAGATCTCATGAGAGCATCCGGAACTCGAGAGTGGTGAATGTGGAGATGGATCGGGCGTGGGGCCGCAAAGTAAGTAAGTGGATTACAGTCCGGTGACAAGCCCCACACAGGTCCGGCCCTGTAAGTGAAGTGGGTGCTGAGGCAACAACGGCTTGAGGGTCGAGAAAATGGTTCGAGGACCTCGAAAATAATATGAATGATGAATGACCTGAATGCAGCTGAGACTGTGGAACCACCTGGTCATCTGAGAGCTCTCCCCTTCCCTCTCACAGTTGTGCGTATTGCTCCGAGTCTTTGACACTGTCGATCAGGCACATCAGCAGGGGACCTCTCTTGAAGGGTGTGGTTGTCAGTCATCTACTGACCCAATGTCGCTGAAGAATACTGCTATCACGGACAGACAGTATGAAGGATGAAGTCAAGTTATAAAACGATAGAGAGCGCGCGCGCGCGAAAGAGAGAGAGAGAGAGAGAAAGAGAGGAAAGAGAGATGGTTTTCTTAGGGCTGACAAGGTGGAACCTGTAGGCGGGCCATTTACAGCCAGCCGCAAGACGCCCTGAAGCTCTTGAGGTGCTCACGTGCCGGAGGACTCATCTGCAATGTTGGAATAAGCTGATCTGGCGGGGAGGGCAGATGGCGCCCGAGGTAATGGAAAGAGTTCGCAAGGTCAAGGCTAGGGATATCGAGAGTGCTGGAGGTGAAGAAATAGAGTAAAAACAAATAGAAAAAAAAAAAGAGGCTGAAGGAGGAAAAGCAAGAAGAGGGAAGTCGCCAGTTCAGGTCCGGTCAGCAGGCCCCTGCCGAGCAATAGCGGGGTACAACTCTCAGGGGCCAATCATAGCTCCCGTGTCTCTGCTTCTGCTGCAGTAGCAGGAAAAGGAAAAAGAAAAGCAACAAACCCTTGCAAATTGCAAACAAGCAGAAATGACATTTGTTGCTGGGGGAGAAAAAAAGAAAGAAAGAAAAAGTGATGGACAGACAGACAAATCAGACTCCACATACTGGGTGATCTATCCACATCAAACAGTACTCAGCAGTACCTACTTGGCACCCTTGAGCACTAAGTACCCACTGTAGCCTTCGGGTGTCTCAGTGGGTTTCTGGTGGGTTTTTGGCGGACGGCACACTAAATAAGCTCAGGACCACAGGCGCGCACAGGCCTGCTACAACGGCCCTGAAGCGGGGTTTTTAGTGACACTCCAGGTTCCAGGTTCCATCTTCAGCCGCAGCCAACCTCCGGTGCTGACTTTCCTCCTGTTACTCCTCCTGACTCTCATTTCCAGGCAACATTTCTCCTAATTTCTTGACTCGCATGAGCTCTCATATCATTTTTTGGGTTTCTTTTCAAGTTCAAGTTTGTGTTTGAGTGCAATACAGTGTACTCCGTACTGACCGACGAGGAAGAGTCATCGGCAGACCTGTCAATTTTCTCCCCCTTTGAAACGAACCCCCTGAGAAGGCTTGCCAAGATGTCTCACAGTCTCCTCATCCCACTATAGGCTTCAAGACTGTTTTTACTGGAGAGGGCTTTTCAGCTCTTAGACCCGTGGATGTCGAATTTGAGATCTATCGTATATTCAAACAGAGCTGACGGTTGACTGTGACCCTCTCTCCCATTGCCCAGGCTGAGATGTCCCGTGTGTAAGATGGAGAGCAGCATGTTCAATCTACTGCCACGCTGCTGACGTGAATGCTATAGCTGGCTCTGTGCCGCTGGATCATGACGCCCGCTGAGCTGGCTCCCCCAGTACCATCAGACGAGGAGGCAGAGGAAGGAGAGCCGTCGAAGATCTTTCTGGAGGCAAACAGCTTCCGACCTGGCTCGTCATGCACAAAGTCGATCCACAGAAAGCCCTTGAGGATCTCTCGGCACTGGCTCCAGGTGCTCGCGCCGCAGGTCCCAGCCGTCATCTGGATCCACGGCACGAGCCACTTGTCGTCCTCCTCGTCACAGAGCGAGAGGGCGCCGCCGCTCACGAGCACCCAGAGCATAATCTGCGGGGCGACGGCGGTGCTGAGGCCGCACAGGCAGGCCTTGAAGGACCGCGACAGGTGCGGATACGGCAGCCTGACCTCGGACCACTGCAGGAAGATGTTGGTGCAGAAGCCCAGGAGGCCCAGCCGGATGATCTCGTCGGGCGAGTCGGCCGGGAAGCCCAGGTGGAGCAGGCGGTACATGACGGACGCCATGGTGTTGAGGAGGGTCTCCTGCGGTATCTTCCTCCTCGACTCGTCGGCGTAGTTGAGCAGCGCGCAGAACGTCCGCGTCGTGTCCCACGCCCGGCACAGCTCCAGGCTGGATACGCCCAGCTCCACCCCTCCGAGGGGCTGCTGCTGCTGGCCGGCTGAGCCGTAGTAGCCCGGCGGGATGAAGCCCGCCAGCTGGTCAAGATAGGGCATGAACGGCTCTGCTGTCAGGTCGTGGAAGAAGTACGGTCTCGAGCCACTGGTGAGCGACTCGCTAATGTCGCATCTGTGTGATAATACAAATTGAAGAGTCAACGCAAGGGGCTCTAACAGGACGATGAGCTGGTGCGCACACTGGCTACAACAAACCTAAAGATCTGGATGAGGAGCTTCGGGTTGGCCCTGAACTTGGCCATTCCCCCGCAGGGTCACGATCTTCCGCAGCCCCTCGAGGTGGCTGACGGCGGTCTCGTGCTGGCCGATGCTGCTGGCGTGGCTGGCCAGCGAGAGCACGATCATCACCGTCGAGTCGGACAGCTTCTCCTGGTTGGTCTCGTCCGAGAGCCTCTCGCGGAGCATGTGGAGCGACTTGGACAGGTGTTGACAGGCCGGCTGCGAAGTCACCATCTGCTCGGGCTTGAGGCCGGCCACGAGGTCGAAGTACATGTGTGTTGCGTAGACGACGGCGTTGAGGTATGCGGCGTCGGTGGCCAGCAGCTCGCACCACGGCCTCTTTGCCGTCTCCTCGAACATCACCCGCGGCTCCAGCCGGAACATGGCCCGCTTCGCCATTGATGAGACTAGAGAGAAGCATCATTAGCGAATTGGGGGAAAACTCTCAAATTTTCACATGGCCTATTTCAGCCTTCATAAACTTACATTTGAGTACAGGCATGATGAGAGAGGTCTCAATGGTATCATCGGCTGGCTGGAAGAAGGCTATGTCCGGCCCAACCTGCCTGGGCATGGGAACCCCTCCTCCAGGTGGACAACATGAAGCACCGTTAGAAGACGACGATGAGCCTGTTGTTGCATCACCACCACCATCCTTGCCACCCGATGGTCTGCCTCCTTCTCGGTTTGCTCGCTTCGCCCCTTTGCGCTTGTCACGGTATGTCTTGCCTTTATTCTTGCCCTTCATCACATGGCTCCTGATGAGCTTGCGCACCTGGCCATCCGGCTTCTTTCGGTTCGTGGAAATAATAAAGGGTAGATCTCCGGGAGTCTGCTCCGCCGGGCCCATTTTCTTAGTGGTTGTTAAAAGGTGTTCGAGAAACCCTGAAACCCTACTTTGCAACCTCTTTCCCCCAGTTTTGGTATGGTATAGGGAGCCTACAGTACGCGACGATACGTGCTGCAGGCCAATGATACCCGTTTTGAGAAAAAGAAAAAGTGCTTTAAGAGACTGATTTCCTGTTGCGAACAAGGTTGAAAAGGAGGGATGGCTGAGCAGCGAGACTGTTGAAAGAAGGGAGTAGTAGAAGATAGGTAGATAGATCAGTAGCAGAAAGGGGCCTAAAAAGAGGAAAGAAGTAATACACATACCCAAGGTGGCAGTGATGACGGGCGGAGTTCGGTTCTGCTGACATCGGAGCCGGTGCTGCTGCGCCGCGGAGAGATTGTTTTCCGCTTCTGGTTTAAGTAGTCCTCGCCAATGTGGCATGTCAAAGGCCTCTCCTCTTATATCCGATGGGTTTTGTGGGTACTGTTTATTGGTGTCCCGAATAGGAATTGTACATCTTTTTTCCCGTGGTATTCTGTGTTTGTATAGCAATGAGATTGATGTTCCATGACGGAGAAGCAGACGATGAGGTAACTAGCCGACAATTATTTATATGAGTGTGCTGGAGACGAGGGTACAAGTATATCTGGCTCGCTGTGTCAAAGTGGCTTTTCTTTTCTGAACAATTGTATTAAGCATCACACCTGGAGAATATATCGAGTGGTGACGAAAGACGAAACCTCCTGCTACTATATTTCCCTTTCAGACACAGATTCCAGCCTTGGCCAACACAGATTTTTGAAAACTTGACAGCAAGTCAAGATCTTCTCTTCTCCTTTCTCTTCGACTACCACAACGAACCGTCACCAGTTACCATGGGCCAGTGCGAGGAAAAGAAGCGAGCCGCCATCCAAGGGCTGGCCTCCAAAGACCTCCCGCCAAACACGGCTCCCTTCTTCCCCAGCATCTTCTATCAGAACCAGTTCCGCGCCCAGCCGATCTACCCACCCAAGGACACCGACCTCACAGGCACGACGGCCATCGTTACCGGCGCGAACAGCGGCATCGGGCTCGAGTGCTGCCGCCAGCTGCTCTCGTACAAGCTCTCGACCCTGATCCTCGCCGTGCGGACGCCTGCAAAGGGCGATGCTGCGGCGGCGCAGCTGCGGGAGAGATACCCAGGCGCCGACGTCAGGGTCTGGCAGCTGGACATGTGCTCCTACCCATCCATCCAAGCCTTTGTGCAGCGCGTGGACGCAGACCTCCGGCGCGTCGACTTTGTGGTCCTCAACGCCGGCGTCATGAAGAGCTACAGCATCGTGCCCAGCACCGGCCACGAGGAGATGTTCCAGGTCAACTACCTCTCCCAGGCCCTCCTCACTCTCCTCCTCCTCCCCGTGCTCAGGGCCAAGAGGCCACCGGTGCCCGGGAACATGCCAGCCCGCCTGACGTGGGTCAACGGCGCCCTCAGCCTCGTCGCCAAGTTCCCCAACCGCCACCGCGTGCCCCTGCTGCCTTCCTTTGCCGACGGGGACATCTTCAGCGACGGGGACTGGTACAACACCAGCAAGCTGCTGGCGCACTTCTTCGCCTGGAAGATGGCCGAGCTCGTGTCGGCCGACGATGTGGTTGTCAGCGTCACGGATCCTGGGTACGTCCGCGGCACCGAGCTGGCCAGCGAGAGGATGGAAGAGATGAGGCAGATGAGAGGGGCTTTCCTCATCAAGGCGTTCATGTCTGTATTTCTCAAGACCTCGCGGACGCTGGAGAACGGGACGTCGACACTTGTGGACACGGTGGTCAATAAGGGCAAGGAGGCTCATGGGTGCTATGTCATGGGCTGGAAGATTGCACCGTAAGTCTCTTTCATCTTTATTTATGGCTGCCGAGGTAGAGAAAGACTGACATTCTCGACTAGGTTCGCTACTATGCTTTATGGCCCCGACGGTGAGAAGGTGAGGGAGCGCCTATGGCAGGAAACGTTGGACGAGTTCAAGTTTGCCAACGTCGAAGGGATTTTGCGCACCATGAAGGCGTCTAAAGACAGCAAGGCTGCTTAATCATTTGTAATATGCCTGGATGCTACAGTAATAATGGAATACAAAGTACTGTTCAATCAGATATATTATGTCTGCATTGCGTTTCAATCTTTACAGCCGTGACAATCAGGGGCATGCTTCTCAGTACCATCACCATTCAATCTTTTGCTGCTTGTGACATGCAAAATAGAGTGAAGTCCTGACTGATGGGCATATTTACTGCAAATGGTGGGCAACATCAATAGTGTCAAAATGGCCGCGTCACTTGGGTGTAACGTGCCTTGCAATATTCACTCTGAACCGACCCCCAAAATGGAAGAGGGAGGAAACGAAAAGAAACGTGCATTTATTTTTATTTTTCCCTTCTTTCTCATTTTCATCTAATCTTCCAAGTCCAATTTACCACCATCTCTCAACAATGAATTATGGATTATTTTGTAAATGCTATTGTAAGTGATTTCCACACGGTTCTGAGCCTGTGCAGTGTTCTATTGAAGGAAGCAAGCATTGTCCAAACGTCCTCCATATAAAACTGTCCCCAAACCACTGCGCATTGCAATTCTTTCCCTCTTTCTATTTTGACCCAGTAACCACTGCAGTCTTTCGTTCTCTGTTCTCGTACCAAGTACATATTCGAGCACCAAGACCTAGCACAAGAGTAGCCTCAGCTTTCCAAGACGACAGCAACCAGATTTCACCTCAAATCTCATACCCACCATCCCAAACAGGCCCTTCATACCCTTCCCATACCCTTTCAGAGAACCCGCCGACCAACGAACCACCCACAACCATCGTCAAGATGAACAGTTCCACGAACAACAACAGCGGCGGCGGCGGCGGCGGCGGCAAGAAGCGCACCAGCACCGCCGCCGGCAGCACCAGCAACCCCAAGCCAGCCAAGAAGGCCCGATACGACCCCTACGGCGACGGCAAGGGCACCCACCGAGAGAAGAAGCGCCGCACCAAGCACGAGACCTACGAGCACAACCGGCTCGCGGCCACCGCCGAGTCCCTCCCGCGCACCACGCCCGAGCTGCAGCTGGCCTACCGCATCTTCGGCCCCGGGATCAGCGCCGTCAGCGAGCTTGACCGGGTTTTGTTCTCCCTTCGAGGTTCCAGCCAGCAGGCGGATCAAGAGAAGCGGAAGGGACTCCAGCAGGCGCTCAATCTTCACGGCGATGCGTTTCACGAGCAGGTCCGACAGTCCTATATGGATTATCGGGCCGAGATCGAGAGGGTGAACGAGCTCGACGACGCGGAGAGGACGCGGGCGAGGGAGGCAGAGAAGAAGAAGACCAAGGAGAAGGAGAAGTTGGACAGTGTGTTCGGGGCGCAGGTAGTCATTGACCTGGAGGCTCTGGACGAGAGTCCCACTCAAGACACCACTACCACCCAGCAAGCCGGAGCCGCCACAGCGAGCCAAGAGTCTGCCATCAGTGGCCAAGTGTCTCGCAGCGCTCAAGAGCCTGTCAGCACCCAGAAGCCTGCCAGCACCCAAGAGTCCTCCAGCGTCCAAGGGCCTTCCAGGAGCGACCGCAATAGCGAGAAGCCTGGTTTCGATGGCAACAACAGTCCGCCTAAGCACAAGACCCAAAACGAGGGCGGCGACAACGTGGTCATGACCGACGAGAACGAGACTAGCAAGTCCCACGACAGCGAGCCTAACAAGACTAAGAAGAAGAAGAAGAGTCTGAAGGTGCAGCTGATCACCGACGAGTACTGGATGACCAAGGACCAAGGCGACGAGATCCTCTGGGGAGACAGGCGTCCGCATCAACAGGATGAACGTGTGGTCCAGAAAGCTCGCCATGTTCTACGAGAGGGAGCTGAAACAGGTCCAGAAGGAGGACCTCGAGAAGCAGGTCGACGAGGCCCGGAGCTACCTCATGGGCGCCACCGAGTTCACCGGGAACGCGCAGCACACCATGGACGTGTTCGAGGAGAGGGGCTTCGAGTGGAAGCGGCAGCGCTTCAACAACCTCAACACTCGGAGGCTGATCCAGCCCATCCGCGAGCTCGAGAAACGCGTCAGCGACATGTATGACGAGTTCAAGGGTGTGGCGGCGATGATCAGGGAGTGGGAGGCCCGGCCGGCCACGGTGAAGGACGGCCCGGCTCGGATGAAGTTTGTCGACGACTTTTTTGTGCAGGTGGACAAGCTCGTCAAGGTCAGCGAGGTCGAAGCCACCGACTACAAGGACCTGAACAACATGGAGAGGGAATTGTGGGAGATCGACGCCGAGAATGAGGCCAAGGCCGCAGCCGAGGCCGCGGCCGAGGACGGGAGCGGTGATGTCGGTAAAGATGGCAATGCTGACAACGATGCGGCGGGGGAAGTGATTCATGTTGAGAGCGATGATGAAGACGAGGATGTGATCGAGATCGAGAGCGAGAGCGAGAGTGAGAGCGAGGACGGCAGCGAGCGGGGGCTCTCAGTGTGAAATGGAGGATGGATGCCTAGACCAGGTCAGCGAGCAAGATTCGCATACATGAGGTCTGGTAAAGACCACCATAGATCACTGCACAGGATGATGAACCATTCGGACCAAAACAAATGCTTCATAAATAACTCTTGACCCAACGCGCCATGACAGGTTACATACTCGCCCTACTGGGGAGCTCCATCATTCGGCGCTGCGGGAGTAGATCTATGGAGCACTTGCGATCAGTTGATTTCTAAGGCCATACAGTGAGCACATGAGGCACGAGGGGGCAGCACTTACGTATCCATATTTGCAGGAAAACCGTATCGTACCTGTGGGCCTCCATGGCTTTGCTGATGCCCGCCAGCCCAGCCTGAAGGCGGCGCAGGCATGTACGCAGCTGGGATATAAGGCACATGGGGGAGCGCCGCGAGTCCCATCACTCCTGCTCCAGGTATCTCGTGGCCATGCTCGCTGCCAGGAGAGTCAAGGGGGCCAGCTCCCCTTCCTCCTGCTTTGGCTGCCCTGTTGCCGCTGTCACCTTCATGATCCGTCCCACGGCCGTCGCCATCGCCGCATCTACGAGCAGTAGGATGAGGAGAATAATATACACCGCCCCTGCCGCTGTCCTGGAGAGACAGCTCGATGTTTGGGGTGCCGTCCAGCAACATGCTCCTTAGCTGGTCCCCATGTCGAGGATGACCGCTCGACCCACGAGCGATGAGCACCCTCCCCGAGCCTGTCGGGGCCAGCATGTGCTGGATGGAGTCGACGTGCTCGAGCGGGCAGGAGATGACGAACTGAGGTTGTTCGGGACGAGTGTGGTCTGTGATGACAAAAGACACAGCCAAATCGTGCTGCAGGCTGCGAGGCACAGGCGGATAGAAGCCTGTCTGGACGGGGTCAGAGGCGAGAGGGCTGACGACGGAGCCGAGCATCCAAGGGCACTGCTTCACGACCAAGGCCAGCCCGTCGAACGACCTCTGAGGAGGTGAAGCATGCTGAGCACTGCTGCGAGATCCTGACTGCGCCTGGTCAGTCTCTCGAGAGCGTGTCGTTCCTCTGCTGTCGGACCTGGAAGTCCAGGATGACGATCTGCGCCTCCTGCGCCCCTGGCCTCCGAACAAGAAGTTGCGGTCTCGATCGTTGCGAGGAGACATCCTGGCGTAGGTCCTGTGGCAAGGGCAGTGGTGAAGATAGCGACTGCAGAGTCACGAGGCCTCCTGGGCACTGCCATGCCCATATATCAAGCAAGATGAGAGGGATATTCCATAGAAGAAAAAAGGTTACAAACATAAGAGCAAAGGATGTTGATATTGCAGATAACTGAAAAGGCTTGCGGAGCTAGAAATCCCTCCTCTGGCTTGCTCTTTTGACCCCCATTGTGGCTATCGACATGAAAAGACCGTGTGTGGGACCTGTCAAGAGCTCAAGAGGCCCGAAGCCTTTGACAGATGGGCGTTTTGAAAGCCATTGATCACGATGAAAGTTGCAAGATGAGGCTTCGATGTAGGAAACCTTTTGAGTGAGGAAAGTGACTTTACCCTTGTTGTTGCCTCTGAAGGGAAGGAGGGGAGCCCCTGGCCTGCCCGGATAATCCCTATTCCGCCAGCTGCAGCAAGGAGCTTCTCAGGGGCCCCGCGCTTCCCGCCGTCAACTACCAAAACGTCATCCTGGAAACCCCACGGAGGGTCACTGGCCTTGCTGCCGCAGTAGTAACACCGACACCCCCGTACAAGAGCACGATGGCACCTCGGCAAAGACGTGACAAACCTAGCAGCTGTGCCCTCTCCTCTCGCCATCCTCCTCCTCCTCTCCCCCTCTTGAGCAGCTCTCTCGTCCTATAGTCTCCACCGTCCAATCAGCCCTCTCTCTGTCGACCCTCCATCCTCCACCATGGCACAGAACCCAGGCATGCTCTACGTGACCATGCAGCCCGGGCCGGGCCTCTCCCTCGACCAATTTCACGAGTGGTACAACAACGAGCACGGCCCAACCCGCCTACGGCTCCCCAGATCTTCAGCAACGGCCTACGCTACGAGGCCACGGACGGCGAGCAGCCGCACTTCCTCGCAGCCTACGACGTCACCTCGATGCACCACCTCGACACGCCGACGTACACCTCCCCTGCGCGAGAACAGGAGCCCCCGCGAGGCCCAGACCATCGGCCAGGTCGACGTCAAGCGTTACTTCTACGATCTCGTCTCGGAGCGCCGGGCGCCCTCGTTCAGGCCGGTCGAGCAGCTCACAGACGGCGAGGCCGAGGGCCAGGTGCTGGTGGCTGTCGAGAACACCGTGACCGCCGTAGAGGGGGCCGAGCAGGCACTGGACAAGTGGTACGAGGAGGAACACATCCCGATGCTGTCCAAGGTGCCCGGCTGGCTGCGGACGCGCCGCTTCAGGA
Source organism: Immersiporthe knoxdaviesiana (assembly GCA_021117315.1). NCBI lineage: Eukaryota > Fungi > Ascomycota > Sordariomycetes > Diaporthales > Cryphonectriaceae > Immersiporthe > Immersiporthe knoxdaviesiana. Next base: position 468,967 of record CP088206.1, read on the forward strand.
CGGCCACCAGCCTGGATAAGGAAGCTCCCCTCAGGTACCTCATCCTCCACGAGTACACCAGGGACAACGGGCTGGGGGGCCTGAGCACAAGGCTGCCATGAGCACCAGTTGGAGGGAGGAGATCTCCAAAAGGTCATCGCCAGCAAGCACAGAAGGACGTACTCGCTCTTCTACGTGTTCGGCCCGGGGCCGAGAGACCTCGCCTCCCTGGCTAAGCTGCCGGCAGAGAAGGCGTTTGTGTCCTCGGACGCCAGGATCAGGACGACGCCTCACCAGGGCAGGCCTGTCCTGCAGGCCTTTGTCCCCACCAGGGACGGTCTCTCGATCCCGTATCAGCTGGAGGGCAACCCAGACCCGAAGGCGCCCACCATCGCCTTCTGCAACTCGCTGCTCACGTCTCTGCAGATGTGGGATCCCCTGGTGGAGATACTCAAGATGGCCCGGCCCGAGTTCCGCATCCTGCGGTACGACACTCGGGGGCGCCACCCAGTGCCCGAGCCCCCGTACCGGTGACCCTGGATATGGTGTCGGACGACCTGGCGGCGGTGCTGTCGGCCCTGCGGATCGAGAAGCTGCACGCGCTCGTAGGCGTCAGCATGGGCGGCGCCACGACCCTCAAGTTCGCGCTCAAATACCCAGGCATGCTGGACCGCTTTGTCGCCTGCGACTTCAACGTCAACAGCTCCGAGGCCAACACGCAGGCCTGGAAGGACCGCATCGCGATGGCCGAGTCCACGGGGGAGGACGGCACACCGGGCATCAGGAAGCTGGCAGCCATCACGGTCGAGCGGTGGTTCCACCCGCACAACATGATGGCCAAGATCGACGTCGGGAGCTGGATAGCGGAGATGGTGGCCGACAACGACATCCAGGGGTTCAGGTACGGCTGCCAGGCGCTGTGGGACTACAACATGCGCGGGGACCTCAGGGGGTGCACGGTCCCGGGCCTCCTGGTGGTTGGCGAGGGCGACGGGAAGGGCGCGCTGGTCAAGGCGATGGAGGGCTTCAAGGACAGCGTGGGCGAGAAGGGCGTGGAGCTGAAGATTGTGCCTGATGCAGGACACCTGCCCATGGTCGAGTGCCCAGCGGGATTCTGGGGTGCCATCAGTGGGTTTCTGTGAGAACCCAGCAATCCCTAGGAATTTGGAGAAAGAGAAGACTGTTTGACAAGGTTTGATTTGTGTCATGTGGTCTCAACTTGCAGGCGACGAGAAGGATACAATACACTGAAATGGGCTGGTGATCTCACCAGCAAGATGGCATTTTGCTGTTGGTGCTGCTGCTGCTGCTGCTGCTGCTGCTGCTGCTGCTGCTGCTGTTGTTGTTGCTGCCCTGATGTCCCACTTTGTTACACATCTCAGCGTGGCCATGATCCATCCACACAGCTGCACATCCACACCCTACTACTACTCCCCATCCTCCTCCCCATCCTTGCTGTCATCCTTGCCACAGCACTTTTTGAACTTGCGGCCTGAACCACAGTAGCACTTGGCACCCCTGGACATGGGCGCAAACCCAAAGCTGGCTATCGACTGGGTCTTCTCCTGGGACATCTGGAGCATGAGGGTCCTCGCCTCCTGCTTGAGGGTGAGGTCACAGTCCTGGCTGGTGCAGCAGGCGACGGTCATGATGATGACAAATGGGTCATCGACCTTGTGCAGGTACTAAATGGTTTGAATTTCCGTTAGAGACAGTGCAAATTGAATTCTATCATCACCACCACCACTGCAGCTGTTGCCTATGCATGGCAATTCGGATTTGGTATATATATACATATATGAAAAAAAACCAAAAAAACACTCACCGACATGGGTGTGGCGACAATGGTGCTTGCAGCGTTCGCGCAGGCCTTGGCGGAGCACTTGTCTTCGCAGGCGCCCAGGGCCTCGCCCGCGTGCTTCTTGATGATGGGCCCCATGGTCATCTCGAACATCTTGGGCATCGCAGGGTTCATCATGGCCTCGGTTCCGATGAGGGACTTGGGCACGTCCTCGTGGAAGTCGAGCTGGCGCTTCTCACAGAGAAACTGCATGCGGACGGACTGCTTGGCTGCGGCAGACATCTTGAGAGTTTGGCGAGTTCCCTTCTTTTTTTCTTTCCTTTTTTTTTTTTTTTCTTCTTCTTTCTTTTGTCTTTTGTAGGGTTCCCTTCTTGTTGTGGTGGTGGTGATGGTGTGTGTGTATGTACGTGACAGGAAATTGAGGTGAGGTGAGCTGGCAAGGGAAGAAGGCGGCTGGCTGCTGAGTGTTCTTGGTGCTGATTTTTCTTTTTTTTTCTTTCTTTGGTGCTGATTGATTGCTGATGCTTGCTTGCTTGCTTGCTGATACAAATGCGGGAGGAGGCGTTCTTGGTAATACACACACACAAGAGTCAAGAAGGCGCGGGTTTGAAACTTTGTTCGAGCAAAGGGGGAGGGAAAAACGCGCAACAGTTGTTAATATGTAAAAGAGAAGTGGAAAAAGAGAGAAAAAAAGAAAAAAGAAATGGTTGTGAAACTTTTGATCTGCTGCAAAACAACACAGCGTACACGCTCTTTTGGTCCCTGCTAATAATGATTGTGAGAATGAATAGTCCTGTCTTGAAATGGATGTGAATGGTCAAAGGAAGGGGGGCGGAAGTGGTTCGAGACTCGAGACTGGGGAGAGAGAAAGAGTGAGAAAGGTTCCTCCTGGGCGTGAGTAAGGAGAAGCAGCAAGCAGCAGCAGCAGCAGCAGCAGCAGCAGCAGGGATGGTTGGGGAGGCCAGAGTGGAGGCTCGGGACCCCGCCGCCACAGCCTGAATCCTTTAGCTAAGCTGACTATGGAGTAGTTTGACGGCCCTGTTTCTGATACGTGTCCAAGCTGGACAGGTTGGTTGTACTGTAAACGGCCCCTCCCTTCCCCCTCAGCGAGCCCCCTCGACGAGCCTCCCTAATAGGGGATCAGGTTACCCCAAAATAGGGGTCCAGATCACATGGCCACCCTGTCTCTCAATGGCATTGGGATGTATAGGAATTGGGCCAAGTTTGGGGAGAGAGAGACAGAGAGAGGGAGGGCGAGATGGTTGAGATATGAAAGTGGACGACGACTGATGGAGATTACCAAGCCCCCTTGAAGGCTTGGCTAAGGTTCAGATTAACAACAGACAACACCGTGTATTTGTGCAGCACGGGCACATAACTACATACATGCTAAGTCTCTGACGTGACAAGTCAAGACGCAATTGCATCCCCGGTCCCCAAAAGGACACTCTGGATGATAACAACTTTAGGGGGAAAAAAAGAAAAAAAAGTACCAACACACTGTGAAACTGCTCATCATGCCAGCCTCACTTGTTGCTGAATTGATCATCCTGCTCGCGATTTCTCTCTCTGCCCATGCTTGCACCAGCGTGACAGATGGAATGGGTACCATCTATTACAGCCCAGTATGGCTCCGTGACGGTGTTTCTAGTGTGGATAAGTGTGAGCAACAGGGTCGGTGGTTAGAGGTATTGGTCTTCTGGGGCTCCGTGTCGGGAAAGGTATAAGCATAACTTACTAGATAGCAGATGTGGTAACAGACGGCGAGGCTGGTGATCTCCAGAGAGACATGGCAAGAGTGCCAAACAAAGCCATCCCCAGCCTACTAATTAATACGTAGGTAAGTCGCCACCTTTTCAATGAGCTTTCGGATGCCCGTCTTCTGCTGCGAGGCTGGAGCAGGACAGGACGTAGGTGGAGGAAGATCGGCCTGGGCCTTGATCCCAGCCTCGAGGGCCGCATCGATTCTTTTTCCCAGCTCGCGCTTGTACTCCTCGAGGTCTTCCGGGGCGACTCCATCAGCCTCCGCCTGGCGCTGTATCATGACTGCTCGCCAAAAGGGATTGGAGAGCGACATGATGAGACAATTGACTTCTCAGAACAAAGAAAAGTGTTTTGATGACTTTTCAGGTTGGTTGAAAAAATATCTTCAGCCACAGTAGAAGGACGACGCTTGGAGGCGCCGGCGAGTTGAGAGGGACGGGAGGTCTACCACGGAACTACTAGGGAAATGGAGAGGGGAGGTCCACGGTTGCTAAATACTAATTGAGATATTGACACGTTGGGCCCCCAGTAACGAAAGAAAAATTGTATCACCCGAAGGAGACCTGCTTCTGCAAGCACCTGTCCAGAAACTAAAAAGAATTTGGAACAGCTGAAAATCTTGGAAGCGGCCAGGACCAATCATGGAGAAATCATGGCACAGGGACGATGAAGATCACGGCTTCTCCGTCCGATAACGAATCAAATCAACGATACTATGCTCATGACCATGCCGTCAGAGTAGTATTTATGCATTCCTTTTCGTTGTGCATCGTTACACAGCTTGGGGCTCGTATTGGCCCCCACAGCAGGATAAATGAGCTGGTAGGGCAGAGATTTGCCAGGGCTTCTTTGTGGTTTCATGAGAGCACGCATCTCGAACATGGCTACAGGCAGAATCCGATATCTGAGCTGAATTTGAAGCCTGGGCACCATGTAGGAAGCCACCCTGATCAAGAGAGAAAAAGTCAGAATCAAAGACTTCCTTTCCCACAAGACACTCTTCGAAGGGCCTCCTTGCAAGGTGATCAAGAGTGTGACATCGGAAGTCTATGAAATGGGACTCAAGCCACAATATATTTCCCTGCCGGTCTTCTGCAGCCCTCGAGAGTCTAGATTTAAATCCACGAATCACTGCAATAGTAGCAGCTGGGAACACGAAGACAACGGCCGTACGGTTATAATGCACGGAATATCCTCAGCTGACCGGCGGGCCTCGGGGCACACGACGACGCCTTAGTATGCACCGCAGGCAGGCATCGATGCTTCATATCCCCTCCTCCTCAAGGTTGGTTGCACAGCTCCACAGAGAGCGCTGGTGATGCATATTGGCAATTATGTACAGCAATTTGAATCATTGATAAGAGATTATGAATGTATTGTAGAGAGTCACCGTGTGGCACGATTACTCCTGCTCGTTGGGAGGGAGGAGAGGGTACGCTTCTTGTCGGAGCGCTTCACCAGTTTCCGGTTCTTCGAATCAGATCTAGACCACCTTGGATCGCTTTTGATCGCTCTCTGTATATGAGGCCTGGAGTAATCAGTCTCGTTCAAAGTACTGCTGGCTCTTATTATCTGATAAACTTCCCAGAGACCTGACCTCTTCTGTATCTTCTGCTACCACAGTCACACAGACTATTATGAGTGTCTAGGCTGTGTTTACCACGAGCTTCCCCACCAGCGATTCTTCTGCAAGGCAGCCTGTCTGTTTGCAATGTAATTAGTCATGCAATCGTGTAAGGACCTTTAGAGCAGCCAGCTTGTCAGTCCTCGACCTGGCGAGCGCTGAATTTTGCCCCAAAATTCACTGTGTTGCAGTTGGCAATGAAAACTATGCAATGCGACCACAGCAGAGGGGAAAAAAAGAGTAGTCACATGCGTACTCAGTGGCTACACAGAGAGCACCTAGTGACGCAGACGAAAGATACAGCGAATCGCGTTCCTGATTCCGAGACATGTATTTGCAGGTTGAAAAATAAATAGATAAAAGATGAACCCACTCGAGTTGGGCGATGTGACGGAGGGTCCGGGTGAACGCTATGAGCTGTAGATGATGCCCAATCCCACCAGCGTGGCGTTCGATGGCTCGACGTACTCTCGCCTTGCCCACTCATTGGCTCCTAAATTCCCCCTCTTTTGCTGGCACAAGTGATACATTACAGAAGAGGGAATCGGAAGGGTATGATGGGACACAAATGGATTTGTCAAATGAAACAGAGATTAGCAGATTTGCCCGATCAGCAGCTGGGAGGTGAGGTAATTATTTTTGAGGGGGATAGGCCTTCCTGCTCCCATGTACTGATTTTGATGATTTGGACAAGTCCTGCAGTTGTTTGAAACTATAGAGTCCAGAACCATATAAAGCGTGAGACATTGTGCTCTCTCTCTCTCTCTCAGTATCTCAGCTCAGGACATCTGTCTCAGACTGTAATTTGGCTGAAAGGTCCAGAACCAAATTGACCTCTACGGGGCTATTATTACCTGGAGCCTGGGCTACAAAATGAGAGCATGTCACAACACCTGAGCAGAATATGTGCAAATAGCCTTAAGAGCCATCTGCAATACATTAGTAGATGTATTCCTAGACACCTTTTGCCCCAGTATCGACATCTCCACTTTGCTGCTGCTGTCTAGCGCGATGAGAAGGGAGACATTTGCACTGGCTCAAATCATTACTATGTGGGCTGAGTGACCAAAGTCTGGTGTGCAGAATATGTTCAGGAGATGCCTGGCTCTTCAATTCTCATTCTTGAGTGTGGTGAGACTCTGCTGGAATGGCTATACCCACTTTCGACAGCGAGGCTCACAGCTGTGATCTGTGCGATAGCAGATTCGAGGTGACCAACTTCAGAGGCTCTCACAAGAGTTTTGTTTCCTCATGATATTTCAGCAGAGATAGCTGGGGATCACCATATCTTCAGAAATGAATCTTGGGAGAGACAACCTCACAGCTGAGAGAGCCGAGTGGCATCATCTGGGCAGGTCTCGTCGCATGGGTCAAAATTGTTTTCCTCATCCATCTTGCGAAGATATGATCATGTCAGCAGATTCATTTCATCTTCAAGATGAGAGAATTGCTCGACACTAGAGCATCCTGGTTGTCAGTGTTGGACGATCTCACGAGACGGTCAGACTGATGTGTGACATCCACGGACGCCTGCAGTTGTACTTGGTTACTCAAGTACTCAGTACTTTGGCTCTCCTCCTCCTCCCTCGCCTGGTGTCACTCACTACAAACCGTAGCGTGCGTAAGTACTGTGTACTGTCACAACGTCTGGATACCAGGAGTTGTGCCTGGCAACCACCCCTTACCTTTTGACCGTGATCTCCCTCTCGTCCTTCCAAGGTTATCACTTCGTGATTCTCCATCTTCTTCCGTTGTTTTGCCTGAACTCCTGACATGTCGACACTAGACATCTTCGAACTGGCAAACCGCCTCGCAGCCAACACGACAAAGGCTGAAACCATTGGTCCTTCCCCAGACCGAACCTGACATCGAAGCTGCGCGCCAGGCGGGCATCTACAATTGCCAAGGCCTCGCTAAGGGACTTAATCCGTGTCGGACGGGATCGCCGCCACCGGGCTTAGTTGGTATTGAAGAAATCCCTCGCCCTCTGATCTGGCTCACACCGTTGCACCTGGCGGCGAGGTTGACCTATGCCCAGCTTGTCCATGCGAGGGGCTCTTGCGGTTGGCCAACGTTGCAGCGCATATTCCCCTAGGCCCGTTGTGTGTGGGGGGGAAGGAGGCAAGTCCTAGGAGTGATCGGGAGAGCTAACAGCCTGCAGGACCTTGATGAGGCCGTCATCAGAGGTGTGGAAATACAGAGACCCCAGCGTCGCCAATCGCTGCCCAGTAGACAGACCTACTGTACCAGCAACTTCCTGACGGAACAGCTCATTCATGATGCCCATGTCTACTTCTGCCGCGCGACTTGCCACGACTGGTCCGACGAGATTGGGCACCAGGATTGTCCTTGGCGATGGTGTCATTCCCAGGGACAGGCAAGGAACCAAAACAATAGGAGGCGGTCATGCGTCGCGGTGTCGTTAGCTGGCTGTGTGGGCCAGGATCTTCGAGAAAGCGGGCCCAGGGCCTTTCTGCTTCAATGGCGGTAGACAGCCTGCGCGGGGTCGGGGCTGTTGTGGATCTCTGGAGGCCGAATGGAAGGGCTGCCCGCGGGGTTGATCAGAGGCGGAGATGGTGGCCTGGCCCCGGCATGCTACCTTCTGGTGGCAACTCGCATTCCTCATTTTCGAAGGGGCCAAACGAGGGCACTCGTCCATGACACGCCCAGCCGTGACAGGACCAACCGAACCAAGAACTCAGGGCGGTGAGGTCTCGAAAAACCATGGATCAAGACACACCGGGATCTTGAGTGGCTTGATCAGAGACCACGATGCTATGGGGGGGGATTGGGAAAGGGGAAAGCATCCGGCTGGTCAAGTCTGCCGTGCACAGAAGATGAAGTCATGGCCTGCTGGGCTGGTTGGTCCCGTTACCCGCATTTCCCCGTCTAATTGGGACAAGGGCTCAGACAGCTGCGCGGTGGACCGGCGTGGAAGCATGGGACAGCCTGCACGGCATTTGTTTGACAAGCTGTTGGCAACAATCACATGATGTGGTGCCAGGCCAGACCAGACCAGGCCAGACCAGGCGTCAAGGGTTCGAGAAGGAGAGGAGAAAAGGAAGAAGAACAACAAGAAGGAGGAGACGCAGCAGCAGCAAGACTGGGAATCGGAAGACGGTGAGGCTTTTGTCAGCCGACTTTTCCAGCGCACTATGTGCTCCCTTCAGACGGCGCAGGCCGGCCCCACCCAAAGCTCGACTCCTCGTCGACAGGCGGACCAGGGCACCTGCGGCTCGACGTCATATGCTCACGGTCATTCTGCTGGGTGGGTTGTCGGGTCGCCCGTCAGCAGCAAGGCCTGGCACTGGAGGCCAGGCGGTCGGTCCTCACAAGTTCCTACTAAAGTACGGATGCTATGCAAGTAAGTAATGAATGTCGCAGCGTCATATGGGCCTGGAAATAAGCTTTGGGACATGAGTGCGACGCGGCCACGAGATGACGTCTGCACCAGGACAGGTGTCATGTCCCTATTGTCTGCGTCCTCCTGCCCCCGATCTGCGTCTCAGACGGCTCACTGTGAGCCTCGCAGGCCTCTCGGAGTCATCAGAGAACCGCCGCCCGTCTTATTTGGGCTTGTGTACCCTCGCAGTTCGCCTCTCTGTAAAGGTTTAATACACCGCTGCAATGCCAGCACATCCGGCCAGGCAATGCTGATCCCTCCCTCCTCCATGCTGTATTCTTCCTCTCTCTGTAGGATTTCACTCTACTTCTTCTAGATCGATCGCACAAGCCGTCTCTTCTTCCAACTAACTACCCGCAAAGAACAACAACCCAAACAAGCAAAGCCGCAGGGACCCCTGAATCGCTTCCGAGCCTGGCTGCAGAACCGTTCGCCATTCCTCAACACTACTTGTACAGAATCGACAGTGAGATCGTGGGGGCCTTGTGCTGGGCCTAGTCAGGATCCTGCAGCTTTATTTACCATCAACAGAAGAGGAGGAGGGTCAGTCAGATCTGGGGTCTTGCTCGGCCAGCTCGCTTGAACACTCCCCAACGCCGCCCGTCACAAGCGTCGATCTCCTGTAGCGGGTCAAGCGTGTGCAGGAGGGGGGATCAACAGTCGCGAGCTCGAATCCGGGAGGTTGGGACGCTGGCCAGTAGGGGGCCTGTTTCAATGCTGGATCCTTCATCCTTGCGGGCCAAAACGTCACTTTATTAATCCTCCGCGCACCGCTGTGCCTTTTCTGGCAGCGCCTCTGCACACCATTTTTTCTCTCTGAGCGATCACACCCACCCACACTACTTTCCCCTCCTTCTCTTTTTAACACCCGAGAGTGGCACTTTCTTAAACTTTTGCTGCCCGAGGACACATCCCCGTTCACGTTTCGGCCTCGCTTTTCTGTGTGGCGAAAGGGGAGAAAGAAGAGAGAGAGAGAGAGAGCCACACTTTTTCTGCACCTTGGAACATTTCATCGCTCGTATTGTCCTCCTCATCTGGTCTACGAGCCACTCTTAACCACTATGTGGTCCTACGACAACGGCTCCAGCCGCCGAAGCAGGGACAACCCGCCGAGCTCATCACGCCGTTACTACGGTCCCGTCTACGACCAACCTTATTACGACGACGGCCCGCTGGTATCCTCGTCAGCTCCCCACGATCGGCACCGCCGCAGATCTGTCCCGGTGAACTCAACCTTGGACGATGCGAGACAGCCGCGGCGCGCCACAGTCATCGCATCAGACGACGGCTTTGACAAGCCTTTCGGGAGAAGTGGCCTGGGCGGCGACCCTTACGGCGGAATTGCTTCCCGTCATGATGTCGAGACCAAGACGAGCGACAGGAACAGGCAGTTCAGAGACAAGCGCGGGACATACGAGACGGACGAGGGCCAGAGCCTGAGGAGGGCAAAGAGCTACAGCCCTCACAGGGCAGCAAGGCAGGCAGAGGCCGCCGCGGCTGCCGCCCCACGGCGAGTCTCACCAGAGGCAGCGCCGAAATCAACATCAGGAGGAGGTTGGCAGGAAGCCGACTACGCGGCCCCGGCCCGCCGGTCATCGACAAGAAAGGGCAGGGACCAGCAGCAGCAGCAGCAGTACTACGACGAGGAGCCATGGGCTAAGTACGGCAAGCCCCAAGACCGTACCAGGACCGCCTACGACTTTGGCGGCGGGGCCGTCGGAGGAGGGACTGCACCGACGACGAGGGACTACCCGGCATACAAGTCGGCGCCGCCCCCCGTGACCTCTTCCAAGGGGGCCGCCCCAGAGGAGAAGGCCAGCAGCAAGCACTCGCGAGGCAGAGACAAGCCCTACTACCAAGACCTTGGTCCTTCTTATGCGGAGGCCGAGCCGCCCCGCCATCGAGGCCGCCGCAGCAGGTATGCCGAGGACACTAGGCCCGGCTATGAGGATGATGGGTACGCCCCCAGGTCATCACGAGCCAAGCACAGGCCTGCGCCTGCGGCGGGTGACTTGGACGACCCCTACGCGTCGGCACCGCGACCGCGCCACCGCCAGAGCGTGCCGCCACAGGCCCGTTCGCGCTACGAGGACCCCTCGGAGGATCCATATGCTGCACCGCGGCGGCGGGCGACCTCGGCCAGCCACCATGGCGCGTACGGCGGCTACAGCAGCAACATCGACGCCAGGGACAGACGGTACCAGGACGACGACGGGTATGGCTCGGCAAGGGGCGGCGGCAGCAGCAGCAGCCCGTACGGTGCGGCGGGGGCGGCGGCGCAGGGTGGTGGTGGTGGTGGGCCCGGCGGCCCCAGGAAGAAGGAGAAGAGCAAGCAGATTGGCAAGCAGGCCGGCAAGCTGTTCATGACGCACGCGTTCCCCGTCATCAAGCAGGAGGCGGTGCCGTTCCTGACCAAGGCGGCTCAGGCATACTTTGAGTCGTCGAGGAAGTGATGGGGAGAGTGAAGGGAATATTAGGGTGATGATGTTTTGAGATGGAAAAGACTGAGAGATGGACGGAATGCGACAATGAAATGATGATGATTTTTTCTTCTCCGTCTTTTCTTTTTGACACGGCACGGCTTTGGAAAAATGGCATTTCAAACGTCAACAACGGAAGGGATCTGATTTTGGGGTCGACGGCGCACTTGAGAAGACTTTTTGGGTCCCTGTCTTGTTTCGGCGCGACCAATGCCGGCAACACGAAGTCACGAGAATGCATACACCTTTTGAGACTGACAGACTGTTGGCGTGGAATGCAACAGGGGCAGGATGACAGGAGGGAATATACTTGACTGTATGATGGAGAAGAGAGGGGAGAATGCTCAATTATCCCATGTATATACGTCAGATCTACTCTCAGTATTCTTGTACAAGTAACAATGATAACGCATTTCAGTAGAAGAAATAGTTCGGATCTCGGCCTACACGAACGTGGAGTACGGTAGCAGCATATACGAGTGTTCTCCTCACCACCCTCCGCGTTTAGGATAATTAATGACAAATAATTGGGGCTTCAAGCCTAATGATACATTGAATGTGACTCTCTTCCTGGGAGCTTGCTACATGACAGAAAATATAGACAGCCACAGAGATACAAGACGACCTAGTCATTATCCTCCCCTCTCGGCCACAAACAAGGGAGCATGCTCTTTGTCTCTAGTTTATAAATTGTCTCTGCCTCAACTACTGCCGGCATCAGCCCCATTACAAGCAGCGGCCCTTCTACAGGTCGGGGGTGTGTAGCTTCTCTTCTCGTCAAGAAAGATGTGGTTTTCTACCACTATCATCACGAAGAGACAGGGACAGGCCAGCCGGTGCTCCATGATAGCTCATTCCAGCCAAACTGGTAGTCCGCATCGGCCAGACCAATGCTCGTGTCCGCTGTTTATTTTGATTCACAAATCACGGGTCAGCTAATTTTATTTCTGTTTTCTTCTCTTTTTTTTTTTTGTCTTCTCGAAGAAAGGGAGAGAAATCATGACAAACAGAGAGACAAAGACTCACCATAGTGATAGTAAAGAACTGCACCGTCATAGTCTGAGTCCACAAGCAAGCCCTGCCCGCCAGGCCCATAGACGGTGCCGTGACTGGCCAGCACCATAGTGCCGCCGCTCTCGGTACAGTCGACGCCGTTGGCATCGACATAGGGGCCCGAGATGCTGGTGCTCCTGCAGACGCGGATGGAGTACTCCTCGCCCGAGGCGGGCAGGTCCGTGTCGTAGCCGCAGCAGGCGCCCGCGCTGAAGAAGAGGTAGTAGTAGCCCGTCGAGCCGCGCAGGTAGATGAAGCTGGCCTCCTCGGCGTGGTCGGACGACGAGTTGTAGGCGATGTTGTACGAGGAGCCGGACGAGGAGGTTGGCGGGTTGGTCATGGCTACCTCGTAGATGTCGTCCCAGAAGGAGCCGAAGGTCATGTAGTAGGTGCCGTCTGCGGCCTCGACGACGGTGGGGTCGATGGCGTTGTCTGGGAACCAAGGTTATGGTATGTCAGTATCCTTGACTGTCTTTTTTTCTTGTCCTCCTTCTCCCTTCCCTTGTTTCTTCTTTTTTTTTTTTTTTCCCTTCTTCTTCTCTTTATTGTATTTTACAAAAAGGGGATGGCACTGTCTCTAATCTGGCTTACAAGATTTAGATGAGGAAGACGAGACGCCTGTGGAACCGTGGTCTGTCCAGGACCCATACTCCATCGTTGAGGACGTCGCGTAGCCGATGGCCGAGTCCTGGGAGCCGAATTCGCTGACGGCATAGTACATGTAGTACGTGCTGCCAACCAGGAGCACCATAGGAGCCTAGAAAAAGAAAGGAAGGGAAATGCATGGTCAGTTTCTATCTAGCTCTGATAGCTGGCTTGGGTCATGATTTATTGCATTAATTAGTGGATAAATGGAAATCACATAAGAAAAGAAATAAAAAAAATACATACCCAGAGGTCCGTGTTCCCAGTCAGGTCAATAGAGCTCCCATCAGGCAGTGCATAGCCCTCATACGTCCAGGACCCTGAGAGCGAAGAGGCAGTGTATATACCGATGCCGCCGCCGGTCGAGAAGCGGAAGTAGGTGCCGTCCGACCTCTTGACGACGGACGGATCGTGCGTCCAGCAGTCGCCGCTGCAGGCACCTGGGTCCGGGTACGACCCACGCACCAGGCCGGGCAGCAGGGCGGCGAGGCACAGCAGGGCCAGGGATGACAGGCCCCCGGTAAGGTGGCTCAGGATCATCATGGTATTAGACGATCTCGGATCTTGCCGCGGGTAAAAATAAAGGGAATGGAGGGAAGGGGATATATTATTAGGTGCAGAGGGATCTACGGCGACGACGACACCTTTTTCCTCTCTCCTCCAACCAACTTTCCATCGACGATGATCTGGTCTGCGACTGCATCATCATTATATTCAGATTTGTTCGACCTGTCACCCAGAGAGACCTCGACGATGCGGCGCTGGGCCGTGGTTGATTGGTGGGATCCTAGACTTCTCTGGTGACCAAGTCAATATCATGTCTAATCTGGAATGCGGAGGACGGTGCCTCCATTGTTCTTCCCTTTTCCGCATGCTTCTCTGTTATACACACTTGGTACCCGCAATTTAAGAATAATACTAATAATACTCACGATACGTATCGAGTATGCCACTCAGCTGGTGGAAGGGGCCCCCGGAGAATGGTCACGGGGGCCAAGCCCTGCACGGCCCAAAGGGGCAGGTCATGTGCTGAGTGGGCATAAGCGCGAGGAATAATACATGCCGTGCGTCGTTCAGTGGTGCAAGTCCAGGTCGACTGCATCCAAATGCCGACGTCTGGGTGAGTGGGTCGGGCCCCTCCCCTTCCTATATAACGGATGGGAACGTTACTCCCGGTTGCCAAATGGCCTAGGAGAGAAAGGTGTAGCTTACTTACATAGACATTAGTAGTGCAGACAATTCTGACTGACGGGAATACTTCACACCTTTTTTTTTTTCTGTTCCCCTGCCTTGCTTTTTCTAAACCCTCTCTCCCCGGCCCCCCTCTCAGGCCTGCTGACTCGTTGTTTGCTGACTTGTGTGGTTAAGTTCGTGACCCCAAATCCATCGAACCGCACCAATGAGCGAAGTTCTGCACAGGTCATCGGATCTATTCAAACAGAGATGAAGGGGGAGGAAACAATTCCATATCAAAGAACCGAGGGGGAAGGACAATAAGAGAAGCAAGAAGTGGCTTGTGAGAGATGGAATATTATTAGAGCGCATCTAAAAAAAAAAAAAAAAGAAAAGAAAAGAAAAAGAGCCCGTACGCTAATGAATTACAGCGTCAGGTTAGCGAAGCTATTGATTATTTATCCTGATCGATAGACCGAGACTTACAAAGAACCCCCAGTCACCAGCTTGCGTTTGTATTTCTCGAATCAATCATGATATTTCTTAAAAATCGTCGTAAAGTCGTAAGGTCATCCATGAGCGTTGTCAACATCCAAGTTTGCTTGCCCTTTCTTTCGTAATCAAGGCGCCCTTTGTAGGTGGTACTACAACACCCAGCCCACCCGATTGGGCACCCCAAATTGGCTCTCATTCGCCGTTCACATGTCCAACCCGTACAGAGTTCCCAACCCGTGGCTCCGGCGGAGCGTTTTGTACACGGTTCTCGTGCTTAGTTGACCCGAATTGGGCATGGGGTCATACCGCCCCCTTTTCCCAACAAACCGACCGCCTTCCCAACCAGAGGAAAGAAGTAAAAGAAAGGAAAAAAGAAAACGAAGAGGAAACCCAGAAAAAAAAGGGGGGAAAGAAAAAGGACTTTCAATACTGCACTCGAGTTGCGCAATAAGCCGAATGGCTCACACTGACAAGGTCAAACCTCGTCTCCCTCTTCCTTGATTCGTTCGGCTATTCAGCAAACAACCCCTATCTCAGTGACCATTGCGGCTGGGCGCCACACCGCGGCCTCGGACACCGAGTGAGCCACCGCCGCTGTGTCCATGGTCGAATCTGTTGAGCTCTGACAAGAGCGCGCAGGCTGCCACCACCCTGAAGCTCTGCATGTTCTCATATCTGGACCCGCCCAGGGTGTCTGACCTGTCGATGCCGACGTAGACACACGCGAGGCACAGGTGCAGGTTGTCGTGCTCTGTCTCGTACCCCGTCAGCGGCGTGTCTGGGTCACGCGGCACCTTTCTCATCAGGTCTGTGATCCAGTCACAGATGCGCTCGAACTCGTCCCTGAGCTTGATGCTCTGGTCCCGCTGGCGGTGCGTCTGGACGCCAGACTTGTTGAGGATGTTTCCGATGAACACCTCCAGCTCTGTTATCGGGTTGATGGGGTGCTCCGAGTATTGGTTCATGGCGTCGGAAACGGCAACTTCGTACCAGCCGCGGATCTCCCGGGCCGTCGTCATGTGGAAGCGCCAGTCCTCCGGCTGGCCGACGATAGCTTGGTAGCGGGGACGAACGGCGTTGAGGAAATCAGTCCAGAACGGGCCGCCGTGCAGCCGGATCTTTGACTTGATATCCTCCTGCCAGATCTTATTCTCGTCGACTGCGCGGTACAGCCGACCGAGTATCTTGTCCGACTTGTAATACTGGTGGCGTTGGGGAGAGAACTGATCCTCTTCCTCGTCGGCCGCGGGCTGGAGGATGTAATCGTCGAGGCTGATGTCCACTTTGTCTACGACGTGGACGTCTGGTCCAAGAGCGAAAAAGTCGGGCCTGTATCTGCTTGCTCTCGGCAGCTGCTTGAGGTCCACCGGGATGCCTGTCTTGGAGTAGTCGACAGCCGTCGAGTGAAGCCGGGCCAGCTTCAGACAGTCTTCATCCAGGGTCCCGCTCTCTCGCTGGTCTGCCAAGATCAAATGTCTTGTCGCAATGACACCAAGGTGGTCTGACTTCATAAATTCAATAAAGAAACCGGCCATATCCTCCTTGGTCACTGCGCGATCCAGGTTGACTGGTGCCACACGTGGATAGTCCGCTGGATCAATGACTCTCTTGGGCGTCGCTCGTTGGTCCCAGATGACATTATAGATATCACCGTCCAGGTCGCCGCCAGACAGCTGCGAGGGGAGATCGCGGACGCCGTGTTGACTGAAGACAACGACATTCATGTGGTCCCGCAGAGGATGGCCCTTCGGCGGAGTAGCGAGCAGCGGCAATTGTATGTCACCTGGGTGGAGAGCCGGAGACCGAGTAACAAGCACACGGCCTTGGGTCGGGGGTGGAGGAAACCGCCCTCCACAGGTATCGTAGGTGACGTAGACCTCGCCCTCCTTCAGAAAGCCAGTCTCGTCCATGACCCCAAAGAGGGTGATGCCGTTCTCGATGGGGATCCGAGCCTTGTGCTTTAGGAGGCGCAGCTCCCGCAGCACAACCGCCTCGACCACCGAGCACATGAAGCGGTCGCTGCGACAGTCGATTCCCATATTGGCTGCCTGTCGGAACAGGCGGTGAAAGCGGATGCTCTCCGCGACGTTGTTGTGCTTCAAGAAGTCTGCGACGTGGTGCGGGTCAGCCATCGCCTCTCTGATCCGCCTCAGCTCTATGTTCTGCATTGCGAGGAACCAGGCTGGATCGACACCCATGTCTTCTAAGATCTTGATCATCTGGCGGTTCAGCACGAGCGGGATCGGCTTGGACGCCATGTCGCAGATCTCGAGGATGTTGTCGTCGTCGCTCGGAAATTTCTTCATGGATGGTCTGAATCGGATGACCGACCCATCATCACTGGTGCTATCCAATGCCAGCATGCCCTTGATGCCTCGGTAGCGTATTTGATATGCCGTCGGGGCTGCTTTTTCTGAGGCAGGACGTCCCAGATGATGTAGTTGACATCCCATGAAAACGTGCCAACGCCATCGCTGAAGACGCGGGTGCCATCCTTCGATACCACGTCATCTATCATCTCGACTTGTATGTTGTGCTCATCGAGGGAGATGGAGAACGGAGTCTCGGAAAAGGCCTGGCCGATACGAGCAGCACACCGCGCCGGAGAGCGAATCTTAGAGAAGTCACCTAGCTCCTCGAGGATGGAGAAATATGTCTGAAGCCTTCCGTGGTTATTGAACGCCGCGGAAAACTAGCCAAGTGGTCAGTCTCACATAAACGTCAGTTGAAAATGTTGTAGTGAATATATAAAGGCTCACCCAAGCGCTGTGCGATCTCAAGGAAGAATGCGAGAACGCCAGGAAACCGAAGACCCGTCCCGCAATCTGGATGCCTTCGCTGAGGACACGTTTGAACCTGTTCCAGACCTCATCGAGGCTGGTCTTGGCGTTGTAGAAGAGGTCCTGGCCATTCTCATCGCAGAACTGCACCCGGAGGAAGTACTCGTGGTAGCCGGGGTACTTGCGGAGGATGCGGTTCTTGGCCTCAAGCTCTGGACCGTGCAGTGTGGTCCTGGTAGGCGTCACAGTGGCTCTGTAGATTGAGACCATATTCCGAGTAGATGCCAAAAGTGCTGGCTGCATGCTGACGTTTCGGCGGAATTCCTGGTCCTTCTTCATCAGAAGGGCAATGATGGCTTTCGCCTTGAACTGGGACGGATCGCCGTGGGGCCGGGGCCAGTCGATCTCCTTGAACAGCATCTTCATGGCGTCTACCGAGATAGGTCGCCTTCCGGCATGTCGGTCTGATTTGAATTTGCGCAGCAGCTCCTGCAGGAGCATCAGAACGGACTTGGGATGGAGGTACGCGTTGGATGCCAGAGCCTGCAACTGGAAGAGGATGCCGTAGGGCAGACTTTTGACTCGCTCCTCGTGCGCGAGATCAGAAATGAGGGCAGCCATGACTTGTCTCGAGGACGGTTCCAGTGGTGACGGCCTATATGTGGTCAATGCGAAGCGCACAAAGGGCACAACGTGGTGATTCTCGAGCATTCTCATGCGTTTATGCAAATCTGGGCCTGTGGCTTGGAATTGATACACGAGACAGTGCCCCACTATCGTGGCATGCTCCTTGTTCAGGCTGCAGATGCGCGTCCGTGTAGGCTCGTTGTTACCGCTGGGGCCGTTCACCAGAGACATGGCGCCTATCAGTTTGTGGAGTTCTCTCATATCGGGACTGGCCAGAGTATCTTCATCTTGGCCAATCTGACGAAAGAAGCATGGCTCCTCGGACAGAGTCAGAGTTAAGGTGTGGCCCGAGGAGCAGATGAGGCTGACGATTGTATCGAGTGAGATCTTGATGATGTGATTGCTCTTGAGCTTGACGAGCAGCGTGCGCTTGGTGAACTTTGCCGTCCCGGTGTCTCTGAACTCGACCTCGGGGATGAAGACGAGCTTCTTGTCTTTGTCGAAGATGTTGTATCCGCAGCTGAGGGAAACGAGATTGAAGACCTCGGGAGAGCCCTCCTCGACGATCTTGCGCGTGGGGTTCGCTTTCTCCTCGGCAGTGTACTGCAGAGCTCTGAGGGTGATGGGATTGGGCTGTCCAGCAACGGCCTGCGTGCCGTTGGGGTTTTTGCTGAGCGAGCAAAAGATGTCGTTACCAACCAACTGTAGTCTGGCTCGACGTCGAGGTCGCTGGTTGCGTGCTGTGGATCTGAAGGGAGAGGCTGTTGATCCAGCGACTGGGCCGTTGGTTGAACCCGAGACGGAGTTTCGGCCAGATCTGGCAGCGTTGGAGGTTCGCGGTCCACCTTGCGGAGTTGTAGGCTGCATGAGCTGCTCTCCGTGGTGCTTCATGAATGTCTGGCCGTGTGTCCGCTCGAGAAAGGTGATGTTCGCCCACTTCTGCTTCTTGTACTTCTCACACACGAAGGCGTCGGGGGATCCCCAGCTTGGCCATGACGGGCTCAAGGTTCTTCTTGAGGGCCTCATCCGGCAGGAACTCGGACAGACCTTGAATGTGAACCTCCATCTTGCCATGCCAGAAAAGTGATTGTCTCTGGAATGCAATGAGGATGATCGGGGCTCAGAAGGGCTGTGCGTGTGTTGTAAATACACCATCAAGTTCGTCCGGATCCGCCAGGGGAATAGGATGAAGCGCGAGGGGACTAGTTGAGGAGGGGCTATAAGAGAGTTAAGAGCTGACGACAGTGGTCCTGAGCATCTGAGGAGCATAGATGGAAGAGGAAAGGATGGGAGGATATGGTCTCAAGGGTGAAGAAGATTGCAGGTCAAGGGAAAGGGAGACAAGGAGAGCTCCAGATGAGGGCAAAAAGACCTTGAAGGTCAGGGAGGAGGTGCTGAAATGGAGGGGCAGCTGCAGCCCCACTGTCCACAGGGTCCTCCCGGTGGTCCTTACAGGGTCCCTGGACACTAAGTAGTGCCCGCTCTCACTGCCCCTGTCCTGCCTCTAGCTCATGCGCGAGGCCCCCAGCACACAGCTCGCATCCCTGTCTGTGATCATGTAAGCATCAGGATCAAAAGCAACGTCAGCAACCCTCCCTGGTTGGTTCATCCCTTGTTTGCATTGGTGTAGTGATGCATACTTTTCTTCCATGTCTCTCCTCTGCCATCATCCTGTCAACCTCCCTCCGTGGTACTTATTTCATCTTCTGCTGCTCAATTGGTCATGTTTTAGATGATAAGTAATAAATGATTTGCCTAGCACAACTGCCTGGAAACATCTTCCTCATACCACCCAGCACGGCAGATGATGGCTTGCCATCTTGACTTCCGCCATAAAGGGCAGGTCTAGTCATTCGGAAGATGACAAGATTCTAGCATACTAACAGAGTCGTATTTCCCATGTTTACTGTATATTTACCAGTTTGTCTCTGCGCGTTTGACGGGTGGTTTCGCGCCATCTAGTTGCTGTATTCTATATTGAAGGATCCTGAGCAACTATCATCATCAATCAAAATATCAATCACTTGGAAAAAGGGGTGTGAGAATCGTGAGATGATTCAAGGCTCTAATCAAGATGATTCTAGTTTAGGAACTCGAACGCGATGTTGGTACATAGATGTGGCAGCCTTCTACGGTCATATTGTCAATTGCTCACGACTTCTCAGGCCACCAGCCCTTTTCCAATCGTACAGTCCATCGCGAGGGCAATCGAGCAGATTTGCCGTCCCGATCCTGTTGACATCGAACGATTGCGCCTTGGAGATCCCACTGCTAGCAAAGTCGACAAGTCAGAAGTAACATGGCTCCGTTCATTGGCCCACAGTACGTAAGTTTCGTCTTTGGTCCTGTATCCTGCCTTGGGTGGTTTGAGGCCAAAAGGGCCAGGATGATGGCATAGGTATCGTCACGGACAGAAAATGCTCTGGCCGAGGTCATGGCGGGCTGGGCACGAGGCTCAGGGTCTCGCAGAATCAACGACAAGCTGTGAGAATGTTCCATCGCCTCATGACAGAGGCTAGAAACAGCGAACAGGGCAACACGGTTAGAAGACTCTACCAAGAAGATGGTTTATTCTGTAATTACAATTTTACTTGGCCCCCAGCACGCATGCAGAAGCAGCCGACTTTGGTTTGTCTCGTACCTCTCAATGTTACAGAACGAGGATGGAAATTACAGGGCTAACATGTTCCTATCCAATATTCGGGAGATGTTGTCGATCGTCTATGCGTGAATACATACTCTCTTCATTAGGGAATGTACTCATGGTCATCTCTATGTAGGGACTCGGGAGGGTGCAAAGCGTAGAGGTGTAAATAAAAAATACCAGGAAATGATGATGATAAACAAAGTCCTCATGGAAGAAAAGAGTGATCCATACGAAGACATTTTCCCCCAGCATTCGATCCGGCTAGGATACTTCGGGGCGAGTTGCACAGTCTTCGCTGCCTTCGAATTGATGGACCGTTCAAATAATATAGATTTCTATGCAAAACAACAACGCCTGTACGCGTAGCAGACGTGCGTAGGGTAGAAAAATGGTACTAGTGCGATAATCTATTAGACTGCTGCCAGATGCAGTATCAACAGTAGTTGTGGCCCATGCGCAGCCTGCGATGTGCTGGGAATAGACTGATCTGTTTACTTGGACCGCGTCTGCCCCTATCACGTCTGCCTTTTTAGACCCAGCCTGAGTTTTTTCCACCCCCTCCTCCTTTCTGTTCTCCTTTCTGCCCTCCTCCTCCACCACCACCATCACAACAACAACAACAACGACGACGACGACGACGACACCTCCTCGCCCTCCTCCCAGGTAAGCCAAGCTGCGAAGACTTCAAATACATTAATTCTTTTGATGAACATCATCAAGTAGACTGTGTATGGATTCTTTATCGAGAACAGTCCTTGTTGATGCACCTGCATCCCCCTCTCGGCACGCACATACTTGCCCCCTCCTCCCTCCTCCCAACCCCAAGACACAACTTCCCAAGCCACACCATCCCATTGTGCCCATTCAATCATTCACAGCATCCTGCCTTCCCATCCCCATCAGAATCACCATACTCAGATACATTGGAACCCTTTGTTAGGGCTTCAGCATTTGGCATGTGAAGTCACCTCTGCCCGGAGTTGGTCCAGTGGCCCAGTGGCCCAAAGTAAACATTTCTGGCTTTGATCATGTTTGAATATCTTCTGTTGCTTGCTTGCTATCACAAAGAAAATACTGGCTGACATGTCGAGAGAACAGATCACATAATGTCTCGCCGTGGTGGCAAGAGGGTCCACCAGAGGTCCTCTTCGGAGGACCTGTCGTTTGGGGGTGGTGACCGGCCTGGTCACCACCCCAAGAAGCAGCTCAAGGCCGACTGTTATCGGCCTTGTCGGGATGGTAAGTATCCTTCCTCCATGCAAAACTTTACAGCCTCAGACCAAGCCAATGCTCAGAGGAGAGACAATGTTTTGTTATTAGCTGACACGTAATCCAGGAGAGCGTGCCCAGGCCAGCGCCTCTTCCTCTCGTCGGGGTGGCCCAGCCACAGCCACCACCACCACCAGCAGCAAGTGAGTTCAACTGTCAACAAACAAACAAACCTAGCACCCTCCACCCTCCACCCTCCACCCTCTCCATCCCACCTACATCCTCTCCACCTGCTAACCAACACACTCGCACCCAAATCAAGGCTCGTCGGCCCGGATGGCCGTTTCACGGGGGCAGGCCGGTCCACAGGACCGAACCCTCGCCAACTGGGTGAGGGAGTGGGCCGGCCTGCACCCCGGTTATACCGGGGCCATCACCCCGTTCCGCGCTGCCGCCCGCAGCCAAGTCGAGGCCGACCGCTTCGACGAGGAGGTCCTCCAGGCGGCCGACGCGCTCCACATAGTGAGCGCGTCTCAGATGCGCCGCCTGGAGGACGAGCGCAAGTCTGTGCTGCCGGCCCTCCGGGCCTTGTCTTTTCCCCATTTTTACTCTGGGGATGCCTCCACCATCGTGGAGTGCATGCGTCGCGGCCTCGTGACGTATTTCTACTTCATCCACTGCGTGCCGGAGCTGTGGTGCAAGTACGCCGACAACACGCCGGCCAAGAACCGGTTCCTGGACCAGGTTGTCGCACTCCTGTTCAAGGTGTGCAAGACCGTCGACCAGAACCCCGCCGCCTCCTCCTCCTACTCCTACTCCTCTTCCTCCTCCTCCAAGGGCGTGCGTGTGAGCTCCAAGGACCTCCTCGCCCTGACACAGTACCTGTGCGAGCCGAGCCCTCTGTTCCTCCCCCTCTACGAGCCCCAGACCGCGACCGAGGAGATCCCGACCGTCAAGCTGCTGCTCGACTCCATCAAGGAGATCTGGGAGAACAAGGCGCCGCCCAAGGACTACCAAGTCCTGCCCAAGGATCCCATGACCGGCGGATGGCTGGTCGAGACCACGTCGAGGCTGCTGCGCTCCTGCGAGGTCAATCTCAGCTGGACCGAGGCCGAGGCCCGCAAGCTGCCCGATGCGCCCAAGCATCGTCGCCGGGATGATGTCGTCAAGTTCCATTCCGCCGTGATCAACAACAGTAAGTACTTAACCCATTGTACAAAGCATGGTTGGTGACACGGTTTCTGATTACTAACTTTTGCTTCTTCTTTTAGAGCAGCAGAAAGGCGTGAAGCATGCTGGTAAGAAATCCGAGCGAAACAAACAGTCGAGAGTGTTGATGCGTCACGGTTTCAGAGCGGGCCTTTTGGGGCATGAATAGAGAAGACTGACTGACACATGTCTCCACCATTATAGACGAGGTCCGAGAGTTCTACCTGTGGGTCGACGCGAAGAGCCAGGAGTGGAAGATCGAGGCGCAGCGAGAGCTAGAGGAAGAACAGGCCGTCGAGAAGCAGCAGAACGAAGCCGGAGACCGACCGACAGAGGCCCAGGGCGCAAAGAAGCCAGAGAACCTGGAGCTCATGCGTACCATGAAGCCCATCCGTGACCAGCCCCAGAAGAAGAGGGTCCTCCCATCGACGCCCGAGAAGAAGTCCTGGACGGCAGCCCGCAGCATTTCGCCTCTCGGCCAAGTTTCTTCGTCTCGACCCAGCAGGGCTGTACAGGCCGACGACTCCCCTACCCCGCGACCTGCGTCTGAGGCTTCTCCCAGCGCTCCCAGCTCAGCACCGAGGGTTGTCGAGAATGCTCGCACCATGGGCCTGGAGGAGTTCCGCCGAGCCAAGGAGCAGTACGAGACCCTCATGGAGAAGTAAGGTTTTCCCCGGACGCCTACGCCTGCCCTCCTGCCCTTCGCCCCCGCCAAATCATACAGATTAGAGAGGCACCTGCACGAGAGAACGAACAGGTCAGATGGTGGCACAACCGATGTCGCCACCTACCATGTCTGAGTATCTGCGACCCGCACGTTATTAGATTGGAGTTTCGGCGTCAAAGTTGTTTTATTATGGCCTTGACAGATTCTACGAGGTTTTGTTTCGACAATCGGCCACCTGCACTGTTATTGAAGATTGTGGTTTTGATGGGAAAGGTTCTTTTGTTCTTCGAGAATTGTTTGGAATTTGGCCAGCCACCTACATGGATCTGTGGTCTCTCGGCTGTGGAAGTTCTTGTGTGGCATTGGCAGATCTGGTCAAGAGGTTTTCTTTCTTTTTTTTTTTTTTTTTTTTTCTCTTTCTCCTCTTTTCGTTATTGTGTACGAGATTTGGCCTTGACAGTCAGGCGTTCAGGTATCAGGGCATCATGGGCCCAAGCATGGTTGTGGCGTGTCATGGTTGCCTAACCCGGAGGCTTGGTCTGATGAGATTATTTGTTGGGATTACGGATTGTTCTGTTGACCTTGGGAGTTCAACACCGTTATGAGATGCCTGAATGATTACAACAGTGCACGTGGACAAGCACCGTCAACAAGTCCAAAACCCTGCTACCTGCGTACCATTTCAAGTGCTGTACTGTGTCCTTACCTGCGAGGCTCCTGATGAGGGACGTTGGACATCTGACTCCAAGATCATGGTGAAGACGTGTTCCTCCAGGACAGGTACTTTGCTCTCTCGATCCAAGATATCTTGGCAATATTAAGATGTAAAAAGAAGAGAATGGAGGTTTCTTTTGCCGCCAACACCGTCTTGACAACGACAGCCAACTAATAATACAGACCAACTCCATGACAGTAACAAAACAAAAAGAGCAGGCAGCCCTTACTATGAAACAAGCCCCAAGATATCCCCAATCCCGGCAATCATATCAAACCTCGACTTCTGCTTTTCCCTCTTCTCGCGATGCCTCTCCTCCCTCACATACACACACACAGCCGTAAAAACAAGGAGACCATACCAGTCTACTCCTCCCTCCTCCTTCTTTCCCCTCACCCACCCTTCGCCCGAGCTGTACACCTCCAAGATCCCAAACTCCGTTGCCCCGCCGCCGCCGCCGCTCCCAGCAAATCGCGCAAGGACACTCGCGTTATTGTTACCATTACCATCACCACCGCCATTGTAGCCCCCTCTCTATTTCCCTCAAGCCTCAACCGCCTGTCGGCGTTCATGACGCCACCGTGAAGACCGCCAGCATCGTGAACCCACCGCAGCCACCGCTGTCCTCCAACCCCACCACCTAGCCACCCTTCCGCCGCCGACAGTTCGTACCTAGCACTACTCCCATGGCCACCATGTGAGATATCAAGCCTGCTGCTGCTGGTACTAATATTATTGTCATCATCACCACTGCCCGTCCCAACAACAACACAATCCAAGAATTTCCCCGAGGACACCTGCACCAGGCAGTGGCCCACAACCGCCCCCGTCTTCTTCGCCCTGGCGCAGAGCTCGATGCTGTCGCGGAGGGCCGACTTGGGCCGCGTGAGGTCGATGAGGTAGGTCTCGTGGTCTGGGGAGGCGGGCGTCGCGGTCAGGGGGCCGGCGAGGGACTGGGTGATGTGGTATGTGGCTCTGGGGGGTGGTGGTGGAGGGGTTCGGGCTTGGTTCTTGTTCTTGTCGTCGTCGTGGTGTAAGAAGCCCATGTTTGTTTTTGTTTTTGTAGTACTTGGTAAATTGCTTGGCCTTGTTTGGAAACTGGGAGAGGTTGTTGTACAGGGTCCTACTCTGAAATTCTCTGACTGATACGAAAACGCTTTATGGATGTTGATTGCACAATGATAGACAGTAGACGGTGGTAATAGAAAGTTTCGCTGGAGAAGAGAGTATATTTAAACGACAAAATAGAAAAGAGGAAAAAGAATTAGATATATAGAACTTTCAAAAGATGGAGGCTGTTCTGTGGGTATGATTAAGACAACAGGCAGAATTGTTCCCTGCTTACTATGTACCGCTCCTGTGACGTTATGCTACCGATTGTGTGCATGATCTACCTTGGGAGAAGGATTCGAATACCTATCATCACAAGGCTATATCTTATTTGTGTGGTCGAGATGGCACACCAGCAACAGGGGGGACTTACCACGGTACCTCTTACTGATCAGCCACGCCGACCTGTAGCTGGCTGACAGTAACAACCGTCGCTGACTGATGCCCATCAGCTGAAGTTAACCGCATGGAAAAAGTAAGCAGTAGGAGGGATTTTTGTAATGAGGCTCTACCAAATAGACTTGCTCTATTCATCATCCCAAGCAAAAACAACAACCTCTTCTCTCCTCAAGTCGAAGATATATACGGACTACACACACTTCTACACAGCAACAAGAAAAAGAAGAGGTTTGTGCTTTTGCGATTGGATGCCACCCAAGCGTTTAATGTACATTATAGCCGTCCCGTACAAAGTTTCCGCCACAATATCTATCATTGGCAGGATCCTCTTTTCTTGTATCAACCGCTTGTCAAGTGGCTTGTCCAACATGTCCCGCGGAGAGATGGAATATACACACATATCCACTCATCCACACACCTGCACGATACTTATCAACAGCGGTATTCGTGACAGGCCTCTTTCCCAAAAGCCAAGGAACCCTAGCCTTTGGGGATCTTTATCTCCACTTCCTTTTTTTCTTCTCTGTTTTTCTTCCTTTTTTTCCCCTCCGGCTACGAAAATTCCTCATCTGTCCCCCTCCCCTAGCTAGGGAAGATCCCCAGCCCGTCCACAGCTGCAATCAAACCCCTCAGACTCGTGTCGGTGTGTTTCGGCGGGGTCGGAGGCGAAGGCGACGTGCTCGTGCCGGCCAGGTCCTACCTGGCAAAGACCTTGACCACACCGTCGCCGCCGCCGCTGACAACCCACCGACCATCTTGGCTCCAGACCACGGCACACACGCCCTCGCCGCGCATGACCCGGTGCGATGTCATCTCCTGTGTGCAGCTGCGCTTCTCGAGCGACCAGAAGCGGAGCGAGGCGTCATGACCCGCCGAGACGAGTTCGCGTCCGTCGGGTGACAGGGATAGAGATGAGATGGCAGCTGGGTGAGCGAGCATGTTGTAGGTACATTGGCCTAGAGAGAAAGAGAGCAAAATATCAGCATCATAGCCCATGAGTCACACACATACACATGATGATATATCAATGTAGAGGTTGCATGGTGCTGCAGGCCGGACAACACTTACCGCTGTTGGCGTCGAAGAACCGGACGAAGCGGTCCTCGTGGCCAGAAATGATGGTACCCTCGACACCGCTGCCCGCCATCTGCCTGCCACCGCCCGTCGGGCCCGCCCCGCCTGCACTCGAGTCGTCCTCGTTCAGGCCGAGTGCACTGTGGTTGTTCTGGTGTTGACTCTGGTCAAGGCCAACAGTGGTTGCGACAACTGCGTTGACGCTTGTGTTGATGGTACCGTCATATGTCTCCAGGCTCGCCATGTTGCCGATCTCCTCTCCTGTCCGGGTATCGTACACAATAATAGCAGCATCTGAGTAGCTCACCACAAACGACTCGCCAGACGCGCTGAGCGCTGTGATGCATGTTGGCGATGCGCTCGAGCCGTCGCGTGAGATGGTGTGGACCAGTGTGTGGTCGAACGGGCTGTTGGAGGCCATGGTCGGCTGGGGGCTGCTGGGGAACGCGGAACCAGAGCTCATGCTGTTGCCTCGGACGCGTCCAGAGCCACCAGCTCTCCGCCCCCGCCGCGGCAGGCGGCGGCTGTGGGCTCGTCATCTGTGGCGGCTGGCTCACGGACCAGATGCGAACGGTACCGTCAGCGGCGCCAGAGGCGACGAGGATGCGATCAGCAGCACCGTAGGGACTGTTCTGTCCAAACACAGCGCCGAGTGTGGCGGGGAGCACGCAGAGGGTCCAGACGGCATCTGTATGGCCGTCCAGCGTCGCTTTGGGGTCGACCCTGCCGCGCTCCCAGACGCGAATCGTCGAGTCCTGCCCGCCCGAGAATATCCAGCCGTCGCCCAGGGCCCGGCCGCCAGTCGTAAAGTTGGGAGATTGCGACCACGAGGTCAGGCAGAGCACAGCACCGTTGTGTCCACGATGGGTGAAGTCAGCCTGGACGTCCAGATCCGACAGGGTGTTGTTGTACATGTGTGGGCTGCCCCGTGGGATGTGGAAGCGCTTGATCAGGCCGTCGTCACTGGCCGTACAGATCTCTGGCTCGCCAGGGCTGCCGCCTCCAGAAAAGATGACTGACCGCACCGCATTCAGATGGCCGCGCAGGCCGTAGCGAAGCTTAAAGCTGCCGTTCTCGGCCTTCGGCTGCCCTAGAGAATTCAAAGACATATCCTGATCGGAGCTCCTCCGCCTCCCCAGAGAGGCCTTTCGTCGGTGCACCAGCTGCCCGCGCCCTGGAGACTTGGGCAGGATCTCGGCCGTAGGGAAGACATCAGTGTCGGGGCGGTTCGAACCAGCGGGTGGTTGGGGTTGCGGTGCAGGATCGGGAAAAGAGCCCTCGTTGAAGTTCCAGGCGTCGTGGTCTACAGGTCCTTCCTGCTTGGGGGCATCAGCACCGCCGTCCACCCGAGTAAGAGGTTTCACGCTGTGATTCGACTCCTGAGGGGCATCGTCGACCATCCGAGCAGAGACCGATGGGCCAGGCCACTGGACAGTGTTTCCAAAGCCTTGCTGCGGATCAACTGCCCTCATGATACCCTGCGGAGCTGCGGTAGGCTGCGGCTGCTGGATCTCGGGGTGCTTGACGGCCAGCTGGCTGGGAGGAGGCTGACCCTGCTGCATAGGCTGCACGTGGTTGGCGACGGGCTGTCCGGGCCTGAAGACTATATGGTTCTGAGCCTGGCGAGCAGCAGAAGATGAAAGGTGTTCCATCGGCGGCTGAGAGCTGGGCAGACCATACCCCTCGCTTTCCCGAAGGTCCTCCAGCATCGGAAGCGGCGGCGACTCTCGTGGTGGTATAGGGTTGGCGGGCGTGATCATGAGGTAGGTGAACTCGGCCTGGCACTGGTCGAGGAAGGTCTTGAGGTCTGATCGCTGTGCCTCATCATCGTCGCCCCGCTCCATGTCCACGCCCAGGTCGTTCGAGACACCGGTGTTCTTTTCGGTCGCTGGTAGGGGGAAGACATGGTCAGCGGGCGAGTTCGGGCAGGGTTCCAGGGAGGAGGGGGTGGTGTGGGAGGAGCTGAATAGAGGAAAATGGGAGCAGACTCACATCGTAGCTTGGCCTGTATCAGAGCTTCCCTGTCCAGCTTCTTGGGCTTGGGCGGCTCGCCCTCGACCTTGTCCCCCTCGGCGGCAGCCTTGAGCTGGGCGCTCTGGTCCTTCACCTTGGCCTCGAGTATGGCGACGTACTTCTTGAGCGCCCTCTGCGTCGCGTCTGCGCGTCGTGCTGCCCCCTCGAGATTTGCTATGCGGCCTTTCATCTCCTGCTTCTCGATCTCCCAGGCGTTGCGGTCGCGCTCGTGTCGGTGCCACTCGGTCTGGAGGAATCGCATGACACCTTGCAAGGTGTACTCGGTAGCATGAGGCTGGCCGCCGTTGGCGTTGTTAATGCCGCCGGGACCACCTCCATGGCCGCCGGACTGCATGGAGTTGGCCATGTCCTGTCGCCTGCGGGCTGGGTGTGAGATGCGCCCACGCCCCCGTCTAGCCCAATGTCTCGCTCTGAGGTCGCCCGAGCTCGTGATACCTGTGCTCGTGGGGTCGTGCTAGGGATAGACCATGCGACAGCCGCGTTCCGTCCAATGACCGGCGCGTCTTGTGGGAGGAGGAGGTCGAGGAGGAATGGGTTTGGTGAACCGGACTGGGGTTGCGCCCACTGAGTCCTGCGTTGTAGAGCGGGCTATGCCGGGAGCCGTAGTCGCATTAGACAAGAGGTTCTGCCTGCTCAAGGAAGAGCGAGTGAGTGAGGGGGGCCAGGACCGTGGTGGTCGTGCTGGTCGTGGTGGCTCGTGGGAAAGATGGGATGGCGGGAAGTGGCTGGCTGGTGCCGAGTAGGTAAGTGACGAGATGCGCCGCCAAGTCAACAACCAACCAGACACAGGCCAGACAGTCCACTTCTCTCAACAGACCGAGGCGGCTTCGTCGCGTGGGTGTGCTGTCGGGTCGTCGCCCAGACAAGACGGTGTCCTTATCGTTGTCTTTTCTCGTCAGTTCGTCGCGTCGTCAATAGAGGTTGATTGATGCCCAGGCAGATGTTGTGGACAATCGCAAGGGAAAAAAATTGGCAGATTCCGTCTGACCTGATCCTGCTGTGGTGATGGTGCTGAAAAGCGCATCGGCCGTTGATAGTACCAGAGCTCTTCCCCCCAGAAGTCAAGGATTGGGCAGTGGCTGGCCACTGCTGTACCTGTGTGCACCTTGGACCTGGCACCACTGACGGCTGCAGAGCTTGGAGGTTCTGGGGACGCCAAGGGCGGGGGCTGTGGACAGGGTTCATCACCAATCACAGTGGAGCACCTGACAATCGAGACCTGCTGAGGATGCGCGGGCCAGGAGACTGCCAACTGACAGGCAGACAGGGGAACAAGTGGTCCATGCCCCTGGCCATAGGTCCTTGCTATGGTACGTACTGCGTACTGTAGGTACATATACGGAGCTGGGGGCGCTGTACTGATTGTGTGCTCTACAAAGTACAGTACTTAATATGTAGTGCAACGCAGTACGTAATTAGTATGTAGGTTATGGAGATCCTGACCGTCTACTTTTGGTTTTATTCTTGTTGATTTGTTTTAAAATCTTCAAAAAAGAAACAAGGGTGAGTAGGAGAATACAAGGGGTGTGGATAGTGTTGTCAAGAGGAGCAGAGGAAGGCCTTGACGTCTATGCCAGGTGCACGGCCATATATGTATGCGCTGGACAAAGCTTCACCAAATAGGTAGTTTCGTCGACAGTCGCTGAGCAACAGTGGCACGTAAGAACTGCAGTGCCATGTCAGGCTGAAGTCTAACATTGCCAGGTGGAAATGATCCGCCAGTAGTAGACAGACACACTCTTCTCAACGATCTGGACCTCCCTGTATGCATCAGAACTCCAGCTCCTCGACTTCCATCCCACAGCTGACACATGTCTTGACGCTCTCCCCGTCCTCGTTCTCGATCGCTCGCCCCCACTCGTGAACGTGACGCCCCGACCTGCCGATCTCGTCGCCAAACTTCTGTGCGCCCCCGCCGCCGCCGCTCGTGGCCCGCCGCATTGCCTCGGTCCGGGTCTTGCGCTTGAGCTCGAACAGCCTCTCCTTGAACTTCTTCTCCTTCTGCTTCTTCTTGTTGGTCTCGCGCTTCTCGAACTCGGCGTCCAGCGCCTCAGCGGAGCCCCATTTCGTGTTGAAGGCGTACTCTTCCACCTGGAACCGCAGGAAGAGCATCATGTCGTGCCAGTGTGATTTGTGCGGGTTGGGTTTGGAGAGATGCGGGAGGAGATCTTCGTCTCTCAGCTCGGCTGTATTCCCGCGTGCGTCGTCAAAGTCGTCAGCGTAGGGTCTCAACTGTTCACAGCTTCGGAACGGGGGCGGAATCTCGACTTACAGTCCGTGATGAGATAGTCCTCCTTGCACTCCGTCTTTGTCAACAGGCTGTACTTTTCCGGAAACTTCTCCTTACAGCTACTGCAGACACGACAGCTGAACACCTCGTCCCACACGAAGTCGATCTCCAGGCTCCCGCATTCCCTGCACTTCTTCCTCTCCTCTTTTTCCGTCAGCGCGCTCAGGCCCGGCTCGAACGGCCCGGCCTTCTGTCTCTGTAGCTTCCGCAGCAGCTGTAACCTCTCC
Organism: Immersiporthe knoxdaviesiana; assembly: GCA_021117315.1. Taxonomy (NCBI): domain Eukaryota; kingdom Fungi; phylum Ascomycota; class Sordariomycetes; order Diaporthales; family Cryphonectriaceae; genus Immersiporthe; species Immersiporthe knoxdaviesiana. The sequence continues at coordinate 500,372 of CP088206.1, forward strand.
CACTCCGCGGCCGTCATGTGCTTGGGCTTCTGCTCCTCGTCAGGGCCGCCCCCGTTCCCGCCGCTGGACGGCCCGCCACCTATAGACATGCTCTTGTTCCAAGGGTCGTCCTCTGCCGACAGGAAACCACCCTTGGTATCCGTCATGGCGCTGAAGTTGTAGTCCACAAACCGCGCAAACTTCTTGCTCGCCGGCCGCAGCGCCCCATCGTCGGCAGCGCCATCCTTCTTGGCTGGCGACCGCCCGTCCCGGTTGGAGGTGGGCACCTCGGACTGTGTGATGGATTCGTAGGGCCGCTTGCTGGGGCGCGGCGGCTGCTGCTGCCTGTTGCCAGCGCCAACAATGTGGATGTCGGGTGTGTTCACGAAACCGGAGGAAGTCTTGGCTATGGCGGGCTCGGTGCCGGTCGCGCGGGCGTGGGCTTCTTTTTGGGTTCGCAGGTCCTTGGCGCGGAGGCGAGACTCTTCCTGTTATTGAGAGAGAGATCTGTTAGAGACACAAGCATGGAGCGAAAATATTTTTGAAGCGACTGGGTGTGGAACAGAGATCGTACCAGTTTGCGCGTGACTTCTGGTGTTGGAGGGGACGCATTCACGGTCTTGTCGCTGGTCCGATTTGACTGCGGTGGCGGGGTGGAAGGCCGTTCCATGATGGTCGAAAAAAGTGATGCACAAACTTCTGGGTTTAAAGAGGCCAGGAGAACATTGTATGAAGACAATTTTGAAGATGTTGACTGTGAAGGGCAGGTTTAATCAGAAGTGTTGATTGTTCTTGTGCAAGTCACAACGAGGCTATGACGCTCGACATGGTTTGGGGCGCGGAAGGCATCCACCCCGGGGATCCCGCATCTAAGTACCTAAAAACACCAGTGGCAACAGCGAAAGAAAAAAAGACCCACCAAAAACAAAAGTGCAACGACTATAAGAGTGCGCTGGCATCAATGTGATCTTTCTATTAAACGTTGTATATTGTACGATCTTGGACATTTAATTCCAGCCAGATCAAGTGCGTAACACGGCGCCTGTCTGGCAGCAGCGGCACTCGATTCCTAGCAAGACCCCGTCACAAGACTTGGGACTCGAGCCCCCTGGGCAAAGAGTATGCCCGTCTGCCGCCCATGACTCCAGAGTAGAGTTTGAGATCCGCAGACCAAAATGGCACTCGTGATTGTAGGTCCTAGCTCCTGTGCGCTGTGCCCCCAAATTTTCTACTCCTCCTTGGCGCCGCCGCGGCCCGATCTCTCGGCAGCCTCGACAGCCTTGCGGTCGCTCTCGGGAGGACCCTGCATGCCGCTCATGAAGCCGGCAGCTGCCTTGAAGGGCCTCTTAAGGTCTCCCGAGGCGGGTTGGCCGAGCACGTGGATCTTGAAGAGGTTGTTCTCGAAGGCGCCCTTGAGGGGGATAATGCTCTGGATCAGCAGCGGGTTGGTGTACTTGAAGTACAGGTGCATGACGGCCATCATGCCCACACCCATCAGCTGGGATCGGAAGAGCTGCTTGAGCTGAGCCGTGTCGTATGCGTGGATCGTGGTCGTCACCAGCTTGGGCTCCTCGGAGGAGCCCATGGGGGCCGGCTCGACGTACTTGAGGGTGGTCATGTCTGCAGCAGGAAAATTAGAAAGACTGTGTCAGTACTGCCTCGGGAAGACAGTCGGCTTCTAGATCAGCTACGGAGAGGGGGTTCTGGGGGGAGGATGCGCACCCTTCTTGCTGTCAATCTTGGTCTTGATGAAGTAGTAGACACCCATGATGATCAGGTTGCTGAGGATGTAGAGACCGCGGACGCCGTTGAGAACGTTTGGGTCGTCAAAGGGAACCCTCTTGGACACCTGCATCATACCCAGTATGATCACCACGTTGACGCTAGAAAGGGCAGATCATCATCATGTCAGTATATCACTTGCGCCAGTTCCAACAGCCGCGTCGCTGCGGTCGCGTGCGCCATAACCCGCAACTCGAGATCCAGTATCGCGCAGCTCTTGATGCGACAACGATTGAGAGTGGAGGCAGACAGAGGACATACATCTGAGGACTAAGGCCGGCCATCTTGAATCAATGTAGTTGGGAGTAAAGAAAGGAAAAAGAGGAAACAGGTTGGTGTTGGAGGGACAGTGAGTGTCAAGAGGACAGCTAATGCTGAGGATGGAGGAGAGGAACTGGCAAGAGGCGATGGTGGTTGAAGCACGGCATGCTTTTTGCCTGCAGCTTCTGGGGTTCACCACAGAAATGCCACCTCTCGGCTGAGTGGGCTTGTGCTCTAGTGGGTCTAGCCTTTTTGCTGGTATCAAGCCTGATTGGGCCATTGCTGGATTAGCTGGGTTAGCAATGACCTGGCTTGATTTGATAAGGCCCTGATAAGACATGTCGAGGCTCTAGAATATTCTCGCATCTTACATAAAACACCAGGCCCTTTTTTTTTAAAAAAAAAAAATCAACACCATCTTGACCAATGTCTCAAGCCCCAGTTTAAATCGCCAGGCCAGGCAGATGCAGCCCCTCTACTTGTCGACCCCTAGTGGCATATCTGCCCTACAGAAAGGTGCAGCTGTTTGTGGTTGGTAAATGGTGGTCAAAAGCATTGAATCATGGAAAATCTTGTGTGGCCTAGATAGTTACCGCCACCACCTTCTTCATCTTCTTGGATATACTAGACCATAGGGGAATTGCCCAAAGCAGGACACAGAGACAGCAGCAGCAGCAGCAGCAGCAGTTCTTCGCCCTCCGGTCCATCATGGAATCATCCTTGCCAACGCTGAGTGACGAGCCCTGTCGGTATCCGGATCTCTGCCTCAGCCTCTCCAACAGGCTCGTCCACTGTCTCACAGACATTCTCGACGCGGCCAGCTCCAGATCCAGATCCAGCTCCACCCTCGTCCTCTCCGTCGGTAGCGGTAGTGGGCTCCTGGAGGCTCACCTGCAAGCCCATTGGACATCTCATCCCGAGTGCAACCTCGAGGTGCGAGGCATTGAGATCCGCACGGCACCCAGCGCGCGTCCCGTCAACCGCTGGCTCCCTGAGAGATACTGCAGCACCGTCAGAGGTACCTGGGAGCTCTCCCCGGACCTCAAGTCTGCAGGAGCCCTGGTGTTCGTCTATCCGCGTGAGCCTGGCTTGATCAGCCGGTATCTGTTGACGGCCGCTGAGGATCAGGACCACCTCCTGAGCACGGTGGTGTGGCTGGGACCTCTGGCTGACTGGCAGACCTTTGAGAGCTGCCTGCGCGATGTGCCGGGCTTTGGGCCTATCAAGATCATGCAGGATTGCGGGTTGGTCGAGTACGAGATGATGGCCATCATTCGCAGGCCATCGAGCAGCAGCACCCTCTGTCCACCACCACCACCACCTTAAGGGGACCTAAAGGTGCAGACGAGTCGACATCAGCGTCACAAGGCTCGATGGGAACTTGCCTTCAAGTGATCAGGGCAGACTGGAGGAGGAGGCTTATTCTGTACGGATACCTGGGGCGTCCCAACAAATCAACCTCCTATGACTATCAATAGTCAGTGTGTGGGGTCATATTTCTCCAGGTCCAGCCACGTTTTATGTCTTAACGTGATTACTCTTCATGCTGTCGCAAATTACTTCCTCGCAAGTGTTATGCCTGAGGGGTTTCTTCGTCGTCGGGAGCCACCCGCCAGTCCGCCGGCCAGGGGACAAGTGCTGGCCCTCACAAGCCACAATAGGGTATGCGATGGTGCTTCAAAGGTACACACACAGTAGTATCATTTCCCATTCCATTCGTGAGCTCTGGAGCTGGTTGCCGCACAGACGACAGCAGCACCGCAGTTTTTGTACTGGCACCGCGGAACCGCGGAAAGGCCCGCACCGCAACACCGAGGGCTTTTTGTCTTTTTCGTGTGTCACACCGTTGCGTGTCCCTCTCCCGTCCTGGTTTTTCTTTTCCTCTTGAGACACAAGTGATGCCATCTGTGGAGCACTAGATTGTTCTACTGCTTGTCTACTATCGTGCAATCAGTATAGGCCACAAGAGTAGTGGCAACGTTGGTGGAGGTGGCGGCTCCACCACGCGTGGGACTGCGCTGTTCTGGACCCCTGAAATCTGGCCCAACATTTCGACTCCTCTCTGTACAAGGCTCCAGCATACGTACCTAGGTCTTGTGGTGTTGGCAGAGAGGAGGGGGCTCTCACAGGCTAACGTCTTGTCAAGGTCCGCGACATTTTATCGTCCTTGATCGGCTGACTATCACAGACATTTTGTGGTACTCTAGCGTTCTGAATTTCCACATCTGGCCACCCCCCGCCTGTCTTGGCCTTTTTTTTTTATTACCATGTGGCAATGTCCCACATATGCTTTACATAGTGTGTTGGTTGGTAGTGTTGGTGTTGGGATGCTGCTGGCGTACTGGCGCCATGGGTAGTATTGCCCACACGCTGCCTTATTTTACAGTACATACGGTATGCAGTTGGGACGCACAGCTGCATCTGGTGATCGTTTCGTCTTTTACACACCGCTGCACAGATGGTGTCTTCACGCAGCAGCGGCTGGGCGGAATCTGATCAACAGTACGTACTATGAGTTACTACGTACTGTGTAGTATGGATTCAATTGTGGCCCTGTCCTCTACTAGCAGTTCAAGGCCAACCAAGTTAGGTACTTGTACCCAGAACAAGGCTCACAAGTGTGACATTTACATCGGGGCTCCAGTGAGGAGCCGCCGGCTCCCCCTTTTTTTCCCTGTGCTCCTCTGCGTCGCAGGCAGACCCAGAATCCGTCATAGTACTCCGTACACAGGTAGTCACACACCACGAGGGGCCAGCATCGAATCACTCCACATGAATTCTAGCATCTCCGTTTTCCTTGGCGTTGTCGCGTTACATCGTTGCTGGTGGTCACTGGATGGGGGCAAATTTCCACTGTATTTGGCCAACGTCGCGATTCATGATCCCTTTTCTCCTTCTTTCGTATTTGAACCTCGGCAGACACCCGTTTTGGTAATCTACTCGTACCGTGCTCTTCCCTCTCTCTATCAACCCGCTTCCTCCTATAAGCACACAAAGACTCGGAACTTCAAAAAAGAGCAGTGATCGATTCATCCTTGATTGATTCATCCTCCTCCACAGACCTTTCCCAAAACCAGAACAAAACATCATTACATATCAGCATCAGCAACCATGGCCACCACCGTCAACAACAAGGCTCTCATCTACAAGCGCGTCCCAGAGGGCCTCATCCGGCCCAACGTGGACATGGCCTTTGAGGAGCGGCCGACGGAGCTCACGCCGCCTCCCAAGGGCATGGTCGTCAAGACGCTCATCATCGGCTTCGACCCGCACATGCGCGACCGCATGAGGGGCCCCACTTTCGAGAGCTACGTCCCGGGCTACATTCCTGAGGAGCCCATGAACACCTTTGCCGTGGCCAAGGTCATCAAGAGCGACCACCCGAGGTACAAGGAGGGCGACCTGGTGGCGGGCGTCATGCCCATCGCCGAGTATGGAATCATCCCCGAGCAGCTCATCGAGGCCAAGCCGATGGCTGCGTACATGATTGAGAAGCTGGAGAACAAGTACAACCTCGATCTTGCCAACTGGGTCGGGCCCCTTGGCCTGGCCGGACAGACCGCATGGGTACGTTCTCTCATTGGAATATCGCCTTGATGTGCGTCACAAGCCAGCGTAGTAGACACAAACTGACAAGAGGCGCCCCAATTAAGAACTCCTTCTACGGTCTCGTCAAGCCAGAGAAGGGCAAGACCATCTGGGTCAACGCCGCATCCAGCGCCGTGGGCGAGATCGTGGTGCAGCTCGCCAAGAAGGAGGGCATGCGCGTCATCGGCAGCGTCAGCTCGGACGAGAAGGCCAAGTACGTCGTCGAGGAGCTGGGCGCTGACGAGTGCTTCAACTACACCAAGGAGAGCTGCGACGCCGCGCTCAAGAGGCTCGCCCCCGAGGGTCTCGATGTGGTGTATGAGAACGTCGGCGGGGATCACTTCGAGGCTGCCATCAACAACATCAACTGGTTCGGCCGCATCATCGTTTGTGGCATGGTAAGCCTACTTTTCTCTTCTCTGTCTCGGTGGCGGGGGATCTGGCTTGCTGAGAAAATTGTGCACTCATTAATTAACACTACATCAGGTCTCAACATACAACAAGCCTCCGGAGGAGCTAGTACAGGGTCAAGAACCTGTCCGAGATCTTCCGCAGGCGCATTCTCATCCAGGGCTTCATCTTCTGGGACGACAACATCTACACGCCCAACATTGCCAACTTCTGGGAGAAGATGCCCAAGTGGATCGCCGACGGCTCCATCAAGGCCAAGACGACCCATTTCGAGGGATTCGAGAACGCACAGGACGCCTTCCTGTCTCTCTTCACAGGAAAGACATTTGGCAAGGCCACGCTGAAGGTGGCAGACGCGTAGAGAGAGTGTGTGTGGGAGGAGAGAAGATGGGTTAGAAGGAACGAAAGAATAAACACAATATGTACAACCCAGTGGAACAACAAAAGGGCGGTGATCCAAGCAACTAAACCATCAGACTGCGTACCTTTAAGGATCAAATCAACACGGATCCCTACCACAAACTAAAAATAAAAAATAAAAGTGCAGATCCTCTGAAGTCCAATATGCATTAGTTGTGTGAGCTCAGAGGGAAAAGAAATGGAATGCGCTACAGAAGAGAAGGAAGGAAAGAGAGACTGCCAGTTAATCTGGCTGAGGCTATCTCGAAGGTGGCTGCTGGCTGGCAGGCCCGTGCACGGCCTAGGGCCAGTGAGTCACTGGCCCTCGCACATTAGTACTACCTGTCAAACCTGTCAATCACTAATGAAAAAACGCAGAGTCTTGGATACCCCGGGCCTATTAATAGCTCGCTCGAGCGTTGGGAAATGTCAGTGCGAATATGCACCAGCCAAACTGGATTCGATCTAGTTTTGGCCGCCCAGCAGAGGCGGTTGGTTCTAGAAGCCAAGGTGCGCTAAACACCACACATCAACTCAACTACATTGGACGGAATATATCTTCTAGCCCTACGTATCTCATAAGCTCGGGTGAGTAAGAATAGGATGAAGATGTAGGGTAAGTAATGTGGACACGTATTTGATTATCATCATACAAGAATTAAAATCTTCTCATATGACTACTTAAGTAAACTTAGTAGACGTCTCTCTCGCCTCGACTGTCCCCCTTCCCCATCCCGCTACCCTCTCAAAAAAAAAAAAACATAACATACTGCATACCATTATGCAAAAAGTAAGTACAATGCATAAAATATAACTACATGAATTAGACATTCTTGACCCCAAACAAACTAAGACAAGACATCAGAAAGCCAGTAGGATCTATCCAGAGCAAAAGTCTGGGTGTTGTTTTACTGGAGGATGGAAGCAGGGCAGCTGTGGCCAATACAGCACTCAATGACGCCGCTCTGGCAAGCACCCACGGTGATATAGAGGAAGCAGAGAATCAACTAATAGAGCTTCTAAGCTGATACTTATACTCTTGCGAGGCAGAACATCAAGATTGTATTCTCTCTCTCTCTCATGACTTCCCATGATCAGGTGCAACCACCTCTCGGTGGCGATCCTTTCCATGGAGAGGATTCATGATTTTCAATGACCTCGAACAGGGAAGCGAAGAGATGGGGGCTTGTGGCGTTGAAGGAAGGCAATAGTGAAAGAAAAACAAAATGAGTATGCAAAGCCAGAAAAGGGATCTTGTCGGCAGACGAACTTGGGTACTGTCATACCTGATTGAGGTCGAAGGATACTTGGATGCCTGATATTGCTCGGGAAGCGCCTCGTTTCCAGGCATTGGCTACCGCCCGAGGCAAAGCATCCCATGTAAGGGAGACCAGATTCGGTGGCTAACAAGCTTGAGATTTCTACAGGTCTATTCTAAGGTCTGCTGGGCTGACAACTGCTTGAACGGATCCTTCACAGAGCATCCTAATCGAGGCCTCTTGTGCGCGTAGTTGACTGTCACGCGTTTGACGTTTTACAAAAGTAGAAGCACAGGCTGTTGATTGTTTCGGAAGTAGTCGGCAGCTCGGGTCCGTTAACCATCAGGTACTATCATATACTGTACACATTTGATTTTACTTCGATATCACAGTACTGAAGGCTATATCTCCTGCCACTGGCCACGCCTCTCCGGATACCGGGTGAGGTTCCACTTTCAAGTGACCGCTGCGTGTGTGCACGAATCCATGCATCGCTCAAGGGCGAATCCGTGCAGAAAATCACGGGAGGATCCGTAAAGTATGTACATAGTAGCGCGGTCCGGGGGCCTGGCTCGTTGTCAAACTCAGAAGGGCAAATTCAATAGTTGATCCTCGAATCCCAGGAGACGCATGAAGGAGGCCAACAACCTTGTAATTAACGTTGGCATGGATAGAAGCCACGTGCTGGGCTATGACCGCCCCATACTGTGGCCTGATTTTATGAGGTTGAGAGTAATTATGTGAGTAGTTCGTCGGAGAAGCTCTAGGCGAGGAAAATAGTCACGATAGTCTCATGTGTAGAGAATTCCTCGGCACTCTCTGATGGTCAGGATATCGACAACAAAACAGAATCGAGTTTATGATAAAATATGGTCTACGCATGCAGTTCGAGAAGCTTGCCCTCGCTTGGATTTGATAATTAATATCAGGGCCAGTACATCCGAGGTTTGCCTGACCTGAGCTAGGCACTCGTGGGGAAAGGGGTTTACGGTGGACGAACTTGCATGGCGAGATGTTGGGATCCTTGCTCTTCGACCGCGTTGTGCACCGAGATTGAAAAATTGGATATCGGACCGAGCTATTCCAGAGCATTTGAGATATGTCCCGTTTGGATGCAAAATCAGCAGCCGGCATCTTCGAGGGGCTGCGTTGACAATCCTATGGGAACTCGCAACCATCACGCAAGAACCACCTTGCTTGAGGTTGATCAACATGATAAATCATCAGTCTTCACAAGGAAAGAAAAAAACAGAAGAAAAAAAAAAAGATACTTGATTCGTGAAGTGGTAGCCCACTTGTGTCTCACACTTGAGAATTTTCTTTTAAGCCTACCACTTGAATGGCGTCCCGAAGGCTCTGACGATGAACTCTCCACTCTGATCTTTTACAATACAAACCCATTGTTGCTGCGCGTTTTAGTTAGGTGCAAAGTTATCTACTCCGGCAATTTAAATGGTGTATGTTGCGCTTTTCTGATCGGTGATGCAGTCGTTCAGTGTCCACGCCGCATCGGTCATTAAAACAGTCTTCATTTTTGCCTCATCCAGTGTTGGTAGCATTAATTAACAGGCCAAGGCTCATTCTGGTCCACTTCTCGAAACACCGATCGAAGTGATTGGAAAGGTAGCACACTCAAGTAGTGTGTGGGATGCAAAAGGGCACTGACCACGTGCAGTCGATAATTACTAGGAGCCTAGACGCGAATGTCAGCCTTCCGTGGTCCAAGTGAGTGAAGCTGTGACGGGAGTATCTCATCCCTCGGTCCTTCTCAGGGCGATTGGGACTTCCCAATTGCGGGCACGGGCAGACCTTATTGACCAGAATACATCTCATTGCATCTAAACAATATCGAGTCTCCCATATTCTGCAATAGCTGCCGATCAAGTACTCCAGGTCTCATCCTTCATTCAATTCCTCTCATTTCTCCATAAGCCTTCTCCTCGTTCCTTGGCCTTCCCTCCTCTTTTTGCAGGACTACAGCCGGAGGATTCTTGACGCTCCCTCGGACGCCCTATGTGAGATAGCCGAGACATGAGCTGCTTTTCTCAAAGATATGGTAAATCTGCTCGAGATACAGGCCTTTGGTCTCTGGGTATAGAAAGTAGATTATCGGTACAAACGAGAAGTTGAAGGTAGCCTACATCAGATATTTAGAACTTCCAAACGATAAGTAAATAATTACTATCAATAGCGATCGGGGTGATGGTGACAGAGATGCCGTTGACTTTGTGAATTATCCCTAAGTGTTGCGAAAGGGCTGATAGTTCATTACTTAGAGTACTGCCATGCAAGCAATGAGGCCGAGGACTAGCGATACAGCCCAAGCCCTCTTATCATAATCTAGGCTGAGAGACACTTCCGCTGGCGGATCCAGAGCTATCGCCACTGTCACTACCCGAGCCAGAGCCAGAGCCGGAGCTGGAGGTACCATTACCATCACCAGGCTCATAAGAGATCTTGAACACCCAAGCATATTCATCCGCATCCCTCACCTCGTCCGTGACATTCAGCAAAAAGACTGCCGTTCGCCAGCAGACCACTAGGGACGACCGTGCCAGACATGTTCCCGCCGACCACAGTCACCTGGTCGCCCGCCACATACGGGACTGGCGAGTTCACGACCAGGGTGTCGTTGGGCGCGGCCAGGGTGGTGATGTAGAATGCGTCTGGGGTCTGGGTGAAGCGGACCTCGAGGCCCTCCTCGGGGGTGATGATCCAGTAGGTTGTGTTGAAGATGGCTTCTGCGTGGGATTTGATCCAGGTGCCTGCTGTGCGAAGGTTCCGCTGCTCGATCGCGATGATAGTTCCTGTTTAATTTGAGTTAGAAAAGGCTTGGTTAGGTTCAATGCCGAGGTCTTTTAACACAATTTTGATTCTGATTCTTCTTACCATTCGCCTGAGGCCCGACATCCAGCAAGAAATTACCATTCTTGCTCACAATATCCACCAGCGTGGTCACAATCCTGTCGGGCGTGATGTACTCGTCACCAGGCGTCGCCCTGTTGTAGCCATAACTATACGGGTCCATCCCCAGGTTGCTCTCCCACTTGCGCGTCTGCACAGAGCCGTACTTGGCATACTCTGGCGTGTCAAAGTCGCCAGGCGTGCCGCAGCGGTTGTTGGTCGAGACCTGTCGCCCCTGTTGGGCGGCGCTGTTGAACCACGCCGAGGCGAACTCGGCCGTCAGGTTGGGCCCGCCAATGTCACACCAGAGGATCTCGGTGCCCATATCTGCCAGGGTCTGCATCTCGGGCAGGATGAGGTCGGCCACGTAGTCGTCCACGTGCACGTAGCCGGTGTAAGGCTCCGTCGCGTTCGTGTAAGGGTTCGTGGCGTTCCCACCGGGCCAGTCTCCGAAGCCGAGCGAGGCGTAGTCGGGATGGAACCACTCGGGCAGAGAGTAGTACGTTGCTCGGTGCAGCTGAGGCTGGTACTGCTCTGCAGCGTCAAACAGTTCCTGCAGCAAGTTCCTGTGGGGTGGGAGGGCCACGCTCGTGCGCTGGGTGACGTTGGCGGGCAGGTCGAAGATGGCGTAGCCGTCGTGGTGCTTGCTGACCTGGACAAAATATTTGGCGCCGGCGTCGTCGAACAGATCGACCCATTCCTTTGGGTCAAAGACGGAGGCGGTGAATTTTTGGATAAAGTCGTCGTAGGTGTGGTTCTCACCGTAGGTGGCCAGGTTGTACTGGTACGTCTCTTCTTTGGTGTCTGGGCCCAGGTTCATGTCCCACCAGTACCACTCGGCGTAGGTCTCGTTGCTGCCTGTGTTTCCCCAGCCTGGCACGGCGTACACTCCCCAGTGGATAAAGATGCCGTATCTGTGGTAAGGTGAGTTATAGTTTTATCATTGTAGGAAAAAAAAAAAGAAAGAAAATAAGTAACGCCATTTCTTTGACCACTTACTTTGCATTCTGAAACCAAGGCGGCGACTCGTGGGCATAGATACTCTCGTACGTCCCATCATAGGTCTGAATGCCATATGTTGCATTGAACGTAAAGCTCGTGTTCGCAATCCCCGTCCCAGAGATGACCAGAGTTGCTGTACCGCTGGTCCCCTCGGCAACGTCTTCTGCAGTCACTACACCGATCTGCACCCTGGCCTGGTCGCCAGGCCGCAGACGCTTGATATACCCAGGTTGGACAGTCGTCACCCCGTCTGACTCGATGGACAGCGTCACGCTCTGGTTCGCCAGGACCCATTCCGTCCCGACGTTGTTCACTGTCGCCTCGTAGATCTGCGTCTTGTTTGTCCCCCTCGAACCAGCTGTTGGTGCTCCTCGCCAGCTGCACGTCCAGACTGACAACGCCTTCCTCGTTCGTAGGGGCTGGCAACATGGACACGGCAAAGATGTGCAGCCTGGTGTCCTCCGCCTCGCCGCCAGGGTTGCTGCTCGAGCCCGTCGACACGTCTGGTAGCTGCAGGCTCATTAGCTCCCTCGTGCTGTCCAGCCACGCCGCCACCTGAAAGATCATGGAGCGGTTGTAATCGACAGTCTCGTTGGTCAGGTAATAAGGGAAGATGATGTCCCCGCCATAAGGATACGGCCAATCCCAGAACGGATCGACCAGCACCGCCCCGCTCGTGGTTGTCCCGTCGGCATAGGTCGCGTTCACGTAGCCCGTGGCGATGGCACTCTCTGCTGCTGCGAGTATGTGCACCCCGACATATCTACCCTTCGTGATGTCCAGCATCTGCCCTTGCGCCAGCACATTGTCGCTCCCGTTCTTGTCGGTCTGGTTGTACTGAGGAAATAAGAAATCCACACCGCCATAGGTGAAGTTCTCGGCGGGGAGATACTGGGCTGGATAGCCTGAGCCCGTGCCGTCAAAGTCTGCATCGTTGGGGCTCATGGCGAAGGCGCGGTTGTTGCAGAGGCTGGAGAGGTCAATGGGCTGGGAGGGGATGCTGCCGCTTGTTCCGGGGCTGTTTTTAGGATCGATTACGAGACTGAAGCTGATATCAGCGGCAGCAGCTGCTGAGAGCCCAACCAAGGCTAGTGGTAAACAAGTGGAGGTTTTCATATTGTCTGTGTGTATGTGTGCGTAGTTAATTATGTGTCAAGGGTGTAGGCTGATAGTGACTTTGTTTGAGCAGCTCATGATTGGGCCGTGACAGACAATTACAGTAATCAAGCGAAGAGCTTCAAAGAGAGAGACAGGAACAGGGTCTATTATGACAACAGAGGAGAATAAAAAGACCATGTTGAAATGAGTAAAAGACACCATGAAGATCCACGCTTGGAAATGAACCGAGCCGTCGGTAAAATGTCGCTATCACCAACCGCTTTGGCCACCCGACAGTCACCATTTCCCCCTCCTTCTGTCGGGACGTTGTCAACCGGTGCGCAAAACGCCTCTCCACAAGGTCAATCAGAAGAGAATGCGGGGAAAAGAGGGCCGTGTTGATCTTGGCAGGGGTCGGGGGAAGAACGAAGAAAGAAAATACTACGTAGTAGAATCCGGGGGCCTGCACGCTGGTCTTGTGATTGATGGCCCAGGGTTGGATCGACAGTTCGCACAAACTTGCTAGTTTACACTATCATCATGAAGATTCCCGATTATACGAATGTCATTTCGATACTAAGAGCATAAAAGAAAACAGGCCTCCCAATATGGCTGATTGTATTCACAGCAAGCCAGGCAAATCCTCCTGCTGTCATTCACTGGACTGTACTGTAGCTAGAACCAATTGATTAATTCCTCAGCCCTCTTAAACTCAACAATCCCAGCTGGACTCGGCCCACAGACACTGCCAATATGGAAATTAGGATACCTCTCCTTGACCCCTTCGGGAAACCGCACGTCGAACTGCAGCACAATCCGCGCCATGATGAGCTTGATCTCGTTCGCGGCGAAGAACCTGCCCGGGCAGGCATGCCTGCCAAACCCAAAGCTGGTGTTCTCCTTGGTGACGCTCACGAACTGGTACTGCTCGCGGTTTCGAAAGGCGTTGGGGTCGGGCGTGTCGTCCTTGGTGCGGAGGTTGTAGAACCGATAGGCATCGAAGACGTCGGGGTCCTTGTAGTGGGCGGCGTCGTGGAGGACTGCGAGGCTGGGGGTCTCGATGAAGGTTCCGGCTGGGATGTGGGTTCCGTCTTTGAGGGTGATGGGCTTCTGGATGTATCGCCTGAAGGAGTCTATGACAGGAGTTCAGTAATGAGAATAAGGTAGAAAGAAAGGAGAATGACTGACCGACAAAGGGTGGGGTAAACCGCTGGCTCTCCCGCATAAAACTATCCAAGAGTTTCATATTGAACAAGGCCTGAGAAGTCATGACACCGTCTGTCTTGTCGAGAGCAGAGGCAATCTCCCTTCGAAGGTCATGAACCACCTCGGGATGCATAGCCAAATCATACAACCTATAATTAGATTAACTTGGGTGGATAAGTAGTAGCCTCCCTTGGCGGGGAGTACACTTACATGGCAGTGACAGACAGCGTGGTGGTGTGGATAGCCGCCATCGTCAGCAGCAGCTGCATGTCGGTCAGGTGTCCAAAATCATTGACCCCATGCTCCAGACTCTTCTCAGCCATCCACTGCAACAGGTCCTCGGGCACCGGTCGGCCATCGCACATCATCTGTCTCCTGTTTCTGAATACAGGTTCCAGAAACGCCTTCATCCGCCGCCGATGCGCCTGGCTCTTGCGCAGTGCGGGCGAGAGCCCGAGATTCACGACAACCGAGCGTAACCACTTAGGCCACTTCTTGATCTCCTGAGCGGCCGCGGTCACCTCTCTCGTGTACTCGATCGCCGAGGCCAAGTAGACCTCGTGTCGACAGAGGTCGGGCCCGACGAGAATGTTGCCGGATACAATGGCCACGATTCGCAGGAGAACAGAAAAGATGGGGAGGGGCGTCCAGTCTGCGCAGGGGGCCAGCTCGGAGTTGACGGTTTTGTCGACTTCGTCTGAGAGGCGTGGGTTGAGATGGACTGTGGTGGGTGGGCGTCATGGTGAGATGTCAGTTGGAAAAGAAATTATAGGTTCTTCTGCAAGACGAAGATTGATTAAAGACGTACCTAATTTCCTCGTCAGCTCGACTTTGATCAAACTATTGGCCAGATCCGTCTTTTCTCTCGGTGGGAATAATTTGATGTATTCGTTTGCAAAAGTCTAGAGCAATAAGTACAATTTTTTTTTGCACGATACTAGCAAGGGACTTTTAGCCAGAGGAGGTTCTCACATCTTCAAAGGACTTCAAGACGTCAATCTCATCGTCTGAGCGCTGTCTCAGCTCATCGAGGTACCGGTACGGAACGATAAGGTGGTCACCTAAGAATCGACGGCACGACTGTCAACCAAGGCGGGAAAAGTACACAGAACACAAGCAACAAAAACGGAAACACCGAGCAACACCTCAAGCTTTCTCAGGGTCATTGGTGATCATATCGAGATTCTCTCACTGACCATCAGGCATTGTGAGCCGGTAGATTTGATCCTTGAACCGACGATACCCATCTTGATACAGCTCCACTGGCTGATAGATGAAGGCTTCTATTCTCTTGCGACGACTGCCGTATTCCTCGCCGAGGAGAGGGAAGCGCGCGAGCTGGCGCTGCGAGGCGATCCGATGAACCAAGAATACGACGCCGGTGAGCAGCACTCCAGTCGCTAATACCAGGCGGGGGAGGGAACCATCTCCCAGTCGTGAGAGCTTGAACGATTCCATCGCCCTTTGACGAGTATTAATAGTATTTCAGTCAATCATAGATTCTTCGACAAAGACTGATGGGGTTGTGGACGAGCGTGGCTCAGTCTCCGAACCCGCAAATGAAACCTCAAGATGGAAGTAGAGCATCTCCGGTTTTGAACAATAGAGATAGCTGCCGATGAGCGTGAGCTGCAGAAACCGAGAGGCGCACCTGATCTTAATTAAGCCACAGAGAAGACTGCCCGCATTTCATGTATTGTAACATTGATCCTTGGTTGTTGCACTGGACGGATTGGAGAAATGTCGACCTCCCGGCCATTATACTGATGCCCGATGGATTCCGGGGGGGAGAATCAAAATAGAAAAGAATTAAGAAGAAGAAAAAAAGTAAGAAAGGGAAAAGATTTTTAACGAAATTTGAGACCACCTCAACAAGCCAGTGACCGTGCTATTGCTAGAATGAGCTTCAAATGTACACGTATGCTACCTAGGTAGTCGAATAATATTTTGCCACTCGGTAGTAACTTACCAAAGTATCCAGGCAACCTGTGAGCAACAAATAGGCAGCTGACCCCCTGGGCACAGTATTAGATGTCTTGGGCTAAAAGGCATCATTCAACATACCGGAATACTTGTCGATTTTATGGATTAAGCAAGGAAGAAAAGAAAAAAAAAAACATATTGTCTACTTGCTTGTCTGACAAGAACAGCACTTTTTTGACTTGTCATTTATTAATTACTTAGTGCTTGGCTTTGGCATCTGAGTCACCAAGGTAGCATCATAGGTTCCACACCAGATATAGTTAGGCAGCAGCTGATTTAAATTATTCTATAAAGTTCATCTCCCTACACACAAGGCTTACTGCTTTCCTCTCCTCGTTTTCCTTTGATGATAGAGCAACAGACACTTGGACTCATCTGCCTTGCGATCAAAAGAAGTGCTACGATAAGGCAGTTCGTTTTTGTCTTTCTACCCGGCCCGATTCAATCATTTCTTCCCTTCTCGAACACGATGATGGCAGGAACTCGATCGGTATTTGCTGGGTTTCTTGGCCCTCCTGCGGTGGTCGAACCGCCACCACGACCTACCAAGCCCGTGCTGCTTCCAGGAAGTCGCAGGTCACAACAACCTGCAGACGATGACGGCATAAACACCTCGTCGCTCGTCAGCCTGAGCACTGAAGTACTCGGCATTGTGATGGAGATGATCAGGCGAGAGCACCCCAAGACTCTGTCCTCTTTGGCTCTCGTGGATTCGCATCTCTATCATGTGGCCAGATACAGCCAGTTCCGCGAGCTCACGCTGGACTTGGGCAAGCCGGCCGACCAGAGCAAAGGAGTGTACCTGAGCTCGTTGGCTCAATACATGGAGAACGCCAATCTTTTCCAAGCTGTCCGAACTCTGACCATCCTCGGTGGAAGAGCAGCCCCAGACGAATGGTCCCAGCTCGGTGCCCTCATCGCAAATTCTACGGGGCTATCTGATATTCATTGGCAAAACACCGCCCCCATACCAGACGACATCGTTCAAGCTTTGCGACAGCGACCTTCTGTGCATCTACACACTCGATTTCGCTCCTCGTCTTCCTCCTCGCGAGACCACAACTCGCTGGGTTCTGCTGGCTTCTTGGTCGCCTTGGAAAATTGCCCCAACCTGCGGTCTCTCGAGGTCGCTTACATCCTTGACACTGCCGAGTCCTGTCTGTGGGTGACCAGGCCGCTGAAGCAGATCCTCCTGTCCTGTGCCAACCTTCGGCAGCTCAAACTCGACATCCACACATCGAGAGGCGGCTGTTCCATAGGTTTTCCTCCAAAGGAGTACTGTGGCTTCGGATTCCGCCAAGGAGAGCGTCCTCTGGCCGCTCTGGAAGAACTGGATCTGGCTGGGTATCCCTTCGGGGTGCCCAAGCGAGAGGAATCTTGGTCACTCTACCGACTGTCTTACTGCGAGGGATATCCACTTCAGGCTCCCGAGCAAGACTACTGGGCCGAGGTCTTTGACTGGTCACGCCTCAAGACCTTGAACATTCGCTGGAATGATGGCTTGGCTTTGAACCTGCTGCCCCGCCTTACCTCCCTTCGAGAGGTGGCCCTCATCGGCCGTGGTGACACCTTGCGCGAGTTCTATCGACAAGTGACGGCTGGTCTGGAGGCCGTGGCCATACAGAAACTGGCAGACCTGGATCTTTTTGACTCCATCCTGAAGCACGGCCGTAGTCTGCGCACGCTCAAGATACACCAAGACGAGAAACGCAAGAAAAACAACGAGCCCATGTGGGCAGATGGTGCTCTGAGTATTGTCCAGGCTCTCCAAGAAATACGTCGGCACTGTCCGCTCGTTGAGAACTTGAGCCTTGATCTCCCTCGAGATGGCAGCTGGCCCTACGAGGCGCTCGACATCCTGGCCAGCTTCCCACGACTGCGCCGCCTGGAAATGTGGTTCGAGCTGGGTATTTCTGTCCAGGAGAACCCGGTCCGCCCCTACACGACCTTCCACGCCTCACAGGACGTCTATCGATATCTGATCGAGAACTCTCGCACGAGACCGCCTCGGCTGACAGAAGTTTGCATCCACTCGGGCGCACCGCCGCCCTTGGGATTTGGCTATCCAGGCCAGGGAGCCTTGTGGCCGGGTAGAAATTCTGCCGATTTTGTGTGCAGGTTGTCTGCTCGCGACGATGAGGCGGCTGACGGTGTCTTTTCAACTACTTGTAGCCAGCTAAGTATGACAGACAACCAATTTCTTCAGACGGTGAAGCCAGGATTGAAAGAAGAGAAAGTCAAGTCACTGTACGAGCGTTTTACCAGAGATCATGGGTCAACCTCGGACAGGTATGGTTTCAACAAGGTTTTTCTGGCATACAATGGGCCAAGACCTATTTCCCAATAGGGATGGCATTGAGCTGGTGGTTATTACGTGCTTGAGGATAAAGAGAGGGAAAGGATCGAGATGCTCAGAGGAACAAGAGTTGCAAGTAGTCAATAGAATAAAATTATACTAGCTGATTTGGCAGGAGTATTCTACACAGTCTTATTGATATCCTGTGGTTGCGTCATCTCCTCATTATTGATGAAATTTTCAAGTTGTGTTTTCAAACCCTCATTCAAATCATTAATACTCAGTGCTACTACATTCGTTGCTCTGACCTGACCCACTGGCATCCTCAAGATTTCGAATGACGAGCCACCAAATCTTCCGAATCCCCTTCTCCTCTTTATCATCTTTTTTCTTCCCCCTTGTGCAGCTTTGCCATCTCCTTCTCCTGCTTCTTCACCAGCCATTCCCTGTCTCTCTCAATCTTTTCCAAGTCCTTCTGCAATTTCTTGCTAGATGATGCTGACCTCTTGAGCCTCACTTCAGTCTCCTTCCTATCCATCTTTTCCATCTCCTCGCCAAACTTTTTCTCTCTCTTTTCCCTGATCCTCACTGCCCTCACGACGTTTCTCCAGCGCCTTCTCTCTGTCCTTGAGTAACTTCTTCTCCTCTTTCTTCCTCTGACTCTCGCTAGCCATCGTGTGGATCTTGCCTAGCATATTGCTCGACTGCTTCACCTCTGGCAGAGGCGCCATATCCAGCGGCGCGATCCATTCCCGCAGCGAATCAAGCCGCCTCTGCTGCGCAGTCAACCCCAGCGAGTCTCCTCCTCCCCCCAGGCCCCCTTCCATCTCCAGCGGCAGCAGCACAGCCGCCCGCTTGTCAATATTGCCAGTGGCGAGATCCAGCACCGGAATCCCTGCGATCTTGGCCAGCGCGTCCAGCCTCGCGACCTCGACCTTGAGGCCCCTGGGCGCGAAGAGTTTCTGGTTTGCCTCCCGCAGACACATCTCCGTCCGCCCTTTGCTGAGGGCAAACTTCGTGACGTCGGCAGACAGCTGGACGGCACCACCGACGATCTGTGCAGTGGCTATGGGTACGAGGCCGACGGCCTGGGCGGCGAGGCCTAGAACTTGGACCGGTGGGCTTGCGACGGCGCAGCGGTTGAGGTCGTCGAGGAAGCCGAGGAAGGCCGGGCGGTCGATGTTGTAATTTGTGAGCCAGGGTGGGTAGGCCCGCATGAAGGGAGAGCCCAGTTTGGCGCTCGTCGCTGGTATTGCGATGGGTTTGGGGAGATGTCGAGGAGATGGAGGCAAGGGCTCGGCGCTCAGTGTGTGGTAGTCGTCACTGCTCATTATACGCGAAGCAGAGCCTGCTTGATCAAAGTCATACGTGAGGGCGTAAGGAGGTGGTTGATCATCGGGTACTTTGCTAGGCGGTAATGGTGACGTCGCTTGAAATGGGTCGGTGGTGGACGAGGAGGAGGCGGAGGCTGTATTCGAAGACAACGATTGGTGATAATAACCAGCAGAGGCTTGGGCCTGTTCTGTCTCGGCCCTCATGATATCCCGCTGTTGTCTAAGCACCAGTAATTGTTTCTGCTGTTCCAGATTTTCGGTCTCAGCCTGCAGTGCGGTCATCTCGTCAAGACTCCTGGACTTTCCTTGTCCTGCTTGGGTCGAATCCATTGCAGCTGCACTCTTGTATTTGGGGCGCCAATGAGGTATTTGAAACTCAGTCGTAAGGATTTGTAACAGAAAACCGAGGATATACCTCCAAAGGTGGCACAGTAAATTAATTGAATAAAAACGACCAATATAGAGCAGGAGGTGCGAGTCCCTAGGAACATCAAATCAATCCAAGTTTGTATGAGGAGGACTGGCCTGTTTATATACCATTATACAATCCCCAAGCATCTTACTGCTGATACCACTTTCCGCAGCATAGCAGTGAGGCTGATTGCTCTTCCACTCTTGGTCTCTTGTGCTGACAGGTTGTGGGTCAGCCTGGAATCCTGGAAACACAGCCTGCTTTAGAGCCAAGCAAGGACTCGCGCCATGATTCCCTTTCGGGGTGAGCCCTTTTGGCGGTATATTAAATGCTGTAAGCAAGCAGCCAACTGGACTCCCCGGCTTCCGTGGCGCAGATCAGCCCCGGACCTCGAATTAGAGGGTGCAGAGCACAGCCTCGTGGACTTTTGGGCGTCTCACATACTTTTTGCCTTGGTGAGGTGAACCACTTATAAGTGACTTGGAGTGGAAGCTAGTGAAGTAAGCAAGCGGACTTCTTGCGATATTTCTTGGGCTTCAGATTTGGTTAACATAACGTTGTTGAATAGTAATAAGTTCATGTATTATCAACATCTGAGGAGATCGATAGGAGCCTCAGTCGAAATCAAAGACAAATTATACTAGTACTTTTCCACTTTCTTAGAATACCAACGTTTTCTATCAACAGGTTGAATGTTGACTATGTAAATAAAACATAGATAATGCTGCGGTCTCCTTATGTAATTATACCCCGGTCCGGTAGAATGAGCCACCATATGTATAATTCAAATGCTTCTGCTGGGTATTTATCCGGTTGTATTCAAATTTGCAGAAGAAGAAAAGAAAATGGGCAGGCCTGAGCTGCCATTTTCGGAAAGCTAAACCTCGACACGGAAAAATCTACAGTACGTGAAATGTAACGTATGAGCGTGACCCCTGCTTCCTAGATAGACGATCATATAATCTAGAAAATCAAGGTTATTATAATCTTTTCCAATCCAACAGTGAAAACATTCAGTATCTATTTGTCTTGTTTTCCTTCAACTGCCACAAGCCACTCCCATACCCTTCATAATTACACACAAAAATGTGTTTCCCTCACTTTCGAGCCATCAGCGGCTTAGTAGCAGCAGCAGCGCTCATAGTAACGTCAAGCACTGCGCAGGCCCCTTTGTACCAGCAGCAAGAAGCCCGTCGAGATCTCAATGCAACCTATCCAAGCTACCGCATATCGCCCCTCGACGGGTCGATCATCGCGCTGCCGACGCAGGACCAGCTCGACTTCCAGGACAAGGAGATGGGCATGCTCATCCACTTCGAGATCGCCACCTACATCAGCCTCGACGGGTGCAACGGCGTGCCGGGCCTCGTTCCCGACCCAGACCTCTTCGACCCCACGCTCCTCAACACAGACCAGTGGCTGGACAGCATCACGGCGTCTGGGGCCAAGTATGCGACGCTGGTGGCCAAGCACAACTGCGGCTGGGCTAACTGGCCGAGCGCGGTCACCTTCGAGACGAGGGAGAACACCACGAGCGCCTACAACTACAGCGTGGCGTACTCGCCCGTCAACGGCACCGATGTGGTGCAGCTCTTCGCGGCGTCGGCTGAAAAGTATGGTGTCGGGCACGGGTTTTACTACAGCACCATTGTGAACAATTTTTTGAACGTGCAGGACTCGCTCGTCAATGCCACATGGTCCCCAGGGGAGATTCTCATCACAAATCAGACATATGACGAGATTGTGATGGCACAACTGACCGAGTTGTGGACAAACTACGGCACCCTTACCGAGGTGAGCATGAAGGGGATCTGCAAGTTTCCATGAATTAATGAAGAGGTGCAAAAATTGCTGACTTTTTCTTTACTTTTGCTTCAAAGCTATGGTTCGACGGAGGGTACAGCGCAAGCCAGACGGAACAGCTTCAGGACCTCCTTCAGGAGTATCAACCGCAGGCCTGTATATTCAACTCGTGCACGACAAACGGGACCTGTCTTTCCAGCAACTCCATCCGCTGGATAGGCACAGAGAGTGAGTAGTTACCCTCCACGCTTGAATTAAGTTTTCTGAGGCCAGACGCTGAAGCTCAGCACAACAAAAAGCTGGTCTACCAAACGAGGAAATATGGTCGACCGGGATCTCCAACGACGGCGGCGACCCGACAAGTCCCTACTTTGCCCCAGCAGAGTGCGACACCACCCTGCAGGCGGACGACCGCTGGTTCTGGGGCGAGGATCAGCCCTTGCGGCCACTCGAGGAGATGATAGACGTCTACCACCAGACGGTCGGCCGGAACTGTCTGTTGGAGCTTGACCTCGCTCCCGACCGCAGCGGACTCGTCCCAGCCCGCCATGCAGCTCTGTACAAGGCGCTGGGCGACTTTATACGGTCTTGTTATGGAAGTCCGATCGACAGCACGCATCTCAGCAATACTACTACGGCGACAGGGGTTTCCTTTGCGTTTGAGTACCCTACGTCGATTGATCGGATTGTCATGATGGAGGACCAGACGGATGGGCAGGTTATTCGGTCTTATGAGGTCTGGGCGAAGATTGTGGATGCAGAAGAGATGAACGGGACATTGGACGTACCGGTAAGTGACAATATCTTTTTTCTTTCTTTTCTCTCGAACTCTCCTTCCCATTTGTTTTTCAATTCAACTAACTCTAAGCCGTGAAGTGGACTCTGGTCTCCAACGGCAGCAGCATTGGCCACAAAAGGATCGATCTCTTCGCCAACCCCTTCACGGTGACCGACGTGGTGGTAAATGCGACCAAGTTTGTGGACACGCCTCAATGGCGATCTGTCACGTTCCATCTCTGTGGGAATTCCTCATCGACATAGATGATAAGTAATTACACCTCATTCTTTGAGTGAGAGTTGGGCAACCTGATCGCAAGCCTAGCCTCAGACTTGTCGGCAGTGTTGTGTAATTAAATAACATTATTAGATTTACTGACTACATATATTACTTTGCAACTAAACTATGGGAATATTCTTCACCAGATAAGAACCCCACGTAGGTAGCGTCCTCTTGTAAGGGAACCCCTCCGTGGTAAGCTGCAGGTCCTCGATAGCACTGCCCCACCTGATCAGGGCGCCCTCCGCCCACGCCGTCTGCATAACAGCCAGTCCAAACGGCATCCCATCCTCCGAGTGCACCCCCGCCGGCACCGTGATCATGGGATACCCAGCCTGCGCCGCGATCTGGTACGTCTGCCCCACATCCGGCGGGACCAGCAGGCCGTCCAGCTTGGTGGTGTTGGCCGGCAGCTTCTGGCCTCCGCCGCTGAGGGCCCAGTCGATGCCTCCGCGGGTCTTGCTCTGGCAATACTCCAGGGCCTGCCAGTAGGTCTCGTTCTTGACGCCCTTTGTGGCCAGGGACGCGAGGAACCCATCCTGGCCCGAGGCGAAGGCTGGGATGCCGCCCTGGTCGGGGTAGGGGTATCCGCCCTCGCTGCCGTCGTTGTCGTAGTTGTACTGCACAATGTCCTCGAAGGTGAGAATGTCGGTGTTGGTCAGCTCCGAGAGGTACGTGTTGATGTTGTTGTAAAAGTCCACAGCCACGACGGTGTACTCGCTCTCGTTGGGGTATCCTCTTGTTGAGCCCCAGGCCCAGTCCCAGCCGTCGCTACTGACAATTGTCTCGTAGTCCAGGATCTCCGTGTTGTTGATGATCGTGGCGCCGGCAGACTCCATCAGCGAGACGATGGACAGGAGGCTCTGCTGCTGCTCCGAGTCGGCATAGACCCAGAAGCTGTCCCAGGGCAGGCCGAAGACGGCGCCCTCGAGGCTGGACTTGTCTGTCAGGAACTGCGCATAGCCGCCTTCTGGCGTCTCGGTTTCCTGCGCAAAGGTGTAGTTGTCCCTCGAGTCCACGCCATAGATCGCGTCCAGGGCATACGTCGCATCGCGAACGGTGCGCCCGAAGCTGCCCACGCTGTCTTGGTGCTCCGACTCGGGGATGACCCCGTTCCTCGAGGTCAGACCGACCGTCGGCTTGATGCCCACCACGCCGTTCCTCTCGGCAGGGTTGATAACGCTGCCGTCCGTCTCTGTGCCGAGGGAGAAGGCGATGGCGTTGGCGCCCACCCCAGAGGCGCTGCCAGAGCTGCTCCCACCCGGCGTCGTCGTCAGGTTATACGCGCTCCTGCACTGCCCGCCGCGGCCCGAGTAGCCCTCAGAGTAGCTGTTGCTCCTCATATCCGCCCACTCGCTCAGCGTCGCCTTCCCAAACAAGACCGCGCCGGCCTCCCGCAGCTTCTTCACCACAAAGGCGTCGCGGGGCACGATGCTCCCCAGCAGGGCCCAGCTGCCAGCCGTGGTCTCCATGTTGTCCTTGGTGGCGATGTTGTCCTTGACCGTGAACGGGATGCCGTGGAGGGGCCCTCGGACCTGCCCTGCAGCCCGCTCGGCGTCCATCTGGGCGGCGATGGCAAACACGTCGGGGTTGAACTGGAGCAGCGTGTTGGCGTACGAGTTGGTCTGGTAGGTCCTGGTCATGTAGCACGCCACCAGCTGCTGCGACGTCAGCGTGCCGTTGGCCATGGCCGCCTGCATCTGGTCGATGGTCGCCTCCTCCAGCTGGAAGGTGCCGCAGGGGCCCATGGGGAAGAGCTCGGCCGTGTCGGCATACTGCTCCAGGGGGAACAGCGAGGCTGGCGCTAGAGGTGTGGTCGCATTTGCAGGTGGTGGTGGTGATGCATGGACGACGCCGCCCTGCACGCCCACAATGGCACCTGTGGGTAATAATAATAACAGTGACGACAGCTGCATGGCGGACTTGAGAGACGCCATCGTGATTATTATTATTACTGGACCGCAAAGACTATTACAGCGAGCCCTGGCAATTTTCCTTTAGACCTGAGGCTGGCATCTTAATTATATACTTATGACCTTCACCTACGGACAGAACATAGACTGCGTCAATAAATTTACTAACAGATAGGATCAATATTATTACTAGCCTCGGCCTGAAAACGGTGCTTATCTTTCCAGGCTGGACGAGCAAGACCCGCTACTTGGCATTGTGATCCGGCAGCATCGGAGAACCCCGACAGATAGATAGGGCCTGGTGTTTTTTCTTCTTTCTTCTCCCTCTTGCTTCTTATCCCGCTGTATACAAGGTAGTGTGCTGTTCAACATCCCAGGCCGGAGCAAGGTTCCTTAGGAAATAGGAAACAAGAAGCTATCTATCTATCTATTGAGTAACTTGGATTGATTGTTCATCAGGGATTAAATATGACCTGACCGCCTGAGTGTTACGCGTTCCGCAGCGGTTTAACCAGATTCGATTAACTAATCCCTTGTTTTCGGACAACTATGCTTCGTATTTCCCTCAACTTCAACGGAGATAGAAGTATCATCAATCATTCGCCGTAAGGATTGTAGTGTGGAAAATGACTCGCAGAAGTAGGAGAAGCAGAATATTGCTGGGGTTCCAGAGTCCTGTTTTTATGAGAAGAGGCTGGCTGTTCAGCATAATGAGCAGTCATACAGTAACTTTCTGGTGTAGACAGTCGAGTACGGAGGTCCAGAGGTCTTACCCAAAACAGACACTATCTACCAGACGAAGACCACAACGATTGACTCATTCCTAGCACATCTTAAACACATCATTAGTGGCTTGAATTGACAGCTTGACCGTGCCTGATTAACTACGTGAGTATAAACAAGGACACGTCTTTAAGGCTTGCTTGGAAGCCAGCGTTGTATTAATGGTACGAAGTGTAGGGGTTTCCTAGATTGCAAAGATACCCTCAAAAGATGACAAATTCTATCTGATAGGTGCTCACGATCTCAGCTGATGTGGTGCAAATTGTAGCACGATAATATTCGCCGCTGAACTGTCTTTGCTCGGTGCTCTTTTTTTCCTCTCTCTTTCAGTTCGGATAGGATCGAGCCGTCATGAGTATCGTCACCGCCATCGTCGAAACCAGTGCCTCACCTGCAAGGACGAACGAAGCTATCGTGAATCCGCTCGAGATGTCCCCCTGTCTTCAGCGAGTACACCAGAGCCAGCACCATGTTCGAGGCCAGGAAAACTACTATACAAATGACCAAGACCAACTCATTAAGCCCTTCGACAATATAGACGCCCCATCCGATGACATCTTCCAGGTCGTTTTGATAGCGAAGGCTCTCTTGAAGCTTCTTTGGTTTTCGATGGGTCCAATGCAGATATGAATGTCCTTGTGGGTTGCTGCCGGCCAACAACAGGTGTAAGTACGGTATGCGCAGACAAGGGTTCTCCACGCTTGATGGGCAAGGTTTATAGTGATAGCGACCCTCTGCGACCTCTGACTTCGGTGGCAGACAAGGCTC
The DNA here is from genome assembly GCA_021117315.1 of Immersiporthe knoxdaviesiana. Lineage (NCBI taxonomy): Eukaryota > Fungi > Ascomycota > Sordariomycetes > Diaporthales > Cryphonectriaceae > Immersiporthe > Immersiporthe knoxdaviesiana. The sequence continues at coordinate 526,610 of CP088206.1, forward strand.
GGGCAGAACCTCGGCGACCATCATGTTTCTGACCGGCCGAACTTGGAACTAGACAATGTATTCACGTCAGTTTCCCCATCCCCTCTCGCGACACGGCTAAGGGATCACTCCCTACCTTGACGAATTTGGCCGACTTAGGCGTGAAGAACGCTTGAGCAACAAGGTCCCAACAGCGATCCCCGCAGAGCACAAGCTTCGGCAAGAGTCGCTTCCAGATCCCCTTGCAAGTAATCTGGTCGCAATCGCGAGCGTAGCTCTGTCGGAGCTTTCTATATTCCCTTCGAATGATATCGAACAATCTGTCGTCGTCTAGTTCGTCAGAGATATCAACGTTGCTCCATCTTGTGTGGTTGGGCCCATTCACACAGAGCAAGAGGAATCTCTTCCTAGCTGGCGTTGACTCGGTTCTCTGGTCTGGCACCGATGGGTCGCTGCTCTGTGACGTTGCTGCCTCAGAACGTGAACTTTCAGCTGCTTCATACGTGTCTGTTGAGCTGTGCGATGAAGTCTCGCTTTGCCCCTCGTGGAACGTGGTATCAGTTCTTGCAGAAGATTGAGATTCTTCAGTCGCATTCGGCGTGTTCGTATAAGATCTCGCGGCTGCGGTGGCAGCATCTCTCCTCAATTCCTGCTCAAGGCTCGCCGCTGCCCCTAGCTCTAACTCCTTCACGTCACTGTACATGGCCTTACCGCAGCCCTGGAGTATTTCCTAATATTAGCCCAAATCTTTGCGCCATTTGGTGTTGCAACTTTGGCACTCACACAGATCCAAGTTATTCTCTGGTAGCCTTCAGGAACTCGAGGTCTCACTGCGTCCTCCAGAAAAGCGGCCAGGGCGGAAACAGCATTCGAAGGTAGCATTGCTCCGAACGGACGACACATCTTTCCTAGAAAGCGCTCCAAGTTCGATGACCGATTATCGACTGGCTCCCCAGTGTCAGCTGGGTGCTTGTATTCCGTTTCCTCTGGCGCTGCCTGTTGAAGAATATCCTGGTGGTGAATGAGGTGATCCAAACTTGCACGGAACTTCGAGACGGCGTCTGCACCTGCAAAAGAGGCTTGTAACTTATAGGCCACATACTCTTCAGCACGAATCCCGTCTCAGATCCCAGAAAGCGTGTCCAGGAAGGATTCGTGCCAGGCCGTGGCAACTCAGCTTGCGTGACATCAATCGCCCCCTCCTCGCTTTCCTGGGACAAAGTGCCTGCAGCCTGTTGAGCGCCATGGCCACTGAAGAAGCTCATGGAGGAAAGCACAAGGTGAGAGATCCGGGACGTGTTGCTCTCAAAGTGCTCCGCAATGCGCTGATCTGTGTTGTCTGCCGCATCGTCAATGAGATCCCGCGAGAGGTTTTCAAGGAGTCGGAAGTAATTTCTCTCAAATTCGGCCCGCCCCTCCCATTCAGGCGCAAGGGGGAGATTGTGACCCAATCTTTTGATGCAAGATCTCAGCCGAGCTCAAAATTGCGTCCAAAATGAAGTATCGAGGTCCAGGAGGACGAACGCTCCGAGCATCAGTAACGTTCGACTTGAGCGCCAGATGGTGCAAGTTGTCCGAAGCAGTTCCGCTCTCCGAGCCTGTGCTCCTCCATCGTGATGGGTGCGTTGTCTCCTCGCTCGTACTCATGTCGTCATCAAGGTCACCACTAAGGTCTTCCTGAGAAGCCTCCTGACCAATGCTTCGAATCGTGTGATGCTGCGGGATCATGGCCTGTGAGCCGCTTTCCCCTTCACGCTCTGGAATGATAGGCGCTTCCTGTATCTTCAAACCTGGTCGGACCAATCTCTCTAGAGCCGCGCGCAATTTCGAGAAGGCCAAAGACGCCAAGATGTATGCCCGTAGCTGATCAATTCTCGGCAGGTCATCATCTTCGTCACTGTCGCTGTCACTGCCTTCGTTGTTCGGTTCTTCTGGGAGGCCTTTCCCAAGCGATTGCAGCCACTGCTCAAGGTTTGCAGGTTTTTTACCCGTTGACTGTTCCAGATCGTGAATCGTAGTATGGGCAATCGTCCTGGCACTGTGTTTGACCATCTTTCCAAGTTGCTTCTGCGCTTCATTTTGCGCCTCTCCGGAAAAGTCAGCAGCGAAGCGTCGCAACAGCTGGCGCCATTTGGGCTCCAATTTCTCGAGCCCAATTGTCTCCAGTCCTTTGACCAGGAGAGGTCGGGTAGCTTCATCCTGAAGCAGTAGATGCGCAAACGTTTCTACTGCTTCCTGCCGAACATTTGAAGCCTGCCGTCCAAGTGATGATGAGCTCGTCGTGCTGGTAGCCAGACTAGATGCGTCACTAAAGACACTCGATGTCTCAGAGAAAACATCAGACTCGTCATCCTCAAGGGTACCATAGATATAAGATGTGTCCCCTGGCAGCGATGATTCACCCTGTGGGTGACCACTGTCCTCCTTTTTGCCAAGTCCCATAGTCGGATGGGCCTGGACAAGCTCGTGGGAGTCCTTTCCATCTGGAGCGGGGGTTTTGCTGGTAACAGCACTGTCCTGAGATGCCGTCCTTTGCGCACTATCGTCGTCGACATGCTCAGAAATGTTGTCGTAGTGTCCAGACATCGGCGTCGAATTTGGTGGCGAAATCCGAGGCACTGCAGTCGAATTTGGATCTGGAGAAGTCAGAACAGTGTCGAAGAGATCGCTGCCTGAGTCGGGGCTAGGTGCAGGCATTTGGGAAAGTGGACCTGCTGCTGAGGACACCTCGACTTGTGATGATGACTCCTTGGATGGCCCAGTGCCGACCTCCTGGACGTTTTTCTCCTGGGCGACTGGTGTCTTGGGTTGTGAAGGTGGTCCTGTCAACCACTCGTTGATATCCCTCTGGACGGTTTCCTTTGCCTCCCTGCGAGGACTCGGAGTTTGAGGACGCGGAGATCTAGAACATCCATACCCTAGCTCCCTGGAACAATGCGCATCGCATAGATGACCGCATTGTAGACAGGACGGTGTCGTAATCATATACCAGGGCCCATCACCACACCTGCAACATACCCAGTAATACTTTTTCTTGAGCTCCTTGATTTCGTCCTGCAAAGCCTCGTTGCTCTTCCCGAGCTCTTTCTTATCGTCCTCGAGGGTCTCGACCCTCTGCTCGAGGCCCGAGATGCGGCCCTTGCCCTCCTTCTGGCACCTGCGCAGCTAGTCATCGGCCTGGAGGGAGGGCCTTGGTCTTCTACTTGTCCAGCTCGTTGATAGTAGTATGGAGTGTTATCTCGAGTGCTGCGATATTATACCGGTAGTCACTGTACCCAGAGTAGCTGGAACCGCTTGATGAGCTACCTGTGGTCGAGGCTTGCGAGGACCCACTTCTCTTGTCTTTTTCCTCCCACCTCACATTCTTCCGGCTGGTGTCTGATATATCGTCTTTTCTTTTGAACCAATAGTTCTTCGGTCAACTCAGGCCTTGAGCGCCGAGCACGTAAAGGTCAGCCAAAGGGCCCGAAGACAGAAAAGTGAGCCGAGCCTCAGGCGGAAGACGGGTTTGGCCTTAGGTTAGTAAAAACCTTCGCAGTCGAGAGAATTGTCAGAGGCAGAGTGTGAACGTAAGAGACGGGAGGTAAGTTGAAGAACGTGCAAGTCTGACTTGTGAGAGAGAAAAAAAAAAGACGTAAGCCTAAATATGGTCCTGGAGCCTGATAAGGCTTTGAGCTACTTCAAGAAGGGGGAACGGTTGGGGGAGGTCAGACCAGCCACACGCCATGCACCATCGAAACCAGGATTTGGGCAAGTCACTGCCACCTCAGCCCCCACCATTTAGATGCTACAGGACTACCTACGGTTGGACGACATTGCCTGCTGCCTGGTCCAGGTGGCGAGGAGGGTCCTCGAAAAGCTGAAGTGTGTTAAATGGGTAACGAAGAGGTCCCCCGCCAGACTGGACACTTCGACCAGAAGCAAGACGAGTTCCAGACAGGACAGCTGTGGGATCTGTCCCTCGAAGTGGAGTGAGCAGAATACAGCCGGAAGAAAAGCCAACGGTTGAGCGAGATGTGAAGATAATAGCGTTATGGCACGAGGCAAAGACCTCGACCACGTTGACTAAACCACACCACGACTTGGTTTATACATTGCCCGGTAGGCAGGCAAAATCCAAAGTCTATCCGGCCCCAGCACAAGATGGGCTACTACGACAACCCGAGGGCAATGAGTGCCGGGGCCTGCGTGTAGTAGACTGGCCGAGTCTCTGTATTTCACCTCCTCCGCCATGTCCATCCTCCATACTCTACGGCGGCTTGCCCTGTGAAGCAGATGGCGTTGAACAGTAGCTTCTGTTCTGCTTCCTTCTTTTCATCGCCCTCTCTGCGACTCATATGCTCATGATGGCTCTTCTCCCACGTACAGGCTGTATAAGGATATAGCATGGCAGTCACAACCAGGCCGCCGCGAGCACACCTGACACTGACGGGTTGATTGGGTGCATCGAAATATGGGTGTAGGAAAGTGGCTTGGGACCGCATCCAGTACGCTGGATATGCGCCGTGCGTAGCCTTAATCGGACGTCGAGCAGATATAAAACCTCCAGAGTGAGATCCTGTACCACGCGTATGCCTCAACCAGCACTGGATGTGGCACCAGAGGCGGCAGCCGGTGTAGAGGCTGGAGCACCACCAGAAGCCCCACCTTGCTCGCCGCCTTTGCTCTCAGAGTTCCCACCGGCACCGCCATTTCCACCCCTGCCGCGACCACGCCGTCTGCTGCGCTTGGCCTGTTGCTGCTCGCCGTTGGCCTTCTCGGCAGAAGGCGCTGAGGGGGCAGGTGCGGCGGCGGCTGACGAGCTCGCCGGAGCAGCACTTTCCTTCGTGGCACCAGGCTGGACAGAACCGCTGGCCGTGGTCGCAGCCTTCCTGGACGGCCCTTGATCTTTCCGCTCGAGGACTTGCACAGTAGCACCGGCGATGGTCACAGGGCTAGCAGCCATAACCTTAACCAGGACCTCATGCTCCGCAAAGTCGACGTATGCGAAGCCTTTCCGCTTGTCAATCTCGACCGCGCTGACGCTTCCGAAAGCCTCCATGGCCTCCCCTGAGGGCCGCCTCGGTGACTCCCTGCGAAGGGTTGGCATGCTTCAGGAATGCTCTCGTGGCTCCCGATGAGGGACCCGGGGCGCCGCCTTTCTTCTGGGAGCCTCCAGCTTGAGAGCCCTTCGCAGATCCTGGCTTGGGACCAGCTGGCGCGGCAGCTGCAGCGGCTGCAGCAGGCTTAGCAGCTGCCTTCGTACTGGGTGCTGTATCCTTGGCTGGTGACGGTGCTGCAGCCTCATCCTTCTTCTTCTGCAGTATGACGGGAGGTTTGATCGGAGCCGCAGCTGGGGTCTCTGACGGGCCGGCAGCTTTGGTCTCGCCGGTCTTGGAGTCTTTGCCCCTCCTCCGGCCCCCTCTTGACGTCTTCTCGCCCTGGGACTTTGTTGCTGTCGAGGCTGGTGGCTTGTCGGCTGTCTGAGCAGAGCTGGAAGGTGTGGCTCCTGTGCCGTTCTCCTGGCTCTTTGCCTCCTTGGCCTGTGCCTCAGACTCACCACTCTTGGCAGCGGCCGCTTCCTGACGTGATTTCCTGGGCGACGGCGCAGCGAGGCCCAAGTCTCTCTTCAATATGTCGCTGATGCCCAATTTACGGCGGCTGTTTGAACCCTCGGGCGCAGCAGCGGCTGCTGCTTTGATATCCTTGGCGACAGCCTTGGCAGCTTCCGCGGCAGCCTCTGTAGCAGCCTGCTTCTTAAGAATCTTGACTGTCTCCTTTAGCTTGTCCGGCTTGTCTCTGGATTTCTTCTTAGGTTCCTCCGCGGGGGCTGCCGACCCTTTGCCCTTGCCCTGTGACTCCTGTCGTGCGTGTTTCCTGCTCTTAGCACTGGCAGCTTCCTTAGCCTTGTTTGCCTTGCTCTCGAGGATGTGCGCCACGAGGCTCGTGACGGCGGGTTTGGCATTTGGCTCAGCCGCGGTGGAATCTTCGACACTGGTCTCGCCCTCGTCCTTTTTCGCGTCTGGGTCCTCGGTCAGGCTGACGAGGAACTTCTGCCACTCGTCGTCCTGGTCGATGGTGCCCTCCTTGGGGTCTTTCTTGGGCTTCCCGGCGGGAATCTTCTTGTACATGGCGCGCTCGACGTAGGGGGCCGATGAGGGAAGGACTGTTGAATGTGCCCTTTGCATCCTCCCAGACGGCGTCTCGTACGGCCTGTGCCAGGGCCTCGATGTTTTCCTCCTTGACCTGAAGCAGGGCCCATGCTGGACTGGGATCTTTGGATGCACTGCAGATAGAGAGATGGCCGGAATCTTGTCAGTGATGACGACAAACCCATTAGCTTCTTGCACAAGTTGCCCTGGCAAACATACCTCTTGGGGATGTGTCCAGCAGTATATCTGTACCAGCTGACCTTGCCTGTGCGTGGCTTCCAGGTGTCACCCAGGGTGCTGAAGAACTCATCCTCGGTCAGGCCTGGGGGCAGCCACCGGACCTTGGCCTTGACACCATCTTGGGCAGCTGCTGCCCTGCCTCTGGGGGGCTTGGACGTGTCGGCCTGGTTATGAGCTTGAGCTTGAGCCTGGGCAGGAGGGATGGGCAGGACACCGGCCCTTCGGCCTGAGTTGGCTTGGGTTGTTGCCATCAAGATGTGGCTCAGGGCTGCAGGTCCCTCTCAGTGGTGGAGTGTTGCAAGAAGAGGTCGGGGAGCTGGGAGGTGATGGAGAGTGGTGGGGCTCTAGCAGTAAGACAACCTTGGTGGAGGTGGTGCAGACCAGGAAGGCAGGTTAGATTGACAGGCTAGCTCCAGGCTAGAGAATAGGACCAACACTACTGCAGAGTTATTCAGGATGAGTAAGAGAGTGTTGCTTGGTGATGTTTGCACTGCTGGCTGCTGCTGCTGCTGGTTACTGTAGTTACTTTGAGTGTGATTCGATGGAAATACAGTAGCATGGGGAAAGGTGGGGTGGGGGGTTGTGTTCTGGGTTCTGGGTCCTGGGTCCTGGGTTCTGTACCACACTACTAAGTACTCTAGGTAGCAGCTACGATGACCCCCTGTAGGCCCTGAAGCTCAGCGAACAGTGCCCGTCAGAAGAATGGTAATAACTCGGTGACTTGTTGGAAGCAAGAATCTTTGGTACTGTTTTCAGCTGTTGGAAGGCAAGAACCACAAATCCATTTATTAAACAAGGAAAGCTATAGGGAGAGAGAGAGAGAGAGAGAGAGAAGAGTTTGCAACACAGCAGTGTGGCACCCAAGCTTGGGCACAGTCTTCTGCAGCTGAATCACCTCATTCAGCAATACTACTATCAGAGACCAAATGGTCCAGTCACTGCCATAAATCAATCATGCCCTGCTACATCTGGCTTTGGTATAATGAAATCCTCTAACCAACTCAATATCGAAACAGCTGGAGACAGGCACAATTTCCTGAACAAGTCAAAATTGGCTGTGGATCGAAGACATCACTACTGAAGTCCAGAAGCTCATCAGGATCTACCACAAGACATATCCAATCTGCCCATAAAAATAAAATAAAGTTCATCAACTTTGGAGTGACCTTCTGAGTATATTGAAGGCTTCATTCAATTTAATGCAGACAGTTGTTGATGCAGGATAGGCAGAACATTGCTCAGGCAGGGAATGTTGAAGTACTATGTACTGCAGGGCCTAACCCACTAGAGCTCATCATTAGCACCATGCCCAGTCGGAGGCTGCTTAGTCATCAGGGATCTCTCGGCTGTGGAAGCCTCCCATCAGCTTGGTTGGTAGCCAGTCTTGTACTCGGAAACCCCTGCACCAATCTTCCATTTGCCTTCACCAAGTCGAGGACCCTTTGTGTGTCTGCCCTGTGAGTTGATCCAGCTTCCGTCTCTCGCCTTGATGCGTCTTCATCTAGGTATCTACCTTACCGCCCGCCCCCTCGCCAGCAGATCTGCTGAATAATGCGTGCTAACTTTTGAGGTCATGCAGCATCCTGAACTGAAGCACGTGGACAATCCGGCCTCGGTCCTCTCTGCTCGAATCTCCCTGCTACAGAAGGGCATCGACACCATCTCCACCTTTTCCATCCTCTCCGAACGACCCTTCCTGGCGCTCGGACGACCTCGCGGGTCTCCCAGGATACCACCAACCACCCATCATGGCGACCATTCCAAAACCAGGCCCGGCCACGTTAAGGCCTGGCGCAGGTCTGGACGAATGGCTCGAGGAGGCTAAACAATGTCATTATCTGCCCGAGTCTGTCATGAAGCAGCTCTGCGAGATGGTCAAGGAGGTGCTCATGGAGGGTGCGTCATGTTTTTGCTTCCCCCTCGTATGGGCCACGGGCCGTGGTCTCCTGACGGGGCCAGCTTGCGCTGACTTGCCAGGGCAGAATCGAACATACAGCCCGTGGTGACGCCCGTCACGATATGCGGTGACATCCATGGCCAGTTCTACGATCTGCTCGAGCTGTTTAGAGTCGCCGGCGGGATGCCTGGCGAGACCAACGTGCAAGCGCCCCAGACGGCCACGACCGTCATAACGTCTGACGACCTCGAGCCCCCGACCGAGATAACAAACCCAAAGCTGAAGAAGAAGATAAAGAATGCTGGGATCCCTGGGGATGCAGGAGGCGATGCGGACGAGGACGGCCCCAACACATCCACCGAGAGCATCGAGAAGACGGCAAGTCCAGGGTCTACCACTGATGCTGCGGCGGGAGAGTCGCAGTCGGCCGATACTCGATTTGTATTCCTGGGAGACTTTGTCGACCGAGGATATTTCAGTCTGGAGACTTTTACGCTGTTAATGTGTCTCAAGGCAAAGTAGGTGACCGCTGTGCTATCTTTTTCTTATGCTGGAATCCGCCTGAAGGCTTACACAGTTCTCGCAGATATCCTGATCGCATTGTGCTCGTCCGAGGAAACCACGAGTCCCGGCAGATTACCCAAGTCTACGGCTTCTACGAGGAGTGCCAGACCAAGTACGGCAACGCGTCGGTCTGGAAGGCCTGCTGCCAGGTGTTTGACTTCCTCGTCCTCGCAGCCATCGTGGACGGGACGGTTCTGTGCGTGCACGGCGGCCTCAGCCCTGAGATCCGGACTATCGATCAGATCCGGGTGGTTGCTCGAGCGCAGGAGATCCCTCACGAGGGTGCGTTTTGTGACCTGGTGTGGAGCGATCCCGAGGACATCGACACCTGGGCAGTAAGCCCCCGCGGGGTGGGCTGGCTCTTTGGCGATAAGGTCGCCACCGAGTTCAACCACGTCAACGGTCTGAAGACCATTGCAAGAGCCCACCAGCTGGTCAACGAGGGCTACAAGGTTAGTACAAACTCCACACACACACACACACACACAAAGAAGCATGACCCCCAACTGACCTTGTGTGTACTCGATAGTTTCACTTCCCGGAGAAGTCTGTAGTGACGGTGTGGTCTGCCCCCAACTACTGCTACAGATGTGGCAACGTGGCCTCGATCATGACTGTCGACAAGACCCTGGAGACCAAGTTCAGCATCTTCTCAGCCGTCCCCGACGACCAGCGTCACGTCCCAGCAGGCCGCCGAGGACCAAGTGACTACTTCCTATAAGGGGTTGCGCGCCCAGTTTTTCACGACTCGATTCCTCTCTCTCTCTCTCTCTCTCTCTCGGCTGGTGTGGATGACTAGATGCAAGGGGGTTCCCCATGGACATCGCGGAAGGCGTTTATTCTTTTTTTTTTTTCGCCTCGGATACAGTGGTGTCTTATATCACACACACACACAAAGACACAATTGTATAACTAAGGGTGGAAAGGTCCGGTCCTACCATGGCTACTGCATTTGATACCCCCTCGTTAAGGAAGAGGGCACACGAACTGAAACATACGACGACATTGAATTCGAAGATCCATCTGCATGACCACACATATACCATCCCTGGGCGTAGACTCCGAGTGACACGATAGATGAGAATCCCTTGGGGTCATTTTCTCTCACCCGATTCTCACGACTTACATACTTGACACACCTGATGGCGGTGTTAGCAGCCTCGATGCGTCTCCATTCTACAAAATGTCTATGGACCATGATATGCACACTCGAGTGAGTCGTCTATATATAAAGATCTTGTCCTTCTCCTCTCGCATTCCGCGTCTACTTCAGAAAAGGAATCAGGCTCTTCAGCGTATCCGAAGTCGTCGTCTCCAGCGTCGTCCACTTGAACCCCAGCGCCTTGGTCGTCTCGCTGTTGTCAAACTTGTACAGCGTATCCGCCGGCGGCGGCTCTCCACCCGTCACGCCCTCGGCGGGGGCAGCTTGTCTCCCAGCTCAGGGAAGTTCTTCCTCGCCAGGTCGAGGATCTCCCGGTTGGAGTAGGAGCCCGCGGTGGTGAACAGCCTCCTGCCGCCCAGCTCGGGCTTCTCGACGGCCAGCACGTGGGCCAGCGCCACGTCGCGCACGTCCACCCAGAGGTTCACGCCCGTGTCGGGGATCTTGTTGTCGGTGCTCCGCCAGCCGCCCTGCACGAGGGAGACGAACCGCTCGTTGGAGGTGTTGATGGCGTCCAGGCTCGCGAGGTAGTGCACCACGGGCCCAAAGACCATGGGCGGGTTGACGGTCACGAGGTCGAAACCCCCGCCTGCTTCTCTGACGTAGTCCCATGCTGCCTTCTCCGCGAGCTTCTTGGACGCCCGGTAGGCGATGGCGGGGCTGTCGTGGATGTCCTCGATGCTCACGGGGTTCCAGGACTTCTCGGTGAAGGTCGTGTCTGGGTCCGTCATCTTGTCCTTGTCCAGGATGGCCGCGAAGGACGAGGTGATGACCACGCGCTTGACGCCTGGGGCGGACTTGGTGATGGCCTTGAGGATGCCGGTGGTGCCGATGACGGCTGGGTCGATAAGGTCCTTCTGCGGGTCGGCTGGGAAGAGGGGGGAGAAGGTGGTCAGACTGGGGGCCTCGAGCTGTGAAAGGGAATATTCACTAGCCATGAGGAGGGGAATATAGCACTTACTGATCTTGAAGTGGAAAGGGCTGGCCGTGTGCAGGACGGCCTCGAGACCTGGAGTCTTGACGACCTCGTCAAAGGCGCCCTCCTTGGCAATGTCGGGCACGATGAGGGTCTCGAGCCTGTCCTTGCCGATGCTGGGGTGGACATCGTGGATCTTCTTGGCCTTGTCCTGCGACCGGACGGTCGTCACCACCGAGTGGCCCCGCTGGAGAAGCGTCTCGACGATATGAGCTATAGAAGAGAGAAGAAGAAAAAAAGAGAGAGGCCCTCCAGTCAGCGAGTGTTGAGACTCATAGGCATGAGTTGCTTACCAGCGATGAAGCCAGAACCGCCTATAGGATCTCATATTAGCAACGCTTTCACAGTCTCTCTTCGGTATAGGGTTGAACACAACAAACATACCAGTGAGGAGTACTTTAGTCATCTTGTCTTCTGGTTACTTGTCTCCTTGACAGATTTGATTCCACAGCAGTGATAGCAGTGGTCTATGGAGAGGATTGTAATGTGAGATGTCTCAGTTCGGCCCTGGATTCACTCGTCGTCGAGGGTGGAAATGTTGTGGTCAATATATATATCAACAACGTCGCCACCGTTGTTTTACAAATACATGTCCCCTCTCTCGGCAAGCCTAGATCCACTCAACCACCACTTGCCCGCAAGCCCAAGTTCAGATTCAGCCAAGGCGCCGGTCCTAACGGGAAATCTCCACTGCCCACAACACCCGCGACTCGTCGGAGTTAAACTGTTAAAATACGATTTTCGGCAGACGAATTCGGCGCTATAAGCAAAGAAGCACCTAGTTTTTGTCGGCGATTACACTCCTAGAGAAAGAAACTCTATCAGACCAGTAAACAATAATCAAACATATTTTTAACCTGGTTTACGCTGTAGTTGTGTCCCTTTATTATATATTATTTTTGGTCAGCATGGAATATCTTCATGCCTGTCGTGTTACTTTCTGTTGCTGAACCTAGATTTGTAATAATTATTGCACTCGCAAATCTCAAGCGGGTTATCATTCTTACTGTGGTCAACTCCTAGGGTTTCAAAGTGATGACATGACCGTAGCCCTGTGCTATTAAGTCCGGACCATGCGATCATTGTGCAGCCGCCCTTTCTTAATTACGGCGAATAACTGACCGGTAGATGATGTATAGGAAACAGCACGACAATACCATGCATTGCACAACACAGGATTCAGCAACAGAGGCAGGTCAGCAATGTCATCAGTAGTTAATCATTACACCTTCCTTCCTTGAGAATTAAATACACCTACAGGATGTGATTTTTGCTATATTACGGGGTGCCTAGTTGAGATACCTGTGGGAGTCGGGACTGTTGACATAGATCCGGGTCCTGCGATTACGGCCTTCGCAGGCGATGATAGCTAAAAGACATGTTGACATCCCTGGGCTCTATTAACGGGGTTCTTGCGGCAGAAGAGTGCTAGCTTTGGGCGTGTAATCCATCAAACACTCTCTAAATCCCATAGATGTATATTGAGGGTTGCCAGACAACACTATCCATGTTCTTCCTTAAATCCAGATCTGCATAAGTCTTCTTGTTGAAGTCTCGGTGTTGACATTTTTCCAGCATCAATTTTTGTCATTCCATCAGACTAATTACTATTCCTCAATATCAAATGTTTTATATAGGTGGACAATTCTTCTCAATGAAATGACTGAGTTTCAATACTCCCAACTTGATACAGATCCAGGCTGATTCTGGATGCCATTCCGATAATACCCAGATTGCCCCCCAAAAATTGACCAGCCTTCACAGGATCTTGAACAAGGTCTAGTGTTTGAGCTTGTGGTGATCATACCATTCGGTCAACCAGGTTCATGCCATGTGCAAGACATCTATAGACTCTCCAAGCATCAGAGAACATGAGCCAGCTCATTGAGAATCACCTAAGGCTCTACCAATTACATCCTCAGGGTCAGAAAAACTCTTGACTTATTTATAAAGTGTACTTTCAGCACCGCAGATCCTCAGGTTCTGTTTCATCCTTAAGACTCTAAGAACCTCATCAAGAAAGTCACCAACAGAGGTCATCACCACTCATCAAAGCACTTTCAGTATGTCAGAGCTGACCAAAAGAGAATGTGGTCTACATTTAGCAGCTTCAAAATGAATAATCTGTGAATACTTGGAAGGATAATGAGAAATCAAGAGTCCTGGACAGACAGTAGCGCCTCACATCCAGCACCTGTGTAAAATGAAAACATGACATCAAATATTGACAAGGCCGATGTGGTTGATGCAACTGTCCTTACCATCGCCCCAAACTTAAACATGGCGAGCCCATTTTTCATCATCCAGACTTATCTCAAACGTTACTCAAGTCATTATGGTCTGCTTGTTGTAACTGAAGAATTATAAGGATAGAGTCTCGCATATCTCTACAACCAGAAATGAGTCCAAGCTAGCCAGATAGGAGGAATATGACCTACACTCCCCTTGCCTGACGATAAGTCAGTACACTACTTCATTTGTCAGCCAGCTTTCCACAAAAAGATTCGTCACCAAGCCCGCCCTGGCCAAACCTTGGGCCTGTTGGGAGGCTTCCAACAGTACCTCAACAACCTTCTGGCCGCTGATTAGGTGGAGAGCCATCATACTTAGTATTTCAGATTAAGTGATAAGTCATTGTTTCTCCCACTGGGTCGAAACATAGTGTGATCCTTTGCGGGGAGAGATGCACTGGTTCCGGTTGGCTCACATCCATGACGGGTTACATGCATCTTAGAGGGGATTCAGTCTGGTGTTTGTTTTTTTGGTTCGCCTCTTTAGCTGCCCCGAGACGAACAGGAACTATGATGGCTATAGTGACACTGACAATGAAATAAATCACACCTTATGACAGCAAGGGTTTCTCAGTACAAAGCAGCTACCTCTGGCTCATGTCTCTTTCTCTCTCTCTCTCTCTCTCTCTCTCTCTCTCTCTCTCTCTCTGCTGTCATATAGGACAAAGTGATAGATTGAGTCTAGCTTGCAGGCAGGGCCCCCTGCAGGTGAGACATACCGTGGGTACCAGCCACACACACACCATAGGTCAGTCCTCTATTCCCCTCACACCCTCCCTCTCTCTCTCTCTCTCTCTCTCTCTCTTTCTCTGACACTTGTCAAGGGATCTACTTAGGGATCGCAACGGTCTGACCCGCGCTTGTGGAGGAATTAATGTGCTGACCTCCACTTTTACGGGTTTTGACGGTTGAAGACTTATCATCGATCTGGGATCTCTCTAAGCAGGGGGGAAAAAGAGATGCGCAGTGGTACCGAGCGGGGCTGGGCATCAAAGAAACGGTCAGGAAGGAAAAAAAAAAAAAAAAAAAAGGAAAAAAATCCCGTTACCCCTGCTAAAGTATACTTTTGCCGAAAGCAATATTTTGTACTATGGTACCTGGCCCTGGACAGTACTTGAAGTACATACTTCGCGGTACAGCCTCCTGCAGGTTGCAGCAATGTATGGGACCTTTTTTCCCCAACCATCACGTACAACCCCCTGTGACCGGCGTCTCGCTTGCCACGGGGGACCAAAAAGGGTCATGGTCGCGACTGGCTGCTGACAGCATTTGCCCCATAAAACCACTTCTCCTCTGAGTTACCTGGTTCGCACACAGGGTAAAGCGGGAGGGCTGAAGTGCAGGGGTGGTTGTAAGTCTATACAGGAATACTACAATGTATGTAATGTGACGAGTACTTGGGGTTTCATTTACTTTTCCCTGGCAATAAATCTCCTGCATACGTATAAGAATAGCCGGGTGGCCCCGTATCTGCAAGGAAAGGACGCATTCGATTCTCGTCACTTCTCACTCTCCACAACAACTTTGCAGCCCTCAGTTGGCGTCGACCTCGTCATCACCCCATGTCTCACAATGTCATCTCTCTTCTGCACGATGCCCATCCCCTCGCCTCTCACATGGGCCTCAGCTGCCTCTTTCCGCTCTCCTTTATTAGTCCATGTTCCAACCACACCACATCTTTTTTTCAGCCGGCCCTCAAAGCGACCGCCTCTGAGATTGAATTGAAGCGAAGTGTTCCGAGATGCACGGCACATGCCACGTCTCGTGCGGATCGTGCCTATTACGACCGTTCAGGATGAGACAAAAGGGGACGGTCAGCTGTTCTTTTGCTTCCCCTTGAGGTGGGATTTTCGCGCGATGCAACGTGGTTTCTCTTTCCTCCCGAATCTATGTGTATATTATTGATTCGCTTAGCAGTGTATGGGTCAACTGTGGCGAAGTATCATCTACTTGGATTGAGACCTGGCGTTTTAGTTGTTCGTCTTCTTCTTGCCTCTTCTCAACGTCTGCCGCGTCATTGCTTCCATGAAGGGGCATAAGACCTGTGTGACCGAGGGACATGCTGGGTCTGGACGTGATCGGCTCCTGGCCAATGGCTGGTGATGACGAGGACATTCGGAGAGGCACTTGGAGAATTCGCCGTAGGATCCCGTGAGGCTGAGGTAGGCGAGAGAGAAAAATGGCTTGGATCGTCATTTTACTCACCCGAGGGGGTTTCGCCGGCCCCGCCTGGTCAATAGCCAACTATAGTGTTGTTCAAGGCTGAGAGATCTCCATGAAAATCACGACCTACAATGGGTAGTAAGTAAATAACGAGGAATAGTCTAAAGCAACATCGTTCTGAAGAGATTATGACCGTGGAAAGACTGTGCCTAGGACATAGGTTAAGTACTTAATGTAGTCATAATTAAGGTCTCGACGCAATCGGGATTTCTATCAAGGCAGCGGGCGGTGCAGGACCAGTCCACCTCGAGTATCATGTGAACATGATTACTCAGTATAACAACATCATCCTGAAGTGCTAGTATAGGTTATATAGTGACTCTGGGGGTCATATGACTGGACTCTTACGCAGGTCCTGTCCCCACTCTAATATTCGTATTTACATTTACCATGGTTGAGTCCTATTTGCGGTGTATCATTACCGAGCAAATTGCCACTCCTACTCACCGTTTGTCAATCTCGACACGGTTTATCCACGTTCGAGGGAAGCGGCATGGAGTTGTGATAACGAACGGCTAGATAGGTTCTCTTCCACGTTACATCGCCAGATTCCTGAACAACTACCTGCCTCAACCCTCGATGTGTCTCTCCAGTGACCAGAATTGGATCAATCTCCGAAGCTATAGTGGTAATCACCTTGCAGACGGTCACTTTTGCCCTCTTACCCCGCAGTATCATAAATTAATGACGGTGTTCTTAATTGCCAAGTTGGCTAGGTGAAAACGACACTAGAGTCATCCAGGTTCGAGTTTCCGGCCTTGTAAATGACGGCTATAGTGCCGCCTCCCCGCTCTTCTCCCCTCTTTTGATAGCTCTTTCTGCGACCAGTGTGATTGTATTGCCCTGTACCTGCAGACGACCCAGAGAATTGTTTCGTGGTGAGTGTTGCAATCACAATAATTGACACACACTCTAGTCCCTGCAATTGCGGGCCAGGGAGTATGATCTCTGCTGTGTCGAACCTGACACTCCAGTCTCCTCCCTCCCCCCCTCCCCTCCCCGGCCTATGGATCTCCGTCCAAGTGTTCGAAGCATCTCGTGCCGCGACACACTTCATCATTGGTCAATGCTTCCGAGAAGCAACGCGGCAATCCCCAACATGTTCTCTTCGTATTACGCGGCTGGGAAATTGAACTGCGAAACCCAGCATCACAAGGTCCACAAGCACTACTGCGATTTGTGCATGCATAGTGATTGGCGTGCTCTCAAACTTTGTGCGTACTAATTATTTTGGTGGTCTCGGGGGACTTGCAGACAACGAGCAATCGCATCTCTCCTCCGTGTCTCAGGTGTGCCAAATCACTCCGACAGTCGGGGACTCATCATCTCAGCACCTCCGGCCCGTCGTTATTATTATCGGGGGACCAAGCGCACCTGAGGCGCGCCGCGGAGCCGCGTCGTCTCTGTAAGATGAAGCCAGGAGGTCCAACGTAGATGAGAGTCGTCATCGTGCCGAGCCGTCATGTTACAAATCTACAATATCGGAGTTTTTTTTTGGAAGGTTCTTTTGTTTCTTTTTTTTTTTTTCTTCCCCTGCTCACTTCTCGCACAGAACTTACAGGGGTTGTGTTGGGGTATTATAATATATCGTACGATATCGATAATTCGGGTTAACATCCCCGGAGGAGGGGTCAAACTTGATCACGGCATTTGGCCTCTGGGGGGGGGGTTCTTGGGGTTTTGTCCTTTCGGTTATCTTGCTTTTTCTCCATAGGAATTAAGTATGTACAACAATTAAAACCATGTCTGGATGGACCCCTCGTCTCCCTCTCTCTCTCTCTCTCTCTCTCTCTCTCTCTCCATTTTTCTATCGGTTTTCTTTTCTCCCGCCTCCGCCCTCTTAAGCTTTTGATCTACCAAGGTGCTGACGTGTCTGGCCACTCATAGTCCGACGTCGTGGGTCAGTCACTGCACCGTGGTAGTACAACGTCTCACCGGGATGGGGAGGGGGAGGGTGTTCATTTCGATCAACCCGCTTTCGATGCATGCAAGGTTCTTTAAGATGCTTTTCTTCAAAGAGGGGAGGGGAAGGAGTCGCCACGACGGAAACTCAAAAAGACAAGAAAGCCAAGGTACTACGCAGGATGATTAGCCGACGAGCCGCGATGCTGCATGTGTGCGACGGGAAACTTTTTACTGTACAGGACAGGACGTGCTACATCGTAGCGAGATTCCGAAGAAGGACGAATAAGAAAACAATAAGATGCAAGATATTAACTTGAATGTCATCATGGACTCATGGTATATTCACTTTTGCACACTAGGAAGAAGCCCCAGGGATTCAGACCCTGGCATCATCCAGAAAGATCCCAACCAAATCAACCCCTTGCACGTACAGCCGCGGTAGTATCGATTCTGGATACCAAAGGAAGAAAAAAAAAAAAAGGAACTTTCAACGGTCGCCGGCGCTTCTGGGGTACTGCCGCAGTCGCGGAGGACCGGAAAGGCAAAAAGCTGAAAACATGACATGTCGCTTGCAGAAAAAGCTGCCGCGCGGAAGCGAGAAGAGGAAATGCTGAGCCGATCCTCAGGTCATGTTTTGGATGTGGCGGCGCCTGGGCAAACGGCTGATCACATTTATGTGAATGATGGTTCTGAACATGCGAGTGATGATTGCTTTTTATGAACCTGCAGCTAATAAGCCGCGAAACTCGGGTTACTCAACCCCAAAAAAAAAAAAAAGGGGGGAAGGGAAAAGAGAGACAGAGATGAAGAGAGAGAGAGAGAGGGGGGTCCTTCATTTCAACCCCCAACAAATAATCTCAGAGAGACCTTTGGGATCGACGGAACACAGCCGAACCGTTCGGCTGGGAAGCACGTTGAGTGAGTACGACTGCAACAACATCGGCAGCCTGCTTGATCCATGAGCATGTGGCGCTGGCTCGATTGTAATGTACCACAGCAGCAGCAGCAGCCGCCCACCTTGTGGTCATATTCTAAGCCGCATCATACTATTATTTGATGTCGTACGTCGACAGCTCTCTCGATCGTATTCGCCTCTGGTAAGCTTTTGTAAGCGACATTCCGTTCCGCCTTCTCCCACCACTTGGGTCATGTATATTTGATTGCTTAGCTGCAGGGTCTTCAGGGAGTCCCAGACTATTGACGAGAAAGGGTGATTGCATCAAGAACGGGTGACAAATAGTGGGCAAAAGGCCATTAAATTAACGCATGGCCCGTCTCTCAAGCCTCGTTCTGCTGTATTGTCGTATTCAGATGATGTTCAGCCGCGGGAAGCGGGAAAGGAAGAGGAAGGAAGAAAAAGCAAGCAGTGAGACGGTCGACTATTACTGGGCAAACCAACAGGGGCCAGAGAGAGAAGAGAGAAGGAGAGAGGCCGCCGTCCAGGTAGAACTAGCCCACGAATCTCTGCGGAGGGAAACAACACCCATGCCGAAACCCGGCCTCCTCGACACCCGGAAAACAGGGCACACACACACACCCTCACTTGCCCAAAATTCTGCAATCTGGACGGGGGAACCACGTGGAGGGTAGCGCAGCCCGCATGGCCATGCCTTAAAGGGTCTTCAACTCCGTTGACCATGTCTGAGGGCATGGAAGGTAGCCTTGGGGTGGAAATGTGACCGATCCAGGAGGGGTACCTACACAGTACCTCATCACGCAACGTGTTAAGCCTCTCTAGGAGACCTTTTCCGGATATGAAACCTGGAAGAAGAGAGACTGTGTGTGTGTGTGTGTGTGTGTATGAGACTTCTCGTCGCCCAAGTTCATCCCGAATTCCACCCCTGAGGCCTGGATGGACATCGTCCGAACTGCCCTTAGGATGGAGGCAGTAGTAAGGCTCTCGGACCCGATCAACAGTCTCGGCGCCTAAGATATCTCGCCCTGTAATGTTAAAAATGTTCGTATCAGGTCTTTCTTAGAGGAGTGAGTAATTGTCGGCGTCAGTGCCCCAAATCTCCTAAGCTGCGGATCTGTCCGTGGGTTTTTTTTTTTTTTTTAAGTAATTCAGAAAATTGGATCTATAAAAAAAAAAGAAGAGAAAGAAAAAAAAAAGACAGCACACCCCTACTTACTTACTATATCGTTGCTATCTCGAAACACCGGGGCCAGGCACCACACACGCATCACACACACGAATACGGACACACACAAACACGGGGTGGCTTGGGTGATCTCCAGGGAGCCCATCCGCGTGGGATCCGGGGTGTATCCATGAATGAATTGCTGGTGTGGATGGGTGGATGGAGAACTCAACCTCGTGGGGCCCTTGTGAGTGTGTGTGAGTGAGAGAAAGAAAGCGACTACATGGTACTAATATGCTGCAAGTACATGGGATTAAGTGCTTAGAGTACTGTGCCTGTAGGTACTTGCAACTGTGGCGGTGGGCGGAATCAATGCGGAGGACCGGAAACCACCTCCGAAAAGAGCAGAAACCAGCCATGGCAGCCCACACACATACCAGGTACACACGACATAGCCCTCTGAGCCCACTCACCAAATGTACCACGAGGAGGAGAGAGAGGGAAGATCGTCACCACCTCGCATCAGATTTCCTAATTCTCTCTCTGTGTCCTTTTCATCCCATCCTTTTTTTTTTTTTTTCAAATGATGGTCAAATAAGTACGTCCACCTGAGACAAACCACAAGCCCCCGGACCCCTAACCTCGAGGGGGTGTATAGGGGTGTATAACCCGGTATCATTATGTATGTACTACATATCTCATCACACCGTAGCCTGTTTCTCCCTCTTCTCGTGTCTCCTTTTAGTGTAGGTAGGTGATGGCCAATCCGTCCTTGGAAAACATAGTAGTAAGGATACCACTCTAGTAGTAGTAGTAGTAGTAGTAGTATTGCAGTATGTACCATAGAACCTTTACACCTCCCAAGCGCGATGCTGGAGATAGCCAGGGTAGCCTCCCCTTTCAACACGGCTCAATAACCCCTATCAGCTAGCCCGCCACGCGACAGTCGCAGGAGAGAGGGGGCGTACTTTTAACTTTATAGTCCACGATCCAAAAAAAACCAGAGGGGGACGTGTCTTTTCCCTTTGGGCTTTGGCCAGCTCAGGGGTGGTTTGTCAAAAAAAAGGGTCCGACTGGACCACCTTGCCCAACGCCACATCGTGGGCTAGAGTTCGAGACTGTGGATGGATCTGGCCAGCCACACCCGCCGCTGGTGAGCAAAAACCAAGAGGGGAGATAAAAAAAGAAATATGAAGGGGGGGAAGAAACGAAGTTCTACGTTTTCTTTCTCGATCTCTATCCTCACGCTTGTATTATTGTCTTGTTTTACTTGACTTTCTGTTGGGGTGGAAATTCTTGGGGAAAGGGTGGGGGGTATAATCGAGGCCATTGTATAATGGATTTACCCCCAAGACGCACTCAGCTAGGTCTGACAGAAACTCTCTCGCTATGGATACAAATACAAATCGGATCCGACCGGCGGACTTGGGCCATAGTGCTGTCGAGATCCATACGCCGCGGCTTATCCACATCCTCAGACCATGGCAAAAGCACTCCATGGTAAGAGAAAGACAAAAGAAAAAAAGGCCCGGGTCCCTACACTAGGCCCTTCATAGTACATCTTCATCGAGACGTAGAACTCGTAGGGGCGAAGAGCATCGGGGAACTCCACCTCGAGGGTGAAGTACTACGCCCTTTCGCTGTCATTGCCGCTCCAGCTGGTGGTTGCCACAGCCAAGTACATTTACAAGTACTATTACAGACATTACACCGGTTCGGTGGTCGAGTCAAGCTGGTGCAGGTAGCTAGGCCCAGGACCCTGAAGCAACCGGGTGCTGCACGTCCTTCCGATGTACCTTAGTGCGTTTACTGTAGTCTCTCTCTTTTCTTTTCCCTTCTGAAGGGGTCTCCTATAGCGTTGGTTCTGGTGACGGACGAGGAAAACCGTCTAGGTGAAAGTCGTGCGAGCAGGAACAATGTTTATCCTGACTGACATATGCATTTTTTTGGCAGTGGGAAAGGAAAGTCGTTAGGGCCTCTCATTCCTATCATGTCTGTATCTGGTCAATGTCATTGCCAAATTGTCTCTGAGGGGGGAGGAAAGAAGAGGAAACAAAGGAACCCTGCCAAATGACATGTCCGCCCATGACAGTGACAGTGTTACATCGCACATCCGGGAGCCGCACCTGACCTGGCATGCCCACTAAAACAACCACCAGGCCTTCGAGGGGAAGTCCTCCAGCGGATAATGATCCTCAGGGGCTAAGTTAGTGGCCCCTAAAACTAGTATGGACGTACATACGGAGTACGGACGTACAGTACTCACAAGCTCAGGTACAACAACTTTTTGTACTTGCTCCCCCGCCCCGGCTCTTCTTCTGGGGCACCCACTCACTCATTGATTGCTACTCCCTCTCGTCGAGTCGTCCCCCTTCCATCGGGCCAAAACATTTAAATTTCTTTTTCTTTAAAAAGGAAAGAAGTTTCAGCGAGAGAAGCGCTGATTGACAAGGGAGGAGAAAAAGCACCAGGATTTCACCAAAAAAAAAAAAAAGACGACCACAACCACCTTGGTCGCCGCCCATCTCGACACTAGAATCCTCATACCATTCTACTGCAGCGTCATGACTGGAGTAGGCTTCTGCAGGCTGCAGGTACAGCCAGCCACTTAGGCCCCCTCCCCCACCCCGCCTAATGCAGGCGGATGCGTCGTCCCCTTTCTCTCTCTCTCTCCCTCCCTCCCTTCTCCGCAGCGCAAGATACACTTGATTAGCCATGCCATGCCCAAAGCACACAGATGAATCCATATCTCCTGTTTTGGGCAAGTGCAGGTGTCTGGCCCCGTCTTGTAAATGTGTAGGCTTATCAGGAAGAACCTGCGGCCTCTAGGGCGAAGAGGACTGAGATAGGCTCGCCTGGGGGAGGAACTCGGTCCTGGTTTAGCGTTCTCGTGGAGGTATGGTACCGTCAAGGGTTTCAGGATAAGACCGCTGCAACTGGATAGTATGAACATAATATAATAATACTCGACATATCAGGAGGGGACAATCTTCACACAGCGACGTAGGGTAATTTTCCTTTTCACCCACTTGTGAGAATAAACACATGGTTTCTATAATCCTTTGAAGAGGCACAGGACGTCTCTCCACTCATCATCAGAACCACGGGACCAACCGTCCAAACACTGAAGTGTGTACATACTATGGGGGAGAGAGATAGCAATGAGGATCGACCAAAAGCGGACCACCGAGGGACGCCGACGGAGCCGGCGGCCGCTTCGTGGGCCCCCGCGACGCGCTTGACAATTGGGAATACTCAAACTCACTCACTTCCTCTCTCTCTCTCTTCCCCCGCCTTGAACCGAGGCTCTTTAGACGGCCTTGAACGCCTTCTTTGGCGGGGCAAGAGTCTGGAGCCAGTGTCTTGGGGAGACAAGATTATGCAAAAGGTAAAGAAGGAAAGGAGAAGGAGAAGAGGAAAGGATAGTTGATTAGAGAGATCTAATATATGACAGGTTATGGATGATGCCTGGTCTTGTGCCTACTGTAGAAATTGTACTCAGGCCTGGTGCACTGCATGACAGCATCGTCTCCTTGGCCTGCCCCTCTCCGCCCTCCCTCCATTGCTCCACAGAAGAAATAACATACTATGTACTATAATACACGAGAGTACTTTTAACCATTGTAGTATGGTAGATCAAACCCCCAAAAAAAAAAGAGGGTACTGGTGTTTGCTGGTGCTGCAGCAGCTCCCAGCCATGCCGGTCAGAGATAAACTAACATGAAAAGAGCACACTGTAAAAAAAAAAAAAAAAAAAAGGTCTCTGGGTGGTGTTGCTAATGTGACGGGGCGCGCCCCAGTTTGCATGAACCACCGCAGCGCCGGAAGGCACATCCGGACCGGGCTTTTTTTTTGCTGATCTGTTTTAAAGAAAAGCTGTGAAGGAAATTGTAGGGACCAGGTCTCGAGAAGGAGGGACGAGAAGGCAAAGGAGGGGGAGACAAGAAACGAAAGTACTGTCTGTACTTAGTATACCGTATCGGATGGGGCAGAATCTTATGTACCAAGCAAGCGGATGTTGCGGCCACAGAGCGGCTCACCTCCAAGAACGGCTATCCACTTCCCAATCTCGCAATACCTCCGGGGTGCTGCAAGGGGGTGAGAAATGTCCCATAGTATTTACGTACATAGCAAGTAGTACGTAGTATATGCTATGTACTTATGTCTGTTGGTATACACGTACCGTATTCGTGGATTTGGGAATTAATTTGTTTTACTGTACTCCGCAAGGCCTTAGCAAGGAGAAAAGGCACTGGAAAGTATTGTCAAACGGTGTCTTGTGCCTGAAATCTATTGGCCAGGGGGCGCCGACATAGTACAAGGTCAACATTATACTATGTAATACAAAGTAATACCATGTCGCATCTCTCCCCCTGGGAGCACCACTGTAAGTACCATAGTAGTGCCCACCCTTTTGAAAGTCGAAACAACAGGGGACAGAGTAGATCAATCGGTGGCTGGGGAGAGAGAGACCCGCACCCCACCGGGACGCACCCGAAACAAGAGTGCAACCCCGGAGAACTGTCAAGGTGGCCCCCGGCTCCCAACGATTGCTGGCATCATTTTTTTTTTTTTGGTACTGTACATCCTTTCAGAAGGGGGGAGGTGGGCACTGACAGGTGTGTGGTGGTGGCGGTGTCAATTCGATATTGTCTCTAGCACGGCCGTTTTTTTTTTTTTTTTTTCCTTTTTCTTTTCCCATTGGTACCGTAACAGGTAGTCATTTGGAAGATCGTGTCGCATCAGCAGCCAGCAGCTCTTCTTTCCGAAGTATGACAAATGTAGATTAGGTTCCACTGTGCTTTTGCTTGGCCTGCAGATCCAGCGACACAGAGAAGAGGCCAGTATGAGCCGAGATATTAGTGTGTGTACTAAAGAGAAAAGAAATGTATTTCCGGCGCACTCCAAAATCGCCAAGGGGACTCTCACTCGCTTTGCCTCGGGAGTCTCTGCAGAGGAGAAGAGAAAAAGAGAAAGAAAAACAAGATGTGGCGTCGCGGATCGACCGCTGGTTCCTTACTGATGGCTTGGTACCTGAGGACTTGTTGCTCCCGAGAAAGGCCGTGCGACGGGAGTTTCCCGACAGGAATGACCCAACTTTCTTTTCCTTTGGTGATACTCCATGTACAGATCTGATCGGAGGTGGTGGCGGGATATAAGATTGTGCGTATCAGAGAGAGAGAGAGAGAGAGAGACAAACGTTATTCCTGGTCACGAAGAGGACGAAAGAGGGGAAGGGGAGGAGGGGTGGTGTGTGTGTAGCTCTGCGCTGCAGTCTAGTCACATCAAAAGTGGCACAGAGGCGACAGACGGGGGCCTTGGAGACCCCGACACTGTCACATTCCAGCAATTGTCTTTTTCCAGGGTTTTCCAAGGAGGCCGCTTGTCATGGGTACTTTGCCTCTTTGTTCTTGTGTGATGTATTTCATCCCCTCGCCCCCTTCCCGCAGAGAGAGAGAGAGAGAGAGAGAGTAAGAAAAGTGGACCATCTGATAATCGTTGCACTGCATACGAGGCCGTAGGTCAAGATAGGGAGAGAGAGAGAGAGAGAGAGATCCCACTTCCCTTTTGCCATAGTAGATTAGGTACGAAATCCTTCGTATAACTGGATTATGAAGGACCGCAGGCGGGCTGGGCCAGAACCAGCAGCGTCGCACCTTGTCGCAACCCCACCATCCGAGCGTGCATGTCCGCCTTTGCCTCGATGCGAATAGTGGCAATTTGGGATTGTCTCTCGGTGGGAGTCATGAGGCGAAAAAAAAAAAAAAAAAAAAAAAAAAAAAGGGGGGAAAGGCCCAGCTAGGGTGTCAGTCACCACATAATCGGTTTGCTTGATTCAGCTGGGGGGCAATGTGGATGCAAAAGACGACCGTCGTTGAGCCATCACCAATGAAAAGGTATCTGCATTCATTTCTCCCTGGCACGCTGCTGCATCGCAAGATACAGGATCCATGCAGATACTTGGCGGGGGAAATGGGAAAGGTCAAAAAAAAAAAAAAAGAGTAATAAAGACCGGCTAGAGCCGCAGAGGATTTTGCTTCAAGTGGCAGTTGGAACAAAAAGACGCGGGTGTCTGAGCGTCGACTTCGCCCAGCCACGGCTTAATCACACGCGATGTTACGGCTTGCCCCTCTGGTTTGGTTCTGTGCGCAGTGGTAAGCCTGTGATACACAAGTGGATGACTACGTACGGACGTACAGAGGGGGGAGGAGGAGGAGGAGGAGGAGGAGGAGCAGGAAGGAGGAGTGGTGGTGGTAGCGCAGCATGTGAGGAATGAGGGTGACAATGGTCGATAGCTTTGCAGCAGCGCTTGCGGCGCCTGACAGCCCCCTCCTCCTCCCGGCCCCAGATCCCTTCCAGATAAGACCTCTCTCTCTCTCTCTCTCTTCTCTCCCTGATCAGGTCGTATTTGTGTGTTGCAGTGCAGTTGTGTAGCTGCACGCTCAGGCCCCTCTCTCTCTCTCTCTCTCTCTTTCTCTGTCTCTCTCCCCCCAGCATCCACGAACGGGCTGCCAAATTGGACTAAGGCCTGCAGGACTCGCTTGACGGCATGCCGCCTGCTACCCCAACTGTCCAGGCCCCCTCCCTCCTTGGGCGCCTAGCCTTCAATCAGGTCGGCATCGTCGGGCACCTGATTCGTGTTTGATGCGCGGTGCCCCCGTCTTGGATTGCCGAGGCGTCTGCAGAGAGTGGATATCGATTTGTGTGGTGCGATTTGTGTGGTGCCGTCAGACGAGGTTCGGAGGACAAATATATTTGTAAAGACGGTGTAATGCTAGCGCGCAGATAGGCGGGCGCTTGAACCGGTGAGGGAAGGGATGAAGCAGAGGCGAATGAATGGGTTTTGCGTGGGAGAGGGGGACGAAGAGAATGAAACGCTTGGCATGAATGTCAAGGGGGTTTATTTGTTTCTCTCTCTCTCTCTCTCTTGCTTGCCCCTTCGATAATTCTAGGGAGCAGAGGAGCGGAGCTTTGGTCCCGCTCGCCACACAGGGTCGCCACCACAGCCTCCTCTTTCTCCTCCGTCTGACACCGGACTCGTCATTCAACGAGGTTTCGCTGTAGCAGAGCCTCTGAAACACAAAGGCCGGAAAACGAAAGGAGGGATGCCCTCTATGCCTTGCGCATCTCTCTCCTTGAGCTTGAGCCGTGAAGTACTGTGACCACCACACAGAGTCGTCAATACAATCGACAATACAAACTTGTTCCAACCAGCTCGAAAACGGAGCCGAACCCTTCCGGTGGAGCCCTGGAGCCTCTGCCTCCAGACTCTACCGGGCGGCTCTTCCCGTGCCGTGTCCGACTTCCGGAGCCACCAGTCGTGGACCCTGTTGATCGTCTTTTGTAAGTATTTGGAAAACGGCCGGTCAACAGGTCCTAGAAAGGAAAAAGAAAGAGAAAACAAAACAGGAAAATGTCAGCTTAGTGCTTGATGCCTGTTCCAGACGGCAGCCGAAAGGTCTTGTGGCTGTTTTCTCTTTCTCTAGCTCTGGGAAACGAAAGAGCTGCACCTTGTGTGTGCTTTCCACCGATGAGCCTCGCGGGACAGGATACAGGCGGCGGCGTTACGAGCATGTCCGAGACGTTGTCGAGTAATTCTCGCCATTTCCAATATCGTAGTGCTGACGCTTCACTGGAATCTCTCTAGTATGATCTTTTAAAATACGGATACGCCTTCTGTTGTTCCACCAGGCACCGGATGTGGCTGCAACAAGACCCATGCAGTCAGTGAGCAAGCAACCTGCTGTCGGATAGCAGCGGATGATCCTGAGCTTGGCCATCGTAAAAGAGGCAAAAGAGAGAAAGCGCATGATGTACTGCCTATTATGCCCCCGCCCGCTTGGCCCGCTTAGATTAGCTTGGTGCAGCAGCAGCAGCAGCAGCAGCAGCAGCAGCAGCAGCAAGCAGTCCTTGGGCGATGATCTGCGGGCAGAGATCAGGCATATGACGATGCTGAGGGCTCGCTGGCATCATCCAGGTTTTTTGGGGTACGCCTCCCGTCTTGGTCTGATCTTGTTTTCTTCAAGCCGGGCTGGCGCCAGGCGCCCTCCGCATCGGGATAAACAGCCGGGCGGAAAGCAGCACAGACGTACCGGTGAAGCGCAGCCACAAGGGTGCCAGGGACGGAGAGAAGAGAAAGAAAGAAAAAAAAAAAAAGAATGCGAGAGAGTGATCAGGGCCTTTGTGTCAGGGAACCCCTCGGGCGACGGTTTCACCAGCCTGTCCACCATGTGCTGTGGGCGGTTTGATTGGCCGACCGGTGCTCTGGCTCCGGATCTTCCTGGGCAGGCCATGCGCTGGAGATATACGGGTCGACAAAATCAGTTACTGATGCGCTACATAGTACATAGTACAACTCCGCGGAGTCAAGTCCACAGAATTCAATCATGGCACATGGCGAGCCAGCATAGCCTGTCCCATGTGGCCATGGACACTTGGCAGAAATGTTTTGGTTTTTTCCCTTCCTTTTCTTTTCTCCTCTCCTGGCCTTTTGGAGGGTAGGGCTCCGAGTCATACCCCTTCAACATGGCCTGAGGTTTATTTGGTCTGGGCGCAGGGGAGGGAGAAAAACGCGACAAAGTACTGCTACCCGCGAACCTTGAGTAAATCGCTCTGTTCAGGTATTCCCTGCAAGCTTGCCAGATTTTTTTTTTTTTCCAGAAATAGACCATCAGTCTTCAGGTCGTCCGCCCTCTTTGTCGTGCCTGGTTGCAGCTTGCAGGACGCAGCAACGAGGGCGACGGTGTTTTCTTGTTCATGCGGCCTTGATATTTTGCTGTTCTTCTCG
Source organism: Immersiporthe knoxdaviesiana (assembly GCA_021117315.1). Taxonomy (NCBI): domain Eukaryota; kingdom Fungi; phylum Ascomycota; class Sordariomycetes; order Diaporthales; family Cryphonectriaceae; genus Immersiporthe; species Immersiporthe knoxdaviesiana. Next base: position 554,844 of record CP088206.1, read on the forward strand.
AGGGAGTCAGCCTGAGGCATGAGTGATCTGCCGCAGAGCGAGAAAGAGAGACACAGAAGTGTGGCTCGAGGCTTACAGCATGCCGCGCCACACGAATCGCACGAGGAGCCGGGATTTCCGGGCGATCCGGCCCGTCCTCCCCATTTACCATTAACTTCCCGTAGAAGGGCCTCTCAGACTACTTACTAAGTACTCACCACGCCGGAAAGGTTCCAGCTGGAACCACCACTGGAGCCCCTCCCAAGCACTTAGCCTCCGATTAGCCTTGCGAGCTACTGCGGCGATCTCTCCGTCCTCTCCCCCTCTGGCCGGTTATTTTCGTCATAGCCCCTCATCACAAGCCCACACCTGCTTCCAGTCTCTGTCCCTCGTCTCCCAGGCTTTGTTGTGAGACAGGTTGTCTTGCATGCGGCGTCAGAAAACAAAGGGACAGGCCAAGACTTGGGCGCAACAGGGTGAGGAGGAGTGTGGCGCGAACACATGGTCCGTGTGGTTTCACCTGTCGGGCGCCGTTGGTTTGACGACGATGGAGGTTCTCTCACGTTCTTCAGCTAAGGCCGTAGCTGTGTGTGTGTATGTGCTTAGTGTGTGTGTGTGTGTGTGTGTGTGAAGGGCACACCCCCGGATTGTCTCCTACTTAGTGTAGAGTTTCTCCTCGGAAGCTGAGGAGGATGGGGAGGAGTAGGAGGGTGGTCTAGAACTCTGTCATCACTCCATCACGAATCAGCCGTTACCTCCACTGCAGTTTGCATTGGCAACAAATAGCAGCAGCAGGTTCTCCCTGGCAAGTATCTGCAATAGCGCCTCAGCTGGAGACATCCGACACCACGAAAAGTTATAGCTCCATTTAGTTCGGTCAGCCAGGGCGGCCTGGCTGTCTTGTAACCTGGTTTATGCGTTCATCAATTCGCTCCTTGGTGTGTGGCGGGGGCCTGGGCATTTGCATTTGCCGCTCTAGCGCAGAGCCTCCCACATGCCGACTGTTTTTTTTTTTTCTCTCTTCTCTGCCTGCCTTTGGTAATTATTGAAGCCGATCCTCAGTCATCACGTCGCAGAGTGCCCATCGGCGCAGCCATGACGATAGAAGGGGCGCCCTTCGCCCCGCATACGATGTACGCGTGATGTGGTTTTGCTGTTGACGATCTCAACAACACCCCCCCACACCTCCACCTATGCCCAGCCACTATTACACCGCACGGCTTCGGGCTCTTACGAGCGCTCCATCATCAAAGATTTCCATCATCAAAGATTTCCGCCCCCAGCTTCTTTGATTTGCCCCCCCAAAAGATCTGAGATGCTTGTTTCTGGCGATTTAGCGTCGGGGCTTTTGTCCCAGCGCTGTGTGGGTCTCTCCGGCCCGAGGCTATTGTGGTGCCCGTAACTATAGTTCTATATTGTTTTCTCCGAGGCTTCGGATCGTATCTGCAGCGGAATATTTTCGAGAGGGGGGAGAGAGTGTCCAAGGATGCATCCTGTTCCGGGAGGCCAGACTCGGGCCACCGCGAGCGCGAGAAAGCGATTTGTATTCTCGTTCCCTCTACCGATCTGGACCATTTGATGCTGCTGGAAAGCGATTGCGGCCCGGCTCGGGAGGAGCAGAGACCCGCAGGAGAAGATGGGAGAACCCATTTTCTCTGCAGTAGGTAGGTGTTGATGGCTCTAGTCGCTGAGTTGACCACCGTCTGCACACATAAAAAGACCCCATCATGCAGGTGATGGTTGACATGTGAAAAGAGGAGCTGAATGAAACCACTGGTTTGGTGTGTGTGTGTGTGTGTGTGTGTGTGTAGGCCACGAGGGCGGAACTCGGCACGTTCCTGGCAGCCACAAGGACTCTAGTATTCAGATCTTCGGACGCGTTTGTACCATAGTAATGGTCACACTCCCAAGGCTCGGCAGTACGGAGTACGCACACACGCAGGTGAAGATCTGTCGCGGCGCGGGGCGGCAGGGGAAGGAGGAGACCTGTGGAGCAATTTGGTGACAGTGGAGATTCCTAACCAGCCAATTCGATATTGTTGGTCTGACTCGTAAGCCGCCAGCAAGCCAGAGCAAATGCCGTACAATACTGTGGTAGCGTATCCTCGCCCAGAAATGATCGAGCACTTTTATATTAGCCGATGTGACCCAACCACGACGTCAAGACGTCTAGTCAAGTGTCGACTCTCCCTCTCTCTCTCTCTCTCCCCCATGGGACCAGCTCTGCCCCAAGGCGATGGAGACCCCAAGACCCGAGCTGATCTGACATGTCTGAGCACGAACTGTCGTCCAAAGTCTCCCGAGTCGAGGGTGTGTGTACCAGTCGTTCTAGGTTCACTCAATGCTCGCGCTTGGGAAGGAAAGAAGAAGAAAAGAAGAAGAAGAAAGACAAGAAACAACGGCGTCCTGCTAGTGCGCGCGACCATAGGAGAACAATAGTGTAGAAGTTAGCTACTTGAAACATCGGTGGCGAGATGAGATGTTCGAGTCAGCAGAGGTATCAGCGACAATACCTCGAGAGTGTAAAGTAGCTATTTGTCAAGAAAAAAAAAATCATGGGTGCGGTGTAGTAGATGCGTGACTTGACTTGACTACCTTCGCCTGTGGGTTAAAAAAAAAAAGAGAGGGGGGGACAAAACAAAAGGCAAGGACCCGCACCGCCCTCTAACTCTGCAGAGCCTCCACGTGGTATCCCGGCGGGCGCAATTTGTGCTCGCCATCATTTCTAGCAACGCGCAGCAGCACGAGAACGCCGCACAGCGTCCATCAGACTTGAGGGCGCACAAGAAGGCGCGCTTGTACATACTGTGAACATGGCTATTGTTGCTAGGCTGCAGTACGTCCGTACTAAGTAGGCCGCTCAGACATCGAGGGCGCGAGGAACGAATTCCGCACCTCGTGGGTCTGGTCCGGCGCCGAGCTGCTAGTCACCGGAGCCGAGTATAGCGTAACTGGACAAGAATACCTAATACTGGTGTGAATACATTCAGTAGTAGTGCGGCGAATGCCAAGCGCAGCGGAGCATGCCGGCTGGGACACCCTGTAAGCATCAGCGTGAGGATCTTAGACGCAATGAATTGAATTCCTTCCAGACAAGGGTTGTTTACTGGCCAGCTAAACACAGTAGCTGGCAACAAGCTCCAGAGAACGTCGGTGACCCCTAGCCAGGATGTTTTTGTAATAGATATTCTCACGATAACGAATGGTATTAGCCATGACTCTATGGGTTGTTTGATCCGGCTCACCGAGGGCCGTGATGAAACAAAAACACGCCAGCAATAATTTGTGTTACACAAGCGTCGACGTTGGCAGCCTGCGTCACCCAAGAAAAACACCAAAAAAAAAAAAACCATCATCAGGCGTGTGCCGACGCGTAGGCGATCATCGCCTTGCAGATACTTTGTATCAATTCCCCAGCAAAAAAAAAAAGTGCCCACGATGATCATGTGGAGAACTTTATTCTCCGTACTTTGAATTCCGATTTCTCCCCGCGGTTTCGTGACCAGGGGTGCTAATGCGACGCTGACTATGTCCGAAAAGGGTGCTATACACCGGCAGCAGGTCTGCTGGAGAAGAGAAGAGGCAAGGGGACAAGGGAACAAGGGTCAGTCGGGTGGGAATAGAATGAAACTCATTTGAGGGTCGGGTCCAAATGGGAAAGGAGGGCTTACTACTACACGGACGTGCTATGTTCCTACCAGGACGGGCCTTTCTTCTCAAAAAGAGCAGATCCCGTGCGCTATCACAGTACATGGTCTTCCAGTCCCAGTTTTCATAGGCTCTCTCTCTCTCTCTCCTCTCGTCTGCGGCACTACTATAGTATTATGTATAGGACCGTACTGTAGCCTGCTTAGCCCCTAATGTAGAACCAAACAAAATCTCGAGATTAAAGGATCCGTCTCTGGTGATACTAATGGACCACAGCCACAGATATGGTGCCAGGAACCCGAAAGGGAGGAGGACAGGGTGTGCTCTGTAACAATGGGGATAGGTAAGCACTTACATCTTTTGTGCACCCACCAAGGCCCCTTAGTGATCGCAGCCAGGGGACTCGGCTTGCGTCCTCTCGAAGCGAGCAAGCAAGCCTCATCCCCGGCCCTCCGCGCAGGCTCCTCTCTGTCGCAGCCACTGAGGACGAAGATGTTGCCAGCGGGAACAGCAGCGCCACCTATCCTGGGTGTGGACTCACGCAAGGACTGTGCCTGGTCTTTGAGTGTACATACCAAGTAGTACATGGTGGTGAGGCTCGCGTAACGACCAAAAGGTGACTGACACCCTGCACCCTTGATTGTCGGATAAGGAAGAAAGACTTGGGCCTGGTTAATCAGGATGGGGCCAGGGTTTACTTCCCCCTCGCCTAAATCAATTCCTGGATAAGCGACGACAGCGATAATAGCTCATGGTGTATATTAGCATGAGTAGGGATCCAAGAACAACTCCAGGCTCATGCAAATTGGCTTGCCCCCACCCGCCGGGGGGACGAGCATGCTGTCAAACCGTCGAGTGCGACGGCCTCCAGGCTCAAAAAAGAAGAGCTAAGCACGTCGAAGGGGCTGGTGCGTCGGACAAAATCAAACGCACGTGTGGCTGGGTTCCACAGCATTCACGCAGGAGAATTTTCGCAGATGATCCCAATGGGGATTTTGCTGCAAGCCCCCTTTCTTTTTTTTTTTTTTTTTGCCAGTCGTGCCGCAAGACTGCTCGGGATACTAATCAAGCGGTGGCAGGGCCCATCTGCCTAATCGTGTCCCCCTCCCCCTTTTTTTTTCCCCCTCCCTCTTCCTGTTGACAACAACCGCCAATCTGGCTGCCAGCGCCTTACATCCCCAGCCCAGGTCAAGTGATTTTTGTGACCCCACCTAATGCATGTGCATAAGTGCAGTGCAAGTCTCCACGGCGGCTGCTGTGACAGAAGCTGGTACCGTACATAATACTACGTACTCGCGTCTTCAGTGGGCACAAGAGGCCTGGCTACTGCTGGCGAGTGGAGAGATCCTCTTTTTGAGGGGGGAGGGTTTCTTTTTCTGCTTGCCGTTTTTCGCATTCCTTTCCTCTCTCTCTGTCTCTCCTTTCTCTCTCCACACACCAAGGCACTTACAAGTAGAAGCCTCAGCCACCTTGCGACAAGATAACGATGATCTTGCCATCTAGAGCTAATATGACGGAGTTGACGCACCCCGGGGACCATCGGCCGCGTTTTGGCTATGGAAATGTGGAGATGTCGCTTAAGTATGGTAAAAACCGTTTCTCTCTTTTTTTATTCCAAAACATAAGAATATTATTCGACAACAGGAGGACCATCGTAGGGAGGAACCCCCCAGTGTAGTTGTGCTTATGGATCGCATCCGCTCCCTGTCAACTGCCAGTCAAGCTTCTTTTGCGTCACTTTCTGGCCCACAGGACTGACAACATGACATCTCGTTTCAGACGCGTGGCTCTTGTGAGTGCAAATACGTTGCCCATGGACCCAGGACCCTCCGCTGATCGCAATATGATGATGAGGAGCCGTGGAGTCGGCAATGGGGACACAAAAGGGAAAACCAAAACAAAACAAAAGAAGAAAAAAATCTGGGGTTGGGTGGTTGACCTGATCAAGGGTTGTGATGGGACATTGTCGGTAAACGTAGGTATTCTGCGTCTCTTGTCGTTATCGCTTGCTCGTGATGCGGATAGCTCTCGGCAGGGGCTCTTGCCGGTTGCATTAGGGCCCCGGAACAGCGACACTCTCATCCCGCTCGCTCTCGATGGGTGCAATGACGCGATAGCGCATCGAGGCTCAGGTCAAGGTCAGCGCAAGCTTTTCTGGGACACCAGGCCAACTGCGGAGCGATCTGCCTCACAAGCCTGGGTTTGTTCCCCTCTCTTGTTTCGTTTCGGCTGCAAAGTTGGAAACTCTGGGACCCAGCGGGCTGCAGTCAACCCTGACACGGTCTGGAAGCTGGACCTGGCCATGTGCAATGCCAGGTTTCCCATTTGTACATGAATAATCAACTGCATACTTAGTAGAGGTGATTCTTTTCTGCTGCTGAACTTGGCTTCCAACATCTACTTGGTAATGTAACGGCCGTGGGCACCGCCGCAGGAAGATTGCCTGGGTGTGTTGACAGCGGTGGCTTGTTCTGCAGCATCCACGGGGAGGCTTCCGACTGGTGAGGGGTCAGCCTTGAACTTAATTTCCGGCCGGTGTCGTGTTGGAGAGCCCCCAGACGTTATTGGCCAGGCCCTTGGAGCTTGACGTCGGGATCCATAACGGTCTGCAGAGGCCTTTATGATCATGAATCCTGAGGTCGCTCGTTTGAGGCCTAGAGTACTGAATTCGCTTTTCTGGTGTACCATATGATCATGCAGACTGCAACCGTCGTCGTCGTAGTTGAAACTTTGTAGCCATGATCCCTTTCCCACCCAGTTCGTTCTTTTTTTTTTTTTTTTTTTTTTTTTTTTCCCCATTGGAGTATCTCCTCTCACCGACTTGAGTACTAAATGGCCAGTTCAGGCCGACCTGTGTGAAAGGGGCCTGCAGCAGAGATAGACGACGGGGGGTGGTGGTGTTGTGTCAGCCTGACGGGTCCCCAGGTCCCGTGGGAGTGACGATCAACACTTGCGATTCCATAGCGGCATCAGCCTTGTGAGAAATGACATGGGCACGCACGATACGTACAGTAAGTTACTTTAGTAGTTGAAGTGGATGCTCTCCCCCAGAAACCTTGCTTCCCCTCCCTCCCCCTTTCCGCCTCCAATCAACACCTTGCGATGGATGGATGCATGATGGCATTTGGTAGCGTCGAGAGCAGCTGCAGCATGAGCGTGTTCAGTGCAGGTACCCATCATCACAATGATGCAATGCCTTCCCTTCAGGGCCTGGCCTGCTTTCTGCACCGCACTATGCGTGTGACGAACCTGCGTCGGAACATTTTTGTCGGAGCTACGCCATGCACGTCGAGACCTAGGCCCTCCGCAGTAACTGTAGGTTAAGCCTAGGCGAAGGGGAAGGGTAGGGGAAAGGTGGGGAGGGGGTACGCTGTCCCACAGTACCACAGTAGGTGTGCGATCTTGCATGACCCCGGTGTGTCCTGTTCTCTGCATAGTACGTCCGCATTCTCTCTGTCTATCTCCTCTCTCTTTCCCTCTCTGTGTCTTTCTCTCTCTCCCTCTCTCTCTCTTTCGCGCTCCCAGGGCCTGCGGAGGCGACCCAACCACGCCGGCTTGCTAGCACCTCAATCCGCTAATAGTGAAGCAGTTAGTCAGTTTGAGTAGCGAGCAGGCAGGCATATGACTCGACAAATATTCGGATGAGGTCCTCGGGAGTCAGGGAAGCCGGTCGAAGAGGAGACAAGGAGACGTTGTACTATTGCGAGTCTGTGGCCCAGTCAAACAATATTACTATGGAATGTGGAGTCAAAAAAACACCCGCAATATGTGTTGTATTGAGTTCTCGTTCGTTGTGCCGTTGACTGAGCGAGAGAAAGAGAGAGAGGGCCAGGTGGGCGGGCGGGGAGGTATCAGCGGGTGGGAGAGAGAGAGAGGATAGCACACTATTTAGGTAGGATTCAACTGGATTGGGTTTTGCCCTGGCTGGTCTCGTCCTGCTTGGCTGGTGCACGAGACCTCTGCAACCTGCGCGACCTTGCCCTATAGCAGCAGGCCAAGCATTAATCTCATCGCTGAAGGTTAAGTGGTGCTATGTAAGGGTCAGTAAGAGGCGGATGAATCAGGCCATTGCAGGCCCGCCCGGCAAGCCACAGCAGGTACCCCGTCCCGGTATGTCCCCACACCCACCCAAGACACGGCGCACAGAGACGCACCTGAGGCTGGGCTGTAAAGCACTCGAGAGACAGAGAGAGAGACAGACAGAGAGAGAGAGAGAGAGAGAAAGCGATGACAGCACCTGGCACTGCGCTCCTGCACTGCGACCACGAACCTGCATCCACCCATCTAAATAGGCCTTGCTATGACTATTTCTCAGGCCACTTTTCATCAGTCACACACATCCAGCCAACCTTCAACCAAACTCAATTTCTAGTCATGTTACCCTTTCCCTCTTCTGCGTCTCCGCGGATTCGAATCCTCGCTGCCGTTCTCCCCCTGTGCCACCACTTGCATGCCACCAACAGTTTTACCCCCCAGTAGAGTAAGGCGCGCAGTCGATCAAGCTGGGCCTTGGTGGTCTCTTGTGTCCACGGTTCGTGGTGGCCCGCTGTTTGCAATCCTCGAGAGGCATTCCCCTGTGGGCCGCCAGCTCCATCTCCTGCCCCCCTTCCCCCCACCCCCTTTTCTCGTGTGTGCTGTTCTTTGACCGTTTTCTCTCCCTTTTTTGTTTACAATCCTGGAGGAAATTCCCTATATGTAACAACCATCAACGTATAGTAATAACAATATGACGACGTCTTTCTCCTTCAGACTTCAGGAGACTGCGGGGGCCTTTTTGCTTTCAAGCACACGCCGATTACCCCTCAGCAGCTTATTTCCGGAAGGCTATCCTGTAGTATCCCACAACTTTCTTTTCTCACCCTTGGAAAGTTGCGTCTTCGGTCGGTCTGACCTGACCAACCCGGGCGATCCTGTGGATTCACCGACTGCTCTGCCCATGTCCTTACTTACCTAGTAGTGTAGAGCTTGTATCGAGATCCCCTCAGCACATCAGCCAAGGTTATCGCCCCAGCAGCAAGCAGCAGCAGCAGCAGCAGCAGCAGCCGGGTTCGTACCCCGCGGGATTTGCAGTCTCGTTACAGCAGCCCAGCAGCCCAGTGGACCTCCCTCCCCTAACCTAATATAATAACAATAGAAACATAACGACAACAAAACAACAGGACGAGGCGGTCTACGGCTCAGTGTGGATTACTGACGGCAGCCTTCGGACATGAAGACCTCGCGTCACTACTATTATACAAGCTATACAAGGAGGAAGAGGGCTAGGGAGATGATGCCTCGCCTCGACATTATTTTGCAATGCGAGTCAGGCCGCGCCTTGCTAACGACACAATGCACTCCGTCAAAATACTTATACAAACAAAGAATATTTGGGGAAGCCCGTCTACATAGTACGGCAGACTGAGCGACCGCCCAGCCCCTGGGATCTTCAACCTAAAATGACTGTTATCAGGGACCAAGAAAGAGGTATAAGTAGGTAACTATGACAGAGTACTATGTTAGTGATACTGAGTAGTTTCGTCAGGGTTTCGCCCAGCAGGCAGGAAGAGAGACCAGCTGGTGATCCGTAACCGGGCGTGGGGACGATAAGTCCTCAGGGGTACTTGTGGAGTGTTCGTGGAATTACTAAGTAAATAAGCGAGGGTGTATCCCGGCAGAACAAAAACAGCATATTCCCTGCAGAGCCCCTGGATCTGTCACTTGTCAGCATCCATGACCGATAGATACATAGTACCTTGGGGTCAAGTACCTCACCTGTTCTAGACCACCCCTGCCCTGCTTAGACGGTCGGATATGGGGTTGTTGTTTTTTTTTTTTTTTGTTTTTATTTTCTTGGAAAGGCAAAGAACTGGCTAGATCATTTCAGGTAGTAATTGCCAACAAGAGGTACCACAGTACAGTACATAGTACATCGCCCAGTACTGATAGCGCCCCCTCCCCCAACCCTGCCTCCACGCTCCTTCCACACTGCTTGCCCTTTTACATAGCACTCACCTGCATAGTCGTGAGGTTGTGATCAGCATGTCTTTCTCACAAACAGCTCTTCACAGTGATCCGAGGACATCTCTGCATGATGGTAATGAAGAGGGGCAGGTTGCTCTCGAGGGGAAACTTAACGAGCAGGAACGAACAGGCATCCTGGTATCTCGTGTGTACCTGCCCACAGGATAGCGTCACACAGGTGGCTGTGTCGGGAGGTGCAAGGTACATGATATCTACTCAGTGCATACGCTGAAGTAAATGCACAAGAAGATGTGGATTGAACAAAACATATCCACAATTCCGTACCGCTAAACTGAGATGGGAAATAAGGACATATTTTCAAAAACAAATCTTGCGTCTCAGACTATACTTTGCATACATAGTACACACACACACACTCTCTCTCTCTCTCATATGCACATGCACACATACCCACATCCCCCCTTCAACAAATACGCCTCTGCAGCCAAACCCTTGAGGCGCTCTGTGCCCACCGTCTCGCAGCACCTTCGAAGGCAGCACCACCCCTTCCCCCCCTTCCCTGGGGAACGAGGAAGGCACACACCACAGGTCACTGTACTTCGGTACTTGCCCTAGTCTGACCCTGTGCACATGGTCCCCTGGCAATACCTCCCGCTTGTATCTTTTTCGACCTAGTACCTGAGCCGGGATTTTAAGCTCTAGAGAAGCATTGTGGGTTATAGAAGAGACAGACCATGGCAGATGGGCCTCTGGGCAGGTCCCTCCTCTTCGAAGCTAGCAAGTCTTGAATCCACCCGGGCCCTTGGGCACCTTCTCCGTCTGCTCCAGATCAAGGACGGCGCATATAATGTTCGTTCTCGCGCCTCATCTCATAAACTTTTCCCCCTCAGCATGGTATGGTCTTTCCCATCAACACCTCTCCCAACCTCTGTCACTCTCTCCGCCCCTCTTGAGAGAAAAAGAACCTCGCTAGGGCGACACAACACATTGTCTAGCTACGAGGACCACGACCAGAGAACCAGGCTTTGCCGTTGACACATAGCATTTGAAGGTTCGTCTCCCTCCTTCTTTCTTCCTTGTTGCGCACTTCTTCTCCCGGCTATATGTACCGCACCCCTCCTCCTACCTACGCTCTGGGCTCTGGGTCCTGTCCAAACGACACGGCCTGTATTTCTTCAAGAGCACTTCCCCTCCTCCCTCCTCTCTCCTCAGGGCTCTTCTTTTTTTTCTCTCTTTTTTTTTCTCTCTCTCTCTCTTCTACGGAGAACTTTTGTTATTCCTGACCTAGTCTTCCTCTCCTACAAAAGATTTTTGTTCTCCCCGACCTAGTCGTGCTTGACATTGACAATACGAGGCTCACACGTGCCCCACAGCATACAACATCTCATCTTTACCCTCCAACATCTATTTTGTGTGGCACGAACGCGCACACACATAAACACCTCCCCTTCAGCCCAGGTCTGGACCGCTACCAAGTTGCTCGTCCTCAACCAGAAAGTCGACGACCCGTCAGGCCTCGTCTTTTGTTCGCCATCAGCCGTCTGCACCTGTGTGTCTCGGTCAGTTCGCCGCAGACACCCCCTGGAGGGCCTCGAAGACGCAATTACCCTGCATCTCTACAAGACGCCAAGTCACGCACTTCTCATACCAACCCTCTAAGCTCCTATCAGGATCTCGGGCGTCTATCACTTGGTCATTGGTTTTTGGTTCATTTCTTGCCCTTACTAGACCTCTTACGCCCTGAACAGGCCTCCTGAGACCATGGAACTTATCGAGGTCATGGAGGCTGATAGTCAACCCCGGCCCTTTCCCTGCGAGTGGGATGGTTGTGGAAAGAGCTTCAACCGGAAATCCGACCTGCAGCGCCACTATCGCATACACACCAACGAGCGCCCATACATGTGCAGCTGGCAAGGATGTGACAAGAAATTCATCCAGCGAAGCGCATTAACGGTTCACATCCGGACGCACACTGGAGAGAAGCCGCATGCCTGTCAACACCCAGACTGCGACAAGCGCTTCTCAGACGTACGTACACCAAACGACAGGTTTCTAACGCCCAAAGAAAGAAGAAGAAAAACCAAAAGAAAAGCCCCCAACCCACTAACATGTTCTGCAGTCCTCTAGCCTGGCTCGTCACCGTCGAATCCACACCGGAAAGCGGCCCTACACGTGCTCCCACCACAACTGCGCAAAGACATTCTGTAGGAAGACGACCATGATCAAGCACCAACGTCGGTCTCACCAGCCTGGCGGCGGTCCTATTGATGATGGCCTATATGACTCGGACGACGAGGAGTCGCCTACTACGCCTCGCCCACCTCCTTATCATTTTCCCCAGCACCAACAGGCGGTTCTGCAGCAGCAGCAGAATGGGCTGGCCATACGCCCGCTGGGCTCCAACTTCTACGTCCAAGGCCTGCAGACCATGCGCCACAACAGTGTACCCTCAAATGTTCCCGCTGACTACCATGCCCACAGCATGCAGCAGCAGCAGCAGCAGCAGAGCCAGGAGATGATGCGCCGCATGTCGTGTCAGGGCCAGCTCTCCCAGGGCCAGCTCTACATCTCTGACGGCCCTGGCATCTCCACCATGCAGACCCAGCTCCAGATGCCGCGGAGCAATTCCTATGATGGCCTCCAGCACAGCCCTGGATCCTTCTCGTCCGAGTCTGTCCGCAGCCCGATCGACGAGGGCTACACCTTTGCGCCGACGGCCCAGCATGCTACCCACGCCCTGCACACCGCCACCCAGCCGCAGCACGGCATGGCCTCTTTCCCGTCAGTGACGAGCCAGCAGCTGATGCCGACTCAGCACCTGATGTCGATGCCCATGCAGGGTCAAAACTCCCATCAGGGCCATCAGCAGCTGCAGGTCCCGGTGACCCATGAGATCTATCAACCCCAGCACCCGACTTCTGGCCCCCCGTCTCGGCTTTTGAGCCTCACAGCATCCCGGCGTTCCAGACACATCTGTCGATACATCCCATGCCCATCCAGCAATATCAACTGCCCGACCTGAGCGGTTTCAAGCTGGAGCCCACAATGCAGCTGCCAGGCCAGCGTGTGGCCGAGCTTCACTAGAACAGCCACCATTTCTCGTCATAAGACTCGACGAGAATCGTTATGTCACATGTGGACCGACGAGCCTACATCTTGCCTTCCGATCATCAGCAACACAAATCTCTTCCAAAATCGACTTAATTCTTGGATACCCTGGGACCTATGTGTCTTCTTCATTCCCACAATATCCTCATCTTCGCTTCACCAACCTGCGGGCACCGGATTTGGCTTTGTACTGGTCTGCGCAGCAGAGTGTGACAGCTAATCATCTCAGGTCATACTCGACTGAGTCATGACACGCACTGACGGCGTTTTCTTTTTTATCCTTTTATTCTTTTTTTTTTCTTTTTTTCTGTTTCGCGCATAGACGATAATGTCTCCCTGACCTCGTCGCTCCCACTGCGGCAGACTGGACTGTGCTATTATACCTATCCCCCAGCATGCGAACGGAGCAGTGGGTCAGCAAAGGCGCAAAAGGAGTAATTCAAGGCAAGGAGAGGCTGGCTGTTGTCAAAAGAAAATCGAAAAACTATTCACGGCACGGAGTCTTTGTGATAACGACATTTGCGCAACAAGCCTAGCCAAAGGTGTTGCGCATTGCGTGCGCCCTAAAGCACCGGAACTTAACAGTTTCAGTTTTTGTTGCGATACGAAATCTGCATAAGGGTCAAGTCTGAATCCGGGTTGTCACCTATTTCTTTTGTCAAAAGGAAGGAGAGGGAGGAAGGAGGGAGGCTTTGATTGAAACATCCATCCAGTCATAATGGAACGGGGGGGACTTGGATCATGGAGTTGTCGGCCAATACGGAGGAACTTTGGAGGCCTTGACTACAGCAGCCTTGTTGTGTTATGTTTACTCACAGTTTATTCTTTGGTTCACCTTTCTTGGACGATTATCTTAAGTTTCTTAAATCCTTTTTTTTTTTTTTTTTTCAATTTTCCCCTCTTTTTACAGACCTAAAGTCGTGGCCCAGATCGCGAGATTCAGAGGCGCGCAGGACAGGGCCATTGAGCCCTTGGGGATGGATCTGTCTGTGAGGTGTGGAGCAGGATGATATGGATGGCCCAAGGGGGTGTTGAAAGGGGAACTCTGGACGTGGATCATTGTGTCGTCGGCGGACAAGTCAGAAGAGATATTGTACGATTAGGGTAGTCCACCGTAGTTATGAATGACACGTGTCTCAACCAAGAAGTCTCTTCCGAATAGGTGTAGGCTGCCCGGCGAGAGGGATATAGTTTGCAGCCATCGCCAGCTTGCCATTTGTGACGGGTATGGGAGGTTGTGGTGACCAAGAAAACATGTTGGATGTGATGGTGAGGAAGTCGAGAACCTTGAAAGAACCAGGGGGTCGTTGCTCCGCTGAACTATGATCGTGATGGCACATCGGAACACTGCAGATTTATTCCCAATCGAGCAAGACGAAAAAGTTTTTTTAATAAAAGGAGGAAAAAGAAATCAAGAATTCCAGACGCATCCTCTAGTCAAGAGGGACCCTTCCCCTGCTTAAATACCTTCAGCAACAACAACAGCAAGAGCTAAAATCACACAGATACGGTTTTGAGCTGTGCTAGTCAAGCTATCTGGTGATGTCATGGAAACACCTGAGCGGCTCCATTCTCGAACATGTCCTATTTCTTTGTGTTCACACTTTTTTTTCTTCCCCGCGGCCATGTGAAGACGTGCGTGCGGTTGGGAAAGAAGGAGGGGGGGGAGAAGAGAAACTATCTCGGGCACGGACTTGATGGCGGGAGGTCTGGTTCCTGGTGGTGTAGTGAACTAGAGCACCAGGAGACGGTAGGCGGGTAGCCTTGTGTAGGTCTTGGGTGGTCAGATGGGCTGAAGGCCAGGTCGCCGCGAGAAGTCTCGGTGAGGGATGGTACCGGAGGGTCTGTATTTCTGAAATTGGTGCACAGTCCTTATGCAGAAGATGCTTACACAATTCACTGACAGCTGGCATGGAGAAGCTAGGCCCTGTGTGAAATCAGCTTCAGTGAGGTAGAAATTGCATCTACTTAGATGCTGAGGATAAGACTGGTGATAATGCAGTAGGTCGTATTGGAGGACTAGATGCCTGGGTCTCCTCTTCTCTCTGCCGTATCCCTTTATGACTTTCCCTTTGATGCTGACGTGATGCGTAATTACTCAAAACATGCAATTTACATTGACTCGTTGAAGCGCTAGGTTGTTAATAGCACTACAAGATCTAATACATGGCACTTTCGGGGATGACCAGCCGCATATAACAATTCTAAAGAGCTGCTGTATAAAGTGGACATAATCTACTTGTATTAGTGAACTGATCTTGTACAAGAAGGATATCCCTTAAGTATCGACCGTGGAGACGGAAAGATCCAATATGTAGATTGCCGTTTTTCCAAGGCCCCAGCATTATGGAGAAGTATCTTCCGAGGTATGCCGTAAACAGCCTTTGTCCACTAAGTCATATGCTCGTCTGAAAGGTCCGTCGAGTCCGTCCGAGTCCGAGGGAGGACACAGCCAGCAAGCCCTACACAGCAAAGCCGATGAGGCCTGTTCCCAGCCGATTAAGTATTTAGTCAACCATCTCCAGCCTGAACTTTCATGTGATGGCCACCTGGGCAAAGCTATAAGCACGAAGTCAATATACTCACTTCATGGGCTGAATACTTCTTCATTCAGAGAAAACAACAACATTGACTGTACTGTATGATGCTGAGCAGTAAAAGCGGGGCAGGTGAAGTGGTAGGGGTGGTTTAAATCGGCCCAACATCGGCTAAAATGAAGTTCCGGAGCCGGAGAAAGGTCCTTTGCCGATTGGTCAGCAGGGTCTGACGACATGTCGCCTCTGAGCCCATGGACTGTTCTCGTCACTCTCTTGGCTTGTTGGGGAAGATCAGATCAGGCAAGGCAGTGGTGAAGTGGTTTGGACACTGCCTCGACGAGGATTACAATTCACTGTACATTCATTTCTTGTTGTCAAATCTAAAGAACAAGAACCCATCTACATTTTCCCCCACCCAGGCCACTGTCTCGAAGCTGGAAGGTGGACGGACGACTGATTGACTTCCGATTCAATCCGGTGCAGCACCCAACACCAAGCAACATCACCACTGCGCAGCAACCGGCCAATCACCCCACCACTCCCTCTCCTTCCGCCCGGCATCTACAGCTCCTTTCTCAGCCATTCATCTAGTCGGAATACATCTCTACATCACCGCATCGAAAGCAGCTCAGCCGCATCGCCTTGCGCAGTCTGCGCTGCTGAAGGGCGCCATGGCCTTTCAAACTGCTCTGCTGCCCGCAAGTCCTGCCCTACCCCTCCTTGCGCGCACTCCCTCCTTGCCTACAACGGCCCTTATACTGACCCTCTCTCTGGTCTATCAATATAGGATCTCGTGGCGGCGACAGCAGAGACATGGCCTACGATCGCGAATACCCTCTTGGTACCATGGAAGTGGTCCGTGTCAGCACCCCGCGAGGCACCCGCCACCCAACCCCGCCAGGCGCAAACACCAGCAGCCCCGCGTCTGGTCACGGTAAGGAACACTCATCTGTTGCTGTGTCGCGTACATTCCGGATCAGCAGCTAATGGTAACGACGACTTTCAGGCTGAACCGAGCTCGACCCTGCCGGACTTCCTCCGCGATGCGCTGCCGACCCTCCAAGCCCACCTCCCAACCGCCTCCCGACAGCTGACATCCTCTGACCTCCGATCCACCATCGCCCAGTTGCCCTCCTTCGCCCTCGCTGCAGCGACCAATCCTCTCATCCAGCGTTCCGCCTTTCGTCTTGCCGCGCAGGGTCCCGCTGGCCCTGCCCGCCGTCTGTTCTCGACAACATCTTCTATGGTCGCACAACGCGGGGCTGTGACAGCACAGACTGCATTGGGTCTTCGTTGCGCTGGTGTTCACTCGTCGGCTTTTTCGCAGCGATCCGCTTGGACCCCAGTCAGCCGTGGTATCGGTATCTCGCCTTACACTCGTCTCCTGCAGACTCGCGGTCTCAACAATGGCGGAATATCTCGCAACATGCTCGCCAACCTCGAGGCTGCCGCCAACCGGAATCCCAACAGCGCCACCGCCCAGAATGCCTTCTACCAGACTCTCCTCAAGGCCAACATGCCAGCCATTGTCATCGAGCGGTACCAATCTGGCCGATACGCCAAGAATCAGGCCGTCGAGGAGGCGTACGCAAAGTCCTTGTCTATGTTGACTGGCAATAAACTTGGCGATGTCAGCGCCCTTACCGGCCAGACCGGCGGTCTCAGCAACGAGCAGGTCCAGGCTATCGGCCAGGCTGTGGCGGCTCAGCACAAGGGAGGCAACATTGCCATCTCGGCTCCCCAGGGCTCAGGGGTCGCCAAGGATGGCCGCATTCATGTCCTCGTGGACGAGTCCCTCGGCTCAACCATCTTCAAATGGGTCCGCTTCCTCCTGATCTTCGGTTTCGTCTGCTATCTTAGCCTGATCGTTGTGTCGATGCTGGTCGAGTCTCTCAACTCCATCAAGCGCACCGGAACAGCCCGCGCCGATGCCGAGGTCAAGGCCGAGAACCAGAAGGCCCGCTTTGCGGACGTACACGGCTGCGAAGAGGCCAAAGAGGAGCTGCAGGAGCTGGTGGAATTCCTCAAGAACCCCGACAAGTTCTCCACCCTGGGCGGTAAGCTGCCCAAGGGCGTCCTCCTCGTCGGCCCTCCTGGAACAGGCAAGACCCTCCTCGCAAGGGCGGTTGCTGGTGAGGCGGGCGTGCCTTTCTTCTACATGTCTGGAAGCGAGTTTGACGAGATCTACGTCGGCGTTGGTGCCAAGCGGGTGCGCGACCTCTTCAACGCTGCCCGGTCCAAGTCGCCGGCCATCATCTTCATCGACGAGCTGGATGCGATAGGTGGCAAGCGCAACACGCGGGACAGCACCTATGTGAAGCAGACGCTGAACCAGCTGCTGACGGAGCTGGACGGTTTCGACCAGAGCAGCCAGGTCATCATCCTCGCCGCCACCAACTTCCCGCAGCTCCTGGACAAGGCTCTCACCCGGCCTGGCCGCTTCGACCGTCATGTGCAGGTCGACCTGCCTGACGTCCGTGGTCGGCTGGCCATCCTGAAGCACCATGCCAAGAAGGTCAGGCTGATGGAGGGCATGAATCTGCAGGAGCTGGCCCAGGGAACGTCCGGCCTGTCAGGGGCGGAGCTCGAGAACATCGTCAACTCTGCGGCGATCCACGCCAGCAAGAACAAGTCTCCGGTCGTGACCATGAAGGATCTGATCTGGGCCAAGGACAAGGTCATCATGGGTGCCGAGAAGAGAAGCATGGTCATCAGCGAGAACGAGAAGCTGATGACCGCCTACCACGAGGCCGGCCACGCCCTGATGGCCCTGTACAGCGTGAGGCAGTCGGTGCCCCTCTACAAGGTCACGATCCTGCCCCGCGGCATGAGTCTCGGGCACACGGCCTTCCTGCCGGAGATGGACAAGCACTCTTACAGCTCGTCCGACTATGTTGCCAGGATCGACACGGCTCTCGGCGGCAAGGTGGCGGAGGAACTTGTGTACGGCAACGACATGGTCACCTCTGGGGTCAGCGGGGTAAGTACATTGTTGACTTTTTTTTTCTTTTCTCTTTTACTAGTCGTGACTTTCATGTGCTTACAGAGTACCATCACACAGGATCTCAACAGCGCCACGGACACGGCCTTCCAGATGGTCGCCTACTTTGGCATGGGCAACAGCCTTGCCCCGATGGACTTTGGTTCGAGATACGACACGCTCAGCCCATCCACCCGGGCCCAGGTCGAGAACGAAGTCCAGCGTGTGCTCAACGAGGCCTATGAGCGCACCAAGAAGCTGCTGACCGAGAAGCGCAAGGAGCTCGACCTCCTGGCGCAGGCACTCGTTGACTACGAGACGCTGGACAAGGAGGAGGTCAAGAAGGTGATCAAGGGGGAGACGCTGGCTGACCGGATGAAGATGCCAAGGGACGGCACCATGAGCGTGCCGATGGCGCAGGATCCCATCCACGCCCTCCCACCGATCCCAGGTCAGGGACACGAGGGTGAGAATGGCTCGGGCGCGCCGCCTCCTGCACCCCCGGCTATGGCTTAATTTAATTTTTTTAAAAAAAAACAGCTGGTCAAGGTTGGCTGGCGGGATAGAAAAAAAAAAAAAAAAAAGGGCTCGTGATACCGAATCGTGTCATGAGTGGTCATGTAAAATTGTATTATCGAACATGGATTGGACGGAAAGGGGACTCAAGAAGGGGAGTCCCCGTCATATCAGGTTTGGGAGAGGGGATCATTGCATCACGGGATACTTCTTTTTCTTTCTATCTTCAGAGTGCATCTCAAAGCAATTTTCCTTTTGTAGACATTGATGATGAATCCGTCCAGACAAGAAATCAGAAGACTATCCAACTCATCTTCATGGATAAGACTTTGATGATGATAATCGTGTTGAGGGCTGCGCGGGACCTTGTCATGCCAACTTCCCCATCACATACGGGTGCCCAGCGCTCAACCCCCGTCCACAGCCCAAGCCTGCCCGTTCACATAACTACTCTCGTCGCTCCCCAGGAACAAGACCACGCGGGCGACCTCATCAGCATGCGCGCCCCTCTGCAGCGGATTCAGCTGCCCAATCCTCTTCTCGGTGCCCCTCTTGCGGGCGGAGTCGTACATGGGCTTGGTCATGCCCGTCTGGATGACGCCCGGGCAGATGGCGTTGACGCGGATGTTGGCGCCCGTGAGCTGGTAGGCCATGGTGGTGGCCATGTTGATGACGGCGGACTTGGAGGCTGAGTAGGCCGTGGGGCCGGCGTTGGACCGGATGCCTGCCACGGAGGCGGTCATGATGATGCTGCCGCTGGAGGCGGGCTTGTTGGGGGAGGTCTTTGCCATGGCCTTTGCGGCGTGTTTTGCGGCCAGGAATGGTCTTTTGATTGTTTTGTGTGTATTGTTAGTTCCGTTGTGTTCTGAGGGGAAGGGAAAATCCTCCTCTTATTGGGGAAAAAAAGATTCAACTCACCCCAGCGTGTTCACCCTCACCGTCTCCATAAAGTCCTCCCTCGAGACATCTGTAAACAGCGCATGCGCCCCCGTCACCCCCGCATTCGCAAAGAACACATCCAGGCGCCCGTACCGCCTGAGAGCGTCGTCCACGACCTCTCTGATGGCGGCCTCGTCTGCAGCGTCGAACTTGCGGGTGTGCACCTCACAGCCCGGGTAGGACGAGGTGATCTGCGCCTTGTGGTGGGACAGGTGCTGGTCGTCATAGTCGCAGATGTAGACAGCCTTGGCTCCGTTCTGGGCAAACTGGTGGGCTGTTGCTCGGCCTATGCCGAGGGGGAGTTGGCTCCTTGGGGGGGTTTTGCGTCAGTACAGGCCTACTTTAGAATACTCTTGTACGATGCTTTTGAAGAGAAAGAGAGAGGTACCTGTTATGATGACGATCTTGTCTTTGGCCCTGGGTCCGTTGGATGCTGGAGCGACCTGGGTGATGGGCGGGATACTCTCATCAGAGGCGGTAGACGCTGGGCTTCCTCCTACCTGCTTGCTGAGAGCGTTGAGTCTGTCACCTGCCGAGCCAGCCATGGTGGAGAGAGTACTATGTTATACAATTCAATGAGAGATTTACATAATATCAAGTCGAGAACGAAACATCAGAGAGGGTCAGAGTGGATGAGGTGAGAAGGCAGGGCAGAGAGAAGTGAGGGGATCGTTCCCGTACAGTAACGGTCCTTGAGCCGAGGTACGAAATTGGAGTAGCCCTGTCCAGTTGGTCTCGAGCTTCTCTCTCCATTACGTCTCTTCTCCCCCGCGAGAAACCAGGAATTGCTCATGGTCAACAGAGGTCGAGAAAACGATGAAAATTGCAAGGACTGCGCGCAAAAGAAAAGAATGGGGGAAAGAAAAGCAAGCTGGCCAGGCCTGCCAGCTGAGGCTATCTACAGACGCGGCCAGGGCAGAGTGCTTACCTGCCACCCCAGTAGTACGTACGGGCCACCTGGTATTCAAGTCACTGACCACTCGCACAGCCTTTTGTCTTCTCTCTCCTCTTTAGTAAGTACGCTCGCTGCCAGCTGTCATCGGAGCCCTGCTGCTGGGATTTAAAATAGCTAATACAATAACAGCTTGGATACAATTATATATATATGCTCTGAATGAGCCAACTTGGCCCTCCTAATGTCGACACCGTGCAGGGGAGTTACACTGCAGTGCTATGCATAATCTCGGCACTGAAATGGTAACCGTTTTAGGGCAGTAACCAAGGGCTCCAGCGTTTGGTATTGGTTGGTACAAGGAACGTTGTCTCTAAGTAATCCGCAATAGGTCCTGTACTGTAGCGCTTGGCGGCACCTGAGTACGTCTGTACAGCAGTGAGTCAACCCCCGGCCGCCTTTGTTGGATTTTTAGCACTAATTATTACCAATGTCGGCCACCACTTTTTTTTTTTTTTTCTTTCTTTTCCTTGGGCCTCGACACACATGGCGCCCAAGACACCCAAAAAGCAAAAATCACCAAACCCCATCTCTGCTGCCGTCAGGGGACTGGATCGACCAGTCTGGTCTCGATGATGTTGCCGCCGGGGTCGAGATCCTGGTTGCTGAGGCGCCCAAGAGATGGGTCGAGTATGAACCCATGATTCTGCTGCCCAGCGGCAGCTTCACGACGACAGCCTGGACTGCAGCTCTGGCAGCAGCTACTGAGGATTGCAGGCTCGATCTCTGGAGGAAGATCCTGCGCGGCGTCGAGAACAAGGTGTCGTCGTCGGGCAGAAAGGCCACACATCTGGCCGTGAACGACGGCATCCCTCTGACGGTGGTGGCAGCAGCAGCAGCTGCTGCTGCTGTCCATCCTGCATCATCACCTTCTTCTGATCTTTCTCCTTCTCCTATCAAAAACAACGCTGCTGTGAGTGAGGGCAGCGAGAACATACTGAGGAGCCCGATCGGCCTGCGCACCTTGTACGGAGACTTTGGACCGACAGAGACACAAGCGGCCGCCGTCACCCGGCAGGACTTGGACCAGGCCTTTTGGGTTTCGACAAAGCAGAACGGCATCTATCAAACCTGGGCGCCGCGCTGGACCATGTTTTCAAGAGGAAACGTCAAGGAGAAAGCGAGGCTGCTCACCTTTCACGACCCTGCTGCTGCTGCTGCTGCTGCACAGCCTATGCTGGCAGAAGGAAAGGAGGAGGAGGAGGAGGAGGCCGAGTCTTCACCCCCACCGCTGTTGGCGCACAGGGCACGATCCAGAGTAGCGCTGGCAGACACCTGGGCCGTCGACCTCTACGCCGGGATCGGCTACTTTGTCTTCTCGTACGCCAGGCTGGGCCTGAGGGTCCTCTGCTGGGAGCTGAACCCGTGGAGCGTCGAGGGCCTGCGCAGGGGTGCCGCGGTCAACGGGTGGTCTGTGAGGGTCGTCCAGGGCGAGGACGAGCTGGCCAGGCCGGCGCGCGAGCTGCTGGCGGGCGGGGAGAGGATCGTCGTGTTCCTGCAGGACAACCGCGAGGCGGCGCGGAGGGTGCAGGAGCTGCGGGCGGCGGCGTCCGGCCCTGCATTGCCTGTGTCGCATGTCAACTGTGGCCTGCTGCCCAGGAGCGACTCCAGCTGGGACGCTGCGCGGACCATCCTCCTAGGCGGCGGCGGCGGCGGCGGCGGTAGCGGTGAGGACGGCGACGGATGGCTGCACCTGCACGAGAACGTCGGCGTGGATGATATTTCGGGCCGTGGGAATGAGATCCAGGATATGTTTAACCGCTGGGACCAGCGAGACGGGCGCGGCCGCACTGCAAAGGTTGAACATGTCGAATTAGTCAAGACGTTTGCGCCTGGTGTGTGGCACTGCGTCTTTGACGTCTACATTACAAAATCTAGGTTAATAAATGCACCAGGATAAAAGGCCCGGCCCCTCCCCTTTCAAAAACAAGCCGCCATTGCGTGGCCCAGTTCGTGTACTTCGTCTCATACTCTCGGGGTATGATGAACCTGGTCCCTCAGCCTGCCCTTCTGAACTTGTCAGGGATGTTCTCCTCCACTATCCTCCTGTGCGTCATCACCTCCAGCCTGTCCTGCTCGTCCTCCATCTCGTCGTGCAGCCTAAAGTGCTCAATGTCCTCCGGGTGCGTCAGGTCCTCCAGCTTGGTGTTCTCGTCGTGGTACAGCTCCCAGTGGTGGATCTCGTACTCGAACTCCAGGTCGCCGTGGTGGCCCGGGCCCGTGCCAAAGTCGGGGAGCGTGCCCTTGTCGCGGCTGATAAAGTTCTCGAACTCGTCGCGCCGGACCACCCCGTCCCCGTCGGCGTCCATCAGCCGCAGCACCTCGCCCACAATCTCCTGCTTGCGCGAGTCGGTGACGTGCTTGTTGGAGTCATCCATCAGGCCGTATGTGCGCTGGATCTCGGAGCCTTCCCACTGGCCGTCCGAGTCGAAGTCGTGCAGCGCAAAGAAGGAGGAGGCGTCGAAGTCGGCGATGTGGTGCTCCTCTGCGGGCGGCGCGGCGTGGTCAGCAACACTGGGTTGAGGGGGCTTACAGATAGATGGCTTTTTGAAGGACGAGGACGGAACAAAATACTCACCTGCCATGTGCTTGGTCATCCAATCGGCATTCTCGTCCACGATGGGCTTCTGGCCATGGTCGCCGCCGTGCGCAAGGGCGGCACCGCTCAGGGCGAGCACGGTGACGAGGGTGGACAGCATGATCCGATGAGAAGGATGGAACTAAGTCGGGTATCTGGAGGGAGAGAGCGCAGTTCGATTGAGTCGATACACAAAGTGTGTAGAACGCGCAACTCAACAAAGGGACTCTCTGGGAAGGCTGAAGGTTGGATCGACGACAAGCATGGGAGAGATCCCTGCTTCCCGGCTGATAGCTGTAATGCATCGTAGCTGAGTAGCCTTCCTTGCTAGCTTCAGGGGGTTTAGCACCCTGGCACCCAGCCGGGCCCCCTACGTCACAGCAGTCGACCGCCTAAACTCAGACACGCCCTCTCCTCCCTGGAACAAGACCTGTGATACTGTGGTATACCACAAGAGTATTTTGTTTTATAAGAGGGTGTCTCATAAGGGTATACTGCTTGATTTTATCTTGATAATATCCTCTCAAGGGTTCCTCATATATAGTCTAGACATCTGTTCATTATTACGTGTTCCAAATGGGTAAGGCTTCTTTCTACAATTGCACAACACTCGAAATGCCGATGCTGGGTTGGCCCCTGACTTGACTTAACGCATACGCCGCTTACATAGTGCTCTCTCCCCCTGAATCTAGAGTCTGGGGCGGGTCTGCGCGTGGACACCACGTGCTGTCGTGTCTTGCTTGGGGGTTTTGGGGGAGTTTTTCCCCTGAAGATCGCGTCTGCTTCCCCAGAGATTCCGGGCCCTCAGGGCGCGACAAGCTTAATCCTCCATCCAGCTCCAATGTCCGTCCGTACTCACAAATCTCCACTGCCACATCATAACAACAACACCAGCCACAATTAAATTGTTGTTCTGCATAGTCCAGAATCGCAGTGAGAAATGAGCCGGCCCATCGAGCAGGCTCTGCTGTCCCTTCTGCCCTCGCATAATTCAAACCTACCCCCCCCTCGTCGAGCTCGCAGGCTCTCTGCTCGCCCAGTCCCGGAACAAGGCGAGCACCCTCAAGGCCGAGGAGGAGGTTTCGAGGACCTATGCATGTGCTCATATAGCATGTGACAGGTCAGAAGACGAAGCATCCGCTGGAAGTCATGGACATGTTTTGCTGACGAGCATGAAACCCGCAGACTCAAGATCGTCCTCAACCTCCCGCCCATCGAACCCCGACCTCCTGTCCCACCACGTATCTACAAGCGCCTCTACACCCATCTGGACAAAATCCTGCCTGCCGCCTCCCTTGCTGGTCGCCCAAAGGCCAATGGTCTCGGCACGATGCCCAGGTCCAAGGGGGCTCAGCTCTCCTGCGTCTCGGGTGACGCCCTCGAGAGGCACCCCGACCAAGGAGGTCTCGCTGTCACAGTTCCGGACGACACCCGCCAGGAGAGGCACAGGTACAGGCACAGGCACGCCTTCCAAGCTGTTAACCACAAACACACCCACCGCGGCGAGTTCAGCCCTGCTACCGCCCTGGATCCTGCCTACCGTGCGCCGTCTCTGCACAGCTTTTGCAGCTGAGGATGGCCCAGCCCTTGCACCCACCGTCATGGCTGGGCTCGAAGCCATCGTGGCGCCGTACAACAAGAGGACCAAGGACGAGTGGGTGAATTGCCACCTGACGTCGCTGGTCGGCGCAATATACTGGTTCGTGTCGGAGTCGGCAGGTCTCGCGCCCGGCGAGGAGCTGACCCCAGAGGCATCGCGGGCGCGCTACAAGGACATGCGAAAGGATATGTTGAGTGTCCTGCGTGGCGCGAGAGAAGAGATCAAGCTACGGTGCCGCCGCTCAGGAGGAAGGCCAGGAACCTTGAGACTACAGAGGAGCTAGAGGATTTATTCTGGGACGGCTGGGAAGAGAGCATGAGGCCGGCCGATCTCGACGCAGCTATCACAGAGGTGACGATTAGAGGGTGGCTGAACAGCGACTGG
This sequence comes from Immersiporthe knoxdaviesiana, assembly GCA_021117315.1. Classification (NCBI taxonomy): domain Eukaryota; kingdom Fungi; phylum Ascomycota; class Sordariomycetes; order Diaporthales; family Cryphonectriaceae; genus Immersiporthe; species Immersiporthe knoxdaviesiana. Next base: position 580,029 of record CP088206.1, read on the forward strand.
TACCGGAGCATCGAGTTCATCAGGGACAAGGCCGACAGCGCTGGGGGCGAGGAGGAAGACCAAGATGGTCCTGGAGGGGCCCCAGCGCCTACAACTACCACCGTCGCGCAGATTACCAAGGCCGACACCATGCTGCAGGACAAGTTCGACTACCTAAGTGAACGCCGAAGGGCTGACTACCACCAGTGGAAGACAAACATCATGCGGCGCATCGAGCTGCTGGAGCGTGGCAAGGATGCAGATCCGATGGACGTTGACTCGTGAAGCTCGGGTCAGCGTCGAAACCCAAACCCACCACCACTACCACCACCACCAGCAAGGCAAGCAAGCAAGCAAACTTGGCAGCCGAGAAGGTGAACCCTCGGCGACTGTGTGACCGACTCCAGAAAATCTTCCTCCCCCTCCCCTCCCCTCATGCCGCGGGTTGAAACTAGGCTCAGACTATCGACCGTTCCTGCATACGAGCTACTGCAACACGGCTCATTACGTGATCATTATATATTCTGCCAGCACCTCGGGAATTCAGCAGCAGCTCGGGCACCTTCTGACAGCCGTTGCTTGGCGGGGGGAAGTAGTGTGGTAGAGATGGGCTGCGCATCGCCTGAAGGAAAAGTCGGCGTGGGAGTGGGAGTCCATTGGAGACCCGAGACCGTGGGGATACACGATCTTTACACTTCTTATGGCTTGCTGCGACCTTACTGGCATGCGCGACGAAAAAAAAAAAAAAAGCCACTTTGGAGGGTCACATCACCAGTCATTGACAGGACGCACGAACGCACAACAACGTGCTGAAATGCAGAGCAGCGAAGTCGAAAATGTCTCTTCAGTAAGCCCAGATGGTTGCTAGCCGCTTGAGGGCCTATTCCGCTCCGGAGAGAAAGAGAGAGAGAGAACCTTGGCCAGAGAGGCATGGCAGGGTTTCAAATACGAGGTAGTAGCATTTCTAAGCCCCCTTTGAAGGAGGAGGGCAAGAAGCGCTGTGGGGGTGTAAGCGCCGCAGGATGACCTGATCATCGCATACAGCCTATTCTTGTTCCTCATGCACGTCCATCAAGGAATCTACGTGGTTGTCTTGTTGTTTCCGCCAGCCAGCCACACATCTTCCGACGACCCTGAAGTCCTGGGATCCCAAATAACCGTTGCCGGACCAGACTTTCGACTTGTTCTTCTTCTTCTTCTTCGGCTTCGGCTCTCGCTTCCGGACGATGCGTTTTTGACTTCTCAGCTCAGCCAGCCCGCCCGCGACCCTGGCACGCCTGGCACGTGTCTGGCCCCAAAAGAGGCGCTGACACGCCCTGAGCAGAGCGGGAAGTGGTGGGCCGCTTGCTTATACCCCATACGCTAGATATTCTCATTCGTCGACGGGTCCGACGTGGCGTATGCTTTACAAAGGTCTTGTCCGTCAAAGTCTCTCAGCCCACATCTTGTCCCCTCGCGTACCCTATCTTCGCAAACCCCTCACGGAAAGCCATGCGAAAACAAGAAAAAGAAAACCAAGTCTCAGCTGCCTGGCGGTCAGACTCACCGTCCTGGCGGCTGGTGGCATCTCAGCTATGCCACGACCCGTGTGCCACGGACATGCCCTGCGGCGGCGGTCTGGTTTCTCCTGTGGATGCACGACGGCGCATTCTCATTCGACAGCGCGGAACTGGGGCTCGCAAGACACAACTTGGGCTGACCTGACACCCCCTCTTTGTGTGAACACAAATTCCGAGCATACTAAGTACATGACAGTGTGGCTAGATGCATGTCTCAGCAGCTATTACCGCATGCAGACTTTTGCTTCCCTTTTCCTGGCCCCATCATGACACTTGTTCTGCAGCTCTACCAGTCTACCAGTCGAGGAGGGTCATTTGGGGGGCGGGGGAAACTAAAGGAGGCCCAACTCGTACAATGGCGACTAGGGCTCGCCTCATACGCTTGCACGAACGGGAGTATGTCAACATGACTAGAGCAAGGGAAGAAGAGAGGCAGAGAATACTGATCAAACAAGGATGTTGCGCAGCGGACGGCCCAGACGTGTAAGAAGAAAGCGAGAGAAATGGACTGACTAGTCTGCGTCACAAAAAAGGGAAGGGAAAGGGCCACCACAACTGCAAAGCGGGAAAAAACGACAACCGGCAGAACCTGTTGTGACACACGAACCCCCTCCCTCCCCCGGCGCCAATTCATTCTCTTTGCACAACAGCTTTTTTCCCCTCTTTTTCTTCTTCTTCTTTCTTGCAAGTCTCACCATGCTCTTGTGGTCCGTCGCCTACACCACGAAATCATTGGCCAGCTTCCAGGGCCATCCGCCGCCGCCACCGCTCGCTACCTAGGCCGAACAGAATCTGGTGGACCTTGAACAACAAAGGTCTCGCTCGTATCCTCTCGTTATCCTCCCTGCTGCAACAATCATCCTTCTAGGCATGCTAAACAAGGGTGTGGGTGTGTGGAAACGCCTGATGAGGATATGGAGGAAAGAACAGAGGAGAGGGGCCGAAGAAAGAAAAGCAACCTTGGAGGCCATGACAATACCTCTGCACGACACACACACGCCTTGTTCTGTTCGGCGATCGAGGTCGGGGACTCTGGTGGCGCGCTGTGGGCTCAACTGACAGGCTAAGGCTACTATGCTTCTGCCGGGTCATGCAGCTATGGGAGACTACCAGACGACACAGCTGAAGGTCGCCACATGTTCTGCCCCCGTCTCCAGCCCGTCCATCCCGTCCATTCCGCCTCAGTCCCAGCCGCGTTGTGAGACACACACACAAGCTAGTCCCACGGAGTGTGAGAGCCTAGGCTGCAAAAGTCAAGAGCCAGCAGCTCTCTTGTGTGCTCCGAATGTTATTTTCAAACACACTCACACACACACACACACACACACACACCCCGAATCTTTTTTGTGTGCTCAGGGCAACTAGCCTGGTCAGACATGGGGAGCAGGCGAGCCCCCTTTCCCCCCTCTTCTCTTTCTCGTCCCCCTCTGTCTCAGCTCTCTTGTCTTGACAACATGCGGCAAGTTGATCATTCCCTCATCTGACCAACAGCTATACTGTTTTGGCCTTTCTCTCGACCGTCAGCCATGATTTATGAGAAGTCATCATCATCAAACGCTTGTCTTCTTCTCTTTCGGGCATGCGTTATAGCCCTGTGCGCCTCGCCTCTAGGGGGCCTGAGCTGAAGGGCAGCCTGGGAAACGAAGAAGGGCGGGACCAAAAAAAAAAGCAAAGCTACGCTCGCATGGCTAGCTGCATTTCTTTCATCCCTCGTTCGTACTCTGGTCCTGGGTGTGTGGAGAAGCTCGCCCGTGCTCCGGAACCTCATACGAGGCCAACAAGAAAGAAAAAAGGAGTATATTCTCGTCCGGCAGCGGGCGGGCGCATAACACCCGTGCGACCGCAGAGATCTCACATCCACCTGTGTGTGTGCGTGTGTGGCGCACAATCCTCGCAGCCCCAAAAGGGTCCCAGCCAGCCAGCCAGCCAGCCAGCCAGCCCGCCCTCCCGTCTCATCCCACGGGTCCGTCTACCCTCTTCCTCTCTCTCTGTGTGCCCCTTCGGCGACCTGGGTTTCGTGGAGTGTTCTCCCCCCTTCCCCCGGGCCCACCCACACACCTGGACACCTCCTTTCTTCCACACCCATCAGACCGTGACAGTTCAATCTTCACCGTGTACGCCTGTACGTCACCATTTTCCCTTTCTGTTACTCTCTCTTACCATCGGCGCTCGCTCAAGTGATACGCCTGTGGAGCATGGTGAACAATTACGGATCGTCAGTGATAGGGTGTCTGTGTGTGTGCGTGTGTGTGAGGAACGGGCCGGACCCCTTTCTTTGGACGAGCTGGATGATGATTGGTGTACACACATCACTGGTGGCTTCTCAGGGGGAATCTGGCTACTAGATATCGTGCAGATACAAGGGGCTGTGTGTGTGTGTGTGTGTATGTGTATGTGTGGGCGTGTGTTAGGGGGATCAAGATTTACTATATACGACCTGTCGCTTGCATATCTGGCCACCCCCCTCCTCCTCCTCTCCTCAGTCCCTCCCCTCTATTTCTCTCTCCCCCTCTCTGGCCTGCTCTCATTTTTTTTTTCCCCCTCTGCCTTGCCTTTTTCGTTTCTTTCCAGGTGGCTCAATGTAGATTGATGCTTCGATTACATGCACCTATCGTCTTATTCTTCTCTTCTCTTCACACGCCTGTTCTTGCTTCGTCCTGCTTTGAAACTTTGTCTCTCTCGATATGCTGTCATATGGTCGGCAACCGTGATGGATGATATGTGCTCGCCCGTTCCACACCATACAGAGACCAGCATCTTCCATCCTTAACTATTGTTATTGTTATCCTTGGCCACCAGATTGTCCAAGTATTGTTTGATCCGAGCAGGACACGATAAAGAGAGAGACAGAGAAGAAGAGAAAATCAAGGATCAAACTATCATGAAGAACAACAACAGGCGGGATAATGACGACGACGAGTGTGCGTGCCCTTTCAGCGAGCCGGGCAAGGGCGACTTCTCGTATCCACAATACTGGGACCCGCCGGCCTCGACGACAACGAGCACACAGGACTGCTTCGCCGCATGCCAGGATGCATTCCTGACCAGCCTGACGGGGCAGACGCACGTCGACAACGTGACCTGCCGGCTGCTGGAGGAGAACGGACAGGGAGGCGAGGTCTTCTGGGCGCTTTATCACCTGGACATGAAGTATTGTGGGCTGCAGCTGTCGAGTGTTGCTCACCCGGATCGTAAGTTTGTATCATGCTGGGAATTCTAATCACCTCACTCCACCATTACGTCGTCATCTTCTTTTGTGGTATAATCATTATTTTAGAAAAGAGAATAATATGTTGACTGAGAGGATCGGGGGACGTAACAGCTGGTGTGGAAAGCATCATTTCTACCTGCGATAAGTCAGTTCGTTCGTTCACTGTCCAGTCGTTCACTTGTCTCCTCTCTCTCTCTTCGCTTTTTCTATGCTTGTCTTACTGGGGGATAATATGATCAGACAAAACTATTAACAGAGTTGTTATAGCATCGGATATGGAGGTCTGATCGATCCGTCGTGGCCTCCATCAGCGTATCAGTGCAGCGTGTGCCCCCTGGACAAGGAACAACGGGCAGACCCAACCTCGAACTCATCTGCAGACCAGGCTGCCCCTACAGCTGGGGGCTCCATGTCAGCCGCAGGAGTTAGCTTCTCCTCTCCTCCGTCCTCACCTACAGACATAGCAGCCTCGGCAACAACAGCTCCTGGCGCAGTGGCAAGCCACGATGCAGCCTCGGCGACTCAAGGCTCATCCGCATCATCAAAGTCAACAACAACAGCAGCTAGTGACAGCAGCAGCACCACCATCCTCAGTGGCTCACCAGGGCAAAGACAGCAGCAGAGCCTCTCCACACAAGGCATGGTGGCCATAGCAGTCTGCAGCACCATCGCAGTAGCAGCAACCTTCCTCCTCCTGTTCTGCGCCCTCCGCCGCCGGAGACGGAGACTACAACAAGAGGCCTCCTCCTCCTCCTCCTTCTATGGCGGCTCCTCCTCAGCTGGTGGTGGTCTCAAGAGCCGCATCAGTCGGGTCATCACCAGCGACCTTGTTGCCGCCATGCCGCCTGTGGCGTCCTACCAGCCGTTGATATCACCCACCTCGTCTCTCACTGGTGGCAGCGACAACAACGGAGCCTTTCTAACGCCACCTCTTCGGCTGCGCGACAGGAAACTTCTCCTCCCGTCTCTCCTACGGGCCTCTTCGCACCATACAGAGCAGCAGCAGCAGCAGCAGCCTCCTTCTCCAGCAGCAGCAGCAACAGCGGCGGCGGCGGCGGCGGCAGTATCGCCAGTCGATTCAGGCCCGTTTCCCTCGTCTGCGGTCTGCGCGCCTACGAGCAACAAGCTCGAGCCAAGGCTGAGAGAAAGCTGCATAGCGCCCTGGGAGGCGGCACCACCACAGCCAGGGCCGCTTCCTCCTCCTTCTCGTCGAGGACCTTTCCTGAACCTTCTTGGTCGCCTCTGTATAGCAATACCCGGCTTCGATCTCCTCCTCCAGCAGCAGCAGCAGCAGCAGCGGCAGCAGCAGCGCCACTGCCACCAGTGAGCTTCCCTTTCCCGCCGCGCTCGAGCCTTGACAGAGCCAACAGAACTGTATCTCCATCGCTCGCATCGTCCTCGGGGGCAGCAGGGTGTTGTTGCTGGACCCTCATCGAACAGCCACAACAACAAGAACGACGACGACCACCAAACCAACCCCTTCATCGCCCCAACCCCTCCATCCTCCCCAGTCCGCCCGCGCAGACCGCACGATGAGCCCCTCGAGATCCCAGACCTGGTAAGCCCGCTCAGCTCACCACCACCACCACCACCACCACCACCACCAACAGCCACTCTTCATCCATCTGCGCGCGCCGGTCGTGCCGGTTCGCCGTCTCCAGGTCCGCCGCCTAGGGTAGCCTTGCCGCCTCCTCCGCCTACCGCTCTACTAGTGCATCCGGGCTCAGTGGAGGGGATCGGGATTGCGAGGACCACAGGGGTGGGAGAGGAGGAGGGGGTGTTGATGGGTGGTGGGCATGGCCATAGGGATAGCTGGGGCAGCTGGGAGGAAAAAGAAAAGAAGATGAAGGGAGGGAGGCTGTTTGGGGTTTCTTTTCCGCCGGGTGGGAGTGGTATTGGTGGGGGACGGGCACATTGAAGGTTTGTCCAGGGGTTCGCACTGATTTGGAGGGAACTCGAACTTTTTGTTTCTTTCAATGGTCAACTGGTAAGGTATAGAGTGGATAAAAGAGGGTGTTGAGAGAGGCAAGGGAAAAGTAGGGAAAGAGAAAAATAGTCAGGGTCAATGTCTAATGTGTTTGATGAAGAGAGCACTTATCCACATTGTTGGGTCATGTCTTTCACTACCAGCATCGGTCATTCGTGTGCAGGTACTTGACTGGGCTGTTGTTTCTCTGTTCTCTGGCTGAGATGAAATAATAGTAATACATGGACTGCGCAATGACAAGGCTGAAGAAGGCATGGGGCGAAGTGAGAGTGTTGGTTAAAGCTGTCCTCACCTCAAGTTCTAGTCAAACCCCCTTTTCATTCTTGTGGGCAATTCAGCTTGGACTATTTTGTTATTGATTATTGAAATGGAATTATCGCCATGTGCTTACTGAATTGATTTTTGCTCTCTAGTTTCTTTTCAGTTGAAGAGCTGAATCAGGGCCAGTCCCGAGGTCTCTTACAAGGCTGAGAGTCCTTGGTCAATTGTTTTCCACCTCTTGAAATACACAGCAACTAATTAATCAGGCCAGAAGCTAACATGTCATCATCTGTTTGGATGAGAACTATATCAGATTTACAGCAACCCTTAAATACGTCATCTGGTCTAGAAGAAACCCACTGCAGTGAATACTATTGCCGCACATGAGATTGTAGGTTTTTCAACCAAGGTGACCCCGGCACTTTTTGCATAAACCCGCATAGTAGGATCAAAGCCTCACCCCCAACACTGCAGTGCATGAACAAATCGCCCCTGGATCTACCTGTGTCACGACCCTGAAAGTTTCTTTCTCCCTTTTCTCTCTCTCTCTCTGTCTATCTTTTGCAACAGCCCCAGAATATAAAGGGACTTGACGTCAGGTTCAAAGAGTGTGACAGGTCTTTCCTTACCTGTCCACCCCGTGATCACGACACTTTCTGACAAAAGAGAAAACTCTTGATTCATGCTCCATGGGAGCCGCGACTTGTTGCCGTAAGCTGGACTGCGAGTTGGTTTCTCTGCCTTTTCTTTCCCCAACCAAAGTCCGCTCCTCGCTCGCAGCTCAGGTCGAGAACCCCTTGTGGACTCGCTCATCTCGACCGTCCTTACCTGGTCCTTGTAGCAAGCGACATCAATGTCAAAATGTTGGCCGCAATGAAATGTGTGCGTGCAGGTTCGTCGGGCTTGGTTTCTCGATGGTCAGATGGTGACGATCGCTATGGGGATCGCATGATAAAAATGAATACTGGGAACCTCCGCAGTCTTGGTGGGAATCCTTGCAATGAGAGATGTGTTTGTGATAAATAGGAGGCTGTTGCCCACTGCTTCTGGTCTCAACTATACTCTTGGATATACCAGGTCCAACGTTCTCGAAGGACTGCCTTGTCACTCCACAGCGCAGAGTCGTTATTCCGTACTCCTCTTCTGGTGGAGTATTGCTAAGATCACTACAAGATCTCCCAAGATACTTGCTCACTTCTGCATTCAAAAATGACCACCAGATCGTCCCCCTCCGGCCGTCCCTACTCGTATTCCTCCGATGCCCTTCACAACACATTCAGACAACAAGCCCAGTACCCAGGCGACGAAGCCTTCACTACAGCAGGCCGGCGCATAGATGCAGCAGACGACGAAAACATCTCACCCAACACCTTCGTTGCCGCCGGCCCAGACTACGACTCAGACGACTCCTTCATTGTTCCCCCTCAGGCGGCGGCAGCAGCAGCAGCAGCAGCAGCAGCACCAACTCCTCGCCCGTCGTCACGCAACCCCAGGCAGGGCACCTCCCGCTCTCGATCACGTTCCCAAGCACCGCGGGCCTACCCGAGGGAGTATTCCTCCGACTCTCCTGTATACAGCAGCAGCAACAGCAGGCCAGCAAGACACCCCAAGCAGCCTCGCTTCCAAGAGGGCCTCTTTGACGGCGCCGCCGGAAATGATGCCCCCTACCTTCTTCTCCCCCTTCTTACGGCCCAGACCGCGCCTGGAGGGAGCAGGCCCGCCATCCAGACTCCTATGCTGACCGGCGCAGCCATGCAAACAGCAGGCCTCGGAGCCGAGCCCGTGCTGGACCCCCGCAGTCGTACCTGAACCAGCGCAACTCGACGCTGTTCCAGCAGGACGCCGCGAGCAAGGCGTGGGTCGAGGAGACGCACACGGGAGGCGGTCACCACAGATATTATCCAGACCACTACGACGAGGAGCAGGGCTACGGAGGAGACCACTACCACTACCAGCACCAGCACCAGCACCAGCAGCCGCCATCACAGCGCGTCGAGTGGAAGTCCCTAACCATGGAGCAAAAGGCCGAGGTGCTGCGCCTGCCGTGGTCGCAGTGGATGAACTCGGAGGTGAAGAACCACTTTGTCGCCAGCCTGGGGGAGTTTGTGGGGACCACCATGTTCCTCTTCTTTGCGTTTGCCGGGACCGAGGTGGCTAATATCCAGTCGGATGCCAATGATTCTTCGTCTTCGGATGACTCCAACAGTGTGAGTGTGTGTTGTGGGAAAGCAAACATGTGAGAGACAATGTGTTGACGTACAGTCACTTCTTCAGACCACAGGTGGCGTGACTGGTTTCAACGTCGGCGTCCAGCTCTACATTGCCCTGGCATTCGGATTCTCCCTCATGGTCAACGTCTGGGTAGGTCTTGTAATAAAACAAAAAGAAGAAGAAGAACTTGTCCCACTGACAACATAAATAAGGTCTTCTTCCGAGTCAGCGGCGGCCTCTTCAACCCAGCCGTGACCCTCGCCATGCTCATGATCCGCGCCATCAAGCCCGCCCGCGCCATCTGCCTCTTCCTCTCCCAGATCGCCGGCTCCATCCTCGCCTCCGTCCTCGTGCGCTACCTGTTCCCCGTCAACTTCAACGTGCGCACCACGCTCACCGGCGGCGCCAACATCGCCCAGGGCCTCTTCATCGAGGCCATCCTCACCGCCGAGCTCGTCTTCACCATCTACATGCTCGCCGCCGAGAAGCACCGCGCCACGTTCATCGCGCCCGTGGGCATCGGCCTGGCCCTGTTCATCGCCGAGATGGCCGGCGTGCAGTTCACCGGCGGCAGTCTGAACCCGGCGCGCTCGTTTGGGCCCTGTGTGGCTACGGCCACGTTTGATAAGGACCACTGGATTTACTGGGTGGGGCCGGGCATTGGGGCTTGTATTGCCTGGTTGTTTTACCGGTTCATCAAGATCCTGGAGTACGAGGTGAGGGAAGAGCATCTTTACATGGCTCCCCCTTCCTCTCTGGCGAGCTTGGCAAGTGACTGACGTGCTGAAATGACTTGATCACTACAGATGGCCAACCCAGGCGCCGACGGTGATCCGCAAAACGACCCCACCAAGAACCCCGAGAAGATGGCCGAGGTGAAGCTCTCGAGGTATAGGTCGAGCCACTCCAGCGTGAGGGCGCCGTCAGAGCCGTAAGTCTGTGGCCGGAGAAGCACCGACCAAGTAAGCGGAGGGCTTGCGAAGCGGATGGGATCACCTCTATTCTTGTTATGTTGCTTACAGATATATTGACATGATGGACGCAATTAATATATGACGAGCTTGATGATGGGCCCAACGCGGGAAATGACATTTGTGTCTTGTATATTAGAAAGAAGTAATGATGAGTAGGACAAGAAAGAAGATACATAAAGGAAATATAGTTTGTCTACGTACAATAATGCAACAATCAGCTGGATCCCCATGCACAGTCACATCTATGAAGGGTGGGGAGAATTGTCGCTGTAGCGAGTAGATTCGGATAATTACTCCTAGAAAAAGCACCTGCGCTCTATGCAGATCAGGAGTTCCAGACCAATCTCACACGTCAACCCAGCAGAAGTCGCGCAACCCAGTCCCAAACCTGAACTCATGACGCCGCCGCCCGCCACCCGAGTCCGTTTCCTCCCTTGTAGCCTGACGAGCAGGACGGGTGTCAGGGACCAGTTTCTCAGCCATGGCCCGCTCCACAATCCTCTCAGCCATCCACCGAGGAAAGACGTCCGGGTCCTGTGCTGTTTTCTCCGACGACGAGCTTTCGTCGCGCGGGTTCATCTCTGCCAGCACCCGGTCGACGAGTTCCTCATACCGGCAAGCTGCGGGAGGCAGCTTGAAACCGTCTGTGCTTGGGACTGGGCTCTGCAAGCCGTCGCCATTAGGGGGCTCAGGGGTATTGGTCTTGAGATCTTGAGGTGCGGCGGCGCGCTCTGGTTGTCCATCATCACCGTCTTGTGAGCCCACGTCCCATCGAGGATCACTTGAGCATCCGTTCTCCGTGTCCCAAGGGGGGACGGAAGGCCTCTCTTCTCTTCCTGCGGGCAAATCTTGGAGCACCAGGTCTAAGTCTCTCTGCAGCTCCTCTCGCGTAGGCGTTGTTGCTTGCGGCCTCGTTGGTTCGGTCCATTGACTATTGGTATTCGATGAGACATCCAGAGAGCTAGGAAAGCACGGATAAGAAGAACCTGGAGAATGCGCTGCTGGCCCTTTGCCCTTGGGGCTTTGTGCTGGCCGCATATCCTCTGAACTGTGCAGGTACACAAACCAAGAGTAGCCACTATATGGTCATCCCGTCAGGTCATCAACTTTGGAGATCCTGGAACAGTAGAAAAAATAAAGTCAAAGGACTGAGGAAGGCATTCCAGCAACTTACTCTAAATCCCGAAACCAAAGCCCATTACCACGATCCACCTCACGATACTGACAGTTCATCCGGAGCAGAAGACTGCGGACAGGTCCCAACATATTGACCGCTAGACAAATCTGCACATCGCTATGCCTCCTGGACGACGGGGTCCCAGCCACACCTCCCAGGCATCGCTGAAGAAGCCCCTCCTCGGGCCGCGCCACGAACCGGACGATAGCGGCGCGGCCACCACCATCGTCCTCCGAAGGGGACGACAGCTGCATCTCAAAGTACCTGCGGCGGATCGTGAAGGTAACATCTGCGTATTTCAACATATGACTGAAGAAGTCGTGGCTCCTCCAGAGGTCAGCGACGGGGAGGATGAGGCGGAAGGTTCTGTCTCTGTAGCTAGTGGGGTCCTTCAACAAGCCGTGCAAGGGATGCTGAGGGTGTCCTTCTTCGACTCTTGGGATGAACAGTGGCCCGCATGAGACAGTCTCTCGAGGTTGGACGGGCAATTTGCCAAGCATGGCCGGGATGCGCAGTGGGCTTGGGTGCTTCTACGGACAACGACAGAGTCTGTTTGAGGATTTTTAGCAGAACAATGCAGACCCACAGCAGACTGTCCTGACAACGAGACAAGAGTTCGCCATACTGACTGATTTGAATTCCCAGGACTCGAGCCCAAGCGACTTCGGGACCCAGGCATGATATATCTTGTCGACGACGTGCAAAGGCCAGCAACACAAGATACACCGTTCCCTCCTCCCTCCTCCCCTCCTCCTCCCTCCTCCTCCTCCCTCCTCCTCGCCCCCCTCAACCACACTCACACATTAACCCCGAATCACTCACAGAAGACCAGGAATGACAGCCCGCCTACCCCGAATCTTCTCCTCCCCAAACGTCTCCGCATACCACCGCCGCCCGTTGACCGCCCGCGGCAGCATAGCCGAGACCTCGTTCACAAGAAACATGAGCGCCGGCGTGCACGAGAACCCACACGCCACATAGAAGCCAAACCACTCGGTCCACTCGGCCAGGTAGTGCGGGTACAGCACATACCGGAACAGGCCCGCCTGCGGGATGCGGTAGTGCTTCTCGACCGTCGCCCTCGCCCTCCCGCCGGTGCCGCCGCTCTCCGCCGCCACCTTGTCCTGCCGCTGCTGCTCCCGCCTCCTGATCTCGCGCAGCTCGTCGTCATGGTAGAAGTTGGCCGCCAGGCCGACATAAAAGAGGGCGATGCCCACGGTGAACTGTAGGGTCGGGAAGGGGCCGAGCTGGGCGCGCCAGGCAGCCTCGGTGGTGGGCCCGTAGGCGGCGAGCCAGCTGCCGAGGAGGGTGCCGTTGATGAGCTGGAAGGTGACGGCGGCGAGCCACACGAGGACGTGGATGGGCGACATGGAGGGCTGGAGAAGAGGGAACAGCACCGCGCGGTAGAGGTAGTGGATGACGAAGAGGCCCGCGAGGACCTGGTTCTGCCAGGGCAGGCCGGTGATGCCGTGCTCGGCGGGCAGGTGGAGCATCATGTACAGCAGGGTGAGGAAGCCGGGGACCTCCATGGTGAACCAGGCAATGCGGCCCGGGATGTTGAGCATGCTGGTGACTGAGGTCTTGCCCATGCCGTACCAGGGGATGATCCACTGCGCCATGCTGTTCTGTGTGCGGGGGAGGCCACATTTGTCAGTGTCTACGTTCAAGGCAGAGAGGAGGAAGAAGAAGAAGAAGCAGAATAAAATGAAGGCGTCAACTCACCAAGGGGAAGAAACACCAGATGAGCAGGACAAAGTCGTAGTTCTCCTTGGACGGAGGATACCAGTTCTGCATGAGCGCCATGTTGACGAGATTTGTTGTCCTTCAGCCGACAGACAGAATCAATGGTCGACAGTCGATGATAGTGATGATCACACTCGAACCCGGTCAAGAGAGAAAGCGTATCTGCCAGTGATCCTCTTCCACTTGACCCACCCAGTCCTGCAGGGCTACTGTACTCCTCCAAACAAGGACAAGGAATTTGTTGTTGGTATGTCTGGAAAGCTTAATAATAATAAGTAAGAGAAGCAAAACAAACTGTCCCCGAAACCTGAACCCTAAACAAACCGTCCCTGTTCAACATTTAGCGCCCTGACATCATGCATAATACAGTAAATCGTACTCTGCCACTCAGCACAGTACTTGAAAATTCTGCCACTACAGACCGCCTTCCAGCATCAAGGATCAGACTCATACATGGTACGGAGTACACAATCTGGAACACATGGCAGATACTACTTCTGTACATGGAGAACACCAATAATATGTTTGTTATATTGTGTGCCAGTCTCCTCCTTTTCCATAATACATACAGGGGGAGACGACATGCAGAGTACGTATGCATACATCATAATCAACGAAATCCTCTGTAAGGGAGACAAAAAAAAAAAAGGGGGGTCCTCAAGAGTCTCCGTAAATAATCATTAAAAAAAACCAAAACCTTCAACGCCGTATAGACTAAGGCACAAAAGATAGCAACACCTCCACACAACAAAACTAACCACCCCCTACAGCTCATCGTGGATATGCCTCACAGGCGTCCGTCCCTGAAGAGGCTGCTCATGCAGATGGCTGTCCATAACCATAGGGGCCTGCTCGCCGCCAGCCAGCCCGCTGCCAGCGCCGTGCACGGTGTCCTCGTCGACGGCATGCTCCTGCAGGGCATCGACGCCGTGGGTGCCGTGGTCCTTGACAAAGGCCACCAGGTCCTTGACGGACCGGTCGCCCGAGTACGTCACGGCGTTGGCGGCCTTGTCGTCACCGGCCTTGTACAGCCGGATGAAGGGCACGTAGGGGATCTCCTCAAAGAGGTCGTTCTTTATGATGTCCATCTTGGTGATGGCGACGCGGCTGGCGCGGTCGGGCGCCGAGTACATGCTGGCCAGGGTCTCGTACTGCGGGTTCATGGCCCGGCAGAAGGGGCAGTCCTCGCGGTGGTAGTACAGCAGCACGTCCTTGTTGCCGTCCATGACCACGTCGTCAAAGGTCTGGGCCACCACCTTGGTGACGGGCCCTTCGTAGCTGCTGGGCACGTCCTCGGACTTGATCGTCGGCTGCACCCCGCCCGAGAGGAAGTTCTCCACAAACGAGGCCACCTTCCTCTCGTCCAGCGAGCCCCCGTTGTTGTTGTTCTTGTTGTTGTGGTCGAGCGGGTACTTCTTCTTGTTCTTGCCGTCGTAGATGGCCACGGCCGGGAAGGCATCGTCGCTCGGCTCGGTGCGGAGGTGGAGGTAGTTGGCGAAGCCCTGGAAGTCCGGGATCTCGGCGGTGGCGAACTGGACGGCGCCCTGGTGCTTCTTGGCCAGGGGCCGGAGCTCGCTGCTGAGCCTCTTGCGGTCGTCGTCGTTCTTGTGGAAGATGAAGACGGTCGGGCCGTCGGACCCGGAGACGTACTTGCGCCAGGACTCGGCGCCCGTCTCGCCGATCAGGGGCTTGTAGCTCGTCTTGGCAAAGCTTTTGATGGCGTCGACCTCCCAGTTCTTGTTGAACACCACCGTGCCCTCGCCGTCCGGCTTGTACAGCACGAGGGCCGGGAAGGACACGCCGGCGGCCTGTGCGGCGGCAGCGTTGGAGGTGATGCCGATGGGGTAGTCCTCGTGGAGCTTCTCGGCCGCGGCCCGGAGGACCTCTGTGTTGGCGGCGTCGTCGCCCTCGATGTAGCCGACCAGGACCACCTCCTCGCGCTCCCTCTTGAGGAACTGATCGTGCGCCCTCTGGCTCTCCAGCGTAGACACCGTGGGTAGCACCTGCTTGGCCATGAAGTCGACGATCCTAACAAAAAAAAAAAAAAAAGAGACCTTGTCAGTCAATCACGATGAGGCGGGGAGTCGCATGAATTCCAGTCGCTTACGCTGAGACCCTCCGCGGGCCGTCATAGTCGTGGTACAGCTCCGAGCCGCCCTTGAAGATCTTCATGGTCGGGTACGCCCGGATGTTGTACTCCTGGCACAGCTTCTGGTGTCTGGTGCAGTCGACCTTGCCCAGCTTGACATTCAGGTCCTTCTCCTTGAGGGCCTTGGCGGCAGCCTCATACTTGGGCGCAAACTTGATACAATGTCCACTAGAGAAAGAAGAGGAACATCGAACCATTAGTGGGCCAGCTCTCATGTGCGGGACGTACGGCACAGAAAGAAAGAAAAAGGGGAGGTGTGATGTGAGGTCAACACAGTTACTTACCACCAAGGCTGTTGACGAGTGCCAGCAACAAGAGCAATGTTAGCAATCGGCAACACCTGCATGAGAAAGGGGGGACGAGGTCGAGACGAGGGAGCCAGATTGTCCCATATGAGCAGCTGGAAAGACCCAGGCTGGTGGACAAGGACGTACCGCATACCCTACGTTTACACACAACATGTCAGTACCCGTTCAACATGCCGCCCGCCCGCGCGCAACCGCCTCGTCTGCTACTGCCCAGGCCACACTTACAATCAACCATGACCACCTCATTCTCGCTGATCAGCTTGTTCAGCGACAGCCTGTCGAGCTCAATGGCTGCAGACTCATCCTGTGCCACTACGCCGGCAGCCAGGCCAAGCAGCCCGAGGGCGAGGCTGGCCAGTAGCCTCATTGTTGGAGAGACAAGAGAGAGAGAGAGAGAGAGAGAGAGAGAAGCAGGAGAGCAGGCTAAAAAAAAGAAACCAAGGGGGGAGAAGAAGAGGGGGGTAAAACAAGAAAACGAAGATCAGGGAATGAGAGTTAAGCTAAACACGGTCGGAATTCACAATGAGCGCATGTGCACTGCAAACAACAAGAAGAAAGTCAAACAAAAAGTACAAAAGCTTGTGGATAAGAGGGAAAAAAGATAAAAAAAAAAAAAGGTCGATGACAGTCTTGAAAGAAAAGGGGGCTTCTCGTTTCCCCGTCGAACCCCGTATGCATGTGTGTGTGTGCTTGTGTGTAGTGCGCGGGGTTTGGCTGTCAAAGTGGCGACACAATAGATAGGGAACCTCCTTCTTTGAGACGTGTCCAATTTCGGGAAACTGTTGCTGCTTGCGCGTATTGGCTTGGGGCAGACCAGAAAAGCAGAGAGAGGAGGGGGATTTTTGGGTGGGTGGAAGGGAAAGAAGGGGGGAAGGTCGGCCCGGGACGCGTACTGTGTACCTGACGCTAGCGCCTCAATTGGTTTAGAGTCTTGTCACTGTACAGACGTACTTAGTAAGTACGGAGGTACTGTGCGGTACGTACCCCTCTTGGCTGTACTCTGTGTGCCGGTTTAGTGGCTGAATCGCCCCCGTAAGGCGCTGTCAGGGCTCAGCCCGGTGGTGGAGCTCTGTTGTCTCAGGGGATCTCTTCAGGGGACCCTGCCGTGCCTGCGTCTCCCGGCCTGTCAGTGCCTGTCAGTGATCGTCGGTGGCTATTGGTGCCCAAGTGATTTATTTAAGTTACAAATCTTTTTTTTTTTTTTTTTTTTTTCCCCGGAAGCTCCACCAAAGAAGAAACAAAAATCAAGAATAAAATCCATTACTACTGACGACCCATTAATACAAAGTCACACCCCTAGAGATCGTCTTCCCGAATGACTCCCTCGGCGGGGTTGTTGGAGCGGGCAAGCGGGGTGCCGCCTGCAGGTGTGGGATTCCGTCTGCACCAAACAACGAAGTGTTCCTTGCAGGACGGGACGATCGGGTAGCAGATAGTCGACATGCTTTTTTTTTATTTTATTTTATTTTGGATTCCACAGTCACGCAGCATGCATATTGGTCTGAGCTTGACCAGACGAAGCACAAGCGAGGAGGAGGAAGAAGACGATAAAGGACAGCCTTTCTGTCTCAGGACTTTCCATGTGTGTTTTCCAAGTCTACATATTCGTGTATGTATGGTGTGAAGAACAAGAAAAAGAAAAGGAACCCCACCCCTGGATCCAGTCCATCCATGCCCTGCCATGCCATTCCGTTACAGCCCGTCCCATCCATCCCATCCAGGGAGTATCCAAAGGGGTATATACCAAGGGCAGTGAAGCCAGCCAGCCATCCATTTCTTTCCATTTCCGATCTGATCCTAATTTGCCTCATCCAATCCCCACCCCCCAAGAAGGAAAAAAACAAGGAAATCTTTCTATGGTGGTGGTATCTATCCTAAACATATTTGTGTTTCTTCTTTTTTCCTTCTGTCGGTGTTGTGTCATGATGCCCAACCAGATACCCAAGTCCCGTGTGTGTGTGTCGTGATACAGATTGATTCTAGGAAAAGAAAAGGGGAGGAAGAAAAAAAAAAAAAGAAAGAAAAAACAATAATTGCCGCCCTTCCCAGATTGTTCTCTCTTCTTTTTTGGTTTGCCCGTGATGTCCGATCCCGAGAACGCCGCAGCAAGACCGCCTGACAGAGAAACAATAATCCCACATTTGAAAGAGTTGTTGGTGAAGCTTTTTTTTTTTTTTTTTTTTTTGAACGACAGCATGGTTGACGAGTGATGCCCTCGCGGAGGAGAGAATGATGATGATGTCAGCTCGTGCTCCCTTCAAGTAAGCGAGAGCGTGTGTAGTATGTTGTGGACCATCACACGACACGACTCCCCGAGCACATGTTATGTAAGCCGCAATACGGACAGCAACACCCATCCGAAGTCTTGCATGGAACAGGTAGGTGAGGCGTTTGTTGTGTGTGGTGTGTGTCTGTGTGTGGGTTTGTGTCGTTTCCAAGTTCAGGTTCAAGCTCAGGGGGACGCCCCGTTTCTTTTTCGTCTCCCGCATGCAACGTCGTGGTGGTAGTGGTGGCAGTTGGCCCGACCCAGATTCCTAATCGCACATGGCATGGCCGGGAATCTGATTGGCAGCCTCGGGGGTTGTCGTTTCATCAAAATTCCATGGTTTGGTCTTTTTTTTGTCTTTCTCTTTTCTTCTTCAGCTGTCGGTAGTTGGGGGCGTAAGCGAGAGCCCAAGCTTGGGAAATATCCCAGTCTAGTGGAGAAAAGGATTCCGTGGCTGCCGTGTGTGAGGCCTCAAGTCATGCACATAGGCCCCTGGCTGTCCCGCACAGACGGCAGGGTCCCTCTCGTAGGGCTGGGGGCTTGGGCTGCTTTGGGGGGAGAGGGAAGATGTGACACTTTTAATGCCTCTTCCGCATCTCAGGAGGCAGTGGGTAGGCGTGATAGTTGCCATCCTCCTGGTAGACAGGCACGTTGGTATTGTAGGCGAACTCGACCGTCGGGCGTGAGCTGCGAGGAGTTGTCGCCATGGTCGGGCTGTGGGGGATGGGCGCGGTGGCGATGGGAGGAGGGTAGTTGGTCGCGATGTAGTTTCCTGATGTGGCCCGCCTGGTGCTGCTGGGCGATACTGGTGATGCCTGCTGCTGCGCCGCGGCGGCGGCAGCTTCAGGACCAGGGCCCCAGCCCTCAAAGTAGGGCTGCCTCTCGCTGGTGCTTGTGCTCAGGCGACGGCTGCCGCCGCGGGTGGCCCGCGAGCTGGAGGGCGGCTTGGACGAGCTAGTGTCGCTCGTTGTGCTGTCGGGGGAGCGGTTGAAGCGCGCCTTGAGCCGGTCGTTGTGCCTGTCGCTGTCGGACTCCTTTGGGCTGTGGCTCTCGTGCCGGCGGGGTTTCCCGGTGTCGGGCGACGAGGGGCTGTCTGCTGTTGCTGTTGTTGTTGTCGTCTTAGACTCGTACTTGTTGACCTTCTTCTGGAGCCTGGCGCACTTTTCCTTGAGCTCCTTGTTATCGTCCCGCAGGGCCTTGTTGCTCTTCCCGAGCTCCTTGTTGTCGTCCTCGAGGGTCTCGATCCTCTGCTCAAGGGCTGAGATGCGGCTCTTGTTCTCCTTCTGGCACCTGCGCAGCTGGTCGTCGGCCTGGATGGCCTTGGTCTTCCACTCGTCCAGCTCGTTGATGGTGGTGCGGAGTGACTCCTCGAGCGCCGCGATATTGTACCGGTGGTCACTGTACTCAGAGTAGCTGGAACCGCTCGACGAGCCACCCGTGGTCGAGGCTCGCGAGGACCCACTCCTCTTGTCTTTGTCCTCCCACCTCACATTCTTCCGGCTGGTGCCTGACATGTCGTCTCTTTTTTTGAAAAAAAAGGAGGGACCAGTCAGAATAAATAGAAAGAATAAAAATAACAAGCAGTGCCTGTGGTCGAATCGGCTGGCCGCTCTTGCCTCAAGGGGCTTTGCTGGAGAACCCGGTGGACAGCGGACGCAGGAACAGCAGATCGCAGGAAAATGTGTCGTGTGCTGATTTGACCAGCAGGACGGGACGGGAATGCAGCAGTGCCCAAGGGACAGGAACCGTTTTTGAATCGGGCGAATTGGAGGGATAGCAGAAAGCGTGTAGGGCGTTGGGTAGGAATACCTGAACGGGATGGATGGACGCAGGGAAGGTAGTAATACCGGGGTGCGTCGGAGCCCAACTGGATCCCCCCTTCTGTGAAAGGGATCTTATTTATATGAATAGTACCCAAGAACGGATCCGTTCTTTGGATGAAGAGGGAGCTGGGGTCAAGATGGGTGTGTGTGTATGTGTGTGTGTGTCTGACACACTTTGGCACTAGCACAAGAAGACAAATAAAATAGGAGGTGGTGATGACAGTAATGTGAAGAAGAGAAGAGGAAAAGAGATCACGAGCAGAGAGAGAGAGAGAGAGAGAGTATTTGACCTCGGGGACGAAAATGTATTTATTCCTCCAGGCATGGGCAGCAAACGGACAGACACAAACAGAGAGAGAGAGAGAGAGAGAGAGTAGAGAGGCTTAGACGACTAATGTGAAGGACTAGTGTGTGCTGCTGCCTCCCGGTGTGCCTCCCCGTGCCCTCAGGCGTAGGCACTCTTCCACCCCTCCCTCCTCCCAGACTAACGGAAAGAAGATGTGTACTCAGTAGCTTGGAGATCATGGAGGGCATGCTGCCTTGTTGCGCAGTGCGACAGAGCGGCAGACAAAAAGGGACAAGGGACCTGACAAGAGTACTTTGTAGTGGTACTGAGTACTACGAGTCCCGCGGCAGAAAGACTGGAGGGGGGGGGAGGGGGTGGAAAGGTTGTGCCATCGGGTGCCTTGGTGGTGTGGCTCCTCCCCCTCCCCCCTTGCGCGCGCACTTGCACGGATTTCAATCCCTATCCCACGCTTCAGTATTGGGAGGGAGGGGGGAACAGGGGTCAAGGAGAAAAAAAAAAAAAGAAAAAAAGAGTCATAGCCGGATGGGAATAGCAGGCAGACGAAATGCACTTTTGGTGTGGTTTGAGGGCCCCGCTGCCGAACCGTGCATGTGTCACCCCTCCTCTGTCTGCCAAGGGTTGGTTATTGGCCGGGAAGGATGTCGTTTTCCCACCTTCTTTCCAGCAAGAGGGACGACAGATGCAGCAGGATGGGATCAGCTTGGGAGAGAGGGGGCGGGGACACAGAAGCCATTGACGTTCTCGTGCAACCAACCCCAAGAAAGGATTTCCCTCCCCTTCCTCATACTGTGGCTGTGTTGTCAGCTACTTAAAACGCTTGACAATATTGGTGGGCGCCACGGCCTAGCTGAGATGGTGAAAGTACAGCCTTGTCTTGGCTAACTCAGCGTAATCCTGGACAATTTGGCCTATATTATGTCGAGAAAAGAAGACACAGTGATGAGATAGGACTTCTTTGGCGGCCCATCCATGTGAAGGACTTTGTGCAGTTGTGTGGGTGGGTGTGGGTGTGGGTGTCGCCCAGCGGGTCGCCGGAAACTCTGGCACGAGATGATGGTGGTGACAGTAGTGGTCGTAGTGGTGGTGGTGTGGTTGTAGTGGTGGCTGTAGGCTTAAATCCTAAGCGGCCACGGTACGCCAGATGTGACCCTCCTCCTTCTCCTCCCCTCCCCCTTCTAGGGAACGAACGTTGCGGTCTGTCTTGAGTGCTTGCGTCTGTCCTGCACTGTAGGCCGCCAGGCCGTTTAGCCCTTGTTGCGCGCCAGAGATCGTCAGAGGCAGAAGACCCTGGACGTTTGGCCCTCGTGAGTCACAAGCGCCATGCGTCTAGTCCTGCGGGCGATCCCATGCGCCGGCCGCCAAAAAGCTGCATGTTGCATACACAAGCTGGGTTGGTGATGCAAAGGGCCAGAGTCACAGTACAGTTACTCTCACTCGATATTTGTGTCTATTATTCTCCTTGTCGCACAGCGTCCGGTAGTTCTTTGTGTCAGACTGTGGCAGACGGGTTGAAGGAACAGCCAGGAAGGACGCTGGCTGGGGTGGACACAAAGATAGAAGAGAGGAAAGAAGAAAAAGAGAAAGAAAAAGAAGAAAGAAAAAAAAAGGAGGTGAAGCGCAGCAGAGCTAATAGCAGCGTTCACTGATGTGATCAAGGACATGATCATCATCGTAGGGTCAACAAGGAAGAGGAGGGAGGAAGGATGTACCCAAGGCCAAAAAGGTCTTCAATAAGGCTGAGGAAGACCGGGGTGGGAGCAAGTGTAAAAGAACAGATGGTCGCATGCCCTGGAGCAGTAGCGCTGCCACACAGTACGGTGAGATTTCAGGTGAGCGAAGGAGGGAGACAGGGAAGAGGGAAGAAGAAGAGAACGAGCGAGAGCAAGGATGGGGGATGGGGGGGTGTGTGGGAAAATTGGATTGGGCAAACAACCCACTTCCAACTTCACAGTCCCCTCGGGGGTGGGTCTCTCTCTCCGGGGGCCTCGCGGGCCTCGGGGCTGTGGGGTCCGCCACTCCGGTATGTATCACGCCGGAATTCTGATCCTATCATGGAGGTTCGGATTCTTTTTTGAGATGTTGCTGCTGCTGCTGAAGAAGTAATGTGACAGGTGTTGCTGATGGCTCGATGTTGGTTCCTCTGGTCTGGGTATGTCCATGACACAGGCCTCCTGCCCCCACCCCCACCTGGTTCACGTTTGACTGCATTTTGTGTATGTCATTGTGTCCAAGAAGGGCTCTTGTAAGGTCGCAGTCGTGGTTCCCCCAAGGCGAATCTCGGCGCATCTCGATAAGGGAGACGGAGTAGTCGCATGCTGCAGGACCATCCAGCTCTGTCTGTGGACAACCTGAGCTACTCAGAGTCCTGTACTGTAGCGGTATGCAGTCAGAGGTCGGAGAAATGCCGACACGTTGCGTGTCCTCTTTTTGAGACACATTACTCTCTTGTTTGACGTATGAGTGGTCAAAAGCTGCATGTCAAAAAAGCCAGCCACAGTGCCCAGGCCACTCAGGTGCAGCCAGCCACCGCCAGCTGCTGCCCCAAGGGCAAGAACCCAGCGTCTTCCCGCAATCCACCCTGTGAGGGCCATTTTCTGCAGCCCACCCACACAAGGCACGGCCAGAGCCGTCGAGTGTCGATTGGCAGGGCGTGAGTGAGGATTTACATTGTCCAACCACTTCCCCGGCCTGTGAGTGGTCCCATCGGACCTCGCTGCAGTGTAGCCGTTCCCTGCTGGCATCCCGAGGTCGCCCATGTCAAGAGCCAACGATGCCGGCTCGATTTCGAGATCCCATCCTAGGATGCAGATGCATTCAGCTTGCCGTCAAGAACCACAGCACCAGGTGGAGCCTAACCCATCCTGCAACCCTCGAGGCCTGTGCTGCACCACAACGGGGTAGAACTTCTCATCCCGGCCTAGCCGCCAAGACCTGCAAGTCTGCTATGACAGGATCAAGAAAAAGAGTAAGAGAGAGAGAGAGATGTGCAGTCACCCGTTGGACTAGGCAGACATGCGTGGGGCCCCTGTTCGGGTGAGGAGGGCCATACAAGAGCTTGTATCTGCTTGTGGAGCTGTTGTAATCTTGTGTAGTATGATAGGACGTCTCATGAACCAGGAGATGGGAAAGGCCCAGCATCGTATTGCTGACCACTCTGAGGGTGTTCGTCGTGTCTGGAACCAACCATTTCTCGACGCCAAGAAAATGAGTGATGGCTGTATTGAGGGGGAAAACGTGAAGGGAAGGGGGGGACGGTTTAGACGCGGAAGGTGCTATGTATGGGTAGGTGGCATGGGTTAGGGTAACTAACTGGAGGAAGCAGGGATGTGCCTGCTGGGGTTTACACCTAGTGCTGTGGTAGCCTAGGCATCTTCAGCCAGGAGCAAAAGTTGAGTCAGAGCCAGGAGGCGTTGAACATTCACATCAATAGCAACAACGACCAACGTCAACAAACATACCTGCCACGCGTGTGCAGGACCCTCAGCCAACAATCGAATCTTTCTCATCGAGATCCCAAATCCAGCTTCAGATTTTCCACCCCGACTTGGCGACTACCTCTTGTTTCACGTTCTCCCAGCAGGGCTCCTTCAGCTGTGGCCGTGACGTTGTCCTCCCGCATCGTGGCCAGCTCAGCGTTGGTGGCACGCAGACGCGAGCGATGAAGACAAACCCCACGATGGCTGTTGCTTTACCGCTGCTGCTGTGCCGGCGTAACATCGGATTTTCCACGCCCTCCCCGACAAGTCTGAGGGAACCGGCAAGAGAATCTCACTCTGGACAGCGCGATGACGTACCTCTTTCTTGAGAACCAACAGCAGCAAAGCGGATCAATGGGAACCCCACGGCGGCGACACCGTACACACGGTCTTGTTTCGTTGGTGGTTGTCTTTTTTTTTCTTTTTTTTTTTTTTTCGCATCACCTGCAGCTGACCTTGCATCGCGACAAGGGCACAGACGACGGACGCAAGGCAAGGCATGTCAGAACATTGACATGCAGTGCAGTGGAGGCCAACGGCCATGGAAGACCGGCCATTTGTTGTGGTTTCGGGGTCCCACGAAACGGCCCGTGGTGGACATGGACCCCAGCCCGTGACCCGCCCGGCCGCGATCTCCGTCTCCCTCTCTCTTTTCCTATCTCTCTCCACTTAATCAGGCAATACGGGTCTACCAGTAGGGGACCTCCGTGTCGAGACGAAGTTGAATATCCCTTTCGATGACGCGGACGAGCGACGCGAAAAGGCTCGTATCAATGTGGAACAATACTATGTGAGATGGTCTACGAAGTGGTTGGATTCGGAGATCGGCGGCTGTCAGCACAACCAAAACGATCCCAAGTCGTCGAGGAGGAAGGCCACCAAACCACTCTTAGTCGACACTGCCTCATGATGGATACATCCTCTCTGGTTGGGCAAGTTCATATCGGTCAGATGTTTCTTTGTTCTGCACAAGAGGCCTCGCACATACACACAACCAACCCCTTCCTCCCGCAACTAATCCTCCCCCCTCCTCTAGTCTGCAACTACGCCGCGCCAGCCACTACCATAGTGTATAGTACGTCCCCCTAACGCTGCTAAATCACCCCACCCTCTCCCTATACGGCAACAAGTGCATCTATATTACTTGTCGGTGCTAATGTATAGGTACAATGTCTTGTGGTTCGCCCATTCGAGAAGGCGGTCAACAGTGAGAAGAGGGAGGCCTTTTCTGCGGCCAGGATGACGGATAGGACTGCGGCTGAAAGGAAATTTGTTGGGGTGGGGGGATGGTGGTGCAGTACGAAAAGCTGTATCATCTGTACCCCGTCCACTCCGACTTTTCCCTGCGCTCGGAATTCCGACTTCAACCTTGAGGCGTGAGGCTGCTATTGTCCCTTGCGTCTTCGAAAATCAAGGGAAGGTCGGCTTGGCCCATTACTGTTAACAGGCCTTCATTGCAGGCTTACTGGGCCGTGGATGGACTTTGGGGGAAACAGACCGTGATAAGGCTGTGAACCTTACCGCGTGGCTCCGCCACTTTACCGTGCCACCCGATTGGGCCTCAAAGTTACGTTCTTACTCGCTGCTGTCGGGGTTCAGGCTCCATGGCACTGTGGCCCTTATGTGCTCAGTCAGATCAGCGATTCTCCAACGGGACCAAGTCGGCATTCATCCGAGGAGGGGGATTTCATCCAGTGAATCAAGGGTGAGGAACCTCTCGATATGTTATCCAACACGACCAGCATTCTATGGTCCCATCCCACCTTCTCAACATGGGACGTCAGCAGACGCCATGAGCCAGGCAGGAATGATTTTAGCCGCGTCTGCCTGGCACGCTCCAAACAGATCTTGCCAGGACTTTCAGCTTATCAGGGCTACGGATCCCTCTCCGAGAGCCCTCCCACTTCCAAAGTGCACAAATAATCGGGCCAGCTAAGTCCGTCCGAAGAACGGCGGGTGAAAAGGGGGGACTCACTCGAGGTTTTCAAACCAGGTTTGTCGGGTATGAGAAAATATGAAGGCGAAAGGAGTCCCGGGGGGTGCGTCCCGGAAGCCAAGTCACTCACTTGTGTCGATCTCGGATGGTCCGTGACTGCCTGTGAATCTTTCCCTTTCTATCGTCATGTTGGGAGCGGGCAAGAAAATGCCTTCCCTATACTTCGGGCCAACCGATTGCCATCCTCATGAAAATGGTACCTTCCCAGCATCGGCGTCATCAAGGTCTCCACCCAAGCAGGCAAGTAGGGGAGGCAACCCCATCACGGTATTTGCGAGCACAACGTTCTCGATGGCCTGATCTGAGCCCAACCCTTGGCCCCTCTTCCCCCGCGCAACGATCGCGCATAGAAACTTGGCACTGGCTTTGTTACCCAAGACTGACGTCGGGTAGACCGATAGAGGGAACCCTCCTGATCAACTCTCATCATCAGACCAGGGGTGAGGGGGAGGAACAGATTTGCTATACACCCTCGCCAGTCATCACGGCTTCTCGCAGCTGGGCGAGTTGGCCCCATTACACGCAGTCTCGTCCTTTGTATGGGTTCGATCTAATCAAAGTGGAAGGACGTCGCCGCCTAGCCGTTTCGCGTCTTTGCACTCGTATGACACCCCCAAAGTAGTGGTGGTGGTATCTCGGCACTTGCTCACCGCCAGAATGAGCGTGAGAGAGGGTTACAAGAAAAACAACGACGACGACTACGACGAAGAAAAAGATCGGACGAAAAAGAGAGAGCGTCTCCTGCCTGCCAGAGCCACGGTGCAGCTCTTGACATGACAGGACTAGCTAGGCCGAGCTGATGAAGGGGTGGTTACACTGCCCATCACCAGCCACACCTGTCCCCCTCCTTCTCGTGCTTCTGTATCTACCTCCCCCCCTCTCTCTGTTCCCCAGGCAGGCAAGTCATCGCCTTGTCATTCCACCCCTTTCCCTGATCGTCCCCTCCCCACACACACCCTGATGCAAACGGCTCGCACCCGGCCGTCCGCCCTCCTTTTCTACCTTCTCCTCCTTCCTCCTATGGAACACACCTCGGGTGTGGGATCTTTGATCACGGCTGTCCCGGCTAGGTCTTTTTGTTTTAGGGGAAGAGGGGGGGGGGGGCGGGAGGGTCCTACGAGAAAAGACATGGGGCACCCTTAGTAGGTGAGGAGGGCTGTTCACTTCTTGGACCTTGTTGTCAACGTCACATGCGTATGCTGTGTGTGTGCATTTATCGTAAACATCGTAATCTATCTAATAGGTATCTCAAATTGTTTGCCTCAGCTTGGGCGACAGAAACAAAAAGACAAAGACAAAAGAAAAAAAGTTCAGACGGGGAGAGAGACCAAACGGTACTCGCCCAACTAGTAAGCAGTCAAGATGTTCATCTGGTATCCATACTCAAGAACGACGCCAACTGTGCAATCCGTGACCGTGGATCTTCTTCTGATCATAAACCCCCCTCTTCTTCGCCCCTTCGCCCATCTCTCTTCCCCCTCCCCTCCACACCTTCTTTCTAGCTCCACCCACATAAGAGGTGCACTTCTAGGAGGTTCCATAGCAATCCTGATGGTAAAGGGGGACATGACCTTGACTGTATCAAATGTAGTCGTGTTGGGCATCGGCTTGAGGCGTGACGTGGCGTGGGCGTGTAACACAAAGCGCGTGTCACTCCCCACTCACTCAACAACGTCACTAGGGGGTTGGATTTGTGCGCAAATGGCTGACTTCTCTGACTCCCCTTGGCAGACAAGACGCAAAAAAAACAAAGAGAAGAAAAACACCAGCTGGGGTTGGTGGTATGAGAAAAGACTGTGAACTAGGCTGAGGGTGAATGTTGTCAGTCGAATCGTCCGCTTAGCACAGAAATGAGATACGGAGGGGGGGAAAAAGGGTGATGAGGAAAGAATATACCTAATCCCCATTTCCGACCTCAAGATATCCGACCAGAAAGTCCTCTTCACCGTGATCAGAAAGATCCTCGATGATTCAACCTGGATGGTGGTGGATTGTAGAGTCGCCAACGACTTGGAACTTGCAAGGAAGAAGCAAGCATGCTGAGAAAGAAGGGTAGAAAAGAGACAGATAACCACAAAAGGGAAAAAAAAAAAAAAAAAAAAAAAAAAGGCTAAAGACCCTTCCCGCATCACATCATCTCGTGATCCCATGCCGTCTCAAGAGGGACTGATAGTAGTCCACGTCCTGGCGCAGCTTCCTGCCCTGCCTCGCCAGGCTCTCGTTCATGGACTCGAGCCTGTAGTTCCGCTTCTCGACCGAGTCCAGCTTGTGGTACAGCCTCTCGACGTCGTCGTCCAGCTTCGAGTACCGCCTCTTCCACATGCCGACGTCTTCGGTCAGCCTCCGGGCCCGGTCGCTGAGGCCGTCCCGCAGGTCCCTCTCGAGGCGGCCCATCCTCGCCCGCAGCGTCTCGTTCTCGCTGCGCAGTCTTGTGTTCTTGTGTCGCAGCCTCCTCATCTCGTCTTCCCTGTGGCGGCTCTCGTGGTGGCCGCCTCCGCCTCCGGTATATCTCTCGCTCTCCTCGAGCCGGCCCCTCAGCTGCTGGTTCTCATACTCCAGGGCCCGCACGTCCGCCTCGAGCGAGGGCACGACGCCGCGCAGCCTCCTGACCTCGGCGTCGCACGACTGCCAGTTCGTCTTGTAGGTGTAGCTGTCGCGGAGCAGGTCCTCGTTGGCCTGGCGGAGGCTGTCGTACTCGGCCCGCGTGACGTCGAGGAAGTCGACGCGGCGGCCGCGCGGCGACTGGCTGCCATCGTGGGTATTAGAACGTCGAAGGTGTGGGAGCTTGACAAAGCGGGGGCGACCGGAGGGGCTGCTCTCAACCCAATAGTCTCTAGCCATGCGGGAAAGGCCGCTGGCCTCGGGTTGTGTCTGTCGTACGGTGATGGGGGACCCTTCTGGTCCTCTCAGCCTCTATGGGGGGAGGGGCTGTGGCGATGTGTTGGTGGTTTAGATAGACGGAGTCAAGACAAGTAGGTTTGCCCTCAAGAAGAGAGTGAAGTATCGTGTTGTCCTTGCTAAGCTCGCGTAGTACAACGTAGTGGACTTAGGGAGGTTGTGGTATTGAAGAAGTCCTGAAGAGAAGGAAGAAGAGGACGAGGAGGATGAAAGACAGCAGACAGTGTGGATACCTCGAGACGGTGATAGCTAGTCCAGGCACAGAACGAACAAGGTTGGTGACAATGGAATGCAGACTACGTATGCAAGTCACAGTTGCATACGTCCGTGGGGATAAAAGAGAGCGAATAGAAAGAAAGGAAAGGAAGAAAAAGGAAAAGAAAAGAAAGGGCCAAGCCAGGGGGACCCAGGCAGGTATGCAAGACGGAAGTGCTTGCTTTTAAGAGGCCGCGAGTGGACACCGCACCACCACCAACACCACGAGGCTCCCTCGTAGGGCGAGACGGGGGAAGTCAGTTGGCCTCCGTATACCAAAACCGTCTTGGAGGGGGGAACTACCCCGAATAGCCTCTGACAGGCTGGTGGGCAGGGCATAGGCTGTATGTACTGGGGGAGGAAAAGAGGAGGGTGGGTAGAAGAAGGTGTGAGCCGCTGGAGACACACACACACCACGAGATAATATCAGGCTACGGCCTGGATGTCATGTTGAGGGCGAGCATGAGCAAGAAAGAGCCAGGCCTTCCTACGCGGTCGTCACATCGTCGCAAGGATCGAGTGACGGTCCCAAGACAAAAAGGAAAGAGATAAGATGGACTGTGGCAGGCAAACACGACGGTGGCCAGCTGATGATGATGATGATGATGATGATGATGACGATAATGGGTGAGGATGGGCTCATCACCCCTTTGTGTTTACTCGAGGCGGCCACCAAGCAGGTACTCGCCTGTCCTGGCACCGTTCTCGGGGCCAAGGTCATCGAGTCCTACCCGAGTATTGTGGCGATGAGAGGGAACAGGACCAGCCCTGGTGCACTGTGTGCTGATGGTTAGTCCTGTGTGTCTGCAATAAAGAGAATGGAAGTGATAAAAGTGTCAATGTAAGAAAGAGTGAGCAAGAGAGAGGGGGAGAAAAAGAATAGGCCATCTTTCTTTGTCTCTTGGGCCCAGTGTGTGGCTGTATGCCCAACTCGTGCACATGCAGCCCCTCGAGCTCACACCTTGTCTTGGGAGGGCAGGTCATCTGGGAGGGAGGGGTGTCTTCCTGACCTGGGGGTGGACTACTAAGTGCGACCTGGGGCTGGCTTAAGCTGTCCTCGAGCTGGTGTAAAGGTGGTGTAAGTATACAAGTATAGAAAGCAAATTTCAGACGAAGAAGGGCAGGGAGGAGAGTATACAGCCAAGCCATGATGACAGCACTCCTCCTCACACACAAACACAAGGCCCCTGTCCTCTTTTTTTTTTTTTTTTTTTCCCTCTTCTGCTTTCCTCTGCATCGAGTTGCCTCCAACATCAGAAGGAAAGGTCGTCATTTGAAGCGGCTATGGAGTGGAGTCCTGGTCGACCACTCGGGTCAGGACGGCGTGTAGCAGACAAATGGAAATGATGACAGTTGTGGCCTCGTGTTAGAGCCACATCCGAGGCCCCAGACAGGCGCAGACACCAATGATGATGGATGGAGTCAGAGAGCCGCAGGAAGAACATGGGTAAGTCAAAGCAAGGCAAGGCAAGGGTATGGAGAGGCACCAGAAAGAGGACCAGAGAAGGGGGGGGAGGGCTGTGTATGGTGCTGACCACCCTGGGGAAGAGGAGCAGCGACCAGAATGCAGTGTGAAGAGAGAGAGGGAAGCAGGAAAGGTGAGAGGGAGAGAGGCTCAAAGCATCGCTCGGTGGAGGCCTGCTCCTCCTCATCCTCCTCCAATAGTGGATAGCCTGTGCCAATCCTGGTCAGGTGAGAGACACAGCTGAACAGTGCACCTGCCACCCACCGGCTCGGGTCCTCTGGGGTGCCCCTAATTCCTCCCCCGTGCCAGCCTCAGTGGGTGTGCCGGGGAAGCCAGGGGGCCCGGCCCCTAGAAAGTCCACCTTGGTCACCTATCTTTTTTGGTGGGCTCAAAGAACCACTGCTACTATGTATGTTGTTACAGAATGTGTTCAGAGGATATATCCTGGAGGCAATATTTCTCAGGTTGCTTCTTTTTTGTCTTTTTTTTTCTTCTTTTCTCTCCCTCTTCCTTTTGTGGCTGGTGCAGCCACTCAAGACCCCGAGAATGTAATTATAGGAACAAGGCTTTGCATTCCAAAAATAGACATACTTAATAATGAAGAAGCAGAAAATGCCGATGATAATGATGAAGCCTATGTCTGTTATGGTTCAGATGAATAATCCTAATAGAGACCCTCAGGAAATCGTCCGTCCAGTGCCGAGGGGAAACAAGACTGAGACAAGATGGAGAGAGATGGATTAGTGATCCTCAGCATTCCAACCACTAAAAGAGAACTACTGTATTGGTATTCCCCATGAATTAATAAGCTTCGCAGGTTAACCCCAATACTATGTAGAATCATATCATGATTGCGGTCCATGGCGTCAGTCTTCTCTTTATAATCACAGACTACAGTCGTGGGCATCTCCTCTCTCAAATATAAATGACAGGTTTCATGCGCAGACCTCGCTTTGTATCTTGCAGCTGCAATCTTATCCTTGGGTATTGCCTTATCATCTAAAAAATATCCATTCAGTCAATCAACAAACATAACAAAAGAAAAGCACAATATGGCCTCACCGTCCAAGTCCCTCTTCGCGGTCGTCGCTGGTGTCGGCGCCGGAACAGGCGGTGCTGTACGAACAAAACACATCCCCACTCACTCACCCACTCACTCACTCCCAAAAAAAAAAAAAAAAAATCATTAACAAATCCTCTGCAGGTCGCAAAGCGCTTCGCCAGGGCCTATCCGGTCGTCCTCCCTCGCCCGCCGCGAGGAGAGCTACAAGGACCTCGTCACCGAGATCAACGCCTCGGGCGGCCGCGCCATCGGCATCCCCACGGACGTCGCCGACGCCACCTCCGTCGAGAACGCCTTCAGCACCGTCAAGAAGGAGCTCCCCGGCACCAAGCTCGCGGCCGCCGTGTTCAATGTCGGGTCCGGCTACGCCAGGAAGCCCTTCCTGGAGCTCAAGGCTGCGGACCTCGAGCTGAGCCTGGGCGCGAACGCGTGAGTTGTGTTACTTATAGTGACTGAAGCCCCAAGACGGAGAGGGGAAGAAAGAAAAAAAAAAAAAAAAAGAAGGGCTGGGTGCTGATACGAGGGGGCCGCGCAATTGTAGCCACGGTCTGTTCAACTTTGCACAGTCTACCCTGCCTCTCCTCCTCGAGTCGGTTGATTCATCGCCACACCCGCCGTCGCTCATCGTCACGGGCGCCACTGCCTCGGTGCGCGGGAGCTACAAGTTTGCTGTGTTCG
Source organism: Immersiporthe knoxdaviesiana (assembly GCA_021117315.1). Classification (NCBI taxonomy): domain Eukaryota; kingdom Fungi; phylum Ascomycota; class Sordariomycetes; order Diaporthales; family Cryphonectriaceae; genus Immersiporthe; species Immersiporthe knoxdaviesiana. The sequence continues at coordinate 611,815 of CP088206.1, forward strand.
CGGCGGGCAAGTTTGCAAGTAAGTGATTAAAATCATGTTTTTCTCTCCTTGAGTACTGTGAGAGAAAAAAGGAAATTTCGTTGCTAAGTAGGGGTCATTTGGCCGAATAGGTCGAGCGTTGACACAGAGCCTTGCACGCGAGTTTGGGCCCAAGGGCGTGCATGTCGCTCATGCCATCATCGACGGCGTGATTGATATCCCGCGCGTGCAAGAGTGGAAATCGCGCATTAATAATGGCGCTCCGGATGGGCTGCTGAGTGCGGACGCGGTGAGTTTGCCTAGGTCATGCTTTTTTTTTGTCCTTCTTTTCGCATCCTGCATAAATGGCCTGTCAGCTAATCTTCGAGACAGATTGCAGAGAGTTACTGGTACCTGCACACGCAGCCCAGGTCCTCCTTTACTCAGGAGCTAGATATGCGCCCATATGTTGAGAAGTTCTAAGGTGGTTGTGGCTCCTGATGAACGCAACTCGGACACGCCCCACAGGGTATACTGATGAGAACGAATGGTGTGAGGGTGTCCTGCACACGACGTCCTTGGGGAAAAAAAAAACAAGGAAAAAACTTAGGCGTAAATTTGATTGATTGAGATACTTCTATATCCCTCCAATGCCTAGGCTGCTGATATATATAGCTCTCTTTCTGTCCACTCAACTGCGTAGGTCGTGAGTATGGCGAGAAGAAAAAAATATACTCTCGGATCGACCAGTGCGACCGCCCGCACGTCAGCGATTGCCATCCATAGAAGGCAATCATTCGGGGTGCACCTGAGCCTTGTCTTGAGGTGCGACGCCCATATGGTCCCTCGCCGGCGTGCGATCGGGCTCGCCTGTGTCCGATCCGACATGGTATGGATTGCACAGACTTTCCATGGCTCTTGTTTTCATGTGGCTGCGGTCGTCTCAGCAGTGCCATTGACCTCGGCAGACCCTCCGGATGGACCAGCCTCGCCATTTTCTGCCGTGGCTGAAGCGCCATCCACAGACGGCCCTGGTTCTGCGTCGTCTTGTGTCTCCTCGTTCTGTTGTGGAGGAGCACCATACTCCTTGGCGATTCGTTCGTCCTCCTTCTTCTGCCGTATCGCCTCCGTCTCCTGGCGGAGCTTCTCCAGGTTCCACGCATCGTCGTTTTCGTCGGCCTCGTCGTCCGAGTCCGAGTCCGAGGCCTCGTCGTCGCTCTGTGTGCGCCAGTTGCCGCTCTCGAACAGCGCACGACCTGTTGCTTCCTTGGCTTTGCGGGCCTGTTACAGATTTGCAGTCAGTATAGTGTAGGATGACGATCCAGGTAGAGAGCATTCAAGGGCTCAACGCAGGGAGGGCCTACCTGTTCCTCCGCGGCCTTCTTGTCCAGGCGTTTCTTCTTCCACTCGGCAAAGGACTCGGGCGTCACAGGTGTCAGCTTGCCGGTGAGCTTGTGCCGTTCGGACTCCAGGAACTCTTCAAGCGTCAGCGTCTTGAGTGGCGACTTATCCATCAAGGCCTTCTCTGCCGCTCGTTGTTCCTTCGTCTTGAGGATGAATCTGCGTTTCTGCATCAGCAAAGTGTCTTCTCTTTTTCTTTTTCTTTTTTTTTTTTTTTTCTTTCGAGGGGGTTTAACTCACCCAGGTGGCAGGGCGTGCTTGTACATGCACTTGTCACCGCCGTTGGGGCAGATCCAGAACCAGCCATATTTACCATCCTCGATGGCCTGGATAAAGTATTTGCAGACCTTGTCCGTCGTGGTCCGCTGGTTGCCCTTCTTGGACAGGACGACGGACCGCAGCTTGGCCTCGTCCCAGTCCGCAGAGGTCTCGGCCTTCTTCTTCTCCTCGTCCTCCTGCCTCGTGTCTGTGTACAGGCTCTTCTTGTCCGTCTTCCTGTCCAGCTCCAGGTCGTGCGAGAACTTGCACTTCTTGCCCTTCTCGCAGTTGCCCTTCTTGTGAAAGATGCACAGGACCGTCTTGGGGTCGACGCCGAACGGCACCTTCTGGACCTGTGCGGGCTTGTTGAGCAGGGCCTCCTGCTCCCTCTTGGCGTCCTCGGCGGCTTTCTTCTCCCTCTCGCGCTGGGCCTTCTCGGCCTCCTTCTTCTTCTGCTCTGCGGTGCCTCCGCTCTTGGCCTGTGCCTGCATCTGCTTGATCTGCTTCTGGGCCGCACCACCTTTTTGTTCTTCATGCCAAACGTCTTGTCGTCGACGGCCTTCTTGGCATCGACCTTTTGGCCGGAGCCTTCTCCGCCTTCTTGGGAGGCATGCTGGGCGGGGCTAGTGTAGGAAGGATCGCAGTGTGTGTGAGGGAGGGGACGAGAGAGGGGTGGAGGAGAGGGAGGAGAGAGAGCAAGAGGCGGTGCGTGTGCTGCTCCAAAGGGTGCTCTCTCAGCTGCTTCCAGACGTCTGTGGTCGTCTTGCCTGGAAGAGGTGGGGGCGGGGGTTTGGGCAACTTTCGAACCTGAGGAGGTGTCTGCCGCAAAAAAAAAAAGTGGGCTGCGAACCAGTTGAGTAGCACCCAGAACGAACAGTGAGTGGTGAGGAAAAGATACATAGTACGTAGAGTACGATGACGCAGGCGTTAGGCGCGGGATGGAACGGGTTTAGCGGCACGTGATCCAGGCAGAGGCCGGTCCCGAAGCCAGGCGAGCTGTTTTAGCAGCGGCAGCGGCAGCAGCAGACTGGAGATTGGACTGGCAACCTTTGAACACCGCAACCCGACCGCCAACTCCAGACCACACTCCCCCAAACGAGCATTCAAGATGTCGTTCGCGTGGAAAGCCGCAGGCATTACGTGAGTTCCAATTGACCCCCGGCTGGGAACTGGGAAGGGGCGTGGGGGACGGTGGGATCAGACCGGAGAACTGACGATTCGAAATCGCGCTCTACAGCTACAACCGCTACCTGGCCGTCGCCGGCCGTGTCGTGCGCCGAAGCCTGAAGGAAGAAAAGAGACTCGCGGCCGAGCGCCGGGGGAGAGATGGAGCTGCGGTTCTCGAAGTGGGAGGTGAGTCTGCGACGTGGCCCGAGGAGCAACAACGAGAGTTAAGAGTCGCTGACGATGCGCGAAACCGAAAACAGAACGGCAAGCAGGGCGAGGCCAAGAACCTGGCCCAGGCCAACACTGCCGCTATGGCTGAGTCGGCTGGATCATCCTCATCATAAATTTCCCAACGAAGGCGGACCTGGATGGGGCAAGAGAAAACAGGCTGTTGATGGAGGATGACATGAATCGACGTGGGCGCAGAGTCTCGAGGGAGTGGCGCCGAGCTTGAATGCTCAAGGAATCGTGGAAGACAAGAAGAACTAGAAAATACAAGCCATCGACAACACCAAACGTCGAAATTCTACCAAAAGTCCTGGCTGGCCTTTGCCTTGTGGTGACTCCCGCAGGCGCTGTGTATGCGCTGTAGACTAAGAGGCTACTTAGGCGGTTGCCCAACCAAAAAAAAATAAACCCGCGGCAGTTGCGACACGCCCAGGTGCATTCCCCGCCTCAGACATTCATGAAATAAAAAGAAAGAAAAAAAAAGACAGTGCACTAATCAACCTCGCGCTTTTCCTTTCTTTTCCATTAATCACTTTCCTTTTGGTGACCATGCTCAACGTCAGAAGTTGACGTTGCTGCTTCTCGCAGTGGGAACGCGGGCTACTGGAACAAATTCTCTACCCGAGGCGATCCGATCTTTGGTTCGCTGCGGCCGTAAGTAGTGGGTTTTCCCTAACAAGGCTCTCGTCACTCTGCACAGTCAAAGCCCAAAGTCCCAACAACACCTCAACCACAAGCACACCTCACCGAGTCAACAAAAGAAAAAAGAAAACCCATTCCTCACAGCGCCGAGAACATGCTGCACTGATGAAGTAGTACGCGATATATCACATCCTCGCAAGTCGGTTAGAAGGCGAGATGAGAGAGGAGTTCAGCATGACCAGTGGTAAGATGCAGCCTTTTTCCCAACAAACAACATGCCACCTTGACCTCATCCAGAATCGCTGCTGACCGATTCTTTCCAGGGTTCAATGGCCTCTCTATCGCTAGCGACCAGTACCAGACGGCAGCAGACCTAGATCCTGAGGTTCCGCCCCCGCCAAAGATGACCAGTGAGGCTGTTGTCACCACGGACATCACAGCCCTGTTTGCTGAGGCTGCCAAGAGTAGGCACTCCATACTTTTTGCAATTCCCCATGCACCTACCCGAGACTGACTGCTGCACAGCGCTCGAGCCAGGCGAGCTGGTCAAGGATGGCTACTTCACCCTCTTCGAGGCCGTCGGGGCTCTCGAGGTATTTACCAGAACCCTCTCCTTGCGAGGAGACTAATGCTGACTGCTGCAGATCATGGATCCCAAGATGGACAGCGGCTGTCTCGCCCCTGGAGAGCCCTTAGAGGAGAAGCTCAAGGTTGATGTGCCTCTCATGCCGGAGGAGGTACTGGGGATCATCGATCAGCTGCTATGCCACGAGGTATGCCTCTTTTCTGGCTGATGATCTCCATTTGTCTGGCTGACGTGACACAAGATGGCTTGGCACTTGGGATACCCGCTGTCTCAGACATTATTCACCAGCGTTCACCTAGAGTCGATTATGATGCCACCTCCTGATAGTCTGGAGGACGCGTACTTCACACGTGCCGAGGGCGACGACGCTCACACAGATCGTATGCTTCGCATCCTAAGGGCGTACTGTCTAGGCCTGCTGAAGGCATGCCGGTGTGTCAACGAGCGCATCAAGTTTGAGCACTACTACGAGGTAAGCCGCCACGGCTTGGGGGAAAAGGCATACGCTCGTATCGACTAAACTTCAGATATTGACAGGAAGAGGACTTCGTCACAAACACCTATCACCGCTCTCTTCTTGACAACATCCCGGGGAAGGAGGTGTTTGATGAGATCCGAGATGCTCGAGATGTTCTCCATGGCATGACACGCGAGCTCGGTGCAGAAATGGCCCAGGCCCTGGACTTCAGGCTCGAGCTGAGATACGCATTCCTCCGCGCCATTGAGCTCTCCGAGCTGAGAACCCACCCCGAATCCCTCAAGACGCCATGGGTGGAGATGAAAGCTATCCTGGATCCCATCTCCGAGTCACACTCGCTCGGCACTCCATGCCCCCGCTTCTTCAGCGCAAAGCTTCAGCGGCGTCTCGCCAGCACGATGCCGCCGCGGCCGATCGTCCAGCTGAGCTTTGAGGAGGCAGTCTCGCACTTCAGGCGGCTTGCCGTGGACGGCCTTGAGGTTGCCGATGTGCTCAAATACACCGACTCGCAGAGTCTTTTGGTACGCCACAATCGGTTGCTGCCTGCTGCTCAAAAGCTCTTAGCTCTTATGCATGGCTAACGTGTTTGCGCACGCACAGAATTTCATCCTGACCTTCCAGGCCAAGAAGCCACAGCCTCTGGTCTACATCCGAACCCTCCTGCAGAATTACGTCTTCAAGGACATGGTGTTGCTTGGCTCGCTCAGCATCCGGCAGGTCTTTGACGACGACTTATCCCTCGTCGTTCTTCCCTGCAGTCGGCTGCTGGACCGCGCCAACGACAACGTAGAGGCCGTCAATGACCCGAGATACGCCATTGCTCACCAGATGGAGGTCTTTCGGCAGAGGGCGGCGCAGTCGTACCTCGATGTCTTCAGGGCGTTTTGTCAGAACCGCTGCAGGGTTAGACGGACATTGTGCCACGCCATCCAAGACTGGGAGGCTGTCCAGGCAGACGCCGAAGAGGTGGACCAGCTCCTCCAGCTGGCCATCGACGAGAAGCCCCTGTCCTACCAGCCCTTCGGCACGAGCAGCGCCAGTCCGACCTTTTCCCTGCCGCTCTCGTCCTGGGCATACCTCTACAAGCTCCGCCTGATGGAGTGGATCGTCCAGCTCGGCTTCGAGCTGGAGGTGTACCAGCCAGACGAGCTTGCGGGCATGTACTGGTACCTCAGCTACCTCGCGCGGATCCAGGCCGGCCACGTCGAGCGCATCAAGGCTTTTGCCGTGCGCACGCTGAACGAGCTGCGTGCGAGGTCGGCCGCGGTGACCGCTGCCCGCGAGCAACAGGTTACGCGCTCGCTATCGTACCTCCGCGCGACCCTTCTCGAGGCCGCCGTCACCTGGGAGCTCGCTGATGCCCTGTCGTCCATCTACACGTTATTGTATGACCGACTCGGGCTTGTCAGCCTGCCCTCGCGGCCCTACTCCACGGACGAGCTGCGCTACGAGATCCGCATGCGGCCCTTCATACCTATCGAGCTGCCAGAGCTGCCGAACTTTGCGGAATTTTCGCGGTCGGTCAGACAGGACGAGAAGTCGGTCACGGCACTGCTGAGCACCGCTGAAAGTGCAGTGGCGGGCGCCAAGAAAGGCTACGAGGTGCTGATGAAGTTTGGCGAGAAAGAGGCCTTCACGGCGCAGTGCCACAAGCGGTGGATGCAAGCTACGCGTGCTGGTTTCAAGAGCACCATCCAGGCGGGGCTGGCAGTATCGACGCTGAAGAGGGTGGCTGAAGCGCGCGACAAGGACCTGCAGATCGAGGTCAATGTACAAATTCCCGGGCCCGACGGGGGATATCATGAGTGGTGGATCGTGCCGAACATTACGATTACCACCGCACCTCAAGGTCCTGACGAGGTAGAGGGGGCGCTACATCCTGTACTACCACGCAAGGAGGCGGAGTAGGTGAAGTTTAGCAGCAGGAGCAGCAGCAGCAGCAGCAATAGTGGAGAGAAATGACACAACATGATGAACAGGTCTTCGGGCCATTGCATTTCATTATCAACACAGCCAACGCGGCTCTCATACGATCACCATCCAACGAGCTACCATGACAATGAGGAGGAATATTACAAGGTCAACATGGACAGTACCCAGTCTCCGACCGCCTGCGAGAACATATCAAAGTACGCGGTGTGCGCATCATCGTTGTCACCTTGGGCACAGACGGGATCATCGGACAGGCACCAAGACCGCAACTTGCTGGAGTACCCCGAGTTCAGACGCGAGAGCTGCGTTCCGGTGCGCGGTTCGATCTATAGTTGTCCAAATTTTCTTGATTAGTGTCCTCTCTCTCACCCATATTCACAAAGCCTTCGGGGCTGGCTCGCGCATTCCAGGAATGAAGGGACAAGCACTTACCCCGTTCAGGGCACTCCCGTTGGCCGTATTGTACGTCTGGTTAGCAACGTGCGTCACGTCGCCGAAGAGTGTCACCGCTTTGACTAGAATTACGCCGCTGAATGTGAGCAACTAGGGTATCAAAAAGGAAAAAGAAAAAGAAACATATATCTCCGAGTGGTCTGCTAGGTGTCATGGGTCTTAGATATCATGGGGACTTTTTATTTTTTCTTCTTACTGCTTGTCGCGGGTGAGGCGGTTGGGTCGAGACCGGTCGTGTTTTGGTCGGTGCAACCGGTTGAGCCTCCAAGCTGGCCGCCTAGGATGTTGCCGACTGTTTGGGCGCCCTGTGTGATTTGATGAAATCGTGGTTACTATGGGATGAACAGGAGCAACTGAGAGAGGTCATAGGTCCCTTACCTGGGAGTATCCCGAGACAACGAGCTGGGCATCAGGGCACTTGGTCGCGTACTCGGTGATCTGGGCCGTGCCGTGGATGACGCCGAGGGCTTCCGAGTCGCAGTCTTATCGTAGTCCTCTGTCAGCATCGGCAGTCCCAAGGTCTGAAGACTTGGGTGGGAAAGATGAAGGAGGGGGGAAGGTGAGGGGAGGAGGAGCGAGAGGAAGAGAAGTGATAGGATCAGTGAGATTTTAACTCACACGGAGGTAGAACGAACGACGCAGGATACTGGATGTCCTCGTAACCGCAGGTGGCTGTCCCAGTGCCGTTGCAGACGGCATACACAATGCTGATCTGCCGGCCCGGGTACTCCTCCCACGTGCCGCGCGCGAGGAAGATGTGCACGTCGTCACAGTCCGAGGCGGCGGCCGGCGCCGCAGCGGAGCTGGCCGGAAGACCCGAGACGGCTGTGGAGAGGAGCAGCGTCAGGGATGAGAGGAGGAAGGCTGTGAGCCGGGCCATGTTGCTGGAAGTATCTGGAGGGGACTTCTGAGGAAAAGAGGCTGTTTCTCTTGTTCTTTCTGTCTTAGACACGTAGTCGAGCGTCTGCCTTGGTTGGCCCTATCTGTGCCATCGTCGTGGAGTGTTCTCAAGGTCCTTTATTTATATCTTTTCTCGCTTCCGAACAATCCTTTGGTGGGCATCTGGCATGGCAGGATACTCTCCCCTTTCCATTGCTATCTTGGCCCGTTGTACTCCGAGATATCTCATGTTACCCACCGGCTTTTGTGGATTGTTGTGTAATTAGGTTTTCCCGTTGTGTCCCTCAACAGACACACACACAGAAAGAGAGAGAGTGTGTGAGAGTGCGGTCCGTTTCTGGGGCTGGGATCTCTTGGCGAGGTGGTTTACTTAGGTAGGTGGGACTTATCCAGCTGCCCCTTCTGGGGATCCTCCCCCCCCCCCCGTCTCGCTTAAACACCCGAGGATATGGCGATCAGCACCCCGGACTCAGCAGGTAAGTAAAACTATTATTAGGGGTTTTCAGCTTTGTCGGCTCCATCATGCATTCTTGCGGTCCTATTCTGTTGGGGAGAATGCAGGGGGTGGTTGTGGTGGTGGTGGTGGTGGTGGTGGTAATGGGGACTTTTCCAAGATTTCTGCAACACTTTGTAAAAGGTCTGGCGGTTTGCCATTTGTTTTGAGAGAGAGAGAGTTCCTCTTGGGGATGGGGGGCTGTCATGTCCTGTTTAATTTCTCCTTCGGGCTCCGAGGGGGAAAGAAGGGTGGGATGTATTGTTGGATGTCTTCTCCCGGCTTGCTCGTTTGTTACTTGCACTCTTCGCGTATTTTCTTCGCTTGACTGCCGTGCATATACGGTCAAGTTCCCCAAGTCGAAGATCGTATCAAGGTTATACCGTCCGGGTATTATTGAGCAATTCGTTCTTACGCTGTGTCCACCCAAGCCCCATGCCGTCTTGAATCGGCCCTTTTCTTTCCCTTCTTTTCTTCTTCCTATTTCGTTCTTCTCAAAAGGTTAGCCCCCTGTCAAACAATTTGGCACTGATTCGGTCTTCTTCTTCTTCTTGGCTTCCTGCTATACTAATTATTAAGTAGTCTTGACGTTCAGCAAGAATTTAGCTATTGTTAAGCTTACATGTAATTATAGTCTCTACCATCTTTGAACGCTTTGGGGGCTCACCTTCCCCAGTCGTAGCCCCTTTATGAAATAGGTTTTGGTGACAGCCTTGGAAGCTTGCTCATGGGTTCAAACGGGTGCTGTAGCGTATCACTATTAGTCGTGCTCTATTATTACCAGCGGCCCATTTCTTCTGCGAGAATGAGAAACGTCAGCCCGAGGGAAACATGCCAGTATGTTCATCGTCAAGGCTGCCAGCCGTTCTCAAGTCCGCCTACAGTAGAAAGCAGCTACAGGTAGCTCATAGTATACAGCATGACAAAAGAGCCGCCGAATGCTCCAAATGCTTCATGTGGACTGTTGGGTTTCGAACTGCCAGAACAGAAGTGATAACCAGAATCAAAATAAATAGAAGAAGCACTGCAGATGTTGAAGCATGTGGACAGATTGGTCTTGTCATCCTGCCTTTTTCATTCATTATATGGATCTAAAGATGTTCCTGGGAATGCGGAAGCGTGGCGTAGACGGAAGATGTGACATACTTCTTGGGGGAATGGCCAATTGCCGTCAGTTCATTCATCGAGGATAAATTTGCTACGACTGCGCCTCACAGCACTTCTCAGTAGCAGTCAGGAATAAAATCCGCAGAACAAAATCAGATCCCAGCAAGGAGTAATCATCTTTCAATCCGGATCGAGAGCCCGAGGAACGGCTGTTCCGGTACGCAGAGCCGGACTGCATCACTTGGCTGTGCTGCAACAGCAGGGACCACAGCAGGCTATGATGCAAGCCTATCCAAGCGTATAAACTTCAATAATCCACCACTAGCAAGTCTTCTCTTCTTTCTTTGTACAGCACACCTCAGGGGAAATGGTCGATAGGTGGGTACCTACTACACGTGGCGGCGGCGGTGAGTTGAGTCTCCACATGAACGAGACAGCAAACGCCCTTCATTGATACTTACCCATGATTTAATGTACTGTGCCATCAATTACAACAATGGTCGCCAGCTAGACGAGCGGGGCCAAGGGAGGGAATATACGGTCCACCCGTCGGGGGCTGTGGCCATCCAATGGTGAGCTCAGTATATGTGATCAAGAAACGTGGTCTAGAATGACTTGATGCATTGTGCGCGCACGAAAGAATTGTCAAATCATTTTCTCTCGTGACATTGTCCGAAGCACAAGCCTCACACCCTTCTCCTCCCAAGTGAATGAACAATCTCGGGGCCGACGACGTCACACACAGATGGACAGCCACGACCTCCTCACCATCTTTTGGTACATCGTCGGAGCATGGTGGCTGCTGTTCGCGACTGCAGTTGCGGTGTTCGTCCATGTGAGTCTGAATTGTCATGGGAACATCTGAACTAGGTCGTCCTCAGGTTAAGTCTTAAAGACTTCTTCTCATCAAAGATCTAATCGATATCTCTCAAAATGCGCAGCAATGGATTCGTGTTGAACAACATCCTCTCTCCCGCCTCCCAGGAACCTGGATCTCGAAATGGAGTAACATTCCAGCGTGGGTCGAACTGGTCAAAGGCAGACAGCCCGTATATATTCACTCCCTCTTTGAAAAATATGGTACGTGCCATCTCCATACACACACACACTCTCTCTCTCTCTCTCTCTCTCTCTCTCTCTCTCTCTCTCTCTCTCTCTCTCATCAATATTGAGCTTATTAATGAATTCATCGTCCTCCCCCAGGACCCGTGGTGAGGATCGGACCAAACCAGGTGTGCTTCTGCGACATGGACTCCCTGAACCAGATCTACAGCATCGAGGAGAAGTTTGTCAAGTCGTACCTACACGATGCGTTTGTAGGGTCACCTGCCCCCAACGTCTTCAGCACCGCCGAGGTGGAGGTGCACAGGCGACACCGAAAGCTCCTGGAACCTGTGCTGTCTGAGAGCGCCGTGGCCCAGATGTACCCTTCGGTGAACGCCAAGATCGAGCTGGCCATCCAGAGGATGGGGGAAGAGACGAGGAGGGAAGGGTCGTCTGATGTCTACAAGTGGTTCACCTTGACAGCTGCCGACGTGGCTGGGGAGTTGACTCTGGGACAGCCGCTCGGTATTCTGGAGAAGGGCAAGGTAAGGTGAAATGAATCAAAGCCAGGTTGCCTGTTTCGAGAAGATATATATATATATATATATAGTGACTTGTAGTTAACCACTATTCTTCCAGAAAGACGACTTCATCGAAGAGCTGCAAGACGGCTCCATCCTGACCCTGGCCCGCATCATCCTCCCCTTCATCATCCCAATAGCAGAGTACATCTCCCTAGGCCCCGTCACCAGGGCCTGCACGGCCAGAAAAAGGACCTACCAGCGCTCCCAGGAGATCCTCTCCAAGCACAGGGACGCCGTAAGAGCCGACCCGGCCAACCTGCCCCCGTCCCTCTTCGCCAGGTTCCTCGCCGAGCAGGACCAGGAGAACCTCGACCCGCTCGAGGTGGTCAGCAACGCCGTGACGTTTCTCGCCAACGGCACCGACACCACGGCCGGCACGCTCACGTACCTGGTCTGGTCGGTGTGCCGGCACCCAGAGGTCAGGGTCCAGCTGGAGGAGGAGCTGGACGAGCTGCCGGACGAGCTGCCGGACGGGGAAGAAGGAGGAGGAGGAGGCTTTGACGACAGGCACCTCAGGAGGCTGGAGTATCTCAACCTGGTCATCGAGGAGACCCTGCGGCTGTATCCTGCCGTCGCGGGTGGTCTGCTGAGGACGACGCCTCCCGAGGGTGCGCAGATCGCCGGGCACTGGATCCCTGGGGGCACGACCGTGAGCTGCCAGGCGTATAGCGGTGGGTTGGGATCACCTTTCCCTCATCAGAGAGTATCTACTGACAACTTTTGTTAAAAGTGCACCGCGACCCAAAGATCTTTCCCAATCCCTTTGTGTTTTACCCTGAGCGATGGACGAACCCGTCGACGGAGATGAGGATGGCGATGATGGCCTGGGGTGGTGGCGCGCGAAGTAGGTTCTCCTCCTCAGTATTCAACATGTTGACAATCGAGCAACGTGATTTCATTAATTATTCACACCACACACAGCCTGCCTCGGGTATCACCTCGCTCGGATGGAGCTGCGGCTGGGCGCGGCCCGTTTCTTTCGCGCCTTTCCGCAGGCCCGCATCTCTGACATGGCCGGCATGTCGGACGGCGATATGGAGCCTGAGATGATCTCGTTCACCACGCCTAGGGGACACAGGTGCCTGATTGAGTGCAGGTGAGGGTGAGACGTGTGTAGACTGGGGAATGAGTGACATTGATTGCAGTAGAAGCAAGTTTTTTTTTTTTTTTTTTTTTTTTTTTTTTTTCACCGCACAATGGCCACCGTACATGACAAGAATATTTCACCAAGTAACTTATGAGAAGACTGGGTGTTCTTCTCCCAAGATCGTAGAACCACTTACATAGTAGTCAACGAGAAAATGTCTGCACGTTTGGTAGTCAGTCAAGTACTATAAATCCAGGCTTATAGTATTTGTGGCTTAATTACTTGTAGCTAGGTGACCATTAGCGAATGTCTGACGTTGCATGTTTCTGCCCTTTTCTTTTCTTTCTTTCTTCTCTTTCTTTTTCTGTAACTTCCACCATCCTGCATTCCCCTGACTCTGATTATGTGATCACGTATACAAGACGAGCCATGCAGTCCGTGACAGGCCGCCACGTTGGTCGACACCTTGGTGAGATGATATTACTACAAGAAGATGACACGGACGGACGAGCGGCGAGACGCGATCTGGTTGGTGTACATCGGGCGTCTCGCTCTGGATGCACGGAGCTAAAGTCAAACAAGACAGACAGACAGATAGATAGACCGCACGAGATGATTGGATGTTTTCATGTCGTCTTCCTCTCAAGCTTGTGACGTGCAGAAAGACAGACAATCTGCGAGGGTGCACCGGCGACACGGCGACACAAGACCACCACCAAGCTCTTTTCTTTTTCTCTTAACAGATCTACGCCCTCGGCCCTCGAGGCTAGAGAGGCGCCATCTATCTTCCTTTGGCCAGCCCACCTCCTTCTTGGATGACAATGACGAGATCGGAGACACACACACACAGAAACGAGACACAGGGATCAGAGACCAAATCACACACACCACTTAGACATTAACGCACCACAGATACACACACTAAGCCAATCGTTGGACACAGGCGTGGCAGGGTTGACTCGGAACAGCGCCACCAGAAGCAATTATCAACCCACAATAGAAATAACCAGGGGGCAGTGAGATCTGATAAGGAACCTTGTCCCGGGGGAGGCGGCCGCGTCCACACAGCCTGGGGCATTGTTAAAGTGGTGGGGGTGAACTAAGACAAAGCAAAGAAAAGGGGGGGCAACGGAAGAGAGAGAGGACGTCTCGGTTTTGATTTTTTTTTAAAAAGGGAGCCCGCGAGGACGACGTATGATTACTACTGACAGTACTCCTCTCCGCAAGGGGCGCTGCAGTCTGCAGGGGATAGCTGCTGTCTTTGCCTCCTGCAATGTCCCACCAGAGACACGCCCACCTGTGTCAGCGGCTACAGGGCTGGGGGAGGAATGAGGGGGGAAAGAAAGAAGGAAAGAAAACAAGGGTTGGCTCTCAGTCTCGGCTGCAGTTGGGCAAGGTCTCAAAGTGATGTTCAGTGGGGGAACAGCAATCTTTTGCACTGCAAGTCGCTAGCCACATCTATTTGACTGGTGGACAACGAGCGCCCTGTAGCTGTCAGATCTCAAAAAGGGAAAGAAAAGAAAGGACATAGAAGAAGAAAAAAAGAGAGAAAACCTGCTGACCAGGGTTGGGGTTCCTATTCTTGAAAAGGCGGGATGGGTGAGTCGAAGGGAAAAGGCTGGGTGGGATTTTTCCCCGGAAGCAAGCTGCTGGCTTTGAGGCAAAAGCTGCAGGCGCTCCGAAGCGCATGTCTGGGGGAGGCCAAGGGCAAATGAAGGCTCTGCTTGGCCTTTTCCTTGCCGCTGCAGGCGCTTGTCGCTTGTGTGTGTGTGTGTGTGTGTGTGTGTGTGGTGACATGGTGGTCCAAACCTGGCCTGGCGCAGTGTGTGCGTCCGTACTGTAAGCATCTGTTTTACACCAGAGAGGCTGGCAGCTTGGCTTCCCTTCCCATTCAGTCAAGTCCCTTGCTTCGGTCTCCCCAAACGGCGGTGTGGCAGTGTACAAAGAGGGACGGAGGTTGGCACCACCCACACCCACTACTAGCTTTTGTGGTTTGCATGAATTGAGAAGGCCAGCCGCCAGGGAGCGGGGACCGCAATTCTTTCCTGCATCCGGTACCATGGCAGCGGACTCGACATTGACGCCCAATCTGGCGAGTCTCTCTTCAGTTGCGGTAGGTGGAGAATGGTCACCTGTTGGCCCCCCTCAACACGCACACACACATTGATTCGAGAACAAAAAAGAACACATGGGCTTCCAAGGATCACGATAGAGTTTATCGTAACGATGAGAGAAAGGGTGAAGGCTGGTCTCTCGGTTCAGGGGTTCGGGATTATTAGAGAGAGAGAGAAGACAGAGAGAACCTTGACTGGCCCTGTGTGTTTCGAAAATAGAACAATTCTGGCAGTGCCACCAAGGGCGTGCATTTCTTCCACCCCGCATGCGCTTCGGCTCAAATCTGGCCAACCCGGGCCGTCACCTCGTCATCCCAGGTTTGTGCTGTCTCGAGAAAAAAATTGCGACCATGTCTCGCACCGGTGCTCCTTGTCAATCAGGCAGGGCAGGCAAGGGCAGGCAGCCAGTCACGCAAGTCAGAAGCAGGGCATCCTGTCAGGGCGGGACAAGGTTTTACCAGACTGTCAGTGAAGGATACCCGCCTGACAGCCACAAAGAAAGAGAGGAGATAAAGGAGAGAGGCGCACACAATAGCTGGCCTCTTCCGTCATCTCACCCAGTGCTATGCCGGCAGCATAAAACCAATCCTCTCTTAGTGTTGTTTCCTCGGCCATTGTCTTGCCAAAGCCCTGCCGTCAGCAGTAGCAGAAAGCCAGCACGCGCGCGCACACACACACCACACCTCTCTGCTCCCCGATAAACTAGTCTAACGCTACCCACGGATCCAACCATCGAGGGGGCGCTTATTTGGAAGGTGTCCTTGTTCCTACTATGCAAGGCAGTGGGCATGCTTAGTACCATACTAGTATGCCCTAATGCCGGTTGCACACAACCTAAGGCCTGGGCCCTTCGTGGCCACCGCTACATCGATCTATTCCCAACTCGCTGTCTGTCTGTCTGTGTGTGTCTGTGTCTGTGTGTGACCCTCCCACAACCGCCCCCCGTGGTAAGGCTCCGGCCCTCCAGCAGCCATCTTTCATGCACGGACGGGGTGCACGAGGAGAGGCGGCTGCATTGATTCTGATCAGATGGCGCAAGCCCCCTCCACCCCATGCAACGGTCATCAGAGACAATCGCTTGGTTCTTGGGTTGGGTCCTCAACATCTGCCGTCCTCTCTCTCTCTCTCTTTCTCTCTCTTGTTGCCTGTAAGGGTGGTGCCATGGTCACGTTTTGGTTCCGCCCAGAGGCAGCGGCCTATGAGGTGATGGTGGTCCTGCGCAACGTCAGAGTTGGGAGACGGGGTGGCAAACCTTTGTTTTCTAAAACTATATTATTATTATTGCGTTCATAACAGGGTGCAAGCCAAGCCCGCCCCCTCATCAATGAGATCTGCTCAAGATCTTCGTTCCTCAAAAGAACAAAGAAAAGACATAGCCTCCCACGCCTCCGTCACCCCCGAGATCCGATGAGGAGCGAACCGCCCTTTGCTCCATCTCAAAGCAAAGGCCGTGCGAGTACTAGCGAGGGCAGTAATAGGTCGGGGCGATCCTACACTGTACAGACTACTGGTTTCGAGGGAGCAGTCAGGCCCAGCAAACCCAGTGCACCGGTGGGTGCACCTCTGGTTGTTGTGTTGGTGTGTGCGGACGTACACTGTGTAGGGAACAGGTGACGCAAAGAATGGGGGTTCAGCGGAGAGAGAGAGAGAGAGAGAGAGCCAGAGGAGCGCTTTCAGGAGGGGTGGTTGTGGTGTGGGCAGCGCCAGCCAGTCAGGACTGGTCTGTGGTCGAGGTTCGCCACCAAGGCTGGCCGATGTCTTGATTGATGATGCTTGGTGCTTGCCCCTCCTTGCTCCTGGGCGGATCTGCGCTTGACGAATGGCCACAATCTTCACACAGCCATTCATGCGAGGGCACCCCCCTCTCGCCTGCAGCACCGACCAGTTTTCTGTGTGTGTGCGTGTGTGTGCGCTTGCTGCCCGTCCTGGAAGGGGATCGAAGCAGGCACTGTGTGCTATCGCTGACCCGATGTGGGGAAAAGAGGGTGGCGAAGTGAGAAAAAGGGCTGGGCCCTGGTCGGAGCCGGGGAGGACCCAGGCGCCCAGTGGCAGGTGATGCTTCAGACCTCGACAGGCCCCCAAGGGCCACAAAGGGGTTTATCGACCCGGAGGCGGGTTGCAGAGTTTCAGCGAGTCGAGGGCCTGCGCTCACAGCCTCTATCCTCTCGCCGTCCCTGGACCGCCAAGACGCTGGCGTAGACTTGGGCGACTGTGACGACCGGTGGGTGTTTGAGCTTAGTGTTGCCCCCCAGCGCCCCCTAAGCGGTCTCCAATCTCAGCAAGAAGCAGAAAGCTGAGATCATGTTATACCAAGTACCCTCTTCTCTTCTCCAGGGCCTTCTCTGGTCTGCCCCCTCCCTCCACCCTCCAAACCTTAGGCAAATGATGCCATCCATCTTGTAACACTGTCGAGTCTGCATTTGATGAGGTTTTTGGCCAACGGCCAAGTCATCTCATGTCTCTCTCACGGCCCCGGCTGGGGTTGTAGTCGACCTGAGGTCTGGTTGGTGGTGTCGTGTGCTGTCATCGTCTCAAATCATGCGTTATGCAGCCGAGTCTTGATGATGCTGCTGACCAGAAAACACAACGCTTTGAACAACATTCGATCCTTGAGAGGACGAACATGGCGGGATCTCGCGGGCCATCTCGGGCAGCGAACTTGTTGAGGAGGCACGTTGGGCCTAGCGGGTAAAGCTTTTTGGACCTCTGCCTCAGGGTTGCTGTTGCAGATACGGGACACAGTGACAAGAGGGAAGCACTGGACTGTGCCGACATTCCACGCGAGAAGGCAAGGGAAAAAAGAGAAGGAAGAGAAAAAAATATAGCGAGCTTGGTCAATTCAATTCCAAACCCAGCAGTGATGGCTGTGTCCAATCAAACGGAGATGAAGGTGGTCAAAGGCCCCAAGCGAGAGAAAACACCGAATTCGACACCTCATCCTCATGGTGATCGTCGAAAGGATGGGCATCTGATTGGCTCGGTGGAGGAAGAAAAGGTGGGGGTACCCGCATCTCGACTGTTTTCAGGATGGGCATCAGGCCGTGTGCGTTCTCTGGTATTCCTACTGTGTCATGCACCCTGCAGGCACAGTTGGACGTGCACTGTGGCCCGCTCCCTACTACTACGCATCGCGTCTTGCCTCTCTCGCTCCTGCCTTCCTCAGTGCGTCTGCATGCGTGGCCGTCCTGAGCCCATCCTGGCCGCACCCCCTGTCTGAGACCCCGGTTGCTCCTGGGTGACCCTGGCTCCGTCCCAGGCCATCCCGGGCCCAACCCTGGTCGACAGAGTTATGGCGGCCCACCCGCTAGGTCGCCCTTAGTCTCCCCAGTCTTGTCCCTCGTCCAACGAGAAGATTCGCCTACCCCGACCCTCCCAGCCAGGCCACGAGCAGGAACTGCACCCTCGCCTCTCTCTTCTACTTCTACCCATCCCGAACCTATACCATCATCCGTCTCGCCCACCACCCTTCCGTTACAATATACCTCTACCCCATTACGATCTGACTCCCCTGGCCCATCTCCATCTTCATCTTCTTCCCATTTTCTCCTCCCATCACATTTCAACCATCGCTCTTCTTCTTCTTCACCAACAATCAACAACACTCCTCATCACAACCCACAATCAGAACGCTCTTCCTCCCAAACATCCAGTCATCCCTTCGCCACACGTTTCACCACAACACACACCTTCTCTACTGCCGAATTTTAAACCTTACACCTCGGTCTTCCGACTCCCGTACTTAATACCGCACAAAAACCGGCCTACTTAGCAGACAACGCAAGCCAAATTGGAGCAGCCAAAAGCAACACACAGCACCCCATTGACTACCAGCAATCATGTCGCAATATTATCACTTCAACACCCACCAACAACATCCCACACAGGCCACCGCCGCCTCGGGTCACCATGGCGGTCGGAACCGCCGGCAACCGAGGCTGTCCGTCTCGCATAACCAATCACACAAGCAGTTCCGAGGTGTGCGAAGCATGAAGGAGCTGCCCACCGAGTCGCCGTCCGTCTCGAGCTTCCGCCGGACCTTTGAGCTCGGTCGTAGTTTTGACCTGGACGACGACCTCGACTTTGTGCCCGGCCTCATCACCGAGAGTGACGTGAGTCTCCCTTCAACCCCCCTTTTTCCTTGGACCCCGGAGGATGCTGGCCGGCCGCCTGGCTACTGCGCCCCTCTCTCTCAACCTCTCCCCCGCCCCTCCCCACCCCTTTGACTACTCACCTCTGAAAGAGAGAGAGGGCTTCGTGGGCTGACAAGTATTGCATTTGAAGTTGGCCTACAGCAGCGGCTCTGAGCGGTCCTCCCTTGCCAGCAACTCCCCAGCCGGCTCCCCTACCCAACAACCTCAGGTGGTCGCCACTACCTACCAGCTCAACTCGAATTCTCCCGCCTTCATGCCGTCCTACCAGTCTCCTCACTCCACCCTGAAGCTTCATCAACCTGCCGCCACCCGCACCCGCAACGCCATTCCCATCATCAACCCTGCCAACGGCCAAGGCTTAACCATGCCTAGCCCACCACAATCGGTCTCGCCCTCGGTCCGGATGCAGCAGAGCCTTCGCCACCGGTGGTAGACGGTGGGACGTCGCCCCTTTTCCCCTCCTCCCCTTTCCCAGGTAGGGGTTGGATAGGCTATGTCCCGCCCGTCGTGACAACACCACCGAGGCACTGAGGACTCTGGGTCCATCACGCCGCCCAGTACTCTTTTTTCAGGCAGCTGTTCATCTTGGCGAGCACCGACCTTTCAACAAGCAGGCACATTCGACATTTCCATTCTTCCCATGGCAGGCATGGAGCGCCTTTGTCTGAGCCGACTCGACTGTCGGTCGGCCCGCGCTTTTCCATCAAATCCTATACAAAGAACTTCTTCTCCCCCAAAAAACTTAAGTGTGTTTTACCCGCTGAGGCGATGGGAGTTGACGCTCCTGGCGACGCCTTGGATTTCACGGATATACCTTTTTTTACTCTTATTGCTGCTTGTAATACGACACAACGCAGGATCGGTGCTACGACTTTCGAAAGATGAGCTGTTTTGATATTTTCTCCTTTTGGATTGGGCGTTTCATCTTTACCCGGATCTGCATCCTCGACGACTATGCTCATTGGAATCGGTGTTTTCTTCACGGTGGAGTTGGGACAGGCCCTTTTTCCCCACCTTCGGAACGGCAAGCGGCGATTTATTTCTCTCCCCCCCCCCTCGCATGATAAAACGGTCTACCTTGGGAGTCCTTCGAGTCTCGACGGAGAAAAAAAAAAAAGAAAGAGAGATTTGCTTGCAGCATTTAGAGCAAAACATTCTACGGGTTGCGGCAGTCGTCACAAGCGGAGTTTTCTTTGTGTATAACAAGTTGGAGAGGGAAAGGGAGGGGGTGTTTTTTCATGCTTATGCGGGCTTATGGAAACAAGACCTGGAGCGATCAGGCGGGATGGCAAAGAACATTGCGGACTATGCGTCATTTGCTTTGCTGGACCTACGAACCGGGCAGTGGCTTGGGCGGGCAAACGGGATCTGGTGGAGTTGGTTTTCTTTTTTCTCTCCTTTTTGTTGGGCCGTACATCTCTTTTTTTTTTTTTTCTCTCTCTTTTCTTCATGTAACTGGGCTGCGCTTTTATCCCATAATCTGCCGGCTTATCTCTTGTCGAGGTTTCTCCTCTCTCTCTCTGTGTGTCTCTCCTTCGCTATGTCAGGGTTTTTCTGAGACGGGATGCATACTGAAAGTGGCGCGGAAATATCCTGGCTTTATGTCTTGAAGAAGAGGGGCAAACTGATGCATTTTGGTTTACTGGCTGGAGCGTTTTGGGGGAACGGTGGTGTTCATTTTGGGGTCTTATACCCGGACTGGAGAGCGGCATGTTGCTCAGTTGTCCGAGTTCTTGAGAGAGCAGAATCGAACAAAAAGAGGCTTACCCAAAGCCCTATTTCATCAAACTTGTCCATGTCTATCCTGTGGTGCTATGTTCATTGCTTGAAATGACGTGTTGGTGTAGACGCCCAGTCCTGTTCCAGGCCCCTCATTTGAAGAAGACCGATGAACCCACCGACACTGTCTCTAATACTTTGTGCCTGTCCACATCTGACTGAGCCTAAGTCCATGACATGACAGTCAACCTGCTTCCGTCCTCGTCCACCTCTCATCTGACCTTCCCAGCCACTTGCTACAGGTATTAAATCTCTCTTATCTGGTTTCTCTTAAGAGACCAAAGTGTAGACACCACTGAGGTTGTGGCGTGGTCGAGGATGTTCGTTGATACCGGGTGGTCTGAGGACGGGCATGCTCGGCCAACTGTGGACTCGCAGGAGAGACATACAACATCTCTCGGCTCTGCCTTTTTTTTTTTCCCCTCCAACTTTCTTCTTCATTTCTCTCGACCTGACTTTGGTGTCCTTTCAAAATACTTTTGAGCATCAGTCACCTCGAGCAGCCTGTGCCGGTTTACACATATGGAGACGGAAAATGCATACTCTCGGTTTGACCTCATACGTTCAATGTTCAGATTCCGAGAAGAAGAATCGATTCATCCGCACTTCGTATTGGGAAATATCTATATATTAATAACCCAGGCCAATATGCTGCCGAAGGATGTCAAATATAGGGGCAATAAGTAGGCCGGTGTGTGGAAACAGGCTGCGGAGCTGGTGGGCACACCACGATCTGTTTGTGATCCTGAAGTTGAAGACCACAGGGCCAATGAAGCAGATGGGGTGAATGGTTCACCATGTATGTGTTGTCATCACTTTGGGTTGTATTGTTAGGTTACATTGTTTGATGCTGTTGCTGTTGCTGTGTCGGTGAACAAGTGCAGTCTGTTGACAGCAAACAGATCAATGACAGATGAGCCCAGTGCTCCAAGTCCTGCAGATATTGTGAATGTGCACATAGATGTTAATGCACAGCAGTCTGTCTAGCCATAGGTACAGACAGGCTGTAGAGATACAAAGGTGAGGTTATAATGAGGCTACAGTGAGATGTGGGAGAGGGTTTTTGTCTATATGCTAGGCCTTTCTTTTCTTGAACCACAGTCTTCCCTCCCTCTATTTCTTCTCTGTCCCCCTTCTCTCCTCCCTCAACCTACCACTGTGATTCAGACAAACAACACAAGCGACAACAAGAAGAGAAAAATCTGCCCCATCCAACCTCTGTCGCCACTGAGACCATGTCTGGAAACAAAGATGACAATGAAACCCAGCCCATCATCTAGTAAGTACAACCCCTCCCCCTCCCCCCTCTCCCAAGCAGCTGGGCCTCTCCTGTTCTTGTTCAAATGAGAACACCTGCTAACACCTGCAACAGCAGCCACCTTGGCGACCAGATGGTGACCATCACTGTCGGCCCCGACGAGATTCCCTACAAGATCCACCTGGCCGTTCTCCAGCAGGCCTCGACCCAAGGTTTCTTCAACGTCGTCTTCAACAATGGCTTCATGGAGCAGCACACCTCCCACCTGGATCTGCCCGAGGACGACCCCAGGGCCTTCAACACCTTCTGCCGCTGGGCGTGCGGACGCGCCTCAGGCTTCACCCAGTGCTCCAAGGCCTTCCTGATCAACAGGCCCATGTGGGAGCTGCTGGACCTGTACGTCTTCTGCAACAAGTACCTGATCAAGGACCTCGAGGACGCCATCGTCACAACCGTCATTCACAAGGCCGACCACTCCCCTGGCCACAAGCTGGGCTTCAACAAACCATCGCTGGACAACTTGACCTCCAAGGCCGGCTGCTCGGCCATGCACGTGCTGCTTGTCGACATGCTGGCGTGGATGTCCCAGACCAAGCCGGGCTGGGCGGACCAGGCCCTGGTGGACATGATGCCCGACAGCATCCTCCGCCAAACCTTCCTCGGCATGCACTCGGGGGGATCAGCTGGACCACCGGGTGTTTCCATGGGGTCCAAGTGCAAGTACCACACTCACAAGGAGCTGGAGCCTTGCCAGGACGGCTGGGACAACTAGGAACACCCTCATCTGATGGGCACAGGGCCCAGAAGAAGGGTGTAAGGGATGCCCCAGAGGGGGTTGGTTAGGATGGTCCATTATCATGGAGGACCTTGACAATGAAAATCAATTGACCAGAATAAACATGCAAATCTTTGCCTTGCTGTATCCTCCAGCCCATGAACATCCAGGCTCTCCTGTGACATGCACTCTGAGACAAGCTTCAACTACACAAAGGTACTGAAAGACATTCGGCTGGAAAGGTTTGGGACACCACGTCCCCAATACAGTCATAGACAGGATCTGTAGACTTTCCTGTCACTGTGACAAGCAGACAAAGAAGGGGAGGGGAGAACTGTTGAGTATGCTGATGATCCTTGAAA
Organism: Immersiporthe knoxdaviesiana; assembly: GCA_021117315.1. Taxonomy (NCBI): domain Eukaryota; kingdom Fungi; phylum Ascomycota; class Sordariomycetes; order Diaporthales; family Cryphonectriaceae; genus Immersiporthe; species Immersiporthe knoxdaviesiana. The sequence goes on from CP088206.1 coordinate 634,572, forward strand.
GGTTGGTGGTCTGGTAATGACTGAAGGCTTGAAGGGCACATGTAGGTAGGCAAAATGTCTTGATCAAGTATCACAGGAGTCCTCGGACTGCAAATGACAGGAAAGGAAACAGCTGCTTCTGAGTGATGACTTCCACCACAGCCGCAGCCCAGGATGGACTAGCCCTCGACGCTACAGTAGAGACACCTGCTGTTTTCAGACCTCACCGACAAGAATACCTTCTCATCTATCGGCTCCAAGAGATTGAGAGATTGCCAATATTGATTGACAGGATGAGTGAGTGATGCGTCCTTTGCATAGTAAGGATTGTCTGTATGTAGTAGAATTCAAGTACTATTTGGTATGTACTCGGAGGTCCATCTGCTGCCCCACAGGTCCACATCGACCACTAGGATCGCCCTCAAAGTAAGATCACAGGCAGCTTTTCGATGATGACATCATACTCTGGAACCCCCTCGACAGGGGAGACGAGAGACAGCCGAGGAGATGCATAGCATAGCTCTGCTCTCTCACTTTTTCTCTCTCTTCCCTTTGTCAAGTATTGATCTCTTGAGCAATTTAAACTCTCCTTTCTCATCAAACATCCATCACAAGAGCAAGACAGTCAATTGACAACAAGGAACCAGCACAAGAAGAGATACATCTTTTCCTCTCCACCCCCTCACTCTTTCCTTCCTAGCTACGCGACGACTTCCATCTGCTTTCCCTTTTTCCAACTACGAGAATGGCCTCAAGACTCCTCCTCCAATCAGCTGGCGCCCTGCGCCCCGCCGTCGCCTCAACGCCTGCCCTCCAGAGGGGCTTTGCTGTGTCCTCATCTCGGCAGATGAAGGAATCCTCAGGTGGTAAGTCCATATGAGAGAGCCCTTTCACCTCTCACGAAGCATCACACAAACCCCCCTTTCAAGCATCTTACTCTCCCAAACCAAACCCAACCAATTGTTAACTCTCCCCCCTTCCTTCAAACAGATAACAAGGACTACGAGAAGCACAAGCAAGACTCCCTGGCCAAGCAGAAGAGCGGCCAGGGCCACTGGAAGCCCGAGCTCGCCTCCGACGGAGAGGAAGCCGTCAGGGCCGACCGCGCTCCCAAGGAGGACTTTGCCCAGATGCAGGAGCGGACCAAGAAGCATGCCGAGGAGAAGTCGGCCAAGGGTACCTCGACCAAGGATCCGATGTAAAAAGGAAGAGAGAGAAAGGGCACCAAAGAGACGCTGACCCGCCCTGGCGCACTCTATGAACAGATTGAGAGAAAAGAACAATTGAAACAAAACAAAGAAAAAAAGAAAGGCAACGAAGGAGGTTAAGGGGGAGGGTTTAAGGAGTAGTAGGTGCGCTGTGGAATTTTTGATCGGAACTCTCTGGGTTTCATGGAGAATGGAGAAAGCTGGTATCGGGGTTCACGGTGACAATAATTGAGCATGTTGGCGTTCTTGTCGAAGGGATCGTAAGGTACCTGTGAGCATCTTAATACATCAAAAAACAGTATGGGGTAGATCAAAGCATGAGAAAAACGAAAAAAATGCCAATTCATGGCAAAAAAAAAAAAAAAAAAAAAACTTCTGACCATGTTTGCCTTGTGGACTGCTTTCGCTAGCCTGCTATAGCAATCTTTACAAAAAGACAAGACCAAGGGCTGCTGAAAAATTACCATTGTAGATCTTCTGCGCGCGATGAGGTCTTTTCCCTTCATCTCATGCTCCTCCCCTGCCCCTGCCCCGGCCCCGACCCCGACCCCGACCCCGACCCCGGCCACGGCCACGGCCACCACCTCTACCTCGCACCGCGGTATTTCCCCTCAGGGCAGACCTGGCTGCTACAGGCTCAGCGGGAATGTCTCCGCTCGAGCCGCCGTCGTCGGAGCTCTCGTCCTGGTTCCCGGGACTGCTGCTGTACAGGCTGTAGCCATCGTCATCGTCGTCAGAATCTCCGAGTCTTACTACTGTCGGGCCCTTTGGCTTGGGTGGCTGCACGACCGGAGACGGGTCCCTCGATGCTAGTTCTCTGTCGATCGCAGCAGCACTGCCTGACGCTCTCGAGATGACAGTGACGGGTGCGGGTGCGGGGCTGGAGACATTCGATCGAGAGGTTGCCAGGCTGGAGACCCTGGGCACCGGAGCGATGCTTGCAGGCCGCGATGTGACGGGTTCTTCCTCTTCCTCGTGTTGTTGCTCACTAGGCCGCTGGAGCTGCGCCTGGGCCTGCGAGGCCTCTGGCTCGGACGACTCCTGCGGCTTTTCGATCGTCGGCATAATGGTGTTCGCATCTTCTGCGGCACCGGCCTTCACACTCTTGGCCTGCTTGTCCACTGCACCCCCGACGTCCTTTGCCTGCTTCCGCTTTCCGATCTTGATCTTCTTGCCTTGCAGCGCCATACGCTCGGCCATTGACAAGAACTTCTCACTCGAAGCGGGAGCAGGCGCCTTATCGGTGCGAGATACTGTGGTCGGGGTTGGCTCCTCCCTAGTCGCCGCCTGGACGGACTTCTTGGGCGGCCGTCCTCTTCTCTTGAGCATTAGGGTCTCAGCCTTGGGTCCCGCAGGGGTGGTGGTGTCATCATCATCTTCCAGCTCCCTGGCAAGGTCCTGCTCGAGCTCACGGACCATGGTTTCGTGGGGAGACTCTGGCGTCTCCTCGCTGACAGCGGCTGAGCTCATGGCCAAGGACGCCCGGGGAGGCCGGCCACGCTTCTTGGTCGAGCCTGTCGTCGGTGGAGTCAAAGAGGCGGCTGCATCCGATTTGCGTGGTCTCCCAGGCGGCCGCCCCTTTCGGCGAGCGGGTGCCTGGGGAGCCTGGGTGCTACTAGACGCATTCGCAATCGCCCTGAATGCTTCTGCAGCAAGGTCGAGAGGGTCGGAACTGGCTCCTGTTGCTGTTGCTGTCGGCGCGGCATCGGGGTGTCTGGGTCTCTTGGATTTTGCTGGCAACACCTCGATGAACTCCTCGATATCCCCGTCCATGTCAGCATAAGACACCGTGGGCCTCGACGGTCGCAAGGTCGGGATATTCGGATCAAATGGTCGCCCTAAATCGACCAACCCCTGCTGCTCTTTCTGCTGTTCGTTATTTGCTGCTGCTGCTGCTACCTCGGCAGGTGCCTGCGTCTGAGGCTCTGCAGGCGCATCCACCATAGTCACATCCTCACCACCACCACCACCACCACCACCAAGGAGTGCGGGGTCCAAATTCTGGAGCGTATTGACCTTGGTTGCTTTGTCAATTTTCTTCTTCTTGTGCGACTTTCCGACCACAAAGTCTGGGTCGCTGTCGTCTTCCTGGCGAGCGCGACGCTTCGCTAAGCGCAGCGCTTTCTTGACGAGTTCAGACTCCTCGTCAAACATGTCGTCACCGTCAGGTTCTTCGTAATAATTGAAAAGGATCTTGTCGGGAGAGTCATCCTGCTCGTAATAACCCATCCCGAGCCTTCGTTCCGGCCCAGGCGGTTCAGGATAGGCTGTCTCTGGATACAGCGAAGCCTGAGCGTCGGGCAGCGCCATCAGGCCAGCAGCCTCTGCGGCGCCATTCTGAGCTAACAGATCCTGACGGCTATTTGCTGCATTACCGTTGAGGCCGCCTTCATTGACCTCGCCACGATCCTCGAAGCCATTGGTATCAGTAGTAGCAGCATTGGCATTTGCGAGAGCATCCACATCGTCCTGATCCTTCTCTTTCTCGGCGTCGGCCTGCTGGCGGAGGCGCTGGATCCGCTTGCTGTTGTGATTCCGGCTCTCGTCACCAGCTGCTTTCAGCCAGTTCAGGTTGTGTACTCGGAAGTCAACAAGGACTTCCTGGCTGCGGTCATCAGCAACGGCGCGGGTGTCGTGACCAATGTACGTGTTCTTAGGCTCGTATGGAACCGTGGTGCCCGCCCTGCGGCAGGAGCCACAGTTACATATTCCCTGGCACTTTGGACACTGCCAGTGCTCCGCCTGCAGGACCTCTTGTGGCATCATGTCAAATGCTCGATAGAGGACGCCAAAACAGTACGCTTGGTGGCAGCCCGGGTTGGTACAGAAGGCCAGACGGTACGTGTAGTCCTTGTGGATGCAGGTGTGACACTTGTACGTGTCGCCCTTCTTCTTCTTCCGCTTCTTTCTCTTGGGGTTCCCCTGCTCGTCCACCGCCACCGGCTCCCCGGCTCTATCGAAGACGGTCTGTCCGGTTTTGTGATATCATGAAATGGTCTTATCCGCAGCTGCTCTTGGCAGATCTGAGCCAGGGACTTCCTGCCAATCTTCATTCTGGCAATCTCGAGAGGCGGCGGCGACAGATTCAGGTCAATGAACCCGTCGTTGTAGATGACCATGCTTCGCCACGCCTCGTAGTCGTCGACGAGCTCGGCCCAGTTCCATTGTTCGCAGAAAGACAAACCAGAGACGCAAATGCAGGACCGTCCCATCGCGTAGCATTCCATGCAGATGTCATAGGTATCCTGGTCGCCTCCTACGAGATCTCGGACGCAGTGCTGACAGGTGAGGAACCGGTTGAAGATGTTACACCGGCAGTAAGAGCAGGTGATGCACGAGTCGAAAGGAATCATCTCAACTTTCTTCTCCTTGGAGGAGAACATTTCGTCCACCAGGATCTCCGTAAAGAGCTGCTGCAGCTTCTTGAAGTCCTGCTTGAGTTTCTCGAGCCTCACAGAATCCTTGCCGACCTCGTCGCCCATCAGCCAGGACATCTGAGGGTCTAGGGCGTGCTGCAGCATCTCGTAGTACTTTTTCAGTGTGAAATAGATGATGGCTTTGTTCTTGTACTGCTCGTCGCGGCAGACGAGCCGCGCCCGTGGGAGCGCCTCGTGCAGGGCAAAATCCAACGTCTCCACGGTTGTCCGGTTCCAGGCAACCTTCATGGTTCGAGTGCCCCTGTTCCAGACCTGGTGGGGTGCCAGGGGCGGGATCAGGATAAAGTCGCCCACCTTCTGCTCAACAATGTAGACGGGGAAGGTCGCCTTCTTCCACGCATTGATCTGCGCAAAGTGCTTCTCGATCTCGACATCGTGGCCGAGTATGGACAGAAAGTACTCGCGAACGACCTGGCGGTCCTTGGTCTCGGTCATGAACCATATGGAGCTGCCCTCCTTCTCACCGTTCTCGTTGGTCGACGCCTCGACCATGATGTTCTGTCCCAGAGAGGCGCACATCTCGCGGTGCGCGGGGGTGTATGTGCCCTCGTGTCCAATGTAGCACATCATGTTCTGAGCGCGCATGTCCTGCGGCAGGCTGCTCATAAGATCGCCCGCCGGTGCGGCAGCCTTCTCCTCCATGAAAAGATCATCTTCCTTGACACCATGATCCTCGACGTTCTCGTTCCAGTAGAAGAGACCTGGCGGCATAATCTTTCGCAGGTAGTCATGCCACTCTGGCGGGCAGTCGATATCCTTGAGGTAGAGTCGCTGTCTTCGCTCGTCTCGGAAGTTGTGCGGAGTCCACTGGTCGGTAAGTTGTCGCATCGATCGCAGGTAGTGACCCAGGGTCATCGGGACGTTGACCTGAGCATTGATGTCACGGACATCCTCCTCTGCGCGGGTGTGTCATTAGCCACTTGATGAGGACAAAAGGAGGCAGGCACACGCTTGAAAGGGGAGGTGAAACTTACGCTTCTTGTTATAGGTTGCCTCAAGCCACTGGGCGCTGAAGAGCGACTTTGGCAGCTTGCCCTGCCAGCCCTCGATGACCAGAGGCTTCCCCTGCTTGATGACCTGGTACCAGACGAGCTTCTCGAACTCAAGCTTCCTGATCCTGGAGGCGGCTAAGCGCTGGGCGAACTCGAAGTTTGGCGTCCGGTCGACGATGGCATGCAGGTCCAGGTTCGGGGGAATAGGATCGAACTTGGCCTGAGGGTGAGTAGCGGGAGCCATCTTGATCTGATATGATCAGCAATCCAGGAGGTAAGACATCTGGTGCCTTGTTCTGCGCTGGACGACGTCTTGCTGAATGCGACCAGAAGCGGCGCGAACCAGCAGAGGAGGCACGGCTCAACACATAATCGGCACGCGTTTCCTCCTCAATACCTGGCCGGGAGGAAGAATCTGCGGATCCCAGAAGACGACAGCGCAGAGAAACTCAAAGCCGGAGCTCGCTGGTAGTCTTGGAAGGATGCACTTTCACGAGTTGACGCGCGCCGGGGACCATCGCAGCAACCCTGTACGGACTACAGTAGCGCGGTGCGCCTTCCCCCGCCGACCACAAGTCTAAGTAGTCTAACAGGGGTCTAGAACCCCAACCCTGATGACTTCGGTTTCTGAAGTTTTGACTTTTTTCCTCTCAGGCAAAGTTGACTACGGCTTGCTCTCGCTCTCTGTGGACCCCAGTCCGATGTCTTTAATTTTTATGATGCTTGGAGGTCGATAACGTATTTCTTTTCAAAGAATCTCAGGAGTTGAGAAAGCTCATCGAGTTGAGGTGAGAGGCCCTTCTTAACGGTATATCATCTTCCCCAAGATGCGAGTTAGAGTCTGCATGCAATAACCCCATTGCCTACTTCTATTTCCTAGCAAAGAGAGAGGAATTAATTCTTCTTTGACTTCCTTCGCTTTTTCTGGACGATTGTTGTTATCAAAATGATCTAGATATGATCATGAGATCTTCTTTTCGAATTTTATAGGGCTAATCTCATTACAGAGGGCTCAGATGAGGGCCTCACCAGGAGCGATGACTGCGCTCGCCGCCAGAGGTGCACTGCGAGCAAGAACATCAGCCTACCTTTTCTCACCCGGCACCTTACCGCTCATAAACCTTGCGAGATGCCACAAGGTACGAGTAGTAACGTCGAGACCGAGGCCTTACGTTGAGCAAGGCGTCCACCATGCTGTTAGAAACCGTCATGCGTTGAGAGCCGCCCACATCTCATCCACAACCGCCAGACCAACGACCTCTTCAGTTGCAAATACAACCACAAGCCTCCAAGACCAAGGGCAGACACCAGCCCCGAGTCCATACGAACCCCCCAAGACCGGCCTCCTCGCGTATCTGCCACGGGCCTGGGTTCCCTACGCCGAGCTCGTCCGCCTCGGCAGTCCTGCGGGCACCTACTACCTCTTCCTCCCATGTCTCTTCTCCACCCTCCTCGCGGCGCCGCTCGCACACCCTATCACGCCGCCCCTCACCGTCCTTGGCACCTCAATGCTCTTCTTCGCCGGAGCCCTCGTCATGCGCGGCGCGGGCTGCACGATCAACGACCTCTGGGACCGCAACCTCGACCCGCACGTGAGCCGGACCCGCCTGCGTCCCATCGCGCGCGGCGCCGTGACCCCGCGCCAGGCCGTCGTCTTCACCGGCGCGCAGCTCCTCGCCGGCCTGGCCGTGCTCCTGCAGTTCCCCATCGAGTGCTTCTTCTACGCCACCCCGAGCCTCTTGTTCGTGGCGTCGTACCCGCTCGCCAAGCGCGTCACGTACTACCCGCAGTTCGTGCTGGGGCTCACCTTCTCCTGGGGCGCCATGATGGGGTTCCCCGCGCTGGGTGTGGACCTGCTGTCGAGCGTGCCGGCGCTGACGGCCGCGGCGTGTCTGTACGGGTCGAACGTGGCGTGGACGGTGCTGTATGATTTCATCTACGCGCACATGGACGTACGGGACGACGTCAAGGCCGGCATCAAGAGCATCGCGCTCGCGCATGACCAGTCCAAGACGCTGCTGGTGGGGCTGGCGGCCGTGCAGGTGGGCCTCCTGACCGCCGCTGGAGTTGCGGCCGGTGCTGGGCCGGCCTTCTTTGTGGGCAGCTGTGGAGGGGCGGTCGTCACGCTGGGGTACATGATCAAGAAGGTCAACCTGCAGGATGTCAAGGACTGCTGGTGGTGGTTTGTCAACGGGTGCTGGCTGACAGGTGGTGTCATTAGTGCTGGTTTGGCGGCGGACTATGCCCTGAAGTATACTTCTCAGAAGGCGGAGGAAACGGAGCTCGAGGAGAGAAGTAGAGAATAGTCCGCCTTGAGGACCAAATGTACCATCATCTCTATAACCATGTATCATCATCAAAAACACTGCGGGATCACAGAATCGCATTTGTCGGGTCGATCCTCCACCACTCATCCCCTGGCTTTACCCCCTCTCGGCGCAAGGTTGCGCCCCTCCCCGATGCCTCAAAGAGCGGGTTTGTATCCGGGACGTTCCTTGATCTGTGCTTTCATGGCGCAATGATCTGTTTATTCGTCGATCATGGCTACCGAGTAGAAATCAGAACCCCCATGCCTGATTCGTGTGAGAAGATGCCGACGAGAGAGCAAGCACTGATTTGACGCCGAAAAAACCCAGAGCATCCCTTTGCTGTCTTTTTGTTCCTTCTCCCCTCCGCTGGTCCGATTTTCCCCCGGAGCAGCAACCAACACCTGTCTAAGAGCGGGGCTTCTCCTTCTTCTCCTTCCACAGAGCCAGCAGACCGACACCGGAAACCTTGACGACCTTGAACCGCACACCGGGGATATCACCCTTGGCCTTGCCCTTGCGACCGAAACCAGCCAGGAGCACCTCGTCGTTCTCGTCCACAAAGTTCAGGCAACCGTCGTTGGGGACTAAAAGGTAAAACACAGGTCATGTCAGCCAAAGCAGTCCCAATCTTGGATATATATTCTCTTTCTCTTCCATCCGCATCATCGAGGTGTTTTCTCGATCTCATGTGAACACCGAGGAGGGGGTGGTGTGTGGTTTCTCGTACCGAAAGCAGTGACCTTCTTGCCGTTCTTGATCAACTGGACACGGACGCACTTCCGGATAGCGGAGTTGGGCTGCTTGGCCTCGACACCGACCTTCTCGAGGACGATGCCCTTGGCGTGGGAGGAACCTCCGAAGGGCGAGGACTTGAAGGCAGTGCCCAGGGCACGCTTCTTGTAACCGTTATCGGCCCATCGCTGCTCGCGGCGGTTGTTGCGCAGCTTGCGCGCGGCGTTGAGTCCTCTAGGCTTTCCCTTTCCCATTTTGACTTGCTAGGATGGATGAAAAACGAACTGGTTAGTCTCGTTGTGTCTCGTCTGGGCTGCAATTGAAGAATTTGAGGAGGATTCGTGATCTGGGTATGTCGTGTGTGGTGCTGTGGTGGTGGGTCGATTGACGAAAAACGTGCGAGCTTTTCGCTCGATAAATTTTGTCGTCTTGTCGGCGGCACGAGGCAGAGAAATCGGTCGAGTTCGTCGTGTATCGTGGGATTGATCGTGAGGGCTTCGATGAGAGGGGGAAGGGGAAGGAGAGGGCACCGCGTACTCACCGATTATGACTTGATCGCTGGATGAAGGTTGGTGTGGGGTGGAGAGAATGGTAGTCGTCGAGGAAGTCGCAAGAAATTCTCTACAGCGTGCACATTCGACCAGGCGGGTTTGCCCTTGGCGCTAGCGTTGTGTGGGAAGAGCTGGCTGGTCCGTGCATCCCAGGTCCCGTGACCTCGCTGACTAAGTTTGACTCGGAGCTCAATCGAGCATTTGCAACCGTAACGTCCTTGACAGGTGCAATCTGACCGGCGCCAATCGCATGTCGGTGGGTGACACTGGGTTGCAACTGGGCAGTGATAGATCCAGACTCTCAGGACTTGCATTGGCACTCTCTTTAAAGTTCGACTCAGGTCATCTCAGCTCAAGGTGTTTCTCTGCGTTCGACTTGCGTAAGTGCGTCTTGAGACAGACTGAGAACTGCTGCTCAAAGGATGCTGGTCATGGGGAAGTGAGTACGTCCGTCCTCTTGGAGAAATCGAGCCCATCTGCAAGCATACTACACATCAGAGCGTGGACAGTCGTACGGAATATTAGTTCTTTTGTTTTCAGCTTCTCGAAAGTATGTCAGTTGCTGTAATGTGAGCAGTGCAAGCCAAGATAATTGGTCACTTTCCATCTCCTCATCACAATGCCTTCAGGGTTCTTCGAAGCCAGAGCCTAGTGTACGGAGGTACTATGTAGATGGGTGGCTGCACGGGGCACCCCCTTTTCCCCTGTTCCCTGCTTGTTGGACAACGCCATGGCGACTTCCGACCTCAACTCAATCGTACCTACCAAAGGTAATCTCACATCGAAGTCAAACAAACTTCCCAACATACAAAAATCGTGATATTTGGAAGCCAGCTTTGCCCGTGCAAACAGCAAACGTATTGTCTGTCACACAGAGGACCCAGTATATTTGGTCGATCACGCAGGAATTCCCACATTGATCCATCAGCCTTGTTACCGTATCAGTACCCCAGCACCCAGCGAGGAGGTTCTCTTTTCCGCCTTTGGAAGGTCGCCGCGGGAGGAGACTGGAGCGGGACGCGCAACGCTCTGCTGAAGACGGCAGAGGAACAGTACTGTATCAGCTCATCTCATTCGCTAGTTACGTGGTTTTCAGGGTCATAGCGGGAATGAGGTAAGATGTCTCAATCACACCAGCGACAGCAGACGCAGCAGAAGAGTGCCACGCAACCTGCAAGACCCAGACCGCAAAGGAATCCGCCCCCTGCTCTGTTCCTGCATCCCTCACCTGCAGCCTCGCATGTCTCGCTAGTATCCACGGCCGTGGTTGGTCCGGGATCAGTCAGCACGGGGGTGTCGTCCTCCTCTCAGGGTCAAGGCCAGGGACAAGGTCAGGGTCAAGGTCAGCTACACACACGAACCTCATCCGTCCTGCTCGCGTCGTCCGACCCTCTAGCCGCAGCGCTCTCGAAACCAATGGACCGCGGAACAGCAGCAGCAGCAGCAGCAACAAAGGGAGGAGCAGGAGGAGCAGGAGCTGCATCAAGGACGGCGACAACGACAACCACAGCTACGACGACGGGATTATCAGCAGTCACCGCCCCGGCCCCGCGCAGGGGCACCCTACCACCGCTGCAGACGGGGGTTCCGGCCTTGTATCCGCGCCGCGAGTCGACGCGCGCGACGGATAGAACCGATGCGCTGTGGGCCGAGATGCAGGCCACGCTCGAGGAGGTCGAGCTCTCGGCCAGCGGCGGCACGCGCGTCTTCGGGCCGGATCACGACCGCAAGCTCGCCGAGCTGCGCGCCGCCCAGATCGAGCTCGCACAGGCCTGGGCGCGGTCCGAGGCCGACGAGGCCATCGAGACTGCGTCTTCTGCCGCCGCCGCCGCTGCTGCCGCCGCCAACACCTCGGCGTCTACCGGAGTTGCTGGCGGCAGTGTCGGCGGGGAGCTTAGGACAGACGGCACCGGGGCCACGGCTGACGGCGGCGGCGGCTTGAGGAGTGCTGGTACCGGCGCGGCGAGCATACGGCCTGGGAGCGCGGGTACTGGTGGTGCGGAGAGACTCGGGCGGAAGCTGGTCGAGGAGACGGAGAGCGATATCAGGCGTGCGAGGGAGAGGAGGAAGGCGAATGATCGGTATTTCCAGCGCGTCAACCAGGGCGTGCTGGACGTCGTCGCCAAGCTGGAGGGTGTTGCTACCGCGATGAGGGCCGTGGAGCAGGAGTCCAAGGACGTCTGGGGCGACGAGAGCGTGCCGTCTAGCGCGAGACCTTCAGCAGATCCAGTTCAATAAGTTTTGTTCCGGTCTCGCTCTGCTCTGCAGCGGCACATCGATACCAACCACGGCCAATACCATCGACTCGCGAGAGATGTCTAGGTCGAGACGATTAGCATTACGGCCGTTTAGCAGAGTCTAACGCTCTCTCGCTCTCTCTCGGACTGGAGCATACGGCTCATTACAAAGCTTCGAGATCCGGAAGCTTGCGTCCATCACCAGGTGGAGGGATCAGATCTGGGCTCGGGCTCACTCTGCTGTCGATACCACAAATACAGATTCGTCGGGGCACGTGGGGTCTTCGGCGCGTCGAGGTGGTCTCTGCCCCCAATCTCTGGGCCGCTACTCTTCACGCAGGAAAGCGTCATGGCGGAAATCGTTCAATGAGCCGTGCGTTTCGGAGCAGGTCATTCACCAGCACAGGCCTCGGCAGCTGCTCAGAAGACCAGAGACTCGATAGCACATACATCCACACCAGTGCCACCCTGCCGAGGCACCCACAAAATTCCTCTGAGACGACGAATAATCTCAGGCACATGACGCTGATCAGCGCAGAGTCTCTCTCTCCCAAGTGTCTCTCCCGAGTGTCTCTCCCGAGAGATGGTTACATACTGCAGATTAGAGGAGCATTGCGTTGGCCTTCTTCAACCAATCGGATTAGAAGAATCCTTTGACAAAACTCTCAAGCCGCTGTGCCTCAAACTCATACCTCGGGAACGTCTCCACCAAAACCATAGAAGCTACTGGATATGAACTGGGTAGTTTAATGTTCGCATAAGACAGCACGTCGTGGTGTCGGCTTATAAATGCAGCCTCAGATTCGGAGGGTTTTGTTCAGATTAGCAAGCGCAGACCAACATACACACAAGACATCATGTGATGATCAAAGGAATGACTCGGAGCAAGAGGAGGAGGAGGAGGAGGAGGAGCGGCGACGGCGGGCATCATTAACTATCCGTCACCCTCAAAAGAGGTCAGTATATAATTAAGGAAGTGTCTCCCGAAAGATTAGCAGCTAACTAAGACTCGGGGTCATCTTGTGTTCCGATAGACTCCCATCAACTCGTACAACATCATTCATAATGCCAAAACAAGACGTATCCATCATAGTCGTCCCCGGCTCCTTTGCCACCCCTCCCTCTACAACCCCCTCCTCAGCACCCTCCACAGCCAAGGCTACGACGCCCAGACAGTGCCCCTCCTCTCGGCCAACGACGGCTCCGTCCTGCCCGCCCCCACTGCAGCAGACGACGCAGCCCACATCCGCCAGGCCATCCTCGCCCTCGTCGACAACCCAGCCCGGCCTAGGAACGTCGTCCTCGCCCTGCACTCGTATGCCGGCATCCCAGGCTCCACAGCCGTCTGGGGCCTGAGCCGAGCCGACCGCGCCGCACAGGGCAAAGCAACCGCCGTGGTCGGGATCGTCTACATGGCCTCGTTCGTGCTTCCCCAGGGCGAGAGCCTGCGGGGGTTCATGTCCTCCGTGGGTGTCCTAACCAAGCCAAGCCCTGTGCGGGACGGTGTCCCTGGCGGGTACATGCCGGCACTAGACGAAGCAGCGATGCCCTGGGTGTTTGCAGGCGTCGAGGACGAAGGGGAGAGGCGGAAGTGGGCGGTCATGATGGCGGCGCACAGCTCGGATAGCTATGACGGCGCTGTGGAGTATGAGGCCTGGAAGGAGATTGCGAGTGTGCAGATTATCCCCGAGAACGATGTCATCTGCCCGACGCATGTGCAGGAGAAGATGTATGAGGGGGCTCGGGATGCTGGCGGGGTCGTGAAGAGGGTATTTGCCGAGGGCTGTGGGCACATGTTGGTGCTCACTCATACGGAGTTGGTTGCTGGGGAGATTATCAAGATGGCGGAGGCGTGAAGAATCTCTTCTTAGGGGAGTACTAATTCTAGATTACAAGGTTTCGAAATAACAAGAGTCTCGAGTGAGTGAGTACAGAGTTTAGAAGGGCTATCCAATTTCTGTTCACTTACATGACTGACTATATCGGTTTTACAACTGCCAAAGCGTGGCTACTACTTGACTGTCGGCTGCACATTGAATGTAAGTTTCATATACTGCCATCTTCTGCAGATTAATATACAAGATCTACAACGGGTTTTAGAATGAACACTGGGTGCAGCTACGAATCAGAGAAGTTAAGCAATGTTAGAAGCGACTCAGAAGACCTTTCACGAAGTTCTAGTGTAACTCCTCAAGCTCGTGATAAATACTCAACATAATCAAAATAAACACCGAGTATCCAACGAGAGCAGCTCGGAAAACCAGACAACCCCATCTCGAGGAGAGGTGGCTGTATGGTCCAAGAGACAGCCAAGTAGTAAAAGGTCTCTGGATGAAGAACAACATGCAAATGTCTCATCAAGTTTCTTCCGTCATGTATCTCTCGACGACGACGTCTGTTCTCTCGATAAAAAGCGTTGCACTCGACGTCAATTATTACCAGTACCCAGCCTCGTCATGTAATTCTGTCCAGGCTGGCGACACCCTTGACATGGCGCTCTTCTCATCGATTCCGGGCTCCTCGTCAACAACGACCAAGTGCAGAGTCTGGTTGACGAACACTCTCCATATTTGTCTCAGAGAAAGTCGGGCAATTTGCTGGGAGCTGACCCAACCAACCCACCACGGGTTACACGATTTCTTCTTTTCCTTCAGCGACAGACCATGGCCAGGAGTTGGTCTATTCCGGATGAGACAGGCGGCTGGTTCCCCTTTTCTCTCTCTGGCCGTCGCAGCATGGCGCAAAGGACAACGCGCTCTCCTCGTTCTCCTCCATAGTTTCCCGTATTATTCACCCCAGAAGAATCTCGTCCATTGCGTCTGTGGTCTCGCGCACCGTCTCCAGAAACACAGCCACAATGTCGTCGAGCGTCATACCGTCAAACTCGGAGAGGTCGTCGTCCTCTTCTTCTCCCGCCTCGTCGCCATCATCGTCCGACTCTTCACCCTCAGAGACGGAGCCGGAACCAGAGCAGGAGCAGCTGGCGCCGCAGCATATCGGCTCCCTGTCCTTGTTGTGACAGTAGTAGGGTTGCTGCTTCAGCAGTTTCGGCGGTGCCTTCATTTTGTCCTGCACTGCTCGAGATTCTTCATCGTCTTCATCGTTCAATGTGCCACTTGATGACGACGATGGCAGACCTAGCACAGAGACCCATGAAGGCGAGGAGGAGGGAGACAGCATCAATTTGCCAGTGGAAGGCTGAGGACCTGGGGCAGCGCAGGAGCGCGCTCCCGAGCTGTTTGGCAGACCGAGGACCGCAAGGCCAGGGCCAGGACCACCATCACTTCTGCTCAAGTTGTCACCCCGTCGACAGCCCTTTCCCGAGGGAGAGTGACCCCGAGGGACACCAGAGGACGGGATGTAAGAACCTGGACGAGTGTGCGGCCATCTGCGTACCGAGCACTGGCTGCAGCCACCACCGCCGACACAGACCGTCAATTTGCCACCGGAGGCTGACAGCAGTGTGTCGGAGGGCGAAGAGAGGATCAGGTGACCCGTAGAGTATCGTTGCTGGAATTCACTTGCGGAGTCCTCTGGAAGATCTGTCGAGCAGGGTAGCGGCAGGACGGGGCCGCGGGAGCATGTCCAGGGAACCCTGAGGGTAGCCGGGAAGCCGTGGAGGACTGGACTGGCGGATAGTAGCAGGACCATAGCCAAGAGGTGAGCAGGGCTTGTCTCGCTGTTCTTGAGGCTGGTGTTAGCAGGTGGGAATACTACTAGATGTCAGAGGAGGGGAAGACGAGTCTGCTTTATTACCTTGATCGTGGACTGTGTGAGTTGGTGAAAAGGCTAAAGAGCAAGAGAAAAAAGTCAAGTTCTCTCAAGATTGGCGAGAGGTATACGTATATTTATATTCAAAGGGAAGAGGGCGGTTTTGGGGGGGGTTCTCAAATTCAATAACTAAACCCAGTAGACGCATAAGAGCAGATCACCGCACGGTACGACTGCCAATCATAAGTCTTGTCACTAGGCGCGTGTCTGTGACAGAACCATTCTTCCCTTTCCCTCCAAGGTCTAGAAGTCGACCCAGTGAGCGAGGCCAGGTCTCCTAGTTTTTCAACGGTCGCAGAGTTGGTTAGGTTCTTTGAGCGAACAGCAGGAAACCGTCGTCACCTAGTGTTTTGTCAGATGCCTTCAGTTGGCTCGTCAACACATGTATCAATATTTAATCAGGTCGGCGCACGCAGATAGCATCGACTAATTAACACGCCCTTGGCCTCCTCATCCAGGAGATGTCACCGTCACATGCCCGAGTTAATAATGAACAGTCATAGTGAATATCAACTAGTCATCGTGAGACCTTCCCGCAATGAAATGATGAACAAATACGAGAGACTGGCATTTGATAGAAGTAGGTGCTATTAGTTGAGTTTATGTGTGAGAGAGCCGAGACCCAGAGGACAATTATAGACCAAGTAAACAAAAAGTCACTAGGTGATAATGATGATTCACTCTCGGCGTGAATTGCAACCAACATTTTCCCTCGACGACGATATGAATTGCATTCTGGTGAGTAAAAAATGATTGCTCAACGATGGATTGTGTTGCAGAGGAGAAATGAGGGTCAAAATGGAGGCAGAGCTGGACTTCCAACCACAGGCTCATCCATCTGCAACTGAGTCTAGGCAACACGTCGACTAGACAAGCCAAGACACACCCCCTTCTCGCCTCCTCGAACAACAGCCACGATCCTCTGTTGACCAAGACCATAATTATTTCCATCATGAACCGTTGACGCGACGACCTTGGTCTAGAATTATTAGTTGCTGAGACCACCACCACTCGTGGACTGCCTAATCGCACAGACAACAAGCAACGTATACTAGGAATTCATAGAGGAGGCATGTGAATCGCGGCAATTTTCCACTGACGAGCCCTCTCTGGAAGCCATCCCTAGGGTATGATGACTCCCCATCGATTCCTTTTGTTTATTCTCGAGCCATCGACCCAGTGTAGTGGCGACAAAAAGGTGGAGGTGGCGGAACACATGCAGGCTCGTATCCTGAAGCTGAAGGGAATCCACAACAACAGAGAAATAAGTAAATACAGATAGATGCCTATATTTTCACAGGAGGAAATACGGCTGAGTAGATGGTAATTAACACGGGGGAGGCCGACAACCGAAATGATTATATGGGGGCCGAGGGAGTGTGAGAGAAAGGAAGGGGACGGTTGCAGAAGCCTGTTCGAGGCAGCTGGGCTGGGCTATTCCACAAGCTTATGGCCAGGGGCCAATGGCCAAGGACAAGTCCCTGGTCTTTGGAACGGAGCTTCAAATCTCTCTCTCTCTCTCTCCTCTTCCTTGCCAGGTCCCCGCTTCCGGAGCATCGTGACGACTGGCCGCCGATCCATGATCCCGTCACTTGCGTATACCGCCGAATGATTTCTTGAAGAGTTGTGAAAATTATTCTAATGTCGTGCATTCGCTACTACGAAATTCATAGACCATCGTTGCTATGATTGTAGAGATAAAGGAAAAGAAAAGGAAGAAGGGAAAGGGGGGCGGAAAACATCCAACGTTGCGAGTCACCGCAGTCGACTCGCCGTGCTTCCGAGGTCAACTGGTAAGTGGCCTTCTCGGACCCCCGTGGCAACACAAAAGATGCAGTGAAGGTCGAAGCCTTGCCTTGCTCAGCCTGCAGTTGGGGGCCGGGTCGCGGCAAAATGAGCCCATCATCATCAACAGTCGTAATAGCCCATCCACAGCCAGTTGGCCCTCGAGGATTGCCCTCGCCGATGGGGCTGCTCTTCTCTCTCTCTCTCTCTCTCTCTCTCTCTCGTGACGATGGTTGGTGATTGGCAGATTCTTGAACGGTTCATCAAAAGGGATTTGCCGGTGACCAATGACTTCCTCGCTCCTCCATCGTTTGATCCAGCCCTACCGTGCCTGGGTCCTGCGTACTATGTACGAAGACCCCTCTGGAGCCCCGGTACCCGCCCCCTGGTCGAGAGTAAGCTGGGCTGAGATCGGAGCCGCTGCGTCCAACCTTTCTCCAAGGCATATGCACCAAGAGGCGTTCTTCACCGGGGCATAGAATCCCTCTCATGGCTGCATGGGTCCTACACACACACACACACACACACAAACATTCACTAGAGCTGAGAGGCTGACACTCCCAGCCAAGTGTCATGATTGGTGTACGCTTGAACCCTCGTAACCGTCTCGTCGGCTGTGTAACCGATGATCCTATAAAGATGACATCGTTTGCTGTGTGGGTTTCAACATATATGTTTCCCGTGGCGCAGATATGACTTGCATTTTCCATTTTCTGTTTTTAATTTTTTTTACTATGCCCCCTGGATAGACCAAGAAAGCATAGAAAAAGAAAGTCAAAAAAAAAAAAAAAGAACATAATGTACTTTAGGGCATAGCATTTTTACCACCAAATGCCACTTCCTTCAGCCCGAGAGCAGAACGAGGGACAGAAGTACTCATTTCTCCATCCGAGAGACCGTCCCTCTCGAGCTGTGTCCAGCATGGTGAGTCGCATGCACGCTGATAATACCTCACATGAAATGTTTTTGGCTGAAAGTTCTTGTTTTTGCGCGCACAGAGAGATGAAGAGAGATACCCCATCCCCGTCGATGGTTCTCCTTCTTTTGAGGGTACACATTGGGAGACCACCGGGACGGGATACTCCCTCCCGCAGGTCGCAGTCACAGACACCTGGGACTCCAGACCCCTTGGGCACGGCCATGGCCTATATGTGAGCGACATACAGGACCCGTTCAAGCCCGAAGAGCTCCAGCAGTACCACCGCAGCCCATCAACAGCAGGCGGCGCAATAACGTCGCCGCTGGCCGTGGAGAAACCGCTGCGGAGGAAGACGATCTTTGGGCTGAAGAGGCGAGTCTTCTGGCTGCTGGTCGGGGCAGTCTCAGCGCTTGTGATCGCCAGCGCCGTCGTCGGTGCGGTGGTCGGGTCCAGCAGGATCGGAGGCGGTCACGGGAAAAAGTCGAGCTCCTCGTCGTCGTCGTCGTCGTCGTCCACCAGCGCAGCCAACAGACACATCGGGGCGGCGACCATGAACATGACGGGTTCGATCAGCACAAACGTCCAGGTTGTGTACCAGGACTTGAATTCGACCGACCTGCTGTACCGGCTCGTCTGGAACGGCCAGGCCTCCGGAGAGCAGAGGCTGTCGCCGTCGCCTGCGCCCCAGCCCAAGACGCCGATCGCCGTCACGACGACCAACACGACGGCCAACGACGGCATCGTGACGAATGTGTTCTACCTGTCCGAGGACACAAGCGATGCCACCCTGTCGGACATCTGCCAGGTGACCCTCCAGTGTTCTCTCGGCGCCGAGGACTGCACCGTCTCGGACGCGGCGGTCATCAGCTCCAACGCCACCAGGGGTGTCGCCAACACGTCTGGCCTCGCTGCCACCCTCTTGTCGGATAACACCCAGGCTCGGGTGTTTTATAAGGGGAGCTCACGCGCCGTGAGGGTCCTGAGCGGGACCAGCGGGGAGGCAGGCGGCTGGCAGGACGCGTGGGTCGGAAGCGCTTCTTACGCCCGCTCTGATATCTCCGTCAACATGGACCCAGACGGGGACATACTGCACGTGGTCTTTGTGAACTCCCAGACCGAAGAACTGGAAGACTTCCTGTACGCCGACGCGACGGGGCCGGGTAATACACTTGGTAAGAAAAACTCCCTCCGGGGGTTTTTTTCCCTCTTCTTTTTCGATGACGAGATACTGATAGCGAGCGTATAGCCACTGCCATTGTCACGTCCGATCCGCCGGGCTGGAGCGCAGACAACATGCTCTCGAGCTGCTTCTTGCCAGGGGAGGGCTCACACCACCTCTACTACGTGTCTTCAACGGAAGGTGTGTACGGGATGTGGGCAAACGGCTCCAGCACGGACTGGATACAGACACATGATAACGATTGGGGTTCGGTACAGGGCGGCATTGCGAGCGTCTGCTGGGACATGCAGATTCGGCTGCTACATGTGGCTGGCGATCCCGCGACGCTGAGCATGTCCGTCAACAACGATCGCCAATGGTCAGGTGTGGAGACTTTATGAGAACAAATGTCTCTCACAAGCATTGCCAGCCACCGACGAAGAGGCTCGAAACCACCCCTCACTGCAGAGGCACGCAGCTAGGTGAACAGCACTCGACGACCACCCTCGAGACCTGGGAGAGAGACGGCTAAGCTCAGGGCTCTGAGAAGCGAGGCAGCTGAACTCGACAACCGCTGACGTATCCAGTCCGCCCACCATCACATAGCCTACCCCCAAAGCAAGGGAAAAAGAAAGAAGAAGAGGATGTCTCCTATTGAGTGAGAGAGAGAGAGAGAGAGAGAGAGAGAGAGAGAGAGATCCTATTTTCGGACTCGGACGTGAGTACGAATTAATGTGGAGGAAGAACTTCCGAGCCAGCCCATTGAAACCTGTCGCAAGAGGTCGGTCATGTCATGCTTGCAGGAGCGGACCGCTGTGGGTTCTAGCGTGAGGTTTCGGCAGGTCGGGTCTGCAGGGGGGTCGCGTATTGAGGCATACGAAGAAATGGTTCTTGGGGGGAGGGGGTATTCTGGACTGATGCATGTGGCGTCTCTTCTGTTTTCTCTGATAGATGTCTCAAGTCTCATGCAGGATCACACATGGGGATTACAAGAATAGGGGCAACGACAGGGAAAGACGCCATAATCCTTCTTCTCCTGCTCCTCCTCCACATCTCTCCCTCTCTTAACTGAGATCGAGATGGCAGGGCATAGGGGAGCAGAAGAGGGCTGGAGGATAGGGTGAGGTGTGTCGGAGCATGGTGGTTCGACCATTTGCCTCCAAGCACGTGTTTCGGCCAAGGCGGGTTGCGTGACATTGGCAGTATTATTGGCAGACGTTTCTCGGCTCGAGCGGGGTAGCGATGCATGGGCCCTTTTGAGGGAGGGAGGAGGTTGGCCGAGTCGAAAACTCTCTCTGGAAGATCTGAAATCTGAGAAATCCTGGGCACGCCAAGCAGGGTGTGTGCGAGGCTGACCAGCCGATGAATTGATTAGCCTAAGCATGAGAGGGAGGAGAGAGGAGGAGAGAGGTGCTGCTGGTTGTAGCGAGAATTGCGGCCCTACCGCGGACCGAATTCTCGACTGGCCGGGGCTGGCCCCCAAACCAAGTTCTTCCCATAATAATTATAGCACTTCGATGCAGGTTTCTTAGGAAACAGAAGACATGTCGTCAGATGCAATCTCTCAAGGAGCCCGAATACGGAGGAGACAGGACATTTGAGCTGTGATGAGAAATGGAGGGGAAGGGAAAAAAAAAAAAAAAGAAGGCCTCGAGGCTTATGGCTCGTAAGTCCAGAGTGTGGTGAGCACTGGGCGACAGTGACAGGTGACCCTGAAAAGGCGCAGGCGGGCATCTGTCGTCCACTCGGCCGGACTCCGTGGGGTGAGTGCGGGAGATTATTCGCTCGGGCTTCAGACGGTCCCAGTCCCAGTATCGAAACCGCTTTCGGGGTCAGCCGCGCGCCTTTTGGAATTGGCAGAGGGGCAAAAAAACTGGAAGGGATGGGAGGAGGGAGGACATTGGCCGCTGTAGGCAAGCTCGGGTTCGACGGACAACAGTTCTGAGTCGATTGGCACGATGCAGCTCATCGCCAGCCAGCCCTGCCCGACTGCCAAGGTAGTGAGGACTCGCATTGCCGTAGTTGACGATATATTCTCGGTTGACAAGATGTTTTACCGGCTTGTGAGATGCGAAAGTGCGCAGTGTGAGAGGTGAGGGGGGAAAGTCCCGGGAAAGAGCTGTAGACCCCTGATGGTCCTGGGCCCTGAGGCCTGGGCCCCTCCCCTCCTTCACTACCCCTCTATCATCTTTAGAGGGGCAACCTTTAGAGGGGCAACCTTTAGAGGGGCAACCGCCCCAACAGAAAAAAAAAAAAAAAAAGAGTCAGTCAAAGTGTCAGAAGAGACATGACACAACAAAACAACCACTAGGATTCCTCATCAGGAAAAATCACCTGTTCAAGCCCTGCTCAGATTCAGGAGAGGCAAAAATTTCTAGAATAATCAGTCAACACCAATTTAAAGATCATTATCACCATCATTATCACGGCACACTCCACAGGTTACGGTGGTGTTCCAGCAGACACAGCTTTTGCCCTGCCGACCTCGCGCCTCAGCCAGTGATCTGCATCGGAGCTCTCCAGTGTCATTGCAAGTACTTGTAGTACTACCATAGCATGCATAGTATCTGTACAGTGCATTGCAACCTGGCACATGTGTGTTGAGTTGTCATGTCATGGGCCTGGAACCTTGAGGGTGTCTCTGCCCCCACCTGGGATTGGCCAGGGCCTGTTCAGTAGGCCTGAGCTCTCTGCTCTGGGGCAGCCATGCCAAGGCCAGCCAATGGCCGGCCGCCCTGTCACTGTCCACTGCCTACTGTGTACTAAGTACTAGTAGTACCCGCCCCTCTCACCTCGATGCTGCCCCTCCCCTCCCCTCCCCCATCACCCATTGACGTTGTTGAGGCTTTAAATCTCTGCTGTCCCTCCTCCCTCCAACAGCCAAGAACCTCCCACCTCTTCTCTCTCTCTCCTTCTCTCTGTTCCCTCTTCTTCACCCAACAACAACCCATCCGCCATCAGACCTACAGTCCTGGAAAAGCTCACATAGCTTTCACACCAGCAAAAACAACACCTTCTTCACACACCACTACTCACTACCTTTAGACAAAATGGTCGTCAAGGTCGGCATCAACGGATTTGGCCGTATTGGCCGTATCGTCTTCCGCAACGCTCACGAGCACCCCGAGGTCGAGATCGTTGCCGTCAACGACCCCTTCATTGAGCCCCACTACGCTGTAAGTCCGAAGCCCTCTCTTGAAGGGAGAGCTTGATAGAGCTTGATAGATGCCTCTCTCCCTTTTCCTGACCTCATCCCCCCGCTATCTGGGCGCTGCCCGATCGTCCCGAGCTTGGAGCTGACTCGGAGCTTTCTCTTCTTTCGCGCCAAAACAGGCCTACATGCTCAAGTATGACTCTCAACACGGCAACTTCAAGGGGCGACATCGAGGTCGACGGCAGCGACCTGGTCGTCGGTGGCAAGAAGGTCCGCTTCTACACCGAGCGTGACCCCGCTGCCATCCCCTGGAGCGAGACCGGCGCCCAGTACATTGTCGAGTCCACCGGTGTCTTCACCACCACCGAGAAGGCCAAGGCCCACCTGAAGGGCGGTGCCAAGAAGGTCATCATCTCTGCCCCCTCGGCGGATGCCCCCATGTACGTGATGGGCGTCAACGAGAAGACCTACGACGGCTCCGCCGATGTCATCTCCAACGCCTCGTGCACCACCAACTGCCTGGCCCCCTCGCCAAGGTCATCAACGACGAGTTCAAGATCATCGAGGGCCTCATGACCACCGTTCACTCCTACACCGCCACCCAGAAGACCGTCGACGGCCCCTCCGCCAAGGACTGGCGTGGTGGACGCACCGCCGCCCAGAACATCATCCCCTCCTCCACCGGCGCCGCCAAGGCCGTCGGCAAGGTCATCCCCGAGCTCAACGGCAAGCTCACCGGCATGTCCATGCGTGTGCCCACCTCCAACGTCTCCGTTGTCGACCTGACCTGCCGCATCGAGAAGGGTGCCAGCTATGACCAGATCAAGGCCGCCATCAAGAAGGCTGCCGACGGTCCCCCTCAAGGGTGAGTCAAAAGATGAAAAAAACAAGACAACATTCCAGACGCGCTGGGCCAAACTTTGCTTTGCTGATTGCTGACAATTACTTGTACTACAACAACAGGCGTCCTGGGCTACACCGAGGACGACGTCGTCTCTACCGACATGAACGGCAACCCCCACTCCTCCATCTTCGACGCCAAGGCCGGTATCTCCCTGAACGACAACTTCGTCAAGCTGGTCTCGTGGTACGACAACGAGTGGGGCTACTCCCGCCGTGTCCTCGACCTCATCTCCCACGTCGCCAAGGTCGACGGCAACGCCTAGACTGTGACCAACACCTTGAAGCACGGCGTCACCGGCACCATCACCGCCGTTGTCTCGGAGACTCTGAAGCCTGCCTTTCAATAGTTTTTCACAAAACCACACCGAGAGATTAGAGAAAGGCAACAAGGAAAGAACCAGAGGAAGGGGAAGAACGAAAGGGAAAAAAAGGCAGCGAAGAAAAAGTCGGTAACGTCACAACGACTATTGCGGCCATGGCAACCAGGGCTTGGTTCGGCGCGCCGTGGGGTGGTGTGGCCTAGTGCAGTGGTAGTTAGCTACGTACGCGACTCCTAATAAATACAAAAAAAAAAAGTTAGATCAAAAGAGCGGTCCTCATTGTAGACGGCAGCGAATTATCAAGACATTTGTGCATTTGACGGTGAACCTCTTCAGAATGCCGATGCCACAAAAATGGCTTTGCGATTGGATCACCTCTGCAGTCGGGGGTGGCCTGATGATGGTCATCGATACAACATCTACTCTCATGCACCTGTAAAGCAGCCATGGAATGCAGTTGATCAGCCTATTGAGGAAAAAAAGAAAAAAGAGGCATTGGGAATTGGTATCAGGTATCAGAGAGACCATGTATGGAATAAACACTCCTGCCACCCCGTTCCTTTGCCTTGTCCCGAATCAATCATTCATCCCTTTCTTTCTCCAGGGAAAGTAACCAAGCCCACCTCAGTCCAACGTACCAATCAATGCCTCCATCCATTCAGCTAGCCAGCTAACCGGCCCTGCATAATCTCCCTTATCCTGAAGGCCCTTCCGTCAAACAAGTTTGTAAAGTCTTCTTCTTTTTCTTCTTAACGTGGTAGAACTCACTTGACACCGCAAAATATGTGTCCTTTCCCACAAGTCGTAGACGGTAGGGCCGGTGAGCTTCAGGCTTCCTTCTTGGTGATCAAGTCTATGGTACAGCGTACCCAGCATTACTCCATCTACCACACACAGCCTCCACAGCTTCCACAACCCGTGAAATCATTCCTTCCCATCTCCAACCCTGTTGATGACTTGTCCGGCATAAGGACGACAGTCACTAGAAAGCGGCACCACCAGCGCCCTCGCCAGCAATAGTCTTGATGCTCTGGTCAGACAGGTCGCTCTTGAGCTTGAACGACTCGCTCTCCCGCTCGAGCCTGTCCCACATGCGGAGTGCGGAGCGGAGCTTCTCGTCCTTGGACTTGAGCTCGCCGCGGATCCGCTCCTCCTCCTCCTTGAGGCGCCTGTGGTGTGACTCCAACTCCCTGGTGACGCCCGTCATGAGCGGGGCCGAGGCGGGGTCGAGCTTTCCGCCTGGGACGATGGGGGCATGCCTGCGATGAGGTTCTGTGCGAGGGTCATGCGCTGTCCGCCCTGTGCAGCGGGGCCGGTGGGTGGGTTGAAGGGCTTGGACGCGACAGACGGAGACGAGGCGGCCGAGATGGAGGCGCGCGGGCCGGTTGGTACGGCGTTGGCCGAGTGAGGCGCTGCTGGGGAGGCTGGAGGCGGTGCGAAGCGGGAAGGAGGGCCAGACCAGGCGCCACGGCCGCCGCCTCGTGCTGCAAAGCCGCCGCCACGAGCAGGGGGAACATAGCCGCGGGGTCCAGAGGGAGGGACCGTAGGGCTGGTAATGTCTGCACGGGTGTGTTGGATCGCAGGAGTGGTAGGGTATCTCGTGGGCACAGGCGAAGGCGCAGCAGCAGCATTGGGAGTGGTGAGGTTTCTGGTCGCGCTGGGGCCTGTAGGCGGTGCTCCTCTCAAAGCCGCAGGACCGCGTGGCGGCGACCTGGCGCGTGGAGGAGGCGATCTGGCGCGTGGAGGAGATCTGGCGCGTGGAGGAGATCTGGCGCGTGGAGGAGACTTGAGCGGTGTCTGGATCCTGGGCGTTGCAGTGCGGACTGGAATGGAGTTTACGTCACTCAGGCCAGCGGGCGAGTGAGGTAGGGGTGAGTGCTGGCGGGAGCGGTTGTCATATCCACGCGACAAGGGTCGAGGGGGCGACGAGACGCGTGAGCGCGAGTTCGAGCGCGACGTGATGGCAGATGGCACGGCTGACTCTCGTTCTCTCGTGGGCGAGGGCCGTCTGTAAGCGGAGCCTGGGCCGTAGCGTTCGTCGCGGCGGTCAGGAGAGCGCGAACGAGGACGGTAGGCTACGCTGCCGCCGCCGCTGCCGCCGCCGCCGCCGCGAGCAATTGGTGGTGGTGGAGATCGGCGGATAGGTGAGCGAGCCCGATCGCGACGGTCGCGATCCAGTGGTGATCGAGATCTGTGCCTGGGAGGCGGACGTGAGCTTGGAGGCCAATACAAATGATCCCAACGTCCCATTGTTTGTTTGGTTTGTTTGGTTTGATATTTGGGTTGTGAATGGGAAAAAAAGAAGGGAGGGGGAAGAAAAGAAGAAAAGGAAGAAAAAAAAAAAAAACAAGTGAGAATTGGATCTTACCGGTCACGGTTGTCAAAGTCTCGGCGGGGTGAGCGGGCCCTGTCAAACCTATCATCCCGTCTCGGAGGCGGCGAATAGCGGTTGGGTGACCGGCGGGGTGGGCTTCTTCGAGGCGAGACGCGCCTAACAGGGCTTCGAGCCCGACTTCGACTATCGTCCCTGCGCCGCCAGCTCTCACCGCCACTGTCGCGCGCACGGTCTGGTCCCCTGTATCTATCAGGGCTTCGTGAGCGGCGCCTGGGCGACCTCTTTGGAACGTAGCTATCGCTCGCAGCAGGCGGCGTGCGTGCCCGAACATCTCTGTCTCTGGCCATGTCTCGCTCCCTCTCTCGGTCACGATCTCTTGGGGGCTCCTAGGCCTGCGTGGAGGGGGTGCGCTCTCGGTCTCTGTTGAACGGCCGGTAAGACTCTCCGGCTCCGTAGCGAAGGACCTCTCCGTCCTCGTATCTGATGATGTCTGGGTTAGTACGGTCCCTTCGAGATTGCTTCCTGCGAGAGTACGGCGAAAAACGAAAAGAACGCGCGCGACGGCCCCAAGTTCTCGTCTTGCGAGAGGCTTCGTAGGCCCCGTTAATGCTGGGAGATGCCCTGGGAGCCCAACCGCCGTCGCCGCGACCATAGCCCGAGACCATCTCGGCGTTGATCGGGTGGGCGGGAGACCCGAAACCCCCTGCCACATGCCAATGCATGTGAGATCTGCTTCATGAGAAGCAACAGCGGGGGCTCCCAGGGCAGGCGTGACGCCAGTCATGCCGGCGTCATCCTGGCCGGCTGCGGCGCCGTGCGCCGCAACACTGCCGTTGTCGCTGCCGTCGACCCAGATCTCGAAATTGTTGTTCGAGGCGATCGTGTTTGCACCGAGGTCCTGGAGAGCCGTGAAGCCACCATAGGACCCACCGTCCTCGCAGCGCCCGTGTTTGGGAGATTTCATTGACGGGAGCGAGGTCATAGTGGGCTCTTCGCCCAGTCCGCTGTCCTCTGGAGTAGAGCTTCGCGGGTTGTATGGTGCGTAGCGCGTAGACGGAGAGGTATAGATGCCGCTTGTGGTTGGAGACGCCCAGTGATACCGGGTCTGCGCTTGGTCACGATGAGAGGCGACCTCTGGCTCGCGGGGCAAGGGCTGCAGAGGCTGTCGGCGCGTGGGGCCTGTGGCTGTCGAAGGGGGGACGTTCTCGCGGTTCATGTCCTCGAAACCCGCGTCCTCGAAGTCCATGTTCTCGGCAGGTTCGTCCTTCATGGGGGAAAGGCGCCGCCTCAGACTCCTGGTCTACCAACTCCGGCCCCTTGTCGGACGCATTGGTAGACACTGATTGTCCCAGGGACAGAGTCAGTTCTGGAGTAGGCTCGAACTCCCCGAAGGGGGATCCTCGCCGTACCAGGCCAGCCAAGCCGACTCGTTGGCGACTGGGAGCTGGTCAAAGCCCTCACACAGGAGGGAGCCCTGCATCGAGCTGTTGGAGAAGGCTGGGTGTCCTGGGAACGAACGGGAGTCTGGCTCGACAAGGTGCTGAGGAGGACTGGCGTAGGTGAAACAGGCTGAACGGCCGATGGCATCCTCGTAGTCGTACTCGTCGTCACATGGTGCAACAGCAGATGGAGAGGGAGAGGGAGAGGGAATGGGAGAAGCGTCCTGAACAGGGTTGAGGAGGCGATCGATAGACATGCGGCTCGAGATATCCTCAGGCGCAGGGACTGGTCTTGGGGTGGCATCCATCTTGACGAGGTTGACGAGGGTGAAGACTTGTACGAGGGCGAAGGCTTTGACGAGAGGGAAGAGGCTGACGAGGTTGATGAGGGTGAAGACGATGATGATCAAGAGTGAGGAGACAACAAGAGTGAGGGAGGGGGTAAATCGGCTCGGTGAGTCTTTGAGGTCGAAGTGAGGCAGAAATATTGCCCGATCTTGTCGAAGACGTGGTGTTGTTGTGCAAGCCAAGCGAGACTATTGCGAGCAGAAGTCGAGAAAACGGTTGGTGTTGTCAAAAGTTGACAATAAATGAGAGAAAAGGGTTGGTGTCGTCAAAAGTTGACGATAAAGGAGTGCGTATGCCGATTTCTTCGTATGCCGATTTCTTCTCCAAGGTCTCGAAAGGCGCAGGGTGAAGTTTTCCCAGAGCCAGCTCCCAGGTTGAAATATAATTTTCGAAGGCCGCAACTTGAGGCCCCTCGACGGTGGATTTCGAATTGATTCCAGGCACAATGGAGGGTGAACGGAGCAGCCTCATTGTTTCGATCGTCCCATCTCGCGCAGAACAGAAAAGAAAAAAAATCACCCCAAAAAACCACAGCAAAATAGCAGGTAAAAGCATTGGATAGAAATGGATAGAAACAGGCATCAAAGACTCAATATTTCTTTCTTTCACTGACCTTCTAGTACGATCTGCCCGCTCCATCTTGAGATGGCCTCAGCGGAGGTGAGAACCAGCAGAACAGTAGAGCAAAAAAAGACGTCTGAGCGAAGCAGAAGCAACAGCAGCCTTTCCGTCTTTCAACCTGACGGTTCGTAACGATGGTTCGCTATTGTCATGAGACTATGCCAAAAATTAGTAGCCTTGGGGGGAGGAGCATCCGTCTGTTTGAATGAAGAGACAATGGGTTCTGCAAAAGAATAGCGATGAGGAAACGCCGCGGCCTGACGAGATTGTTATGGTGGAGTTGAGTGAGAGGTGAGGTTGAACTGAGGCCTTGCGCACTGGCCAACGTTGAATTTGGGGGAAAATTGGCTGACTAAGTCTTATCGATAACGACCTGGCACCAGAAAACTGCACCCCCTGCGATCCATTTTGGCACTCGGTGCCTGGCAGGGACGACTCCGTTGCCATTTGCGCCTGGCCAAGAAAATACTGCAGCATTGCTTCAACATACTCTAAAATGGACACCACGATGGATTTGATCCTCCCTTGCTTAAAGATAGAGTCCGTGTCCATATCTAGAGTAAGCTACTCGTCTGCCACGTCTAATGATCAAAAATGCAGTCCTGAGTCCTGAATCTTGGAAGAAGGCCCTTTTCTAAGTGGTGCCCAACTCTTGACGCCAGGTCTCACACGATGACAAACGGAGAGAGAAAACCATTCCTCAAGCCTCTCTCTCTCTCTCTCTCTCCCTCCCTCCCTAAGAAAAACCATCTAGGACACCATCTATCCTCTAAATGACCATGGGATCCTCCTCGGTTGTGTCGCCCGCCCCCGTCGCCCGCCGCTCCCAGATGAACTCCTGCACCTCCTGAGCGTGGTCCTTCAACATGGCGTTTAGCTCCGCCTTGGGGCTGCGGATGACGGTGCCGAAGCGTTTCTTGCGGGTCTTGGCCGAGAGAACCTCATCTTTCCAGCACAGGTGGTTGTTAGCCACATACACTCGCGAGTTGTTCTTGTACCACGTGGAGAGGTGCTCGTCGACGTCGGATTTGACCGGGCGCAGGTGGCCGGTGACGAAGTTGACGACGCCTGAGATCTTGGACTTGCAGTCTGTATTTTTTTGAGCCCAACCTGTCAGCCGATGATCGAGAGAAGGAGAAGTGAAAAATTGGGGGAGAAGGGGGGGGGGGAAGGGGGCGTAAAAAGAGACTCACTCCTGTTTAGAAGAAGCATCTTGACGCCGATGTACGAAAAGCCAGAGCCCATGATGAAGATATCGCCGTCGTAGAGCTGCAGGTAGTTGTCCCACAGGTAGCACATGAGCTCTCTGATCTCTGCCTGGATCCTAGGCTCATCCGAGTTGTGGATATAGAACCGCGAGACCTACGGGAGAAGGAAAAAAAAATAAAGTACGTCAGCAGCCAGGTCAGGTTTGTAAAGATGTGGGTGAACCAAGAAGAAGCCTTACATGGGGAATGCGAGGGACGTTGATGTCCATGACGCCAAAGTCCTTTGACACTGCCCACTCCACGTACTTGGGAACTTGATCCACCTGTTGTTCTCGTATATCAGCTTGTGATGTTTCGTTCTTTCTCTCTCTCCCTCTCTCTTCTTTTTGGGGGCAAAGGGGGTTTGGGGGGGTGTCAGCTGGGCAGGCATGAAGGAGTATGGCTTACCACCCACGCATTAGCGGTAGGGGTCGTATTGGTCAGGGTGTCTGGCTGTCCCAGGAGCTCAGGTCTGGCTGATTATCAGTATGCGTGGATTAGGAACCAATGTTGGGATATGCCATCGTCACTCACGGATCATGAATTATCACCAGGATGTTCTTGGCGGACTCTATCTCCCGCGAGACCAGGACCTGGTTCTCATAGTTGCGGAAGAGCGCCTCCCGCTGGATGTACAGCGGGTACATGTCGAACCTCTCGGCATACTCCGTCAGCTGAGACGCCCGCAGCACATCTATCAGCCGCGTGCCTTCTAGCTCCTCGACCTTGGGCATCTGGATGACGCCCACCCGCATACACTCCCAGTACGGCGCCTGGTACGCCTTGACCAGCTCCAGCATCTTGTGCGCCTCGTCGTTGATCTCAGGCAGGTGCATGGCCGGCGGGGGCTCACCCATCAGCGTCCGGGCGACGGCCAGTGCCGAGTTGGAGATGGCGGACAGGTTGTAGCCGCCCTCGAGACACACGGCGACCTTGCCGTTGGCGAGGGACATGAGCATGTGGGTCATGTGCGCGTAGCACTCCGGGGACACGAAGCAGCCGCCCAGCTCGTCGCCCTTGGCCGCGTCGAAGCCTGCCGAGATGATGACGAGGTCTGGACAGAACTCTTGGGCGATGGGCATGACGATGCGCTGGAAGGCGGCCATGTACTCGCCGTCGCCCATACCCTGGTCGTGCCAGCCGATGTTGACATTCCTGCCCTCGCCGCCGCCCTCGCCGATCTTGTCCACGCCGCCGTCGGGGATACTGGGGTCGTCAGGCTGGGCAGGGTAGAAGAGGCCGTCCTGGTAGACGTGGATCGAGATGTAGAGCACGTTTGCGTCGTCGTAGAAGATGTTCTGGATGCCGTTGCCGTGGTGCACGTCCCAGTCCAGGATCAGGATCCTGCGGCACTCGTCAGGGTACTCGGACTGGCAGACCTTGGCGGCGACAGGCACGTTGTTGAACATGCAGAAGCCCATGGGGCAGTCCTTCTCGGCATGGTGGCCCGGAGGACGGATGACGGCAAATGCGTTCTTGACGTCGCCCCTGACGACAGCCTTGCACGTCTCGATCGCCCCGCCGGCGGAGATCAGCGCGGCCTCGAAGGTCATGCTGCCCACGTAGATAGACTCCCGGCCTGCGTCCATCATCTTAGTAATGGACCGCAGCTCTGCGGTCGACTTCTGCGACAGGCTGCGCACCCACTCGTAGTGCCGTTCCGTGTGCGCCGCACAGATCTCCACCTTGACCGCCTGTCTACACGGGATCTTCCACATGTACAGCGTGGGATTCCTCCGCCTGACCTCGATGGCCTCGGCCTCGCTGCCCTGGAAGACCAGGCCTGCCTGCTTGAACTTGTGGTAGATGCGCTCTATGCGGCCGGGATCCTCAGGGTGGTGTGGTTTTCCGCCGAAATCAGCATTCGCGTGGAGCTTCATGCGGTCGTCGTAGCAGATGCCCGTGGGCAGCTGCGCGCGCCTCACGACCAGCTGCAGCTTCTGGTCCATGGAGTGCTGCGGTGTGTCCAGGTCTTCTGCATCGTCGGTCTCGTCCGAGGGCGAACTGTCGTCAAAGATTGGCACATCGCCCAGCTGTTCAAAGCCACACGCTGGGTCGCTGCCTCCTCCTCCGTCCTGGACATCGTCGCCTTCCATGGCGATGTCGTTGTCGGTGTCTTCAACGGCCGCCATGACCCTGATTCTTTTTGTCGTGAGCAGTAAGCTCACAAGGTACAGTCAGGTCTGGTCTCTGTCTGCTTGAGATAGAGGTCAGCAGATGAGCTCGGAGGGGAGGAAACTACAATCTGCTCCTGACTGCAAGATGGGGAGCAGGAGGGAAGAGCATGATGACGCTGTCTTTCGAAGCAGAAGTGATTTTCAGTGCTGGCCCCGCTTAGACCAAGGTGATCAGGAAGCACAAAGGAAGTGGTTCCTCAGGGATGCAGCAGGCCTTCCCTGTGCACAACAACATGACTCTCGCTTCAAGTGAAATTGCTTCATGGTCTCTCTCACAGCCAGTGCACCAGCTGTGCTTTCAAAAGGAAAAACAATCTGCTGGGGCCTCTGATCTGAGAATAAGAAGAAGAGGAAGAAAGAAAATATTCTCACAGCACTTGTGGAAGGAGCTTGGCTAGGCGCAGCAGGCACTGGTGCCTGTGTGTTGTGTATGGCGATCGGGCTGCCCTGCTGCAGTGGAGGAAGCTCACACAAAGGAAGATTGGATGTTTCGACAGGCTGCAGCTTTGCAGGAGGCTGTAGTGGATGGGGAGGCAGAATAGGACTTTCTGATGGAGATTGAGAACAAGGATATCTGGTCTGACAAGGCTTGAGAAAGAATGCAGCTTATCCGGCCTCTGGGCAGGTAGGGACGGTGGTGGTGGTGCTTGCCAGTAAGTGATGATCCCTGTTGATGGTGTTGAAGTTCAAGATTGCCGCGCTTTTGGTCGCTGTGGTACTACGGTCCTCCCCCGGTCAGCTGCTCTGGTGCGCTAAGTGGCCCGTTAGCAGCCCTGGCAGCCTCCAGAGGTGACCTTTCTTAGTGACCAGTGCCACGCATGCATATCAGTCCTCTTTTTCTTTTCTTTCTTTCTTTTTCGGGTTCTTAAAATAGGAAAGAAGAAGAAAAATTGATGAGAAACTATACACATATGATCTAAATGTATCGGAAGATCAGAAGAGCTAGAGAGCAAGATAGAGAGAGAGAGGGGTGTGTCCACTGCCCCCAGCTGCTCGTCTTCTTCTTAAGCACGTATACGTCACAAACAAGTCCTGTAGCAGATGACTGTACTGGCATGAGCACTTGATGGAAGGGTTCAAGGCTGCAACATAGATTTTTATAATAATATCTGATACTGCAATACCCAACTCAGAAAGGAAACCGCTGAGGCTGCACCACGCCCTCTCGCATCAGAGGGGCGGGCGAGGGAGGCTGAGCACGCCTATCCTCCAGGACCCAGGCTGCTACGTTCTGCGGACTGTTCACCCCATCTGCAATCCTTCTAGCCTGCTCATCGTCCGGTACATTGTAGTCCAGGATCCCCCAGATGTGAGAAACACACCATATTTCCCGTCATGCACCAAGCAGTCGGGCGCCGGGCGGGCGGCGGAGCACCGCTCCTCAATGACAGCCTCCAGCGCGTAGCCCAGGCTCTGCCGGTCCAGCAGGATGTTTGGGTATGCCAGCTGCACACCGCGGATGATCGTGTCCCGGGAGAATACGAAGCGCCTGCTTGAGAGGTGCAGGATGTCGTCGGGCGAGATTTTCAGAAAGGTGTCCACGAACGCTAGGTTGGAGTGTGCCTCGTCGGGACCCGAGACATAGGATCCAAAGCTGAGGTTCTCCACGGAGGTCTCAGCCATGGTCCAGTACTGAAGAATGATGAGCGGGGTTGTCAGCTTGTTCTAATTTTTTTTTCTCCCTCTTTCTCTTCGGTCGAGTTGTCATCGTGTAGGTCAAGAGACTTACATTCTCATTCAACACCTGCTCGATGGAGGGACAGATATACAGATGCACCATCGTTTCGGCCGTTATCCACAAGTCCCGGAGCTCGCATAGTTCCATGTTCGACAGCGTGCGGAACTTTCTGCACCGAATATCACGGGAGCCCTCGACCGGCAGAAACTTGCTGGGGCGCGGACAGTCCCAGTGGAAGTAGTTCGCGTACGACATCCAGTGGTAGAGGGCGCGCCGGAGCCTTTCCGCCTCGTGAGGTCGCAGCGCCCTACACTCCGACAGGTCTTCGTGGAAGCGGTGGTACGGGAAGCATTGCTCCCATTTCTTGACGACGTAGTAGGTCTGGACTAGCTTGCGGATGTGCGTGTCGTCGAGCGTGACGGGCGGCAGCGAGTCGTGTGCCTGTCTGCCAGAGTCAGATGCCTCGTCCTCGCCGTCTGAGATGAGCTTGTCCTTGAAGTAGACCCTGCGGCGGAGGCAAGGGCCATAGCGGACGTCCAGATCCTCCTGCGGCTTGGAGACGATGTGCTGCAGCAGGGTATCGAACGGGCTCATCTCCGCCCTCATGATGTCCAGGATCACGGCATGCCGATGCTCGACGAAGACCTGTCTGAGAATATGATTCATCCCAGAGAGGCGCAAAGCAGCTTGGACATCCAGGAATCCATAGATCTTCAATATCAACTCGACAGGCAACCTCACGATGGCGCCATCTGCGCGGGCCTTGGCGACCGTCAACCTTGCCAAGATCCGGTAGTGCGATGCCATCATGTCTGCATAGTGTGGTGCAAGCAGGCAGCCGGTGATCGTCTGGCAAGCCATAAGCTTGTGCGAATCTTATTGCAGCGCGGTAGCAAACTCACAGGACTGGTAGGAGGCATCATTCTTGTAATAACGACCCGATACTCAACTCAAAAGCACAATGAATCAAAATCCTCCCGATCGAATGCCAAAAGAAAGGGAGAGAAAAAGGCAACCTCAATCGTGAAAAGACTTTTTGAAAGATCTCCCGCGGTCGAGGTAACGAGCACCTTGGTCTCACAAGCTGTTGACCCCGGCGTTGGGGCTATCTGGAAGGGAGGCGAGTAACGCCAACATCTTCAGATCCGAAGGTGCTGTCAGGAGGGGGAGGGAGAGAGGGGAGAAAAGGCGTGTCAAGCTTGATTCTGAGGCGTAAACAGTTTAGACAGAGGAATGGTTCTGCGTTTGATACGGGCGATCTCGAATTAATGAAGGCGCCTGGACACGAGGAGATTAAATGAGAGAAGACGGCGGTGGTTGGGGGTAGCACGGCAAGGGAGGGGTTTGAAATTGGGGGTGGTTGTCAGCAGCAACCCATCTGCCACTGTAGCTGCGCATTCTGCGTCGTGAATAGAGTAGGATTCCCGTAGTAGCGCCATGCACCGGGCATGCATGGCGTCAATAGCCAGCGCCTCGACTCTGCTTATGTCTCAGAAAAATGCTTTTGATTAGACGGGAGCACTCGCTCTTTTTTCAGCCGATGCTGGCATGACAGCGATCACACATGCGAAATGATGACTATTTTGCATATCTATTAGCTCGGAGGTTTCGTGCTAAACACTGGGTATAGAGAAGCCCCCGCAAGGATCGATTCTTGTTCCTTTTTTCCGCACCCATAACGCCGCACCCATAAGGCAGAACAACTCTTTAAGAGAACACAGCCCTTGTCGCCAAAGCGTCGCCCTTCTTCGTGGTCTCCCCATTTGTCCTCAAGCCGAGCCTGTCCTTTCTCGTGAGCGAGTCGCCCTTCTGCTCGGCCCTCACGTTGTGCCTGCCAGCCTTCCTTCTCCTGAGGTCGGCGCGGACCTGGTTTGGTGAGACGAACTGCTTGTTCTCGTAGATGATCGGGCCGCCAAACGAGCCCTCCTGTATGATGATAGGCGTGCAGACAAATCTGGGCCCGATCTCCACCAGGCTGATATCCGTCTGCTTGCCTTCCCTCCCGGACTTCTCCTTCTTCTTGCTCTTGCCGGTGTCCATCTCCTCGTCGCCATCCGCGTCGGTCTTGGCGACCGTCTTCTCGACCTCGTTGATCTGGTAGTTGCGCACCCAAATCTTGCCGTCGGCGACAGTGAAGCCCATGACATGGTCGACAAAGGGCTTGGACTTGCGGGCCCCTGAGGCACGCCGAAGATGTGGAAGAACAGCTCCTTGATCACCATCAGGTGCGGGTCCTTGTCGAACGCGGCGTCGAAGGAGAGAACGGGGCGGGAGCCCTTGAGGCAGTTTCCTGTGAAGTGTAGCTCCTCCATAGTATGCACTGTTTAGTCATACCACCAATTCGTCAGCCTCACTTGTGGTTTCCTGCGCTGGTCTTGTGTGTGTGTGGGTGTGTGGAGGACGCCTCTTACAGTTCTGCACGTGCATCTTGACCGTTGGTCCGTTCGGCACCTTGCTCGCCCACATGTACAGATCCTGGCCCTTGCGCGCCTCGAAGAAGAGCACGTTGTTGCAGTTGTACAGCTCCGCCAGCTCGTTGAGCTGGTACAGCTTCGACTTGGAGTCGAACTTGGCGTCTTTGCGCCCGTGCGGCATCATGGCGGCGAGGTCATTGAGGAGGTGTCGGTGTCTTCAGAGCCACAACAAAGGAGGAAGAAGTAGTCAGTAAGGCGGTTGGTGTAGAGTAGACTCAAGTCTGAGCCGGAGGGCTCGGGAGGAAAGGGAGGCGAAAAGAGTTGGACATACCGGTATGTGACGCCTCTTGACGAGAGGACGAGAACCCTCTGCTTGTTCTTCCTGGGGCCATTCTTGGTCGACTCCTCGTCCCTAGGACCATTTAACTTGTTGAGCGACTTGTAGACGGTCGCCATTTCTCTGTAGACGAATCAAGGAAGCCAAGGACAAGGTCGTGTACAATTTCTTCTCCAAGCGCAGTTGGTTGTCGCTGTACAGTCGCATCACCACAAGGCAGACCTAAATCGGCTGCTTCAAAAAATCAACCCCGGCCTCACACGATAAGATAAGCCTAGCCTTAGCGCGGGGATTATGACCAGGGGGTCGACTGTGACCCATCGAGCGGTAAGTGGGCTTTTTGCAGACACGTCTTCTAACCAGCGCTGTCCACTGTCTTTGAGGTGGGCCAGAACTTGATGTCTGCCCCCAGCGTGCCAGGGGCAAAGAAAAATGGAGACGCCGTTGTCTGACGCCCAGAGACCCGTTCCCCTTTCCCACCAAAATTGGGCAGAATGCTGTGTGAGACTCGGGGAGTCCGTTTACAATGAATGGGTCGTATCGCAGACCCAATCCCCTGGAGGCCCTGATAGCGACCGTTTATGTAGTACTGAGGCCAGGGGGAAAGGGGGTAGCTGGTTTTGGGGGGTTTTTTTTTTTTTTTTTGGAGGGGCGGTCAGAGCTCCCATGAACCCCATGTCAGCCGCGAAGGTGTTACGTTGCCCCTTCTGTTTTTGGCTTTACTGCTGATGAAAGGAAGAGGAGGGGCAGTAATCGTAATCGCAACTGAGCCTCGGCGTCATTGTTGGTGGACAGGGTCAGCCGAGTCCAGAGCAGGCAACAAAGAAGACTCGTCCCAAGGACAGAGAGCACGTGGGCATGACCGGATTGTTCTTGTTTGTTACAACGGTGTTCTTTCATTGATGGACTCGAAATGTTCTCTGCGCCCAAGAGAGTCAATATTTTAAAAACGGATAGTGATAGTGGTTGTAGTAGTAGTAGTAGTAGTAGTCTTATTACCCTCTTTCCCCCAATAACAAGAAGTACGAAAAGGAACGAGCAAAACACAAGAAGAGGCAAGTAGCATGACTCCTTAATAGCTGAGAAAACCAATCGTCAAAACCCGCCCCAAAGAGACCTGTCCGCAGATTCCGTAATCCCGTCGCCTATCTCTGTGTGACTTGTGGCCGCTTCTCCTCTACTACTTCCCCGACATTTGTTTCCCATCGTATGTAACACCATGTATCATCATCAGTTTCGTGCCGTATACACGCGCGAGAGTGCTGACTTGCCCCTATTAACAGCACTTGCCGGCGGCCTTCGAGCCATCCTCAGGCTGCTTGCTCAGGGAAATGTTTGTGCCTGCCCCGATCTGTGCCTGAGCGCCGTCGCCGCTGTCGAGGGCCTTGCTCGATACGATTCGGTAGATCTCTGGAGACGAAGATACAACTCATCAGCTCTGACTGTTTCTAGGCACTACATCTGAAAGAATAAAACGGGATAGGAGGGGAGAGAGGGGGGAATTCGCTTCGCACCGGTCAGAATGTTCTGGAAAGCAAGCTCTACGTTGCTGGCGTCAAGGGCAGACGTCTCGATGAAGGAGAGGTGGTTCTCGCCTGCGCAGAGAAGAATGGTCAGTACAACCAGGGTCCATCTTGGTCATGCCACTTTCCGCTGGACTCACTGGCAAATGACTTGGCCTCCTCCGTCGGCACGGCCCTCAGATGCCGCAGATCGCTCTTGTTGCCCACCAGCATGATGACGATGTTGGCATCGGCATGGTCTCGCAACTCCTTAAGCCATCGCGTGACGTTCTCGTATGTCTGGTGCTTGCTAATGTCGTAGACGAGAAGGGCACCGACCGCGCCTCTGTAGTAGGCAGAGGTGATGGCTCGGTAGCGCTCCTGGCCTGCGGTGTCCCAGATCTGCGCCTTGATGGTCTTGGAGTCGACCTGGATAGACCGGGTGGCGAACTCGACGCCGATGGTTGACTTGGAGTCTAGGTTGAACTCGTTCCGGGTGAATCGGCTCAACAGGTTGGACTTTCCGACACCAGAGTCTCCGATCAGCACGACTGTAGGAGTTTGCGTGACGAGGTTAGCTTCTGCGACCGTGGGTAGGGAAGGGAGGGGTCGGGCGATCGCGCGCGGCGGACGCTTCGAGGGGGAGTCGTACCCTTGAAGAGAAACTGCGAGAGGTGTCAAGGTCAGCGCAATGCAGCCAGAAGGAGGTTTGGGCTGGAGGGGTCAATGAGGGCGAGCAGACTAACATCGTACTCGTCGTTGGCCATATTTGTGACAGGTTGTAGTGACGTAGGTAAGAAGAAGCAGGGCCTGTTCTCTGGCTGACAATGTCTTGTGGCTTGTCTATGAGGATGCTAAGGGCTTCAGGCTCAGGAGGTTGTGTCAACGCGATTCGAAATGGTTGCTGGAGGAAAGTGTGTGGATTCAGGACTGCCAGCTACGTGGTTGTAAGTAGGCCAAAGATGGGCTGGAAAAGGAGGTGTGCAATGCAGTGTGGTGCTGTAGTTTGCGGCGACAACCCTGGGATTTGGGAGGGGACAAAGTTGCAGTAGGTTGGTTAATGGATAGCGTTAGTCAGTGGTCGGCACTAAGAATAGCGGGTCAGGTCTCTCTGTTCAACTCAGGGTCCTCTCCTGGTGCGATTGGTGAGTTGGGAAGATGAGAAGGGGACTGTTACCAGATAGAATATCAGAAATACACCGAGGAGATGTGAACAGATTCAGGATCGAGGGGAGGGGAGAGAAAGTCGAGACAAGGAGGCGGAAGAGGAGAAGGAGAAGGAGGATGACTGCACTGAACCACCTAGACACCCCCCACCTCCTGGGCAGTCAGAACGGGTCCTAGTTACCGCAGTGGCCGCCCAAACAGAATCGGATGCGGCCCAGCCGAAAATGTTTCACAACCATGTACGGTATAGCCTCCTGGCCTAAGACCAGAGACCAACTAGCTGTACGGACGTACAATACTTTGTAGGCAGAGTCTATATCTATATCACTCTAATCTTATGCCATGAGATACACTGAAGAGCATACTATCATCTGTGATGTGGTCATGCTTGGAGTACTTGGCTAAGAGGGTTTTGAGGCTGTCATCTGAGCAGACTCGAATGCCCAGCAAACAGAGACCACTCCAGCAGGAACACCCAAGAATGGTTTGTTTGATAACATGTTTCAATTCCCAAAGTAGCCATTACCCACCTGCCCAACTACCATAGTTGATAATGAAACACAGTAAAAGCCTGGCTTACTGGGCCTTGGTCTGAGCCACCAGAGCCACATGGAAGGCCTGTCTGAGGGTCAGGTGCAGGCTAAATAAATGATATGCTGTTTAAGGAAGGATGACATAAGGCTAAGCATGGGAAGCAACGTTGAACCGAAATAATCCGATCTCAAGGCCGATTTTCCAAATAGGTTGAATTTACTGCACTGACCTGCTGTTACCCATCTGCAACGGTCGCGAAGCGGCGGTGGGTGCAGCCATGTACTGCTAATAGGTGTGCCGGGTACTTGGGACCTCAGATGCCAGGTGCCGGCGCTGGGCTCTAGGCGCCACTGCAGTCGTGCCACTGCAGGTAAAGTAGGGCGGTGACATTCGATGGAACCCTTCACACGGTCTGGCTGCGAATCACGCGCCAAATGTTGCATGCGAACCTGGTACTGTGCATGAACCTCAACTTCGAGATTAACAACTTTGGAAAGTGACGACCGATTGCGTGTCTGAAGGAATCAGACACGTCTGCAGATAGTAGACGGCACGTGTTTTTCTTTTCTCTTCTTTTTTCTCGTCCTTCCTCTTCGCAGCCAATCTTGCATCTGCACATGTTGCACAGTTTAATTTGCATGACGACGAATCCAGGAGAACCAATGATTAGTAGGTCCCCGGTCCCTTTTTTTGGGGCCCTGGTTCGTCACATTTTTGGTTCACGCTGGCAATGCAGGCGCGGCGGGATGTGCTTTCCCGCTGTGAATAAACAAACGAGTCTTCTTGAGGTTGAGTTGCCTCTGTCGCTCTTTCTCCCTACACTGGCTCGACGGATTCTTCATTTTTTTCTTCCTGCCTCAACCACGAGGGCGCCATCGCCAGATTCGATGATCACCCTCCCTTCTTTCGCTGGTGGTGACCTCGTTCTTGTGCACATCCCCAAGCAGAATCCCCCTTTCATACACATCTCTGGTTCCTCCGTCCTTCGGCCTCGTTTGTTTACGCTGACTGGAATCAGCAGTGGGATCATTGAGCCTGAGATGCTAGTGTTTCTGGTTCATTCACCTTTGTTGTCAACTCCACCCTGAGAAGGTTTCATTTCGCCACACGTCAAACCTCGCCCTCTGCAGGCCGCACCTGGCAGCTTTGCTCAGGCTGACCATCCTGATGCGCGCAGTCTGCAGGTCACGCTCTCCCACCTCTAAAGGTCTTGCACGCAGTTTGGGCTTGCCTCTGTCAAGCTCAAGTTTCCTTTCCTCTCCCATCCCACTTCCGTTGGCCGACAATCTGGCTGCTTCACCGCCACTATGGCCCGAGACGTGCAGCGGCACATCAGCGGCCCGTCCCCACTGGCTCCAGACGATGGAAGCGAGTCCGACACCATATCACTCACATCGACAGTCATCCAGGTAGACTCCGATGCTGAGTATGTTGTCGAGGGCATACATAAGGAGACTATGATGCCGCTAGGGGAAGGGAACAAGCTGAAGCGTTCCGTCTTGGTGGAATGGGCGAACTTCTCGCTGGATGAATGCACCTGTAAGCGACAGGCTTGTTCTTATGCGTCCTGTGACTGAACCCCGAAAAGGGCTAGGAACTCCATTCGAGGCTGGCTGGGGCGCAAGATGTCTAGATCGTGTCCCTGGCCTCAGGATCCTCTCCGTTTACGCGATTACTGACTTTCACTTCCCGTAGGGGAGCCGTTCGAGAATCTCTCAGAAGAGTTGAAGGCACAGTGGGAGGCCAAAAAGGGCACCATAGACCCTAACGAGGGCGAGGAGTTCGAGAAGAAGTACGAACAGGCTCGTAAAGACAAGCTAGAGGAGTCACGGAAACGCCACCGCAGGAGAAACGCCAAACGAAAAAAGCTCAACCTCGCCCGCACCGCGTTCTGGTTCAGAGGCCAAAACTATAATGACTCTGATGATGACCGGCATGCGTTGGACAGTATTGCAACCGGGAACACTGTCGCCGCAGAAGAAGAGATCGTGGTCGACCCACTCAGCTCCTCTTCAAGTGATGCTGCTGCATCCGAAGGCGAGGCCGACGTCGCGGCGCCCGTTCCTTCGCCTTCAGGCGATGCCGATGAGTCCGACGAAGCAGAAGAGGGCGACGAAATCGACCATGAAGCCGCCGACGCTTTGATTCCTGCCAAGTCTACATCTCAAGTGAGACCAAAGAGGCCGCCTCGCCCTAACAGGATATTCACCTACGATCCGGACAAACCCAGTTCCGAGAAGAAGAGGCCTGTATCCGTAGCAGCCCAAGCAGCAGCGTCTCCTACATCTGACGCCTTGGCTCATCCACGCAGTTCCAGGGCTTCAACACAAGGCCAGGCTGACAGGGTGCCTCGTCGAGGGCGTGAAGTGCCTTCGTCATCGAGATATCAAGGCTCGGCGCGAAAGTCCACTACTGCCACTTCCTTGCCCAGTCGAGCCAAAGAGGCTCCTACCACGAGGGCGTTGACAGGCAGTACCGCTGCTGCTAATTCTCCTACAGTCAGTACTACGGTGAAGAAGAAGGACTTCACGGCGAAGAAGAGCAATCAAGCCGCAGTCAATATCTTTTCGGAGGGCAGCAGGGCCAAGCAGAGACGAAGCATAGGGGACGACGAGATCGATGGCAGCAAGGAGAGGAGGTTCTACACAAAGCAACAGGCCATCCGCAGCGCCGAGCTCAGAGCCAGAGCCAGGGATGATGCCGGACCCGATCTCAACCAGATTCCCGACTCGCTATATGCACCAGGTTCCAAAATCAGCAAAGAACGACCTTTTAAGTCTGCCACAATGCCTGCCTCTGCGTTGTCAAAGAGGTCCTTGTCTAGCTCAGGTATCGATCAACCCAAGAAGAAGGCCAAGTCGGTTCGCTTTACAGGAGTGTCCGACGAGCCATCAATGAGAAAATCGAGGTCAGACCGCTTCCCTGGAGGTGACGAGCCGTGGTTGAGGGGGCCAGAAGTGAGCAGCGTCATTGGTGGTGATACTCCTTTCGTGGATGAGCCGATGGAGATGGACGATAGTGCAGGCTCAGCGGGTGATTCACCAGTGCCAGGGACAGGTGCACCGGCGGCGGAGTCCAAGAAACCGTTTCCATCCGCCTACCAGGCTAAAGACCTGTGCACTGTGGGCAAAAAGATTATACTGTCAACCACCTCCGCCCAGACACTCGACGTCACTTTCGATGCTGTCCCCAGGCATGATCCCCAGGCCGCGGATCAGCAGTCGCTGAAAGGATTCCTGGATTCTGACTACCTACGTATCGGCCATGCTGTCCGGGCCGATGATCTCAACTCTCAACTTCCATCACTCGACACCCTGGGCCTGCGACCTCTCTTTTCAGGCTCAATCAGGTCTGCTGAGAGGGGTCACGAGCTGGAGACCATTGCTATGCACCTCAGGTTCAGATCTTCCGGCTTGTTCCTGGCGCACGAACATTTTTATCTCCTGGTGCTCCCCACGAAATGCGAAGACTTCGGCCTGGAGGCTCTTGGCATCAACTCTGTCAGCCCAGACGGTGTTGCGCTTAGATACCTG
This sequence comes from Immersiporthe knoxdaviesiana, assembly GCA_021117315.1. Lineage (NCBI taxonomy): Eukaryota > Fungi > Ascomycota > Sordariomycetes > Diaporthales > Cryphonectriaceae > Immersiporthe > Immersiporthe knoxdaviesiana. The sequence continues at coordinate 677,360 of CP088206.1, forward strand.
GTGTTCAAGGCAACATACCCCATCTATGGGCTCATCCCCCTAGCTCAGACGTACAAGGACGCAGGGAGATGGATGCGGGCATGGAGACGAGTTATTTTTTCAAGAATATACTCAACATGAGGTACAACCACCTCGTGGCGGGGCCTGCACAACACAAGAACAAGTTCTTTTTCTTGGCATTCCCAGAGAGATCTCCGGTTTGGCTCGCATCCATCTGCTCCTGGCTGTCTAAGCGCGACCCTGGCTGCAGGATCTACACGAACTTCGAAACAGGCGGCTGGTCTGCTTTCGTGCGGAAGACAATGGAGGGGTGTGGCGTCGTTATCCTGCATGAGGCTGTGTGCCCTCTCATGCGTCGATTCCCATCGATGGCTCAATTGCTGCAAGGATACAACGTTAACTTCTGGCGCTTCTCGGAGTCCCTAGACCTGCAGCAAATCCAACCATCGGCCAGCTCACAAGACGTTCCCATCCTACCTACGATGTTTTCGCGCCTCTTCCCGCTCGGGAAGGCTTTCCTGATAACGCCAAGCTTTATTGTGTCTCAACCTCAAGAGGCTTTGAAGTTCCTGACGTGGTTCTTCGATAACCAGACCAAACTCCCGTTCGCCAAGTTAGTGACTGCATACAACTTTGGTGACTACCTCAACGATTTGTTTCTCGAAAAATTGGAGCATCGGGATTACCTCATGCACAAGCGATGGAACGCCATACCTGCCCGCGATGTGGCAATCCAGAAGAGCGCTTTTGTCTTGACTGATCAAGATCTGAAGGCCAGGCAGAAGGCTTGGCTTTTATTTGACAGACAATTGTTGCAACAGTCAGAGATTGGCGATCCTTACTTGGGAGACTGCGCGGTGCTCTACGCGGACAGGTCGATCGACCCACACGATGAGCAGAGTCTCGTCAACTGGTTTGGGTGGTGGTCTATGACATGCAGTGACCAATACCGAAATTTCTACGTCATTGGATCCAGACCGGTGATGGACACCACCAGGGCTCGTCGAAGATTCAAGCCTCCCAAATATGGTCGGTCGGTCGTCAATGATCCTGAGGAAGCCATAAAAACCGTCTTGAGGAACCGGGGTGAGGAGGTCATTACGACACATCCTGAGTCACTTGGTGGCACACAGGTGCTGCTCGACAAGAGACTTGAGGGCAACGAGAACAAGATTGTGCCATTTCTGGAATCCCTCGGCAGGACCCCCAAATTCATAGTTTACCGACGCCCGGTATCATGGGCAGACACGAAAATGGCGGATCATTTCGGCGACCATAAAATGAAGTTTGCGACAGTCAATCAATGGTGGAAATTCGCCTGGGGCTGGCTTCAGGATTCTCTCAAGGCATTCAACACATATATCGGGTTCTTCTACACTATCCAGGAGGACTGGATACCAAGTCACTTCCGCCCCGGCCTGACTCCTAGGCGACACCCATGGCTTGCAATCTATCGCCCGGTGAACCCTCATGATAAGAGCATGAGTTTCAGCCATGGTCGAACCGAGCTGATCATATGGGACAGTCGTGCTGGCCACGAGCTTGAAGGAAAGTCCTCACTAGGGCTGGCAGACCTGACCTGGGCGCAACGAGACCTCGTCCGTCACATTCAACTACACGCTCACGAGAAGAACCCAAACGCCTCCCTCGAGAAAGTCTGGCTGGGTGGTTTCCAGAGGCACCTAGGCCAGTGCCATTCGACGCTCCCATCAGATGCCACGGCAGAATTCCTGCGGATGATATGTGACAATCTGGCGGAGCTCGTGCCAGGCAACGAAAGGTACTTATATACTGCCGGCTACCGCCAGGCCTTCTTGCACCCAACAGGAGGGGGAGGAGAGGGAGATGTCACCCCAAACACCCAGGAGGATGACACAAGCCAGCATGAGGATGAGCGGAAGGAGGCGGAGGAGGAGGAGGAGGAGGAGGATCCCGACACCCGTATCATCTTCCATCCACCGCGCGGGTCAGCAGCGCTCCAGCCCAGGTTCGGTTCCAGGTGCCCCAACAGACTATTCGAGGCCGTACGCGCAAATAGGCTCCAGAACCCGGATGGGCAGGAAATGCTCTACACTTACGTCCCGACAACGGAATGGTATCGGCATCAGGTTGCTGAGGGTCGCCAATTCGAACACATAGAGGTGGACAGCTGGGACAAGATTTTTCACAGGCTGGGGATTGATCTGGCAGAGGCTACTCCAAAGTCGGCGACTTCGGATCGAAGCACATCGTCGTTCGGCAAGTAATAACAGCTGGGCAACCACGAGGCTTGCCCCGACATACGTTCAGCTTGAGCACAACGCCAACATGATTCATGGTGGGCTGTCAGTTGTACTATGATCTCTTGACCACGAGATTAGGCACGGAACCTTGCCACACTTAGAAACGCTTAGAAGTGTATGGGATGAGGAACGAAGTTTAGGCAAGACGAACCCCTCAAATATTTGTATGGTGACTACCTTCTCGGATTAGGATAAGCAGACGCATGGAGGCGATGGCAGTTGAATATAATGTGCGACTAGACTGTGAAGAGCGATGGGGTGTGGGGAGCGATCACATTGTACGAATTGCAACATTTTGGAAGATGTTCAATGGGGAACTGCTGTTTCTACGAGCTACGAAACCCAGACATGGGAGTCGGACTGTCATAAAATTGTGTGTCAAATTGTAAGATATTGAACCCTCAACATCAAGGCGAACTTGGAGTGCGCAGTAGCCGGAAGCATGGCTGGAAGGGTATCGAGTTATACATGTTGATATAGCTTCATCGTCATATACATTTTACACAGGGCAAATACCTCTCCCCCTCTCGCAGGGGCTCTTGCCACATATATGTGTGTTGATGCAGGCCCTGCCTCACATAGAGAGCCCCCAAGGAACTGGCGCACCGCCCTTCACGAGAGAATCTCAATCTTCTTCTTCCTCCTACTCCAAGGTCCATCCCGAGGCGGAGTCCGTTATGAGGCCTCTGATTCTCTCACCTTGTTGAGGGAAAACTTCTTGTGCTTAACAGCACTCCCTTGACGCTCCTGATGTTCGCCTTAACCCTCTTGATCTCGTCGTCCGGCTCAGCCCGCGCGGCACCGTAGAGATGAAAGCTCCCGGCCCCGAACGCTAGGGGTGGGTACGTCAGGGTGTGCAGGTCCGACCCGAACTGGTCCAGGACGCTCTTGGTCTCTGCCATGTCCTCGGCCTGCTGTATGACATCTGTCGCCAGGCCGCGCACGGAGACGCTGATCCGCGCGAGCCGGTCAGCCTGGTGTTGCGTCTGTTCGGCATGTGTGGGGAGGTTTGGGCGGCGAGAGGGTTGGTGGGCGGCGACGAGAGGTGTATGGAGGGCGGCGGTGATGTCTGCACGCCGATGTCGCGGTGGAAGAGCTCGGACGGGTCGTCGTAGCTGCTGTTATCGTCGTCGTCGTCGTCGTCATCGTCACCACCCGCCTTGTCCGCAGCGCCGGGGCCGACAGACTTCCCGACGGAGTGGTAGGCTGCGGGGATCTCGGACACGGTCTGCTCGAGCTTCTCGACGAGGCGGGTGAGGTTCCTGTTGGCGTTCTGGTGGAAGTCGGCCCGCGCTTCGGTAAGTGTCTCGACCATGGGGCTGACGAGATGTCTTGTGGCGCCGTAGACGAGGGTCGAGAAGCCGGCTACCAGGCCGAGGGAGTTGAGGAGGCCGGAGGCTGTGATCAGGGGGAGGCTTTAGAGGTTTGGTGAGGAACTCGGGATAGGTGACTATTGGTGGGTGGTCTGTCTTGGTATCTGGGGGGAATTGTGTTGTTGTTGTTGTTGCTGATGCTGTTGTTAGACTGCTGCTGCTGGTGCTGGAGGGAGGAGTGCTTGTTGTCTCTTGTGGTGATGCGTCGTTGCTGGCCTCGCTGAGGAGTCTGTGGATGTCTGCTCCTCCCAGGCCTTTGGATCTCAGGAACTCCATCTTCTTCTCCCTGCTTGCATCCCGTACTGTCTCATCTTGTAGGAACCTTCTTGCCTGTTCCAGAGTGGCTGAGCTGGAAGAGACCTCAGAGCCCTTGTGCTCCTCCTCGGTCTGCTGAGTGGCTGCTTGCTGCCATGAGGGAATCACGGCGGCAGCTTGTTTGTTCTCCTCTTCGGAGCCTCCCATTTTGTTATCTGGTGAGTCTTTTTGTGTTTGTTCTCCCAGGCACAACCCATAAATCCAGAGGAAAGTAAAGAAAAAGAGAGAGAGGTGATAGTCAAGATGGTGAGGATGAAGTGGAAGGAGGCATGGAGGTGGTAGGCCGGCCGGCAAGCTTGTGAACCTCGGCTGAAGAGTGCTAGTGCACGGACCATATACGAAGGTACATCCTCACAGCACATCACAACCCTCAGGCCAGGCCTTAAGCAGTCAGTACCTCTCAACCCTTGTAAAGAAGCCCGTCCAGGGAGAGCGAGGCAGAAACACCAATTTCGCGCCAACGCGAAACAGAAAAAACGGCGGTTGTCTCAACCACTCTCTCAAAGGGCTTTCTCTCTTCCAACGAATCATCCTCATCGATTCCAAACCCAGTGTGACGTTTGGTTGGCTCCGGATTAGCACCCTCGTGGCGTGGCGACGACAGGCCAAACAAAACGACCCCCACTGTTCCGTAGCAGTAGAAGGGGGCCTGGCTTGGGGCCGCCACTGCACACGCACACTCAACCCTCTCTCTCCACCCACAGCAAGCAGCAGAGGGATCGACAAGCGAGCGAGCGAACTGCAGACGGCACAGAAGAGGTCGACGGGAGGATTCCTCAAAACTCTCAGCTCCCGGCTGCGACCCAGACCATCAGCACGAGCACATCCACCCTATCAGACACCGACTGATTGATTGCAAGGCGCCTCAAGCGCAAAGCAGCGTCGCATCCCGTACCTGGGGTGCATATATCACTCTCGAGAGGTACACAGTAGTACCTTTATTGAACAGGTATGTTGCTTTGTTGGAGGGGAGGGGGCCTTGGACCGCGTCCCTGGTCCGCCTCATGCAGGTTCCTTGCAAATATTGGCTACACAAATGTAGCAGAAGAACTAACAAGAGGGTATACGTACAGTACGTACAAGGGCCGTTGGACGAAGGGGGTTGTAGCTGCTCTTCTGCTTGCTGCAGCATCGGTCATCCAACAGGCATCTCTGATTCCATCAATCTGGTCTCACATTGGCATCTCCAAAAGAGACAAAAAGACGGACCGAGCAAGCCAGCCAGCCACCCACGAGCCAGGGATCTACAGTCATCTCTTGTTCCGGACAGACAACGCGCCACTTCCGACGTTGTGCATGTTGATCCAGTGATTCCGTCGGTAGGTGATATTTCCCTTTTTGTTCTTCCTCCCACCCCTTTCTTCCATCTGGCTGTCTTTCTTCCCTTTCCTCGCCTTCGCACACCGTCGCATCATCATCATTTGTCTGCCCTTTGACGTCTTCCATACCATGCACCACCCTTGGACCAATTGATAATATCCCGGCATCACCTCATTCATCATCGTGTGGTCTGGTGTGCCTCGTTCGTCTGTCAGTCTGTTCATTCCAGGGCCAGCAGTCTCTCTCGTCTCGGTTAGATAAAAGCATCAGCTTTGCAACAACGGGACCCGAGGATTACCAAAGTTGGGGGAGGGTGCCTTGGACGCCATCTGACTGCGCTGTCCAAGCACTGGCTGGACAGGCCTTGCCGAATGAACAGGCGAGTACTGGCGCAACCAGGCCATCGAATCAGACATACACGGATTGCCAGGGCTTCTCTCTTGAAAGTGTTGTATGAACCCGTCTGTTCGTCATCGTGGCAGCAAAGAACGGTGACGTGAGGAATTAGAGGGCTCTCTGTCTTTTACACAAACTCAACTCTCCATCTTCTTCACCAACAAAGACAACACACACACACACACACACACAGATTCAAAGAGAAGGGCTAGTCCAGAAGGCCCGTCACCACACACACCCTCAAAAAAAGAAACCACCATTCCATCCGGCGATAAAGCTGCTGCATCTTGCATCTTGGACCTGGACCTGGACCCTGCACCAACCTGCGAATGACATCGCCGGGCCGCCGAGTATCCCCGCTAGCCTGTGTGCCGTTTTTGGTCGCAGCCTCCGGAGCCCTCCCTTGACTTGTGGTCCCCCCAAAACCCTCGGCCTCTCGCCTGCAGGAACAAGCCCGGTTTAACCCACGCCGGTGTCACCTCGCATCCATCATCTCACACCCGCATTTGCCTGCCACCTTGCCAGAAAGCCTGTCTCTCTCTCCAGCTAGAGCTTACCTTGGTAGACCCTCAACCTCACTCGTCGGCTGGCTGGGGCTGATAGTGATCGAGCGGCGTGGCTGATCATTTTTCTCTTGTGCCCCCTCCACCGCTGACTGTGTGGCCCCAAATCAACAACCTGACGTCGTCTTCCTCTTTTCGGGCGAGGACTCATCACACCTCGGATTGTTCTCTTTTCACCTTCCACCTCAATCAAGAAAGACACAACCCCTCATCGTCCGTCGTATCCTATCGAGACGCGACCTTTCTCTCCCTTCTCTCTCTAAGGCTGATCCTCGCGAAAACTCCCCCAACAACACTCATCATACACATCATGTCTTCGAGACCTCGCCGCTCGGCGGCCCAAAAGGCGTCCGTCGCAATCACTGACATGGCGGACAGAGACAACAACACTACTATGTCATCCTCGCGCCCTCGCCGCTCGGGTGATCCCAAGGGCCTGGCCTCGGTCTCTCGCAGCGGCATGGACGACAAGGACCACACCTATGTAACTGTCAAAATGCCGGCCAATAAGCTCCGCCAGGCGACCGGCACCAAGAATGGCTCCAGCATCTCCGTCAACAGTGACTCTGTCCCCAAGCGTTCCACCCGGGGCAACAAGAAGAGCTATGTGGTCGACGACTCCGATAGTGACGAAGATGAGGACGACGAGGGTGGTGAGGACGAGATCCAGGTACGTGGTGGTTTCTTGATTCGATGAGATTCTAGGAGGAAACAACAAAGGGTCGCATGCGGGTGTCAGATAGCCTTCTGACCACACGTATTTTACAGGTTAGTGCTCCTGCTGGAGATGTGGACGCCGAGGATGATGACGAGACGGGACTGAGCCCCGAGGAGGACGATGACGAAGATGCCGAGGGCGACGACATGGATATCGATGCCGAGGGCGAAGAGGACGACGATGAGGATGCCGAGGGCGAAGAGGACGACGAGGTCCAGCCCATCCCGATCGTCAAGGTCTCCAAGCCCGTCAAGGCCTCGCCGTCCACCAAGAAGACCAAGCAGGTCACCCCCAAGAAGGCCGCCGGTCAGTCTGGTGCCGTCGGCGCGGAGAACTCGGACGAAGATGAGCTTAGTGACCTCGACAGCGATGACGAGGCCATGAACCTCGGGGACGAGGACGCCGAGGGCGAAGACGAGGACGAGGATATGGACGCCGAGGGCGAGGAGGTCGAGGAGGACCAGGACGCCGAGGGAGAGCCCGAGGAGGAGGCTGACGTGACTGCTGGCCCTGCCCCTGTTGATGTCGACAGCGACGACAGCCAGGGCGAGGCGCCCGACCTCTCCCGCATGACCCAGCGCCAGAGGGCCCGCTTCGAGGGCCTCGACGAGAGCCACTATCAGGCCCTGTCAAACGGTATGTGATGATTGCTTGTTCTTGTTGTTGTTGGGTGGTGGTGGTGGTGGTGCCCTGCAATGCAGTGGGTGAGATGGATGGGCAAAGCAATGCTGTGCTGTGCTAATCCTAGTATTCAACACAACAGAGGTCCAGGTCAAGAAGGTCTTCACTGTGGAGGAGAAGGCCATGCGCAGAGCTGAGATGGCCCGCAGGCGGCGCAACCTCAGTGAAAAGCGGAATGAGGAGGTCAAGGTAAGCTATAAAAAAAATTGAAGCTCTCTCGATTCCTGCCCCCTTTCTCTCTTTCTCCTCTGTCTCCCTCTCCCTCTCTTCACCCCTCCTCAGCTTTGCATCACTCCTTGGCAACAACATCAACATCAAATCTTCCAAAGCATTGCTCTACTCCAATTTTCTTCAGAATCATAAGCAGCCATGCCCAAGAACTCCAAGCACATCACTGTCAAGGTGAGCTCCGAGGACTCTGAGGACGACCCGGAGCTCTCCTATCAGCCCAACTCACTGGTGGCCGAGTTCCTCAAGAACACCACAGCTGTCCCAGATAACCACTTCACTGATGATTCCTCATCTGATTGCTCTGACATGTCTGACACCTGTGCCCCAAACCAGCAAGAGACCATCAACAAGCTGCTCAAGAAGCAAGCCGGCAAGACCAACCGCAAGGGCCTCTCTGCCATTGGCGAGGAGCTTGAGGACGAGTTGGCCCAGCCCAACCCCACCATGATCCGGTGGCGAAGCACCCTCAAGGGCAACTCCATCTCCGTCCCCAAGGAGGTTATCGCCAGCCCCTTTGGCACCCTGTTCACCAACCCAGTTCCTCTCCCGCCTGGATACCGCCACGGCCCGCGCCCGATGGTCGAGGTGGTCGAGGTGGTCGAGGAGGTCTCCTAGGACGAGCGCCCCCAACTTGACGGACACGGCAGCAAGAAGCAGGTCAAGGACTCGAACGGTCAGGGCAAGGGCAAAGACGAGGCTCAAGTTGACGGTCAGAAGCACAGCGGAGACTCCCAGGACGTCAATGCCGTTCAGGATCCTCGCAAGCGCGCTGTGAGGAAGAAGGATCAGAAGAAGGGCGGCGATGGAAACTTGCAAGAGAACACCACCAACTAGGTGGAGGCCCCCCCGGACTTCCGACATGTTTTAAACCTCTCCAATTTTCGAAGGTGTCCTTAACAATTTCAAGACGGTTATCGGAGCCAAGTACTTGGCAACGACACAACCACCACATGAGGATCCAAAAGAACATGAAGAAATGCAGCAACGAAGTGAAAGGACCAGTATTGTGTGAGGGGGGTTGCACACAACATTCTTACTTGCTATTTGGCGGCACGATTTGGCGAGGGGCGAGGCAACTTGTCACTCTGGGAAGTTTGGAAGGAAAAAAAAAAAAAGAGAGGGGAGGGGGGAGACAGTGGCTAGGTTTCTAGGGCGCCTTGTTTTCTTCAAGGTTTCGGAATCTTTTCAGACTTTCTTTTCTTTTTTCATAGAGAGCTGTAGCCTTCTCAATCCCAGTGCCAATGATAGATTGATATGACAACAGAAAAACTCTGATCTAGAGAGCTGACTTCTCGACCTTGGGGGTTCTATAGGATCTCGATTCACAGCGTTAATAGGATAAGTATATTACCGAGCGAAGGGATCGTAGAGGCCCCTGTGCCATGCAGCAGCCCCGACTGGAGAGGCTCATCATGTTGTCCTGACCCAGCTCATGTTTGGTTTCTTTTACTCGTGCACAAGTTTGCAATCTTCTGCTGGCCTTGCTACGACAGGGACCATTTAGCGAAACACATACATGATGAAGACATGCTTGCTACGAGATTTTCTAGATCGTCGCTATTAGGTTATCAACGTTTCGCCTGGCCTGACCTAGCCAGAAAGAGGCAATGGGAAGATAACTTTGGGAAAAGTTACGTGCTCCCTTGAATTAATTGTCTATGAGCTGGAAATGATCATGATGTCTCCAACTCGCAATTTTCTCGCTGGATTATAGTTCAACTATGCGGTGCCAGGCGTTTCATTTGTGCTTGCCCAGCTTTCTGGAGCAACGACGCGCCGACTCGCCTTCTGTTCAGTCTACACCTGCCTGCGTCCTCGACCTGCTCTTGCGGTGCGCCCTCCTTGAGGCAGATATCGCCGCCCCCGCCACCTCGTTACTACTGCCATCACGCTGACGCCGCTTGATCTTCCCCACAGGCACCGAGTTCCACCAGAGCATTTACAGGGCAAATTCCTCGCGATTGCCAGCCAATCAGCACACACGGTCGTGGTCTTCATATCGACGCGTCTAATGTACCAACCCCCGCCCAGGAATTTCTTATACATAACTAAGGCAGAGAGATGGAGGAACCGGCGGTCCCGCAGCCCTGTGGATTTGCACAGAGCCGCCAGGCAAGCCCAACACGGCCCCAGCGACGGGACGGAATCACGCACTATACGGTCGTTGCTATGGTCACGAGAGATATCCCGTCGAGACCCCCTCCGCACGGCGACGTCCTGCATAGACCTTTTTCTCGCTATACAGCTCCTTGATAGAGCCCTCGGGTCGATCTCCAACACAACAGGAAAGATTAAACAAACATTGCAGGTCTCGTCTTCGTGCCACTGCAGGTTCCAAACATTTGTGCAGACGGACGTCTACTCGGCAGCAGGAGTCATCACAGAGGAAGTTCCTGTGAAGATGGAGCATTTTTTTCGACCTCGATACTTGCAGGTTCAACATTAACAGACTGGCCCTGCCACCGCCCCAGAGGTTAATATTCCCAGCCTTGGTCTATTTACAGACCACTGCTAGTCGAGGCTGCAACCTCGCGAGCGCTCAGAGTGTTCCTTCAAGCTGTTTATCCTATGACTTGCTCAACGGCTTATGCTCAAAGTGGAATGATTGCACTGTGTTATCTGTGCATATTGCCTCCCATCTTCGTGAAATATATGCAGAACGAGGCTGCGAGGATCACCCGGCGCGCCCCCCCAGGTCGAGGGCCATCACCCTTTCGACGTCGCCTGCCTTGTCAAGTACTCCAGTAAGGCATACTTACAATTTTTTTTAAGTCGCGTCAAGGCGAGAAATAGTGGCATTAAGTAATGTATATACACGTATTGCTTCGAAAGTCTTCTGAGGAAGAGAGGAGTAGTCAATTGTCGGACTTGCGCTGACATGTGTGCTCCTGCAGAAACGCGAGACAATTAGCCAGTCTGTCGAACAGTGAAAACGCGTCAAATGTTGAACTGTCAGGACGAGGCCGACCCATATGGACAACAGGACATGCTCTGGCACCCAAAGCCCCTCTTCTGCTGCTGGTTTCCTACCATACGCTCTCTTTCTCCTCTCGTCTCACCCAACGAAACAAAACACTGTCTGTTCCGCACCACGGCTGCCCGAGAGACGCTCCTCGACAACCGAGAAAAGAAACTGAAGGAAAACAACAAAGAGAGGAAACGTGAAAAGTGCAAAGAGACAAGAGACATGTGGTCTAGAGGGCAGATGTGAAGGCGGGGGACGGCGAATCAACAAGGCCGCTGAAGTGCTTGCAAAGAAGCTGTAATCAAGCCGACAGTCCTCTTCTGCATAGACTGGAGCGTATACGAAGCACATACGCCTCGCGATGGCATCAAGAGCCCCCAACCACTCCTCTACCCGAATCTACCGCCGTAATTGTCCAGCCAAGTTGCCCTTCGCCGCCTGGACACTGTGCACGCTTCACAAGCACTCTCCTCCCATCTTCTTCCCTCGAACACGCCAATCGTTCGCCAACAAGTGATTGACTCGACCCGCACGGATTAACCCCACATTCAATACGAAGTTGAAACCTTGAGAAGTGAAGGGGGCCCGTTGGTCGGCGAAGGGGGATTTGCAACTACAACGACAGCACGATTGTTATTCTAGTGACGGCGGTGAAGGGCCGCCTCCCCTGGTTGACGGCCCAATTCCATGTACAAGGTCCTCAGAAGAGAGGGTAGAGGTGACGGGCGGCTAGGATGCTGATCTCTACGAGTACAGACGGGAAGAGAAGGACGAGTATGGTGCAGATTTCGTGGCTAGGTGCAACAATGAACAGTATAACTGTGTACTCGGCTCTCATCTGCCTGTGAATGTATGTATACCTCTCCTGATGGCTCTGCCAGTCCCCGTCCCAAGTTGACTCCCGAGATGTTGTCGAGGAGGCTGTGAAGATGCCTGCAGTAAAGTGATGGCACGAGGGTACTGTGTACGCGCTGGTGAAGTGGAAATGTAAATACAGAACAGTTGTTAGCAGAAGCACGTGTTGAGATATAATGTACTGGGTGAAATGATACATGGAGGTACAGGACTGTTGTTCGTGAACAGTCGTATTGAAATCGGCCCGGGAAGGGTGCCTGGTAGAATCTCTCCCTACATAATATGGGAATGCCCTCAACTTGGAATCTTGGATAAAAAGAAACGACCTGCCACTTTACAACTAAGAAGAGAGAGCACAACACACACACACACACACGACAGAGCAGGGCCTCGAAACGACACCACCAACTTGTCGTTTAGAAACCTTTCCTGTCGACAGTGGCCTGAGCTCCAGCGGCAGGCCCCAGCCCCCGCGGGTTCAGTCCACACCCAAACCTCCTACACCCACAACCTTCCTTGACTTTCTCTCTGGCTCGACCTCTCTCCCTCTCTTTCTTTCCTTTCTTCAGCAAACCTCAACATCAAGATCAGGTACGTACGATCAATACCCTCCCAGTTGAATCCTCTTCACCATCGCCATCATTGCCTTGCCCTGTTCTGTGAGTTTTGAAGCCATTCACAGCCCTTTCACTCCCTCGCTGCCGCCGTTCAGGGTGAAAACACCCACCCCCAGCACTGCCCACACCTTAGCAAACTACCCCTTCTCCTCCATCACCATCGCTCTCACGCCAGCAAGTCGTCCTCCAGCGAGTGCGGCTTGGCCCCAGTTGCCAAGATCTGGTAAGCCTCACTACCCAGAAAACACCAATCTATTCCCATCGTCTCTCCCAGTTACACGAGCACCTCCCCCTCCTCGACCTCGTCTTTGCCCGCCTCCCTCTCTCGCTCTCTCGCATCGCCAGTGCGGTGTCGTCTGAGGACAGCACGAGAAAAAGGACGAGCTCAGAGATTGGTGAGAGCCTCCCCTCCCCAGCAGCCTTAAATCCTCCTTATTTTCCTCCCATATCACCACCCTGAAGTTTTCTTGAGTTTTTCCCCGTTCATTTTCCCTGTGAAATCCCTTCGATATCATCTGGCCCTCACCTTGACCTCAAACCTCACCTTCAACTGAACTTTTCTGTCCCCTCCCAGCCACCACCAGCAGCAGCAGCAGCAGCAGCAGCACCCCTTCTCATTTTTTTTTTCTTCCCCCTCACTCTCTCCCAAGCCCACCTTCTTTCTATCCTTTCCCTCCCTTACCAACAACAGCCTCTTCTTCTTCTTCTTCTTCTTCTTCTTCTCCCCCCTCCTGTGACCATTTGAAGTCAAACTGGTATGCCCTTCCTTACCCATCCTGACATTGACACCCATGCTCGAGCCTGTTGATGCCCTCATCGTATCTCTACCCTCGAGAACATACTCCTTGATTCTTGTGGCATGACAGCACAGCTAACCAATATCTCTGAATGTTTAGAACCCAACGACAAGAACCTTCTTCTTCTTCTTCCCCCAACAATACCATCAAGATGTCTACCCCCACCACTCCCAACACCACCGCCACCCCCATCGCCCCGGCCGCCAATTGCGTCCTAGACGCTGACAAGGTCTACTCGGCCCTCGAGACCGCACGTGGTTGCACCAACAACATCCGGCAGCTGCAGCAGCAGCGCCTCACCCTGAGCAACCCGCTGCTGGTCTCGAGGGTCGACCAGAGAATCGCGGCAAGCCAGCACGACCGGCTTGTCGCGATGACCTCCATCCGACGATCGGTCGATGCCAAGCTGGTCGAGAAGGAGCGCGTCCTGGCGCGCGCCATCTCGATCAACGACCAGATCCAGGGGCTCTGGAGGACCACCGGTCGGGCCACGAACGACAGCAACATCCGCGGCGGCATCTATGCCCAGATCGACGAGCTGGTCGCTGCCCGCCAGCAGCTGATGGCCTCGATCGACGAGCAGGATGCCGCGGTGTGCCTGCCTGACTTTGTCCCCCTGCACGAGCGCGTGGCGGCAAACAATGCGGCAGAGGACGAGCCGGCTGCTTCTCCTTCGCAGGAGAAGGAGCCGGTGACGACTCTCTGCCCTCTCGTGCAGCTCGGGTGGAGAAGCAGGCGGCCATCACCACCGGCAGCAGCAGCAACGACAACACCACCACCGACGACGACGACGGCAACGGCAACAGCACTGCGCCGGCTGGTCCCGCCGCCGTTGAGGGTGTCCAACAGGCCCTCGAGTCTGACAAGGTCCGTGCTGTCCCCAGCAGCACGGATGACGTCCATGACGATGATGAGGACCTTGGCTCTCTCTTCGGCGACGACGGCCAGCCCTCGTCTCCTAATGTCCAGGCTGGTATCCCCCTGCCGCCGTTGCCGCCTCCGAGGAGGAGAACGCACCAGCTGCTATGGCGGCTGGTGCTGCTTCCTCCGAAGAGGCCAGCGGCGGTGCCAGCGCTGGCATGGCGAGCGGCGGTGCTGTTGTCGCCAGCGCGGATGTTGCTGCAGCCGCCTCCAACGGGCCCGATGATGTCGCTCCTCCTGACAACACCAACAACAACGAGGAGAACTCCCAGCGCGTCCTCGAGGACACATCGTGGTTCCTGGAGGAGGTGGGCCAAGAGTTCGTGGCTCCTCCGGCAGTGTCGATGCTGCCAGAGGAGGCGTTTCCTTCCCTCTCCCAAGAGGAGGTCCGCCAGATCCTCGACGACGACTCGTGGTTCCCGTCAGGCGGAGCCACGGGCGCCGCCGGGGATCTGGACGAGACGGTGGCGCAGGCCCTGAACAACCTGCCTCCTCTTGCCCCCTCTTTTCTTCTCTCTGCCCCCGTGGACGAACCGGCCGTCCACCATCAAACCCAGCCGATGTCTCTGCCGCGTGTCCGACCGTCTCAGCCTGCGGGCACCACCCACGAGAACGTCGTCCCGGCCCCCTCTGCCTCCTCCCGCCCTCCTAAGCGGCTGTCTGCCATCCCGGAGGCCAGCAGCGAGACCAGCAACAGCGGCAACAACAACATCCCCGTCCAGCCTGCCGCCAGCGTGGTGCCCGGCCCAGCCCAGCCCCAGCCGTCGCCTGTTGCTGCTGTCTCTCGTCCCAAGCCCAAGCCCGCCAGCCTCAAGGCTGTGGGTGCGCCCTCTTTTTATCACCCGGACCGACCCCCTCTGCTGCTGCTGCAGCAACAAGAGGCCAGCGGTCAGCCTGGCCAGTCAGACCCGGTGACCACTCCAACCGAGACCACCAACCCGGCTTGGAACGGAGTCCATGGCACCCAGCGCAGGGTCGTCACACCTCCTCTGGCCCCCTCTCAGCCTGCTTTCGCCGCTCCCCCTGCTGCCGGACCAGTGCTGCACTCGCTGCCTTCTGCGCCTGCCAACTTCGATGCCCAAACAGCCATCGCCAACCTTCAGCAGGCTTGGTATGACAGCTCACCGGCGGACAACAACAACAATGTTGGCGCCTACAACAATGCTCCCACGCCTGCTGCCGCTGCAGCTTCGGTTCTGCCTCCTGCTGCCCCCGACCCTGCCTGCTCCTCCAGCTGCTGCTGCCGTCTTCGGTGGTGATGACGGTGGAGATGGCCAGGCTATCGCCGACACCCCTGCCTCCTCCGGCTCTGCTTCTTCTTCTTCTTCTGCGGAGACCCAGACAGCCGGCAAGCGTGGCCGCGGACGTCCTCGCAAGAATCCAGCTGCAGCTGCTGAGAACCAGACCCCCAAGCGTGGTCGTGGACGCCCCCGCAAGGATGCTGCGTCGTCTGGTGGATCTGCAGAGCCGACAGATGCTCCTCCTGCGAAGCGCCGCCGTGGCAGACCCCGCAAGGACGAACAACAGTCAACAGCTCCTCCTATTGCTGCTTCTTCTGCTGTCAATGCTGCTCCAGCTGCCCCTGTTCCAAACAACAGCCAGCCAGCCATTGGACCAAGTTTTTACCCCCTTCCACCCAGCCGCAGGCCTACTCGATCCCGCAGTCCCGCCCGATCGGCTGGTATTCTTCTGAAATTCCTCTTCAGCAGGCAGTCGCCTTCACCTACACCGGTCCCCCCATTGAGCAACCCGCTCCCAGCCACTTCATGCCGCCCGGCGCGTCTTCGTCTACCATGAACCTTGCCCACCCTGTTGGTCCTCCTGCCATCAGCAGCAGCGGCAACCATAACAATAACAACCTGAATACCCCCGACGCGACCAGCAACATGAACGCGCCCGACGCGCCCGACGCGGTCTACACGCCTGATCCCAACGCTCGTCTTGGTCTGAACGTCTCCGCCACCGACTTTGTCGCGTCGCAGGCCCAGAAGAAGACCACGAGGAAGAAGAAGGGCGACAATGCCGCTGGTGCCGCTGGCGCTCGTGAGGCAACCCAGGCTGTGCAGCAGAACACGCAGAACGCCCGGATGGCCTCATCTTCAACTTTTCTCCCCGATTCGGAGCCAGTCCAGCACGGCCCCGTCGACGGCTTTGTTTTCCCTGGCACTCAGCGCGCCCCTGTCGCAGCTGCTACTCCTGCCCATGTTGTTGTGCCTGGCCCACCTTCTTTTGTGTCGGCTCAGAACCAGAACCAGAACCGTGCGGCCTTTGTCCCTGCTGCCAACCAGTCTGCTGGTCCTTCTTCATCGGCTCAGTACGGCGCACAGCAACAGAAATACCCTCTTGCTCCTGGCACTCAGGTCGCTGCCGTGTCTGGCATGTCTTCATCGCATTCTCGCCCAAACCCCGCTCATCGAACGCTTGTCCCTGCCCCTGCCCCTGCCCCAGTGCCTGTGGTGGGCAACAACAACAATGATGGGCCTCAGAACCTTGCGCAGCAGCCTGCTGTAGGCTTGCAGAATTCACACACGGTGGAGCCTACACCCGCGCCTAATCGCAACCAAGGCAGCAGTGGTCAGGTGTCTCGCCAGCCTCGCTCAACAAAGCAGCGGCAACAGCAGGCGCAGCCTCAGCCTCGACAACAGGCAGTAACCCAACCTTCTGCTCAGGCCCCCAGAGCACTATTAATAATTCCAACAACAACTACGAGGGTCCGAAGAGCTTGGCGCTGGCTCGACTGCGATTCCGCCAATTCCAGAAACAGCGGCAGTTGCAACAGCAGTTGCAACAGCAGAACAACGGTCAGAACATGGTCCGTCCTACTGCCCAGCCTGCCCGGCCTGAGGTCAACGACACCTCTGACAATAACAATAAGAAGAAGCGCAAGGCTCCAGAGGGTGAGCAGAAGCAGCAGCAGGGAGACTCGACGCGTCGAAAGCGGCAGAACACGGGCTCACAGCTGCAGAGCAAGACTTCTGCTAGTGGCGGCGGCGGCAACAGTGGCGTGCAGAACCACCCTCGTCAGGAGATGTCTCGAGAGCAGCAAATGTTGCCCCAGCAGCAGGACGTGACTACCGGTGGTGGCAATGCTGTGACGCAGGATCCTGTACAGCACATGTCGTCTCGTCAGCACTTGCCTCAGATGCCCCAGCAGCCCATGCCTAGCAGCAGCACTCGCGCGCGCAACGTCAACAACAGCGCCGTCCCCAGTGATACTGCCTTTGAGGGTTTAGAGGACGTCCAAGAGCACTTGAGCCGTTCTCCAGGCCCGTCCCAGGCGGCACCCGACGACCTGAACGGTAATATCTTGGAGATCACGACCCTCTCCCAAAACAACACGATCCTACAAAACCTCATCGGGAACCACCTCAACACCATGCAGGATCTGGTGAATAATGGCAGACCCGACGATCCTCAGTACCATCAGCTCGAAGAAGTCATTGGGCTGGTCCACCAGCAGATCGTGCGATACAGGACCAGGATTGCTGCGGCCCAACAGAACCTGGAGAACATCGCTGCGAAAAACCTGCGCGATGGTCGCTCCAATAGCACCGTCCTCGTTCATCGTCCACACGCCCCAGTTGGCGCGAACACACTGGCCTCCTCCAATGCCCCCACAACATAAACGGCAGCGAGAACATGGCGCCTGCTCAGAACAACCAGCCCCGGCAGCAGTTCAACAACAACATTGCGCACGCTGGCGGCAATAATGGCGGTGTTGGCTTCAACAACATGCATGCGTCGTCCAACTTGACGACCTCGCCACACACCAACACCCCTTTCAACACCGCCTTCCGCATGGACGACAGCGAGGGTATGGTACGTGCCCAGGGCTACCAAGCTCAGGGGCAGTTCAGCCAGCCCCGGCCTCAGCAACAGGTTAACAACACCAATGCGTATGCTGGTGGCAACAACAGCGGTGTTGACTTCAACAATACGCATGCTCCGCCCAACTCGAACTCGTTGCGGACCGACGCCCCTCCCAACAATGCCCACCACATGAGCAACGGCGGGGCTATGGCGCGTGCCCAGAACATCCAAGCCCAGCAGCGGTTGGTCCAGCAGCAGTGGAACAATCAGCCGCAGCAGCAGCTCGGCCAACCCCAGCAGCAGTTGTACAACAATGCATATGCTGGCGGCAACGACGGCGGTGTTGGTTTCAACAGCATCCGTGCCCGGTTCAACTCGGTTCACCCCAACAATAACCCGGCCGATGCCTTCGGCGGCACAAACGCCCCGTCCTCCAACGCCTTCAACATGAACGGCAGCAACGCGGCGCGTGCTCAGACCACCCAGCCTCAGGGCCCCCAGCAGCTCAACAATGCTTTCGCTGGTGGTGAGAGTGGTCTTGATGCTGGTGGGAATATGGACTTGGACTTGGACCTGGGCTTCGACATGAACTTCGACATGGGCGACATGGCTTATCAGATGCCCATGCAAGGTCACCACCAATAAGGTCGAGAGGTCTTCGTGAGGAAGGCAAGAAGGGACTGGCTTCAGCCAGAGATGATGATGGGTAGGAATGGAACGAGGCACGCTTTGACGGCCGTGGAGATTTGATGATGAAGGGCCGGTGTGAGGCACGAACTGACGGCCATGGATAACTTGATGATGAAGGGTATGGTTGGAGGGATTGGTGTTTGAGATTCTGGGAGATGATGAGATTCCGAGAGGCCTTCAAATGTCGTCAAGACTGCATGACTGATTGAGGGCTCGGAATGATGGATGCTTTTCTCTTTTTCGTTGTTTTTTTTTATTATTATTTTTTTACACGGACATGAAAGATGTCTTCCGTGTACACAACATGGCCCCAGGTACCATCATAGTTGATGAAGGAAGGAATGGTACAGGGTCAGATAGACACAGAATCAAAGGGTGTCTTTTTTTAAAAAAAAAAAAAAAAAAAAAGAGTGTGCTCATATGCTTTGTGTGCTGTGCAAGTGACCGTGTGGCTAATAAACCAGGAGAGCCCGTCAAGTAAGCCCATTGAGGCCACCAGGAAGGAGACGTGAGAGGCGAAAGGATTTCTGTGCGTAGTCGCATCGGACGGCCAGGCAGAGGAAGGGGTTACATGCAAGAACAGACCTTGTCACTGATGATCTCAGGACTGGCTCTTGCGACACGCTGAGACGGAAGTTAACTTGTGCACACTGAATAGGGAATATGAATGGGGCCAGACCTTTGCGGGAGTGGTAGACAGCGCAGATATCGGCACGGAGGAGAGGCAGCGCCTGGCTGGTTGGTTGCACGTCCTCATCCTGGGCAGGATGCGAGGAGATAGGGATTGGCAGGTTGGGTTGGGAAAAGAATACGCATTATAAACAAGAGAAGAGAGGGCGGAGGATCGAGACCGTCCCTTATAGAGTTCTATCGAGGTATCGAGGAGCCTATATGAAGGGGACGAAGGCACAATGGCGTTCGACATTCGTGTCCGAGAGATCATTGTCGAGAAGAGCGAGTCCTTGGTGCTGCGGCCCGTGAGTCATGGCGATTGTGTTCAAGGGAACAATGACACACAGTCATTCGAGCGTGACTCTGGAGAAAAGAAGCGAGGGTGGACAAGAAGAATCTTCACGAAAGAACGTGATATGCAGCGGCCAATGTGGACGTGATGGGACGGACCTGCTTCGTGGGTGACGAAAGGTGGAGTGAGTGCAAAACTCCTCGAGGTCGTTCCTCCCGGCTCTGAGGATGTCAGCCCTCTTCAATTTAATTTTTAGCGCCTTGATCGGAAGCGCGACTCGCTAAATACAGTGGAACGGGGCCTAAAGTACGGACGTACAGGGCCCCTTGCAGCCCGGTTTATGCTACACCACCCACTGTATGTGCACCACTCATCGCCCGGACATGATCACTACTGTAGGCTGATGACCAGCGAGACACCAGATCTAACTTGAAATAGCCTTTCATTGATTCTATATGGCCGGTCTATACGCAGCATCTGCATGAGACGCGGATGGCAGCGCCTATGAGAACCAACATGGTTTAAATGGCTGCAATATATGATAATATAGAGCAACAGTGTTCAGAATCAGAATTGTAGAAGCATTGTCGGTCGAAGAGGATATAAACAGGCAGTTCGCTAAGCATATGCCACGTTCTCTTGCACAGCATTTGAAAAATGGTAAAGAAACAGGGTCCATCTGACCATGACAAGTTATAATTGCTATAAAAGAGAAACAAGAAAAGAAAAAAAAAGAAGAAGCCGCCGCTAAATAGCCAAATATAAGCTTGCAAGGTGGCGTACGGAGAAAGCCTCTTCGCATTTAAAAGGAACATGTAAAATCAGAACAAAGGTTCAGTTTGAATCCGTGTCCGACCAGTAGTCGGCTTCGGATGTCTGAACCTGTTTGACAACGGCAGGTGATCCCATACCAGGCTGATCCGCTTTCTCCTCTCCCTCGGCGTCCTCTCCATCTTTGCTCTCGGGCTCGAACTCGTCGCCCACCACCTCCCAGTTATCGAGCTCGGGGAATATTTCGGCGCGTCGTGTGTAGCACTTGCCACAGAGCCAGATTTCCGGCGTGTATTTCTTACAGGCGTATATCAGACCGTATGCTGTCTTTTACCATCAAGTCAGCATTAAAAATCTGGCGAGTTACGACATGATATGTGACTAGAAAAGAAGGAAGGCTGGGCGGGGGGGAGGGGGCAAACCCACATATAAGCATGCATCGCAGTAGCCCTGGCGTTGTTTCGCCTTGAGAGTGTAGTGTTTTTGAGGATCCCATGCCTTCTCTTGTCCGTCCTCGTCGACAGTCTTCTCCTTTGGTGTCAGGAGCAAGATGACCTCCTCGCTGGCGCCATAGTAGCGAGCCAGCTTCAGCGCTGACCATTCTTGGTGGCAGCACCGGCCCCTTGCCCAGAGGTCTGCACCCTCGGCCAACAGGAGCTTAACGATGGCGGCCCGGTCAGACGGGACGACACCCCAGTGATCACACGTCCGGACGGCCCAGAGAAGCGGTGTCCAGCCATCACGGTCAGGCTCATTCACGAGACCACTGGTGATCGACAGGCATTTCTGCACGACGTCGACGCGGCCGCTGGTGACGGCGGTGTGGAGTAGTGTGCGCCCCAGCTTGTCCTTGACCCGCGGATCGGCCCCAGAGGAGAGGACCTGCTCAATATGTTTGACCGTCTGAAACGTCGCGCAGTGGATCGGCCGCCGGTCCACGATGTCTACGGCGTCCACGTCCGCGCCTCTCCTGAGCAGCGATGCTATCATCGCAGGAGTCCCCTGGAGACATGCAGCGTGGAGGGCGTACGACAAGATGCCGCCGCGCACTGTCACGTCGGCACTGGCCTCGTCCATCAGATACGTGATGATATCTTGTTTGGTGGCGCTTTGGGCGTAATGGAGCAAGGCCACTTGGAGTGGTGTACCGCGCTGCGGATCCACCAGATTGACGTCTGCGCCCTTTGCGATCAGGATTTTGACCATATCGAAGTCCATGGCCCAGCAGGCAGCGTGAAGGGGGCCTCCCCAAAAGTTCCCGACTCTGTTGAGCTCGGCCTTGGCCGAGATGAGGTACTTTGCGATTTCCGTTCGTCCCTGGACTACCGCGGAATCAAGAGGCATGTATCCCTCTCCTTGGATCTGGAGGCTGGCTCCTCTATTCACAAGAAGCTTGACCAAGGACACCGGCCTCTCACAATCTATGGCCTCGTGCAGCGCTGTGTTGCCTTTGTTGTCCTGTGCGTCCAGCTCTGGATCGTACTCCAGCAGGGCCATGACAGAAGGCTCAGAGGAAGACACGACGGCGAGATGAAGCGCCGTTTTGTTATTCGGAGCTCTGGCCCTCACGTTGGCACCCGCTTTGAGGAGAGCTCGAATCACCTCGTGGTGCCCTGCGATGGAAGCCGCCAGGAGCGGAGTAAAGTTGGAATCATTCAGCTCGGGGAACTCGCACGTTACTTCGATATTTGCACCGCGCGAGATTAGAAACTCCACGCTCTCGAGTTTGCCATGAAAGGTGGCAAGGTACAAGACTGTGCTGTCTTTAGAAGACGCTTCAATCTCTGCACCTCCGTCGAGTAACACTCTCAAGCATTCAGGGTGTTTGTACGCGCAGTGAAGAGGAGTCCACATTATCTTCGAGGAGGTGCGGTGATCCGCGCCCGCGGCCAACAGAAGCCGTGCGATCTCTGCGTGTCCCATATTGGCTGAGATCTGGAGTGGCGTTTCCCCAAGCTGTCATGGAAAGCGTTGGCGTCGGCTCCGTTCTCGAGAAGGAACTCCACGGTATCCTTGAGACCTCCCCCAACGGCCAGTGTGAGTGCAGTGTTGCCCTCCCCTGCGAGATTGACATCAGCGCCACGGTCAATAAGGAGGTTCAGTAGCTCCAGTTTGCCACGGGATGATGCGCATGCCTGTAACAAAGGGCGCTGTTGTTCTGGTTCGTTCACCTGAGCACCGTGATCGAGAAGCAGGCGGCATACGTTGACTGCCCCCTCATACGCGGCCTGGGTGAGGGCATTGACCCCAGGAGATTCATAATGGACGTTGGGGTTTGCTCCATGTTCCAACAAGATGCGAACGCAGGACTCGTAGAACAAGATTGATGCAGTGGAGAGTGGAGGCCATCCATTAAAGCAGTCCATGGGTGACTCGACGTCCGTTACGTGCGCACCGGCACTCAACAGCGCGCTCACGGCCTGGTGCTGGCCAAACTGGGTAGCCCGCTGTAGCGCAGTTCTTTCATGACCGTCCTTGGAATCGATAGTCACGCCCATCTCAGCAAGGACCCGGATCGCTGCAGTACTGCCTGATCTCACCGCTACATGCAAGGCTGTGCGACAAGCCAGCTTTTCATCCGGGGAGTCAATGTCTGCGCCATGCTCGAGAATCGCCTTGATGGTGCCGGCGTGACCTCCAGCAGCAGCGCAATAGAGCCTTGGTGGCGACTGCGGAGGGCTATGGGTATTCGAGGGCCCCTCGTGAAGGAGCAAGTCCTTGAGGAGGCCTTGTTCGCCAGCCCATGCCACCCGGCACGGGACCACATGGGGCCAGTTGTATGATGTTGCCCTGTGCCTGCTTGTCAAGTACGAGAAGAGAGCTCTCAGGATGCCATATTCCGCCGAGCATGCGGCCGCTTCCATCGCGCCCAGAACGTCGTCGAGAGGCAGAATGTACGGCAATTGAAGGAGGCCATCTACAATGCCCTTATGGCCGTTTCGTGCCGCTTCGCACAGGGCTTCTGCCACCAGCCTCTCCTGCCCCGCTGAGGTGCCGAGATTGGCAACAATATCCTCAACTTCTTTCTGCATTCCAAAGGACGAAAGCAAAGGCAGATTGTTCAGGAATGATCGGGTAGCTCTGAGATGTGGCGGGCAGAGATACCATCTGGCGGAAGACCAAAGCTGTAGTGCCTTTGCATTATGGAGTAAATCGATGATCTCCTTCGGCGGGGATTGTTCTATGCCCGACGTGTATCCTTGTTGGTAATGGTCTGCCCAGTATCGGATTGCGTAACACATAGCGTCACGCCCATGGTCGAGCAAGATTGCAGAGTCCCGGGGGACTGACAAGCCGCTGAAAGGCGTTCAAGGATTCCAGGGAGGCTCAGAAAATATACGCATATATTGGCGATCTCTCTGTGACCCTCCTGTGTGGATGCACTGTACCAGTCAGCGGCGTTCTCGGTAGACGAGAAGAACTCCCGCACTGGCGGCAAGCTGAACCGAATTTCGTCATTTTCCACGACGAAGAGCGGACCGAAGGCGTCGTGAATCGCGGACGTGATGTCGAGGAATTCGACGGCGTCGGGGCCTGAGGAGAGAGCTGAGGAGAGCTCGCGGGGTCCCAGCGGCCTCATGGAGTGCAACACCCACAAGATTGCTTTTCGACCCCAGGGACGTGCCGAGTGTGGCACCATTTGGAGAATCCGTTCCATCAGTCCTCTCAGCGAAGGCGGGGATAATATCTTCAGTTCTTCTTCCAAAGAGCCTTTCGTTGTCCATCTCGCCACGAGCAGCCACTTTTGCATCAAGCCAAGTAGATCTACATCCAGCCCGCAAGCTCGAAGCAGCCCCTAATTTCTGGGGATTTGGGCTGTAATCCAGGACGTTTGGACAGAAGCTCCAGACACATATCATCAGCCATTGTGTTGTCGCTAATGGGACCCACAGGCGAGTCAAGGCTCTTCAGGTTGATCTCTCGAACCTTGGCACCAGCAAGAATATCTCGGGTGCGCTTATCGTTGACGGTGGTGATGAGAAATTTGAAGTACATGTCAGAGCGGTCGGCGATGTCCAATAGCTGCGATATGAACCACTGGCTGGAGGTTGGATCACACTCATCCAGCCCGTCCACAACCCAGGTCATTCTGGCCCTCGTGTTCAAATCGGTTCTGGCACTGTTGAGAAGAAAGAAAGCGTCCTGCTCCGTCAAACACTGGCTGAAGAGCGGTGGCTCAAACGTGGGGGCATATATTGATGGCGGGCTGCGAAACCGGCCCAAGATCTGGGCCAAGAATGTTGTCGCCAGTGAGGCCACGCTGTTCCGCCGTTGGTCGTGCTGATTGAACTTGAAATAGAGATGCACGCAGTGCTTCGGCCAGTCCAAGTCTGTAATAAACAGGGTCTTGTGAAAGCCATATTCAGCAGCTTGGGAGACGCTGGGACTGCCGTGAAGATGCAGGATGCTGCATTGATGGCAGCTGATCCAGTCGCGGAAGGTCGGATCACTGTCTAACCAAGCGTATGGATGCGCTGCACTGAGATGCGTAGCCAGCGGATAGACAGGTGCAGCCTGAGATTCGAATGTGTCGATCAAGGGAGAGAAATGGTCGTCCAACCAGGGAACTGCTCCGGATTCAGCACATGCTACATGCCGGCAGAAGACTGAATGAAGCCTGGTAGTCAGGGTTTAACACCTACATTTCGTTACTCGATCAAGCCCTTCTTTCAGTATCTCGAAAAAGGCCCGGCGCGAGTCTTCCTCGGTCATGTCAATTGATGTTTTGTCGAGACCACAACGCAGTTCCATTGGGATATCAAGAGTTGTGGTGAATTGATCCGCCATCTAACGAGCTTTCATCAATAATGACGAGACCATCAGACTGCAGATGTGCTCGACTCACCTCGGTGGGTCCAGGACTGGTCGAATACACATTGAGAACCGTGGCCCGGATCAACATTCGTGTTTGCAGGAACGAGTTGCCGACTGAAGCGGTTGTGTGTGCGAGAGACCTTGCCTCCTGTAGCCTACATGTGTCCGGCGCTTTCGACAAGACGAACCGGGTTATCTTGTTCTCCAGGTCATCAACGTCCTTCCACCTATGAGGACAGCCGACAAAAGCTAGAAGACGGGTGCAGGCTTTGATGCTGGCATACTCAGTTCCACCCATACCTGCTTGGATTAATGCCTAGATGCAGCATTTCGGTCAGAATCGTCTCCTGTGTGAAAAGTGATAAATTGAGGTGGTCTCATTACGCACCTCTTTGACAATGACACCGCCCATGTCCATGGCAACGAAGACAATGGGTAGAGGCTACAGAGATGTTAACTGACTGAGCCCTGAGTAGAGTGCCCTGGAAGTGTGGATGATATATGTCATATCATGCATGCACTGACTGGATCTTGGTCCTGCCTTAGTTTGGCAACCTGGGCCAGAAGCCCCAGGGCTTCCCGCTGTACGGCCTGGAGCGTACATAGCCCGCCCACTGTCGCAGCATTGTCGTGATAGTTATACAGCAACACCCTCCCGGCCAGGTTATCTTCTCCCAACTTTTCCGTTAACCAAGTCATAGAGTCACCACCGGCCCATGCTTGACTGTTAGAGCTGTAGAGTCCATGGACGGCAACGAGGCTGCGAACTCGTCAGCAGCGATCAGGACAGCCAGCTGTTGGGCAGAAACCTTACTCGAAGTGGCCCTTTCCCGAGTGGTCTGAGTTCGTTGTCTCGATCTCCATGGCCGGATGATGGTTCTGTCGTGCGCGCTCGAGTAGGCCACCGTCTCAAGAGCTCTCAACAGCCTCCAGACGACTCAAGCCTGTTATCTTGTTGAATGACTGCGTATAGCACCGACCAGGGAAAAGGATCGCGATGGCCGTGGTAAAGCTGAGACAAAACACGCGCTACGCTACGCCATTACAATAGATGGGTGTGGAACGGTGCCTCCGTCAGATCATCTGCATGTCTGCGGGGAAATGCACCTTTATTGGCCTTGGACGCCGGAGCTGCGTGAGAAGCTGAAGCCGGCGGGCAGCCACCCCTCCAGAAACCCTGCACTGCTGACGTGAGAGGAGCAGTAACAAAGTAGGGTACAGTGCGAGGTCGAAAAGCTCTGCTAGAGAGAAGATTTAGTAGCCGTGGTCTATAAGGAATGAATAGGAAGGAGAGATCAAAGATCCGTCATCCTCTCAAGGCCGCCACTGTCACTCACGCAGCCAGTTCTCCTAAACACAGAAACATGCAAGAACAGCATTGCGTACAGTCCCAGGAGGAGGCTGAAGATGTCGTAGCGCCGCCTGGCGGGCTACCGCTCTGGACCATACCCCTCGAGCCGGCCGGCGACCATGGCAGCAAGTTCCACACGCAGAACGATCCTGCGCAGCCCTTCCAGCGCACCAACTACGTCGAACGGAAAGGCGCCGTCGAGGTGCGGTGCTCATGCGTCGACGTCGTCCACGGCCTCGTCAGCCCAGACAGCGATGTACTCTGCACCCTGCTGGTGCTAGAGCTCCGCTTCGACTCGCGCAGGCGGGCCCGGCGCGTCTCATCGGTGGACGTGGAGCTGCGCTTCGACGGCCCCAACAGCCCCGAGGTCAGCGCCATCGCACCCTGCGGAAACTTCAGCGTTGCCCCGACGACGCAGTCCGAGTCGTTCGGCTTGTCAGCGAACGTCGGAATCAGTGCCTCCCCTGCTCCCGCGCCGTCCCTGAACGCGGCTGTCGACTACAACCGGAGCATCACGCGCGATATGACCTATGCCGCTACGGTCACTGGGGCGACGGCGCTCCGGGGTCGTAATTATGGGCAGCCCAACAGCGCGTCCTGGACGCTGCTGGAGAACCAAGCGACCAAGACGGGTGTGCCTGTCGCCATGAAGGCCGCGGTCCTTCTGAAGAGGCAGGATGAGGAGCAGTTCCAGTGTGTTGTCACGGTCAAGGCGCGTGCCGATTGGCGATCGTCGCTCGAGTCTGTCTTTGGATCAACGCCGCCGGACGATCCTGTTCTGTTCGACCCGGCCATGGAGCCCACCAGTGCGGCCTATGATGTGTTGAACCTGGGTCGTGTGGATCTCGAGGCTCTGGCCAGCATCACGTTCAGCGATGTTGTGTCGGGCAAGGTCGAGACGGAGTTGGGTGTTGCTAGGACGTAAACGACAGCAGACACTATCGGTGCAGGGAAGGAGGCAGTGTGAGTGACTCATTCACTGGCCCGTGCGTGGGCACCTGCCCTGTCATTCCTGGATAGCTTCAACCGGCCTGGCATGGCTTCTTTCCATCCTTCCTTCCTTCTTCTTCTGCAGCACGATCCTCAATATCGCCTCTTCCCATACTATTGAGTCTCGGTGAGGAGGCATCAGTAGGCGGCGGGGGGCCAGGCCTTGGGCGCAAAGTCAGGGTATGTCATTATTAACAGCTGATCTGTGCAAGGAGGTATGTAGTTTTGTCAGGCCTATAGCACCTTGCGCTCCAATACACTTGAACCATCATCATCGTCTTTTTTTCTCTCTCTTCATCCTCGTGACAGTGTTCAGTGCCGCAGAGGTACTGTGCGCCGAGGAAATTGGGAGGAAGGCTCAGGTGGTACTGTCGTAACGTCCAGGCTCAGCTCAGCAGTGGAGGGGTCACCCGCATCCCCCGCTTCTGGCCGTCAACAGCCCAGTCTCAGTCGCAATGGCTGATTACTTCTGTACCTGCCTGGCCTTGGGCGCACCATGGACCTGATGTGGTCTCTTCATTGACCAGCGGCTACGATGACCTTGACAACACAGCCAGTGCCGTCGCAATCGGATCCCGGCTACGACAGCGATGAGGACTACTCGGACCAACCAGCGACAGCGACATCCCTCATCGCTCTAGTTGCACCGCAGCAGGATCCCGCCAAGGAGGCATTCGACCGAATCATCAAGGACGCAGATGGCGAGAAGCTACAGCTCAAAGACAAAGCGTACCGCGTGGCCTTTGCCAAGAAATACGAGCCATACTTTGATGAACGCGTCCAGCCCGAGAACCAGACATTCCTCCACCTCGTTGCAAACAAGGTCGGCCACAAACCCCTCACCTTCTTCCTTGTCAAGCGCTACTCTCATCAGCTGAGCACCACCGACGACAGCGGGAAGACACCGCTCTACATCGCCATAGTCAGGAAGAACTTCAACTTCCTCAACGTCATCTTGGAGAAGTTCGCTCCGGAACTTGATAGCTCGCTTGCTGTCGCGTGTGACCACGGGAGGAATAGCATCCACGGCGCAATATTCCACGGCCTCCCGGAGACTTACACGCTCAGCCTCATCAAGAAAGCTTCCGACGAGACATTATGCATGCAAGACCGAGGTGGGCTCACCCCGTTGCATATGGCAGTCCAGTATAGCCGATGCTCCGAGTCTCAACTGCGCGTCGTGCGGGCGCTCATCACCCGCGGGGACGGAGCTCTGGACGTGTTCAGCACCAACCCGGCAGGCCTGTCGGTCTACGAATACCACCAACATACCAGAGAAGATGCCGAGCGACAGTCAAGAATCAGTCTTATGACCGGCGCCGGCCGCGAGACTCCGGGCAATAGAAAGCCGGGAGCGAGGACCGAGCCGGCTGGGAAAAGACGGGAGCCGGGTCACTCGACTGAAAAGGACAACGGCCGGACAGCGGCGACACTCCCCAAGAATCATATTGCCAGTGCTCACGAGTTGGAAAAACGACTGTCGGCCCTTCCCAATGCCACGCCCAGCAGTGAAGCAGGGTCTGGCAGCCTTGAGCAGCAACTCGGACATGCCCATGGTCAAGGCGGAGCGTCTACCCCAACCAAAGTCGTTAATCAGGAAGGGCGGCAGGACCTAGCGAGCATGCATCGCCCGGAGCATGACCTGGTGAAGGATCAGTGGGCCGACAAGATTCGCCAGGAGGTTAAGCTGTATTACCTCCGGTCGACGTTCCAGACTGCGGGGCGTTCTCGCCCGCGAGACCATAGCCAAGCGCTGCGGTTTCTGCATGGAGCAAACATTCAAGGTATGTACGGGGTACTGTGCCGTTACCACCAACCCCTCTTCGAGGTTAATTGACTCGTAATGGCCGCCGGCCTGATGGCAACTAACCGCTTACACAGACTGGAATCTGAGCTTTGACTACTCCAAAACCTCAACCCAGCCTGTCCGCTGGGACTCGTTCAAACACAGCTTTGCGCACATGCGTTTCGACAGTGTGCTGCGCTATGTCGCGTTCAACAAGACCGAGCTGTATAGCTCACCCCCGAGGAGCACCAGGCTGCAGGCCAAGAGGCTGACAACGCAGGTGAGGCCCGGGCGCGGGCGGACTGATCTCACCTCCTTCTTCAGCTGGCTCCGCGACAAGAATGTCAGTCATATCCTCAAGGTTATTGTCGACGATTGGCCCGAGAGGCCACATAGTGACAAGGCTATCGAGGACTGCCTGAAAAACTTGGAGGTGGAGAGCCTGGAGTGGCGCAAGCTGGACATTTGTCCCGAGACACTGTTCAATGCCTGCCGCAATGTTCGCCACCTTCATCTCTGGTGGAGCGGCAACAGGGCCATCCTGAGAGCGTGGAGCGAGCCAGAAGGCCTAGCCAGGCTGGAGAAGCTGAGAACGATCGACTTGGTGTGGGACGCAGCCGAGGTACGTGGGTTATGGGATCAACTGTCTCTTGGTCGCTTGTGCGCAGACATGTGGGCTCTCTGACACCGTGGATTCAGGTATTGGAGCCCACCGACCGGATACAGGCATACATCGAAGACTTTCGGCTTCGGTTAGCCAAGGCGGTCAAGAACTTTGAGCTCGCTAGAAAAGGCGGCAACACACAGCCACCTAACAAAGGACTTGTGCGGACTAACACGGGGGGCGAAGGTCTCAACTCCGTGGAGACGCCCCCAAGGAACATACTCGTTGAAACTATTGAGGAGAATATCCCCAAAGGTGACAACAGCGCTGTCCCTGGCGCGTGGGCGAAAACCCTGGGGAATATTACAAACCAGAGGAACCTCTCAGCCCACAGGTGGCTAAACTGCATGGATGCATTCGCCGACGAGATACAGAACGTCCAGGTCCCTTCTTCGCAGCAGAATGAGCTGAAGAAGGAGATCACAGTCGCTCTTATCGACGACGGGGTCAACATCGACACACAGACTGTGGCCGGCAAGGTACTTGGCGGGGCCACGTTTGACCGCGGCGGGCCAGACGAGAACGGTCCGAGTCCATATTTCCTCTCCGCAAGTGGCCATGGCACGGTCATGGCAGACATGATCTGCCGCGTGTGCCCGGCCGCAAAGCTATATGTCTTCAAGCTGGAGACCCATCTCACGCAGGACCCCATGACCGAAGGTCAGGCTCAAAATCAGATCGTGACCAGGAGCGCCGCCGAGGTATAGTGTCACTGCTCTAGCCCAAACGCAGTTCCTTCAGGTTTGATTGCTGACAGTTCTGTGTGTACCTAGGCAGTGGAAGCAGCTGTAGCCAGAGGCGTCGACGTCATGTCCATCTCCTGGACCGTCAAGAAGCCCAAGGATACGGAGCAGGATGCAGGCCTGAAAGACCTCGGAGACGCCATAAGACGGGCATTGGACGCCGGCGTCCTTATTTTCTGCGCAGCCGGCGACGCGGGCAACTTCTCGGACGAGGAGTACCCCTACGAGTTTGACCGCAGCCGGATCATCCGAATCGGCGCCGCCACTGACGATGGCCGCCCGTGGGAGCGGTCGGGCGACCCGCACAACCTCGACTTCATCTTTCCTGGCTGTTCGGTCGTGTCGCGCAATGCCCCATTCGATGGCGCCGTGCCCAGCCACTTCCGAGAGAACACGGGCTCCTCGGTGGCGACCGCTCTGGCAGCAGGACTGGCGGCCCTAGTGCTGTACTGCGTAAGGCTTGCCGCCATCGTGAACGAGAATGATAGTCGAACAGCGGCGGCATCTGGTGCTGTGGCGCCCGTCGAGGCTTCCGACCTGAAGAGCATTAAGGAGTACCGCAATATGAAGACCGCCTTCGAGAAGATTGGAGTGGATCGCGAGGTCTACAAGTTCATCCAGGTCTGGGATCGTTTTGAAAGCCCCGCAGCTAACCTAAGGATGACACCAGGCAAAGCCCGGGAAATCATGGTCAATCTAGCCGTGGCGTTTGTTTCTTCCCAGAAAGCCATGGACAGATTAAACGTTACAGAGTAATTAATGAAAGAAGAACCCTCATATAGTGTCCCAGATGTTATGACTCGATAATGTCAGCATCACCGCACAGACAACGGGCCAGTCGACGGACCATAGAAAGCCACCAGGGATGAAGTGAACGGTGAGCTGAAGACCGGTTTGTCCTCTGCCTGTTGACGCATCGGTGCTTTGACTATACTTGATTTTGTGTATAAAACCTTGAAAAATTTCCTCTGGCTGACAAAGTTTCGTCAAACCACTCATCAACATCCCGTCTACTTCCAGTCCCATTTGAACTCTCCCATTAGGTTATCAACGCCCACCGACAATAGTAGCAGCATCGCCATGTAAAGAATCATACTCATCATTGAGACGTTTATCAAGTATTTAATGCTATTGAAATTTCCCACTTTCTGACCGAGACCTAAAAAGCCACAATCACAA
Source organism: Immersiporthe knoxdaviesiana (assembly GCA_021117315.1). Classification (NCBI taxonomy): domain Eukaryota; kingdom Fungi; phylum Ascomycota; class Sordariomycetes; order Diaporthales; family Cryphonectriaceae; genus Immersiporthe; species Immersiporthe knoxdaviesiana. Next base: position 709,157 of record CP088206.1, read on the forward strand.
CCTACCTAATTGTTGTTCCCAGCCGTCGTCTCGCTCCTGGCAGCTGCCACTCCTCTCGGAAGAGGTCGGCTACCTCAGACGGGAGTAATCAGTACAGGACTGACTCTTGATGAATTGGTCAACGTAGGTCGATTTGCAATTTTTTTATTTTTTTAAAGATCATCGTCCATTGGAACCAAAGGTCTTCTGTAACTGAATCACCAACCTGTCGAGGTTCAACGACCCGCTTCCCGCTTCCCCCGTCATCCATGCCAACGCAGCATGGCACCGGCTGCTTGTGGCACCGGAGAAGGAGGATGCCACACACCTCGGTAGCACGTAGGACAAACATCAAAGATGATATTTTCCGACGTGCTGCAAGATAACACTTCAGCTGAGCGGTGGGCTGCTACAATTTGAACGACGGCTCTGCACGAGTGCAGGATGTGACCAATCAACGCATCACACGCATTTTTTGCACTATGTACGGGGAGTTCGTGGGAGGGTTGGCAGGTCTCCAAATCAGGACTAGCGGCACTAAGCAACTTTTTCTCACGAGGGTGTCTGTCGGACCTTCCCTCTTGTGCTTTGCTGACATGAGGCGCAGAAACGAAATGAAAACACATCAGGCTTTCTACTTTGTGTGACACTGCTCCTCATTTTCCGTCCTTTATCTAAGATTATTCTGAATCATCGTCTCAACAGTCCTCCGCCCACCCCCTTTTTCTTCTTTCCTTTTTCTTGCAACCACCCAATGTGGACGCATCAAGACGACTAATTGAAGGCACGAAAATTTGGTAGCAGACCAAGCAAGGTTTTCGTTAAAAAAAAATCGCCTTGTACGCGTGGGCGCTTTCCTGCGCTGTGGTGGTGGGTGATTGTGCTAGGATCAACGGCGAGGAGCGGGTAAGGGTGACAATCTGCCGCCCCGCCACCAATGCCGACATCAGGCTGGCTGATTCTCGAACAGACCGAGTACGGAGTACGGAGTACAGCAATCTGCATCGAAATGGCAGAGCAGGATCGTGGTGGTCACGGGCCATCGACGGCCGAGATGCAGTCAGAGGTGGGTTGCAGTCACAACGACACGGCTGGTAGTGGTGGGTCACACTCCGCAAACGTCGACACAGGCGAGGGTCGAGGAGAGGAGACTCATGCGAGACCAGGTACGTTTGTCTGTGTTCGTATTTCTTATCGTCGCTCTTCCAGCCCTCTCTGCTATGGCACTGGAACAAGCGCCCATGCCTCAACACCAAGAAAAGAGAAAGAAACCCACCTGGCGCACCAACTAAAGGCTCGGGAGGAACTCGCCGGCTTATTCGGGCTGTGTAGCCTCACGCCAAGTCGACGACAACCCAAGTTCCAGCAGCCAAAAAGCCTCTAGGTAGGCTCGCGGGCGAGGGAGCTGGTCACGGCGCATGCGAGTTCTGGGGGCTAGCAGCGGTAACCTCATCCGGAGCCGGATGATACCTGCTAAGCACTATGTAGACCACTGCAGGTTTACTGCCCACCCAAATCGCCCTGTTGCTTCTGCACTTCATTGCGCATGATAATACTGTATCCCCACCCATCACACCACCCCGTGCCCGGCCACCTTGTTGTCTCCTGCCTGGCAGGGGTTATTTCTTTTCTTTCTTCCCTTTTCCCCCCTGCCTGGCAAATCTCTGTCTCGAGACCCTGGTCGGAGTTCATTGAGGCCCTGCTTGCCTCCTGCGTCCACGATTGGCCCCACGATACCTTGTCTGGGCCCCATCCTCTCCTCCATTCCCAAGGGCACCTCGGATTCCTTCACCCTAGTCGAGTGGTACGGGAACAGACCGGCCAGAGCGGTTCCAGATTCTCAGATCCAGATCCCTCCAAGTCCCTCCTCCCCTCAAGGGTTGATGCACTGGCCCTGGCTTCCTGTCCTGCTTGGAAGACTCCGGTCCTGCCCGTGGGAGTTCTGCAGCGGATAGCACCACTTTCACGGTTGATCTGCCCTGTTAGCGGCAATCTCCTACAGGCCTCCCCAGATCAGCCCACACCCGACCATCACTTCACGTCCTCTTATTTTTTTTCTTCTCCTCGGGTCTATTCTTCCCCACCCCTCTCTTCTTTTGCGGTCACCGCCTCTCACGTCTCGAGGTCATCATCACGAGATCTATTACCCTGCATCTGCATTTACAGGGTCTCTCTGCATATGTGCCCTGCACCTGGCCACTGCACTGCACCACAGCTGCCGTGCCATCCAAACCGTTCAGGGAATAAGAGCTCAGGCTAAAGTTAATTTTTTTTTTCCCCTCCCTTTCCTGCACAGGCCCTCACGCGACCGAGCCCCAGCGACCAAGGCGGGACGAGGGAAGAGGAGGAGGAGGAGGCCTTCCCGCGTCTCCCCACCACCCCAGGTGCGCTACCGACTGCCCTGCCGACCATCTCAACCGCTCCAGGCGTAACCCTGGTCTCCCCGCACCCCGCGCCAGTCTCCATTTGGTCTGGCCCATTAACGTCACGCCAGCCCCGTACAGCCCACCGGTCCAGGCTCAAAAATAACAACGACATACAACTCCAGGGGCCCGCATCACATGCCCCTCGTTGCGACCGTGCCCCCTTTACTTCTCCCTCCTCTCCTCAACAGTACTTGAGGCACGGCACCTCGCAGATTGAGACCGCAGCTCCTCCTCCTGCTACTACTACTGCCCAAGGAAACCACAACCACAGGCACGGACCAGCAGCCGATTCTCACAAAATGATCTTCACAGACCTATACAAATCCCCGCGATCACCCCTGTCCAGGTTACGGCACCCCAACCACCCAGCTCTTGTGCCGGGCTCGGCCGACTTTGACGCTGACCTGGTCAGCAAGGACAAGTCACGACAAAAAGAGGCCGTCAGAAAACACCTGCAGGCTAAGGTCCGCAACGACTGGGTATTCACCTGGCCCCCACAGGAGCACGTGCCTCTGCCTCCGACCCTAGATGCTGCTGGTGGCGGCGCACGGGGCGAGGAGGTCGAGGGATACCTCGAGGTGGCCTCCTCTCAGGACTCGGAAGAACAAGAAGACGCAAATCACGATGCCCTCGAGGGCGAGGACACCGCCCTGGACTCGGGCGACGAGGCCGACTCAGGCTCCGAGGCCGGATCGGTCTACAGCATCATCTCAGAGGACCCGCTGCACTGGAGACCCCGTCTGGAATGGGCCTCAGAGCTCTCAGACGACGAGCTGCCTTACAACTCCCCACATCCTTCAAGTTTGACACGCCCGACTCGATCGGCCAAGCCGTTACTGCTTCCAAGATCGCACGCAAGGCCAGAAGGCGGAAGGAGGTGCGCAAGGAGGTGGCGTGGAATGACGGGCTGGCATGCTTCGAGGCCCGGAGAAACGCCTGGACCGGAGCAAAGGTGGCCCGGGTCCGCCCAAAGCCAGCATCCCCTACATCCCCATTATCGCCAAGGAGGGGCTTCTTCTGGCGAACGCCGACACAGACCTCATCAAACGCCGGAATGTCACCTCTGACGCCGACACACTCACACCCGGACGCCGGACAGCAGCTCCCGTCAGCCGGCGCAGAGAGCGACAACTCCATGCCGCCAGAAAGCCTGTCGCCAGAGACCTCGCGCAGCGACTCCCAGAAGGCTCCCGAAGTCCTCGCTGTGGATACCCTCCTGCCCATCCCGCCGCCGCTCCTGCCGCCCGCGAACCCCATGCGCGCCAGCATCACCCCCTCCCTCTACAATTCCATCTATGAAAAGGTTGTCGTGCATAGCCTGCAGCCCTCATGCCCCATCAACCTCGGTGATATGGTCCGGGCCTGCGTCGCCGGCTGGAAGCGAGATGGCGAGTGGCCCCCGCGGCCTGCTGCTCCCGAGTCCGCCGCCGTGGTCGCCATCAAGCGAAAGAAGAGCGCGACGTCTGCAGTCGCGGCCTCGCCAACAGCGGATCCTATGTCGCCAGGGAGGCGGAAGATGAGTTTTTCGTTCCTCAACAGCCATGGGCGTGGGGGCCACGATGGAGACAAGGACAAGGAGAAAGTCAGACGAGAGAGCACCGCCGGTGGCGACGAGGGAAGCGGAGGCTCGGGCACGGGCAAGGCACTCAGGAGAAGCCTGCAGAAGGTTTTAGGTATCGGGCATAGCCCCACGATCACGACCATGGGTGGTGATGGGCATATTGGAGCTCAGCAGCAGCACTAAGGTGTCTCTTTAACCAGGACGGGATTCATGACGGGTGGGGAGGGTGTGTGTGTCGGGTTGATCAACGGAGCTGAACGTCACAGATAGACTTCCTCTGATTGATTATGACCCAAAAAAATTGATGAGAGCTGTGGGGGCACGAGGTGGTTCTTTTGGTTGCTGGAAAATTATTATACCCTATACCTTTTGTTTGCTCAGCGGACGGACTTGTCAGCTGCAACTAGCAAGGTCTGTATATTTTTACCTACCAGAAGGTAATCAATTCCAAGCATACTTTATCTACCTATTGAGAAGACATTGGCGAAATCCGCTCGAGGTCAGCCTTCTCTAGTCCTACTCACACTCCATCTATTGTCCTATTATCTCAAACCTGCTACTAAGCCAAGTGCGCAGCGGCTTAGCATGTGTCTTTTTGTGCTCGTCTCTCTTCTTGCCTGAGGGGTTCAAGTGCTGACTCTAGAAATCTTAGTTTGCACCCCACTTTCTGTCCAGACTAGACGAGACCCGCGGTTTTTGAGCATGGCTCCCTCTCTCTCCGTGTGGTGAATCGTGATCGTAGGGAGGGCCGCCGGAGAGAAAACAGCCTGCTAGCTTTAGGCCTTGCGAGCCTTGGCAATTAGTGGTGCGCCACCAAAGCTTTAGCGCATGCGGCCCCGGTTTTCTTCTTGGGTCTCCGCTGGGTTTACTACACAATGCTGGTGCGGTACTATTAGCAGCTAGTGGATAGAGAAGGATGTGGGTGGCTAGCAAGGAGATCATTAAAAATCTTGGCTATTGAATTGCCTTGGGATGGAGCCACACGAGGGAGAGATATAAGTATGGTGACTGGTTTTTCTTGAGTGATGATCATGATGCTGGTGGCGCTGTGCTGCCTGGGGGGTGGGGGTCCTGATGATCAGGCTGCTCACTGCTAATGAATATGATACTGTACTGTATATGAAAAATGATAAATATCCTCGTCTCTGTGCAGCGGCATCCTGATAGGCAGCATGTTGACGCAATTGTGTCTCACTGCTTTTCAAGTTTTACAGGCGGCAGTGGCATCTGAGCCCTCTGCGCCCTCCCATGCGCGGGGGAAAGGAAAGAGAAGAAACAGTACAGCGATTAATCCCTGGATAGACTAGTTGTGCCCAGGGGACGTAACAGGCAGATTACTACGATATGATTTCATCTGGGCACAGATTGTCTCTCTTTGGAACATCAGATTTGTGGGTTCGACCGTGGCAGCTGGATCTTGACCGGGTGGAGATTCACATACTAGATGATGCGCAGACGACGGGATGTTCCTTTTTCTTTTTCTTTTTCTCCACTGCTCTTTAGAAGCAGCCGCATAATGGAGGATAGGATGGTGTATTCTAGCAGAGAAGGGGCTGATCATTCATTCGTCTTAGTCCTGCTCAATCGATAGGCGCTGTTCATGCTCCAGGTTGATTGAGTTGACGTTTACGATTGACGTTTACGGCCGATTTCTGGGTTCAGCTGCCCAGTAGCCCAGGTCCAGGCCAAGAGTCCAGGCTATTGTGGCGTGCCGAATTGGCGGGACGGATGCTGATGAGGTCACATCGCCAGCGGGGAAAGAGCAGACGGCGGTTCCATTTCTTGGTGGCGCAACGACGTCATCCCGCCCACTGCCCACCGTAGCAAACCAAGACAAAGGACGGAAGCAAGGCACAGGCAGGCCGACAGACCATACACATTCTCTCACACAAACACGCACCCCTCTCTCTCTCTCTCCCAATTCTAGTCTATTTCTCAATTCTAAGTATGGTCTAGTCTGCTGTCCAATGACCAGCTGAAGCCTGTGAGTGCAACTTCCCACTATAGTACATAGCATGTGCGGATCAAGGCTACTTTAGTCCTGCGGGAAGGTGTCGTCCGTCGATCTCGAGATAGATCCATGACTTACTGCAGTATTTTCCTGTACTTGTTAGCAGCTTCATTGGCATCAGTTGTTGGGGAGCTAGTTAGGGCCAAGAACTCGCGAGGTTGAGCTATGCAAGGTAGTGTAAGAGGTGGGCAGAAACATCCTAGATTTAGTCTCTCTATCTCTCTCCTTCTTACTGTCCAACTTCTTCCTCATCTTGGTCTCCAGTGGCACGTTGACATTCTTCGGTTTTTCCCATCCCTCTGGTGTGTGGCTAGTTGTATGACCTGAGCCTGGCATCTCCTGACCCCCTCAATTAATACCTCCTCGCCTTGAGGAGGACATTCAAGCCTCAGCTACCTCTCCCACACACACACACACACATCTTATTTCACACGCAGCCTGCTGTCGTCGACATGGACACCAAGGAGACGGTGGTCCCTTCGGGGCAGCACTACTCTGGGAACAACCGCATCCCCAACATTAAGGAGTTTATGGAGCGGTTGGACACGGAGAAGAAGGAGCGCGACGCCAAGATCGATGAAGAGTCGAAGCAGAAGGGAGGGGCCGGCGAGGAGGTCAAGAAACACCCAGAAACCAACCAGAAGCGTGGCAAGAACCGGCGCACAGTCCGAGACCCCGTCACTGGCAAGGACGTTGAGATTGACGACATGGACAGCAGCGCCCTGAAGGCCGCCGCGGATCCACATGTAAGCAGCCCTTGTTGAGAACCTCTTGTTGAGAAGAAGAGAGAACACCACAGAAAAGGAAAGAGGGCTGCGTGCTAACCAAGATGATGTACCCAGCTCTTCGTTCCCAACACCAACCTGGGCAAGGACACAACCGTCAAGACCGACCCCAGCCAGTCTGGCGAGGAGTACCGCTATGCACAGGACGTCACGGCACCGCCCGACCCCGTCGAGCCCGGCACTACGAGTGACGTGCCCATCCACGGCGAGAAGACCAACGTGCTGTTCCACCCGACGCCCTCTGTGAGCTACGAGCCCATGTTCGCCTCCATCGAGGCCCGCGCAAATGTCCTTTGCGCAGGCATCTTCATCGCCATCGTCTTCATGGGCAAAATGTTTGGCGGCTCGCTGTGGGGTCTGTTCCCCCTGGCCGGCTGTGTGGCCTCGGGCGTGTTCCTGTGGATGAAGGACCTCGTCCGCCAGGGCCGTGACACCGAGTGGTCCAGCGAGCAGAAGCGCGGCGAGACCGCCGTCGTGAACCTGATCCCTGAGTCTGTCGAGTGGCTCAACACCGCCGTTGGCCTGATCTGGAGTCTCATCAACCCGGACATGTTTGCCGCCGTCGCAGACACCCTCGAAGACGTCATGCAGGCCTCGGTCCCGGGCGTCATCGAGAACGTCAAGGTAAACGACATCTCCCAGGGCAGCAACCCCATCAGGATCCTCAGCCTGCGGGCCCTCCCGGACAGCCACGTCCAGGACCTGAAGGACGAGATCCGCAAGCAGCAGGCCAAGAACAAGGACCCCCAGGAGCTGGCCGCCGACGAGGAGGGCGGTGACTTCTACAACCTCGAGGCCACCGTGGCCTACCACTCTCTGCCCTCCGGCAACGACGTCTCCTCCAAGGCCAAGAACATGGGCATGCAGCTGGTCTTCTACCTCGGCATGAAGGGCCTCTTTGGCGTCCCCTTCCCCATCTGGGTCGAGCTCAACGGGCTGGTCTGCACGGCGCGCATCCGCGTCGCCCTGGCGCCCAATCCGCCCTTCATCAAGGCGCTCTCCTTCACCCTGATGGGGCTGCCCAAGGTCCAGGCGAGCTGCATACCGCTCATCGAGAAGGGTGCAAACATCCTCAACCTCCCGCTCATATCCAACTTTGTCAACTGGGCGATCGCCACGGCGGCAGGCATGTATGTGGCCCCCAAATCGCTGACCCTCGACATCGGCAAGATGCTGCAGGGCGACGACATCACCAAGGAGACCCAGGCCCTGGGTGTGCTGTTTGTGCGGATCCACAAGGCCACCGGCCTGTCCAAGCAGGACCGGAGAGGCAGCGACGGCGGCGGCTCTGATCCGTACATCTGCGTGGCCTTCTCCAAGTTTGGAAAGCCACAGTACTGCACCCGTGTGATCCAGGACGACCTCAACCCCATCTTCTCGGAGTGCGCCGCGCTTCTGGTCACACCCGACATCATCAAGGCGGACGAGCAGCTGTCCCTCGAGCTCTGGGACAGCGACCGGTCGTCGGCGGACGACGTTGTCGGCAAGGTGGAGCTCAGCATCCAGAAGCTGATCCAGCACCCCGGCAAGATGTTTCCCCAGACCTCGAGCCTGCGGGGCACCAAGGCAGAGAGCTCGATGCCCGGCGAGCTGCACTGGGAGGTTGGCTTCTTCGGGCGGACCCAGTTCCGCAAGGCCCTGCGGACGGACGGCAAGGACCCGAACCTGCCCAAGGAGCTGCAGGACAAGAAGGAGCTGCAGACGGACGTGGGCTCGCTCGACACGGCGGAGGAGGACGCCGTCGTCCACACGCCACCCGACCCGCTCTGGCCCAGCGGCGTCGTCAGCGTCGTCGTCCACCAGATCGTCAGCCTCGAGCTTGCTAACATCAAGGGCTCGCAGGGGAAGAGGAAGGGCCGCGAGTTCGAGCCTGCGAGGCCCGAGGCCGGCGAGATCAAGGAGGAGACGGGCAAGAAGCTGCCGTCGTCCTACTGTACGATCCTCATCAACGACGAGCTGGCGTACAAGACGCGCACAAAGGTCGTATCGTCCAAGCCCATCTTCGAGGCCGGCACGGAGCGCTTCATCCGCGACTGGCGGTCATGCATCATTACCGTGACGGTTCGGGACTCGCGCAACCGCCAGCATGATCCCATCATCGGCGTGGTCCCGCTGAAGCTGTCCGACGTGCTCCTGACCAGCAGCCAGAGCACGCGGTGGTACCCCCTGGACGGCGGCATCGGCTTCGGGCGCATGCGCGTCAGTCTCCTGTTCCGCTCCGTCGAGCTCAGGCTGCCCCCGTCGCAGCTTGGCTTTGGCGAGATCGGCACGTTCGAGTTCGTCTCGGACACCATCAAGGCCAGCAGCTACAGCGGGTCCTCGCACACGAAGCTGAAGCTCCGCACGGGCGGTAGCTCCGCGACGGTCAAGAGCGAGAAGTGCGCCAAGGCCGAGGATGGCAGCCTCGTCTGGGACCTCGCCGACACCACGACCACCAAGAACGACGACGGAACGACGAGCGGCCCCATCACCGGGCGCGTCCGCCTCCCCGTCCGCTACCGCTACCGGTCGCCTGTCTTCTTCGAGTTCCACCCTAGCGGTAAGCGCCACGCCGACGCCTTTGCGTCCGTCTGGCTGCAGGACCTCGTCGACCTGGAGGACAAGGACTTTGACATCCCCATCTGGCGCTGCAACAACAGCCTGCGGCTGAGCCAGAACTACATCACCGAGGCCAACTACCGCGAGGTTCCCGACCTCAGGATCGAGGAGGTCGGCCGGCTGCGGTTCCGCGGCCGGTTCAAGCCCGGCACGGACCGCGACCACCTCAAGTTCGTGAGCGACAACGACTCCCGCGAGACGATCGAGTCGTGGGAGGCCTGTTTCGCCGAGGGCGTGAGGGCGGAGCACGTCGTGGGGAGGTCCCGCCCAGCATCCAGAAGCTGCACGACGCCAGCCTCACGCAGGGCCGAGACGTCCTCGCCCAGGCGGACGAGAAAGACAAGGAGAAATGGCTGGCGAGGGACGGCACGGACTGGAGCGGCACCTTTGGCAAGAACCCCTCAGATGCCGCCAACGGTGCCGCCGGAGAGGAAGATGATGAGTACGAGGACGGCAATAGTGATGACGACGACTCCACCTCTAGCGGCGTCGACCTCGGCATCACGGACGCCTCCACCGACCCGACCACCGCCAGCCAGGGCAGGGGAAGCGCGGATGCGCCGCGAGGGTCGGCAGACACCGGCAGCTACCCAGGAAGCCCGCTGTCACCGTCGTCCACCAAGAGCACGGGGAGCGGCAGGTCGAGCAAGAACCCGGTCAAGAAATACAAGGAGTACCAGGAGAAGAGCCGGGACCTGCACCGCCAGCACCGAGGACTGATGCAGTGGTAAGTTCCAGGCCAAAGAAAAGCCAGCGGATACAGCTTATCCCCCTTCAGACAGGGCATACATACACACAGATGAGCTGATATGCAGTGCGTGCCGACAGGAAACCCATGCGTAATGTTCAGTTTGCCAAGGACGAGGCCAAGTATGCCGTGCGTAGGCTCACCAAGGTCGGGTCGCTGAGCGGTCGAAAGCCAGACGTCGAGACGGAGGTGTGAGGGGTGCTGTTCAATGTCATCTACTTGCATCTCTCCTCTCTGTGAGAGAGAGAGAGAGAGTGTGTGTGTGTGTGTGTGTTTTCTGTGCCCTGGGATATCTCATAGCGTACATGGATAAGATCGGGATTTCTGGCCAGGTGGCTCAAGGGGTTTCTGTTGGGAAAGGGAAGGGAAGAGAAGGGGGGACAAAAAGAGGAACGGATTTTTTTTTGGGAGGATAGAAGATACAAGCTAATCCGAATTGTGTATATGAAGCATCGATAAGAAAGAACGAGTGTGTGTTGCAATTCCTATTAGAAGTCATCTCTTTCTCATGCATTAGTGGTGTTGCGTTGACTCTACTGTATCTGAGAACTCAGCCTACTATTATTGCCTGGCTTGACAGTCCTATCATAGTGGCATAACCGTCTTTTTTTTTTTCTTGTATAGACTCAGACCTAATATGAGAGGGAAAACAAGAAACCATCCTTATAATTTTCAGCCCTTGAGGAAGAATCACAGGTGATCTGAACCTAGGGCCAACCTCCAGGGAAGGGCCCTAAAGTGCTACCCCAGACTGTCCTGGAATAGGCCGAAGGGACCCACCTATAGCGGTGTCGTCATATATCGCAGCACTGTTCGGATATACTATACAGCAGTACACAGTTCATCCCTTCCCCAGAATCTCTCCCCCAACCAGCAATCAACACACACTCTCTCTCCCTTCCACATTGCCAGACCGAGCCCAACGGATCTCCGCACCGAAACAGAAGTCATCGTCACGACTACAAGCATAATCTCAAACCAAATACAACCAATTGCCTCCACGCCGAACCCCGCATCGAATTCTCCCTGCCGAAAAAAAGAACAGAGATTACACGATTCCAGACCAGAACCGCAAGCCAGGTAGACACGCATAGAGACCTACCAACACCCGAGAACACGCACGCACGCACACACACACATCAACACCAAAAGAAAGCCCATGCCCTCACAACAACTCACCAAGCTCCCCCTCTCCCTAATCAGAGACACACGCACACGGACCACACCGGGTGGCAGCAGCAGCAACGAGAGCATCCTACCAGGCCCTGTGAACCACCACCAACAGCCCTACAACAACAACAAGAAGAAGAACACCTACACCCCCAAGAAGAAGGTTAGCCCCAGGGCCAGCGGCGGCAGCAGCAGCAGAAGAAGAGATACCAAGGCTTCGATCACAATATCCATGGGCAGGTTCTGGAGTCCCTATGCGCGGCCGCCCCGGCGGTCCAAGAAGCTGGTGGTGATCTGGGTCGGGGCTTTTGTCCTGGCGGGGCTGTTTACCTGGTGGGTTTCTACCCGGCATGGGGAGCTGGCCCGAAGTTACAGGGAGGTTCTGATGGCGAGGCCCGGAAAGGTGCCTGTGGAGGAGTGAAGGGGAGAGAGAAAGAGAGAGGCAAAGACGGTGCGATGCGTAGGACGATGTGGGCGTTTGGGGCCGAAACAGGCGCGATACACACCGAGACAAGCCACCAACCGCATAACGCAAGAGCTGTTGAAGGGCTTTGTTGGCGCTTTGTTGGATGGTCTCTCGCCAATGCATGTCAACAAGGCAATCGCATTGTATCCTGAAGGGGGTGCAGGAGTCAAAAGACACGGCATGGAGAACCATGCCTTTGTTGCAAAAGAGAGGGGGTCAAGGAATACTTGTTGCATTTTACAAAGGCGTTTCGGGAGAACAATTGGATTGGGAAAAATCAATGGCATGCCAAAGTAATTTAATACAAAAAGCGGCATGGACATGCTGGAATTCTCTTTTTTTACATTATTTTCTGGTTCCAAGGCGGTCTTCCATCTTCTCCATCTAGACGCCGCATTGCTGAAACTGATCCTTTCCCACAGAGGAATTTTCCAGCTCCCCTTTTCCCCCAGTAACCTAGCAGTCTCAAGATGTCGTCAACCACCAACACCCCCAACCCCAAGGCCAACGACAACGGCAACGGCCAGCAGCCGCCCGCCGCCCCCTTGCCCCCTGACCTGCGGCTCCCAGCGCCCCGACCGCGACGCCACCGTCCAAGAGGCCAACGGGCGGGCCCACAACCAGCGTGTCCACCAGTGGACGCCGCGTCCTGCTCCTAGCGACGGCGGGTACGGCAGCAGCGCCATGGAGGAGCTCTGTCGGGAGTTTGGCAGGCTTGCTGTGGAGCTGGAGGAGGATGGATGGGCCTAAGGAGAAGGACTGGTTGGGGAGATTCGTGTTTGCCCTTTTAGGTGAGTCAAGTAGGTGAGTTTGAGTCTCGAGCAAGTGATTGTTGAGAGATTGTTTGCTTAACCCTGGGTATAAGTTCATGTGTGATCTTGTCCCTACACCTCCTTTCCCCTCCTCCCCTCCCCTTCTCTTTCGTTACTTCTTCGCCGTTACCAGAAGATTCACCTCGGAAAAACTGGCTTTTGATGAATCAGTTTGTATGATTGTAGATATGACTAGCATGAATCTCATCTGTCAAGGTATTCTCCTTTCTGTCTCCAACTCGCTGTGATTCTTTTGCAAGATAATACCAAACTAGAAGCACTGGTTTTGGGGGTCATATGGTATCACACATGATTTGCCCCCTTGAATCCGGCAGTTGAGGTTCAAAATTGAAGATTAATACTTATTCAGAGAATTACACCAGGCACTAGATCTGTAGTCATCTTTACGCAGAGCAATTGAATCACCAACGCCAAGCTGCAGAGTAAGTATTACCTCCTGTCCATTTCAGTACACTAGGTTGTTCCCGCTTACTCACTTCGAAGCGCACGTATTCATTAATACGGACTTTTGTCTATAATTACTCACTTGTGTGGCTATACGAGGTACGCCTATTTTTACCTATTAATAGAGACCACCCGACTCAAACGATACCAGCAATGAATGGGTCTCGATCAGAAAACCCACGATCAGGTATCACCTTGTTCCACGCTTGTTCATTGCAGTTTTCTTCTTCTTTTTCTTTCTTTTCCCCCGAATTACCAGACACCTCATAGTCATGAGCCTCTTCCCTCGGACTTTTTCTAGGTGAGAAGAAAAAAAACTAACCTAATGGCAGTTGAATCACTTTTCAGGGTCTCCATCATCCGCTCCTCAATGATGTGGTGACCTCTGTATCAAATAAATCACTGAGGCCCTTCGGCAACCTGGATATTTTTGTGCCACATCGGCAGGCAGAGACTGTCCTCCTGCAGTGAACCACAATGTTGTGTTCTACGTATAGAGAAAAAGGACCTTGTCTTGCGGGCTTTCGTGTCCCTGCAGAGTTTCTATTTTGGACGCCACGGGCACGATCATTCAGTCAGGTTGGCGTGCAGCTCATGCGACAATACTACTTCCTACTCGAGGCTGGGAATCAAGTAATCAGTCTTTTACACATCGAGATGTGTCATTACCGGTATGCCGAAATGCCCCCTTCCCATGTGTGGGAATTTATGAAGCCTTCTTGGGAAGAAGGCAAATCAACCACGGGAAGTATCATTGCTTTCTTAACTGACCATAACGGAAAATATGAAACAAGAAGATATCCAGCATATCCATTGTGCAAGCATCCAGACAACAGGAAGAGGAACGGGCAGTGGGTGCTCCCAGGCGGATGGGAGGCACACATTGTCATAGAGAGGTGCGACGCCCAGCGCTGGGCCGGCGGCACCTCCATCTGTCCAAGGCCCTCGTCGAACACGGAGCCCACGAACGACTGGAAGTGGGTGGCATCCCCAGCAGGGGCCTCGGCCGGTTCTGTCCCGCGTGCGACAACGACGCGCGCACCAGCACCGAGACGCTGATCGGGGTGCGGGCGATGCTGCTCGGCCTCAAGCAGAACATCCAGAACTGGCAGGAGATGTACGGCTTCGTGCTCACCAACAGCGACGTCATGGCCATGCAGCGCGACAAGGACCGCATCGAGGAGGCGTACCACCGGGACACCCTGCAGGGCCCTTATAACACCGCCGAGTCTGGCCTGCGTGAGGACTTTGCCGAGTTCGTCGGCAAGTGGGAGAGCACCATCGAGGACAAGATCGATGCCCGCGACAGGTGGGAGAGCGAGCATGGCGGCGGCGGGCGCTCCTCGCGTGCATGTATGAGGGAGAGTGACGAGGCTGGGGATGCTGGACCTTCGACAGCGCTCCATCGACAGCAGCAGCAGCAGCAGTATTATCCAGAGTGCGATCCTGCATCCTCTGCTTCGTACTCCCAGGCTTCCTCGTCTTCATCTGGCGGGCAGAGCCATCATCATCATCATTCTTCTTCGTCTCGGTCACATCATGGCAGGAAGCATCACAGTCGGCGACACCATGATCGATAAGAGCTAGGAATTTATGCCTCAGATACCCAAACCACTCAGACACGGCAATTATAAATTTTCGGTCTCAGTATCTTCTTATTGTGTTCTTATCAAGAGTTTTGATCATAATTACGGCACACCAGGCTAAGCAGCCCTCCGAGAGTCCGTAAATCAACAGGAAACCTAGTGTCAAGTCTGACTTCTTTGTCTTGTTTCAAAAACAAGCTTCTATTCAGAGTCAAAGGTCAATGTAACTTGTCCTGTGGCCTCGAACAGTATACCGGTTGGCTCAATTGACCTTTTATCGGATTACTCACCCTGCTGTTAACACACCTGTTGTTAATACAATGCCTTTGAACCACACATCTCAAGTGTTTTATGTCTACTTCATCCTCTGGTGTCTGAACAGCAGTCTTGATCACTGAACAGAGTATTGGACACCACAGCCTCAGTCAGTGCTGGCATAGCTATATATACTAAGCTCTCTCTGTCCATTTGACCCATCATCGAAATCCCATCCCAAACACATCTCGGCTACACAGCCAAGTTCTCTCTCACACACACAGCAAAGTCTCTCACACAGCAGCACATCGCTTACTTCTACCACCTCATCACCACCAGGCCGGCTTCCCCAGCTTATCACTCACATCCATCCAACATGACTGACCGGATGACTTCCACTGCCAAGTATGCTTTCGACAAGATGTTGGAGAAGCTTCAGGCTGATGGTTCGACCCTGACGGAGATCCACAAGGAGATCCAGACTATCTTCCCCTATATCACCTTCACGGATACCTGCAATGAGACGCTCAAGCTGTCTCTCAAGCAGCCCAAGACAACCAACACTGGTGAGCCCTCCTCCCACCGCCGCTCTGAGCCTGGCTACCGTCCTGTCAGTTCTAAGAAAGACCACCACAGCATGGCTGACAACAACAATGATGATGATGATGATCAGGCGAGCAAGCTGTGGGACACCATCTACTCCCGGGACATGCTGCTTCCCTCTGAGAAGGGCAGCACCTGCCCGTCTATCGACAATGACAACTGGTTCATGGCCAACGAGTGTGCCACCCTCACTCCATCCGACAGCATCAGCTGCGTTGACGAGAAGATGGCCAGGATCCGGCGCAACATTCGGGACATGCGCTACGGCCACGCTATGCTCCATGGGCTGAACACGGCCGAGCACCGCCCCGAGGATGGAGAGAACTTCTTCGCCCTTCCTGCCTTGTTCGACGGCGAGCAGCCTGAGCACACATACCGCTGCTCCCAGTACCAGTCCTTCAACTCCTCCCGCCGCCACTGAGCAGTGCCTACTAGGCAGGAAGTGAGCCACTGAGAGAGAACCCACCTGGGTCTGATGTAGCAAGTGACAAACACGGTTGAATGAATGTCATTACGATACTGAAGCGAGACACACAAGACAATGAAGCCATGGAAGCCATCTTTGCGCGAATAGAGGCATCTTTGGGAATTCGGAGTTGGGGCCAGGAATCAGAACATACTTAGTAATTAGAGAGAGAAAATAAACTTACTACTTCTGGGACAAATCATCTTGAGAACCTTGTGCTTGAAATTGTGATAAAGTTAAAGAAACACCGTCTAACTAATTTTAATACTTGCGCTCAGTTTGTGAAAGGCCTGCCTTAAAGTTGTTATTTTTAATTACATTGCAAATTGCTCTGTTATTAGGAGACAGTCTGCTGTCTAGATGAGTCAATCGGCCACACGATGGTACTTCCACTCGCATTATTATTATTATTTTTTAGAAAAAAAATTAGCATAGCTTCCAGGCCTGAGTCCAATATTCCTCGAGGCCAAAATTGGATCCTCTATCCTACGTACTAAGTACTTTAATAAATACTCAGTTAAATAGCACTTGACTCAATATTGACATCGTGAGATTACATAATATCGGTGAGCCTTGGCAACAACGGCATGACTCCTTCCTCGTTTTTGATGCTGTGCCGCTTGCTACTGCCTGCGTACTTTTCTTGTATACTAAATATTTAAGGTCCTTCCAATCCAGATTATGCCAGGTGCTTATATTCCAGATCATGCGATCCTAATATCCTCCGAGTTCTTCTTGTCTCGTTCACTTCTTCTCTACCTGGTTGGATTCTCACAGTCGCATATGTTCAACGACATCTGAAATCAATTGACCGTCGATGAAAAGGACGGCACACCCAGCACGGCACAATGACCACGATTCCTCTGGATGACTCCCGCATCCAGGGAGCTGTCAAGGGCAAAGAAGTCGTTCGATATCTTAACGAAGTGCGTGTCAATGCAAAGCACAATGACGTCGCCATTGGTGAGGCACTCATGGCCGCCGTCAAGCAAGAAATCGTTCAGCCCGCCGTTTTCAGGTAAGTTGTCATCTCTCCGATCCGATCACGAACTTCATGTCGCTTTTATTATAGACCTGATGATGAAACAAGACTAACCGCTGTCACAGAGTCTTCCTCTCATGGTCTCGACACCCCGACGTCCTGATAAGGAGCCTGCAATGCGAATCCAACACCTTCATCCCTGCGGCAGCAACCAAAGAACTAGGCAGAAGGCCCCGCAGATGCAACCAGTCGTCATGGAAAGTGCTAAGCAACACAGAGTCCCTCATCCAGATCTTATCCGAGAGCTCTGTGGTAGAGGTCAAGGCACTGTGCAGCGCAATCGGCCGCACCGGCCGTGGTTTCAGGTCCAGCGACCGCGAGAAGGCCGTCCAAGATCTCCTACGGGCTCTCCTGCCAGGCGTCTACGCCTCGCCTCCTGATGTGAGAAGCAGCGACAGGCGGCCCCTACAGCAGCTCTATGCCAAGATGTTGCCGGCCTGCTCTTCTCGGTTTGTCGAGGATGTGATCGACTCCCGCGACCAGTCCAACCCGCTCTTCAGGTGGCGGGACATGCCGAAGCTGATACGAAGCCACAGAGCCTTGTTCAAGCACCGTGCACACACGAATCTCTTTGGTCATGATATGACGCCCCAGGATGAGGGCGCGGTCCACAGCACGTTCCTGCGCATCGACAGGGAATTCGCCATCAAAGCCTTGCGCGGACGGCTCGAGGGGGAGATCACCGACCAGCGATGGGGGCACATTGACGAGCTGGACATCTTGCTCCCTATCGTGCACCGCTTGGCTAGAAAAAGCATAGAGACGATAACCTGCGCCTCGAGATGCACTCCCTGGTCAAACTCGGCCTAGACATCCTGCGCAAGAACCCAAAGATGTCCAAAAACGGTGCGGGCCAGCTGTGGTCCATTGCCCTGCGCGAGTGGAAGAAGCGGCCCGACCTATACGAAGATCTCGTGGTGCTCAGCATGCAGCTCGGACTTTCTGGGCCCTCCAGAAGCATACCTTCTGCCTATCTCGGTGCCTCACGAGACGTTGTGGAAGAGCTGAGACCGCGCCTCCTTCGCCTGTACTGTCTTCATGTCCCCGAGAAGGGGGTGGATATCTTTTCGGACGAGAGTCTTGCGCCGCTTGCCAAGCAGTCTTGGCCGCGCGAGGTCTTAGATCACGTCGGGGCCGGGAGGAGAATAGAGATGTTGAAGAAGCTCTACCAGGCCAATCCGGATTTCAACTTCCTCGCAGCCCCATCCGGGACTTCTATCCTCGGCATCCAGCAGGTGGCCTCGCAGAAGAACTTCAATGTAGACCTTCTATTGACGCTCCTGCAGCGCCACGACCCTGACGTCCAACAAAAGGCCAAGCTCGCCGTCGACGACCTGCGGAGGCGGGCGGCGGTGTCCAGGGACCAGGCGGAAAGGGCCATGTTCGCACAGGCCGCGGCCGTGTACGCCATAGCTCTTGGTGACCTGGACAGCTACAGCGATACCGTCCACTGGCAGCAGCGCTTCGTGCTGGATCCACTGCCCATCCAGAGGATCATTGGCCGTCAGTCGGTGCTCACGGATGAAGGAGTCCAGCTGCTCTCAGCCATACCGGACCCCGAGGCTTTTGACCTCCCCTCTTCAGAATCGACGGGTCCTTTGACCCTTAGCTCGGTCAGAGATTGCATACGCAAGGCCGATGGTATACTGAAGACGCTGTACGAAACATACCGCATGGCCACGAGGTCGCCGTCGTTTCAGGAGTCTGACTGGTGGTCTGTCAAGGCACTGTTCCAGTCTGCCTACAAGCTGCGAGTAACGCGCATGGAATATCTGCAGGAGAAACTGAAGGTCAGAGGGGCCGCAGTCCATTCGATGGTATGGGAAGAGTTCTTGTCCGCCATCCGGTGGTTGGACCATGAGCTGCTCGGCCAGGTAACGGAGCCGATCATGACTCTGCTCAAGGCGTCGAGCCCGGCCCTGCTCGCTCAGGCAACGGGCGACCTCCTTCAGCTTGGCGCCGAACACGTAAAGATCCAGGACCGCACGCGCAAGGATGAGATGCTGGAGAAGATGTCGTACGAAGCCGTGGTCATGCTGGCCAGGAGCGACACGCCCGCACTCGCCTCACGACTCCTCGTGCAGACCATCATGGACCGCCCGGACGCCAGCGCATGGCACCGGAAGCTCCTCTCCGTCGGCTTCCTGCAGAAGCTCAAGGCGAGAGAGGCGCATGCGATCCTCCTGAACCTCGCCAAGGCTATCAGCGAGAAGCTGGAGGAACAGGCATACGTCAAGGTCGGCGTGGCTGAGCCGCCAGCACATGCGCCGCCGCAGTCCATCGTCAAGGTCACGACGGTGAAATACCTCGCCCAGCTTCTCAACAATGCCGAGTTCGTCTCGCGCGAGTCTGCCGTCGAGATCCTGATCGAGCTGCTCACGATCGCACAGCACCGAGACGTCCGCCTCGCCGCGCTCCACAGCCTCCTCGCCCTGCTCGACAGCCTCTGCACCGAGGCGCAGGACGACTGGGCAGACAACGAGACCATCAACAACATCCTGTGTGCTCTGGAAAAGATCGTGCCCGTGGCGGGAAGCATCAACGAGGGACGACCCCCGAGGCCCGAAGACTGGGGTGAGGCCGAAGCAACTGGAGATATTGGCTGGCCTCTGATGGCCGACTTCAACAGGCCTCTGGTCGCCGACTTCACCTGGCCTCTGATCACTGACTCCACCTGGCCTCGAAGGGCCCTGCCATATCTCATGGAAGCTTTGTTGAGGGCTGCAGACGGCTGGCGATACCCTGGCCTAAAGGTCATACAGCCTGCATTCGTCGAGCGCATCATCCTCCCCATGATCCGCAAGTCTCAGGTCGAGCATGGTCAATGGGTTGACCTCTTCCTCGCCAAGCACAAAGCCCCTTTCTCATCAAAAGACATCCCACCCGCTCCCCTGGTGCCGTCCTCCTGGAGATTTGTTCTCACTTCTTACTACCCGCTCGTCGCCGCTTCTCTGCTGCAGGAATGGAATGAATACGCCCTGTTCCACATTGCTCCCAAGCCTCAGGTAAAGCAGTTCAACTCAGCGCTGCGAGTAGAGATAAAAGAGAAGCGGACGAGGCTCGAGGTTATGCAATGGATCTCTGCTTATGACCTCCCCTGCCGTGTTTACGGAGAATTTCAGACGGCGACTCTGCTGCAGATCCTAAACACCAAATGGAATGCTCATCTATGCGTGGATCACAGTCCGCTGCTAACTTGCATATGTCAGCATGCGACACTGTACCTGGATGAATATCAGGATCTCGCTGGCGTCTGGGAAGACTTCATGAATAATCTTGCGCCCACGTCGGGGGACTATTCGGGACCCCAAAAACATGCTCAGTGGCGAGAGAAAGAAGGAACCGTTGTGCAGCATATCATCCAGCAGGTCAGGACGAGGAAGGGCCGGGAGGGAAACCACATCCTCCCGTCGACGTTCAGACAGCAGCTGTGGCTTCTCTCTTTTCCGGCTGCGGGCGACACAGATGAGAATTACCGAGCTTTTGCTAACCAGCTCGAGGACCTCCTCCTGGCTCAGCTGCAGGTGGACGAAGGCCAGATCTTCCGCTGCTTCCACCTGGCCGCTGATGTCTGTACCGTCCTGGGGCTGCTCGGGACTCAAGAAATGAGGTACAAGGTCGCATATGAGCTCGGAAAGCTCTCTATGGGGGGAGAGGGCCGAGGGCAGGGTCTTGCAGCAGGCAAAGCAGGCACTGGATCTAATCAAGGTGGAGGTGGCAACGAAAGTCTTTGACGGTCACCAAGACAAGAAGGACTTCAAGGATGGAGTGGCCGAACGCCTCAGGGAATGGGAAGCTTCTGATTCTGGTGTCGTGAGGGAGAGAGCCTTTCAGTGGAAAGTGGGCTCATCACCGCAGCCCACTTTTTGGGCTCTCTCATATAACAGGAAAGAAAACTCGAGGCCAATAAATACATGTTGTGATGAATCCATAGGCTCAAACACTTTGGGTTGAAGGCGATGTAATCTCTTGATCAAATTCACGGAATCCAAGACGGATTCAGCATATATGGATAAAGAGAGAGAGAGAGAGAGGGAAAAAAAAAAAAAAAAGAACAAGGCGGCTCCAAGTATTTACATGCATCACTTGATACTAGTCGTTATACACCATGACAGCAAGCATACTTATGCTCCTCCTGGGAAGCAACAAGAAAAAGGAACGTTATATGGGTGGGGAGGAGGGGGATCAAGGAAACTTTCCTTGATGAAAAGGCATACGCACCCCAAGGCTGAGTATGAACAGTCTTTTCAGAAGGGAAGGTTAGTATCTCACATCATCACAAGGGGATTTTCTCACCTGCCCAGCTGGGAGCTAGACTCTGATCGTGTCAGCACAAGTATCTTCGTTTGTTGAGCGCGGAGAATTGCCACGAGGCAAAAGAAAGAAGGGTAGAACCACCTTTATAAATTTTCCCAATGCATTCTATCGATACAGCCAGCAAAATCCCAATGTTGTGTTCCCGCTTTTGCCTCCTTATTCCTCTTTTTCCCCTCCCGCCCCTCCCCCAAGGGCACAGCTTATGCCAACCTGACGCCGGCCTCCTTTCGCTTCTTAGTCTGCTGCGCCGTGGCGTTTGACATGCCGGCCTCCTGGCTGGCGTCGAAGATGCTCGTGGCCATGCGTCGCTTCTCCTGCTCGACCTTGGACAGCTTCTTGTCCGTCTTGCCCTTGCCGCTCGTCTTGCCGTGGAACTGGTGCGACAGCTCCTTGAAGGCCTCCTTCTGGTTGAGGTGGCGGCCCATGTCGTCGACGTACTTGAGCTCCACATTGAACCTGTACTTCTTGAGGAGGTTGGCGCGGATGCTCGACAGCTTGAACTCGCGGTCCGCGTTCTGCTTGCGGGCGTACTCCTCGCGGTCGCGCGCGCTGAGCCTGTCCAGGAAGCCGCTGCTCCGGTCCCGCTCGCGCTGCCTCTTGGCGTCTTCGTCGACCTGGGCGATGAGCCGTGCCTGCTCGGCGAGGAAGAGCTCCCTCTGCCGGAAGTGCTCGTTCTTCTGCGCACCCTCGGTGGTCGCATCGATAATGTTGCGTTCCTTGAGCAGTGCGAGCGTCGCCCCCAGGCCCTGGGCGACATACTTTTCTTCCTCGACACCGGTTGTGGTGAGGTCCTCTGGCGCCTCGGATATGTCTCTCTCGGCAGACTCCTTCTTGATATGCGGTGCGTTCTCCATCTCCTCGTCTGACGAGTCAGCCTCCATCGTGGTGACTGGTTCTCTTGATTTCGACTTCTTCCGCGGCCGCACATCCTCGTCCAGCTCAGGCTTGTTGATGGCGCTCAGGAACTCGGTCGTCTCGTCCACGACAAGTCCACCCTGCTCGCCGTCCTGGTCGGTGTTTTCAGCGTCCTGCTCCGCCTCTGCCTTGAGCTGCCTCGCGATGTCTTGCGGCCGCATCCGCTTCTGCTTCTTGAGCGCCTGCCTCCTCTGAAGAGCTAGGGAGTTCTGCAGGTCGTCGTCGTCCACGAATGCCTCGTCTGTGACTTTCCGCTTCTTGGCTACGGGCAGGTCGATGTCCATCACATCCTCACCAGCCGCCGTCTGGTCTGCTGAGAACATGGCGTCCTCGTCGTCCCGCTGGCGAGTGGACTTTGTCTTCTTCTTCTTCTTTGGCTTCTTGACTTTGATCTCTGAGACGTCCAGGTAGTCCGAGACGGGTGCATCCTTCATGATATCAACATCCAAGTTCTGTATCGTCTTCCTCTCCCCCTCCCGGTGGCAGGGCCCTCCAGTATATCGGCCAGGTCCCCGATCGTGCCAGACGTGTCCAGTGTGAACGCCTTCTTCTTCTTTCCGCTGATCTCTTCATCGTACTGGGCCAGGATGCTGCGCTCACCCGTCTCGTCGATGTCGTTGGGGTCATAGACGGGCCGCTTCTTCTTCAGGTCCAGCCTCTCGTTGAGCTTTTCTTGCTCCCGCAGGTTCAGGTTCTCGAGCTCGTCCCCTTCGTCGTCGTTGTCGAGCACAGTATTGTCCTTGAGCGTGAGGACCTGGTCGTCGCCGTCGAGGAAGGTCGACATGTCGTGCCCCACCTTGACGCCGGCCAGGTCTCTGGAGGAGTACTCGGCGGCCAGGGCAGCAGCCTTGGCAGCGGCCTCGGCCTCCTCGTCCTGCCTTCTCGCCTCGGCAATCTTCTTCTGCTTCTTCTTCATGCCCTTCAGCCACACCTTGGCGTCGCCATCACCCTCGTCGTCCAGATCGCCGAGCCCCTTGCCCTTCAGCGTCGCATGGCGCTGTGCCTTCTCGCGCTCCTTCTTGATGGCGGCGAGGCGGGCCTCCCGCTCCTTCTTGGTCCTTTCCGCCTCGAGAACTCTGCGGTAGTTGTCGCCGGCCGCAGCCTCGCGCGTCTCGATGGTGCTTGCGGGCTCTTCATCGTCGGGTCTGGGTGCTTCTTTGGACGGCGCGGAGGGCGTGGCGTTGGGTACGGGCAAAGGCTTCAGGCCCATGGCCTTGCGCACCTTGTTCAGCTCCTCGATCGTATTCGCATCCATCTTGATAGGCAGGCTTGCCCTGTTGGAGCGCTAGATACGAGATGGACGAGAAAAAAAAAAAGGAGAATGGTGGCGGTAATGGTGGTCGTGACGAAAGATGCGCTTGCAGATGGACGCGCGAAGTCTGGAACATGTGTAGCCGAGAATAGGTCGGAGTTGCCTTTCGGTAGGTTAACTGATTACGTAATCAACACTACTCTATCCATATTAGTACCCTTTTGTTATTATGGGAAAGTACAGACGTACGTAGCCCCGCAGCAATTCAGCATCGCGTCTGCCACAGCTCTCGATTTCACTTCTTGTCACGCTTCTTCCCTCTCAAGGCTTTTGCTCTCACCTGTCCGCTCTGGTGAGAGCAGTGTCTATTCCTACAGCAATTCCATTAATACTTACAACCAGGAGTCATCGGTTATTATCATACAAAGTCAATTTCCAACCGACAGGCCGCAGAGCAGCGGAGGGCTTTCTGGCCTTTAACGGGCTCAGCATTTCTCTGGACGTGCCATATTCCACACCGTTTGTCGAGATTAGCGACCGGTGAGGCTGGGGAAATCATGACCTTGCCTACATTCTGATACTATTAAGTAATCAACATTACACCCTCGGAATAGATGCTGTTGATCTTGCGAAAGCTGATGGGAGGACGACCGTCGAGAACAGCAGCAGAACGATGTCATGCGCCGATCACGCCATCACCATGACCATCATCATCAACCTCCCTCGTCCAGAGACAATGTGTGTGTGTGTCGCCAGCAATGATGTCGGGCTTTGAACACGCGCCAGTCTGAAAACGTGGTGCGCAGCCTGGAGCTATTTCCCTTCCTGTTCCAGTGTGATGCCATCACGGCCTCGACTCGGCCCTTCTTCGTGGGATACGACTCGCAGGTTCTCTTTCCCGAACAGGCTTTTTATGTTCTTGGGCAGAGGGTCTCCCGAAATTGTCGGGCGTTCTTGTCCTGCTATGCAGCAGCTCAAGCAAGCTTTTCTTTTCTTGTCCGGCGCAAGAAAAAGGGGGAGGAAGTGGATGCTCGTCCAGGGCAGGCAGGCAGGCAGGCAGGCAGGCAGGCATGTGCATAGACAGACAAGGACTTGGTCTTCCCACACGTTGGCCGCCTCGAAAGGAAGTCGTTGACATCGGAAGACTACGGACGGCTCCCTCCCCGGGAAAACATGCTTCTTTTTCTCTCATTTAAAATTGACCGACATGTAGCCGGGTCCGACGCATGTCCGCTCTTGGCTGGGCCGACTTGGGGTTTGACAGGCACGACAGACCAGGTACTACCCGCTGTCGACTGCTTGGAGATTGTAGTCTCGGTTCTTCCCCGGATGATCTTCCCCGCGATCTTAGAGCTGGGGTGGGCGGGTGTGTGGGTGGTAAGCGTTTTGTTTCTTGTTCTGGGGCGGGTTTCTGGGGAAGTGCTACAGTACACAACCACACAACACAACTTAGAACAGTACCGCGTCTCCGGATCTATCTTTTCGAATCTGGCCGGCGGCTCTACACCGCGCACTGCTACTGCACCCTGACGTGCAGGAGTGTGTGACGACGGGCCGAATTCACCAACAAGAGAGAAGCACAGCAGGGCTGTGATCGTGGATTGAGCTGCACCCCGGGCCGCAGGCACAGGGTGTCTCTGGGCCCAAGAGCACGCTCTGCATACCCAAGTTGTCGCCACGTCCGGACCACATCACATGTCTTTTGCAGCCGTCATGATACAGTAGTCGGGCAGGCCAGTCCCAGGCCAGCTGCCCCAAAGAGGACTGCTTTCCGTCCCTGCTCCCGCCCATCCCAAAAGGGACGACACACTTGAATAATCGGACCGTTCCAAGTTGTGTTTTTCTTTATTTTCGTCTTTCCCCTCTCCAATACCCTTTCTTTTTCGTCTTGAACGTCTTTTTCCTTGCAGTCCCCGTGGTTGAGGGCGTGGGGTGTTCGTCTTGGCTCCTCCTCCCTTACCCCGGACCACTGCAGAACCCCACAAAACAGCCGAGTATTGTCGGGGGAAGAAGGGACCTGGGCATCTGGGCCTTTCCATCACATGCCAACTCTACTTTTAACTCTACTTGGGTACTACTTAGTAACAAGTACTACTTAGTAACAAGCTGGCTGGGTGCCACGTCGCTCTCCTTCCCTCTTCAGTCTAGGATCTCAACGTCTCCACTCGTGACGATCATTGGTCATTGGAGAAGAAAGGGGGAGCACTGGGGAACATGCATGGGCTGAGCCGGTTCCTGCGCCAAGTGTGGTGATTGCTGCACTATGTAGGTTCATTTGTTTTTTTTTTTTTTTTTTTTCCCCTCCGACGCAGGTACCTATGCCGGAAACCCTGCTATTCTGTGTGTGTCGTCACCTGCTTCGGGAGATTCAAGGTCCTGTGCCATTCCGGCATCACATCGGCGCTTCTAGTCTTTAGGTGCACACACCTGCATCGCGAGTGAGGGGCGGAAACACAAACGCACAAGAGAGACACACACTAAGAGGAACTGGGTCACGAGGGATTCACTCACAGCCTTGTGCCTGGACCAGGGGGCCCCCAACAAGGGACGTTGAACGGACAGGAGCCAAAGGAACCCAGGACCAGGATCAGGAATAGATAAAAAGCTTCACGTCCCGCCCCCAAGGTCGAATCTCGTCATGTCCTCAGCACCAGCACCACCAGCTTCAGCTCCTCCTCCTCCTCCTCCTCCTCCAGTCAACCTGACCACCAGCAGCCCTGCCTCAGTTCTTCCTGTGCAAGGGGCCACAGCAGCCGCCCAAGATCAGCCCATCATGAGCGGCCTCTCTTCTCTCCTCGTCCTGGGCGCGTACGCCTTCCAGTCGGTCCTCGGCCGTCCAGGACCCAGCCGCGTGCATGGTGACATTGTCAAGCGCTCGGTCGACACCTTCATCGCTACCGAGAGCCCGATTGCCGTGAGCCGTATGCTCTGCAACATCGGCTCCACGGGATGCTACGCTTCGGGCGTGGACTCGGGCGTCGTCATTGCCAGCCCTGACAAGATCAACCCGGACTACTTCTACACGTGGACCAGAGACTCGGCGCTGACCTTCAAGGAGATCATCGACCTCTTCTCGGACGACTACAACACCACCCTGCAGACCGAGATCGAGAACTACACCGGTGCTCAGGCCTATCTCCAAGGCGTCTCGAACCCCTCAGGTGACCTCACCAACGCTGGTCTCGGCCTGGGCGAGCCCAAGTTCAATGTCGATCTTACTGCCTACACAGGCTCTTGGGGTGAGTCTGCTCAGGCACTCAACATTGTTTTCTTGTTTGAAGAGACTAACAATGGTCTTTTTTTTTTTTTTTTCAGGGAGACCCCAGAGAGACGGCCCTGCTCTTCGGTCGATCGCTCTGATCACGTACGCCAACTGGCTGATCGACAATGGTTACGACTCGACAGTGACCAGCATCCTCTGGCCCATCATCGAGAATGACCTCAACTATGTCGCCGAGTACTGGTGAGTCTACAGTGTTTTGCTCTGCACCTGTTGTTGCTTTTGGCTGTAGAATATAACAAGAAAAAGGAGAAAAACATGCTCACATATTAAATGTAGGAACCAGACTGGATACGATCTCTGGGAGGAGATCTCGGGCAGCTCCTTCTTCACCATTGCGAACCAGCACCGCGCGCTCGTCCAGGGTGCGACGCTCGCCTCGTACCTGGGCGAGACGGCCACCGCCTACAGCGGCGTTGCGCCCCAGATCCTGTGCTTCCTCCAGAGCTTCTGGTCCTCGTCGAGCGGCTACATCCTCGCCAACATCAACGTCAACGACGGGCGCACCGGCAAGGACGCCAACACGCTGCTGGCGTCCATCTCGACGTTCGACCCGGTCGCAGGCTGCGACGAGGCCACCTTCCAGCCCTGCAGCGACAAGGCCCTGGCCAACCACAAGGTGGTCACGGACTCGTTCCGCTCCGTGTACTCCATCAACTCGGGCATCGCCGAGGGCACCGCCGTCTCCGTGGGCCGCTACCCCGAGGACACGTACCAGAACGGCAACCCGTGGTACCTGTGCACGCTGGCCGCGGCCGAGCAGCTGTACGACGCGCTGATCGCGTGGGACTCGCAGGGCTACATCCAGGTCACGTCGACCTCGCTCGCCTTCTTCCAGGACCTCGACTCGTCCGTCGCCGCCGGCACCTACAACGCCAGCTCGACCACCTACACCACCCTGTACGACGCCGTCCTGGCCTATGCCGACGGCTACATGAACATCGTCGCCACCTACGCCGCCTCCAACGGCTCCCTCTCGGAGCAGTTCGACAAGTCCACCGGCGAGCCGCTGTCCGCCTACGACCTGACCTGGTCCTACGCCGCCTTCCTCTCCGCCGCCGACCGCCGCGCCGGCCTCGTCCCGGCCTCGTGGATCGGCGACGGCAACGACGTCCCCAGCACCTGCTCCGCCACCTCCGTCGCCGGCTCCTACTCGTCCGCCACCGCCACCTCCTTCCCGGCCTCCCAGACGCCCCAGTCCGGCTACACCACCACCGCCACCGCCGTCCCAGTCACCTCCACCGCCACCGCCACCACCACGGCGTCGGGCTCCTGCGCCACGAGCATCGCCGTCACCTTTGACGAGGTCGTCACCACCACCTACGGCGAGACCATCAAGATCTCGGGCGACATCGCCGCCCTCGGCAGCTGGGACACCAGCGACGCCGTCGCCCTCAGCGCCAGCTCGTACACCTCCAGCAACCCCCTGTGGACCGTCACCATCAACCTTGCCGCCGACCAGGTCATCGAGTACAAGTTCATCAACGTCGCCTCCGACGGCACCGTCACCTGGGAGTCGGACCCTAACCACACCGTCACCCTTGCGTGTGCCGCCACTACCATCTCCAGCACGTGGCAGTAGATGTGTTGATGATGGAGGAGGAAGGATAAAACAGGATAAAGAAGTAAAAAGAATGATGAGGGTCATGGCTGGAGTGGTTTGTACAAGCTGGAAGTTTAGTGGCCATGACTTCTCTTGGGTCAAGGGGTACATGAGCATATACATATACATACAGGAAAGCATAGTCAGCACATCACAGCGCAGCGCAGCATTTGTATAAATTCAATTCTCCTCCTTGTCTTCTTATTTGCGACTAAAAAAAACCAAAACCAGCCTATTAGTGACATGCCTAGTAGTAATACACAGCAGAACATCGTCCAAGTTAAAAAATATGGAAGCACACAAGATGTCCTGCAAAGGTATAAACACATCAATTCATGACGGGTATCCTAGGTATAGTACGTCGAAAGATAAGAATAAAGTAAGTTCGTCAAAACGGCAGACGAGGAGTTCGTGTGTGTGCCTCGCGTGGTATAAATCGTGTGAACACAAAAAAACAAGAAGAAGAAAAATAAAAAACCAAAGATCCTTCATCCGCTCCAGCGATGCCGATCCCCTCATTCCCGTCCTTCCACATCAAGATGCCGAGTTGTTTGTTTTTGTTTTCTTGTTCTTTTCTCTTTCTTCTCCCTTCTCATTGTCGCCGCCCATATACAGAGAAAATTACATCATCCATAATGTCCTTTTTCATATTGATCATCATCATTTATTATACCACCCCCTCTTTCGGGAAAAAAAAAACACAAATCAAGATCACCTTGATTCATCTTTCAGTCAGTCCCACGGCAGGTCCCGATCGCCCACGCGCGTACACGTCAGATACCCGATTGCCTCAGCGGCCCGGCTCCCGCCCGCCAGGTCCAGCTCGAGCCCGCTCCCCATGAGCGGCCTGACGACCTCGCGCGCGAGCGCCTTTAGCTCGTCGACCCTCTTCTCGAAGCGCCGCAGGTTCTCGCGGCTGTACATGTCGGGCGACAGCTTGAGGAAGCGCTTGCACTCGTCGTGGCCCAGGAACCCGGCGCCTGTGGGGTGGCCCAGCGTCCTGTATGTCCTGCCCAGCGACGACAGCGGCGGGATGACGGGGATGGGGGAGATGCCCGTGTTCGTGTTGGACGAGGCGGGCACGAGCGCTGTGGAGTTGGCCGTGTTCGTCCTGTGTCGGCCTGTGTTGGCGTGGTGGCCACCGCCTCCTCCTCCTCCTCCGCCTCCCCCTCCTCCCCCTCCACCACCTCCGCCGCCTCCCCTCGAGCCGGAAGACTGGTGGGGCGGGGCGGGCGCGGGCGTGGTGTTGTCGGCCAGCCACTGTCGGAACAGGCTGACGGCAAGCCAGTCGAGGTAGCCCGTGGCAGGGGTGACACGCTCGCCGGAGCGGGTGGTGAGGTTGAGGCGGAACAGGCGGCCCTCGACGCGGGCGACGGTCTCCTCGAGCTCGTCAACCTTGTCCTCGATGATGTCGATGACGGCCTCGGGCATGGTGTTGCGCAGGCTCCGCTCGCCGGCGGGCCACTGGCCGACGACGTGGATCAGGGCCTCCTGGAAGATGATGCGGCTGCGGGCGAGGTAGCCCAGGCGCAGGTAGCTGATGGGGTACTTTGCGATCTGCTTCCACAGGCGGCTCTGGAACTGCAGCAGGTGGTGGTCGACGCGGGGCCCGACCACGGCCAGGGCGTCGTACTGGTCCGCCAGCGTCAGGAGTGACTTGCACTGCACGTAGGCGTCGGCGATGTTGATGCCGTCCAGCACAGGGGGTGGTTGTACATGATGCGGAAGAGGTTGTCGTAGTCGCGCAGGATGTCCTGCTCGTCCTGCGTCGGCGGGGGCAGATCGGCGGCTGCCGTGGTGGGCGGCGGCGGCAGCGGCGCGTAGCTGTACCCTGCCTGGCCGCCGGCTGATGACGACGAGGTCAGAGGTAGGTTTGCCACGGAGCGGAAGAAGTCGCGCGACGACGAGTGCGAGTGGCCGTTCTTTCTGCCTCCGCCGTTCGACGAGACGCTGCTGGCCGTGGCCGAGCCGAAGATGGATGTCGGGCTGACCAAGGCGCTGGCCGTCGTGGTATTGTTGTTGTCTCTGCCGCCGCCGCCGCCGCCGCCGCCGCTCTCCTCCTTCTGCACCAACATCGGTATGTCGTCCCCGCCAGCGCCGCAGTCCAGCTCGTACCGCCACCTCTTCCTCGGCGGGCCACCCACCCTGGTGAGCGCCCCTGCGCTGCCGTCCTCTCCTATCCTGGCCAGCTCGCTCCCCGTCGTGGTCGAGGAGGCGGTGGGGGAGGCGAGGGCGGCGGGGGCGGGCAGCTCCTTGGCGCGACTCCAGACCTCGCTGGTGCTGGCCTCGAAGAAACCGCTGCACCGGGTCAGGGGTGTGGCGGTGCAGCAGGTAGCGGTTCTCATGGCCGCTGGGGACCTTGACGACGATCTCGACGTCGCCCGAGTGGCTGAACCAGGGGAACTCGTTCTGGGGCACGTAGGCGCTGGGGCCGCCCGCGTAGGAGCGGTTGTAGTGGCGGCGGTCGTGGTGCTCGCGGCGGGACGAGAGACGGTGGTGGCGGCCCGTGGTAGAGGCCGTGCCGACGACGGACTTGGCGGCGCTGCGGAGGTTGAGGAGGGTCGTCGAGCCAGACGAGGCGCCCGAGCCCGAGAGCGACGAGTGGTCGGGCTGGGAGACCATGGCGGCTGCTGCTGCTGCTGCTGGGCTTCGGACCACTTTTCAAGCGGCCTGCAATTTGATGGCAGGGCGTGTGAGTGTGGCCTGTGGGGTGACCCAGGTTTTTTTTTTTTTTGGGGGCCGTGTAATTTCGTAGAATATCGGCTCTGAGAAGGGCTCGACTCGATCTCGACCTGGCTTGTGAGACCCAGGCAGGAGAGGTAGATAGGGTAGGTCTGGGCGGAGTGAAGAGGAGAATAATCGCAAGGTTGTTGTGTGTGTGGTTTACTGTTCCGGCTCGGCCCAAGATTGACGTCGATTATCTCGTGTGGCTGGGGAACCAGCCCGCAAGTACTGTACTAGCAATCTTGCCTGCACAGAAACAAGAGAGGGGAAGACGGGTTAGAAGGAGCAGAGAAAAGATCAGACGACATCAGACCAAGACACATTCGGGGGGTTTAAGATCCACCCAACCTGAGAAGGAGGGGCGGAACCCGGTGGTACAAAAATGAAAATGAAAATAAAAATGAAGAACGAAAAATGAAAATGGAAAAAAAGAAAGAGGAGAGTTGAGAGACAGACACAGAAGAGAGGGGAGAGAGATGTGTGGCAAGATCTCTACCCCATATTCTTTTTCCTTTTTTTTTTTTTTTTTCTTCTGAGGCACAGGTGGAAACAGGTACTGCAATCAAACCAGAAAAACGAAGTGTCGAGAGTAGAAAACAGAAAGAGAAACAAAATAAAAATAAATAAATAAATCGATCCCCAGTGACAAGACAGATAATAAAACAGAAAAAGAGGGAAATACAGCAACAGTATTATCGACTAACCCTGCAGGGAGGCAGATCACAGCCCGCACAGCCCACAACCCACACACGGCTTGGGGATGATCACCAACAGAGTACCCTTCTAAAGGAGGAGGAGGAGGAAGGGGGGAAGGGGGCGTGCCAGTTGCAACCACGAATGCATGCGTCTGGCCGATGCTGAGTGGATGAGCGAGGGCGAGGGCGGTGCCTGTCCTTGTTCTTGGGCTCTTCGATTTTTGCCACCACCTTTCCAGGGGCCAGATGACAATCTCGAATTGGAGTCGACGGCTTTCGTCGGGGGTATCTTTGGGGATGAGATGGGGAGATGGACGAGGATCTGCAATCTCACTAGGAACAAATCAGGGAGAAGAGAGAGGGAACAAAATTATTAAGAGACGGCAAATTGATAGAAAAGAAAAGTCAGAACAAGAACAAGAAAGAAAAAGAGAGAGACACGATGGGATAGGTCAGATGCAAGGGGGGGGGAGAAGAGCGGGACATCGAGGAGAAATACAAAAAAGAAAAAGGGAAAAGAAAGAAAAGAAACGAAAAAAGCAAAGAAACAATCATCAGAGATTCAGGCAATCCTTTATCTTGTCTTCTACGCGCCGTATTCAGCCGAGTTCTCTCCCTCACCTCCGATCCCGCATTAGAGCGATGGCTATCTTTCTTTTTCTTTTCTTTTCCCTCGTGTCCCCTCATCGCGTATCATCCACATGCCTCCCTTCCCCTCTGAAGGACCGCAGCGGGCCCTCCCTCGTGCAGCTCCGGTTCGAGCACTGCGGTCCAGACAATTCCCTCCGCTGCGACTTTACTGACATCCCATGCACACATACACACACTTACGAACCCTGTTTTTGCGAAGCAAGGGTGGGGGGATCTTGCAAAATTGTATGCATATTTCTTTCTTTCTTCTTGTTTGCATGTAACCTTCGCCGCTGAGAGCTCCCCCGGTCTAGGCCATATCTCGTCGGCAGAAACGCTTTCAGCCTATCATCGGACCCAGACTGGCCTGGTCGAAAACCCGCCCAGCAATCCCCACGAAAGGTCCCGCGAGTCGACCACCCCAGCGACTTCACACTACGAGTATATATGGTAAACAAGTGGTGGTGGTCCTCGATGGCCTGTTTTGATTTGCTTGAACACCCATCCCTACTCTCCACTCTCATCCACTCATTGGGCAGACGCAGAACCCTTCCTCATCTTCTAGAAGTCTACACATTATGCACACGCACCAGATAATCATGAAACAGGGTTCGACATTTTTTAGATCTGCGCTTGCGAATGCGCTTTTTTCTTTCATTTGGCCGTGATAGATAAAGTCTTGTGTATATGTGTGCGCGCGCAGCTAATAGTACATGGCTAGGAATAGCGAAAAGAGAGAAAGAAGAAAAAATCATTTCCATTGCAAAAACGCCACCTTAGATCGCCAATTACCTTTTGTATCCCCGGATTGTCGCGTTGAGGTTCAAACACCTCGGATCAAAAAAAAAAAAAAAAAGAATATCTCGCTACGCCGGCGCCGTCACAATGGCGCATCCTAGACCCTGCAGGGTCACCACAACCAGAGACACAGATTCGAAACAAGCAATTCTCTCTTCAAACGCCGACCCAGTGATGCAGTCATTCAGCTCATGTCCACGTCCATGTCGGGAACGGTGGTTGTCGGTGCGACGGGGTTGGCGTCCACGGCAGGGGGCGCGGGGGGACGCGGCAGCAGCCATGCTCTCGCCGTCAAAGAGAGGCGGCGATGTTTTGAGGTTCTGGAGGGCGCAGTAGGCATTGCGGCTGACGAGACGACCCTCGCGCAGGTTATCGGCGAAGAGAAAGAAGCCCTCGTGCGCCTCGACGAGGTACGCGTTGAGTCCCTTGCTCTGCAGTCGGATCTTGGCATCGGTGACGGGGAAGTGGTTCTCGATATACCGCTGCCAGCCACGAGCGGCTGCCTGGATGTGCTCGTCTGTGCTGAGCTGCGCCCAACCGATGCCGAGGTGCATTGTGAACTCGTCGACCACAGGGTGGGAGGGAGCCTCGGGGGAGGTCTCGCGGCCGCCAGGGCTGCCGCCCTTGGACTGGGCGGTCTGGACAGGCGCAGGCGTGTCGTTTGTCATGGTGAGACGCTGCGACTTATGGCTCCGTAGGGATGGTCGCTCCTGGGAGAGCTTCTCCTGCTCGGCAATGGCCTCATCGAGCTTGCGGGCGTGCTCCTTGGCGGCCTTGTCCTCGACCCATGTGCCGGACTGGCTGGTGGCGTCGACGACATAGCCCGTCTTCTTCTTGATGAGGATCATGCCAGGGCCGTACTCCCACTCGTCTTCGGCTTCTTCGACCTTGGGAGCCGGGATGACCTTCTCTGGCTCGTCGAGGTTGGGTGCTGCCTCGTCCCTGGACCGCTTCCTGCCGGCGAATGTGGCGTTGGAGTGCAGTATCGGACGGCTGGTGCATGCGACTGAATGGCTGAAGGACTGAGACGGGTGTGAAAAGATAGGCCTGTCGAACGGTGACTGGTGGGCGGCCCGAGGCTGGATGCCCAGGACGGGCGAGGCGGTGGAGTAGCTGCGATCAAAGCACGCCATGGTGATCTGTGTGAGTTACTGCAGGTGAGATGACCAAACCACAGAAGTTTGCTAGAGATGCTGGATCAGTCCGTGAACAAGGTACTATGCCCTGTAGTGAGAAAGCCGGCAGTTCAACCAAATTGGCACTGCAGGTGTGTTGTTTGATGCGACGACGGCGACGACGACGAAGACGACGACGACCTTGCGGGCGGAGGCTGGGTTGGGAGGGCGCCTAGCGTGGTTGGCCGGCGAGGCTGCACGCGTATGAGGCGACAGAGAGAACAAACTAGTGAAGCAGGTGACAGCTTTTCAAGGAGATAGACCTGTAGGAGAATAAGAAGTTGTGTTGAGGACGGCAACGAGGGCCAACAGGTCAACAACACAGAGCGGGAAGATGGGAGAGGTGAGGGAAAGAGGGTGGTAGGAAGCGCAGATGCTATCTGTAGCACTAAGAGTAAACTAGGTGGAGGATGTGGTGCGAGGTTAGGATAGGGTGTATAGGATAGAAGTAAAAAAAGAGAAGAGGTGAAAAGGAGGAAGAATGTGAAAAGGAAAGGGAGGAGAAGGGGGAAAATATGAAGTTTGGGGAGGGCAGGAGGGAAGAGGGAAGAGGAGAGAGGGAAAGAGCTGGGAATGGAAAGCCCGAAGCAACGAGTTCGGAAAAGGAAGTGCAAGAACAGAGCGAGCAGCAGGCGCAGGTGCAGAAACGATGCGGGTTGCGATTGTCGCTGCACTGCGGCGCTCATACTGTTCCCAGGTTGACCTGCCCGTGCTCAGCTCGTCTCTCTCCTCACAGTGCACCATTAGTAGCCCGCCCCAGGTAGTACCAGACCAAGAGAGTACGTACCATCGTACCATCGTACCGTGCAGTAGTACATTGTAGCAGCAGCGGAGAGGCAGGGGGTGCTACTCTGGTACTTCCCGTCTTACAGTAGAGGCTGGCTGCGCAGAGCGCCGAGCCTGCCCGAAGAGGCTAGCTCTATCTAGCTCGCGTAAAGGGGCCCACCCGTTCTCTCTCAAGATCTGGGACCCTGATTCGCCAGTCTGATGGGGTCCCCCCAGACTCTCAGCCCTTCCTGGTCTAGCGCTGTCTCACAGTCTCCTCGACGTTGTTTGCCGGTGGCAGACCCCGACTGCTACACGGTACCCTGTACGTACCAGAGTTAATGGCAGAGACTTTTGGCGGCGTGCCCATTCCCGGTCTAGTCAGCTTTTTCACACCTGGTTCCACTCTTTCGGGATTTTTCCTCTTCCCGTTCCGATGAGAGAAGCCTTGCCTCGCCTCACCATGGACCAGGATGTGTTCGTCCCGACCCAGCCACAGTGCTGCGACTATTTGCATGGTTGAGGTGAGCAGGTGAGCCAGCGCGGCACTGTCGGCCAGCTTTTAGCCCGCTGGTCAGCAGCCTCAGGTATACTTTTTTGCTGCACACCCCTGGGCGTTGGTACAACGATAAGGGGTCGCACTACAGCCCTTGCAAGCAGCGCCAATTTCAGAGGATGCCATTTGCATCCACCCCAGACTTGGTTTTATCTACTTGGTGCCGGAGTCTCCAGGCTTTTTCGTTTTGGCGATTCAGGGTTTTGCCGCTAACTGATCGTCCATGACCCTACCTATACAGGATCGGACCTATACAGGATCGGGAGGGAAAAAAGAGGGAGGGAGAGGAGCCACTGCTGACCTTGTGCCTTGATCTGCTGAAGAGCGAGGAGGGAGATTGTCCCATCACCTGCTTGCAGGCAGTGTCTCTGTCCACTTGCAGGGCGTACCAGGGCCTTCGCTTAGCTGTCAGCATCACAATGACTCGGCAACGCCTTGATTCGCCAGCCAGACATAATCCATCATTGTAGCGGTGAGTTGGGTCAATACGGATGCTCGTCACAGCGCTCTGCTCCTGATAGCACGGACGTGCAGGAGAGACGAATCTGGGTGCCTCGGGGTAGGTTGTTTGATTGTCTGCTGTTGTTGTCATTCTAACTCTGTCAGCCGTCCTTGCTTGGTTTCGCCCTCCTCAGCTCGCCTTCCTTAGCTAAGTCTTCTTCCACAGGCCTGGAATAAGAAAAATTATAGCCTCGGTGCTCCATTTCCTCTTGTTGCGATATTGTTATCTCCTTTTTTTCCTTTTCTTTTCTTTTGCTGTGTCGTCAGATAACATCTTCCTGCCATCAGCCTTTGTCTGATGGTGCTCAGTCTGGCGAATCTGGTTCCCTAGCCTGTGATGCATGATCAAACAAGGTAACATCGTCATCATTCTCCCGCCCACCATATAGACCCTCGAACCCTGGCGTTCTTATGCCGACGGGGGCTCGGTCCTCTGCGCTGATGCAGCCTTCGAGCTGTGACAGGAGTGCGGCCGGGTGTCTGCGCACTTCTGAATCTGCTCACCGGAGCTGTGTATGAGGCCGGGAGCCTGCTCTGGTGTCGAGCCTCCGGCAGCTGCTCAGGAGTCTGAGGTTGGCGAGTTGGTGAGGCCAGGTCGTCATACACCCGGAGCCGGCGGGCAGGTGTCGCGACATCTCGAGCCAGTGATGTCGGACGTCCCGGAGTAGGCCGGCTTGGTAATGGGCTCTCTCTTGCAGGAGGACTGTCTCGAGAGGACGAGGGTGACCGGTGACCGAGGTTTGGGCACAGCTGCAGGGAAGCGGCCAGCTCCCCTTGAAGCTCTACGGGAACTCGAAGGTGACTGGAAATGCACAGACGGTCAGCCTCGCCTTCTCGATGTCGGTCTGCATAACCTGCGCAGCTTTACCGATGATCCAGCCTCTTCATCATGCTGCGTACTGGTTGGCGAGCGACACGAGGATGACTGGCGTCGGCGGTGCTCCATTGTCGAAGGCGCGGTCTCACCAGCCAGAGACTGCCGGGCACGGATTGGCTGGAGTCCTGTCAGTTTCTCACCAGCTCCTGAGGACCTTTCATGATAGCTTGCTACGCACCAGAGTGAATGAGCTCCCTCCTGAGACACGGCGTGGACTCTGCGAGAACGGCGGAGGTAAGGAGGGCAGCCATTCTGCTGGGCGAGGCGGCCTGTCGGAGGTCTCCAGTGCCTGGGTTATTTTCTGCACAGGTTCCCCAGCCACACTGCCCGTCAAGGCCTGTCCTGGCGACCTCGCAGAGGTGTTTTCTTCTGGCTCCTCCAGCCGTGGCGGCGTGTCATCCGCCACGCGAGTATGTGGTCCAGCAGCGTCTGAAGGGCTCGGGAACCGTCGAGGTCTGCGGGGCCGCATTGACAAGTACCGGCTGGAAGAAGGGGTGTCTGGCGAGGTAAGAGGCTCTGCATCAGATGCTGCGACGACATCTGAGCTCTGTTCATGGTAGCCCGAGGAGTTGGTTCGAATGACAGAAGGCAGCGTCGGCTCGGTATATGTTGGGTTGGGTGACGAGGACTCCCTGTTCTGTGAGACGGCAAGTGTCCTTCTGGGCTCTGGCATTCCCAGGCTGGGACTGGTTTTCCGCTTCACCGTCTCCTCCGAGGTTGGGTTTTCTTCCCTCTGCAGATATCTTCGGTACCGCCGGCGGTTTTCCAACTCCTTGACCTCTGACATGGTCAGGGATATGACTGTCGCATGGAGGCGGATCATAGTGTCGGTCAGGACATGCAAGTACTGGTAGCTCGAGAATCAGATATATGTACAGTGGTCCTGAATACCATCAAGAGGAAAGGGGAGGCCATGTATAGCCTAAGCAGGAAGCATGGGATTGAAACATGTGGGGGGGAGAAAAAGTAAGAAGAAGAAGAGGAAGAAGAAGAGGCAAGAGGCAGGTCTTGGAAGCTCGAGAGGTCTGTCATGGATCTTATAGACCACGGTAGCTATGGCCATGGCTGTGTACCCAACACCTGTGGCAGGTGCGAATGGTTGAGCCCATACACAGGCACAGAGAGCAGCAGTATGAAGCAGCATCTTGCCAGGGTTTTCTGGTAGGCATGTCACTACTACAATGGTGTGAATCTCAAGTGTCTTTACCATCCCTGACCATGCAACCCATCAGTATTTGTAGAAGTGAATCAGAGTCAAGGAGTCCTGTGTCCTGTTGTCCTTGCTTGAGTATCATAGACAGCCAGCCATCCATTCAATGGTGCAGGACAATTGAATGAATGCCTCTACAGATCAAGGCAGATGCAGTTGAAATTATGCTAAGGGTGTGAGGTGAGAGGGTGGTTCCACCAAGTCCTGGGGCCCAGCCGGCACGGGTAAGCCATAATTCGATGGACCCAGGCGGATACTCACTGTGGTGATAGGTACCTAAGCAGTGCCTAGGCCAGTGCTGTGGTACAAAAGACTACCACCACAACCTTTGAAGGGTGAATTTTCATCCAGGTCTTTTCAAACTGCTGCTACTATTGTTTTCTTTTTCTTCTTCTGCTCTTTGCAGATTGTACACTGTGCGCGTCATCATCACCTCGACTGTCCACGCCAGAGTTCAAAGGGGTGGGGAGATACTGGTGACTACAGTACACTGCAGACCAGCAGCCACTTTCTGTTGACCCTAGGCAGCTTTCATCAGGCTGTACCAGGAAAACCCCGTTTTGGCCTTTCTTCGTCACTGGCCAGGGCCCAGGAACAGGAACACGAGCCACCTCATTACCTTCTCAAATGTCCTGCACTTTAGATTCACATTCAGACAATCACAGCAACACGAACCAACCCATCTGCATCATTTGATTTGACCAGCCCAGAAGCCTAGTTTCCTGACTGAGTCCCAGAAACCTATTGAGACAGCAGCTTTCATTCTTCTTCTTTCTGGCCAGCAACAGCTGGTTCCCCCCTCCCCCATTCACATATCCCTGCATTACTCGCGGATGGGGAAGCCCGACCCTGAGCAGAGAGACACGACACCATCAACCGATCTGCACAGCGCCGTTGACCACCACGACCACCTAACCCCCTACACTAGCTGCCCTGCTTTCAATGTCAAGACGCTGCCTGTCGATCGAGTATCACCCAGCCATCACCACTGCCCGACGTGCCTGATGAGCATCTTCTATGGTATTCCTTCTCTCGACCACGATTCCACCACCTGTGGCTACGGTCGCGGCTGAGGAATTGAGGCCCTGACAGGTTTACGGGCGCCCTCCAAGCACGGCCACGGGAACAGCGCAGCCCAGGTCCCGCTCCCCAAAAGGACCCCCAGAGAACAGGTCCAACGACGAAGCGCAGCTACACTTTCTGCCTCCCCTCCTCCTCCTCCTCCTCTCCTTTTTCTTCCTGGCCCTCATTCATCACAGCCCAACAAAGCCAGGTCGACGGCCCATGATTACGAGTCGTCACAGCTAATGCACCGGCACCGTCTCGAGTCCGGCTCTCCCTCGACTGACCACCGACCGATCCCCCCAACCTGCTACCATGAATGGCGATATCAGCCTGTCCAAGGCCCTAGGCGGTCTGCGGATCGCCAACCTTTCCAGCGATTCCCTCCCCGAGACCGACGCTCCAGGAGACAGATCGCCTGTCGCCGACGACGTCCCCTCCGCTGGTCACTCCAGCTCGCAGCTCCAAGACGATCCTCGCGATTCATCCTCGACCCCAACACCCCTCGCCCGAACCCCCTTACAAGACCGCCCCGCCGAGCCCAGCGGCAGCCATCCCCAGCACAGCACCACCGACACGCAGTCCCCCTTTGACGCTGTCGGCCCCTCCAGCGCAGCCAACATCGCAAACTCCCTGTTCGACCCACGACTGCAGCGCCAGTACACCGCACCTCTGGCCCCCTCGACCGACGGCTCAGACCGACCGCCGCGTGCCTCACCGCGACCCGTGTCGGCGAACCTCTCGATCCCTCCGTCCGCGTCTTCGCAGGATGCAGAGGCCGGCCCGAGCATGTACCGCCCCGTGCCGAGGCCAGAGTCATCCCGATCTTCCAACTTCAACACCCCGTCCAGGAGTAACTCGAGGTCGGTGCACGCCCCTTACGCAGGACCCGTCCCCCAGAGGGTTGCTAGCCAGAGGGTCTATCACCCCGACGGCCGGCGCGACCTGCCCCCGGGTGCTGCGCCTCCGAGGAAGAGCTCTAAGGGACAGGGAGGCGGCTTCGCGAACATGCCCGGCGGCCCAGCGGCTCCTCCACCGCCAAACAGCAGCAACAACTTTGGTCAGCACATGCCTCCGCCTGGCAACCGCGAGGAGTGGCAGGAGAGAGGTGCTGCTGTGGGCGTGAGACGGGAGGTGGACCCCGAGGGGGAGAACCGTGATCCGGTCGATCAAAAAGGGGGTTAAGGACTTCAAGTTCGACCGGGTCCTCGGCGAGGGCTCCTACAGCACTGTGTTTCTGGCTACTGACCGTACGAATAATAAGGAGTACGCGGTCAAGGTGCTGGAGAAGAAACATATCATCAAGGAGAAGAAGATCAAATACGTCAACATCGAGAAGAACACCCTGAACCGCCTGACCGACCACCCGGGCATCGTTCGGCTCTACTACACCTTCCAGGACGAGACATCACTCTACTACGTCCTGGACCTGTGCAACGGGGGCGAGCTGCTGGGGGTCCTGAAGCGTACGGGTACCTTTGATGTGGAGTGCACGCGGTTCTACGGCGCCCAGATCCTCGACGCGATCGAGTACATGCACGCTAGAGGTGTGATACATCGTGATCTCAAGCCCGAGAACGTGCTCCTGGACGACAACATGCACGTCAAAATTACGGATTTTGGCACTGCAAAGCTGCTGCCAGACCCGAGGGACCCAAAGCAGCCGTCTCCTGACGATTCCTCCGATGACGGCCGGGCGGCTTCGTTTGTCGGCACAGCTGAGTACGTCAGCCCTGAGCTCCTGACGGACAAGAGCGCTGGTAAGGCCAGCGACATCTGGGCCTACGGCTGCATAATATACCAGCTCCTGGCCGGCCGGCCACCCTTCAAGGCGGGGACCGAGTACCTGACCTTCCAGAAGATTGTGGCCCTGGAGTTCGACTTCCCCTCTGGGTTCCCACCTGCCGCCCGCGACCTCGTCGAGCGCTGCCTCGTTCTGGACCCGTCAAGACGCCTGACTGTCGAGCACATCAAGAACCACGACTTCTTCGAGGGCCAGAAGTTTGGCAAGATACTGTGGAAGCAGAGAGCGCCCAGGCTCCGGGCTTATGTGCCTCCGGCACAGGAGCCCCACATCATCCAGCTGAACGGGGCCTCCAGCTCCTCCCCTGCCGTCATCCCGAGGGATCCCGCCGTCGAGCAACGGCGCTGCCCGGCCCTCTCGGATCATCACAGAGCTACCGCCGCCGACGCAGCTAGACATCGAGTGGTCGCCGGTGCTGACCCGGACCAACGAGAGGATCCTGAAGCTCGGGGATCTGCTGGTGACCTCGTCGCCGATACCCAACAGCCCGCACGGGAGGCAGGACCACGACACGCACAAGAAGATCTCGAGAATCTTTGGAGGTAGTACCCTGAAGAAGAAGCAGAGGCTTGTCATGATCACCTCGAGTGGTCGCGTCGTGCTCGCCCCGGCGGGTGGTGGTGAGAAGAAGGCCAAGACGGAGATCTCCCTGCTCACTGCGGACTGCGCCTGGCGCACCCAGATCGACGTGAAGGGGCAGGTTGTTTGGTGTATTGACTCGGTAAGTACAATCTAGCCTGCTTTTTCTTGGTGTATGTGTATGTTGGGGCCGGCCCTGCTGACCATGCTTCCAGAACGGAACACACTATCTGTTCGAGCCACCAAAGAGCTCCTCATCACTGAGCGTCGACGCGGGCACGGCAGACGACTGGATCGAGGCCGTCGAGAAGGCCAAGGATCTTGCCATCTCGCAGGACCTCGTGGGTTCCTACAACAGCGACAACGGCTTCGGCGACATGTCCTCGTCCTTGTCTCCCAGCCCGGCCAGCACGCTCTCGCGCGCTATGCAGTACCCAGAGGGAGGGTTCAGCGTCAATGACCGGTCGGGACGGCACCAGCTGAGCAAGAGCCAGGCCAGCCTGGATGACCCTCAGCAGACCAAGAAGAACCACCGTTTCAGCAAGCGACAGTCTAAGAACGGCCTGGGCACTGCAGCCTTTTGAGTCCTCCTTGTCTCTAACTCATAACACTCTACCTTACACATGCACATCGACGCATCATTCATCATACAGCACGTCAACAAAGCATGATTCACAGTCCGTCCTCTGTCGATATTTGGAGAAAGGAGGGGGGTGGGTTCAGGCGAAACGGAGAGATCTCTACCCCCTTTTTTTTTTCCCTCATCCATTTTCTTTTGTTGCTTGTTTACTTTTCATTTTTGTTCTTTTGTCGTCGGCCCTCTCTCCTTTGGCATTTTCCGGCGTTGGCAGGCGAAATAGGAGAGGCCCTCAGTGCTCTGCCTCGGAAGCCAGGCGGGGTTATTTTTTATTTCTTCTTTTTTTTTCTTTTCTTCACAGTGAAAAAGGCAAAACACCATTCAGCATCGAGTCGGCCTTTTCTAATGATGGCCTCCAACAATTCTCAAAAGGGCTATTCTATTATTGATCTTAGCAGCCCCTAACGGAGGTTCCAAAAGGACCGAGATTTTTCTCTTTGTTTGGGGGTAACAGCTGGGCCTGGTTCAGGACAGGAGGAGGCGCGCTTATTGTGCTGTGGGATGTACAGCAAAGAGTTCTTTAATCGGCATCTGTTGAGCGCGGCGTACAGCTTAACCGGATGAGAGTTGGTGGTGGTTGGCGGGGGGAAGAGGAAATGGCTAGAGAAGCAAGAAAGGACAGAAATGAAAGAGTCTTGAGAGCTGTATCCGTTCCGGATCAGTTTAGTTCTCATATATCATGGATGATAAATGATGGTGTGAAGAAGTTCGTGAAGCGACTGCAAGCCTCTCATAGTATATTGTAAAGGCATAGTGTTAAATGATTATGCAGTAAAACGGTAACACAGTAACGCGAAACGGGGCGCGTGCACGGACCACAGCTGTACCACTCACTACCCATCGATCGCGGCTTTTTTTTTTTTTTTTTTTTTTTTTTAAACCTACATGGCGCGCTCCACTTTCTCTTCCCCCAACACAGAGCCAAGTCCATTCTACTCATAG
The DNA here is from genome assembly GCA_021117315.1 of Immersiporthe knoxdaviesiana. Taxonomy (NCBI): domain Eukaryota; kingdom Fungi; phylum Ascomycota; class Sordariomycetes; order Diaporthales; family Cryphonectriaceae; genus Immersiporthe; species Immersiporthe knoxdaviesiana. The sequence continues at coordinate 752,452 of CP088206.1, forward strand.
TAGCAACCACACGCACGCCCCCTCCACTTTGAGACGTGGTGATCCCAAAAGCTTTCCATCTGCGGACCTACCTAACCTACGGCCCCCGGCGAACTCGAACCATCAACATCCCCGACTCGGCCCAAAGGACGGAGCCCACCCCTCCCCAGCCCAGGGAAGACGCTACTAACCTCGCAGTCCGCGCCCTTCCCTTCCCTCCCCCCTTCCCACTCTGCAAGGCCGCTTCAAGTCTATCCATCCACTCTCAATCTTGAAAAGCGGATCCACCAAACGACCAAACCAAGGGCACCACCCCCCCAGTCAGGTCAAAAGTCAGTTGTGTCCAAGTCGAGAGATGCAGTCTCAGTTCCGGCAGCAGTTCCCACAAAATGTGGCCCAGAGGTCGCCGCATGTCCCTGCTCCACGCCGTGGAGGAATCGGTAAGCTTGCCCTTGCGCGCCCACCGAGGCAGAAGAGAGAAGGGCCCTTTGCCTACAGAAGCTTGCATCTTCGCGACTGCACAGCGGCCAGACCCGCTCTCTGTCTTGTCCACCTTGGGTCCCCAAAAACACCTTTTTGTGATCCATTGTGGTTGTGACGGACTAGGTCATACGCCTCGGACAGGATCTTGTTGTCCCTTCCCCCTCCCCTTCCTTGCGCCTTTACAAACTACACACCCCGTACCCAGTCATTCTCTCGTGTGCCCTCCTCGACGCGCCCCTCGTGCGACGGGCACCCAACACCACACGCCGCCTCCTCCTCACCTGGTCACCTGGGACATATTCATATACACGCACACATGCATCTACATAGACACAGCAATGGTTGCCACACCCACTAACGCCGCGGCCATCCGCGTCAAAACAGGGCCCATGATGACCGCCCAACCTCAGGGCCATCTCCCCGCCGCGCCTATGAGTGCGCAGCAGCAGGCCGAGCGGCACCAGCAGCAGGCGGCCGCCCACGAGCGTGCGAAGCTGCGCGCCCGCAAGCCCACCGACAAGACTATGCCCGACGGCGTCGAGCAGTGCGTCGTGAGCGACGGCGTGCAGCGGTACCGCGACCTGAGGGACTTTGAGAGGAGGCTCGATGCGACCATCACGCGCAAGAGGCTAGATGTCGTAGACTCGGTGGGCAGGAATGCCAAGGTACGCCGGACGCCGTTGATTTTGGTTCGTTTTCTTTTTGTCGTGATGGTGGAGTTGATGGAAAGAGAAGAGGGGTTATGCCAACAAAAGACTTTCTGTGAGAGAAGTATTGACTGATGGTGTCAAAAACAATAGCGTTTCAAGACAATGCGCATATGGATCTCAAATACCGCCGAGGACCAGGTCTGGCAGGCCGGCGAGCTCAACGCGGACAGCTTCGACTTCTCCACAAACAACGAATCATCCTTCCGCGTCAAGATCGAGGGCCGGCTGTTGGACTACGATGACGAATTCGACAAGGATGACACTGAGGAGGGCGCTGACGGGGGAGGAAGAGGAGGCGGAAAAGGTCCCCAAGGAGGAGCCCGAGGCTGGTGCAGAAGACAGGATGGACACAGATGTGCCGGCCCAAAACAAGGCCAAGGCGACCGAGGCCGCCAAACCTCCACAGCCTCGCTTCTCCCACTTCTTCAAGGCCATGACGGTGGACTTTGACCGCAGCAAGATGCGCAATGGCGCCGAGCAGAGCGTGGAGTGGAAGAAGCCCGACAGGATAGCGAGCTCCGCCAGCCCGCCCGCTGCGGCCGACTTTGACGAGCTGACCTTCAAGAGGAACGGGGACGAGAACATGAACATCATGATCAACCTCTATAGAGACGAGGTGCCGGAGCGCTTCGAGCTCAGCCCCGATCTGTCTGACATCGTCGATATGCCTGCTGCCTCGCGCGCCGAGGTCGTCATGGGTCTGTGGGAGTACATCAAGCTCATGGGGCTGCAGGAGGACGAGGAAAAGAGGCATTTCCGGTGTGACGAGCTGCTCAGGAAGGTATGTACAGGATGGTTGGTCTTGGGAGCTTCCTCCCGCAAGCGTGGCTCTGCAGATGACTAATGGCGGTAAATGCACCAAACCACAGATCGTCCCCAGGGATCCAGGCCTGATCCCAGAGCTGCAGAACTACATCACTCCTCACCTGAGGCCTCTGCCCCCCGTCAAGCTGACGTACACGGTGCGCCTCGACGAGGAGTTCCACAAGGACCCCCAGCCCACCATCTACGACGTCCTCGTGCCCGTGAGCGACCCCCTGCAGCCGCGCCTGGCACGGTTCCTGCAGAACCCGCAGTACGGCATGATGCTGCAGCAGGTCAAGGGGCTGGACGACCAGCTCGCCATCATGATCCAGGCCATCGCCGACTCCAAGGCCAAGCACGCCTTCTTCAAGAGCCTGAGCGGCGACCCGGCCAAGTTCGTGCGGAACTGGCTCTCCTCCCAGAAGCGCGACCTCGAGGTGATTGTGGGCTCGGCCCCGCGCGGCGGCGGCGAGGATGCGAGCGGCGACGAGTGGAGGAAGGGCGGCAAGACCAGCGTCTGGGGCACGCAGAATGCGCGCGAGTCTGTCCAGTATCTGCTCACTCGGCGGGTGTAATAGGAGACAGATAATCTCAAGTGTCGTGGGGGGGTAAGGGCGGCAGCAACAGCAGTGAGAAGTGCGATGACGAGAACGATTCTGATTACGAGGGTTTGGTGGGAGGAGCAGCAACTGTGGAGACACATTCCGAGTCGGAGGTCGGTGTGGAATAACAAAAGAGGTCTCTCGTAGCCGAGTGCCGAGTCTCATCACATCACAACCGGGACGGTGTGATACCTTGGAAGGAGATGGATCGGTGGGGTTCAGGTTGGGCGTCCTGGCTTTCTTTTTCTTTTCTTCTTCTGTTTCTCAGCAGTGGTCGCGAGGGACCTTGTCCGGGGGGCGAGGCAGAGGAGCATATTCTTGATGCTTATGGGATCGACCAATCAATTAATCAGTCGAGGTTCAGTGTATGAATATTTACTGACATGTCAGAACGTGCAGTCCTGTATTTCTCCTTTCTGGCAGTAAGTGGTGGGGCCTTTGTTACCACTTTTATACATTTGACAATGTCCTGAGAGGAAGAGGGGGAAAAAGAAGAAGAACAGACGCGTAGACTTTGAACCTCAGCTGCAACCACACGCATGCTGGAAAAGGCCCAGAAATAACATGGAAATAAAAGGGTATCATATACTCATTCTCGTAGTCTGTTCGCAGTCCTAGTCAGGTCTGGCCCTCCTCAATATTCAATCCTCCTCCGTAAGATCCACAAGCATCACCTCGCTCTCCCTCCAGATTCGTGTCTTTTTATCAGCCCACATGCTGCCCCCAGCCCGTTGCTCCGGCTTGACTACCATCACCGCGCGCCTTCTTCTCATCAGCAGACAACTGCTCAGTCTCCTTCGCCGCCGTGTCCAACATGCGTTGGGCCACCTCGGGGGTGACTTTTGTCTGTCTGACGAAGCCGAGGCCTCCATCGTTGGGCCGCTGGACATAGACTGTCGTCGTTGGTTGGGGTCCGAATGTGAAGGGGGATGGTGCCGACGGCGAGGAGGAGGGTAGAGAGAAAGGTGCGAAGACTGGGGCGCGGGCTGCTTGGGGGGTACCTTTGGCCTGGCTTGGGTTGGGATTGGGCTGATGTCGTGGTGGTGGTGGCGGAAGAGGAGGAGGAGGAGGAGGAAGAGGATGGCTCTTTGCTACCGTCGGCGCCTCTGGTAATTTTTTCGAGCCAAAGGTCCGATTGTCTTGGAACTGGTCATCCTCCTCGTCGTTGTCGTCGTCGTCGTCGTCTATTACCACCACCACCGGCGGGCCCTTGTCCTTTGCCATCCCCTCTGAGAGTTTCCCAAAGGATTTTATTGAGGACTGCGTCAGGGCTTTTGGCGCTGTCTTGTCGGAAAGTGCCGTGTTTGTCTTGTTTCTGGTCGTACTGCCGCTTCTGATGACATCAACAACGGCCTTTGGTAGTTGCGAGGGTTCCGGGACCACGGCCATCTCCGGCTCCGTGGCTGCTGGGTTTGTCTGGTTAACAGGCTTGGTGCTTGTGAAATATCCGTCCAGAGCACCAGCCGGCATATCCAAAGCCCTGTTGGCCGCCTGCGGTATCCTCGCCGGGCCCTTGTTCTTCTGGTTCTCCTCCTTTGCCAGCTGCTTGGCTCTCTGCTCCGCCTCCCAGTCCTCGACGGCGAGGGGCACGCCCAGCTTGGCCACAGACTCCGGCACCCAGACGAGATTTGGCTGAAGTGGGTCAAAGACCTTCTTGGGCCCGGTCTTGGCCTGGCCCCCTCGCTATCCTCAGGCTCATCTGTCTCGTTGTCGCTGTTGAGGGCCAGCCCGGACCGTCCGTGCGTGCTGGGGGCGAGGGAGGAGTCGCCCCCCTCAGCGTCAAGGTCGAGACGGACCATGTCGTTCGGTATGTAGGATACACGGAGCTCAGGCGTAGCATCCGTGCTGAAGTGTGTCCGCCGCGTCGAGATGGCCTTGACCAGCTTCGCCTCCACCTTTTCTCTCTCGTCAGGATCATCGACCTCGCAGCTACTCAGTTTCATCAGCTCCTGGATCAGCAGGGCCGGTGCCAACACCTTGATGAACTTGAGTGCCCCGAGCTTGAACCACCAGTCAAGACATTCGCCCGCGAACGCACGCAGGCCGACGATATCGACCTCACCACTGGGAGGGAACTCCCTCTTGAGCCTCTCGACGGTCTCGGCCTGGGAGACCACCGGATGGGTATAGTACCGCACAACCTCCATGTCTGGAAAATCGTCAGGTATCTTGAGGGCCTTGTGCCTCACGCGGAAGAAGCCGCTCTTGTTAGTCCTCAGCTCGACCGCCAGCTCCTCCCGCCACCGCTGCACCGCGCCCGGGTCCGCCCTGTTGATGCCACACAGCCGCGTCCCGAAGCCTCCCCTGGCCGCCTCGCACGCGACCTTGAGCCCGCAGCCCGGCACGCCCTCGGGAACGTAGTCGCCCCCGCTCATGAGGGCGACCAACACCAGCGCCTCGCGGTCCAGCCCTCTCCCGCCGGCCCCGCCGCCCAGCGACAGCTCGGCAACATCATACACCGAGACGTGCGTAGGCGGCTTCGCCCCCGCCGGCCCGACCTTCCTCGGCAGACCAGTTCCGCAGGGTGACCCTGCACCCAAACATGATGGTGTCGACGTCCTCGCTCAGCACGGCGTCGACGATGCCCTCGCGCTGCAGGAGGGCGCACTCGGCCTCGGCCTCACCTGGGGCGTCGTGGACTGCGAAGCCGAAGAGGCAGATGAGGCGCTTGGCCATGGCGGTGGAGGTAGCGTCGCCGCGGCGGCGGGAGTTCTTTGGCGCTTGAAGGCGGGCTTGTTGGGGCCATCAAAGACGAAGATGGGGTGGATGGTGAGGGAGAGGAGGCGCACGAGACGGTAGAAGAGGGTGCGCATGGCGGGGTGGGCGCCGCCTTGTTGGTGTTGAGACACAAGTCAGCCTGCGTGTAGGCTCAAGAGGGAGAGGGGGGGGGAAGACAAGAGAGGAAGAGAAGAACCAAAAGAGCACACGCACCTCTGGCGGCTTGGGCCTGAAACGACCATATTGCAAAGTCGATGGCGAGACGTAGTGGCTGTCCCGTATCCTCGAGATGCTCTATAGCCAGCTTACAGAGCGAGACCCGCTTGCCTGGGCCGAGTTCCTTGTAGACGCTGTCATATAAGAGAAAAGAGAGAGACGTTCAAATCTGGTCAGCTGTGGGCAAACGGTAACAGGAGGGGAAGGAAGAAGGAAGAATGCCAATGAAGACGACCAAAGCAAAGCAAAACATACCCTTTGATGCCCATATTGAAATGCTTAGATGGGGAGGAAGACGATGGAGGCTGCCTTTAAGCCATAACACCTCAGAGTGGCCAGCTTTGATGTCTACGACACGGAGAGCAGAGAGCAGACGAGTCCAGGGACTTCGGCTGGACAGGTTAGTGGTTGCGAATTGGTGTGGTATCACAGGCTGGAGCTGCTCTATTGACATCTTACCCTATTAGGCAAAAAGTGCGGGGAGCTCCGTCCCGTTACCAGAGAGACAGCTCCACCTCTATTTTCAGCCTCGTCAGCCAGCAAACACCAAACACCAATTGCTCGCCCCTCTTGATGTGTCAGAAGGAGGAACTCTAGGCATCTAAGAACGGTGCACTCTGGGGACATGTTAACTTCTTATGTGTTTACTAAGGACAGTATTGGTACAGCAGCGACTCGACCATGGCACGGGCGAGATGACTACAGAAACACGTCGGTGGTGTCAAGCTGAAAGTCCTGCACCAGAGCCGCCCAGTCCGGCCAGTCCACCAAGCTGCTGTCGAAACCATACTCGTCGTCCGCCGCAGCCACCGTATGCTCCAGGCCCGCAGCAGCAGGGACCGCTCCTGCAGCCGTCATACCTGAGGAGGAGGACTGCTCACCAGACACCGGCCCCGGCTGCTCGGACACACCGTCTCTTCCCACACCCGGCGGCCTCCTGCCATGCAGCAGCTTCTCTCGCAAGGCCACGGCCTTCTTCCTGAGGACCACCAGCACCAACAGCTTCGGGCCGAGACCTGTGGCGGGCTCGCGCGGCACGTCGTCGGCAAAGAAAGGTCTCGACCGCCCTCCACGCCCTGTCGATGATGTTGGGGGCCCTCGGGCCTCACGCATAGGTGCAGCAGGGCATACAGCATGACGTTGGTCTCCGGGTATGCCCTCTTGTTCCAGGCAAACTGCTTGAGGAGGCCGTCGTCCCTGTACATGTTGGGCTCCAGGATCTCGAGGGCCTCGGCCAGGTTCTCCTCCTCGGTGGCAAAGTCCGAGTGCAGGCCCGCCCGCTGCTGCAGCAGGATCCACTGCAGCCTCGTGACGAAGTCGGTCCTCCTGAGCAGGAACCGCGCGCAGAAGAGGGTCAGGCGCTGCTGCAGGATCACCGGGTTGCACCAGGCCATCCACTCGTCCACCCGCGCCCGGCGCTCCTGGATGGTCCTGGCCCGGGCGGCCTCGCTCGGCGGCGAAGTCGGTTCCGAGGACGCGGCCATGGCCGCCAGCCTCTGCATCGTCTTGGAGAGCTCGATGGCGATCAGAGAGAAGGTCCTGGTTGTCCAGCCTGCCCTCGGCTCGGGCGGCGAGACCATATCGGGCGTGAGGTCCGAGTCGTGCAGGTTGACGGGCAGGTCCACGTCCGACATCAGCAGCGGGCCGTTGGTGTTCTCAAGGCCGTGGTCCCCTCCAGCTCGGCTGTCCCTGCTCAAGAGATGCCACCACAGCCGCCGGCGGATCTCTGCCTGGAACGGAGAGAGGCCGAGGCGCTTTCCATCGCGGTAAAGGCCCAGCGACTGGGCGACGCGTATACTAAGACCATTCAGAATCCATATGCCCTTGCCGTGGTTGTGCATTCGGAGCGCCGACTGAGAACAACCAAGGCCAGGTGACAATGTATGGTAGTGTTGTGAGAGGAATGCAGCTCAGAGACGTACCACATGTATAGTCAGGGCGTGCAGGCTGGAGATGGTAGGGCGGTCCAGGGAGTTGCCGTGCGCAAAGGCCTGCTCGAGGGCGAGCTTGAACCGCAGGAGCACGGCCTCTTTATCCTCCCTGAAGACCAGCTCCGCCTCTGCAGTATCGAACGAGATCGCCGAGGTATAGTAGATGGCAAAACTCAGCTCCAGGTGCTCGTAGGACGCTGAGGCAGGGTTGTTGATGACCGAGTAGACCTTGACCTCATCGGTGGGGAGATGCAGGAGTCTCAGTCCAGCGCAGGTCTCGACGTTATCCACATAGATGCTCCACAGGCGCACGGCCACATGACTGGGCGGATGAAGGCTGGCTGGTGATATAGTCGGATCAGGAGAGGAGATGATGCCCAGAGGATTAAAGAGCGAGGGTACTACCGGCCCAGGGTTCGACTCTGAGGGGGGTGTGAGTACGGACTCGATGCAGTGCTCCTGTTACGTTTTTTTTCTTTGTGTTAGGGATATCTTTTATTTGTTTATTTCATTCCCTCGCTTCTCTTATCTTTCTCATATGAGCAGGATGATTGAGTGTGTGCTGACTTCTTTGATTACTCTAGAAAGCAAGACCTCGTTGAAGTACTGGCTTGATGAGCCCTGCTGGATGAGGATATCTTCTCTGTACTTTGACAAGCCCGAGTAGAGAGGGTTCGGGGGCACACCGCCATGACCTGGACTCTGATTATTTCGAGACGTTCGCGCTTCAACCTCCGCCTCGGCCTGCCTGGCCCGCCTGAGGCTTCTCTCCAGGTTGGAGATGCGAGAGGACATATCAGCGACTATGGTCCGCCTGGTGCGTCGAATCCGGGGCCCGGGGGTGGGTAGAAGCAGGCCTAGCCCGAACGCCTACAGGTCGAACATTCCTCCCGTATTTTCCTCTGATTACAGGCATAACAAGAACGGGAGAGAAGAGGCCTGCTGCTGGAGGTGGCAATTGGCTCGGCAGATGATGTACGCTGCTGCGGTTGCTGCTCCAGTCGATGCTCTTCTTCTTCAGCCTCCTCAGACGGTGCGGTGGCACTGTGCCGATCCTCTGTGGAATGGGAGCTCATGTCGACGACATAATTCGTCTCTTGTCGGCCATGCGCGGTCCCAGAGAGAGAGAGAGAGAGAGAGAGAGGAGTGGCGTTGGAACGTTGAGATGGTTGATGAATTCTTTATTTTCTTTTGGGTGTCTTTTCTTCTCTTCAGCTTTGATTCTTTCTTTTTAATCTAGCGTTCCGGCCTTAGCATTGATGGGGCGTCGTAGCTGGTATATGGCCACCTGTATGAAAGAAAGAAAAAGCAAGGCCATGTGCATCGGGGATGGAACACATCATTATGGACAGCTGGGGGAATTCTGTAGTAGTATATGGTAGATTAGATGTTGCTCTTCTCTTATTGACAACAAGACTAATTCTACTCACAACTAATATTACATCATTCTCTCGATGCTCTTCAATACATATTCAAGAGAGAGAAAACATATTAAATATCAAAATGATGTCTAGATTTCTTATATATAAATATTATATATATATATATATACATACATAAAAGGCTATCAAATCGAATTCAATTGTGTCTTGGTTACTGTGGTTGACACGATAATCTGCCAGGGTTCGGGTTTGGGAACCCGCTCCCCCCGGGCCCTCCCAGCCAGACAAACGATCGTGCACCAATGCTCAACGTCTCATCTTGTTTTCACCCCGTGCATATCAGCCAGAATTTGAAGGGGGATTAAAAAAAAAAAAAAAAAAGAGAGACAAGAACCTGGCGCAGTCAGGCCTCCATCTTTCCATCTTGTTTTTGTTTTCCCTTGTCAAACGGATAAGAAGATGGCGGCCCCCAGCCATACCCTCCCCCACCGCGCCGTCTCCTCCATCCGCGGCGGCGTGACGGCCAGCATCAACACGTCCACCACATCCGCCTCTGGAGACGCCGGCGGCAGCAGCAATCCGCGCACCCCGCACCGCGCGATCCCGCCCATGACGCCCACCTTCAGCTCGCCGTCCAGCCTGCGCGCCGAGGACGAGGTGCTGATCGTGGAGCTGGGGGCACGGCGGGTGCGCGTCGGGTTCGCGGGGGACGCGGCGCCCAAAGCGTCTGTGGGGTGTGGGCCCGAGCAGGCGCGGCGGGTCGGCGATTTTCGGAGGTGGGAGGTCGGCTATGAGGATGGCTGGCGCAGGAGGGGCTGGGGGGAGGAGCATGAGATGTGGCGGGCGGATGTGAGGTCTTTGGATCTGGGTCTGGTGGGGGATCGGCTGGAGAGGGCGCTGCGGGAGGCATACAACAGGTAAGAAAGGCCCTGTTTTGTCCGAAGCGGGGAAGTTGGCTGACCTTTGAGGGGGATCGTTTCATGCTGTGCAGGTACCTCCTCATCGACTCCCGCCCGCGTAGGGTCGTCGCCGTGCTGCCGTCTGGTACGCCCGTGCCGCTGCTGGCCACGGCGCTGGCCACCCTCTTCAGCCGGTTCCACACCCCTGCCGTGTCGCTCATGTCTTCATCCGTCGCCTGTGCCATTTCGGCCGGTGTGCGGTCGGCACTGATTGTGGACATGGGCTGGGCAGAAACTGTCGTCACCGCCGTGTATGAGTACAGGGAGGTGCAGACCTGCCGGAGCGTTCGTGCTGGCAAGATGCTTGTGGAAAAGACCCATGATCTGCTCGCATCTGCCCTTGGCAGTGGAGGCGGCGGCCAGCAGTCTTCCTCTGCTCCTTCAGCGGCTGACAGCGAGGAGAGGGCGGAGCGCGTAGTCTCGTTTGAGGAGTGCGAGGAGGTCGCCACGAGGCTGGCGTGGTGCAAGTCTGCCGCCAGAGATACACCGTCGCAAGAACAGGAAGAGGGCCTGTCGACGGTCACGGAGCAAGACGAGTCAGAGGCATCGACAGGGACGCCGACGCCGACGCCGCACACGACTGCCGAGGGACCATTGCGAACCTCGATTCCACTAACCTCAACGACCCCACCAACGAAACTCAACATGACCTACGACCAGCTTTCTGTTCCCGCCGAGACTACCTTCTTCGACTCTCAACGTCCACCTACACTCTTCGATGATAATGAACTGCCCCTGCCGCTATTGATATACCGCAGCCTGCTCAAGCTCCCTCTGGACGTTCGAGGGGTCTGTATGGCCCGGATCATCTTTACTGGAGGATGTTCTAAAGTTGTCGGCCTGCGCGGGAGGATCCTCGACGAGGTGAGCCAGCTCGTACATACCCACGGCTGGGATCCCGTCCAGGGCAAGGCGGTGGACGCCTACAGGACCAACCCAAAACTACGACGAGGGAGCAGCAGACAGGCAGGTAGCGACGACGGCGGACCGACGGGTATGCCATCCCAACAAGACAGTGGCGGTGTCGTAGGGGGCCATGAGCAGGATGGAGTGTGGGTGGACGCGCCGTCAGACGCGCAGCAGGAGTCGGACCCGGTCGAGGAGCAGGTCCGGCGGAGGAAGGGCGAGAAAAAGGGGCTACAGGGGCAGCTGCGTGTGATTGAGTCCCTGGGCGCGTGGAGCGGGGCGAGCCTGCTCAGCTTGTTGAAGGTGCCTGCCCTCGCGACAGTCGAGAGGGAGGCGTGGAGGGAGCAAGGCGTCATCGGTGCGTCGCGGCCGGGCGAGGTGGACCAGAAGATCGCGCAGAGGCAGAGTATGGGCGCAGGGGGGCTGATGAGGAGCGCTGCGGGTGCGAACTGGACGTTAGGTGTCTGGGGATACCTGTGGTAGGAATTCTTTTCATGGGAAACGGAGGAGGATGAAAGCAATTACCTGGCTCAAGACAAGTTTCCCCTGACATTGGTGAGTTCTCCTGTGCAGAGAGTCCTGTCATCTTGGTCCCCTTGCTTGCTCGCTCTTCCCAAACAAGTCCTGGCAAGGTCCAGGCAGAGAAATGGAAAGCAATCTCGGGGGTTTGTGCATGGCTCTGGGGAAGGAACAATATTATGCTGAGGTGGCGGGTTACAGGGCATTGGCCTGAAGGCCAATGACATGTGGCAACAAGTCTTCATTCACAATGGGAAGGCACAAGCACAAGCACGGCAGGCAGGCCTGCTCAGGACAGGCCCTCCACCACAGGAAGGCACCTCCCCTTGTCGCCGTCATGGTCAATAAACATTAATCTTCATCTTCTGTCGAATCTCCCTTCTCCAAACCTTTGTTGACATTCTCCTCCCCACCAAATCAACCCCACCGACAACAACATCACCAACCTTGTCCCTCTTTTTTTGATCGCAACCCCTCGCTTCTCTGCTCGAGCAATTGGGCCACCGGCTGTGTATTGATACCATTTGATGTTTTGCTGCCCATAACTCTTTCCCCTCCTTTGCTGCGGACCTTCGACAGTCGGCCACTTCTGCTGAGGGACCAATCCACCAGAAAGAAGGGATCGAAGGACGAAAAGCTCCACCATTGGGTGGACGCGTGTGTGTGAATACTGACAACACAATACCTGGCTGGGTGGCCTTGATCCCCGCACTATTCTCTTTCATAGTTCCCAGTAAGCTCTCACTACAAGTTTTCGACATCTTCTGACCTGAGCTGTTACTTTCACCTGAACTTCCCCCCCCCCCTCTTTTGCCTTTCCTCCTCTGCCCTTCCCACCACCCCTCCAACCACCCTTCCCTTCTCCTTTGCTCGCCGCCCATCTCTGGGTCTTGCAACTCTCAAGATGGCTCCCACCACGCCTAGGAAGAGAAGCAAGCTCCTTTTGAAGTCGCTGTGGGAGCTTCAGAAGCATGACGTCCCCATGACTGCTGCCACCCTTCTCGAGGTCAAATACTTGCTGCGGAGCTGTCGCAGATGCACCCTCATTGAGATCAGGACCCCCAAGCCTCGTGCCAACATCATGGACCCCGTTCCTTTCACTATCGATGATGGCACCATTCCTGAGTTCATCCAGTGCCAGCTTTTGGATCAGAAACTGATTGACTCGCACAATTATCAGGACACCATCGCTCTTCCTGCTGTACTCTCTGTACTTCAGCTCACCTACGCGGCAGACGCTCCCAACAGGCACTGGGCCTTTCCCACTCAATTCCGCTGGCACTGCTCCCGAACGCACAGAACGCACATCATCTTTGCGTACACAGACATCAGGATGAGGTCCAACACGTACAGTGTTGAGGAGCTGCTTGATCTCAGAAACATTGCATCTCCGGACTCCATCGCTGCTGTTGCCTTCCGAGACAACGAGCTTGGTATGCCCTCCATCTACAGTACCTCGTTTCCTTGTTTTCCTCCCAAACCCATCTCTCCGTATCCCAGCTGACGATCTTCTGGCAGCAGAGATGCTTCGCACCAAGTCTCGTACCAGCTCCCGCAGCTACAACTCGAGCACCTCCAACACAAACACGCTGAAGCGTGGTACCAAGCGCACCGGTGATGATTCCTCCTCTGCCGCGTCTGACGAGGTCGTCTTCAAGGGAACCATGAGCCGCCGCGGCGCTCAGAGGCCTGAGGTTGTCCAGCCTGTCCAGAAGGCTCAACAGCCGTCGTCGGCTGCCACGGCTGACGCCAAGGTGACTGCTGCTTCGGCCTCTGGGTCTGACCAGGGCGCGGAGTGGAAGTACCAGGGCCGAACCAGCTCCGAGGGCGCCAACAACGAGCCTCTGTCTGCCCCGACCGGTGCCAATGCTCAGCAGCACGAGGGTTTCCAGCGCTTCTATAAGGCGGTCGTCTCGCCCACTCACGTTCGTGTCACTGCTGGAGGACGCATCGTTCCCAACACGCGCAACACGGTCTCTCCCACCCCCAAGCACCCCAAGGATGGCGAGACCGTCGCCAACGGCAGCAGCCAGCCAGAGCCGACTCCTGCCGCGCCCCCGAAGCAGCCTGTCCCTGTCGTGGGAGTGCCGCACCCGATGCAGTTCTTCTATCCTGGCTTTCACCCAGGCATGTCTCCCATCCACCCCATGACCGGCATGCCCATGCCCATGGTGCCCCACGGCTATCCGTTCCCCATGCCGATGCCCAATGCTGCCGCGGCACCTGCCACACAGGAAGCCTCGCTCAAGGAGAACCAGGCCAAGCGCGCCGAGGAGAACAACATGAACGGTGCTTCCGATTCTGCGTCCGTCAAGGCGGAGATCAAGCTCTCGCCTCCCGAGCACTTCGACCACGGCAGGCCTTTCCTGTACAATGGTCAACAGTGGATGTTCCCCATGTTCCCCTCGCCGTACCCAGGATACATGGGCATGCCGCCTCCTCCAGGCTACGCAGGTCCTCCCGTCCCAGGTGCTCCCATGATGATGGCCCCTCCTATGGCCATGGCCCCAATGATGGGACCCATGGGGCCCATGGGGCCCATGGGACCGATGGGCCACTTTGGGCCACAGCCGCACCAGGGCGCTGCGCAGCCCACGGTCACGATTCCGGTTTCGTCTCGCCAGTCAACTCCACAGCCACCCTCTCAGCCTCCCATTTCCTCCATCCGCCCGAGTCAAATTACTCGGAAGCAGATTGATGGCCTTCGAGCCAATCTCAAGTACCATGAGGACCAGATGCAGTACAACAAGCACCAGATCGACGAGAAGGACATGGAGAACAAGATCAACCTGCTGCAGGCTGACATTGACCGCTTCGAGCGTGTCTTCAAGGCTCAGCACGAGTATGAGGAGAAGCACTACCCCAAGTCTGAGAGGGTCAACGCGGATGCCTCATCTTCAGGTGGTCGAGAGTCTGCACCATCTGCCAAGACATCCCAGTCTCAGTCCGAGGAGAGCAAGGAGAGCAGGGCAACCACCGTCTCCGCCCACGCTCAGCCCAAGATGCGAAGGAAGTTTGCCTCTCGTGACTCAGTCGGCCTCAACTCGAACAAGAGCAGCACTGCTTCTTACAATGACGAGCCCGGCACTGATCGTCGGCTGATGATGAACACTGCCAGGAAGACGACCTTGCCAAGTGGTGCTGCTCTTGCGCCTGTCTTCCAGCCTCGCTCCGTGTCAGCTCTCACGGTGCCCATCAGCAAGGATCCAATCAAGCACTGGCAGTCAGCCAAGGCTGATGAGGCCATCACCCAGGAGCAGCTTGAGGCTGCAGAGAAGAACCTCGTGGCCGCAGGCGCCAAGGCTTGGAACATGTCTCAGCAGGGGCAGGAGCTCGTCAGCCCATCGGCTCATGGCCAGTCACCCCAGCACAACCACAACGGTCTTGGCGAGCCTTACCTTGTCGGCACTCTCCCTCAGGACGTGAATCCTTACACTGTTCAGCACCGGATCGAGTATGAGTACAGCCGCAGGCTGACTGATGAAGAGCTGCAGGCCCGCCACCTGTACTGGGGCAAGGTCCCCCGCCCTGTCGGCCAGGGCCTGCCCAAGTATGACGGCAGGAACTTCTACCCGCCCTCGCCAGCCAAGAACAACCCTTCCGGTGGATCTCCCCAGCGGCCACACATGCCCGTTGGTGTGCCCGAGATTGACTATGGATTCCCTCACCAGGATGGCAATGGCGGCGAGCCCCCACGCTGTCGCTTCCAATGATGACCTGTTGAAGGTGGACGAGGCTGACGGCACCAGCAACGGCCCAACCGTCAGCCCTTCGCCGTCTTTCACCAGCCAGGCTGAAGATCACACTGAGGAGTTTGAGAAGGCGCTGGCTGAGACCAAGTCCAGCGAGATGGATTCTGAGGGGTCTCATTGCAAGGATGTGAGCGAGACGAGAAGTGCCGACTACCATGATTCGAGGATCAACGGGGCTGCGTATGACTTCCACTCCCAGCTCTCTGGTGTCTACTTCTGATATCTCTCATAACAGGTCAAGAATCTGGCACACTATGCTCAAGAGGGGTCTTACAACCAGCGACGTCCTCCCCAGCGCTGTCAGCTCTGCTACTGCCCAGGGCTATCTCCCTCAGTTCTCCGGTCATGCCGCTGCCTCCCTCAGCCCTACCACCATCTCTGGTACCATCAGCTCCCCCAGCCGAGGCTCCCCATCCAAGGACAATGACGCTAACGCCAATGGTACTTCTACTTTCATGACCCCGAAGGTTGTGGAGAATTGCCCTCCAGCTCCCACCGAGCGCCTCTCTGAGACCCTGCTCAACATGGTCGGCATCAAGGCATCCGCTTGGGCCGGCTAGACTGCCTCTGTGGAATGGGCCCCTCCCTCACCATACCGATTCAGAACATTATTTTTCAGCCGGTCAACAATTTTTGTCGCGCCCCATCGCCTGCCGAGCACCTCGGTCATCTTTTCGCCACTGTCGGATGTCATCCTCAAGGCCTCGACCAGTGTGAACATCAATATTCCATGTCTTGCGCAGCGTACTTGGCCGGTTCGCCTGCCTGCTACGCACACATTGTTGTTATTCATTTTGTCAAGGTATGATAGGAGACGGGGAGGAAACTCATGCTTATTGTGGTTTTTGACGTTGAGAAGAAAACATTTTGATACGAATGCAAGATGGAGGCATGTGAGCTTTGGCCGCCAACAACATGGAATTAGGCTGGGCAAATGAGGGGGACTGACCGCAGTATCACAGCTCAGGATGATGGGGGAAGAATGTCACAGTCTATTCAATTGCCCACGACTTTGGAGGGAGCATCTCATAGGCAGAAAAAGGCACGTCCTCTGATTTTTAGACCGTAGGGCTGCTTAGTCTAATACATGTAGTGACATTCTTCTATCAAGTCAGTTCCCGTAATCCATGGGCATCAAGATTAGTGATGCAGCCTGGGCACGGGTTGGGCGTGGGTGTGCGCTCTTAAGTCTGGGGGGATTTGGGTAAACAACAGCTCCCTCCATCTTGCACGCGGCCTACTTGTAGCAACGGGAGTCCTCCTGGGCAGGTTAGCAGTAGCATGTGTACGTCAAGTACTTAATTAGTCAAGCCAGAGTGCGGTACAATATCTTGATAGATAAATAGATGATCATTTTGATTGAGCTACATGCTACGTAGAAGAGAGATAAATGTCCCTCACCATCAAACCTCCAACACCAGGGAAACAAGAGTTTCTTAGACTGAACGAGGTCTGCAGGCGAGAGCAGGAGCGGTGATTCAAATTTAGTTGCCCCGCTGGGTTTGCTCTACGCCACGCGTATACCTGACATTAACCATGAGGAGAGGTTGATGAGGAGATTTCCTGGCGAGTTGTTTTACTCTTTTGTCACGATAGCTTGCATGCGAATCGACTTACCTCTTTGAATGTTCTCCTACCTTGGCCTGCGCTGCCATGACCACATTTGAGATTGTCGTGACTGGGAATAACAGTGATGTGGCTCGTAAGGACAGCGAGAGGTGCATAGTTATATAATGTGGAAGCTGTGGTGTTAGCAATGGGCAAATCAGTGCAGCAAGGGGCATGAGAGAGAGAAGAGCGCTGCTCTCTCCTCCAGCCAGAGCGGGAGAGGCCGATGGGGCGCTTCGGGAGAACCTCCCATGGATCATTTCACATCGCAGCGGGACGAGCAGCTGGAGGGTTGTGAAATGGCCATTGAGCAACCAGGGCTCCATCCTTTTTTTTTTGCATTGATGTTCTTGTGCTACCATTCCGATTCTGTTCCTTCCCCTCCCGTACCGTTGTGACGCCGAGACCGTGACCAAATGATGTTCGATTGACGAATGCTCGAGGGGGTTTCGGTCTCGCATTGTCGAATCGTGCGTGCGCGTAAATTTTTTCATCAAAAAGTTGAAGTTGTCTTTTGATGTGCGTCCCCGAGTTCCTCCCCACAAGCGCTCAATGGTTCATCCGTGCCGTCAAAAGGGTCAAGGTTGGTATTAAAATTTTTCCTCTTGTTGGGCGGGAGCATGTGTCAAGTTTGTCAAGGTGGACCACCGCTTACTCGGCAGCGGCCTTGCCCTTGGCACCAGCCTCGCGGCCGGCCTTGATGCGCTCCAGGATGGCCTCGCGGTCCTTGTCGAGCTTGAGCTTGGTGATGACGACGTTGGACGGGTGGATGCCCAGAGGAACGGACTGGCCAGAGACCTTCTCGCGGGTGACGCGCTCGACGTGGATGACGTACTTGAGGCGGTACACCGAGGTGACCTTGCCCTCCTTGTCCTTGTTGCTGCCGCGGACAATCTGGACCTCGTCGTCCTTGCGGATGGGGATGCTGCGGACCTGTTTTTTTCGGCGGGGCTTGTCAGTATTGAATAGTAGTGATTTGCAATTTTCGGTTAAAGGACAAGAGACAAGATCGGGGGGTTCAGTAACGTACGTTGTACTTCTCACGCAGCTCCTTGGACAGAGGGGCGCTCATGATGTTGCGGCGGATGCTCGAGGGGGCCTCGAAGTGCGCCTTGCGGGACTTGCGCCGCGAGGAGTGGAGGGCTGGAGAAAGAGAGCACAGTCAGTTTTTTTGTGATAAGCAGAGCAGGCAATAATTCAATTGATGTGCACGTACTCTTCTGAACCTTGGCCATTGTGAAGGATGTTTTGTCGCGAGGAACGGGGGTGATCTGGGCGATTTGGACGTTGGTGGTTGAAGAAGGGGGAAAAAAAGGCAAGAAAGGTTGAAATTCTTCTTTCGGTGGTGGAGTTGCAGATTCTGCTTGGGAACGCTCGAAATGTGGACTGGCAAGGATTACCGTTAGTCAGCGTCCACAAGTCACAGGGTCCGGAGGTTTCGGCGCTCTGATTCCGATTCTGCCAAAAGACTAGTCTCAAAGTGGAAGGCGGCCAAAGGCGTGCGCACATGGTCCGTGCGTCTAGGGTCCCTAGTATATAATGCCGCTCCCCTCCCCCGACTTTCCGTCAATTTCTGCTTGAAAGGCATACTTACCTTGTCTGACATTCCCTGGATCAAGAATCAGGGAATGTAGGTTGGGAAGCCTGCATAGCACAACGCGGAGCTGACCAGCCTGGTTTGTCCTTCGGGGCCGACCTGGGCGCAATTTTTGCTCTCAACACAGCCTTTTGTGTACCATTCTTTTCTTTTTCATGATGCTCGCCGCTTGATGCGGTGACATGATGAAGAGGATCATCTTCATCATCACCTCTCTCCAACATCCTTTCCTGACCCTCTGTCATGTCTGCCCTTTTTCTAATCTTGTGATGGTCCATCAGTGTCTTGATTACCGGTCTCGAAAGCTAACACTGGTTTTTCTTCGCGTGTGCTGCCACCGAGCGCGTTGGTGGGCGTGAGGCTCGCTCCTGCGTCAGCAGTCCTCTGCTTAGGGCACGACCTGTGGTCGCCAGCATCTCAGTCTTGTCCTCCCAACACCGCGCACTCGTCCTTGAAGTTAGTGATGTTCCAATACGGCTACTGAGCGCATCAGTCAACCTGCCACACTCGACATGCCGTCTCGCAGCCGCCCTGACCTCAGTCAATCCTTGCACGCATCGAAAGCCAACCCAGGAGAAGCTGTCTACTTGGTCAAAGCTTCGATTCCAGCACGACGCTGCTGCGGTGTGTCTACTTCGATTTAGCCCTTCGCAACGGAGGGTTCTTGCAGGATGTTCACTGATTACACTAGAATTTATCGAGGACTCTAAAAGCATTCAGACGCCCGCAAGAGCGCCCTCTTCCGCCCCTCCCCCGTCGCCCCCGGCGGGAGGCTCGAGCCCACGACGCGTCGACGATGAAATTCACTGTCAACAACCCTCCACGACAAGTACTCTCGACTTTCATGACTCGAAGTTTCCGGCACAGATCTCTTGTTCCGAGCGAAGCGCTCATCCCCGAAGCTCAGCTCAGCCAGACTACAACAATCACCGCGCGTTCGTCGGTCCTACCGCGTTACACGACGAGGATAGCTGGTACCCATTAATTCAGCTTGCCTCTCCACTATATACTTAGAAAAGGGGCCTCCGCGGGGGGGGGCGCGGAGGGTGGCTCCGCATTCCAGGTCTGGCGCCCCTGTCTGCGAGCACCCTGTGTCCCTGGACCACGCCTCCGAAGGTCCGAAGGACCAGTCTGTCAGCCGCTGATCAAGCTGAGGAGGACCAGATGGGGAATCTCTGGCAATATTTTGTCAATATTGTGTGTCCTGAATGTCATTTTCAAATAGGGACAGGTCGGCAAGGGTGTGTAGGACGGACTAGGCCCTTTGTTGTCCAGTCCGAATAGTTCAAATCGACGGAGTTCCGGGGGAGGCGTAGGCGGAGAGGGGAGGGCTCAGGAGCAAACCCACCCAGAATCGGCTGCTATAGGCAGCAACAGCCCACTCCTTCGTAAAACAGAAAGCTAGAAGAGTAAGAGAAGCTTATAACAGATAGACTCGACGCCTTGGCTTTTGATTATTGACAGTCTCTAAGCTGTAACGAGTTAGCAACACGCCCCTGGTTTGCAGACCCCTTTACACTTGTATCTCTCATCAGCTTCGGAATGTTTGGGGAGATCCAATGTCCCCTGTCCTCGTTTGCGGTTAGATATACGATGCTGGGAATACGACCCAGAAAAAAGGGCACTGGCCCACCGCTGCGCACCGTTCAGTTTAAAGTGCTGTGGTGCTGGCCAATTTCCGCTTTTTTTCTTCTTTTTTTCTTCGGCCGGGTGACCGGGCTACAGAGTCACGGTAGGGCTGTTTGGGCGGCAACCCTTTTTCTCCTTCTTTTTTTATTATTGCCCCTCAAGAATCACGAAGCAATGAAGGTAGACAGAAAGGGGATCTACGAACGCCACAGGATAGGATAAAGGCCAAAGGTCAGTGATTACTTGCAGTGATAGATTAGCGCTCTGAAATTAGTCCTGGACTTGAGCAGAGGTTTGAAGATAATAATAGTCCCAGCTCGTATTCTCAGCACCCCGAGCGAGCCGTATTTAGCTCTCTCATGCTTACTGTAGACAATCATGCGGGTCCCTGCATGGTGAAAAAGAACAAGACACTCCAGGACTCTCACTTGCTAAAGAGATTCTCGGATTTGAATTTTTTTTTTTTGGGGGGCTAGACCTACAGCGAGATCTTAAAACGTTTAAAAATGCAGAGCCATCGTCCACTTGCAGCAGGTTGGTTGTGTTCCTCAGCTTCCAGGCAACGCCCTCAGCTATTCAGAAAAGAGCGTGAGGCTGCTGGCTCTCACTGAGCCTTGGCGCCCTGCCGCCGAGTCTACTGACACCAAGTCAAGCTTTCCTCGCGGACAAGTCAGATGTCACTTGTCCTGTGGCTTGTCAACTCTGAGAGTCATGGCCTCCAGCCACTAGCATACGGGCGTTCCTGAATTTCTCTGCAGCGCCCGATCAAGCCGGGGAACTCGAGACATTAGCGTGTAGCTAAGCTTCTAGTTTTACGGACCTTACAGGCGCTCGAGCATCTCGCGGTGGGGACGGTCAGTATCAGCCTGTGCGTGGGCTTACCATAGTAAGTAGATAAGATGCAGTGTAGAGAAAGAGACAGGGGCGGAGACGCTGATGCCTCGTGACGGAAGAAGATGGCCGTTCCTGCACCTGACGTAGCACGAGAGCTGAGACTGGGGGGAGGAGGGGGAGGGGCAGAGAAAAGGGGGTGACTCCGAGGTATATGTGGTGGTCCAGAATGGCCGTGGAAAGAAGGGGGAGGGGAGGGGGGTGTTTACGAGTTTATAATGATTTGTTGGCCCACAGTCAGACGCTGCGGATTTTTCCTCTCCTCTCGCAATCCCCCAGGACACCAAGATTCGCCCACCAAATCCCAATCACAACAAGGGTCGAAATGTATTCTCGGACAACTTTTCTCTCCGGCCTGCTTGCCGTCCTCGGCAGCAGCGGTGTTGCCACTGCAGTCTGCTCAGGCAAGGTCATTGCCATAGGCACTGGAGTTGACTCTTCCACCGCGACAACATGTACGAACGCCTTCTACATATGACTCCAATCTTCTACATCCCTCTCTCTCTCTCTCTCTCTTTCTACACAGATCTTCATCGCCAGCCCGAAACTGACCAAGTATCCTCGTCACAGACAACATCTACGATTCGAGCTGCAAAACGCTCCACACTCTCTCGGTCGCCGATTCCCCCGGCATCTGCGACTCGGAATACTTCCTGTGCGCTGTCGGCACAAAGTCCATTGAGGAGTTTGACGACCCTACCACGGGCGTCTCATACACATGCTCTACTGATACAACCACCGAGACCTGCGGTTCTGACACGGTTACTTACTGCGTGAGTTGGGCCTTTGACCTATGTCTGTTGCTACTGCTCGAGACTAACTTGCAAATGATCATATAGTGTACCTACGGTTACATTACATAGGTGATGAAGAAGAAGACAGTGTATTGGTCTGAGGCTCTGTACTGTCGATTTTAGCTATAAAGCATGGCATGTGGGATCCGATTGTTGAGGATGTATGGCATTTAGTTGACACATAGCTCCATTTATCGGCCTCTCTAGCTACTGAAGTACTTAAGTAAATATGTAATCATATGTAATAACATCAACACATGAAAGATTATTTGTGTATGCTGCCTAATGTTTTTACGAGCAAATATATTAATGTAAAGGACTCTAAACTGATTTTTAGTTGGGCAAACCAAAGCTGAATGCTGAGCTTACAGAAAACTTGCAGTTCATTATGCCCCAAGGCAAATGAACTATATGAGTACTTGACAATATGAATATCATTGCCCCATCAGCACTGCATAACTACCTGCCAAATAAGGTTTGACCAGATGAGCAGTCACCCATGAGGATAGATGAGACCATGTAAGTGCTGATTCCCAGTTCCTACACCTTCTCATCCTTGATTCTTATGCCATACAATACCTTTTACTGTTCTGAAAGGGCCATTTTGTCATGTATCATCCAGGGGTATCTGTCTCGGCCCAATGCACATTTCATCCAGAATATCATGGTACTGTCCTTGACCTCAGCTTCTAAGCTTGTGGTAAAGGGTAATTTCTTTCTGTTCACCAATTTCATGGATATTATGTCCTACATACTTAAGTACTTATGAATTATACTATGGCACTGATCACTGATAGTGTACAGCAATGCTCAGGGCAAATCATGGATCCAGTCTACAATCAGACCACTGCCAGATACACCCTGTTTTGATGGGAATAGGATACATTATTGCCCTGCTGCACTTGTTTGCAGTAAGCCAATGAGTTAATTCCACAAATTAAGAAGAGTTGTGGCTGGTGCCAGCATGGAATGACCTCAGGCAGGTATCGGACAGACAGAGGAATTCTTGTCCGCTACTACATTATAAATTGTTATTCATATATTTCGAGTCAGAGTCAGCCTACATGAGTACCTCCCTCTCAGCTCTTGAATTAAGTATAGCCCTAATCTATTGCTCAGCCACCAAGCAGGTATCACCTCGGCTAGTCAGTATTCAGTACCTTGAAAAAGAAAATGTGTTTTGTGTCGAACACTTCTTGTCCACTCAGCAGGAGGCAAGCAATGTGTGAATAGACCTATCATGTTGGACTGGGACAGAGCATCCGAATATAAGAGAGACTCCAGATACTGATGTCCCTTCCACCATGGGACTGTCTGTCCACCGAAGTCTGTCAATGGTTTTCATCTCGACTCTTTACTTGAGAAAGACTGCGGGCAAAAATAACAACTTGAAAGGGTAATTAATAAACCGTTGTACCTACAGGTAAGCATTGTGTAAATACTAATATCACGAAATGATGCTTTAGGCTGAACAGATCCTTTGTGGAATGAGAATCGAACCATTGTCTACTTTCAGCTTACCATCTGGACAAGTGCACTGGATGCTTGATTACACATACAAGTCTTTACACCAGGTGACAAGATTGCCCAAGAGCTGCAATGTGTACAAGGTCATGATCACTCTGATGTGGCACATTTCTTCTGTGGGAGTCTCCTTGATAAATTGAGCCTGCTCTTGAGATGTTTGGTAAATCTTGGAGGTAGGACAGGAGGTAGGGGATTAAGAATCTATGACATTGGAAAATTTATCAAATATCAATACAACATGACCTATGGATAAGGAAGCTGTTTGTTGTTCCCAACCAACAAGAAATGCTACTATGAAAGTCTCTCCCAGCTACAGAGGGAACAGCAGTGTGGCACCTTCGAGAGGACCACAAGTTGGACCAACTCACTGATCCCTTCCTCTTCAGTGGTGAATCTATTATAGTGCTGTTAGGGGAAAATGAGGCTAATTAACCTACCACCTGGGCATGTTTGGCTTATTGGACTCTCAAAAGGACACCTCTGTCTAGGAAAAGGCGAAACTGTAATTACAAAAAGGACCAGGAGTTGGTCAAAGACTCTCCAGATTCTCCATCCGGTAGTCCCCTGGCTGGCAATGTCTAGGATAGCGAGGAGGCTTGGTAGAGATGGTCAAAGCACTGGCTGCCCTCAATTATACCATGCATCGAGGCCCTAGAAAGACTGAGGGTAATGGATGTAAGTGCCTGCAAGCTGACTCAAAACCGAGGAGGCGCCTGCAAGGTTCACACCTCGGCTGCTCCGGCTTCTTTGGGTGCCTTGGATCCTTTCTTGGAGAAAATTACTCTACTACATACTTGAACAGTGCAATGTGGCGAGGGAGAAGAATCAGCATAGATTTTCCTTCGGACCTATTGAAGTGCCAGATTCTGTTAGGCACACAAAACCACTTACAAAATTGTTAGGGACCAAGGGGGGTAAACAAGGAGACAGGACAAGGAGGACAGAGAAGGGAGAGAGATATGCAAAGATAACAGGCCGAGTGTTCAAGACCAAAAACATTCCTAAACATGGAGGCGACGAGATAAGGGGGCAGCGAAGATCCATCGGCATGTGAAGACCTAAGGGATGCTTCGAGCCGGGTTGGGAACACCCATGTCACAGACACAGGTGAGACAGTTTGTCGAAGGGATAAGACGGAACGGCAACTGTCATCCGCTGGAGCTGACCTGAGATCACGGGAGCAGCTGGCCGGCCCAGATGCTGCCCCGAGGGATCCGCATGAACCTTCTTTGTTCATCGTCGCCGTCGTCGCCGTCATCTTCGTCTCAGTTTCTAACTGGCAAAAGAACCCTGCAGGTTATGGGGATCTAAGGTAGTGGAGAGGACCAAGTGAGGAAATCCGGGGTAAAAGGGCGCTAAAACAGTTTCCCCAGGGACACGCCGCAACAGGGCATCGCGGCTCATCGTGGCCGCCCCTGGTCAGTTCCCCCTAAGTGGGACACCGCCTGAAGGCCCTTCCCTGACGCACGTGAGCATTTCGTAGACAAAGTATTACCTAACAACGAACGGCTGGCGTCGGTACTCCAATAGCGATGCCACCCCCAAAAAAGGGAAAAAGGTGTTTTTTTGGCTGTTTTTTTCTTTCCTTCTCGTAAGATGGACTGACTGACTTTTTGCTCGTTCATTTCCCATCGCCAAGGGGGAATGACTAGCCTGACTTCAAGAAAGGGAAAAAAAAGTTCCACTTAGTAAAGGGAGGATGCTGGAACGAAGTGGGTGGTGCGTTTTGCTGAGACCTGCGAGATCGCTCTCGAGTTCGCTCCTGTATCGGAGGTGGACGTGGCGGATGTTAATGAGTGGGAGAGGGGGAAAAATTAAGGGCTGAGATCGGATTCCGTCGGACGAGGCTGCGGGTTCACCGGTTCGCCGAGCGGCTACATCGCTCAAAGACAGGACAACACTATGGTCGGGCGCGTCAGAAACCAACAATTGCGATATCGCAGCTCGCGAGTATCTCGCACCAGAGGGCTGATCTTGGGAGAAGGTCTCGCCGGCGAGTGGCCGAGATGAGAGGACCCTCAAAGTGGTTCCTCGGGGACCTCGAGCTTCTCCCGAATCCTGCCGATGGTGTCTCTGTGGTGCCAAACCGCTAATCGTACGAGACAAGACATTGAGAGGAGGGAGGGAGCGATGTTCGCTCATGGTTGTCCTGCACACGAGGTGGTGACGCGGCGAGAGAGGCGAGGCTGTGTTGAGGGCAGACCAGATAAGCCCCAGGAGGGCAAATGCTCTACAGCCAATGACTGTTGCAGATTTTCTTTTTTTTTTTTTTTTGAGGGCAGCTGCCAAGGGAAGAAGAAGAAGGGCGTGAGAGTAATGCAACCGAAAGGGCGTAACTTCGAGATGATCCAGATAAGATGGTCCAGATAAGGAGCAGAAACATGCATCTTTTATAGATACGCAGTACTATGCATACTAATATATTCGTCATTGGGATTGAAAGATCGGCGTGCGATGGGCGGGAGCTTGGCCAAGGGAGGTTGACAGTTCCCCCTGTGAATTGCCATGTCAGAGGCCTGTTCTGGCCAGTAGGAGGACGTGCCTGCGACTCCATCCCTTCTCCACCGCCTGCGCTACCGCTGCGTAAAAGCGGACGGACGGGGCTACAGTGGCCCTGCAAGGTCTTTCTTGTTCAAAAGTCAGATTCAGCCTCCTACTGTCGCTGCTGGTCTGACTTAGGGGGGAGGAGAGGAGGCTACTACTAGACTCTAGTAGACCACATGACTGGTCCAACTGTCATCGCCCTCTTTTATTTATGTTACTTTTTCTCCTCAGGATAAGGGCAGGAATTGTTGCATACTTGTACATGGTTTGACCGCCGAGGAGATGCAATATCTTGCGTCACATGAGGCAAAAAAGTAAGAAAAGGAAAAAAAAAAAAAAAAAAAAACAGGCTGGCACTTTGTGGTCTGGTGGTCCAAACGCGGTCTTGTGTTGGCAGGGTGGCTCAAGTCGGATGTGCAGTTTGACAAAGAGATACTCAAGGCTGTGGCTCTCCCTTGTTTCTATTACTCAATCCTCAGGTAACAAACAGCAGCCCTGCCCGGCATGATTCACCCACCTGCCTCCTTCCTTTTGCCTCTCTGTAATGATTTTCTTCTTCTTCTTCCTCCCCCTCCCTTGCCTCGTTTTTTTATTTTATTTTTCTCCATATTGGACTAGAAAAAGAAACCACAACTAAAAATAAAGAAGCAAAAAAAGAACACGGGACCCCTCTTCGTTGATATTGGCCTGCTATTTTTTCTCCTTGCTTTGGGACAAGCACTTTCTTTCCAGTGTTGTTTACAGGTTGACGGTCTGCCGCCATTTCCACACTTGTACACGCTCGCGTTGCATTTATATGCTAGTACTTGCTTAGTACTTCACACTACTTACTGCCTACCATCGTCTCTTCCCCCTCCAGGATATTATCTCAACTTTTCCTCCCCCCTGGTCTCGTGTATAACTTCTTTGTACATACATAGTACATAAAGTCACCCCGTAAATAATCTTGTGTGTGGCACGCATACATTCACACATATACACACACACATCCTCCCCTTCTCTTTCATCCCCTTCCTCTTGCCCCCCCTTTCTACCTTCTTTCTTCCTCCAGCCTCATCTCGACATCGGGTTGTTCACCTGTTCTTGCTCTTCCCCGCCCCAAAACTTACCTAAAACCATCTTCCCAGTGACTAATAGAAAAGAGTCCATACGGCACTGGTCACTACTCACGTGAAACCCTTCCTGACCGACACAACACCTCCCCTTCCTGGCCTGGCCTGGGCAGACCTGCGCTCCTGAGACCTTCCCTCCCCTCCCTTCCCGGTTTGCTCCGTGCCCACCCCCTTCACAGACCAACCTTCTCCTCCTCCTCCTCCCCCCCTCCTCCTCCTGACTTCTCTCTCCTCCACCTGCTTCTCTGGAGGTCCACATTTCCCGGCAAGCAGAAGCATGGCGGTTGCAGAGATAGGAGGACTACCTCCCCACCAAGGGAGGACTGACCTGTTTGCCAACTACAAATCTAGGGCTGGCCACCCTGACGAGACCTGCCCCTCCGAGCAGCAGCAGCAGCAGCAGCAGCAGCAGCAGCAGCCACCACTGCCCTCCTCCAGGGACTCTCCCACCAGCACCAGCGGCCGCTCCTCCTTCTCCTCCATCAGGGAAGACGACACCGACCTCGCCCAGGCCTTTACAGCGTCCAAGGTCTCAAGCTACAGCCACCACCAGCAGCAGCCCGAGATATCATCATCACCACCATCACCATCACAAACAGCCCTTGGAGACCCACGGCCAGCAGCAATGGGTACCATGGTCCAGCACGCCGAGTTCTTCCCGCCCATCACGCGGCCCGACAGTCGTCTGCATGGCAACTGGTACCCTGCCGACAACTTTAGAGGATGGAAGCAGATCAACGTCAGGGGGAGGCTGGCGAGCAGGAGCTTTGGCGATCTCCACCTCATGAACCTAGCCTGGACCACCCACCAAGGCACCACCACAACCACCACCACTGCCGCCAAGAAGCGGCGCCCTTCTGGCAATGCCCCAGGGGACGCCCCCATGGAGAGGCTCCCGCTCGAGCTCCTGAGCAGCATCATCGGCCTCCTCGTCATCGACGTGCCGCCCAACAGCCTGACCAAGCGCAACATCGACCTCATGTCCCTCCTGCTCACCTCTAAGAAGATCCACGGCGCCACGCTGGTCACTCTCTACCGCCAGATCACCATCCCCCACTCGGCCATCTTCAAGAAGTTTCTTGCCCATGTCTCCTCGCATGCTGCCCTGGGAACCCTGGTCCGGAGGTTCGACTTCTCCCACTTCAACCCCAACATGATGTTCACCACCGCCAGCGAGCGCTCCCTCGCCCAGAACCTGACGGCCATCACCCTCCTCCAGGCCCTGGAGCTGACCCCCACCTGCAGGAGTTCCTGGCCCAGGAGCATATCGACGGCGATATCGACTCCACGTCCTGCGGAAGCTCTTCTTTGGCCTGGACAGGATCGCCGCCCTGGACTTTTGCGGCTGCGCCTCCACTGCCTTCCGCGCTGCCTTTGTCGACGCCCTGCCTCCAGCAGCTGAGGAGTGGCCGGCCGACCTGGCCCTGAAGCGGTTGTCGCTGCACAAGTGCACGACACTGCCCAGCACCGTCTTCGAGAGCCTCCTGCCGCACCTGCCGCACCTCACGCACCTCGACGCGGCGGGCACGCGCATCACGGACGCCGCCCTGGCCTCCATCCCCCAGACCGCGCGCCTGACCCACCTCAACCTTGCCAAGTGCAACAACCTCTCCGCGGACGCCATCACCAGCTTCCTGGCGGAGCACCCCGCCGCGGCCACCCTGGCCTGGCTGTCCCTGGCCACAGACGCAAGCACCCACGAGACTTTTGACGAGGGCGCCATCTCGCGGCTCCTGCCGGTCCTCCCCTCGACCCTCAAGTCTCTGTCCCTCAAGGGCAGCAGGATGAATGCCTCCCACATCCCTCTCCTGCTGCCCCTCACCAAGCACCTCGAGGAGCTCGCCCTGGGCCGTGGTCTCAAGATCACAGACACCAACGCCCTGTTCGGCCCTACCAACACCAGCGCCATCTCTGACCACACCGAGGCCATGGACGTCGACTCTCCATCCTCGCCAGCGGTGGTGGTAGAGGACGAGGAGGAGGCATGGCGGCCCCACGCCCTCCGCTACCTCGACCTCTCCGACCTCTGGTCCACGGAGCTCGACCTCCCCACCCTCTACGACACCGCCCAGTGCGCCCTCCTCGCCCGGCTGACAGACCCCCTCGAGGTCCTCGAGGTGTCTGCCGACGCCGGCCGCAGGCTCCGCGACGTCCCGCTGCGCCGGCTGGGCTGGCGCCGCAGCGATGCTGGGGCCCGGACCTGGATCGTACGGGACAGCGCCAGCGGGGCAGAGACGCGGGCCTGGAAGATGGGCGCCGAGAGCTGGGGGATGCGCAAGGTCCCTGTTGCGAGGGCCGATGTCGGCGGCATGTATGGGAGTTATATGTTTGCGAGGCGGTTGTGAGGAGATGTGATGGGCCAGGGTAATACTCCCTGCACTATTATTCACACGCGCATTTATGATTGATGCACAGCGGGACGTTGGGAGGGCTGGATGGGGAAATTTGGGCTTGCACGATCACGAATGCTTTTTCTTTTCTTTTCTCATTCTTCTCTTTTTCTCTACTTTTTAAGCGAGCATTTTGGGCACACTTCATCGGCACTGCGTGGAGTTCAAAGGAGGGAAATCAAACATCCTGAAAGGGTGAGGAGAGAGGCGAGAAGGGGCAATGTCCTGGCGTCGTCGGTGTCGGTGTCGGGCTTGTCATACGCGATTCGCTGAGGAGTACAGTTAAGCCTGGCAAAAGGCATGTCGGTCTTCTCTTCTTGTTTCCTCCAGCAAGCATCTTTCTTCAGGCCGTCTTTTCTTTCCTTCTTTCTTTTTCCTTCTTCTCCTTTGCCTTGGCTGGTATTGTCTATCTGTTGGCTTCACAATCTGGGAAAGGTGGAATCGAGACCCTGGGTCATTATTGTTCATGTTAAATTATACCACAAACACAGTATTCTTTCTTTTTTCATTTTTACTTTTGTGTAGCATTTTACGCATAACGACTACTGTAACGATAGCGCGCATCGATCCAAGCGAGTATCTGGTATATATTTCAACAGGGACAGAGAAAGACATCTCTCCTCTTCGATCGTGTGATACCATATATTCATACATTTGTTCGGCTATTCAGATCGTTACCGGTTGCAGATTTGTTTGGTGCTTTTTTGTGATTGTCCATAATCAAGCAGATTCCATTTCGCGCCTTCTGTTGCTTTGTAGCTCTAAGTCTCGCGTCAAAGTGGCGGCACGACACATCGAAGCCCCGGGGGGGACGAGAGCCGCCATGTAGTTTCTCACGGGTATCTCCTCTATCTCGCACCTTCGTCGTTCCGTCTCCAACTAGGAGTAGTCCTCCTCTTCCATGGGCTCTCTCGCCTTAAACACCCCCTTTCCAGGATGAGTTCTTCCATTTCCCGAATGACCGTCGGAATATGTCCCAAATGAAGGACCGCCTTCTCCGTGGTCCCTTTTCTCTCATCTGCCGTTGACCTTCTTCCCGTTCATTGCTACTTGTTTCTTGCAATCGTCGCAGAACCATTTGACTGTAGAGAAGAAAAGATTTTTGTTAATATCATTGCTTCTCTTACTGTCATAAGAATTGCAACTTCCTGAAAGACGGCCCAGAAAGAGAAAAAAAAGAAAGCAAGGAGCGAACACGAGAGAGAGAGAGAGAGAGAGAGAGAAAAGGGGGGAAAGAGGGGGGTTGGAACTCACTGTTTTTAGGCGGGGCGTTCTTCAATCCTACACACTCGAGATGGAACCATTCAATCTTGCACTCGTCCCCGTCGCAGCCCACCATCTCGCCAAACGACACCCGGTTGCAGTAGCAATAGCGCGGTTCGTTGGGGTCCTCCATGTCTGCGTCGTCGTCATGTGTGCTGCCCGTGTCCTCGTCCGCCTTTTGCTGCTGCTGCGCCAGTGCCTTCTGCACCGCTACCGCGTGTGCTGCGGACGCGCCCTTCTTATGGCTTCGCTTGGGCAGGCCCGGTGCCTCGGAGGCCCTCGAGGGCCGGGCTGATCGACCGTTCTTGCTCAGAGGACCGTCAGGAAAGCTGCCGAGGGCGGGCGTTGATGGCTTACTGGCTCGCCCGCTCTTCGTCGTTGTCACCTGCTGTGTTGTACTATTTGCCGACGATGGTGTGGCCTCCTTTTGTGCTTCGCCGCCCTCCTCTGCTGGTTTGATGGAGCCCTTCCTCTCCCGCGCGGTCGCGGCCGTCGCTGAGGAGGGCGTCGGGGCGCGCTCGCTCGGCTGCCTCCCGGGGTCGGTCTTGATGGTTGTTGCGCTGGGAGGTTCCATTTGTGTTATTTTGGGCGTACCGTTGGGGCCACGGGCGGCGGCGCCGTTCTTGTGTGGGATCTCGAGCGGCGGCGGCACAGAGCCGCCATTTGGCTTGTTGGATGCTGCCGACGGCGGCCGCTGTTTTGAACTGTCCGCATTTGACACGATCGAGCTCTGGCGAGCGCGAGCAGATGCTGGTCGGGCGGAAGCGGAGGGGGCAGGAGAGGCTCGGGGAGGTTTCGAGTTATCAGGAAGGGTGCCGATGACAGGTGAAGAGGTGACTGAGGGTGAAGCACCGGGGCCAGTCCTAGATGAAGTTCGTGTTAGATAAATCGCTCGAAACCAAGTGACCGACACAAGAAAAAAAGGACTGAAAAGAACAAACAACTCAAGGGGCAAGGCCTACCTTTTCTTCGCCTGCCCGTTGGAAGTTGGCAGGGCCTTGCGCTTCTTTGGTGCTGGCCCGTCGGGAACAGGAGTGCCTCGAGGGCTGGCAGACGCCTTTGCCTTGGCCTCTTTTGCGTTTGTGAGCACCGCGCTCAGCGCCCGCTCTGTAGGAGTTCCGCCGTTGGCAGACTTTTCTGTCTTGCGCCTCTTCTGGGCAGGTGTACCGCTGGCGCTGCTCTGGCCTGTGATCCCAAGGCCAACGCTGGCGGGCGAGTCGTTGGCTGCAGAGGCCCCGACGGGTTTTCGCTTTGTGTTGGCCTTCTTGCCAGTTCCCTCCTTTCCCTTGCCCTCGTAATCGTCATTCTCGGAATCGTGGTGTTGTTGTTGTTGTTGTTGTTGCTGTTGTTGTTGCTGCTGCTGGTGTTGGTTCTTTTGGCTCTTCTTGGCAGCGACGGCCTGCTTGCGAGCGTCGCTCCGCGCGGCGGCCTCCTCAGCGATCACCTGAGCCGCCGCAGACAGATTGGCCGCTCCCTCGCGACGTGTCTTCTCGGCCTGGGTGTTCAGCGCACGCGCAGCTCTGTTCTCAGGGTACGCCCAGTGTGTGTCGCTGCCCCACTTGGCCTCCTCGCTGAACTCGCCCTCGAGGTGAGGCCAGATGTCGCTGATGCGGGCGAGCTGCTTCTGCAGCGCATCGTTGGCGGTGGATATGACGTGGTTCTTCTCCTCCAGCGACACGAGCATCTCTTGGATCTTCAGCGCGGTGGACCGGAACAGCTGGCGGCGCGGCAGGTTGCTCGGGTCGAAGACGCTGGGAGGTGCGCTGGAGCCGTCCGCCGACAGCTGCGGCAGAGCTTGAGCACTGGACACGATCCCGCTCGAGCTGTTCTGCGTGCTCATGGGGGCAGAGGTAGGGGCGGCGATGCTGGAGGCATCATTGTTGACCGATCGTGCCGAGCCGGGTGGTGGCAGCAGAGGAGGTGGAGGAGGGGGAGGAGGAGTCTCGAGGGCGACCTCGATCAGCTGGAAGAGGGTTTCTTCTGGGGCAAAGACTTTAGCGTCCACCTCCTTCAGAAGTGTAAAGTGTCGCACGAGCTCTTTGGGCAGGGCAGTTATAGCATCGGCGAAGTGCATGACGCCTGGGAAAATGTCGATGGGCTGTTCAGGAGCATTGGCGCCAGACAGAGACTCCCGACCAGCGAGGCGGTTCAGGCCCGGATTTGCCCTGGAGGGATTCGTGCGAGCTTGACGAACAGGCTGTGACCTCCGGCTGGAGGGAGCCGAGGCCTCAGCCTGGGGCGCCTTTGCGGTCTTCATCTTGCTCTCGGGGTGCGGGAGCGTCAGGTCGGGTCAGAAAACGGGGAGGTGGAAGGTCGCAATCGATTTTGAGAGGAGGAATGGGAATTTCGGTCGGCAGAGGAGGGACTTGGTGTGGCGTGGTCAGTGGGCTCCTGAAGAGGATTCTGAGGGCCGAGAAGGAATAAATTTGGGTAAAAATTACTGCAGATCATGAAAGGCCATGTCTGCTCGTGGTTGAATCCGTGCGAAAGCTGGAGCAGTGGTGGTGTGTGAGCTGTGGCCACAGAAGTCGAGGGGGTGGGTGGAAAATCGAATGGGGGGAAAAGGTGAGGAACGTGTCGGCCACCAAGGGTGCCGATGCGGATTTGGCGTGCACTGGCTGCAGGCGTGTTTGGCCGGGTTGCATGGCGCTTCTGGGGCCTACCGTAAAGTAGTGAGTTCCTCCTCGGCCGAGATTGCGTCACTCCAGGGTTGATAAGCTTACTGCTGTAAAGGCTTTAACTCCCCAAACAACAAAACGCATTTTTTTAAAAAAAAAAAAAAAAAAAAAAAAGAAAGAAGAAAAAAAGTAGACAAGAGTTTGGAAGCATTGGACTGTGCGAAATCAATGCAATTTTAATTTGAGTTCACGAATATTGAATGTTGACTTCTAATTTGTACATGAAAATGCTGCTCAACAGTCTCGTATGATCAGCCTTCTGTCTATGACTTCTACTTTCGAGATCTTCTCTAAAATTGATGAGGATCAAAGGCTGTGTGATGAGTGAGTTCCTTAGTAAACGCCAGAACCAAACACCCCGCCACCATCATTACTTCTCCCCTCTCCTTCCCCTCTTGGTCCGGCCTTCTCACCGCTGCTTGTTGTTGCCTCTCCGGGGCTTCTCCTCCATGTCCTTCTGCTTCTGTCTCCACTGCCACTCGACCAGGACCGGTAGGAATCGCCAGAGGTCGAGTTCGGGCCACATGCACTTGAGGAAGAAGAACTGCGTATCCTGATGGCACTGCCAGAGCATGAAATCGCTCAGCCTCTCCACCCCGCTGGTCCGCACGAACATGTCCAGGGGTGGGTCTCCAGCCGTGTACATGTGGTTCGTCAACATCTCTGCGGTGATGGTTTCGGGGTCGGGCAGTCTGGTCGTGTGCGACAGGCCGCGCGTCGAAGGGGAGTCGGGCTGGTTGAGGGTAGCTGACGACGAGACTGAGCCGTCCACACCGTCGAGGGAGGGCGATGGCAGCAGAGACGGGCTCTCGTCGATGGATGGCAGATTTGACTGGGCCAGATTTCTTGACTTGATACTCTTGGTTATGCGAGTCTGAGAAAAGGGCGAGGCCTTTGGCGGAGGTGGGGCCATGTATTCGTTGATTGTGGCCCTGACTGCCTGGGTCATCTCTTCTCTGGAGCCATAGGGGAAGCATAGGTTCAGCACAGGACTGGAGGAAAGAAGGTTAGCCAAACTTCACAATTTCTAGTAGATGGAGGGCTTAGATCCAGGGAACAAACCCAGTGTTCTTGCTGGTGGCGTCCACAGCCTTGTTCATGATCTCCATGACATCGTCAGGGATCAAGTCCCGTTTCCCACAGATCTTGATCCTGGCGTCATATCTCTCCATGAGCTCTCCATGCTGGACCAGCTGTGCCAGCTTGGTCTTGGCCAGAAGCATCAGGCCATCAACCTCTGCCTTGGGCCTGTTGAAGTTCTCCAGGCTGAAAGCATAGACTGTGACAGCCTTCACACCACACTTGTAGCAGACTTCGAGCACCTGATGTGGTCTTTAGCACACTGTTCAGTGGCTTTGCAAGGGGAGGGAAATCAACATACCCTGGCCATAGCCTCAAAGCCAAGATGGTGTCCTTCCAGTGGCTCGATCTTGTGGCCTCTGGCATATCGTCTGTTGCCGTCCATAACAAAGGCGATGTGTTGAGGTATGGGCCCCTGTCTGAGGGCCCCAATGAGGAGCTCATGGGTCTGTCTGAGGATCCATTCTGCTGGTGGTGAGCTCAAGAGCCAGCCTGGAAGGTGTGATAGATACAGGTCAGACATTGTGAGAGGTCAGGGTGGAGATGTGTTGTTGATGAGGAGGTGGTGGCGAGATCAGGCGCGTCGCGGAAACTAATTTTGCTTCAAGTGACGACTCCATGCGCTGCCCATATGTGTTCAGACTGACAGTGGGCAAGAATAGTCAGATCTGCTGCTGAAATAAACAAAGAGGGGCATGCATGGAAACAGGTCAGAAGAGAGGATAGAGAGGGTCAAGACATGGCAGATTGGAAGTGAGTCCTTAGGCGGCGAATGTTCTCGGCCACAGTTGATGGGAACAGGTGGTTTGCACCCCCATGCATGTGGTGGCCACATCCCTGCTGCAGATTTGCAGCTGTGCAGGGATGGGGGGTAACAGGGGTCTACAAGCTTACCCATGTCCCTAGCAGCCTGTCCAATGTCTCTGGCCACATGCCACTTCAACCTTCTGAACAGGCTTACCAACACCACTGTACAAAGAGGATCATTTTCACCTCTCAGCAACTTGGGCAGAGCTACTGATCTTACAAGACCACCCTCCACTGTCAACTCTGGATCCCAGCCTGCTATTGACAGGAGTAACCCTTTTTCATCCATCAACCAGACACTGGAACAACGTCTGTTCAATCCTGGTCCTGCTGTTATGTGTTGCTAGTGTCAGCACCGGCCCTCATCTATCACGATGTCTTTCACCAATGCACCAGTGACGAGGACTCTTGTTGTCGGCCTGGTCTCCTCCTCTGTTGCAGCGACACTTTTCGACCTGAAGCACTACTTCTGGATCTCAGTCAACACGCACATCTGGACCTACCATCAGCCATGGCGCGCCCTGATCTTCCAGCTCTGCTACACCAACTCCTCAGAGGTGCTCTTCGCCGCCATGACCTTCTACAACATGCGCGTTGTTGAGCGCTTGTGGGGCTCAAGGAAATACGCTGTATGTTTCCTTCGGTCCTCTTGTTGCTATGTTGACTGTACACTTAGAAGAAACTGACATGGCTCTGGCACAGTCTTTCCTTATCGTCTCCCATATGCTGACAAGCGTCATCACGCCCGCCCTCCTCACGTTCCTCCTCCGGCCCCTCACAGGCGGCCTCTTCGACTACCTCCCCGCAGGCCCTACACCCCTTGTCTTCGCGGTTCTGGCCCAATTCCACGCGGCGATTCCACACATCTATAGATGGCGCATGGCCTTCACGACCTCATCGCCATCAACAAGCGACGACGCCGCCGGCGTGACCCTCTCGGACAAGGCCTTTCGGTACGGGCTGGCACTGCAGCTTGCGCTCTTCCAGTGGCCCGGCTCCCTGCTGGGCGCTGTGGTGGGATGGGTGGTGGGCCAGGCATGGAGGAGCGACCTGCTGCCCAGCGCCCTGACGAACTGGAGACTGCCGGGGTGGATGGTGGGCATGAGCACGGCAAAGAGGAGCCGGGAGTTTGAAGGGCTGAGGCGCCGGCTGGAGGGCGAGAACGCGCCGTCTGCCTCTGCATCGGGTGTCTCGGGTCAGGAAAGCGGTGATGCCGGGCGCAGGAGAACGCTGGGCCAGCAAGTGCTGGATCAGGTCTCCGAGGCTATCTGAGCCCCAACAAGCCAAGAGCGACACCGTAATCACTGCGATATCACCTGCAGGCATCCGGTCAGTGGGCCCTGGAACCCCTTTTTTCCAGTCTTCCCATGAAATCAGACCAATCCTTGCGACAGAAGGACCAAAGGAGCTGGGACTTGGTAATCGACGAAGGACATGGGATGGCCGTCATCCGTTGGATGCTATTGACGGATCTTGTTTGCGACAAAGAGCGATTTGAAATTCCATTCAGTAAATTGTCAGTTGCGTCCGCCTCGTTTTCCTCTGCTGGGGACTCATCAGTCGCTAGGAACAGCACAGTCATTTAATCGGATACCCTCCCTCTGATTGTCATGTTGCGGAGTTTCTCTTATGCACACCCCTCATAGCCATCAACTCGACTCGAATTTGATCAGGAGACACTCGAGTTCATTGCATGCTCATCTCTCGGGGTTGTCGATTGTTCTGCATTACACTGCTATCCCACACCATGTCACCCTTGGAGGTATGATCAAGTCGGACTGGGGCAGATGAACAGAGACCTGGACAAAGAAGGAAGCCACTTCAAAGATGGATGCCAAGGTCAGACCTATGCGCCTGGAGAATGACTGCAGGGGTAAGTCCTACAGGCGTGCCACTGAGCGTGGATAGTCTTCTTCAAAGGGATTACTGTATGTGCCGCCAAGGCCAAAAGATGCTCATCATTTTCCCTTCTATGACTGAGCCAAGTTCTTTAGACAATGCTTGTGTTTACGTATTCCGCTTGCGGTTTCCCCATGCCTATTGCTATCTCGGCCCCGTGGGGTAAACACCGATTTATGAACTCCTCTCTCCCCTGCACAACGAATCTACTATGTGCTATGTATATCTACGTTGGGGTGTTGACGTCAACCGTCCTTGAGAGTTTTGTCGGTCTGTGCCATGTAAATCCTTACGATCTTCTCCCCCAAGAAGTTCACCAAGCCACCAAGCCGAGCCACGCGTTATGCGTCATCGCTCATACTACTGAGTCCAAGCGGTGTCTTGCGCAAGCCCTGCACCAGGCTGGGCCCCCTCGGCACACACTAGTGGTGCTGATCAGCCTCGTGCCCTGCGGTTGGGAGACCCCGTCTGGAGGCTCTGCGGAAAATTTGTAGAGCGGCCTCGAACCTTGGCAAAATTGTGGGCAGCGAGTTCGTAGGCCTGCATATCATTATTACAATCCCGAGTCAACAACATTATTGATCGTCGAGGGGCAGGAGACTTCTGCCAGGCTGCCAGGGCCCGCAGCTCTCGATGATCATTCAGGATTCGACGAGCCTGGATTTTAATTCCTCAGATCAACTCTGAACAAGCATCACCTCTTATGCAAGTACCTAGGAGAGAATTGGTCTCTCCTACAGTATACGAACTGAAGGCCGGTACGGCCCGCCAAAGTGGTGCTGAAAGGGGATCTTGTCCGTGATCCCGGTATAACAAAAAAAAAAAAAATGATTCGTCTCTTTCGTCGTTGGTGTCTACTATGTAGCATCCGCAGCAGGGAAACTACTAGGAATAACAACCTTGGACCTGCGCAACCGCAGCGCCACCTTACGAATCCTCAGGGTTCAAGTCCCACAGTATCGGTAGGCTGTTCAGCTGAGCTGAACCTCCATCTCTACGCCGGCTCGTCTTGGGATTATTTCTCTGACGCTAGGTGTAAAACTTAATTCTACGGGCCCATACAGTGTCCCACCTCCTAGCTCACCTCGTGTCAGTGATGTAATTCACTGCGTGACAAAATGTTCACCATGTGTTGCATAATAGAAATGCTCGCTCCAGGTTGGGCTTGTTAGATACTGCCCAGTTCGGATATCCTTCTTGGTTTTTATTATTGTCCGGGCCTTGATCTGGATTGTAAATAATAAATATATAGGGAATTGTCGCTCTCGCGCCGGGCCCTTCCATCGTACAACTTTATATTCCTTTTTGTTTTGTTTTTCGCTCTTCTCCATAATTACACACCTTCTCCCGTCTCATAACTATATACGCGAGCTGTCAACAACACACAGCCGTAATTACACATCCTCCACGATGAAGTTCCTCATACTAGTTCCGCTCCTCTTCTCCATCGCAGCTTTTATCCTCTCCCTCTTGTCCCTACTCGCAGGGTACAAGAAGGGGTTTATGGAAGACTACAACCTCATCACTTTCAACACCTCAGCACTAGGCTCGAGTGCCGTCTCGGCCATCATCAGCAGTGGCACCATAGATGGCGTGACCATTCCCTCGTCGGTAGCGACCGCCCTGGAGGGAGCTCTGAGCGGCGAGATCGCCAACACGTTGGCCGAAGAGCTGGGAATCGGCGAGTTTTATACAGTCCATGCTATGGATTTCTGCCAGGGAAATTACTCGCCCAACGCAACCGTATCGGGAGCCTCACACAATGTGACCAACTGCACAACGCCTATGGATTTCTGTAAGAGCCCCCCCTTTCCCAAGATCTCCCTTAGCACTCCAAACCTCATTATACACAGTATTGCGTGTGTGTTTGTTCGGAAAACTGACCATCTGGTGTTCTCAACGACAGCGGCGTACAACTTCACGGCCATGCTCAACGAGGAGCTCAGCGTCGGGCCCTTCGACTTCACCCTCAGCGACCTCGGCGTCTCCGACTCGGTCGAGGAGAAGCTCGCCCTCGTGCCCAAGGTCGCCAAGGCCCTCGCGGCCGTGTTCATCACCAGCGTTGGGCTGACAGGCCTGGCCATGGTCACCTCCCTCGTGGGCTTCCTCCTCATCCCGCGCGCCGGCCGCCTGCTGTCCTTCCTCAACATGTGCGTCGCCTTCTGGGCCATGATCCTGCTCCTCGCGTCGAGCCTGGTCGCCACCATCGCGCCGCGGATCGTAGACGACCAGATCGCCAACAACGGGGGTGACGATATCGGGCTGGGGGTCGACTACAATATGAAGTTGGCAGCGCTGACGTGGGCTGCGTTTGCGCTGATGGTCTTGTCCATGGCGTATTGGTTCTTTGAGTTTATTGTCGAGTGTGTTCAGAAGAGGAGAACCCATGGGTTCAAGAACAAGCACGTCAAGGACGAGATTGAGAAATAGAGAAGGGGTGGGAGTTTGAAGGTTGAGTTGGACGTCGTCTCTATGTCAGGATCACTTGGTATGAACATCATGACAGCTATGTTGGTGGGCCTGGAAACCAAGGAGTTGTGATTATCTTAATTGTTAATAATCCAGGAAAGGTTTGCTAGAATATAGTGCATACTCTGTA
The DNA here is from genome assembly GCA_021117315.1 of Immersiporthe knoxdaviesiana. Taxonomy (NCBI): domain Eukaryota; kingdom Fungi; phylum Ascomycota; class Sordariomycetes; order Diaporthales; family Cryphonectriaceae; genus Immersiporthe; species Immersiporthe knoxdaviesiana. The sequence goes on from CP088206.1 coordinate 791,831, forward strand.
CTTATGAAAAGTGTTGACGAGAATTATCTTGGCTGAGGGTTGTATAAACATTCAAAGTCCTGTACATTTTCCAGACCTTTTCACACTGTTTATGCTGCATTCAGGACTTGAATATTCTCCTGAATGTGCACTTCTAATCTTGTGTTTTCATGTGATATTACTGCCAAGATTATAATTACTTAGTCATTAGAAGAGTTCAGGAGAGGTTTGAGCAGGAAACAAGTGTTTACAAAAGAGCATTCCATGAGAGAACACCAGGAGAAGGGGCACTTTCTTCACCTTGTCAAAAAACACTTTTTCTAGGGATTAACCACAAAATAATTTATTTGTTGTTCAACAAATTTGCTCTTCAGCAGATGCTTCCCTCTTTCTGTTCTGAGGGCTGGGCTGCTGGGTATCACTGGTCGTCTCACTCCTTCTCGCGTCACTGAATAAATCATGGAATATAATTACACAGTTTGGTAGTCACTTCACGTACGACCATAGGTAGTGGAGAACTTGGGATCCCGTCCGCTCTCCCCTAAATAAGCCACTAACCGCCGGATTAGTAGTTAAGTGGGTGACCATTAGCGAATACCCGGTGTTGTACGTTTTGTTTCTTTGTTTTTTTTTATGGTTTTCGTGCAGATTCCTGATCCACTGTGGATACCACAATGTGTTTAGTAGGGACTGCTACACGTACACATACGGCTTGTGTGACAACAACGTCTCCGAGGGTCTCTTCTGCCAGGCTCGAAGTGTTGTTCGTACACCTGAAAACAGTCATATCTTTCTTTGATTACAGAAGAATCCGCTGGAGTGAAGCCCTAGGAGATTCAAAGCAGAGACTCCAAGTAGGACGTATTACGTACGTTGGTAGAACGAGCCGGAACAATATCAAGTCAAGGCTTCCATGAAGCTGTGTGCCTGTGGGGTGGGATTTCGAGTGGATGTTTGGTTGGAATTTCGGGCCTGAAGTGATATATATATATATTTCAGTTCTATCCAAAATTGACCAATATCGATAGTGTAGTCAGCATCTGCAAGGACAAAAAGAGAGAGAGAGAGAGCCTCAGCAAGTGATGTGTGCCATCAGCAGAGGCTCAGAGATTGGATATACTTAATGTCAGACAAGGCCTAAAGTAAGGCCTAAGTCAAGGTGCAGCACTGCAGCCCCACTCAATGCACCACAGTACAGCATGCAGCAGCTAGCCTTGATAAGATAAGCATCATTATTGTCAAAGCTGAGAGTGCACGTCACTTGTCAGCCTCCAACCACGACGCTTTCTCAATCCAGCCAACTCATCTCCTCTTCTTCCTGTCCGAGGAGGTATCATGCAAAGCAGCGCTCAAACATAGTCAAGGCCACACACACACACACACACCCACCATGACCGAGACGGCGGGACTCAGCCCTGAAGATGCGGCCGCTGCAAGAGCGGCCGAGCAGGCTCGCATCCGCAAGGAACGCCGTGAGGCCAAAATCAAGGCGGGCGGCAGCGCAAGACTGAACAAAATCACTGGCCTGGGAGGCGGTATCCAGAGAGGTATGTAATGCCAGCCTGCCTGCCTCTGGGAGGTGGAGGTGGAAGTGGTGTGGAAGCGAGAAACACTCCAACCTTTTCCCTCCTGCTTAAAAAGGAACAGAAAGAGGGGAAAAAAGCACATTGCTGACACTGAACTTTCCGAGCAGATCCAATTCCTACCAACCCACCATCTCGAGGACCGTCACCAGCACCTCCGGAAGCAGCAGCATCGACATCCTCCCCAGCCGCCAAACCTCAGCAACCAGCCTCGGAAGAACAGCACCATGCCGACCCCGAGGAGATCGACATCTCCCAGCACTACTACAAGCCAGAGACGACAAACCGCATCCCCTCGTCCTCGTCAGCCCCAGCGGGCGGCTTCGACCCCGACAGCCTCTCAGAGAGCCAGCTCCGCCAGATGATGCTGGGTTTCGACCGTCCCGCCAACAACAACAACGGCGGCAACCAGGACCCCTTTGACCCATTTTCCCTGCTTGGCGGGGGCGGCGCCGACGGCCAACCATCCGACCCAGAGGAAGCCGTCGCCAAGATGTTCGCGCAGATGTTTGGCGGCGGCGCCGGAGGCCCAAACAACCCGGGATCATCATCACCCTTCGGCCCGGGCGGACCCCAGGGCAGCAACGACCTCTTGGCCAAGCTCGCCTCCATGAGCGGCAGCAGCCAGCAGTCACAACAGCCAGCAGCCGCCACCAAGTCCGACGCCTACACCGCCACATGGCGCCTGCTGCACTTTGTCCTCGCCACAGGGCTGGGCCTGTACATAGCCCTCGCCTCCGGCTTCACAGGCACCAAGATCGAGCGAGAGCGCGGGGCCCTCGCGGCCACCACGGGCGGGCGCGGCAACAACAAGGACAGCGACGCCGCCGCCGCAGCCGTGGCCGACATGCGGCAGTACTTCTTCTGGACGTTCGCCACGGCCGAGGCGGTGCTGCTGACGAGCCGGTTCTTTCTCGACCGCGGGCGGCCTGCGCCCGGTGTGCTGAACATGATCATGGGCTTCCTGCCCGAGGGGAAATGGAAGATGTGGCTCGGCACTGGGCTGCGGTACTCGCAGATTTTCACCACCGTGCGGTCGGATACACTGGTGTGTGTCTTTGTGATGGGTATCTGTGCCTGGCTGAGGTCTTGAGAGAGGTCTGTGTGTGCGTGCTCTGCGTGTGGAGAGTTTTGGGAAGAGACCTGTTCTCGTCGGTCGGTCTTCAAACTATCTCCCCGTTGCCTTGTAGTCAGAACCACAAAGATACCGTAGCAATGAGACATGCGGTTATTATTTCATGCTACAAGATTACTCTCACCGTGGAAGGCAGATGAGACCACTTACTTCGACACTGATGAAAACCCCTGTTTTATGTTTCATGAAAATAAGTCTATAGTCTGTCCTATGACCACTAATCACTCATCACCTTTGATGCAGCCTATATCCTCACATCTAGTTCTGTTAGTCCACCTTTTTCTTTCGTAATCAAAACATGCCAAAGAAGCGCTTATGCAGCAAGAACCATTCTCAGCACAGATCCCAGCACACCCCTCACCCGCCTCTTGTTCTCCAGCACGCACGTGAAGACCACGGCCGTGCTGGCCGCAAAAGCCACCCTCTCTATCCACTGCCTGTCTGCGTTGTACCGCCTCGGCAGCATCGTCGCCACCGCGCGGGGCGCCACGAACAGGCCAAGCTCCTTCCTCCGGCCCGCCGTCTCGAGGAGCACGCTCCAGCCGCAGAGGAGGCACCCGGCGCCGACGCAGAGCCCGCCGTCGATCCTCTGCCGCGCGCTCGTCGACGTGCCCAGGACGTGCGGGCCGATGCGGGTGCGGGCCAGGCAGACGCCGTAGTAGAAGAGCGCGATGAAGGTGCCGAGGAAAGCAGACGAGCGCGAGGCGGAGGTGAGGGTGCGCACGAGGTCGCGCCGGAGGTCCTTGGAGCCGCGCCCGCGGGCGGCGAACATGACCAGCTGCAGCGGGAGGTAGGTCCTCATGCTCCAGGCCCACGCGCGCAGGAACCGGCTGAGGGCGTGCTGCTCGCAGGACGGGCCGGCGCCCATGTGCACCATCTCGCAGGGAAAGGGGACGCTGGCTGCCGGATCGCCCCAGGCTGTGGGCCAGCCAAACTCCTCGCACATGGGCTGGAGCAGGGGCGCCTGCCCCGTGTCCTCACCGTACCGCAGGACCTGGTCGCGGCAGCGCTGGAGCGCGACAATGAGGCGCTGGTCGACGGACGCAGCCGAGGCGATCCACTTGTTGTAGGCGCGAGGGAGGGCATGCGGTACGTAGAACCAGTTCCACATCACGATGCCACTGGTCAGGGCGAAGATGAGGGGGTCGGTCAGCGTGGAGGTGAGGTAGTCCAGGGTGCGGGCTGTCGTGCTGGCAGACGGAGAGCGGACCACGCGGCGCTGGGACCAGAGCTCTCCTATGATCACGTCCAGAGCGCGGGTGGCGGCGAAGAGGGTGAGGTCCAAGGTGCGCCCTGCCTGGGGCTTGGTGACATGGTGAGAGGCTGGGCTGCCCTCTTCTGCCGCTGGCTGTTGACCTTGTTTCGCGGTGCCGTTCGTGCTGGCAGGTGGGCCAAAGGGGGTCTGCAGCAGCTGTATGCTGAACCATGCCGCAATCGCTGAGGAAAGCCATCTCGAAAGCCTGATCATGTATAGCATATCAGATTGAGTTCTCTGGCCCTAGAATGGCCAAGTGACACACAAGTCTTTGCGTGGGACCTACCTAATTCTCGTGGTATCTGATAGATCTCGGAAGAGGCGAGCAAATGCTTTCTGCAGAACAGGCTATCCAGAGAAAACACACACACACACACACACACAAGTCAATACAGATCAATCGCATTCAAGCTTGAGCCTCTTGATCATTGTCATGACTACCCACCTCCAACAAAGTGCTCCCGCCCACGAGGGCAGCACAGAAAGTAGGAAACCGGTGCAGCTGAGCCCCAGCCCTCAGTATCTTCCCGAGCGACCCGAGCAGCGAAGCTTGTGATTTCTCCGACGGAGCGGGGTGATCATCACCATCTTGAGTCGTCGCGCCCTTGCGCCTTCGTGCCGGCTTCAAGAGATGATGCAGAAGCAGCGAAAACACCCGGGGCCCGACGCTGAAGCCATAGCCGAGGAGGTACGCGCGTACGAGCGGTCTCAGCAGCGGAGGGATGCTGGTATCCCACCTCTGCGGATGAGGTCTGGCTCTGGTAGACACGACATTGGACTTCATGGGTGCCGGATGCGATTGAGGATCGGCTTTTGCGAGGGGGCTGATTCGGCCTGGGCGAAAACTCTAGGGGATGTTGTTGTCAAGTTTGGGGTTGATTGGGGGACGGATGAAGCAATGGCATGTGAAAGCGCTACAACACGCCGCACGCTACAGTAGCTGTCCGAGCTAGGTACTGTCCTTAGGGGCAGAGCGCAGTGGACGACGGCACCTGGCAGGGGGGTAAATAGTAAACACCAAGGCGCTGCTGCAGCTCAACCAAACCCCTCGAGTCTGTCGACGACGTTTGCAGCTTGCTACAGCAACGATCCAGGTATTAATTCCGACTTGGACCTAGGCCGAGATATCGCAATGAGGGGAGTAATACATAGTATACAGTATGTGTAATGAATTTAGGGGCTAAGCCTGGGTGAACTTGAGCTTCCATCTGGACGGTCTCTGAAATAACCCAGCAGTCACGGAGAACTGGAAACGGCCAACGTCGGCTGAGCTGAGCCACCAGCCAACACTGGACTGACCACTGTCAACTTGAACCCCCCAAAAAAAGGAAAAGAAAAGTCTCTCGCACAGAATTTCCCGCATTTGAGCTTCGTTGGCTTCGTCTAAGAGGAAACGGCGTCAAGCATGGCTGCCGACTGACGAGGGGCCAGAGATGCGAGCGGAACGAGCCACAGTCCTCGGCAGCGCACCAAGGTTCCCCCTCCCTAGGTTCCCCCTCCCTCACTGCCGACGCACGGTGCTTCATCGTGTGGACATGACATGACGCCGAGGGAAAAGAGTCTTGGAGTAGGGTGCAAGAGTGCATTGCCTGCGACCCTTGCAGATAACATGACAAGAGGTGTGACGGCCTGGGAGGACAAGTCAAGATCGCGAGTCGAGACGCACATTCGAGCGCCTATAGCAAAAAAGACCTTTTGCGATTGGCCCTCTGGCGGCAAGGACTCCCAGATCCCTGCTAGTAAGCATAGTAGGCACGTCGGTTCTTGCTCGACAGCTGTGACAAGGGACAGGAATAACTTAGTACGTGCTTGTCATCCTTTCGGAATTTCTCGTAAACTGAGTAGGGCTTGCTGCACCCGACCAGATGCCACCATTAAGCACTTGCCGGTCTGCTTACTGTGACGCTGTGATTCTGGTAGGCACGAGTCTAGACCCTCACTTCCACATCTCGAGGCAGCACGTGAGTGCGAAGAAACGGCACGCCAGGCTGCTGCCAGCTTGTCACTGTCCTCACAGCCTCACCCTCACGATCCCCGATCCGGTCACTTTTTTTTTTTTTTTTTTATGCGCCGTCAGAAGCACTGTCCTGCGGATGTAGAGCTTGTCTGCTGATCGACCGGTACTGCACAAGCGTGGCGGCAGTGCAGAGCTGGAGGAGGCCGGAGCCAATCGAGATCAAGAAAAGTTTCAAAAGATACATCGTCATCCTGCAAACAGCAAGTAAGCAAAGCAAGCAAGCGAAAAAGCTCTCGAAGGATTTCCCCATTGAGAAGCGTCCAAGGACGTTTCAGGAACAGCATGCAGCCTGCTTTGCTAACAGGGCCAGTGCGGAGGAGGGAGGGGGAAGGGGGGAGGGGGGTACTGTGGCATTGGCGTGCGCAGGGACAACCCGTGGCCACCACCACGGGGAGATTCGTCGTGTGGCCGGGAGCTGCTGATCTACCCCGGGTTGGTTGGTGTGTGGAGAGGGCGACGAAGAGGAGAAAGAGAGAGGAGTACTATGTAGTAGTAGTTGGCCGGCTCTGCATGATCTGACCTCGGGATGACCACATTGGTGACCGAGGGCGGGAAAATGAATGCAATGCATGGAAAAGCTGGCCCTGCTTCACTCCTCCGCACCCTCGTCCTCCCTGGACACAATTTGATAAGGACTGGATCTGGTCATACCTTCGCAGTGCAGAAAGGGAAGAGAGGGCAAAAAGTGAAAAAGGACGTCAAAAGGTCTGTTTTGCTACCCTTTCGCTCTTTTTGAATTGCTGCCAGGAACAAAGAAAGGCTGAGCTGGCAGGGGTGTGAGCTCCAACAGACAACAGTAGTACCCAGCACTACTGTAATTACACGAACCACAGTAGCGTTTCTGTCTGCATGCAGCCATCTTCCGTGCCTTGGCCCTGCTGTAATTACAAGGTGCGAAGCCGCTGACATGTGACAGTCCTGTCCCCTCCCCTCTCTTCCTACCTTGTACCGAGTGGCAGATTTGCTAGTAGTGCGTTAGTGCATCGTGGGGAAAGAGAGCTCTGGGAAGTGCATATCCTGGGGCGCCACGAGACCTTACTATGTACTATGTACACAGTATACGCATAGTGCTATGGTTGATGATATATCGCAGTACCGGTGTACCAAGTACTATGACACAGGACACACACCCTGGTTGGCCCCGGGAGCGTTTTCCGCAAGGGGATGTAGTGCCAGCTGGTACCTGACAGGCCCTGGAACACGGTACTGAGCAGTACTGCAAGTGCGGACGTATATGCAATCAAGGTGCACTTGACACCACAGCTGCCCATCGCACTAAGCGGGAGGATGATGCCTTAGCAGGAAGAGGACCCGCGGTCCAGCGGCCTTGACTCGAGGGATCCACCCACCCATACTCAGATGGGGACTGGTGCAGTTGGTCTTGTCCCGTTAGTTGTCAGGCGGGGCTAGAGACCCTCTTCTCACAGGGCTTTTGCGCAAGACGCAGACTGATGCCGGCGTGCCCTCGTAGTTGAGGTTAGTTAAGTAGTTACTTATTTAGTCACTGCAACTTTAAGTCTAAACTTGCAGCACATCAGAAGACAGAAGAACACCAACACGCTCGTTTCCCAGCACACCCACCACCACCACCACCACCACCAACACCGTCTGCCCATTTCCTTGCTGCGAGCCTTGGCTTCGTTTCTTGCTACGATCACGATCATCACACTTGACGCGCGCCGCCTTTCTTTAGGTGGAAAGAGTGTCCATAGAGAAAAACCCAGGCTGGACTGGCGTCTTCCTAGTTCTCTCTTCTCCCCATCAGTCCAACAACTTTCTCTGTCCTGCTGGTGCACTTCCGGTAAGGAGCAGCAGATCACACAAGCCCACACTACCTCGTTTCCGTCTGGACACTCACTGACTTGGGATCGCCTGCAGACCAGCACCAACTACGATACGCACCACCACTTAATACTGCGACCGGCGCTGTCACCACTGCCGCCGCCAACCAGAAACATCCTTTTCTGCCCCTCCAGTCACAGGAAGGAAAGAGAGAGAGGGAGAGAGAGAGAGAGAGAGAGAGAGAGAGAGAGAGAGAGAGAGAGAGAGACAGAAGAAAGAAGGGGTCTCTGGAAGATCTGGACAGATCAACTGCGCAGCCCAGTCCTCGAGCACTTAGGAACAACACTTCTCTCTCTGCTGGGCTGCCAATTCCACGTGCGACGACAAAGACCGCAGCTCTGCTCCCTGCAGACGCAGACTTGCCCCTGGGCCTTTTCCCAGATCGACATCGAGCGCAGAGAGCTAGCAGCACCAGCGCCCCGAACATCTACGAAACCAGGGATTAGTTTGCTACAAGAGAACGGTCGGCTCTGGAAGCTTGTCGGCGCCTTGCCTGGCGGGGCTCTAGGGCTTTCCCAAGCTGCTCGTAAAAATGCGATTTGACCTCTAGCACCGCACCGGAGCCAGGATTGCCACTTCGCGCGCCGGAGGACCGACCTCATATATACCAACGTCTCCCCTCGACTTTACCCCCTGACTCTTTTTTTCTTTCTTTTTTTTTTTCTTTCAGGCTCCTCCCCACCACCTCTCAGACAGCATCGACCGAGTCCATCGAAACACCCACCTTCTCGGGAACGCACTCATGCTGGCCGCGCACTCGGGCCCGACAATGCAGCCGAGGCGGTCTGTCGACGGCGGCAACGACCTGCCGTTTGGCTGTAAGTCACGCTCTTCCTCTTGCGATGAATATTCTGTTGGAGCTGACCGGTGCCGCCTGTTCGAGTAGACCTTGGTCTGGGGCGGGTGTCAAACGAGGAGCTGGAGTTTGCCCCCTCTTTGACCTCTTTGACAGGCAGCCCCCCGCCGCCGCCGCCGCCAGCGCCAGCTCCTGCCCCTGGCCCTCCTGTCCTCTCGCCCGTCGAGAGGCATAAGCTCACCAACCTCCTCGAGTCGGTACTTGGTGCCGAGACCTATGGCCAGCTCAGTTTTGGCGAAGGCCTTAACCATGACGAGTTCGACATGCCGCCCGACCTCGAGGGCGTGTCTACGTCCTTTGGGATGTCCATGAATGGGTTCCCGACCGGCAATTATGCTCTGAACCCTGCAAATGGGCAGTTGCAACCGGCAGATGCCATATCTGCTGTGGCGATGCCTCCTGGGGCAATGCACCCACCTCCCCTTGAGGCCGGCCTTGGGCCCTCACCTCCTCTCATCTCATTCCCTCCGCCTGCCACCGGCCCAGGTCCTGCCTTTGCCCCACCACCTGCATTCACCCCCCAGCACTCTCCAACCGCCCCTCAACACGGTGATCGATCTCGATATTCACCTGATGTGGTAGAGGCTGCGACCGCACTTCAGTTCGGATCTCATAGCATGAGGAGCGTGGCTGGCGCGCAGAACGAGTCTGGCTATCAACAACAGCACCAACAACAACCACAACAAGAATCCCGGCGCAGGCCATCCAACCACCACCACCACCACCAGGGCAGAGGACCACCGGGCCGACATCTACGACACCAGGGAATGGAGGAATTCCAGAATGAGGGACGGCGTATGTCGCAGTCCACGCATGCCGTTGAACAGGAAGATACATGGATGCCCTGGATCCTTGGAGCTAACGCCGTCCGGTCCGAACCTCGCACCACCCAACCTCCCGCGCCGGTGGCTCTTCAGTACGGAACTGATCAGAGCTTTGCCAACGACAACCGGCCGTTCGAGCCGCTGCTGGAGAAGGATACGTCAGCAGCCCTGTCGGAGCAGCAGATGAGCTACATGTCCGCCATCGAGCTGTCCAGGAGCAACGCCACGACGCCTGGCCCAGATGCGGCGCCAAACGGCAGCGGGTCCTCGCGGTCCAAGGCTCAGTCCAAGGCCCTCAATATCGAAGCGAACGGCCACAGCGGCCGGAAGGCTCGGAAGAGCAAATCCGGTGGTGGTGGTGACGACGATCTGGAGGATGAGGAGGAGCCGCAGAGTGCAGTCTCAAAGAACTCGGCCCGAAAGCGCAAGTCGAAAGCCGAATCTGCTGATGCGCCCGGCCCAAATGCGGTTCCAGCCGTATCTTTCAAGCGCAGGAAATCGGCAGTCAAGCGAGAAAACCTGACCGAGGACCAGAAGAGAGAGAACCATATCAACAGCGAGAAGAAGCGCCGCAAGGTCATCTCTACCGGCTTTGAGAACCTCGGCCTCATCGTCCCCCTCCCAACACGGGCATCACGAGCAAGAGCGCCGTGTTGGAGTCTACCGTCTTGTTCCTGCAGGAACTCATGGACGGTAACGCATATCTCAGGGAGACTTACTTGTGAGGTGAGATCAGCACATGGGGCGTTCTTCTGCCCGGTGCTGTAACTAACTATTGGTAACCTTAAGCAAACACCAAAAAAGTTGCATAGCAGGCGTATACTAGGAGTAGCGGGGGAAAAAAGTTGGACGAACTTCCAAAAAAAAAGGGTTTTCATTGGTCATTAAGGTGGATATTTCTGGACAACGGTTATGAAGTACTGTTTCCCCAGGCGTCAGTGGCGTTTTTTTTCTTCTTCTTCCCGTCTTTGTTCCATTTTCTGGGGTGACAAAGTGGTGGCGGATAAGTTGGTATGAGTAAATGGGAGTCTTTGTGTGTTTCTCTGTTTTTATTGGGCTGGCTTGGGTCTCAGAATTGATATCCCCCGTCTAGCGACTTCGACTCGTTGACTTTTTTGCTCTCCTTTATCCCTATCCTATCTATCCCTCTCATGCATATCACATTGGTCTTGGAAAAGGAGGGGGAAACGGCACCTCCTGGGAATCGGGTCGAGAGGTTGTCAGGGTACTAATCCCATACTTTTCATCTGGTGGGGATTCATCATCAACCACTAGACCTAACGACTTTGGACGATCCTTAAACGAACGAACGAACGAAGAATGGGTTTATTAAATGAGGAGGCAGGGGGGAAAATTGCAGATGAATGGCTACTTATGCTATATGCTTTTATGAGCATATTTGTTAGACCATGATGACCTAACAACAACAATATTAATTTACCACACGATCCTTATTGCTGAACCACTCTCTCATCTTGTGTCCTGTGATGATGATGAGCATGGATAACCTTTTTCTCTCCTGCTGCTGCGTGTGGAAGACGAATAAATCATCAAGCAAACAAGTGTAATGCCATCCCTGCTATCCCATCCATCCAAAAAGACCTATGTGGCTTTGTTTCATGAATACAAGAGACATAATACGTGAGAGAAAGACCACTACCAGGTCCTATTAGAAACCCCCCTCCCATTCCACATTCAATTGCTGCTGCAGCATTTTTTGTTCAACAACTATATCCCATCTATGATAGACAGGGCTATCCACAAGGCCATGAACCGCACTCAAGCAGACTTGACTTGACTATTTGTTCCCGAAATAAAGAAACAATTCGAGTGCCAGATCCGACAGGCAAGAGAAATTGTAGGAAAGAATAACCGTTAGAGGCAGGCTTGCTTCATCACAAGAGGCGGAGAAGGAGGTATGAATGATTTGAGAGATATGTGTGGCTCCCGTCTTTTAAGGACAGTCTGTATGTACAAACGGGCCCAATGCCTGGCATCACCATTTTTATTTTTATTTATTTTACGGCCGGTAAAAGATAGAGAGGGAGAGGATGTGTTTTTTTTTGTGGGAGTTACAAGCCTGGTGGAGGAGGCATCTGTTCCTGATATTAGCTGTATGTTCGATCTCCATCTATATAGGATGATCAAGAGCGGGGAAGGGGGGAGGGGGGCGGTTGCACATACATTGTTGTACCCTGTCATTCCAGGAGGCGAGCCCGATGGGGGTGGGGGTGCAGGAGCGCTGGGAGGAGGTGGTGGTGGGGGAGGCTGCTCGGCTGGAGGCGGCGGAGGGGGCTGGCAGATGCGCCTCCTGGAGGAGCACCAGCAGCCGCCGCGCCAGGGGGCAGCACCAGGGGCGCCGCCCTGTTGTTGCTGTGCGGCCTGCATGGCTGCGTAGTACTGCTGGTAGTACTGGACATAGGCGGCATAGCCACCGTATGCGGCATACGGATCCTCGCCGCCGGCCTGTTGCTGCGGCTGCTGCTGCTGGCCCTGCTGCTGGTGCTGGCCGCCACCGTAGAGCTGAGCATACTGGGCAGCGTAGTCTCCGTAGGCAGCAGCGGTGTTGGCGTTGTTGCCAGCCGGGGAGGAGACGGCCGGTGAGTGGTTGGCCTGGCCCGCCGGGTTGTGTGCGTTGTAGTGATTGTTGTAGCCATGATGATGGCCGCCTTGACGGTCGCCACCACGCCGTTCGCCGTATCTATCTCCGCCGCCGTACCGGTCGCCTCCACCTCCACCTCCGCCGTATCTGTCGCCGCCACCATAGCGCTCACCACCGTTGTAGCGATCTCCGCCGCCGTAGCCGTGACCACCGCCGCCGTAGCTCTGCCGGGGGGGACGAGACTTGAAGTCCTCGTACTGCTCCTTGACGTTGACCAGGAGGTCTTCACATAGCTCCTTTGCCGTCTGGACCATCTTGGGGTCCGGGCCACTGCGCGCAGAAGAACCACATTAGATGCTATATGACCAAGTCTCGAGGGAGGGATCATTTATATACTTACGCAACGTGCAGATACATATCCTCCTCAGCCTCGCGACCGGTCGCGTTCTCGATGTAGCCAGAACCACGGCCCTTGATCTGAACGCGACAGCCCGTCTCCTGTTGAATGTGCTTAACGTACGAGCCTCCGTGTCCAACGACCTGCGCACGGAGGTTAAAGCCGGGGATGGGCTCGAGGTTGATGGGAATCTTCTCCTCGGGCCATTTGCGCTGGATTTTCTTGTCAGCAACAGGATTATTGAGGGGATGACGACAACAACCTGGGTCCTTTTTCCTAGGAAACGTACTCGGCCATATTCATCGCGCTCGACCGGCTCCGGCGGCTCCCGGCGGCGGAATCGCCGCTCGTCGACCAGTTGGGGCAGTTCCTGCTGCATCAGTTCCTCGATCTTCTTGACCGCCAGCTCGAGGCCCTCCTTGGACGTGCTGGTGACATGGAGATACAGCGGTGGGTTCTGCAAAGTCTCGGTCGTCAGCAATCCGTTCGAGATTTCCTGGGAATAGGTTGGAGGAGGGGAGGGGCTGTTTTCTCTTACGGCTGCGGTGGCCATGCTCTTGTCCGGATAGTAGCTTCCACGGGTGGTGACATCTTGGGTTAAGAACAAAATCGTCAACTTTTATTCTTCAATCACAACGGTAGTATTTTATTTCTGGTCTTTTCTTTCTTTCTTGGTGTGTTGGGTGGGTAGATTGGGTTTGGTAGCATACCAGCGCCGGTGTCATCTTTGATCTAGAATTTTCAAGCAGGGGAGGTCAGCAGCGGCCAAAGAGACGATCTGTACGCGAGCTTTCCAGCTTCCAGTGTAAGCAACACTGTTTCTCGCATACAGTTTGTTTTTAACAGATGGGTGGTGGGGAGTTTTTGGGGGGAGAGAAAGCTGTGGGAGTGAGTGTGTGTGTGTGTGTGTGTGTGTGCGTGTGATTTTGCATCTGACGGATGGTAGTCTTGATCAGCAGAAAAAATGATGCCCAGGCACAATATTTACCATTTTCTGAGTAGAGCCCTTGGTCAAGGTATACCGGTTGCGCAGGTCGTTGACTTCAATGTCCTTGATATAGTCACCGTCGGCAATGTACATCTCGCCGTTGATGGTGCCGCCCGGTGGGCCATCAGACTTGGTGGACTCGGATCGGATTGGGGGCACATCGACATGCTGGATGCCCTTGCGCGCCTGGAGCTGGGCGTTGATCTTGGCCGCGGCGGCAGCTGTGTGTTTGAAAAAGAAACATATGTCAGTTATTGCAACCACAGGCCTCAGAAGAGTTGCTGTCCACTCTTCCTCTCTGTCCTTCTCTTTCGTTCGTGTCTTCTGCCTCTTCTCCTTCCCCTCCTCCTCCTCCTCCTCCTCCTCCTCCTCCTCCTCCTTACCTGCAGCGGCGGCGGGGTCAACGGGCGCATTGTTGACAGGAGATGCACCCATATCGCGGTCCTTGGACAATGGGCTCCTGTCCCGAACCGGGTCGTCTTTGCGGGCCGAGGGAGATCGAGAGCGGCGGTCGAACCTCGAGGTCTTTCGAGGCTCAGGCTCCTTCTGGTCGAAGCGCGACCGCTTGGCCGTGCGGCGCTCGGTATCATCCATTCTCTCTCTCTCTCTCTTGAAGGGCCTCTGTTGTGTTTTTCGCCGAGGGCAGTCGAGGGTCTTGCGCACAGCCGAGAGAGAGGGTATGTGTGTGGCTATGTGTGGAGAAAATGTTGGAGGGAAGGGACTTTACTTATTCGTACGCGAGGCTGGAATTTCTGGCGCTCAAGTGAGATTCGGCTAAATGTGGGGCACTTGTGCAAGAAGCCGATTTAGGTCCCCTTACCCCTGCAACCGCCAACCTTGACCTTGAATTCTCTCGACGTCCACCTTTCATTCACCTTTATGTATCACCAAAGTCACATTCAGGCATCACAGCTACTGCTACTTCTTTCTTTAACAAGTTAATCTTATAAACTGCAGAATATCATATGTGTCTTGGTTGTCTATTTTCTTTTCTCTCATAATACAAGGAAGCCACCAAAAATGCTCTACTACTGTCTGTATGCCTACGACTTCTGGCTTGGATCACTGCTGTCTTGTCCAGGTGTCCATTATGGTGTAGCCTTGCTCATGCTGATCAACCTCTTCACACCAACCTGTGACTTGAGATTAGCATATATCCTCTTTGTGTGGGGTCCTGGTTCTTGCCTCCCAGTATAGAACATCAGAAGAAGATATCAAAGAGAGAAAAAAGAACTTACCATCCAGTTGCCACACTCTTCTGTCTTGTTCTTCTGGACATCCACCTGGATCTGCTGTGCCAGATCATAGTTCTTGCCCGCAATGGCCTCAGCCAGCTGGTTCAGCTGCTCAATGGTGGCAGGCTTGACCAGCTCCTCGTTGTTCAGGTGGTCAAAGAGCAGGTTCAGCCGCTTCTGCGTGTCCTTGACCTGTGGCGCAAAGTTCTGCGGCGCCTTCGATGCGACGCGCTGCATGTCCTGGCCCAGGATGTCAACCATGTGCTGGGCATTGGCTGGGATATGTGACCTGTCTCCGGCAGGGTGCCTGGGCTTGGGCGGAGCGGCGGCTGCGCGTGGAGGCGGCGGGGTCGCTTGAGCAGCCGGAGGTGGACCACCACCACCCATAGGGGGCCCGGCCATCGGGGGCCCAGCCATCGGAGGCCCGGGTGGAGGCGCATGTGCCAGAGGGGCTTGGCTTGCCGGAGTTGAGGACGCAGAGTACGGCGCGTACGGTCCATGCCCAGGTGCCGCCTGAGTAGGGGGCGCGTAGGGGTTAGGCGGAGGTGGCCTGCTGGCAGCCGGAGGAGGTGGCATCGAGGCACCTGGCACAGGGGTGTGCGAGGCCTGCTGAGCCGCCGGAGCAGGGGCGTATCGGTTTGACGGAGGGGCACCCGCTGGTGGCGTGTTGTAGGGCGACGCAGTCCGCGGGACACCAGGCGGAGGCACTGCCCCTGCGACAGGCGGCGGAGGAGCATAGGGGTTGGAAGACGTAGATGGTGGCCGCATTGGCATATTTGTCGCCTGGCCCGTCAGGGGCGAGGTGACGCGAGGGAGGTCGGACGCCTTTGGTGGAGGGGGAGGGGGCGTCGCGGTCCCGCGCGGTGGAGCTCCAAAGGGGCTCTGAGGCGGCGGTCCAAAACCTGGTGTCTGCTGCTGGTTCGGGAATGGAGAGGCGACAACAGCCCGGGGAGTCGACTTTCGGGTCTGTCCCTTGACTACAGTGGGTGTGTCGTTCCAGTCACCCACGTCCTTGGCTCTCAGGAGGGGTGGGTTGGAAGTGGGTGTTGGCCCTCGGGGTGGACCACCCATCGGCGGGGGCGCCATTGCGGGCTGGCCATACGGCGCATATCCTGCTGGCTGAGGGGGGCGTACCCTGTCGACGGCTGGTAAGGAGTCGTCGCAGATGGCGCGTATGGGTTGGCAGGCGGGGCATAGGGGTTTGAGGCTGGGGTTGAGGCTGGTGGGACAAAAGAGTTGGAGGCAGCAGGTGCTGCTCCAGGTGGAGCGTAGGGATTACCGGCTGGCGCAGGGATCGGGGCTGGAGACCCAAACGTGTTGATAGGCGCAGGAGTCTGGGCCGCCTGGTAACCAACCGGCTGCTGTCGCGCTGGCTGCTGCCGGGCACCTGGTCGGGCGGCGGCGGACGTTGCTGTACGTGCAGCAGCCTGTGCCGGGGCCTTCTGGGTGGCGAGCCTGACGCGGTTCCTCGCGACCTCGGCTGCAGGATAGTTCGCCGGCAACAGGTCCAGATATTTCTGCGCCACGGATAGCAGGCCATGAGCCGCCACGATGTCTGCGTACTCAGTATACTTGTCATACAGCGCGGCCAGCTTCCAGTCCGACGTCAGGCCCGTCTCCTTGTCGTTGAACTTGGTCACGTGCCTAAAGACGGTGACCTTCTCGATGAACTGCTGCAGAGACCTGGCGTGTACCGAGAAGGTCGAGTCTTCGCTCGGCTCCTTCATGCCGGCCTGCTCGGTCTCCTCGAGCTCCTCGACCCAGATGCCCACCGCCTTCTCCAGCTTCGAGCCCACCAGGTAGCAGAACGATGCATCCTTGCGGGAGCCTTGCTCCAGGATCCGGTCGCCCAGGGCTTCGCAGAGATCAGGGAACTCGTCCGGCTTTGCGAAGGTGCAGAGTGATGCCATCGTCTCCTTCCAGTCCGCCAGATCCGCGTTGTAGACAACATCCCAGAGGTTCTCGGTGATGACGGAGCTCAGCAGGCGAAGGTAACTAGGGCTGCCCTTCTTGCTGGAGAGGTACGCCGCCTGGACCTTATCTACCAGCTCCTTCCCACCGCAGTTAGCGATGATGAAGGCATCTGCCATGCGGTCCTCCTTCAAGCAGATCTCTGCCGCCTTGGCAAAGTTTCCAAGCATCAGAGCCTTAGTAACGCGGTCTTCCAGGGCCGTGTTGCCCTCGCTGAGCAGGTGGAACGGGTCCTCAGTCTTGGCTCCCTTGTTGGCTGCCAGGCCCGACAGGAAATCATCGCCGTCGTTGCCATCGAACATGCTCACCATCCTGCGATGCTTGCTCTTCTCCACGCCGTTCTCCTTTGGTGCTAGAGTTTCAGCCCCCTCCGATGTCTCCTTCGTCTCGCCATCCGCAGCCGCTTCTTCCTCTTCCTTTGTGAAACCGAGATAATCAATCACCTGCTGGCGGGGGTCTGCGGCAACAAGCGTCTCCATGACCAGCCAGTCGGCCTTCTCTTCGTCCGTCTTGGCCTGCTCTAGGTGTGATGTACAGATCTCCTTGAGATCTCCACTCTGCAGTGAGGACTCAAACTTCTCGGCCTGGGCCGTGACATCCGAGTCGACGGAGAAGTGTGAGATCACGACCTTGGAGGTTCCGGGGTGGCCAGTGGCGACTGTATTCTTCTTGAAGATGATGACCTTGCCGCCAAAACCAAAAGACGCACCGATTGGTCTTTTCAGCCAGGCCGGGGCCTTGGGCAGGGAGAAGGAGGCGCCTTGCGGCTGGGTCTGTGCGCTCGTGAAGAAGTCCTCGCCATCTAGGCTGTTTTGCGTGGCTACCTGCGCGGTGGACGGGTTGGTGTTCTGCAGAGTCTGGATGGCAATCTTTCCGTCGAAAGATGCTGTTGCTGACAGGCTCGGGTTGTGTGGGTTAAAGCGGGTCAGGAAGGTCCAGTTCGTGACCTCTGGGAACTCGCCGTAGCGCTCTCCGGTCTGGGGGTTCCAGAGCAGCGTTCGGTTGTCCTTGCCACAGGAGAGGAGCAGGTCGGCATCCTGCTCACACCACGAGAGGGACAGGACGCCCTGCTCGTGCCCCCTGCAGAGTCCGCTCCGGCGCATTCGAGTTCCTCAGATCCCAGAGCAGTATGACGGGCGTGTTGTCGTCGGGAGTCGCCGTCAACAGCTTTGTCGAGTTGTGCGGGTCCCATGCTATTGCGCTGACCCGCTTCCGGTTGTTGTTGAGCGTCAGCGACGCCTTCTTGGTCTTCAGGTCCCAGACGGTCACAAATCCTCCCGAGCCTCCGGTGGCCAGGATATGTGAGACCTTCCTGTTCCATGCCACACACTCAATATCGTCAGACCGAGCCGCGGCGTTGCCCAGGCGCAGTGGGTTCTCGATATCGTTGGTGTCGTGGATATACAGCTCTCCCTTGTCGCCTGCGGTCGCGAGGATCTGGGGTTTCAGCGGGTTGAACTGGAGAGACTTGATGGCGCCGCTGTGTTTTGTCGTCTGGGCGATCTGCGCGTCCGATGACCCAGAGACAAGCTTCTCGGCATCCCACAGCTGCAGTGAGCCGTTCTCCAGAGCGCCGGCAATGATGCCTCGAGTGTGTGTATCGTCTGGGGGCCCCACGCAAGGTCATGGAATCTGTAGCAGGAAGGGGAGGACATTTAGCATAACACCAAGAGAACTAAGTCCCTAGAACAAGACGTACTTTGAGTCAACGGCGATGCTGGCGATGGGCTGAAGCTCGAGTCCCTGCTCTTGGCTGTCCAGGTTCAGGTCCCACAGCTCAAGCTTGACCTCGTCCGAGAAGCTATCGTCGACGGCCCCGGCGCGGGTTCCAGTGACCAGCAGAGGCTTGGCTGACCCAGAGGACCAGGCAAAAGCCGCAGTCCTCGGGATCTCTCTCAATCGCACCATGTTGTCGCAATCGCGGGTCAACAGTCGCTGGTGGGAAGGAGATGGGAACGGAGGGGCTTTGACGTAGGCGCAAAGGAGTATTGATTGCTGCTGTGAGCTTTAAAACCAGTCACTTAACCGTTAAACTCGCTAGACAGGCATCGAATGAATGAATATCAGCAGTCTCGTGCACAGGAAGCTCTGGTGGTTCCCGAGAGAGCGACTGCTGCAGGGCTGCAAATGTGTACAAGAAAGTTGTAAAGGACAGAATAGTGTTGGCGTGCAAGTGATACATTGTAAGCCCCGGGCTCAGGCTGAATGGCCAGATTGCCCTCGTAGCAGCCAGGATTCATAGCTGCCGCAGGGGTAGGCTGGGGGAGACGGTCGTGTCTGATTGGGCGCAGCCGAGTCCTCAGCGGCCCAAGCTTAGACCTTGCCCCTCCAACAGCCCCCAGGCGCGCCGGCAGGCTCGTCTTAGCACCGCGACTCTGAGGTTCAGGCTGCTAACCAAGTAAAGTACTCACCAAACACTGCGAACCCTCCTCACCAGACCATATTTCTCCTTCCATCTTCCCACCAGCTCAGCAAAGATGACAGACACAGCAAGGTGGAAAGCAACGGTGTACATTGGCGGGCTGGCGCCAGTTGTCACAACCGCTTCCATACACGACGCCTTCCTCCCCTTTGGAGACATCGCAGACGTCTCGCTTCCCAAGAACGAAAATCCAAATTCCAAAGACACGGAGCCACATCGCGGGTTTGCCTACGTCGAATTCGAGGATGCAGAGGACGCAAAGGAGGCAATAGACAATATGGACCAGGCTGAATTCTTTGGCCGAATCATAAAAGTCACACCGGCAAAGGCACCAAAGAGTGCCGACGAGGGACTGGGCAGCAAGACTGCGTTATGGGCACAGGTATATCTACTGCGCGTCACCCCACCTGGCTGGACACTATCTGACCGTGACAACAGGAGAGCTGGTTGGCAAAAAATGCTATTGATGAGGAAGACAGACTCGCCGCAGAGAAGGCACCGGCAACAGAAGATGCAAGGGCTGAAGACCCGATGCAAGGTCTCGAGGGCCTCGATGTGGCTGGGCCCCGACAAGCATAGGAGTGTCTGGATGAACGGCGAGGCGGACGGCAAAAGTGATACCCCAAAATGTAAAATGTGCATGGACCGGCGTTCTGGTGGAAGGGTAGATGGAATCTAGGTTCAGTGGTAGTGATATGAAAAGTTCTTGGATTCCAAGCCGAAAAGACCTGACACTTTTGTTGGTGCTCGCCCTCTCCCTATATCAAATGTACAATCACGCCAGCCTTCCTCCCGTTGTCATGTTCCTTCCTATGCCGCCGCTCCTCTCAAAATTAGTGGTGCTCCTCCTCGGAAGCGTGGGCAGCACTGTCCGCAGCTCGGTTTTGACGCTTGAGGCGGATGGTCTTGTCGGTAAAGAAGTGACGCATGCTCGAGTAGCCGGCAGCGAAGACGGCGAAACCAACGACAACGCCTGCGACAGACTGTTAGCACTCGTTCCTGGTCGACCATGACTTCGCAGGTGGACAACGAACCGAGGGGGATCAACTCAGCGGGGATCTGACGGAATCGTCGGAGGCGTTGAGAGATGGTGTGAGCTGTTGCCGTGTATCGGGTTTTGTTAGCGTCGTCTCGAGTAGAACATGGTCTTGTACCAATGCTCAGCAGGATGCAGCATCATCATCATCATCGAAACGTACCGGCCTGCTCCTCGTTCTGTATAACATGGCCTGATTAGAGAGGTGACGCCATTTGCAGACACAACCGGAGGGAGGGACTTACGGGCACTGGGCGCATCATGGCCCTGGTGGGCTGGAACATCCGCATGGCCCGCGTGGCATACATTTCGACAATGTTGTTCTTTTGTTGAGGGAGTGGAGATGGGTCGCTGTGAAGCAGGTGCTTGGGCAGTTCAGACGTCAGGTCAATGCTGGTCGCAGGTAGGGCAAGGTGCTTCTTCTCCTGGCTCGATCCCGCGCCAGAGGAAAGCTCCAGTTGCAGGTTGCCCGTTCTCCAAAAACAGCTGTCCCCACCCTAGTCCCCGGCCCAGCCAGTCAGATCGCCCAATTTCCAACACAAGCCGGCCGGAGAGGGAAGAGCTGCTCACCTCTAGCCGACAGACTTACTTTGGCCTTGGATTTCCGGCCGTCCCATAAATCATCATCGACCATCTCCCAGCTCCGTCTACCAACCCGCGAGACAACAAGTCGACTGCCATTGAGCTGCACAACCCCTCTCCACTCAGTCTCCCACCCTTCCCACAATCAAAATGTCTGACGACGAGCGCGTTACCAAGCCCTTCAAGTTCGTCACCGGTACGTCGAGGGTCTCCCCTCTGCCCCATCCCCCAGGCCGATCGTATGATTTTCTCGCGCAAGGCTTAACTAACGTTGACTTACAGCTGGTATGATACACCCTCTTCTCCTCCACGGCCACCGGCACTGCGCAACACGACGCTACCGGCGACAAGTGCTGTTCTCGCTTTTGTCATCAGGCTGCGGACCTCCCCGCACAACAGAATACTTTTGAAGGAACAAGCCCATCTGACTCGAGCTCTCTCTCTCTCTGTGTGTGTGCTAGGTGTCGATGCCCGGTTCCCGAACATGAACCAGACCAAGCACTGCTGGCAGAACTACGTCGACTACCACAAGTGCATCCTCGCCAAGGGCGAGGACTTTGCCCCCTGCCGCCAGTTCTGGCTGGCCTACCGATCACTGTGCCCCAGCGGGTGGTACCAGCGTTGGGATGAGCAGAGAGGTATTGTTTACCGATTCGTAACGAACCATTACACGCTAGCAAGTTCTGACCGGAAAATATCATGTTACAGAGGCTGGAAACTTCCCTGTGCGCTTGGAATAGAGTGGAAAGCTGGAGGATGACAAGATAAACATAGACAGTTGGGATCACGCGGTATGGCTCCATAGGACAGCCAGTGTAGAAGGCGAATGCATGTGTTGTGATGATGGTTGATATCGTTGACTGTCTCTCTTTCTCTGTGACATGGTGTGGTTTAGGTTCCAGACGCTCGCTTTCTCAACATCCTGCACTATAGTCATCCACCACAGCATCGTAGGATCCTATATCTCCACAGGCATGGAGATCAAGTTCTGGGACTGAAGAGTGAGTTGCAAGGTGTTTCTCTGGTATCTTGAAAGTTGAACTCAATCGTCAGCTGGAAGGACAAACGCCGTCTCCCCTCTCCCCGCTTGCTAAGTTTGATGTGACATGCCCCAACGCCAGACTCAACGCCATTTTCCGAAAACCTCGTGGCACACCGCCGGTCCGTGATAGACATAGCGTCCTCGACGGGACGCCCTGCCCGCACCCTTAGCTCATTTCTTCTGTCCCTTCTCATCCTCTTCCTCGTCAGAGCTCATAAACTCGTCGTCTTCCTCAAAGCCAAAGAAGGTCCGCGCCTTGGTTGTCGACACAGCAGACGCGCTGCCCTTGCCTTCGTCAGACTGAGGCGTTGTGGCCCCAGAGCTCCGCTCTCCGGCGTTCCCCTCCTCGTCAGCGGAGTCCTCATCGAGAGCAGCTGCCTCCATCGAAGAACTGGACGAGCCAACGGAACTCCCCATCAGATTATCCCTCACATTTCCGCCCTTCATCGCGGCAAGGACCGCATTCCGTGTCCTCTCGACCGCCTCCTCCTTATCCTCCACCCACTTGCCATCCATACGTCCCCGGTTCACATTCCGAATTTCCTCCTCACGGCGGTCTGCGGCCTCTACGATTGCCGTCCACCGCTCTCGCCTTTGCTCTTTTTCCTTTTGTTCCATCTCCGGCTTGATGGCGAGGTACTCGGCCAGCGCTTTGGCTTCGGTGACGGTACGCAGTCGCCGCCCGTCCAGGTTTCGGCTCGAAGCATTCTCGTCGCCGCGATTCTTCTTGCGCTTGGAGGACATGCGACCACCTGCGGCTCGGAGCTGCGAGCCGAATCCACCCTTGCCACCACAGAGAGGGTGGGTGAGACGCAGCGACAGAATGTCCTCGGAAGAGGAAGACGTGAATGTCTTGAGAGCGCATGATGAGCGCTGTGGGAGTTCGACATTGGAATTTGTGGTGAGGACCAAGGAGTGGAAGGTGTCGTCGTCCAGTCGTGCTGGTAAGCGGCTGCCCAGCTCGCTCCAGAGATCTTGAACAGGCGTTGATGACGGAAGGGGCAGGCAGAGGGTCTTGGGTAGGCCCAACCCGTTGAAGCTCGTGATGAGCACGTTAACGTAGTTGGAAGCCATGACTTCAAATGTGACTGTGGTTGTTATTCTTGTCGGGATGGCTGTTGATCGGGCGCAAACCTCGGAGCGTTCTGGTTCGTATAGGTGAGGTGAGGCAAAGTCGGGGGACTCTGGTAGTACACAGGCGAGTGAACACACGGGGACATGCCAAGACTGATAACGATAGCGGCTATGCAGAAGAGATGCGCGGGTCACGCCTCTCACGGAAGGCGGATATTCTCAAACCCCTAGCGCAGAAAAAGGCGGGTCCTTAGTCACCCTGCACCGCACATTTGGCAAGGCCCCAGAGCAAGAGCCATCCTGCACAGAAATCCAACGCCGTCGCGGAAAAAGACTGTCGCCCATCGTCGCTCCGGACTCCACGATCAACCACCCACTCAAACCAGCCGGCAAACCGATCGCAACCATGCTTATTCCCAAGGCCGACCGCAAGGCGATCCACGAGGTATGAGAATATCATCTTCAAGACGTCCAATCGAAGATTCGAAGGGGTCCTTCCGAGAAAAGGTCGACATCGGCAACTCGATCAGTTCGCAACTTTTTACGACGCAGCAGCTCCCACTCGGAGGGACCTCGACGAATTGGAGCGGAATACTGCAAAATGTTGAATTGGGGCGAAAGGCTGATGGTTATGTGTCGATAACAGGCTCTCTTCCGTGAGGGAGTTCTCGTGGCCCAGAAGGAGTAAGCATCATTGATTCGGGGAGGAAGAGCAGATGCTGGGCGGGGGCCCTGGGAAATCTTCGACTGACTGAATGCTTCGTCCAGCTTCAACCTCCCTGAGCACCCCGAGATCCCTGTCAAGAACCTGTATGTCATCAAGGCTATGCAGTCTCTGAACAGCCGTGGCTACGTTAAGACCCAGTTCTCTTGGCAATACTGTGCGTGACATTCCCCGACCCCATCGATGGAGAAAGCTGGAGGAGGCACACGAATCGACGACTTCGACGACGATCATCGAGCCGAGACTGATGATGGTTTTCCTGCTACAGACTACTACACCCTGACCCCCGAGGGTCTCGACTACCTGCGCGAGTGGCTCCACCTGCCCGCCGAGATCGTTCCTGCCACCCACATCAAGCAGCAGCGCTCTCACGCCCCTCCCCGTGGCATGCTCGGTGAGGAGGAGCGCCGCCGACCCTTCGGCCGTGGCCGTGGCGACCGTGGCGACCGTGAGGGAGGCTACCGCCGCCGTGATGCTGGTGAGGGCAAGGAGGGTGGTGCCCCTGGCGAGTTCAACCCTCAGTTGTAAGCCAGACCCTTTTGACGAGAAATGGACCAGACGTGGCGACTCAGGGACATCGTATGCTGACTATTTCGCTAGCCGTGGTGGATTCGGCCGTGGCCGTGGTGCTCCCCCATCTTAAGTCGACCCTGATCTCTGGGAAGAGGAAACGGAATCTGCATGGACGCTCTTTGGCCCGGACGTCTACTCCAGACATAAGAGGGTCAACAATGGATCAATCGAGAAACCACACGCCAACTTTGGGATGGGTGAGGCGTGGACGGGTGTTTGCTTTCGGAGTTAGGAGGTTAGATCTCCTCGGAAAAACATAGCATCAAGGGATTCATCTGCCACGCTGGGTTTCGGATGCAATATTGCAGTGATGGGACGAATCAAAAAAATTCCTGACGACATTTTGCAAAACGAAAAAAGGTCCCTCTGGTTTCCTGTCATGCACTTTCATACCAGTCTGCCACCGGTGCATACATTGTATCCTGTCTGAAATGTGATTCGATCGAGCTTTCAATAAGCTGGACGAAGCTGTTACTTGTTGCAGATCACCTGAAAGGTGGTGGCGGGAGGCTGGATGTCCACCTCCTATTCCTGGAAGTCTAATCCTTACTTGGGTGTATAAGGACAAATTATCAGGAGGATCTGCAGCAATACTTCCGGGCAAGGGACCATGCCACTTCTGCTTAATGGGCTCGTCCGCTTAGGATTTACAGAGGGAAGCCACTCTTGATGGAAGAGGGAGCGAGAGATCTGCCGCCAAGTACACGATCCACGCAGCCACCATTAGCCACAGGAGGAAAGACGGACAAAAACGGGGAGGTCGTCCAAGTGAGCCCCAAGTAAGAGGGGTCTGCCACACGTGACGACCTTGCTTGCGTAGCCCCAAACCTGCCAAGTACCAAACACAAGCAACAAGACTGTACAGTTTTTAAATGGTGCTTTCTTGAGGCACATCTTCGGTTCTGTAGCCCCCTGACCTAACCAAGCTATAGCAGAAGCACTGAGCAGATACCGATATTGCTACGCCAGGCCTGCAGACTAGTATGCCCGCTGAGCTCAGGTAACAGGTCCTGTGCCAGCGCAGAGGCGCCACCATCACCACGTTTGATTCCAAACTACGCTGTCGTGGATGGATTCGGTACAGAGTTTTCTTCCAATTTCAATGTGAGTGACCAGGACCATGCGAAAAAAAAAAAAAATTGGGGGAGGGGGGCAGACGGGACTTCGGCTCCCCGTCCACTTGCAGATGCTGCGCACTGAGCGCTGGTCGTTGTACCGCAAGCAAGCGGCGGTACTAACTGGCGGGTAGCCTGAAAGACCCAGCTACTTAGTAGTCAAAGATTTGGGCTTGGGTATGGAACGTTTGTACCTATGTACAGCTATGTGTGTGCGGTGTTGGGGAGGGGGGAGGCATATAATGTGCTGTAAGGATGCCTGGGTTTGTGGTACCAATTTCGACAGATTGAGCCATGAGAAATCATGTGTGGTGTGGCATGGCAGGATCAATACGATAGCATAGCCAATTTTCAACCTCAACTTGTGTTAGGTCTTCAGGTTATGAAGCCTCGCTGCTCAAGACCAGTCGGGTCCTACTCCCAAGGTGTCAACACCACGGTCGTGTGCAGATCTGGAAGATCCCACTCACTCACTTCCACCCTTCATGGCTACTGGAGAGGCTTCACTCTTAATTGAGTGGCTGGCTCAAAGCAGGTGCAGCGTTTAGTAGGTTCTTTCGTGGCTTACGTTCAAGCCGCCACGCCGTCAGGTCAACAACGCGGAGCAACCTTTTCTCAACAAGAACAGATGATAGCTGCATAAGTAACTTACAAGGGAAGGGGTCTCGAAGACAGAAGAACTCAATGCAGACCCACCCGTAGTTCCCGCGGCCCTTGACAGAAGCTGAGAAGCACGAGAAGCTGTTGAGGGTGGGGCCACGGCCCGCGCAGATGCTGAGGTGGGGTGAGGCCTGCAGAATGACGAAGACATGCCCCGCCATTTTCTCCCACGCACGGAGAAAAGAGCAGGCCTCAGCCCACACTCCCAACCGATGCTCAACCGATCACTGGTGATAGATTAGCTTTCCGACACGACCAGAAAATTTGCCATAGGTTGTACTATGGTACATGGCGAAGCTGCATCGAATACTGCATAATACATAGTACATACTAATGTTCATACTGGCGGCTACGGGCAATTTAGGACCATAAGATCGGTGCTCCAAAGAGGAGGGGAGGGGGGCTGTCCCAAGAAGAGGAGGAACTGCACAGCACCTAAGAACAGCATCCGTTTATGGTATGCAACCAAATAAATACAGCTGTCCCTCCTGCTCCTTTGCTGACATGTTTCTGGTCGATTTCCCCTCCTTTTCATCAGCAGATCCGCAGTCTTCTCTCTAAGCAAACTTTACCTACCACACCTACACTTATCCTATATAGCAATAAATAACGTTGTATCTTTTTCGAAGCAAAATGGCGGACCTCCCAAAGACCATGAAGGCGCTGCAGTGAGTGGAACAGCCTGCTCACGGTCGAAACGCCCCATGACGTCCCGGCAAGGGATCAATTTGACCTTGAGGAAGCTTCTCGCTCCCGAATTACTAGCTGACACCCAATGCTCGCCCGCCAGATACTCAGAGCCCACCAAGTTCTCCATTATCGAGACCCCTCTTCCTGTGCTCAGAGACGATGACATCCTCGTCAAGGTGAAGGCGTGTGGCGTGTGCGGAACTGGTGAGCACCTTCCCTCCTTTGTGCTCGGCAAATCGGCAAAGTCTTATGAGCTAACCTGCTCCTCCTCGCCCGCCGTTCGTAGATCTGGTATGCAGCTACTACTCTCAGGCAAAGCCGGCTCATCTCTGATGATCACTGCCCGCATTCATAGAGCGCATGGTCAGGAGTGTCTCATGCCAAGATCGAGTAATACTGACTGGACGGCAAATTCCAGCACATCCATGAGGGAGAATTCATTGCCAAGTTCCCCTTGATCCCCGGCCACGAGACGGTGGGGGTCATTGCTGCCAAAGGAAAGGTTCGTACACGCTGAGGAAACAGAAAAAAGCTTCTAGAGACCATGAAGTGCTGAAGAAGGAAGCATACAGAACGTCAGGGGCTTCGAGATCGGTGACCGGGTCGCAGCTGACAACTCGGAGCTGTGCGGCCACTGCTTCTACTGCCGCCGCGGCGAGCCACTTCTGTGCGAGGACGTAAGATATATCCAGCCAGCCCTCCTTGGAGAGCAGCGTGGTGCTGTAGGCTCGAGCAGCTAACCCCTTCTTCCCTCTTCAATTAAAATAGTGGAACGGCCACGGTACCACCCTGCCTGGTGGGTTCGCCGAGTACTGTGCGTACCCGCAGCACCAGATCTTCAAGATCAACAACCTCAGCGACGTCGATGCCACGCTGATTGAGCCCGCTTCCTGCGCCTGCCACGGCCTGGACAAGATCCGCCCCCGCCTGGGCTCCTCGGTGCTCATGCTCGGGGCTGGCCCCACAGGCCTGATGCTCGCGCAGCTGCTGCGCCAGAACGGCGGCTGCAGCGTCACCATCGCCGCGCCCGGCGGCCTGAAGATGGAGCTCGCCAAGAGCCTTGACGCGGCCGACCACTACATCGAGCTGTCCCGCTCCGACCCCAAGCCCCAGTTCGACCAGATCAAGACCGACAACAAGTACGGCTTCGACGTGGTCATCGAGGCCACCGGCTCCGTCAAGCTCCTCGAGGACGCCATCCACTACGTCCGCCGCGGCGGCACCCTCGTCGTCTACGGCGTGTACGCCAACGCCGACCGCGTCTCGTGGCCGCCCGCCAAGATCTTTGGCGACGAGATCCGCATCATCGGCTCCTTCTCCGAGACCTACATGTTCCCCTCCACCATCGCCTACCTCGACAGCGGCAAGATCAAGACCAAGGGCATCGTCAACAAGACGTTCAAGCTGGAGCAGTTCCAGGAGGCCCTCGACTCCATCAAGAACAAGAGCGCCATCAAGGCTGCTATTGTCTTTGACTAAAGTGTAGACCCGTACATAAGGGTGTGTGATCCGAGGCTCTGTTGCCGGCTTTGAACATGACTGTTGATGATTTACTTTGGATAAGAGAGAAAGAGAGAGAGGATTTTGGTTAGGAAAAAAATATTGGTGTTGAATTTGGGGAAAAATACTGAAGTCAGCAAGCAAGTGCTTGAACATAGTTAAGCAATGCCACCTGCTGCCTATTTGGGCAACCCAAGCGGATGCGTTCTCTCCTACAGGCTACACGCCATGACTGATGATGTAACACTGAGTATTGATGGGCTCAAACTCATTCCCCATCAGGATTCATGTCTCATGTAAGAAATGATCGCTTACGTGGCACGCCAGACTGCCTGGTCATCATCATCATCACCACCACACTGTCAGATCCAGCCTCGTATCGATTGCCCATTCAAGTAAGGTTTCAGCGTGAATGTTCTCGGCTTTCCATGATGATATAGGTACCGGTTTCATCTTCGACTAAACATTCAATTCATGCTATAACTACTACTACTGCCTGAGATGTTACCTCCACAGTGCTTAGTGCTGCTTTCTTATACTTACCGAGGCTCACGGGCAGGATTCATGCCAAGCAGGTTCTCAAGCACATGTCTCCCCGCAAGTTTGGGGTACCTCAACCCTTTCGAAGGGGGGACATGCCACGGCTGCCGTCCATTCGTCGATTCGTACATGTGAAATTTGACCAAGTAGGGTATGCGTGAGGGTGTGATGAGAGCAGGCAGGAGGGAGGAGAGGGGGTGAACTTTCCTTGGATGGGTGGAAAGCTGCTACGGTATAAGTGCCTGGTCGTGCCCTCCTCCTTCCTAATCTACAGGCGACGATCTCCTTTTGTTTGAGTTGATATTGTTGTTCACTGGACGCATGATCCTACCACGTCCTATCTCTGTCTCTCTCTCTCTCTCTCTCTCTCTCAGAGGTATTCAGCATTTTCTTGACTCTTGAGATTCGAATCGAAGCCTTCTTGCATTGAACAGTCACGACTTGATCACCGCCAGGATGGATACGATAGTGTCGATGATCTTGAAACGGTCCACGGTGACGGTTGAGCAGATCAACATAAAAAGGCCACCCCCGAGTAGGTCTCATCTTCCATGCAACAACAAGCATCACAGTCAAGATCCTACCATACATGCTGACCACGTCCACGCATGAGCCGAAAAGATCCCTCACCATGTCCCTCGTGAACCGCGTAACCGGCACCGGCCCCACTTCGGCCACCATGTCCCCCATGCTCGTCGACCTCGTCTTCGGCGGCGTCGCCTGGGGCAAGCTGCAGCTCCCCGAGGTGGTCACCTCGCCCGGCGGCACGGAGGTCGTCTGCGCCGAGCAGGAGGTGGCCATCACGGACCAGACGGCGTTCCGCGCGTTTGTGAGGGCGCTGATGCGGGACGAGGAACTGCGGCTGACCCTGGACAACGGCGACTGCCGCATCACGAGCAAGATCATGGGGTTCCAGGCCAAGAGCAACGTGGTGTACAGGAAGGAACTGGTGATCAGGGGCATGGGCGGGCCGAGGGTCAGCCTGGTCAGGACGGGGGACGGGCAGAACACGGTGAGCGTGGACAACCCGAGCCCGCTGGAGATCGACCACGGGGTGTCGATGTTTGACATCGTCGTGGTGGATGGAGATGGCGAGGCTGTGGTGGCAGCTCGGGTCCGGGGTGGGCTGGTCATCGCGCGCGGGGCGTGCGAGTGCACCATGGACATCACGTTCACGGGCACAAAGGTTGCGCCGGGAACCAAGGCCAGGCTGGTCGGGCGGGGCACGGAGGCGCAGAGCTGGATGAATGATACGTTGCAGTACATTGACTCCGAGCTCGAGGTGACGGAGCAGTTTGCTGCGCTTACGGGTTGAGAAGAAAAGTGGAAGAAGGCAAAGTATGTCTTGGAAACAAGTAGTTCTAACCATGATTGATGAGCCGAGAGACCTTATTTCGAGTCCTTCCCTGGCCCAAGCTTCGTAACGGTCGATTGGTGAATGGGTGGATGCGTCATTGACAGGCGAGCGGCGCAGTAATCATCATACCGCTCTAAGACCCCCATTACCCAGACACAATTTGTCCTCTCTTGAGGCTTTGCTCTGTTGGCAGGATTCAAGATCGTCGGCATGGACACGAAGGACATGTGGGGTATCAAGCGAGTGGCTCTGAACACTGACATCAGAGGCAGCCGACATGGTAAAAATGCCTCATGTATGACAAAGGGGGTGAAGAGGAGGAGATGGTGGTGGAATGAGAAGGAGATGGGAAAACGTCAAAAAGTAAACGAGAAATTAAGGGAGGAAAAAAAAAAAAAAGGCGGGAAAGGGGGTTGCTGCTGATGGAGATTGAATTGAGATTTTGCAATATCGTGACCCAATCCAGAAACAGAATCGCAATTTTGGGCCTGGACGCAGTAGATTTGCAACAAATTACTTAAGTAATTGGACACGCCAGCCAATTTGTGACAGAAGACTTGTAAAAGCATGCCAGCAAATGATTGATGAACCGACTGGTTGACTGAACGCTCCTGATGAGCAGTGATGATGATTCCTGTAATTTATCCCAAATACTGTGTATAAGATAAGTCCTTTCTGTAGACGCTTTTGGAACAAGTCATACATAGGACATAGGCAGGCGATGAGCATGCTTCTTGGCGCAGTAGCTGATGTATGGGGCGGCCGGAAGCAGCCTCAGCTTACCACTCTGGAGGAGGCTTGCTCAGCCCTGACAGGCCTGGCTACTACTACAGCCTCACTTATTCTCAGCCCTGTACAAATGATACGGGGCATCATAGGTACTTACTTGACCAGCCACGCCAGTGCCATAGCGGCTGTCTTTTCCTTCTTTTGTGCTACAACAGCGAAATTGACGCCAGTCGTGTCGGGTGCGTCCTTACACCCCCCTCCCCCCACAAAGGATGTTCAACACCTAGCAGCAGCATGATATGTATGCACCAACCATAGGATCAAGTTGGGATTCAAGGTTAACTACATAGTAACTACAGAACTGCTCTGTGGCAGCTGCAGTACCTCTGTACTATGCACAGACGTACACACACACTCATTTCCCAGCCATCTGGGTCTCCAGGGGGCCAAACCGAAAGCGTGTTAGTGAGTATGGGGAGGACCAGGGGCCCTGCTGCACGGGACCGGCAGTGACAAGGCCCTGTACCTGTAGAGCCATGTTGGTTGCGACCCTTAATAAGGGCCTGCAGCCGTGGCCGGGTTCATCATTTTGAAATGGTAAATGGGCCATTTTGATTTCGACAGTTCTCTGGGGATCTGGTCACCGCACCGACTCGACTCGATCGACTTCCTGTCGAGCCCAGCACCGATTGCTCAGCTTCGTGGCACGCGACTCGTTTGTTGTCTTCATTCTCAGGAGAACGACCTTGTCGATTCTCGAGGCTTTCTAATATACTATTCCTTTTAGAAGAGCAGCCAGTAGCAGCAAGCAACCTCCAACCTCTCTCTCCCTTTCCACATGCGGTGCATGTCCTGGCCTCATGAGCAGACGTCAGTCCTGAGCTGATGAATCGATGACCATCTGGTTTCTTCCCCCTTGCGCCAGCCATAGACGCGTCTTCTCCCTTCTTTCCCTTTCACAGCCAGTGAGGGAGCTCAGGAGGAGGAGAGATCCGGGCGTCCGACTGGCAGCAGCAGCGAACGACCTCCGCGTCTGCACCCTCTGGAGCACAACACAACCACCACACCATATTTGATGCGCGACCTTGGCTCCCCGCCAGCCTCGTGAGGTCTTGGTCTTGCCTCCCCTCCTCTGGTCGACCTGCCGACCTGTCTTGTCTCACACACCCGTGGCAAGGGGGTCTCGGCTCTGGGCATCAGCAACAGCTGTTCGACGGGGTCCCTCCCCTGCGTCATCGTGGTCTCCTCCTCGGATCCACCCACCAAGTCACCGGAAGCAGCTACCCACCTGCATAACCCATCTATCTATCCTCTCCAACAAGCCCTCGCCCGCCGCCTACATTGCCCTTCTTTCCTGGACAGGCTTCAACAAGGAGGAGAAGGAGAAGAAGAGCCTGGCACAAAGCCCAAGCCCGCGTTGCATAGCCTAACGCGGACCCCAATGGTGCCCGAGCCAGTCGCACCAAGGCAGCTACCACCATGACAGCGGGCTGTACACCATGACTCTCTCACGATCTCTCCCTCCCGATTCAACAGCGATGGCTGGCCCCTGGCCCCCCGTCCCGAAGTCATCCCTCGTCCACCACAGCGCGATCCTCCGCTACCTCCGCCATCGCGCCCCTCGCTCGACACCTCGGTGGCTACAAGTGACCTGAGGAAGATACCACGAAGAAAACCTGTCCCTGCTCCACCAAACGTCCCTCCTCCCTCCGTCCCTCCGGCCCCTCCAGCACGGGCAAACACCTCAAACTTCGTGGGCGACTCTCGAGGGCCGTCTGATCTGGTCCCCTCCGCCTCCCATCCCCAGCACCCGGGCCCTCCGTCCAGGGCAGCCAGCCACGGCCGGTCCATGAGCCATCCGTTCCCCTCTCTGTTCGCCCCCAGGAAGAAGACACCCCCAAGAACGTCGCGCAGGATGACTTTGACTCTGACTCGGATTCCGACGCAGAAATGTTAGGGCTGGGTCCGGGGTCCAGGTCCAAGGCGCCGGCGCCGGCGGGACCGCCGCCCCCAGGGCCGTCAGCTGCAAAGCCATTGGGGGATAAGGACTTTGCTTCGGGTAATTGCATGACGTGCGGTGCGCTGTCGCGGTGGCCTAAGGGGCTTAGAGTCTTCAAGTGCTCCCTCTGTGTGAGCATCAACGATCTCGTCGACCTCAAGAGCACGAGGGATCCGCAGAACCACTCCCCCGCGGGAAGAAGCGCGGCACCACCGGTGGATGTCGGCCGTGCGAGCTCCAAAGGTGAGTCTTGCTGTATTGACTGTAGGAGAGGAGAGGAAGAGAGAGAGAGGCTCTTGTCTAAACAAAGAAACGAGAACAAAACAGGGCCTATCTCGCTCGAGATCACGAAACGCCTCATCCGAGACTCCCTGAGGGGCTACCTGAGTTCGCAGCTGGGCATCAGGCGACCGTCGATCGATGCAAGGGAGAGAGGGTCGTTCGAGCAGCCTAGGCCTGGTCAGGGCAGCTGGCGCGCAGGTGCAGGGGGTGGTGAGCAGCTCGCAGAATGGAGGCGATTCCCCCGTGGTGACACCCACCATCGAGGTATCGCACTCGGGAGCTATGGGGGCCCAGTATGGGGCCGACTTTCTGGATTTCCCGCGCCCGGCCAACCCGTCGCAGAGGTCGCAGTCCTCATCGTATCCTGAGACCAGACCGACTGTAAGACTGGTGAACCCGTCGCCGACCGAACAGGAGCGCCCATGTGTGGATCCCGAGGGGAAGAGGCTCTTCAGGCCGCTGGAGGACTACATTATCAACTGCTTTGCGCCGCCTCTGCACTGTGTGAACACGTCATTTATGCAGAGGGTACCAAGGACCTCAAGCAGGCGGGCGCCCCAAACGTCTAAACGCCGCCCCTCGGCAGCCCGCCGCGACTCCTCGCCGCAGGACCCTGCGATTCCTGAGCTGGACGCCAAACTTCTCCTGCTGGGTGACTTCGCCGAGAACGGACTATGGTGGACAGGCCGCAAGGAGGAGTCCATTCCGGTCCGGACGCCTTCGCACCGCGACGAGGAACACTCTATCGTCTCGAGCAGGAGCCCCAACATTGACTGGGCAGACGTGGACGCATGGTATTATGCAGTGATCAATGCAGGGGAGAGCTGGACACAGATCTATGAGGACCTCACCGCGACGGCCTCGCACGTCCCACCGGCGGCCGTCGACATGTCACGCTTGGAAGGGGACATTCTCCAGGCCCAGGAGCACCTCCGAAAAACCCTGCTCAAGGTCACCGAGGGCCTCCTCAAACGACCAGGGCGGCCGATCAAGACACCTGAGGACCTCCGATTCATCCTCATCATCACTGCGAATCCTCTCCTGCACTCGTCCTTTGAGACCTTTGCCGGCCGCTTCATGCAGCCGCAGAACGGCCATGCGATTTCCACCTCTGGGCCTGGCTCTCTGCGTGGCCACGGCCCGGTCTCTGGACAGCATTCTCCCATCATCAAGCGCATTCTGGGCCTTCTGTCTAATACACCGCCTGAGTGCCACAACCACCTGGCGTCGTGGTTCTCTAGACTTCCCGAGTCCCGTTTCGTTCAGTTCAAGGATTTCGCCGGTGGCTTTCTGGCGTACAGGTTGATCCGCCAGCACGAGAAAAAGTACGAGACCAAGGTCGACGTCACCGCAGGACTCATCCCGCAGCTGGCCGCCGGGCGAACACCAGCATCCTTGCACGCTGCGCTGGGCCAGTCTTCACGGTCCAGGAATAAAAAGTCTGCCAAGGAGCCGCCCAGGAAGATTGTGTATCATGACGACTGGCAGACCAAGGCTGCCGCTCGCGTCCTGGGTCTTCTTTTTGCAGCCAATAATAATAATCACCGGCGGCCCGGCGCAACGATCCTGTCGTCGCAGGACGAGGTCTTGGACAGCAGCGTCAAAGACCAGGTTCAGGCTCGGGGTCAAATAGTACCGACCAGCGACTTCTACGCCACCCTGCTCGACGATTCCGATCTCGTGGCTGACTTTGAAGCCTGGGAACAAAAGAAGGGCAAATTCTCGTTTTGCCAGTTTCCTTTCCTCCTCAGCATATGGGCCAAGATCCAGATCCTGGAGCATGACGCCAAACGTCAGATGCATATCAAGGCGAGGGACGCCTTCTTTGACAGCATCCTGAGCCGGAGGAATATCGAGCAGTATCTGACCCTCAGCGTGAGGCGCGACTGCCTGGTTGAGGACAGCCTCAAGGGCGTCAGCGAGGTCATCGGAGCAGGCGGGGAAGATATCAAGAAGGGGCTGCGCATTGATTTTCAAGGCGAAGAGGGTGTTGATGCTGGCGGTCTGAAGAAGGAGTGGTTTCTGCTCCTCGTGCGGGAGGTCTTCAACCCCGATCATGGTAAGTCGTGGGGCAGCTCTCACTTCTACTCACTCACCCTTCGTGACTGACCTTGCAAATCAGGCATGTTCGTCTACGACGAGGATTCGCAGTACTGCTACTTCAACCCCAACACCTTCGAGACGTCTGACCAGTATTTCCTCGTGGGCGTGGTCTTTGGCCTGGCGATTTACAACTCGATCATTCTCGACGTCGCCTTCCCTCCGTTCGCATTCCGCAAGCTCCTCACGGCCGCCCCGCCTACCACGTCGGGCCTCTTGACGCAGCCGAGGCCGATCATGTCGTACACCCTGGATGACCTCGCCGAGTTCCGGCCGCGCCTCGCCAGAGGCCTCCGGCAACTTCTCGACTTTGATGGCGATGTGGAGTCTACCCTCTGTCTCGACTTTGTGATCGAGGTCGAAAAGTACGGCTACGTCGAGAGGTTCCCGCTCTGCCCCGGCGGAGAACACAGGGCTGTCACCAATGCCAACCGCCGCGAGTATGTTGATCTGTACGTGAGATACCTCCTCGACACGGCCGTCACGCGGCAGTTTGAGCCGTTCAAGCGTGGCTTCTTTACCGTCTGCGGCGGCAACGCACTGTCGCTGTTCCGCCCGGAAGAGATCGAGCTGCTGGTGCGCGGGTCCGATGAACCTCTCGACATCACGGCGCTGCGGGTGTCGGCCGAGTATGAGAACTGGGGCAAGGCGCCGAATCCAGACCAGACAGAGCCGACACTCTTGTGGTTCTGGGACTCGTTTGAGAAGGCGAGTGCCCGGGACCAGAGACGACTGCTGGCCTTCATCACTGGTAGTGATCGTATCCCGGCCATGGGCGCGGCATCCCTGACCATACGCATCTCGTGTCTGGGTGATGATATCGGGCGGTATCCCACAGCCCGCACGTGTTTCAACTCGCTGCAGCTGTGGCGGTACAAATCGCCGGAGAGGCTGCAGAGGCTACTCTGGCGCGCTGTCCACGAGAGCGAGGGCTTCGGGCTGAAGTGAAGGGGGTGTTAATAAGTGTAATGGATTGACTGATTGTTTGTTCGTTTGTTTGTTGTTGTTGTTCTTGTCTGTGTTTTGTGGTCACGGCATCTTTGGATTGCACGGCGTTTGGGTGTCGGAATATACACTCGCATACCACAATTGGCCGGACTGGAAGGGGGTGGGTTCTGCATGGCATCTGTTTGTTAAACCCGCAAGAAGGAAGATTATTCTTTTGATGTTGGAAAATTGTCCTCTCAAGAATAGGGGTGGAGGCTTCACTGCTGATCTGCCAGGTAGACCGACATAGACAAGACGTGCTTGAAAGGGAGGAAGAGGGGACGTTAAAAACAACAAAAAAAAAAAAAAAAACACAATGCGTCAGAACAAGATATACAGTTTTTTTTTTTTTTTTTTTTTTTTTTTACTGAGACGGTGCTGAGCAATTCATCCATCACCATGACTACCGACCTGATGTGTGGCAGCAGCAGCATATAGGTTTGTTCATAATACATTTGTTGAATTTTTCTCTCTCTTTTGGATCGCCACTGCACTCTCGTATTTGAGTCCAGGAGCAGACTTTGCCCCCCGCAAGACATAATATAACCTTGGACATCCTCATCTCTCCAGTGTACATATTATTGGTAAAGGCTGTCCACCCGCCTCTCCACCCATCTCAGTCGCCCTTGAGCGCATTCGCCTCCTGCCTCGCCCTCTCCAACATCCTCTTCTCGGCCTTGATCTTATCCCGGAACGCCTTCTGCACGGCCCTGTCCTCCGCAGCCTGCCTCTCGATCTCCCCCAGCCTCTTCATCTCGGCGAGGTCCTCCTCGCTCGGCTCCAGCTCCCTAGCGCCGGTCCTGGCGATGAACTGCCGCAGAATGTCGCCGGACATGACGTTCTTCATGTTGATGGTGAGCACGGTCTCGCCGTCGCTCGGGGGTGGGGCGCGGGTCAGGCCTTCTGTGCTGCTGGCTATGTTGATCCAGGCGTCGGCGGGGGCTACTGGTTTCGTGAGTGGTGTTGTTGCCTCGTTGTTTGTGTTGGCGGCGTCGGCGTCGGCGTCGGGTGCTGCTTCTGCTGCTGGTGGTGATGACACTGCTGCTGCCTCGGGCGCAGAGGAAGGGGACGGAGTCGAGGACGAGGAGGAGGAGGTCGTCTTCATGTAGATGGAGAGGGTGGCGGGGCCGGCCTGGTCCTTAGTCCGGTTCACGATCATAGGGACGGCCGGGTTGTGGTATTTTAAGCGGGGGAGGTTCTCCTGCCAGAACTTGCGGGGGCCGTAGTGGCCGCTGTCCCATTTCTGGGCGAACTCGAGGTGAATCTTGGTCACGGTGGGCGGGAGGATGGCGGCGCCGGGGCCGTTGCGGACGGACATCAACTGTGTGGAAGAAAAGAGACGGATGGGTCAGATAATAGGGATGCTTAGAAGAGAGAGAGAGAGAGAGGAATACGAGCATACCCTCTATAAGGCGTGGTCAGCAATTGTGTTAAGAAAACTATCCTCAAAGGAGAAAAAGAGTGAGAGAGCGAGCAAACTTACGAACTTCAGGCTGTTCATCCGCCGCCCTATTGCGGACATCTTGGCTGATGTGTGTGTGAGCGCGAGGCTCAATTGAAATGCGAGAGGAGTCGCAGTGAGGGACCCTCGTCTCAGATTTGCCCCTCGCCCTTGTGTGGTGGAGATGGTGGCAGTTTCTCGTAGGGCGAAAGGAGCAGAGGTCGTGGTTGTCGTCGTCGAGAGTTCGTTGTAACGTAGAATGTTGAAATTTCGAGGTTGCTGCCGCGGGTAGGCCCGTTGGCGGCAAACAGCTGCTGTTGATCCCTGTCGATCGTTCGTCGCGGCCGGCAGCGCTTGAAAACGAGGAGGTACCTCCCCCATAAAAAAAGTTCCCAATCAATTCTTATTCATCTTCTAAACGGCAACACTTTTTATCTCGTTCTCTTTTTTCTTCTTTGGGTCAAGGGGGAAATATAATGGCGCACGATGAGGGCCACGGGGAAGCAGATTACATGCTCGCGACTGCTGCGGAGTGCTCTCAACATCGAATATAGCAACAGTGCCAGCAGCGCTGCTGCTACATCGCATCTCCCGCTGTACCTGTGTCCGGCCGCCGCACGAGCGTCCTCGACCCTCTCGCGAGGCGGTCCCAAAAGAGCTGCAGCTCCTCCGAGCACGCCGAGATGTCGACTACCGCTACCCCCACTGCGCCAGAGCCGGGGGTCTCACTCAGAGGCCGTGGGGTCTCGCCATGAAGAAGACCGTGCCGCCTCCTCCTCGTCCTCTTTCTCCGCCGAGCCTGTCCCTGTTCGAAAACTTCCCATTCAGTGCCATGGCTGCGGCGCGCTATCGCAGACGGCTGTCCCGGATGAGCCTGGGTACTACGACGTGAGCCGCAAAGCCGTCAGAGCTTTCTTGGGCCTGCTGAGGGAGGAACGGCGTGGCAGGCCGGAAAATGAGATCGTCCAGGCTTCCCTGCGGAGCCTGAGCACGGACAAGCTGCAAGAGATTGGCGTGGATCCTGATCTTTTTAAGTCAGGAAAGACGAGAGAGAAGGAGAACGAGCTGCAGGAGACGATGGATGGTGATGGCGCCGAGCCTCACGCGCCTCTGTGCGATCGCTGCCACAACCTCGTCTACAATAACACAGGCGAATCGATCTACCACCCGACGATGGAGGCGATCCGCGACACCATCGAGGAGTCGCCCTACAAATACAACCATGTCTACCATGTCCTAGACGCAGCCGACTTCCCCATGTCGCTCCTCCCAAAGGTGCACCAGCTCCTCGACCTCATGCCCCTGCGCAGCAAGAACAGGCGCCAGAGGGGGGCAAGTTCTACAGGGGCAAGAGGACGGAGATGAGCTTCATCATCACGAGGTCGGACCTTCTGGCGCCCAAGAAGGAGGCCGTAGACAGGATGATGCCGTATCTTATCGAGACCCTGCGGGAGGCGCTCCCCAGAGACTCGAGACACGTGAGGCTGGGCAATGTGAGGTGCGTGAGCGCGAAGCGGAGCTGGTGGACCAAGGAGCTCAAGGAGGACATCTGGAAGCGCGGGGGCGCAGGGTGGATGGTGGGCAAGGTCAATGTCGGCAAGAGCCAGCTGTTCCACGCCGTCTTCCCAAAGGGGCGCATGGGCTGGGAGGAGTCGAAGCATGATATTTCGGTGGCCCTCCAGGCACGGGACCACCCCCTGCCAGAGCAAGAGAGGGGGGACGAGGAGGAGGAGGAGGAGCAGAATCTCATCCTGCCAGAAATTCACAGTCTCGAGGAGGACTCTCTGCTCCCGCCGCCGCAGCCAGAGACCAACTATCCTCAGATGCCGGTCGTGTCTGCCCTGCCTGGCACTACTGCATCACCTATCCGGGTGCCGTTTGGCGGAGGCAAGGGCGAGTTGATCGACCTGCCCGGCCTCGAGCGCAGCAACCTCGAGACATTTGTCCGAGAAGAGCACCGACCATCGCTGATCATGAAGGCCCGCATGACGCCTGAGCAACAAGTCATCAAGCCTGGGCAGTCGTTGCTGATAGGCGGGTTCATCAGGGTCACCCCGCGGACGCCAGACCTCATCTTTCTTGCCTACGCGTTCACGCCGATCGAGCCACACCTGACAGCGACGGAGAAGGCCATCGAGATCCAGAACCAGGAGAGCCCGGTCAAGGTGGAGAACATAGGCGTGCCGGGGATAGGAGAAAAGACCCGACATGCTGGGTCATTCGAGATCAGGTACGATGTCACAAAGAAGCGCGCAGGACCCATCACGAACAAGCACGCTGCCGGCATCAAGGTCGACCGCCTTCCATACCGTGTGCTCTCGCTTGACCTCCTCATCGAGGGCTGCGGCTGGGTGGAGATCACGGTGCAGGTCAGGACCAAAGACCTGTTCAAGCCTCAGCCGGCCGGGACGCACAGCATCACCAGCGCGGGTGGGGAGCAGATCCTCCAGAGCTTAGACCTGTCCGACCCAGAAGCGGAGGACAGGGTCGGACGGGGTTATGGCCACGAGGAGAGTGGTGAGCCAAACTGGCCAGTGGTGGATGTCTACTCCCCAGAGGGCCGGTTCATCGGCTCCAGACCCCCTATGAATGCGTGGATGTACAACAAGATCCGGAAGACGCCGCAGACGAGCAAGAAGCGGCCGAGGAAGAGCATGACGGGCGCCAAGAAGAGAGAGAAGGAGGCCAGGCGGCACAAGGCGTAGTAGATTCCGTGGATGAGATGTTTTTTTTTTTTTTTTTTTTTTTTAAAAAAAGACAAGATCAAATGTCATGCAAATAATCTCTCTCGGGCCATTTCGTCTGTATCAGCCGGTGGGCCCTGTCATGTTATCTTGACTGACCTGCTTGTTCCTATGTTGCACGACATCAGTTGACTGAGTGACTGAGTACTAAGTACTAAGTACTTATACAGGGTAGTACTCCATTATTCATCCCAAAACCGGAGACCACTACAGAACCTGGGGAGTTGCCAATAGTCTAGCCCACCTGCTCTCCCTCCGCAGAACTCCCCAATCAGCTAGCGCGGCAGCCGCTAAGCAGACCTACTTGGTACTTAAGTATAGCGACATGACGTGGGGAGGAAGGCACTGGAAGGAAAAAATGCCCAAAACAAAACTGCCGGCCGGCTTGGCTTTCTTTTGGACCGCTTTTTCTATTGGTGAGAAATCCAACGTCACACCACAACGAATCAAACCGGTGCAACCTCTCTCTCACCCTCACTCTCACTCTCTTTCCATCGTGTGTGAGGATCTTGTCTCTCCTACCTCTGCTTATCAATCTGCGGAGAATTCCTGACCGGTGAGATCTAGCTGTTTGATTGGATTGGTGTGTCTGGGGCTCCTGCAAGAGGCCTAAAAGGGAGAGGGTTCTGTTTCTCTCTTTGTTTGGGGCAACGGACTCGCCACGAAGGCTCTCTCGACATCGCCCAACAACAATCACGGGATCGACACGACGCCCAGAGCCTTTTCCTTTTTCACAACAGAACAGCTCCCAGCGAGAATTCTTCTTTCTTTCCCAACAATCGACTAAGCATCGACGCACTCCAAACCCCCCAACAACCAACACACACACACACACACTTGAAGATGGTGCAATCACAAACTCCAGCCGCAACTGGCGGCGCAGGAGGGCCGGCGACACGGACCGCACAGCCCGCTGCCGGCTCGCAGACGGAGACACAGAGTCAGACACAGCCGATCCTGGTTCTGCGTGGCGATCGGGGCACGAGAGGGCAGGGCCCGCGGGTGCAGTGGGACGAGAGCGTGGTGGACAACGAGGGGATGGGGAAGAAGTCATCAAAAGGTTGGTTGGGGGCTAGAAAAAACAATCCTGTTCCGCTCTCCTTCTGCCTTGATTATCCCGGGCGAGGCTTTGACTGACATGGATTTCTTGCTTGCAGTCTGTTGCATCTATCACGCCCCTACGGCCCCCGGCGAGTCCAGCGACGAGTCAGACTCCTCTTCGAGCTCCTCGTCCTCAGACTCGGACTCAGATTCCGGCGAGGGCTCCTCCCGAAGAGCGGTGGATGCGGATCGGGTGGGCAAGCAGGGCCGGTCACATGGAAGGGGTCGGAGGCCACCAGGCGGTGATTCCAG
The DNA here is from genome assembly GCA_021117315.1 of Immersiporthe knoxdaviesiana. NCBI lineage: Eukaryota > Fungi > Ascomycota > Sordariomycetes > Diaporthales > Cryphonectriaceae > Immersiporthe > Immersiporthe knoxdaviesiana. The sequence goes on from CP088206.1 coordinate 833,465, forward strand.
AGGAAAGAGGAGGAAGCCCAGCCCGAATGCCTACGAGAAGGTGCCCAAGCCGAAACCCAGGGGCGGTGCCGACGGCGGTGGGACGGTCTGAGGGGCGAGTAGTGGAGGGGTAATAGTAGGGACTGCTACTACTATCACTACTACAGGCTAGACGTGACGAACACAGACACACACACACAAAAAAAAAAAAAAAAAGGGGGGCCCTCGGCCGGGCTGGTGATGACGATGATGAATCCATGAAACGGGCTGGGCACTACTACTGCATTCACCACCCAGGCGTCTGGAACGGGATACGAATGGTTTGCTTCCGGGCTGCAGCGGACAAGGGAACAATCACCCCCAAGGAATTGCATTACCTGTACGGACGCTGCGTTTCGACGGACTGGACTGATTTAGTTTAACAACGGTTTGTTACTACAGTCTCTATAGCCAGAGCTCGCCATGGAAGAGTAGAATACATAAATTTGCATGTGGTTTCTGGGACAAGATGAGGGTGCATATCCTGTCTCTCTGGCGGTTCAGTCGTTTCTTCACCTATCTCGTCCGGTTTGGTGTCGTGGCTATTGGGAAGGGAGAGTTTGCTTGCAGCCCTTTTGCAAAGCAGTGCCCAACATGCTAGCGCAAATAGCAGCGAGAGAGGGGATGATACCTGACCTACTGAGTCGTTGGGCAGCAATACTAGTACTTTACTGCAGCCTTGCAGGGGAAAAAAACAAAAAACAGTTATTGCCTCGCTTAAGACACTTGCATATAAGCACACACACGCACACACATGTCTAGAACATATGCCCAACCTCCCGTTGGGTTGCGCGCCACCACACACACATGAATCGATTCGATATTAATTATTACTATGCCTACGCAAGTTTAACTAGCTAGCGCCTGAGTGACGGGTCGTCCTATAGTAAGAAGTAGGTACAGGTACATGGCTACGTATTATACCAGGAGGGCCCAGGCTCGGTCGCAGCCGAACCGCAATCCTGATCCTTTTGTTTTCTCTTCCCGTTTTTGCCTTTTTTTTTTTTCTGACCGTTGCACACAGCCAGCCCGTCAGACCCCGAGGGGGTGTGGCACATAATATACTATGTACATTATAAGTACTTAGTATATTTTCGCCGCACGGGCTCTGGGATTAATCAATGGCGCGCAGCAGGTGGTGGTGGTGTGTGTGCGAGTGTGTGTGTGTGTGGCAAGAATTCCTTTTTCGGGTGTAACATTGGGATGCTCAGAACCCAGACATGGACATGGGGATGATTATTTAGATGATGATGATGATCCTGGCTGTCTGTCCTGGATTGTTGAGCAGCAGAGACGCCCCAAGGGGAAGGGGGGATGGGATCATCGAGCAATTGTGCATGTGTGTGCGTGCCTACTAAGTACATGACGGGGGCTAATCAAGATCTTTTCTTCTTTGGTTTCATTACTTTTTCTCTCTCTCTTCTCTTCTCTTCTGTTTTTCCCTCTGACGCCTTGTCTTTTTTCCTTTTTCCTTTTTTTCTTCTTTGTGCTTTTCCCTCGCAAAAACGGGTCTTGTGCATGGTGTGGCTTGTTGTATCACTCAACCTCGATTGGATCACAAATATCCCGCCTATCTCGGCATGGCAATATAGTTTCTTTTTCTTTTCTTCCCTCCCTTCTGCTAGGGCGCGAAAATGCTCCTTAAGGCGGTGATGATGCTCAACCTAGAACCACTAGTCTTGTCAACCGCGACCAGGCCGCTCACCTGCAGCTGAAACAGTGTCACAGACAGAGGAAGGAGAAAGCTGGTTGTCGTTGTTGTTGTTTATTGTTCCTTGTGCACAGCAGGAAAAGGGCAAACCGGATGTGCTGCCGGTGAAGCATCCCTTTTTTTTTTCCTTCCCCTTTTTCTTTTCCTCCGGAGAAATGCAGGTCGCCTTGTCTGACGCTTGTCTCTCGAGGCTTACTTGTAGGTGGGACGTGAAAACTTTTACTTGTAGCTTCCTTGCCCTTGACCTGGTTGTAATCCTTTTGCTACTGGAAGGGGGTTTTCGTTACTATGAAAAGTAGAGAGGAGTGAGTTTGGCATACGAGAGGTGGCTTTTTTTCTGTCCCTCGGCTCCGACAACACCAGCAAGCATCATGTGTGGCTTGTTGCCTCGGCTTTGCTGAAAGAACCGGGGGTCGTGAAGAGAGAGAAAGGAGACCAAAAAAAATCGAAAGGTTGAAAGGCCACGGTCCCACCCACTGCTGTCGTGCAGGCTGCATCACGAACTTATTTCTCTCCTCCCTCAGCCCATCCCGTCCATCCGACCTATCCTATCCCTGGAAGCAACGCACGCAACGCACGTACACACATAGATCCACCGCCTGGAAAGTTTGTCTGCCTCTCTATGTTTTTTTCTTGGGTGCCCTTCTTCCTTTTTTTCCTTTTTTTTGGTCGTGTGGGCCAGGAGCGACCGGTCAAGATTCGCGAGATCGCTTGCTCGCTTGAGCCGCATATTAATGCATTAATGCAATGGTACCTTCTTGGTGTCCTGCACCTAGGTTTTGCTTCTTCAGGGGGCGGGCGGTTGAAGGAGTGGCTGGCTGGCTGGCTTGCTTTTTGGTCCAATAGAAAAAGAGAGAGATAGAGAGAGAAAATAGAGAAGAAAAAGAAAAGGGAAAGGCTGGAACTGGACTGGTTAGTTAACGAGTCTCCACAGGCGGAGATGATTTTGTCCCATTGTTTCTTTTTCCTCTCGACGATGGGACGCGTCTCGACGGTATTCTGGGTAGTAGTATGACACGCGTGGCTTGCTGTGTCGTATACGCAGGTTGGTTGGGAGTGGGAAGCGGCAGTTGGACGGGATGGAGAGAGAATGACACCCCGGGGCAAGCAAGGGAAGAAGGGAACAGAAATAGTAAAGACAGTATATGTACGGACTGCTATGTAAGTACATACTGTACTGAGTACAGTAGTAGTATTGCCATTACCAACCACCTCCCCTTCCTCTTCCCCTGCTGCTTAGTACCCAGCCAGGCCTGCGAGGGTCTGGACCGCTGGGCCACAGGACGCCATGGCTTGTGGGTGCTTAGTATGGAGAAGTGTGTGTGGGTGTGTGTGTTGACTAACATAGTACACAGTACTCCGTACTTCTTCCGTCCCAGACCAGAGACAGACACAATGGATGGGCTCTGGACAACCCCCTTCATTTCTTGTCTCTTTTTTTCCTTTTCTCTTTCTTTCTTCATTCTTCTTCTTACGACGAACGCGATGTTACCCCTGAGGCTAGGGCGGGAGAACGTTGGAGTCTGGCGCTACGGCTTCAGGGGTCCAGGCCTAGGGGTCCAGGCCTAGTACAGGGAGAGGAGGATCACACTCACAGGCTCACTTGACACGCGGGAGCTCAGTACTAAATCTTTACTCTAGTTTTCTTCTTTCTTTTTCTTCTTTCTTTTGCTTTAGCTTGTTGTTTCTTTCCTTTCCCCTCACGGAGAGCATAGTTCCTTGTACTAGCTAATACTACTATGATAGTAGTACCAGTGTGCGGAGTACTGTACATACTAGTAGTACTTCTACTTTGTGGCACTACCACACACGACGGGATCGGGTATTGAAGGCGGATTGCGTGCATATGAAACGAAGGGGAGGGGGAAGACGGCCTGGCCAAGCCCGGCCTGCCTGCCTGCCATGTGGCCGTAATACTTGCATGGTACGTACGACAGAATAGCCCACAAGCCATTCCCACGGCTAGACCGTCCACATCCGTCCGTTCCTCGTCGACGCCACTCGACGCCACTTAGGTCACCTCCCGTCCACTTCAGTTGTTTCTTCTGCTGCTGTGGTTACCTCAAACCTATTTTGTTGCTGGTGTTGGTATGGAAAGCGGGAATATGGAGAGAGAAAAAAACACGGGGCGCGGCGCGGTTACGCCCTTGGTGCTACGAAAGCTACCCAAACAAGTCATTGGCTGTTTTGAGGTTGGTGGCTCTCACCCAACCCCCTTACTATGTACATAGTACACACATAGCACATTGTACGTACGAGGGGACGGGCGGGGCCTGGGCTCCGGAGGATAGAATCCTTGGTGGACTGCATCGGCGCTGGATCGAGAAACAGACAGAGCGAGAGAGAGGGCGTGCTGCTGTCCCGGATAGTGCTGGCGCATTCGTCAACCTGCAGGCCGACGCGTTACCGTTTCCGGGAATAATGATAACAAGCAACCGTTTTTTTTTTTTTTTCTTTCGAAAAGAAGGGGTGGAGAGAAAAAGTAAAGAAGGAGGGGGAAAAAAAGGAGAGAGAGCTAAGGTGTGTGCGTAGAACCACCAGTACTTGCCGTCGTACTTTGTCCCTCAGAATTGACTACTGTGTAAGTTAAAGCCAAACGCGTGAGCCTCGTGTTCACGAATTTAGAATGCTTTCCCCCACGGAAGCCCGATAATATACTTTGTACCTACGTAAAGAGAAGGATGAAGAGGCGTAAGTGATACGATCTCCAAACCAGGGCTGGGGAGGGGGAAAGAAAAACGAGGCCCAAAATGTGCATTGGCTTTGCATGGCAAACTTGCAGTGCAAGGTGCAAGGATCTACTACTATCTGATGATGTATATTAAGAGACCGAACGAGCGGAGGAGGACCCTTTGCTGGCCGTGCAGATCGTTGCCCCAACAGTTCAAGATCTCGTGTGACCTTCCCAAATGTCCCTCTTAACTCGTCTATTATATATACTCCCAAGATAAACCTCCTGCAGCAGACGGGCTCGTGTTCCTATTGTTGTGGGTGTGTCAGGAGGAGCAGGAGGAGGAGCAGACGACGACGGGTCATTCATATCTTACACACACACACACACGCGCGCGCGCCCGTGCCGTGCGGGAGTTTTTTTTATCGAGATGTACCCTTTGGGTCCCAAAAGCACAAGGAGGAAGGACGGGATCGAGATGCAGGCTTGCCCCCTGACGGCTAGGCCTGACGCCCCTGAGATGGCCGACTAGGTTGAACGGGTCGTGGGGTGTACCCTGCCCCGAGCAGTGCTGTGACCTGCACTGTAGAGTGTGCCCCAAAGTATAAGCAACCTGCTGCTCCAGTTGATCAAAATCAACTCTCTGCTTGTCCGCTTGGCAAAAGCCGTGGGGATGAGCTTCCTGTTGTGGCCCAATTGGTAGATCAGGCGTCTTGACGCGTCCTTTATGAAAAGAGACAGGAAAAAGACGGCTGCGCAACTCGCTGCTGCTGCACTACATAGTACTGCTACATACTTACTGTGGTACTACGTACATACTACTTTATGCTCCGTTATGGTGGGGGGCTCTGGAGGTGCCATGTAACCAATACGAACCTCTCTTGTGGCGCATTGTCCAGGCGGCGGAGACCTGGCCATGGTTGCCCTGGCACGCCTGGCTGGGTTGAGGCTCGCTCCACAGGGGTAGCCTCCACTGATTGTCTGTGGCTCTTCAGGGACCTGCTGGGTACAGGGGGCAAGAACCTGGGAAGAAGGGGGGGAAGGATGGTTCCCAGACAGAAGGAAACCCTGAGCAAATTGGTTGGTGGGATGCGATGGGATGCGATGGGATGGTCACCTTTCCAGTACTATGCGTGCTATGATAGTACATACTCCCTACTTACAGAGCAATACTTTTTAGTGCTGTAGTGCTGTAGTGCTGTAGTACAACACGCTATGCAGTGCTATGCCGCCTCCGTCACGCCCTCCCCTCCCTGTCCACCCCCAATTCCCCAATCCCATCCCACCACCACCACCACCACCACCACCTACCGTTGCCGGCGACACCCTTGTGTGATGGAAGAGCTACCGTACCGACAAGAAGAAGAAGAAGAAGAAGAAAAGAGAGCCCACCAAGACCATCCACCGTCGTCCGTCCCAAGCCACGCGGGAACTACGCGCCGTCAAATTCCTCCCTCCCCAACCCGACGCTCGCTCACACTCACACTCGCCCACCACTGTTGGAGCTGCCGAGAACTCTCTCTTTCTCTTCTCCCTCCTCCCGCTCTTTTCCTCCACCAACAGACTATTCTGCTGCCCTAGTTTCCCCTTTCCCTCCCTCCGGCGCAGTTGTAGTTGCAGTCGGTTTCCTTTCTTCTTGTCTCCTGTCTCTCTCTTTTTTTTTCTCTTTTCTCTTCAAGGTCGCAGCTAGCGGACTATTATCTTTTCGTGCCTGACCTCATCATACGATCCACACAGCTTCTCTAGCTTGCTGTATTCCTGTGCCCTTATCTCCATAACTCCCTCCGGGGTTCTGCAAAGCACCAAGGGACGCGGGATCGGACGACTTTTCTCAGAACGACATCCTCTAGAGAGCAGCATCTTTTGGCTCTGCTCCCAATCCTCTTCTTCTTTCTCTTCTTCTCCTCTTTCTCCTCCTCTTGTCCAACCTGTCCGAAGCATACACAGACAAGCATACACATACACACACACACAGGTACATATCGATCCTCACCTGTACAATTGCCTTGGCCTCGACCACTTCCCCCTTCTCCTGACACAATTCTCGATCTGACCAAGAGGCTGTTGCAGGTCCCTCAGCACGAGATCGACTACAACAGCTACCTCGCCAACCTACCCCAGCCTTCGACCGGCCACAAGTCGGGAGAGAGAGAGAGAGACCTCACCAGCAGTTGCTCTCTGGGTGTACAACGAGGTTCGGCACCGCTGCTGCTCCTCCCACCCCCAACCCCATGTGCTCCCACAGGCCTGGGCTCTCGGCATAAACAAGATCAACTCTCTTTCCTCGGGACAGCTCAATGCCCCCATGAGGCAGTCCGACCTTGAGATTCTGCGCCAGACAAGACAAGACCGGTGTCATGGATGGTCCCTCACACCCGCTTGCCGACTATTTCTGGATCGCCGGCATAGAAGAAATCGAATATCATGATAATGAGCCCGTCGACTCGCGGCCCCTCAGCACCCTCCAGCTGGACGACACCATCAAGGAGGACAACGAAGGGCCCGAGTCCGCCCCCGGCTCGCCTGCCAAGAACAATGCCGCCCGCCACTCTCGCCGCGGCTCCATGAACCGCCTCTCCAAGGCCTTCAGCGACGTGCGCTTCTCGATCCAGACAGTAGGCGAGGAGGACGACGGGAACACCAGGAGCAACAGGAGCAGCGCCACCATCAGGCCCGTCGCCCAGGTCAACAATGGCACCAACGGCACCACCATCACCACCAGTAGTGACGCCAACGGCACCAACGGCGCCGACGACAGCAGCAGCACGCCCACGACCGCCGACGCACCCACCACCACCACCACCACCACCACCAGCAGCGACACCCCCACTCTCGACACCCCCACCATCCCGCCGGCCCCGGGGTCCGCTACCGGCGTGGGGTTCACGGGCCTGCCCGACTTCGACTTTGACGAGGCCCTGCTGAAGTTCGCGGCCGAGCGCGAGAACTTTCTGGATGATCTGAGCTTCAGCGCCGGGGCCAAGCTGCAGCCGCGCGCCCCGATGGTCAATCCCCGGGCGGAGAGGATCAAGGCCGAGGAGGGCGACGCCAGCGGGAGGATGAGCCCCTTGAGGAGTATTAAGGGTAGCATCCGGCGGAAGATCAGCTTCAGGGACATGAACAGCGTTAAGAGGCAGACCACAACAGTGAGGCAGCGACCAGGTATGTCTTCCTCTTCTACTTTCACTCCAGCATACGCGGTGGTACAGACGATCTGCTTGCCTCCCACATCATACTAATCTACTACTACAACTCCCTGCTGCAGCTTCTGTCCGGACCACGAAGCGCCTGAGCAACTATAACTCCGTCATCCCCCACCAGAACCCCTCAACCTGGACCCAAACATGCACCCCCTCAAGAGGCGGTTCGAGCCAAAGCTGCTCGACAGATACCCCAAGAATGTCCCCGACGAGGTGGCCCGGAGAGGCAAGTTCCCGGACTATGTGCCCATGTTCGCCTTCCCCAACGACATACAGATCGTCTCGTCCGACGACCGGCCCCGGCCCACCTGGCACGGCTTCACCATGACCAGCGAAGACAACTCCAAGATCTACGGCATAACCGTCATCATATGGACCCCGCTCAGCGTCGACGTCGCGGACCAGGTCGAGAAGAAGTGCGAGGCGTGGCGGCAGAGGCACATGTCTGACGAGGAGAGAGAGCTCGCGGCCAGCCTCGGGGCCCGCCTCGCGGCCGAGAGGGCAAACCTGTCCCAGCTCCTGGCCAAGCTTCCCACCATCGCCTCTGGCTCCCCCGCTAGGGACGCCCTCGACGACCAGATCAGCACCGTGGAGGAGAAGATCAGCCTCATGACCGACATGCTGCGCCCGCTGCGACACGGGGCCGCATCCAAGATCGACGGGCTGACGGCCGGCGAGACTGGGCTGTGGACGCCCCGCGCATATGGTATCTTGGGCCGAGACGAGAGCAAGATCTCATTCTGGAAGGAATGGCTCCGGGCCGTGCTCGTGCCCATGAGCGACGGCGCGATCCTGAGGGTCCCGCCGAGCTCGCCCAAGGTGGGACGCTGGCAGCCCCTGGAGCGGTACGTCGTCAACCTCTGCATGGAGGCCCTGAGCCCCCTGAGCTCCAAGACGCAGGTGGAGCTCGGCCTGCGGGAGCTCCGCCTCTACTCCCGCAAGGAGGCCGTCAACGAGCTCCCCGGGTCGCGCAACATCGACATCTACGCCCTGTTCAGGTGTCTCTCCCTCGAGAACATCCTCGCCCTGTTTGAGTATGCCATGTCGGAGTCGCGCATCATCTTCGTCTCGTCCTGCACGGCCATGCTGCACCTTGCCTGCCACGCCCTCGTCAACCTCATGTACCCGCTGAAGTGGGCGAGCGTGTTCATCCCGGTGCTGCCGGCGAGGCTGCTCTCGGCGCTCGACGCCCCGTGCCCCTACATTGTCGGCATCGAGAGGCGGTACGACAACGTCGAGCTGCCCGAGGACGACTACGTGCTGGTGGACCTCGACAGGGACACGATCGACGCCACCTCGCAGCCGGTCCGGCTCCCTCGGCAGCACCGCAGGAAGCTGCTCTCCCTGCTGCAGATCGCCGCGCCGCACCAGCTGCGGTACGGAGTCGCCACCGGTGCGCCTCCATATGCCATCGAGGCCTTCCCCTACGACTCGTTCTCGGCCGAGCACGAGGCGCTCTTCACCTCGAGGCCCGTGCCCAGCACGCTGGGCAAGTGGGTCTCGCAGAACTCGTCGACCTTTGGCGAGCCGCTCCAGCCAGAGAGCATACGGAAGCCCATCTTCAACGCCTTCTCGCACGCCAGACCCGATCTCCAGGGGAGGCCCGCTACGGCGCGGTCCGGCAAGACCAGCCCGCAGTCTTCCGTCTCGCCCATCTCGATGAACTTCCCGCCTATGCCGACCACACCCGTCTCCCGTACAGACTCGGGTTTTGCCGGGGCCAACACGCTCCGGGAGAAGCGCTCTGGCCATTTCGAGACAAAGCCCAGGCGCAGCTCTTCGTTTGGTGTGGACCAGCACCCGCCCGTCCACAGGCCCAGCCTGCCGTACCTGAACGGGCACACGGCAAACCTGTCCATCTCCTCCGTCTCTTGGGACTCGTTGTCCTCGTACAATGCCGGGTACGCCCCATCGTCCTACGCGCAGTCGACGATCGCAGCCTCGACTGTGATGCCCAACATGCTTGTCCAGCCCGTCGAGAACACAGACACGACGGTCTGGGTGGAGGGCCACTGCATGGAGTGGAACCCCTCTGAGCGCGACTCCCTGTGCGGCATCTGCGACGAGCGGTCCGAGGGAGACGGGCTGTTCAGGTGCCGCGGCTGCGGCACGCTGGCCCACAACCGCTGCCTGGGTTTTGTCTGTCTCGTCTGCCCTGTCGCCTTCTACCCCGACAGGGTCCGGGCTGCGTTTGTGCGCTGCCTCGCCAGCCTGCTGTTCACATACCGCAAGTATCTGGGCCGGCCATCCAAGCTGCAGAAGGAGAACGGCCAGGTCTATGCGTTCGACATGAGTGGCTTCATCAAGAGCTTGCCGTACGACCAACAGGAGTACGCCGGCATGATGAGGGAGACGCAAGGTAAGAAAAGAGAGCCCACCCTTGACAAACTTGAGAGGGTATGAGACGAGACAGTCTGACTAATCTGTGGTTGACAGCTTTTAATGAATTCATACATGAGAGGGAACGCAACTCTGTCAGCCACCCAGACATCCGTCTCTTTGACGAGATCCTGGTGGCCAAGAAGGCTCGAGGACGGCCTGGTCTGTCGGCCGGGTTCTCTCGGCTCTCGACGATCCGGGCAAGCCATGGAGCATCGAGCGGGTTCAATGGGCCCTCCAAGCAGCCCAAGACGAACGGCTTCCTAGGGGACACGAATGACCATATCTGGAGAACAGCGTCTGTCCCCGTGCCGACGTCCAAGTTTCCAGGGGATTATCATGCTATCATCTCGAGAATCCCCGCGAGGCTGGATCCTTCTCTTATCAAGGAGCCGCGCTCCATCCAGGGTGCGCCCAGGCCAGAGCAGAAGGGCAAGGGTTTCCTGAGGAAGCAGGTGGGGAGCTCAGTCGGAACGCCATAGTTAATAGCCGGGAATCGGCGACGAGACCTTGGCTACCAAGATATTAGGGCAACCCCACCCCTCTCTAACATAATGCGATTGACGCATTATCACCGCTGCAAGTCTGCTTGGGTATACCGCAAGACAACGACGCCTTAAGAGAGGTGCTTGCGCAGACGGTCGGTTTGAAGGGGGAAATGGGGCCTGAAACGCGCAAGCGCGCGCGCGGAGAGAGAGAGGTGTTACACATTCAACCAAAAGGCCTAGAAGAAAGGGGGGAGGGCTCAAATTGTAGCATCATCAGCTGGCCAAAGTTCAAGCTGTATGGATGAGAGAGAGAGAGAGTGTGTGTGTGTGGTGAAGAGAGGAGGGGACATTTGGATCATCAGCGTCAGGCTAGAACTTTGTTTTTCCTTTTTCTTTTTGACAAAAGGCATCTGTCCATCTATATGGAGAGAGTCATGTATAAGTAGGTGAATATATAAAGGGCAGCCATGGGCACACAACAGCGAAGGAGTTTTTAACCCCCTCCCCGACTGTTTGTTGAATAAGGATTCACTCATCAAGAGAGACAAGTCTAGCGATGGGAAGTGACTAGATCAGGAAGACTTTGCATCATCGTCGTTGTCGTAGTACATATATGTCTTTGCTCAAGCAAATCGTTCAGTACGGCACTGCCAACCTGACTGACATACTATACCGTCTCACCATCCCAAATGGTTCTCAGAGCAAGCAACCTTCACCGGTCAGAGATGTCTGGTGCCCAACCTCCCCGTCGCAAGCCACCCCCGGCTCCCCCATCTCCCCCCGCCAGCCAATCCCCAACGTCCCAAACAAAATCCTCCCGTCCTCCTTCTTCACCCCTTGACCGGCCTCCTTCTCCCCCCCTCCTCCTCCTCCTTCTCCTCAATCACAAAACACACCTGTTCCACCTCGGAGGGGTGCAGCACGGGCTTGGGGGCCCCGCTCGCCTCCCAGTTGCAGTCGCGGTAGCGCAAGCCCGGCTCGAGATCCAGCACCACGCGCTCCAGCTGCATGGTGTCCTCGGAGCAGTTCTCAAGCTGGGCCTCGAGGACCCACCTCCTCCGCCTGCTGCCAGCCACAGCCTCCTCCTTGTTCTTCTTCTGCTGCTGCTGCTGCTGCTGCTGCTCGCCCTGGTCATCAGCATCATCATCATCATCCGGCGGAGGTGTCGGCTGCTGCTGCTGCTGTTGTCGTAGAGCAGGCAGCGGCCCAGCCTTGGTCCTCACGATGAGGCTGGGCTTGCAGACGAACTGGTACAGCTTCCGAAACGTCCTCGTGCGGCCCGAGGTCTCGGTCGCCTCGTAGTACGACACCGTCACGCCCAGGACGTGGTTCCCCTCGTCCTTGAGGTCGAAGTTGACGATGCGCTGGAGGGTGCGGCCGGGGTCGAGGTCGTCTCCTTCGTTCTCGCCCGACGACGACGACGACGACGACGAAGGATAGAGGGCGAGCTTGGTGCCGGCGCCAGAGGAGGAGGAGGAAGGGGTCTTCATCTCGGCCTCGATGCGGACGTCGCGGATGAACTTTTTAGTAGGGCTGCTGCTGCTCGCCGCGGGGGTGGCGGCGGCGTCGGGGTCTGTCTCGTTGTTGGCGCATAGCGTGCAGGAGAAGGTCTCGCCTACGTAGGCAGAGCCGAAGGACGGCGGGAGGTTGAGGACGGGGCTGAGGAGGAACGGGGTTGGGTTTGTGTCGAGATGGGTGGTGCTGGTGCTGGTGGAGGTCTCGCTGGTGGTGTAGGCGAGGGAGGCGGGGACGGGGGGGTGGTGGTTGTTGGTGGTGGGCTTGGTTCGAGGGTTGGGCTGTGGGCGGCAGTGGGTGCTGGGTTACCAGGGAGGGACGGGAAAGCCTGTATTGGAGAGGGGACGGAAGGAATGTCAGCCAGAACAGTCAGAACTGATAATGGTAGTGAGGGACCAGAGGGGGGGAGAGAGAGAGAGAGAGAGACACGGATGGATTGTGCTTGCCTGAGGACCTTGAGGGAGATGGAGTGTGGCTCCTTGAGGGGATCGTGGGAAGGGTATCGCTGGTGGCTCATCTTGACTGTCTCATGGCTCTGTGTGGTGTATACAATGAAGCAGTCCGCAGGCAATGGGTGTCTGGTGGGAATTTCTTCTTCTTGTCAAGTGGTATGAGAGAAAGGCACCGTTTAGCTTGTGATCAACAGAGGACCCAAGGATGGGGACATGCATGTCATCAAGCTGGGGTGCCGTCATCTTATCGATAAAGCTTGCCCCCAGATTGACCCTGTACAGTAATTATCCTCCACACAGGTGTACCCAGTCAGAAGGTGATTTTCCAGGGGATAAATTTGTATTTTCTTGTAATAATTCATCGAATATTGAGGACCAGCGTCATTGGATGGTCCAGACATGTCAATCATCTCCGAGGTCATGAAATCGCTCGTGGGCAGCCATGGCGAATGGAGGAATGAAGTGCCCGCATCGCCCACACGCCTGGCTTCCGTCCAGTTCGTGCCAAGCTCCCATCTCTCCCTCCGCCATATCCACAAGGTCGTGTGCGCCCATGTCCTTGTCGGAAGCTACTGGGGAGACAGACATGTCTTGTTCCTCTTCTTCGTGCACCCTAAAATCTCGCAGTACATCCTCCTGCCTCCTAAACATCTGCGAGATGTCTCGCCCGCTTCCCGCTGCGCCTGGTTCGGCCGCCGTGGGGACCATGTTCGCCACGCAGATGTTGATCATCCCGATGTTCCAGCCGTCCTTGGCTGGGTTCAGGGCAGAGAACATGGGCAGGAGAGACTCTCTGACAAGCGTCGCCACGATGGCCTCGTCGTCCAGGCTGCCTGAGCCGGTAAAGATGAAGGTCGGGAGCGGCTGGCTGCGGCTCGACCGGCCCCAATTATAGGGCTTGCTATCACTGTATGACGTCTTGGGCCGGGTTGACAGTCGAAGCGTCTTGGGATGCGCGAGCCATCTCCTTCGGGCCCGGGAGCCTAGACCCGCGGAACCTGGAGCACCATTGGTGGTGGGTGACGAGGGCCTTCTTCTGTCGTCTGCCTCCTCGTCCTCGGCGAGATCAACATACATGCGGCGCAGCAGAGACGCAGCCAGCTTCAACATCTCGCGCTCGACCTCTGCGGCCGTGTTTAGTCCACCAGCCGGCCCAGGGTACGTGTCCTCGATCGAGATTTGTGTCGGCACATTGCTCGCAGCTTTGACCTCTGTGTCATCAATGCCGTGCAGCAGTGCCCAAACCTTGTCCCCAATCCCCCTCTCCGACCCCGGGCGGCTTCCCAGCAGCCGCTCCAGCATCTGAGGCGAGACATCAGGGTGGGCCCGAAACTCTCCGACGGTCACGGCGGACCCGTTGGTGTAGCTCTCTGTGCCCGCATCCCTGCCCAGGAAGAAGCTCTCCAGCGCGTGCGTGATCTTGCCCCCGATGCCAGGAACCCTGCGGAGCCCGTGGGAGTCAACAAAGCCCAGGACGTCTCCCTGGTGGAGCGACAGCAGGGTTGTCTGGTTCCTCGGCTTGTTGACGCTGCCGGCGAGCTTGCTCAGAAGCTTGTTGGTCGAGATGCCGCAGGCCGAGGTGTAGCCCTCCTCCTCGATCTTGAGACGGAGGTATCTTGCCAGATGTGAGGCAAGGACGAGCCTGACGAACAGCGGGTTTTCGTAGCTGCCCTCTCCGTCTCCGCCACTGGTCCCCACAGCGCATCCGGCCACGGCCGAGGCGTCGAAGCTGAAGCCCTTCTCCGGGTCGTCTGGTGCGAGACAAAAGAAGGAGCTCGAGAGCGCGTTGGCGTTGAGAAGACCGACGTTGTAGGCGATGATGTCGGTGACGTCGAGGAAGATCTCGTCCAGGCCTAGGCGCTCGACCTTCTTGTTCCACGAGTACGACCTCAGCAGGCCGTACAGCCTCTTGGACACGTCACGAAAGGCAGACAGGTCCTCGCCGTCCGCCAGGACTAGATCCGGGCAGACCTTCTTGGCCTCCGAGATGAGCTGCAGCTTTCGGACACCCCGGCTGCGGGCGACGTAGTTGCATGTGGCCAGGATGCTCTTCTGCTTGATGCCCAGGGGCAGAGACTTCAGGGCGGGCTGAGAGTTCTCGACCACTTGTGCGTAGAAGCAGTCATAGTCCTGGGGAGAGAGAGAGAGAGAGAAGGATATAAATATATGGATTCTTTTTCTGTCTCTTGGACTGATTGGATTGGGTGTCATGAGATCTTACAAAATGCAAGACGATCCTGTCCTGTTTCATCCGAGGAATCTTCTTGTTTTTCACTGGCAATTCCATCTTGACCTCTTGTAAGGCTTTGTTAGGCCGGCCCTCATCTCATCGTGTTGAGTCTGCAGCAGCAGCAGCAGCAGCAGCATCATCATGTTGCCAGAAGAAGCTTGGTATGCTGAGGCATGAATAGAATTATGGAGTTTGGTTGGCTACAGCTCTTCAAAACCAGAGTACAAGGCGGAAGGAAGATCAGTCCATTCTGATACAGTGTTGGGAGAAGTCAACACGCAGGTCGGAAGAGGTTGAGTCAAGCAGGTCTGGGGAAGCACATGCATGCTGATTAATCACTGCAAGGGTCACCACTGCACCTGCCTGCAGCACCACTGAAAGACATGACAGGCATTATTTTTTTTTTTTTTTCTCCTTTTCCCTTCTGCGAAACAGCCTCTGCTGCAGAACACTCAAGGCCCAAAGTTTCCAACCAAGAGAATCCCAAACACAAATTTGATGATGGGAAAGGCTTCTTCTGCACATCGACAACATCCACAGGGAATGCCCAGCACCACCACTACTACTACTACTACTACTACTACAGATGTGGACCCAACAGCAGCAGTCTCCGTTGGCCCATTTCCGCACTGCCCATGACCACCGACCGGTCTTATGGCCCCGATGTCACACGACCTCCAACACAGAGAGAGGAATCATGTACCAACAGTTGCAAGCTCTGGCTGGCGGACCACCATAAAATCCATAAAATCAACAACTACGGCGGGGCCACCCAGGGAACTCCTATTCCCCTAGGTGCAAGGCCACACTGCCAATGTGGAGCGGAGCCTTTAATTAAAGAAAACACTGGTTGGCTGCACTTATCGCCTACACCGCAGCCTCGCAACATTTCCCTTCTCGGGAGTGTCTAACGACGACTAGTCGCATCATCATCCTTCACATTGCTGATGCCTAGATTTGAGGGTTTACTTGCACCCGATTATACTATGTACCTGATTTGGCGATATGGGGGGAAAAATTCAATATACTGGGCCATTTTCTTCTTATTTATTTATTTTTATTTGCCCTCTGCCCTCCCTGCGTTGAAGGAAAGACGACGGCCTTTATTGCACTAGAATGGTTGCTTTGAATTATTCGTCTGATTCTTAAGAGGTTGAATAAGCCCGGGCGACCACACCCCCTTTTTTTGGGGAAAAAAATATAAAATAAAATAAAAATAAAATGGCTACAGCGTTTGAGAACTACGTCCAACAGCTCGTGGACGAAAAAAGATCCCTAATGCCATCTTCTACGCAACAGATGCCACTGGTGCTTTCCACTATCACAGCGCCTTTGGCTACTCCTCGTTTGAGCCAGAAGCACAGCCCATGACCGAGGACACTTATATGTGGGCAGCATCATGTACCAAGCTTCTCACCAGCATCTCCATCATGAGGCTCGTCGAGGAGGGCCGTCTTGGGCTGGATGATCCGGTCTACGACGTCCTCCCCGAACTCGCCGAGCTCAAGATCATCAAGAAGGCGGAACCAACACCCGAGTACGAGACACCAAAGAACAAGATCACCTACCGCCACCTCTTATCTCACACTTCGGGGCTTGGCTACGACTTCATTCACCCCCTGTTGTGTGCGTGGCGGCGGCAGCACCCACGCGAGCCCGGGCCCGTGCCCAAGCTTTTCAACATGCCGCTGGTGTTTGAGCCCGGCACCTCCTGGCTGTATGGCTGTGGCCTCGACTGGGCTGGCCTGGCGGTTGAGCGGGTATCGGGCATGAAACTGTCACAATACATGGACAAGATCATATTCAGTGCCGTGGGTGGCGAGCAGGATGGGATCACTTTTTTTCCTCTCAAGGTGCCGGGGTCGCAACTTGCGACCATGGCGCAGAGGACTGAAGACGGCAGCTACATCGCAGGATCCCAGTAAGCAACAAGAAATCATGACCACACACACACTCTCTCTCTCTCTCTGCCGCCCATGAGCACATACTGACCCTCTCATGATTGGCGTAGGGGGTCCAGGATCCTGCGAAAACAGAGCACTGCTTTGGCGGCCAGGGGACCTTCATCCGTGGAGGCGGGTACATGAAGATCCTCCAGAGCCTGCTGGCCGAGGACGAGAAAATTCTGAAGCGGGCGACCGTGGCCGAGATGCTCAGGCCACAGCTCGATGCGGCTGTGAAGAACGCGATGAACCAATTTGTGTTTTCTACGCCGGCCCTGGAGCGGGCCGCAGCACGTGGCGGCCGGAAGGGAGGAATCGATCACTGCCTGTGTGGTATCGTCGATACGGAGACCAAGCCGGGCTGGCGAGGAAAGGGGACGGTCGCCTGGGGTGGGGCACCGAACCTCACGTGGTTCTTGGACCGCGAGAACGGCATATGCGGGATGAAGGGCGCCCAGCTCATGCCGGCAGGTGATCCGGTGTATGTGGAAGTCAGTCTCGAGTTCGAAAAGGCCATGTGTGCGCTGGCTGGCAAGATCCGCTCAGAAATATAAGTAGGCAGCGATGACAACTCGAGAGAGAGATTTACCATACTCGGCAACGACAGGACGGGGGCGCTGTCAGCCGGCCAGGAAGCAACACCTGCAGAGAGAGAGAAAGAAGGCAACAAGTAATAGTGGTGGATCTCTGTAACTCGGTCCAAGCTGAGGACGGACGGGGCGGAGGATTCTCGTCTTCTGCACACATTCACCGACTTTCTGAAATCATTCTCGGCCCCATGCGTGAACAGTGTTGCGAAGGAAGAGAGGGGAGAGAGATGGCTGACAGATTGTGTGCAATCCTGAAAGGAAGCGAAAAAAAAAAAGAATATTTGTTTTTCCTTTTTTTTTTTTTTTGTCTCAACCCCACGCACATACGAAAGTCACACCCCACGCTGCTCTCTGCCCGCTCTTCCTTCGAAACCTACTCTGCTCTACGCTGTCTCTCGCCCTACAGTCTCCCGTCTCTTTCTTCTCCTCTGTTCCTCCTGGGCAGATCCGCAGATCCGTCGAATCCGCTCAGCTCGGGCAGCAGCTCAACAAGCTTACCTTCAACGCCCCCCTCCCCTCTTTTCCCTCCCTGGTCTTCATTCTCCTCTGATCGGTCCCTTTGTGTCACCTTTGGCCTCTTTGTCATCCTGGTTTCCAGTCGACCCGACCCGGTCTTTCTCTCTGTGTCTCTCTGTACTGTGTGTGTATCATCTTGGTCTCTTCTTACCTTGTCCTGGCCGGCCTCTACTCATCGGGTCCTAGCATGCGTGGTCATCTGGAGTGGGTGGTGGTGGATCTTTACAACAACCACTCTGATACTATGTAAACATAGAAGACGAGAAGAAAAGATACGAGATGGCCCGCAGCGGGCGAACCAGGCCGGTGGGTTCGGCTAACGTGTCTTGTGTGGCGCGGTGACAACTTTAGGGTTCACGACGCAACGAGGGTGGCCTTCCTTCGCCCCATTTTCTGAACCCGACATGTGGTGAGAATCCTTTGGGGACTTTTAGCAAAAGCAAGGTCAGTCAGTCAGTCAGCTAGCTGCCTTGGGTCTGTTGTTGTTCTAGCTGGCCTTTTGCCCGGCCAAAATACAGCCGCGCCAGCAAGCGTCTGGCGCCCGCCTAACAGCGTCAATTCGCCAGTCCAAAAACCAAAGGAGAGGAGGGGGACACCAACCCAACTCACTGCCGAGTACCGGAAATGCGAGCCAGCCACACACGTACATTGCCGCCCCTCATCACTCATCCTGCGACCCTCCTTTGCTTGGGCTGCCACCGCTTTTTTGTTTTGTGGCGTGTGTGTGTGTGTGTGTGCCTAAAACCCCAGAAGGAGAGTCAGGAGGCGGCGTCTTATACAGCGAATTGTCAAGTGAGTATGGCCTGCCTTGTTCTTCTTTTTCTCTTTGCCTTTCACACTACCAGCCTATCGGCGTCCGAGCAGACCATCACCCACCACGACTGAACCAGGACCATGGTTTGGCTGTGGACCACCCCGGATACAAGTAGACGCCAATTTGTGACGAGGCGGCCAGGGACACTGCATATAACCGCCTTGATTGGCCAACCGCCTGTGCCGCTAAGTATGCGAGTACGCAGCGCTTACGGGCTCACAGGGTGCTTGGAGCTAGACCAGATCAAGATGTCCCCAATCCTGGCTCGTTTTTTAAACCCAACCGCTGCACCGCACCCACCTTGCACACATTCGCATCGTCTGCGGCGTGGTTGGGGTAGGATTCAGGTTGTCTTGGGTGTGGTGCCTCCTCCTTCCTCTGACGAGCGAGAGGAGAGGAGTTGGTAGGAAGGAGAGGAGAGGAGGAGGAGGAGCAGGAGGAGGAGCAGGAGCAGGAGGAGAAGGAGAACAGAGGAGGATCCGGGGTACGTATGGGTTTTCCAAATTGTCCAAAGGTCAAGTCAGAACTATCTCAACAAGTTCTTCTTCTCTGGCCGACCCAAGATCTCTCTCCCGCTTCTCGGAGCCATGGTTCAAGAGTTCGATCTAGGCCTGTCGGGTCCTAACCTTGCTCTCTCCTCTCCTCCTTCTTCCCTGATCTGTCGCGTCTATTGTGTGCTTCTCTTGTGCATTAGCCTACCGGTGCTTTCTCCTTCTTTTTCTCTAGGGCCTCTTCTTGGGGGTGATATCTTGTCTCTTTGTTTCTATACTGCCGAAAAGGAAAGGGAAAAAAGAAGTTAAAATATATATATATAAAATATATAAAAAAAGGAAGAGAAAGCAACCCCGCCTTGTCTGTCACACACACACACGCTCCTACACTTTCCTCCCACGCACCCTTGTCATATTAAGTATATAGCCGCCGACCATTGTACCTTCCCCCGGAAACTTTCTCGTCCCAAACCCAACGCTTGTGGAAGCATTTTTTTCTTCCTCTTCTTTTTGGCGCCCACGATTCAATTCTGTCGGTTGCCCGGAGAGAAAAGAGAGAAGAAAAAAGAGAAAAAAGGAGGAGGAGAGAGTGAGCAAGAGAACGAGAGTTATCTGCTACAGTCATTGCCACGCTCATCTGACGTCGGCTGAGAGACCTCAAACCGGGTTGTTTCATGTTTCGCATTATATCGTGCGGTCCACTGTGAACCCCCACTGCACTTCTCTCTCGGCCTCTCCTCTTGCTCTCTGCTCGATAATCTTAAAGGGCAAACTACTCTCTCTCTGTGCCTCACTCTCACTCTTTCTTTCAAGCTACTACTCGTGTGTGGAACCATCTACTACTACTTTGGCCTCGTCCTCCGTCGTCCCTCCTCCGCTTTCACATCACGACAGCCATGTCGGGTCACCAGAGTCTGCCACCAAAGAGACCAAGGCTGTCTCTCCAGATCAAGGCCATATCAAACGGCCCCAACCTACGAGCCTCCAGGACCATCGCAGCCGTCGTCAACCCAACATCGCCAACCTCCTTCAACACCCTCTCCAATGTCTACGCCACCGCCATCGACCGCTCGACGCCCGTCACGGCCATCAACACCAAGCCGCCGCCGCCGCCGCCTCTCAAGCTGCAGACGCAGAACCTGGCGCCCAGGACTCCCTATGGAGGAGCCCATACGCCCTTCGTCTCGGCTCCCGAGACTCCTCTCACGGCCCAGCCGATATCTCCGGCGGTAGCGAGCCTTCAGGAGGCTGTCTGCTTCCCGAGCACAATGACAGCGACGCCGCCCCTGTCCGCGGGACCAGTCGATGGCAGCGAGACGAAGCCCTTCTCCTTCAGCACAGCAGACACGTCCGCGCCGACGATAGCCGCGCCAGTGACCATGTCGAGCGATGGCGGCTCCTCCCCCTTATCCTTTTCCACAACGCCCTTAACGACACCAACAGCGTCATCTCAGCACCACGCTGCGGCAATGACGACCAACAACAATCCTGCCGCTGCCGCTGCCACGACTCAACAACAACACCACCATCACCACCAACGCCGAAATACCCTCCCGCTCGCCGTCACCAGGCCCAGCAACCTGTCGCTTCCCTACGTCCGCAACCGCTCCCTGCACTCGATCCTCCGCAACTCGCCGCTGCCACCGCCCACGGCCCGGACGCCCATCTCACCCCGCCGCCAGTCCCAGCGCCTGGCCGAGAGGGCTGCCCGCCGCGTCTGCTACGAGAGCCCCATCGAGCGCATTATCACCACGAATGAGTACGTCACGTCGCACATCGACCTGCTGCTCGCCGAGGACAACAACTCGCCGCTGTCGTCGTCGATGACGATCACCACCACTCAGCCAGCAGAAGCGGCAGCGTCAGCAGCAGCAGCAGGCCAGTCCTCGTCGTCGCCTGCGGACGAAGAGGCCACGCGCGACGGCGGGATGACGCCGGGGCCGTTCGAGGAGATGAGGAGGCGGATGGCTAGGCTGGCGGCACGGACGCCCACGTCGCCTGTAGGCGGGAGCCCCGTCGGGATCAGGAAGAGGAAGAGGAAGGAGAGGAACAGGCGGTGGGTGTGGACGATCGGGAACGAGGGAGGAGGAGGGCGGCGAGGAGGAGGTCGGCGGGGCTATTGCTGCGCTGAGGGCGGCCGCGAGGGCGCAGAGCGAGGCTGGGGCTGGGCCTGGGCCTGGGGGCTCTCTTGCTGCTGTGCAACAACAGCCTGTGATGGCGCGGGCTGTGGTGCAGTCGCCTATGGATATTGCCACGCCGAGCATTGAGACGTTGGAGGAGGCAACTATTGGTGGTGGTGGTGGTGGTGGTGATAATTACGATGATGATGATGCGATGGCAGATGTGACAATGTCTGATTCCGAGGTGCAAGAAGGGTCGTCTGACCTGGTGGAGGTGGACCCCAGGAGGGCTATCAGCCTCACGCCTAGCGAGATGGACGTCGACGTCTTGGTCACGCCGACGGTGCCGCCGTCCAGGAAGAACAACAACAACAATCAGATCGTGATGGTGGAGTCGGCCCTGTCGAGGCTAGCGAGGAGAGTGGAAGACGCAGAGTCGTCGGGGAGTCTGTTCAACCCGGTTACGGGGAGTCGGCAGGACACGCCGGTGCCTGCTGAGATAGTAGCGGGTGCGGCTATGGAATGAAGAAGAGAGAAAGTGCGATATAGCGGATCGGGCGTGTATGTATGTGTATGTTATTAGGATTCTTTGGGGGGCATTGCATTACATACGAATCAAGGGGTGGTTGATTCTCAGCGCGCGTTTGATTTTTGCTCTTCTTCAATTTTGGTGTTTTGTACGCATTTTTCGTGTGAGGAGGGGGAGCATGACAGAGAATATGTATGAAGACACACGAGCAGAGACAGTTTCAGCTCCATGAGAAAATGAATTAATGTGATGAGATTTGAGTCTTGCTACAGGAAGGAGGTGATCTGCCAAGAAGTGATCTGTAGCGGGATGATTCCATGATCCCAAGGTCTGAGACCAATCTTCTTGTCAATGCTCATCTTGTCTCTTTTTGCAGTCAGACCCCTAAATATATATGACTTTCAAATTTCGATCTTCACAGTCGCTGCACCAACGTGATATGCACAGCAGACGGATGAGATGGTCCTAATAAACGCATACTGGCGATTCAACCAATCATCTTACATGGATCCCGCCCACACAGCACCACTTGGCGAGTCTGGCCGCCAGTGGAGCACTTTATATATTACATATACTTTGGGACAGTATGAACTTTCTGCTGTTAAGCTCATGTCTAGAAAAGACGTGAAGAACTGAATGGGCTGATAAAGAATAATCTACAGAGACTTGAAAGTCTACGCGGCTAAAGGTCTGAGAGCCCTCCTGACCACTCCGACCGATTCTACTTGGAGCCATCTGCGGTCTATCAAGTACTTACTGTACTAGACTTGTTTGCCTACTGTAGCTTACCAGCAGGAAAGCCTCAATCTGCAAATATGTACCAGAGAATTATCCTCGGGGAAAAGGGGTCATCACGTTACGAACACGTTTACTCGGGACGGTCACAAGTCTTGCCAGCGGACATATTGAAAATCTTTACCATACATACCTTGGACAAACCGCAGGCCCGGTAATTATTGTAATGAATGGCTTGTTCTTAGCAAAAGTGCATGATCACCAATGCATACTTTAATCATGCAGCCAGGTACAACAATCCAGGCACAATAATTGCTTCGACGAGTAATAGCAGAGGTTTTGCACCATATTAATATCAGAACTCATCATCACAGTCTGCATAAGCGCGAGAGATGCTGTGTTTATGGCCGAGGGTGGTGCGTTCTGCCTTTTCTTTCTTCTTCTTTTTTCGAAAAGAAGAGAGAGAGAGGGACCAAAGCATATTAAAAACATCCTCTAGATACAGAAATTTAACTTGACTTGACTCTTTGCCTCCCTGAAACCCCATTATGCGCTGACCCCTTGATGATTCAATGTTTGTCTAAACGATGTCAATTCTCGGGTTTGAATGGGAGGCCTTTCTGGCAAGCCTCTCAACCATCCACACCTCGCCTCCCAAGCCCCAGCTAGACCCACGATCTCTACGTCCTGAGGCAGACCACGAGCAGATACGCCACTGGATCCACGCATGCAACACACAACACCAGAAAGAATGCATCCCGGCCTCCATCTCAGCCTGCAGCGTAGCCTAGATCCCTGACTGGGTGATTGGCATCGTACGGTCTTTATTTCGGCCTCATCTGTCCCTACAATAAGCGCGATCTGGGGAATCCGCTGGGTGTCCTGCGTGCTTTTCAGGGGAATCCTTCATTCCCTGCCCAAGACAATCTTCCCAGGCGGGTTTGTGTCGGGCCTCCCGCTGGATTTTCTTGACTACGCACTGCTCTGGCAGCCTCTGACTAAGGCGACTCGTCGTTGTCATGAGACCAGAGACCTCCCTTCCTGGTCCTGGTCGGCGTGGCAGTGCGAGATTGATCCGTACAGCCTGAGGACTGGTCTTGTGGGGGTTTACTAATAGACCAACAACAGAAAGCTCGGGACCGAGCTGCGACCTGGAGGATCTATCGTCTTGCCAAAAGATCTCCCGCCATCATATCTGACACCACCTCCGTTCTCAGTCCCAGACCTGGAAGGTCTAAGCACCATCGCAGCCGTGACGAATGATATTGTGGTCCGCTGGGGGCCTCTTCCAATGCCCTACTACTCCCTCACGCCACCAAGATGATGTTGTACGTTCGCTAATAAATGACAAGGTATTACTGTCAGCAAAGGTGCAGCGAGCATTCTTGTCCGCAGCCAACATCGTCAAGGAAAATCTTCGAACAGGCCAACGAGCTTCGAAGATACGAGGCGGCACAAAAGGAGGACGCCTTCGAGGCTATCGACAGCGAGAGACAGTGGTACTACACGTCCACCCTCACCAGTGAACAAGCGAGGGACAGGGAGAGCGAGCAGTGCGGCACCCTGGTGCTCCAGGACAGGCTGGCCCGGTTTGCAGGTCTTGTTCGCCTGATGGACGAGCAGAGCGCAAGTGACGTGGAGCGCAGGGGTGGTCTCTCACGACATTGAGCTTATCGCCATCTCTACAGGGAGCGCTGCATACTCGGATCTCTCCTCTGCGTACGAGGAACAATGCTACCAGGAGAGAAAATACAGCCTCAAGCATAACCGTCGGCCGTATGATCCCGGAGTGGTGGAGTATTTTGGCCCGCCGAGGTGCAACGTCTGCGGCGAGTCTGGCGGTTCCGACTGTGGGCGACCTCGGGATCCCATCTTCCAGCAGGGTCGTGACTGGGACTCTGGTAGCGAAGCGGGCGTCGACTACCACGAGGCTACATCGAGGTAGTATCGGTTTTATAATGTTATGTGGATTGAGAGGGAGGATGGTGTGGCATAATATAGGCGTGGTTGTGGGCGTGTGCCAAAGAATATTTCCAGGGACTGTTGGGTTCTTCCAGCTGAAGAGGTTGTGCTTGGGTAAGTAAGTAAGCTTAGTTATAAACAGCCAAGGAATTGGACAGCGAGGTTGGGTATAAGCGAGGATAGTTTTCTGATAATTAGATGACAAATGTTGATTGCCCTCATCGAGACTGAAGGTGTCAGGGCCGTATTAAAATATTGAGAGCAACAACTGTACTGGCAAATGTGTCAACCACAGAATTACTGTATATGTGTTGTCAAAGGTCAACTAGAAGAGAAGGGAAGCTTTCTTCTATAATAGAACTAGAACTATCAAAGTACATCCGTATAGAAGTGAGCTTATACTTACTAACAAGCAGAGACTCCCTTTTACTGTGAGTCTCTCTCCATCCACAGAAACGACACCGACCTCACACTACAGACTTTTTTTCCCCTTTCTTTCTTATTTTTATGCCCGAGAAAGAATTGAAAGATCGACTACATGATGAGTTTCAGCAAGAAACCTATACACTAATATTTGATGTTCGAAACCAAGCCTACAGACATTGGAGTTAGGCTTTTGAGTAATCCCACAATGCCCGAAATGTACAATTTATTACTCTCAATTGCCGACGTCACAGATTCCCTCCCCTCCCCCTCCTCATAAATACTCCATCTCTCACCTCTGAGCAACCTTTTCTCTGGCAAAACTCTGAATTGGCCTTCTCCTTATCCCCCACAGGTAACATACCTAAAAGAAGGGAAAGAAAAAAAAAAAATGGCTTCTGTTTTCAAGGCAGGACATACAGCTGTCATCACAGGCGGCGCCTCCGGCATTGGCCTGTCCCTGGCCAAGAAGTGCTTCGGGTACGGCATGAAGGTGCTTGTGGCGGACTGGGACGACGAGACCCTAGGGCAGACCAGCAAGAATGTGGGCGGTGAGGTGGGCACGGTCAAGGTGGATGTGAGCAAGACGGACGACTGGGCCAAGTTGAAGGGCAGAGTCGACAAGGACTTTAATAGTGAGAGATGAGAGAGTACCTGCATCTATCTCCCCGTTCGTTTAACTTTATTGTTCGAACTCTTTTTTTTTTTTTTTTTTTTTTACTGTACTTCAAGCCTAACAAGTAATTGCCACGACCAGGCCAGATCAACCTCCTCGCTCTGAACGCTGGCATCGGAGGATCCTCGTCATGGGAGGACCCGCAGTCTTTCCACCGGATCATGGACGTCAACCTTTTCGGCGTTATTAATGGCATCAGTATATTGTTAGTTATCTTCAAATCATGTCATTATTGTATCAGTTTTCAAAGTCCTCTCTCTCTCTCTCCTTCTCTCTCATCTCCCTTGAAAGGACAAATACCTGACAAAGAGAAACACCACTAACTCCTCTCTCTCTCTTTCTCAAAATCACCAAACACACAGCTTGCCCACCATCAAGTCCACCGCGACATCCTCCCCCACAGCCATCATCATCACAGGCTCCAAGCAGGGCATCACCAACCCGCCAGGGAACCCAGCCTACAACGCGAGCAAGTCCGCCGTCAAGACCCTCGCCGAGCACCTGAGCTTCGACCTGCGCGCCGAGGAGAATGTCACCGTGCACCTGCTCGTGCCGGGCTGGACCTTTACGGGCCTGAGCGGCAACAGGCCCGGCGCGGCCAGGGACCTGCCCAAGGGCGCGTGGTGGCCCGACCAGGTGGTGGACTTTCTCGAGGGCAAGATGGCCGAGGGGAAGTTCTGGGTGCTCTGTCCCGATGACCAGGTCACTGAGGAGCTGGTGAGTCCACACGCTCCTTCTTGTTCTTCTTTTTTTTTTTTTCCCTCAAAATTTCACTGACATCTTTCTCTGCAGGACCGCAAGAGAAAGCTTTGGGGGCTTCGGATGCCATCGAGGGCAGGCCGCCGCTGACGAGATGGCGCGATGAGTGGAAGGATAAGCACCAGGAGTGGCTGGACAAGCAGAAATGAAGAAAACGGACGTAACAAGAAGGGGTGTGGACATGACTGTGATGAATCAGGAAGGGCCTGGCAAAAATACAAAAATACCGGTCGATGACCATGAGTCTGAGCCAGTCCACTTTCATGCAGCTGAAGAAATAAGAATGATAATAAACATAAAAGATTTCTTGCCATCCACAAGTAACATGATTTTCACTTCATGTCACCTCTTTGATCCGTAACGCCACATGCATGCGTAGGCCGTGATTGCTCCGATACTTTCTGAGCCTCGAAGATAAAAAGAAAAGAAGAAGGAGAGAAAAAAGGAACGCCCTCGTAATGTCGTACTCAAACAATTGATAATCTTGCTGAAATTTCCCTTCACCCCCAAACCAACAGAAAAGGCCTCCCAACTCCATACACTTGCGATGAAAAACCTCTCCCTGCTCCCTCATACTGCGAAGCCCCCGCCATACGCGGGTTTTCGCCCATATCCCGTCACTGCAGCCTGCCCCCTTCACACCTATCTCTGGGAAGGCACGGGCGCTGGGGGCATGTTCCGTATCTGCTTGATGAGGAACTCCTTCTCGTCAATAAACTGCTCGTCGTCGGTCCGGTCCTCGAGAAAGTGCGACAGGAAGGTTAGGAGCTTCTCGCGGTTCATCAGCAGTATCTTCTGCACGGGTACGGACTTGTGGGGGTTGGCCACAAAGACCTTGAATACGTGGAAGCCTTCGTACTGGACCATCTTCCGGTCGTCCCGGAGCAGGTTCATGCAGATCTTGAGATGCTCGCCGCTGTCCACATACGCCGTCATGATGTTGTAGTTGGACCTGTCGAGCAGCAGCTCGCCCAGGAGCTTGATCGACTGGCGCTTCGTGACGTAGCTGTTGGACTGGACCAGCACGTGGTTGTACTTGTCAAAGAACATGTCGAAATTGACGGCGAGGTAGCCGGGAACAACCTCCTTGTGTTTTGTGAGGAGTTCCTGCTCAAGGGGGAAAAAACTCAGTCAGTATCCCGGCTGTCGGGTTTTTGACCATAAGCAGCGCACCCTGCGAGGCTAGTACATACCCTGAACGTGGTGAAGGCGTCTGCGGCGACCTCGAACGAGCTCTTGTCGATCCAGTCGAAGAAACGCCAGAACACGCCACTGCCGGACTGTGGCCGGTCCTGGTCGATGCTGCTGATTCCCTTGGAACTTGAGCCCTGCTCTTCCCCATCATCATATAGAATCACAGCCGTTGCCGCCTCGTTCTTCAAAATCTCGCGCAGGACCGAGCCGGCAGGTGTGGCGCTCTCCTTGTGGTCGTATGCCTTGCACAGCTCGATCAGGACTTGTGGCCGGTTGTTGACCACCCAGCTGAGGGCGACGGGGTCGGATTTTGGGGAAGCGGTCGAGGGTCGGAACCGAAAGACTGCGCTGAGCACCACTTGGGTGTCTTTTCGCGCCTCGAAGGGAAGCCGCCATAGGTTGACTGCGAGATAGTAGAGCAGGTCCTCCTCGATGATGCCCGTGACGAGCTGGAAGACCTGGTCCGGAGTGGCTTCCGTCTCTATGAAATAATAAAAGAAGAGAGAGGATATGAGAAATGAGACTTTGACTGGTAGGAAGTATTGCACTTGGAATGGAGGACGACAACGACATACCATGTGTGCCCTGTAGTGTCTGCTTCATCTGAGCAAGGATCTTTGCCAACTCTTCTGCCTAGATCCAAATATTCAGATCAGCTTGGGCTCTCCCCAGCCACCTTACATGCCTTAGCAAAGACAGCATGTAAGACAAGTCTCCAGGCAGAGACTGGGCAGGGGTGGCATGCATCAAGCAGGAAGAGGGAAGCGACTGGGACTGGGACTGGGTGTACCTTTGTGGGCCCAGCAGGTCCATCCAGCTTGGTGACATAATCTCGAGCTTGCTTGGGTAGGTCGACAGTGCTGGGACGTGCCCTATTCCTCCCAAATAGAAAAGACATGGTGCAATGTGGGTGTGGTGTGCTGGTGGTGCTGGTAGTGGTGGTGGTGGTGGCTTCAAAGAGGGGTCGTCGACTGAGGTGTGAGGGACAGCCCAGTGGAGGGAGTCCAGAGCATGGACGCAACAAGGCTCAGGAGGAGAGACAAACTGGCCACTGGTGCACATGAAAAAGATTGTTGGGCTCAATCGTGTAACTGTTGTGCTGAAGATGTTGTCTTGAGGTTAGTAGAAAAGAGGGGGTGCGCCATGATCTTGGATAGACTTGGTTCTATGTTAGATCACCAGAGACGGCGAGTGAGAAAGAGAGGAGGGAGAGAGTGGGAGGTTCCAGCCATCCGCTCAGGTGTTAGTAAACAATGGGGCCCGACACACTAGTGCCCTATCCAATGTGCTGAGCTGGGCTGGGCTGCTGGGCTGCACTGGGCTCCGAGCTGCACTTCCCCCAGCCCTGTGGGGCCCAACTTTGGCTCTAACAGGCCTTGGGAGGTTCCTGGCCGGCACTGGCACTGGCCTACCCCGCGATCCTTGATTGCCCCTCCAAACCTTTTCAATATTTCCCGTCACACAGCAGTTGGAGTCAACTTTGTGAGTCAAGAAGTCTGACCCAGGGGCAAGCAACAGAGACATCAACCCCCATCCTTCCAGAATCAGGAGGCAAAACTTGCCTTCCTGTCATCTTGTCTCCTGCTTCTGCTTCCTCAATCACTTCATCAGACCCAATTGATCAGGTTCGACTTCTTTTTGTGTCGGGCGCGCAACCTCTCCAGAGAGATACCTCGAAGACATTGCCCAAAGGGGACACACACACCTTGATCCAGCAAACAGGCCTGACCACAATCAAGGAGCCCGAGAGCAAGTGACCAAGATGTCGTCTATAAACTTCCCCAAAGAGGAGGAGGAGATCATCAAGAGGTGGAGGGAGATCAAAGCTTTCGAGACTCAGGTAAGCCCCTGGCCCTTCCCTTGCCTCACGACGCTGGCAGAGGGAAGAGGAGGAACCTCTCGAGGCTGATGAAGATGTTTGCACCAGGTGAAACTGTCCGAGGGTCGCGAGAACTACACCTTCTACGATGGCCCACCGTTCGCCACAGGTCTTCCGTACGTACACCATTTATGCGCCATGATCTTTTTCTCGGCTGTTCTAATTTTTGCACGGCAGTCACTACGGCCATCTCCTCGCTTCCACCATCAAAGACATTATCCCGCGGTACTGGTCCATGAAGGGGTACCACGTCGAGCGTCGGTTTGGCTGGGACACCCACGGTCTTCCCATCGAACATGAGATCGACAAAAAGTTTAATATCACCGGCAAACAGGCCGTCATGGAGATGGGACTCGACAAGTACAACGATGAGTGCAGAGCCATCGTGATGAGATACGCATCAGAGTGGCGGACCACTATCGAGCGGCTGGGACGCTGGATCGATTTCGACGACGACTACAAGACCATGAACCTGTCCTTCATGGAGTCGGAGTGGTGGGCCTTCAAGCAGCTGTTTGACAAGGGCAAGGTGTACCAGGGCCACCGCGTGATGCCCTACAGTACTGTCCTGACAACAGCCCTGAGCAACTTCGAGGCAAACCAGAACTACCAGGACGTGACAGACCCCGCCGTGGTCGTCTCATTCCCGCTGGTCGAGGATCCCAAGACGAAGCTGCTGGCCTGGACCACGACCCCCTGGACCCTGCCGACCAACCTGGGGCTGTGTGTGCACCCTGACTTCGAGTACGTCAAGATACTCGACGAGAAGTCGGGGAGACCACTACATGCTCCTCGAGAAGCTCCTGACCACCCTGTACAAGGACCCGAAGAAGGCCAAGTTCAAGATTGTCGACAGGGTCAAGGGCAAGGACATGCTGGGCTGGAAGTACGAGCCGCTGTTCGACTACTACTACGAGGACTTCAAGGATGTCGCGTTCAAGGTTCTGAACGGCACGTATGTGACTGATGACAGCGGTACCGGTATCGTGCACCAGGCTCCAGCCTTTGGTGAGGACGATTACAATATTGCGACGGAGGCCGGCATCGTCACCGAGACCTGCCCACCCCCGACCCGCTCGACGAGACTGGCCGTTATTCTGCAAAGGTCAAGGACTTTGAGGGCATGCACGTCAAGGAGGCAGACAAGCACATCATCAAGGCCCTCAAGGGCAAGGGGAAGCTCGTCGTCGAGTCCCAGCTGAGGCACAGCTACCCCATGTGCCCTCGGTCCGACACGCCCCTCATCTACCGCGCCGTCCCCTCATGGTTCATCCGCATCCCCGAGATCGTGCCAAAGATGCTTCAGAACATCGAGTCGAGCCACTGGGTGCCGTCGTTCGTCAAGGAGCGGCGGTTCGCAAACTGGATCTCCAACGCCAGGGACTGGAACGTGTCCCGCAACCGCTACTGGGGTACTCCCTCCCCATCTGGAGCAGCGACGACGGCGAGGAGCGCGTCTGTGTCGGGAGCGTCGAGGAGCTCAAGAAGCTGAGCGGCTTCGAGGGCGACATCACCGACATCCACCGCGACAAGATCGACCACATCACCATCCCCAGCCAGAAGGGCAAGGGCCAGCTCAGGCGCGTCGAGGAGGTCTTCGACTGCTGGTTCGAGTCGGGAAGCATGCCCTTTGCCAGCCAGCACTACCCGTTCGAGAACCAGGACAAGTTCCACAAGTCCTTCCCCGGAAACTTCATCGCCGAGGGCCTGGACCAGACCCGAGGATGGTTCTACACGCTTGTGGTCATGGGCACCCACCTCTTCGACAAGATGCCCTTCCAGAACTGCGTGGTCAACGGCATCGTGCTTGCCGAGGACGGAAAGAAGATGTCGAAGCGCCTCAAGAACTATCCGGACCCGTCGCTGGTGATGGACAAGTTCGGCAGTGATGCCCTGCGCCTGTACCTCATCAACTCGCCCGTGGTGAGGGCAGAGCCCCTGCGGTTCAAGGAGACCGGGGTGAGGGAGGTCGTGCAGAAGGTGCTCCTGCCCCTGTGGAACAGCTACAACTTCTTCGCCTCCCAGGTTGCGCTCCTGAAGAAGGTTGAGGATGTCGACTACAAGTGGGACACAAAGATGGAGGCTACCAACACCAACGTGATGGACAAATGGATCCTGGCCTCGTGCCAGAGTCTGTTGGAGTACGTCAACCAAGAAATGAACGGTAAGGAACCCCCTCTTTTTTTCTTCTTTGTTTCTTTCTTTATTTTATTTTATTTTTTTATTTTTTTGGTTGTCTCACCCCCTCCTGTACCTTATCAAGGGCTGACCATCTGGAAAAATACACCACCAGGCTATCGTCTGTACACTGTCACCCCCAGGCTGCTGGGACTCATCGATGACACCACCAACTGGTACATTCGATTCAACCGAAAGCGTCTCAAGGGAGAGAACGGCGTCGAGGACACCCTGCACGCGCTCAACACCCTGTTTGAGGTTCTCTACACCCTCTGCCGCGGCCTGGCTCCCTTCATGCCCTTCCTCACCGACACCATCTACCTCAAGCTCCTGCCTCACATCCCCGAGGAGCTGCGGGAACAAGACCCCCGGAGCGTGCACTTCCTCAAGTACCCCGAGGTACGCAAGGAGCTGTACAATCCCGAGATCGAGCGCAGGGTCGGCCGGATGAAGAGCATCATCGACTTGGCCCGTGTCTCGCGGGAGAGGAAAGCCATCGGCGTCAAGACCCCGCTGAAGACCCTGGTCATCATCCACCCCGACGCCGGCTATCTCGAGGACGTGCGGTCCCTGGAGTCGTACATCTCTGAGGAGCTCAACGTCCAGAACCTGGTCCTCACGTCTGACGAGGCCGCCTACAACGTGCAGTACAGCGTGACGGCCGACTGGCCCGTGCTGGGCAAGAAGCTCCGGAAGGACATGGGCAAGGTCAAGAAGGCACTGCCCGGCGTCACGAGCGACGAGGTCAAGCAGTACGCCGCCACCGGCAAGATTGTCGTCGACGGGATCGAGCTGGTCGAGGGCGACCTGGTGGTCCGCCGCGGCGTCAAGGAGGACGAGTCCACAAGGGAGTCCGAGATCAACACCGACAACGAGGTCCTGACCATCCTGGACTGCAGGATCTACCCCGAGCTGAAGAGCGAGGGCCTGGCGCGCGAGATCATCAACCGTGTGCAGCGGCTCCGCAAGAAGGCGGGCCTGGTCCCGACGGACGATGTCAAGATGGAGTACAGGGTCCTCTCGGACCCCGAGGGCCTCGGCCTCGCGGAGGTCTTTGTGTCACAGGCCTCTCAGGTGCAGAAGACCCTGCGGAGGCCTATCGACAAGCACGAGGCCACGCATGTGGAGGGTGAGATACCAAGTGGAGAGCAGGAAGGCGTCATTGCCGAGGAGGTGCAGGAGGTGCAGGCGGCGACATTCTTGTTGAGGTTGCTGAAGCTCTAGACGATAGATGCACATAGACATGGGAGACAGACGGCCCCCACGTTCAATGTCTTTTATTCTTCGTTAAGAAGTTGTTGTGTGTGTGTTTGATGGTTGTCTTGTCTAGCTGGGTATCAAAAGAGAGATATTGGTAGAGAGGGAAAGAAAAAAACAAAAAGAATAGAAAATAATGTATCCATCTGCTCTTCACATCGTCCGTCTCGTCTATCGCGACTTGAATGCCTTCTGTGCCTTGTTAGCCTAACCAACCGTGTAGGAGATTCGAAAGGGGAGATGGGGTAATCAGGATCAGGTTTCGTCGTACTACGTAGCAATCTTTCAGCTTCATAAACTCAGCAGCGCATTTGTCCTTGTGGACTGAGTTGTAGTCTGCCACAATACACTTGCCATAGACAGCTGCCTAGATATGAAGAAGAATATCAATATTTAATTGAATATTAAAGGGGAGAAAAACGTTTGGGGGGTGTCCCTGAAATTCAATATTACTCACCTCTGCTGAGCATTTTGAAGCTGCAGCGGCAAACTTTTGTATCGGCCTCGTGCTGGGCGCTGCTGGAGGTGACATGTCGATCAAGTCTATCCTAGCCGTTTGTGTGAATTGTAGGAACAGCAAAGACGGGACACTCAAAAAAAAAAAAAAAAAAAAAAAAAAAAACTCTTTCGGATTTTGTCTTGGTGGTGGTGGTGGTGGGAATGGTTGGTGAGAAGCACTCGCAGTCTCGATATTTCATGACGTTGAGAGTACCGTTGATTATTTTTGCCGAGAAGAGTAGTACAGGGATCATAGCTGAGGTGCGAGCAGGGATCATGGGTACCCTGCAAGGAAGGGAGAGGGCAACGCGACAAATGGGAGGCTGGTCTCTCAGTACTTGGCAGTAAGGGGGTCAGCCCACTAATAGTACTGGCCTTCACAGCGGGTATAGGTACTTAGATCCACTGTAAGGCACGTCCTGTGTTTACTTCGCACACTGCCGGACTGCGAAAACATAGCACTAATAGTGCAAACGAAGTACTTACCCCCTCCGCTATCCGCTTTTTTGTCCCAAAGAAAACGCGATCCCACTTGGGACGACGACGCCGGCAGCAACAAGAATTGAGCGCGACCGCCTCCGCATTTCTCTTTGCCCATTGTCGTCCACAAACACACACTTCCTCCCACTCTGGATACGCTTGCCCAGATCAGACCATTGGCATTGTCCTCGCTCTTCTTCTTCTTCCTTTCTCTCTCTCTCCATGTGATTTGTCCATGGGCCCCCATTCGACTTGTTCAATGCATTCAGTTACTGCTACAACAATAGTCCCCGACTGTGCTACTGCTGCTGTCATTGCTACCGCGATAACAATAAAGATCGCGAGCTAAGCTTCGCGACTGCTTCTCTCTCTCTCGCGCGCGCGCTGTCCTTACACCTCGATCCTCGACCTCAAGACCGGATCTCACACTTCCTCGTATTGGTCCTTCTCCCGAACCTATTTCTCTCTTCTTTTAAAAATCTCGACACGCGCTCCTCGCCTCTGCCCGCCGTTGCGACACTCCTCGTCGTCTCCTCCCCCTCCTCCCACGTTGGCTCCACGAAGCTCCCTCCTCGACATGTATCCGAGGCGCAAGCGTCCAATACGCAAATGCAACCAGTCCCAGCCTCCGCCGCCATCACGGGGGAGGCTTCTCTCCACGGCGACCCCGTCCTATGAGACGGGCGAGTCCAACACCTTTACCGACAGCGCCGAGGAGCCTCAGGTCCGCGAGAGCGACAATACCAGCGTCGCCGTCAAGCCTGGTGATCCCCTGACGACAACACCAACCCCTCCTATTCCTCATCTCATGCAGGGCGCAAGCGACGGGCTTACGCCGCTCCTCCCCAACGGAGATGGTGGTGGTGACTCTGGCACGGCGACCCCTCCTACACCTTCACGGGAGAGACAGGAGCCCTGGTACAGCAATGAGGGTAAGGACTATATCACCTGATCCATCCTATATGCCTTCTTCTTTTTTTCTCTCTGAGGGGCGGCGTTGTGCTGCGCCGCCGAGACCACCGCTGCTGACCGACCGACTGAATGAGTGACTGACTGACTGACTGGCCGCGTGCGCATGTGTGCGTGTGTGTGTGTATGTACAACAGACATTACGCTGCTTCACGAGATCATCGCCACTGGCGAGGCCATCCTGGCCGCCCTCCCCGAGCGCGAGCGCCTGCCAACCACCGCATTGTTCACCGCCGCCGACGATGTATTGCCG
Organism: Immersiporthe knoxdaviesiana; assembly: GCA_021117315.1. NCBI lineage: Eukaryota > Fungi > Ascomycota > Sordariomycetes > Diaporthales > Cryphonectriaceae > Immersiporthe > Immersiporthe knoxdaviesiana. Next base: position 868,395 of record CP088206.1, read on the forward strand.
CGGCACGGATTCGCGTCCGAGGACGTCCCGCACATCTCGCGCCTGCTGTTCCGCATCGGCGGCCAGCGGGGGCCCGAGTCCCTGCTGGACAAGTTCAGGTCTGTACTAGGCGAGATGGGGATCGAGCTCGTCTACACGGACGACTCGCTGGTGTCGGCTGACGATGTGGACGATGACGACATGCCGCCCGCTGGCGACGCGAGCACCCTGGATGCGCAGGCTCCTAAGCTGGCGCCTGCCCCGCCGCCGCCGCCGCAGGAGGGAAGCTCCAGCCCGCCGAGCCCCATGCATCACTATGCGCCTCGCCGCCGTCGCAACTCAGATAGCATCGTACAGGGGTTTGGCATGGGCGGGAGTGATGCGCTCCGTGATGACGATGACGGCGGGCCAGTTCGGCCTGTCCGTCGACGGTCGACCAGGTCGCACTCCACAGACGGACGTGTGCCGCCAGAGCCTCAGCGGAAGGAGGTAAGGTTCTCAGATGTGGTTGACTCCCAGAGCGTCTCGGATGTCTCGTGGGACAGGGACGACACCGGCGCCTCGCCCTTTGACGACATCCCGTTTCGACCGAGGCCGGCCGTCCCTGATGATCCCGGCAAGAGGTCCAACGGCTCTGCCGTGCAGGCGGGTGGGGGAGGAGCTCAGCAAGACGACGAGGACAACGGTAGACCCGCGACGAGAGCAGAGAACCGACCCCCTCAGACTTCAGCTGCTTTGGGAGTTTCGGCCACGGCTCCAGGAAGAACCACCTGACAGGCCTTCCGAACGGTGACATGCTCTCGGACGAAGAGTTTTCGAGTGTAGATCTGGACCTCGGCGGGCTTGGCGCGGATGAAGAAGCCGTAGAAGAGCCAAGCCTGCCGAGACACCCAGTCCAGCCGGCGGAGAGACCTGGTGTGGAGGAGGAGGAGGAGGGGGGAGGAGGAGGGGCAGGACCAAGAAGAAGATACTAGCGAGCATCACGACCTGCGGCACGACGAGTACTCCTCACAGCTGCCCATCAGGGACGCCCAGGACGAGCAAGGCATGGAAGACGAGCAGGTGGCCTTCATCGCCTCAAGAGAGCAGATGTTCAAGATGTCCTCGTTCAACCACTGGAGGGATGTTAGTCGCTACTCGAGGGCGTACAACATCAGAGCCGAGGCGCACTCGGAGAGGTGGGACGCGTGGGGAGACGATCGGCGCGGCGCTCAGCACCTGGATCGAGAGCGCGCTCACGATGCAGGTGGGAGAGAACGATGGCATCCAGGCCTACCAGGACCACCTGCGACAGCAGGAGCTCGAGCGCAGCAGCAGCAGAGACAGGTCTGGTGGTGGTCCTCCGGCGCCTCTTGTCATGTCCGAGGGCAGTGTGAACCCGCGCGTGAGACAGTCCATCGAGCGCAGCAGGGAGTCTTTCCACTCGGCAGGACGTCAAGCTCCTGACCCTCGCACCATGGATGGCCGGGGCGGCAGACAACAGTCGCAATCGGTCGACAGGACCCTGATCGAGGAATACCCACTTCGGCCCAGCTCTGGCAGGGGATCTAGGCCTGGAGACCCACAGCTCCGACGACTGCAGGCCTTCGGAAGAGAGTGGGAGGCAGGCGCTGTTGCACCCGGGCACGACGAGGACTACGATGAGAATGACAACGACGATGACCAACTCTACGATACTTCCGAAGAGCTCGAGACACAGGACTTTGAGAGGAGCGAGGCTGCTCTCCACTCTCAGTACCAGATCGCAGCAGCAGCATGGAACTTTTTCCTCCTGTCCAAGGCATTCCACCACTGGGCTGACCGCGCAGAAGAGGAGGTGGAGCGGACACAGATTGCAAGACGCCATATCCTCCGAAAGAAGTGTTTCCATGCCTGGGTCAGGGACAGAGATGAGACTGAGGCCGAGAGCAGGGCTGTCTGGTTCTACCAGATGATGGTGATGAGGCAGTGGCGCGAGGCTGCGGTGGACGCTGCGAAGAAGAGCTCGGTCCTGCGCCAGGCTGCCCATCGCAGGAAGAGGCGCAACCTCGCCGAGGATGTGTTTGCCGCCTGGTACCACGAGTCCAAGGTACGGCTGGCCGAGAAGATGGACGCGCATCGCCTAGCGACAGCCACCCTGCAGCATTGGCACCTGGAGAGCCGGTGGCTGACCTCGGCGCACGAAGAGGCCGAGGGGATCTTCAAGGGCTCGATGCTGGGGCGATACATGAGACAGTGGCGAGTCGAGGCGCAGATACAGGGGCGGGCCGAGGCAGGAGCCGGACCTATCATTGCTCGTAGGGACGAGCTGTTGAGATCGGGCCTCTCGCTGGCGTGGCGGCAGGAGGCCGAAGAGGCCAGGAACCGCGAGCGGGCCGCAGCCGCGCAGGAGCTGAGGGACTGGACCAGGCACTGGGCGTGCGAGGCCAGGCTGGTGCGATGGCAGCAGGAGCAGGAGGCCGAAGAGCTCGACAGCGCGGCATACCACTGGTACTGCGAGTGGCGGCTGCGGCTGGTCGAGCGTGTCATTGAGCAGCAGGAAAGGACTCGGTTCCTCGAGAGATGGGCCGACGCGGCGGCGGCGTCGGCTGCCAGGAGCTATCACCTCCGCCATCTCGCCCGAGACGTCCACCACCACGACACCATCACGGGCTTCTTCAACACGTCGCTAGAGGCGCTCGAGCACCTCGAGATGCAGGCGTACCACGCGCGGGTCCTGCTCGTGCAGCGGATCGTGCCGAGGGTCGTCAGGAAGTGGGCCGCACAGCTCGGCCACCACCGGCGGATGGAGAACTGGTGCCGGCTGGCCAACCTGTTCCCGGTGGGCGAGTACGTGCTCCCGCACTGGCAGGAGATCCGGAGGCAGGAGTGGAAGAGGCGGATGCAGCGGCTGTACAACGACTTTAAGTATCGCGTGCGCAGGGATGCCGTCAGGGACAGCCTCGACGTCTGGCGGCGGGCCACGGCCGACGCCGTCACCAAGGGCTGGGAGGCCGACGACATGTGTATCGAGGACGACAACGCGACCATCATCGACGTGGCCGTGGTGTGGCGCGCCAGGCTCGAGCTGCTGGCCTTCACGGCCGAAGTGGCCGAGGACGCCGACGCCGAGGCGCACCTCCTCCAGTGGCACTCGCTGCTCGAGGTGCACGAGGACAGCCGGCTGGATGCGGCCGAGCTGGACCTGGCGCAGACGGCGGGGCTGCACTGGGACGAGTGGACGCTGGCGTCGGTGGCGCTGCGGGGCCGCGAGCAGACGGTGCACGAGTTCCAGGGCCACAACACGCGGCGGGACCTGCGGCACTTCCTCTCGGCGTGGGCGGCGCAGACAGCGGAGGCGGTGGGCGGCGGGAACCACCGGCTGGCGGAGTTGGACTTCCGGGCGACGAGGCGGAGCTCGAGGTGGGGGTCGGGACACCGGCGCCGGCCAGGACGAGGCTGATGACGGACATGACGCCGTTCCGGACGCCCGCGAGGCCGCTGCCCAGCTTCGGGCGGTCTACGACGACGCCTGCCTACCGACCGCCGAGCGAGCTGACCTTTGAGGAGAGGGATGAGGATGACCTGTTGGCGTAAGGGCGGACTGCCTCCATATCAGAAAGGAGACATAGGATCTTATGAAGGGGGAGGGGGAAAGAGGGATTTCATCTGCCTGGCATGATCATGTCTATATCATATATCGAACAGAAGAACGTACTACTCCAGGAGGAAAGAAAAAGGAAGGAGATGATGCAGACGAGCAGGCGCATCGAGTCAACAGCAACTCAATCTTGGTTTGTGGTGGCATTCTTGTGGTGTTTGCATAGCATCGCGAACGGAGCATCAAAAGAGGGGTGGGCGTTTTGACTTGAACTTTTTGTTTAAGTTATTAACCTGATGAAATTATACCCGGGCTTGCAGATAGTTGGTCTGTTTTATATCAGCATGGCATGCGTAATAGCATTGGCGAGGATATTTGCAGGTCTCTAGTATTGGAAAGCAAAGAATATTGTAGCTGTTTCTCTGTCCCTCTTCTTTCCTCTTTCGTCCTTCCAAAAATGAATCCTTATATATATATATATATATATATATATATAATATGTATAGTGTATGTGTGTGTGTGTGTATGTATATGTATATCGAGATATCTATTGTGGGAGTAAAGAGGAATACCCAAAGAATAAATTACTCGGCGGCCTTTATAATATAATGTTCTACTGCTAAGTACTAAGTACAGAGGCAGAGAGCCTGCGACACTAATACAATTAGCCGCGGTCATAGCTCCCGGCCTAAACTGCCAACTGCACGGATGGGAGGAACCTCATCCCTGTCAGAAGCTCTTCCCCTCTGCAGTTGTCTCAATGTAACCTCGCCTGCCTCTTTTCTCTCTCTGTAACCTTTTTTTGGCCTTTTTATTTTTTTATTTTTTTATTCTTGATCCATAGCCTCGGTCGCAACACACAACGTACCATTTGCCATGCGCTGCTGCGATCAGGCGACACCATGAGACTCGGATTCCCTCCCCTCTTCCTCCTGTGAACTCAATCAAGAATACACGAAGGACCCTTTTTTTTTCTTTCATTTCTTTTCTTTCTTCTTCTTCCTTCTTCCCTTCTTTTCTAAGCGTTGAAAAAAAGGCAATCCCATCATCCCTCATTACTCACTTGACTGAACTGGTGGCATGACACGATGAAGGCAAGCCGGCGCCCTTTCTTGTGTCTGCACTGCAGAAGACTCTCCCTCGCCCCCTCACTTCCTAGGTTTCCCTCTTCAACAACAATCCCACATCGCACGCTGCATGTGTCCTCTCAGCTCCGATCAGACTACACCACTCCTGCTGCTGCTCCTCTCAGCAACACCGTGCGGCCCACGATAGCGCCCAAGCCCGTAATCGACCTGAAGCACATCCGACAGAACCCAGCCCTATACGAGCAGACCTGCATCGAGCGTAACTACAAGCCCCAGGCCGCATACCCGGCGCGTATCATCACCCTGCACGAAGAATGGCAGGCGCAGCAGCGTGAGGGCCGGGCGCTGCGGGAGCGGTCGAACCTGCTCAGGCGGCAGATCGCCAACCCGGCCTCGCCGCGCGGGGAGGACGAGGGCGAGATGATGGAGGGGGCGGCCAGGACGCGCGACGAGCTGCTGGGGGAGGCGCGGCAGCTCAAGACGCAGCTGGGGGCGATTGAGGAGGCCGAGGCGCGGCTGCAGGCGGAGATGCAGGGCCTGGCGCTGGCGCTGCCGAATCTGACGAGCGAGGTGACGCCGCGGGGCGACGAGCCGTTGGTGCTGAGCTACATCAACGACCACCCGGAACCGGCGCCCGAGTCGTCGGATCGGGTGTGGCGGTCGCACGTGCACATCGGGGCGGAGCTGGGGATCCTGGACTTTGCCGGGGCGGCGACGGCCAGCGGGTGGGGGTGGTACTACCTGCTCAACGAGGGGGCGCAGCTGGAGCACGCGCTGGTCAGCTACGCGCTGGCGACGGCGACGCGCTACGGCTGGGCCCAGGTGAGCCCGCCCAGCATGGTGTACAGCCACATCGCGGCCGCCTGCGGGTTCCAGCCGCGCGACGCCAGCGGGGAGACGCAGGTGTACGGCATCGCCCAGGGCGCCGCCGACCGCGCCAAAGGCCGCCCTGAGCTGTGCTTGGCGGGCACCGCCGAGATCCCCCTGGCGGGCATGCGCGCCGACGCCGTGCTGGACGAGGCCGAGCTGCCCTGCCGCCGCGTCGCCGTCAGCAGGTGCTACCGCGCCGAGGCGGGTGCCCGGGGCGCCGACACCAAGGGCCTGTACCGCGTGCACGAGTTCACAAAGGTGGAGCTGTTTGCGTGGACGAGGCCCGACGCCGCCGAGGCCGACGAGGTCTTTGACGAGATGGTCGACATGCAGACCGAGATCCTGGGCTCGCTGGGCCTGCACTGCCGCGTGCTGGAGATGCCAAGCGGGGACCTGGGCGCGAGTGCCACGCGCAAGAATGACATCGAGGCGTGGTTCCCCTCGCGAGCCAGGAGGGATGCCACCAGTGCCGCTGCTGCTCCTGCTGCTGTAAGTAGTGTGGAACAAGAACAAGAAGCAGCAGCGAACAAGGCAGAAGGCTGGGGCGAGGTGACAAGCGCGAGCATCTGCACAGACTACCAGACGCGGCGGCTCGGCACGAGGGTGCGGGTCGCCAGCGAGGGGGGCAAGCTGAGCTTCCCTGGACGGTCAACGGCACGGCGATGGCGGTGCCCAGGGTGCTGGCCGCCATCCTGGAGAGCGGGTGGGACGAGGGCGACATGACGGTCAGGATCCCTGAGGTGCTGCGGCCCTGGATGGACGGGCGGGACAAGATTGGGCTGAGGCATAGGCTGAGGTAAGGATGGCGATGCAGTGGATGAATACGATTGTTGTTGGCTATTAAGCAGCATTGGTTGGTAAGATGAAACCACCTTGTTCTCCGTGCCTCTTGCGTCCCTTTTTGTGTGTGTATGTGTGTGTGAGTGAGTGAGTGTGAGTGTGAGTGTGTGTGTGGTTCATCATGACCCTTCATTTATCTTCCTCTCTACTAAAGGATGCCAGCCAGCCAGCCCTTTTGAAGAAAGAAAACAAGTCAACAAAGTCATTTATTTCCATCTCTCAACGATGATGAGTATCAAGATACATACCCTCTTCATACTCCTTAGAATGGGTAGGTAGTAGGTAGGTACCCAACCATCCAGCCAGCCCAACTGACGCAACACGGGCCAGCCCAGGCTAAAAAAAAAAGCTAAAAAAACAGCAAAGCAAAAACAAGTTGTTTCTGCCGTCGTCAGGCCACACAAGGGGGGCGGGGGCGGGCGGCTGGCTCCCACCCTCTCTCCGACCCTTCCTGCGCAAAGTGGGAGGGAGATGGGAAGATGATATGGCAGAGATGCAAAAGAAAGAAAGACCAAGGAAAAAAGGAAAAAGAAAAGAAAAACACCCCCAAAGAAAAAAGATTTCTGATCGCGGCAGGATTTGAACTTGCAACCTTCGGGAAATTCTCAGGAACGGTATCACAAGCAAGTAGTGGGTGGTAGAGATTGGGCTGATGTTGCCTTTTTTTCCTTCACCCCTCCTTGTTGCTTTTTCTCTCGCTGGAATCCGACGCGCTACGATTGCGCCACACGACCTTTGGTTTTGGGACCTGCTTGTTGGGATTTTCTGCTGTGTAACAGATTGATGAAGGTTGAACTTCTGGTGGCTGTGGTGGTTAGCCTGCTGGGTTGGGGGAAGACACATCTGCCGGCGGTGTGAAGGTGAGGGGGGCCAACAAGGCTCTCTACATCATACAGTATATGTGTGAGAGGGAGATGAGACAAGGTATTACTTGGACTCTTTTTCTGGTGTTGAGGGCCCTGTTGGAAATTGTATTCCATCTTGAGCCCAAATCACGATCATCTCGGACTTGAAGACAGCGGTGTTCACCTCAACACTTCCCTTTAATGCCCACCAAGAGCAGTATCACACCTCTTGTAGTAGAAATACATTCCTAAAGCTCATGGAAAAAAACAATTCTCTCAATACTTTTTATAAAGGGCAAGACCCATTCTACCATAGTCTGTCTAGCTTTCTCAAATTGGACACAGGTTCTGCAGATGACAAACACACATGTTATGCAAATAATGTGCGAAGCTATCTTGATACCCTCATTTGCTCGCAAAGAAAAGGAGAATCACCGGCTCCTCTCAAGGTCACTGTTTGAGCTTGAGACCGACTAAAACACACACACACACACACACACACACACACACACACACACACACAAACACACAGCGTGTCTGCTAATCAAAAAGCAATCTACTTCAGTTCTGAGCCGAACACCTAGCCGCCCTCCCCCTGCAGACACCAGCCCCTGGATGGCACCTCATAACCCAGCCACATAATACCACAGTAAGAAGAAGAAAAAGAAAGAAAGAACATGTGACAGCTAAAAGGAGTGACCACTCCCAGCTGAGTGGGAATGACCAAGGTTTGAATAATTGTCTGACAGTCGGACTCGCAAAAGCTGACACAATCTCAGTGCATGTCATTGTCCTCATGCGGCTGGCTAACACTAGGCAGCTTCAGTAGCCCCCTGACTGTTCATCTATGTGTGGGTATACCCATAATGCGTGTATGTGTTGTGTGTGTGTGTGTGTTTGTGTGTGTATGTGTCTAACCTCGACATCTCTATACATGTGGACAGCCAGATAGGGAATGAGCTCCCTTGGCCCCCAAGAGCTGGAGTACTGTAGTGGCCTCCTCATTTCCCAGTGATCCAACAACTATTATCACATGCTATACTACTACTACAATAGACATCCAGAAAGACTTGGGCAGTAACAGATGTAAGAAGCCCTCCCTTCCTTCCCCTCCCTTTCCATCTCACACAGGAGCATCTTGTCGGATGACATGAAATGCCTGGTACTGAGGGGGTAAAAAAAAAAAAAAAAAAAACCTCCAAAAGAAAAAAACTGCCTCCTTTGTTGTTCTCATTAAAAGAAGGCCACCAAGTGTAGCCAGCCGCCCAAATGTGTCATTAGATTAACATGGACCCCATAGTGCTTTGAATCAGTAGCCCGCCCCCTTCTTTATATCCAAGTCTGTGGGATTGTAACATGATGCGACGCTTCAGAAATAACAACAGCTGTTGTTGTTGAGTAGTCCAACTTGGTGCTGCGCTGCCCCATTGATGCTTCCAACTCCGGGGAAGATAAAAGGGAGGAAGGAGATCAAAGATAAACAAGAGAAAAGGATTGAATCCTGAGCCTTGACTTCCACATATACAAAGTTTTGACAGGGGGGAAGAGAAGAGAGAGAGAAAAGGAAAAGCTCCTTGATCAAGAGTCTAGAGCACATATTTATGCCAGGCGCTTTCGCTTGCGGTCATCGTCGCCTCGAGGATCGCTGTCGTCGTCATTGTTCAGGATGTGCGCCATGCTGCCCCGGCGCGTCGGGGGTGCCGAGCTGTCGTGCTGGAAGATGCTCCTCCGCTGGATGGCCCGGTCCCACTGGAAGTTGTCCAGCTGCTTGAAGGTCTCACCGTTGGAATACCCAGGCGTCTGAGGAGGCGGGGGACTGGCCGGCCTGGAGAGAGGGTGGGAAGGCGGCTGTGACGGGAAGGCATAGTGGGACAGCGACTCGCGGAGACGGTCATCGCTGGGGCCGAGGTGGCTGGGCGACGAGGGCAGGTGGCTCGAAGGAGGGCCTGAGGCGTAGGGCGCAGGGGGCTGAGGCCGCCAGGTATCGTGTACACGTATGTCGGCTGTGGTGTGCCGCCGCAGCAGGCTGCTCGGGGGCGGCTCGATGGCCGAGAGCGGAGGCCCAGGCGGCGGTGGGGGGTTAGGCCGCAGTGTGGACGGCGACGACTGCGCGGTGGAGTTGTTGTTACCCTGGTTCCCGCCGCTGCTGCCTCCAATCGAGCCATATGGTCTCTTTGTGGTGATGGAGAGGTTGGACGGGACCTGTGGCCTGTAGTCGTACGGCGCGCGGGGCTGTGGAGGGGCCAGGCTGGATCTCCGCTGGTCATCCTGGGGAAACTGCCGCGGCGAGACAGGAGCATTGTCCACGCCGCCGAAATAGGGCCGGCGGTCGAAGTATGCCGCCTCGTGGGGCTCCTCTAGACCGCGGAGGACCTCGAGCTGGCGAGAGACCTCGCTGTTCAGCGCATATGCTATCGACAGACTTAGCTTCATGATGACGATGATAATAATGATGATGCGTCTCTCTCTCTCTCTCTCTCTCACACACATATCCGCACGCTGGCAGCAAGAGCCTTACCATCTTTATACTGCGGGCTGTCGGGGCCCGCATTCGACATGACGACCCTGACGAGCTCTTGGTTGATGTGCAGGAGCCGGTTCACAGAGTCAAGAAGGGCCTGGTGCTTGATGTTGACAAACTGCGCGCTGGACTCGGACCGGTCCAGCCTGTAGGTGAGCTCGTGCACGACACGCTCCAGGTTGACGAGCCTGGGGTCACCGCCATCCGACACGGGCGGCATGGGCTCAGCAGGCGTCCCAGGCTGTGACGAGGACGGCGGTGGTGGCTTCTGCGGATGGTGCGTGAGGTTGTGGCGCGAGGCCCGCCGCTTGATCTCCCGGAGGCCGACCAGGTCGCCCCTCTTGAAGTTGTTCTGCCCGTGCTTGAACTCCCACAGCGGGTGCTCTGGGCTTCCGTTGTGGAACACATCGCTCACTGTACCAGGCCGTCAGGTCAGCTGCTGTGCGCTCCAGTCCCGTGCGCCAGAAAAAGAGAGACAGAGAGAGAGGGCCTTGGTGGTTACTTGCCCTTGTGGAAGCCATACATGTTAAGCTGCCGGACGAACGAAGAGATGTTGGTATGCTTGAAATATTGCCTGGCAAGCCCGTATCAGCCAGTCTGTCTCGCCTCTCGCTTTCCCTCCTCCCCACTCCTCAAGGGATGGACCCAGGGCAAGTTGCACATACGCGAGCACCTTGGAGAACTCGTTGCTCGGCGACATGACGAAGCTCTCCTCGGACGGAGACCAGGAGATGAGGTGTGCTATGGTGGCGTCCTCCAGCATACTATGTGTTTATAGGTTAGCAATGGAAGACAAATTCCTCCTTCTTTTTCTTCTTCTTTCCTCCTCCTGGGGGCTGCGCACTTGTAGAGCTTGTGTATAAAGGCAGTCTGCACGATCTTGGGCCCCCGACCGCGGGGGGGCAGCAGGCGGCGGCGCGGCCATGGTCATGGCATTGGCGGGCACGAGGGCGGGATTGGTATTTCTCATGGCGTCGGATGCGCCGTTGGTGTCTGCGCCGGGGCTCTTGTTGGCGGACGGAGGAGGAGCAGTCGGGCGGGTGGGAGTGGTGATGTCCATGGGGTCGGAGTCTGGCGGGCCAGACATCTGGATAGTCGGAGTGAGGATGGGCACGGTGCGCGGGGCCATGGGGTCGTCCTTGCTAAGCCCATCGCTCAGGGGCGTCCTGTGTGGGCTTCTCTCCATCACCTGTGCCATCTGTACCCGCACACGAGGCAACGCCGTCAGCATTGTTCCAGATCTCTATCTGGTCGAGGCGCCGAGGTTACGAAGAGGGGGGAACAAGGAATTGGATCGACGATCTGGGAAAAAGGGAAAGAGAATAGGCCACCAGACGACACGAGCGAAGACGATGAGGGGCGGCAGGGGACTGGGAGGTTTATGACCGACGGACAGAGGAGGGAGAGGGAGGGAAAAAGAGAGAGGAGAGAGAGAGAGAGAGAGATTGGGGTGGGGGTGGAGGGAGAGGAAAAGGGAGCTGGGGGTTTTGGATTGGCTTCCAGAAGGAGAACAGAAGGAGGAGGGGGAAAGGTTGCAGGGCCTCTACACACCGCATTGCTCCTCTCGTGGGGTGGGACTGGACTGGGGGAACTGGAGAGGAGTTGGTCGCCGTGGTCGTAGCAGCAGCAGCAGCAGCAGCAGTAGCAAGGTTCTTCGTCCCAGAGGGGAGGGGTCGTCTTCCTTTGTTCGCGAAGGGGGCGGCGTTGAAGCTGCGAGGTGCCGCCTGTTTCCAGGAGCTTGATCCCAGGAGCCCGTCCGACAGAAGACGTGGTGGGCCGTCCTTCAATAGGGGCCCTTTCTCTCCTCTCTCGAGTGTCGAGGAGCTTTCCAAAGGAAGCAAGGGCGGCAGGGCTTGTGATATGTCACCCCGTCTTGGGTTGTAAGGGTATGTACTATGCAGGTTGAATATTGAATAGGGATCTCGCTACGGTGAGCGGAGAAGAGAAGGGGGGTTTGGGCGGAGCGGTGGATGTTCGCCGACCAGATCACAAATGTCGGTCGAGCCTCTCTCGGGTACCGATGCGGCGGTGCAGCCAACCAACCTCGTCCAAGCCGTGCAAATAGACAGTCCTCCCTCGGGTCCCGCACGCAAAAAGAAAAAGAAAGAAGAATAAAATAATAATAAAACAATAAGAACACTAAGAAAGAGGCAAAAAGGCAATTAAAACAGCAAAAAACCACCCCAGAAGCTTTTGAGAGAGCTATGACCTGACTATGGAATTGGATCTGGATCTGGCCTATATTGTGGCCTGTCCCTGCTGTGGTTGTTGTATATCAGAAGACATTGGTGCAAGGAAGAGAGAGCTCTAGGATATATTGTGTTGTTGATAAAGTGATTGGGAGGGCAGAGCAGGAAGAGGGAGAGAGAGATTTGGGGGGTGTGAGTGGGAAGAAAAAAAAAAAAAAGGAGCTGGGCAATTTAGAAAGTAGAAAAGGCATGGACAACAATGCCCAGATGGCCCGGTTCAGGTCCACTAGGGGAAAGCTACAAGCTACTCGGGTACTGTACTACTACTACTATGGTATCTATCTACAGATACAACTAGTACCCAGTGGGCACAGGTGGGCACAGGTGGGTTCAGGTGGACAGAGGTGGTACTGGGTGGGCATCTCTTGGTGGGGTGGGGGTTGCTGTAGGCTCCACCTGGGGCGAGGGGGCACTGGGGGGCGCTGGGGGGCCTGCACTCAGACCTGCAGCCCAGGAGTTTAGCCTGGAGCCCAGACCCAGACCCAGGAGTACATAGTACAGTAGTGCCCGTCTGTGTCAGTGGGCATACAAGGATGTACCACAGCACTATTACATAGTACTACGATACTATGTAAGTACAGTATCTACAGGCTACAATAGTACAGAAGCCCTCTATAATATTCTATGGATATGTACAGAGGTATTATGACACCCACATCCACACCCACACCCCATACCAGCATGTTACAGGTACATGTTTTTTTTTTTTTTTTATTTTTTTATTCTTTACTGTTCTTCCTCCTGTACTTACGGACAGACGCCTCCATGCAAAAGAAGAATAAAAAGCTGGGGTGGCTGCGGCATGGGATCTCTGGAAATGCATTCTTCTCTAGGGGGAAGGGGGACATTAGAGAGGCACGGAGGGCATGGAAACAGATCCTACGACCCAACCTTACCAAGAGACGAGGCAAGGACCGAGGGCTGCTCTGCACTTTACATCATCATCATCATCATCATCGACCAAAGCAACCCTGTCTGGGCTTCCTTCGTTTCGCCCTCCCCCTTCTATCTGCTGCCATGTACTCATCTTCTCCCTCTCTTTTTCGAATCCTACTGTTACCACACCCTGATACTATGTATGTGAGAGAAACCCCACACACGTCTTCAGCCCAGAGCCAGTCAGCGGGGTCAGCCACCAAGCCATAAAGGAGTGTCCTCGCAAGAGAGAGAAAGAGAGGAAGACAGGAAGAGGGGAAGAGAAAGACATGACAAGACTGGAGGGAGGACAGGCAACTGATCACCTGGATTGGTTTCGTGTCAGCTACCACCACCACTACCAAGCACTTACAGTGCAGTACAGTAAGACAGCCGGATGACCGCCCCCGAAGGTGCTTCCTCTTGCCGATCCGATCCCCAGCGCGTGTCGACGGCGACATGATAAGGTTTCGCCAGTCCCAAACAAGACAGCAGCGCCATCTGGGTTTCTCGATTTGGGCCCCAGAACCGCACTTGTACCATTTTTTACTGCCCATGCTACCATAGCAGCATTATGGTGTTGTACCATACGCGAGTAGCAGCAGCACTACCATCTTATAGTGCTTCAGCAGCTACATGGTACTTACTTTCTGCCCCCTCCTCCCCGTCTCTTGTACTATGTATGTATGACCCAACCCTCGCGATTCAGCCCTGCATCCTGCCAGGCTCTTCCTGACCACCCGTCCACACCCACCCATATCCCCCTAGAGGAGGAACAAGGAAAGCGAAAGGGAGGAAGACACACGTATACACAGAGAAGGGGGGGCGAGGGGGAGCAGGGGCATTTCCGATGGAGGGCCACTGGCTCAGAGCAGGCCTTCCTTCTCGAATCCGGGCCAATCCCGCGGGAGCGGACACTCACCAGGCCGACCGTGATCTGCAAGCTTGATCGCAACGGTTCTGACAGATAGCCTGCAGCAAAGACACACACACAAAGTACTACCGCCACTTTCGTACTGTACGGAATACCCTCCGCTCCTCTTTCTTCTCAGCAACATTGCTGTGTCAGGTCTTCTGTGTCCATCTCGGTTTTGCTACAGACCGCGAGGTCTCCAAGGGATGGGATGAGGCAGAGTGTCACAACCGGGCCAAAATATTATTACTATCATTATTATTTCTACCTCTTTTCCCCCCTGCTTCCTCCTATTGTCGTGTGTACAGCAGACATGATTCACGCAACACGAGATGCTTCAGTTTCCAACCAGAAGTGTTGACTAGGTCCCCAGGTACGACCAACACAACGCTAGATAATGACAGCAGGAGATTCCAAAGCCCGGCCGTAGAATGACAAGGGAGCGTTCGTCTCTCTCTCTCTTTTCTTGTCCGGAGCAGGGGTGGCTGTGGGGGAGGTGGGAGGAAGAGGAGGTAGAGGAGGAGGGACCGCACCAGAGATTCTCCGGGCTGATCTGAGCACAGGCAAATATCTGGGCGATCTCGATGTTACCCTGCAGCTGTTGAGAGAAAAAGAGACAAAAAGAAAGAGGAGGGGTTGATAGGCACACAACGGCTTTTCTCCCAGCTTCGTACCACTCGACAGATACCGAGGCTCAGCCGCTCCCCTCTTCCCTATCCGAACGCCCACCCACCCCCCAAACCAACCCTCTTTCAGCTCCCCGGCTTTTGACAAGCTTCCATGCCATGCGCATGATATCTAACTGCCCCCCCTTTCAGGACCACGCCCACTTTCTGCACTCTTCCGCCGAGGACGTGGGTTGCGTAAGCAAGGGCGACAGAGAGACGACACACACCCGGGTCACTCCCGAGTGTAGCTCTTGAAGCCCGTGCGATGTCGTGCAGCTTCTTTCTGATGGCATTGGCTGAGACTCCATGTCTCTCTACTATGTAATCCGTACCTCTCTCTCTCTCTCTCCACCGAAGAGGATGGTGTACCATTGAACCATTGACCTACAGACGAAAAAAAGAATAAGTTGCTCCACCTGTCCTCAGCCATCCTTCACTCGGCAGCAGCTGCATCAGAAGTAGCAGCAGATGTAACGACACCACCCTGAGCTGACATCCAGGAATAGATTGACCTGAGGCCAACCGCATCAGTATACTATGACAGGTCAGGCCGCCGCCCGTTGACCTTGGCTCTCTGCATGCACCTTGCCTCGACAAAAAGACAAAACAGCCCACCTTGGCGCCTTTTGTGGCTGAAAAGG
This sequence comes from Immersiporthe knoxdaviesiana, assembly GCA_021117315.1. Classification (NCBI taxonomy): domain Eukaryota; kingdom Fungi; phylum Ascomycota; class Sordariomycetes; order Diaporthales; family Cryphonectriaceae; genus Immersiporthe; species Immersiporthe knoxdaviesiana. The sequence goes on from CP088206.1 coordinate 883,483, forward strand.
TGCACCACATATGCTGGTTTCGGGATGGATCATCGCCCTGACACACCGTTGCGTGCTGGACACAAAAGAGGTGAAGGGAAGGGGAGAGGGGATGAAGGAGGGGGGGCTGGACAACAAGCGAGCGGGCCTCTAGGCGGGCAAGGTTTCATCTCATTAATTACCTGTCAAGGTACACACACCACCCACGGTCAGCAGCACCGACCACGGGTTCAAGCTGTTTTTGATGTTCCCCATGCCGTCAGCCGAGAAGGGAGAGAGAGAGAGAGTGTGTGTGTGATAATGCCTCACTTTTAGAGAGAGAGAGAGAGAGAGAGAGAGAAAGCGAGAGAGAGAGAAAGCGAGAGAGAGAGAAAGCGAGAGAGAGGAAGAGAACGAACCTCTCAGAGTTCACCATCCACCGTGGCGTTGCAGATGCCCAGATGTGACACTGGCGGTCTGCTACTTCTCATAATACCACCAATCGTTTTGGAATCCGTCCCTTTTTCTTTATTTGTGTTTAGACTTTTTCGGGGCTCTCAAAGCAACCATTCTTTTCATATCTTATCCTGGGCGCCTCTTGGCAACCCGCCAACAGCGCCGCCCCCCCCCTCCCTCCCTCTCGTTCGGGACTCGAGCATCCTCCCGTGTTGCCGTGCTGATCTGCCGCCGCGGACGATCCCGTGCAGAGACCAAAAACCCCAAGTGAATCATGAATGAGGCCCTCTTGAACACCGAGTAATATGCCATTGGCAGGCACCTCCCCTCTGTACCGTACAGAGAAGATTCCTCAGACACACTGAAAAGTAGACACGCTATATTTGTCTAAAGGCCTACTTACTCATTCCTTCGGGTTTTATACGGGTGACAAGAGGTTTTTCGAATTACAACTAGCCAAGCTCCAGCTAGTAAAGCTATTTATTCAAACTGCCAACAGAGGCACACACCTTTCTCCAAATACACGAACGAAAAGCATAGAGTAAGGAGGAAGAAGAAGAAGAAGAAGAAGAAGAAGAAGAAGAAGAAGAAGAAAAGAATTGCACATTTGGCCAATATCACAAGTAACCGCTGAAATCCAACCGTCGTCTGAACGAAGCAAGAATCCTAAGTAAGCAAAGGGAGGGACGGTCGGGCTCCCCTTAAGCGTTGTTCTTCTTCTGCCTTGTCGGCCGACTTATTGCCTTTCTATTTTTCCCCTGGTGTCTCATTCGAGCCAAGAGCCCATCTAGCGGTGTAGCCATGCCGCTTGTTTCTCTTGAGTCGATCCTCGTGACAAAGGCCAAGGAAATGAGGCTGCGAATGAGTAAGTAGTTGAAGTAGGTAGGCTATACAAATTATGGGGGGGAGGGCTTTTTTCCCCATGGAGGGGAGGTGGTCCCCGAGACATTTTGTAATTTAACGGCATGCTTTTTTTGAGTACTTTGAGAACAGCACCGAGAATCATTTCCGCAGAGGAGCTTTGTCTTCGGCGAGGATAAGTAAATTAAGAAGAGAGAAAAGGGGGAAATCATGCTACTCCAAACGCCGTTTCCAACATCATTCAAACGTGTCTTGCGCAGCCAGGGGAGCCAGGGGAGCCACACTTGTTCCTCCTCGTCCTCCTCGTCCTCCTCCCCCTTACTCGAACTCGTCCATCCCGTTCACCCGCCTCTCGCCCACCTCGCGGATCTTCTCTCCCAGGATCGTCCGCCCGTACCTCTCGGCCACCTTGCCCGCCGCCTCGATCATCCGGCCCGTGCGGTCCCGCATGAGCTCCACCATCTCGAGGGCGCGCATCCCCCGCTCCTCGCCCTCGCGGCACTCGCCCGCCAGCAGCTGCAGGAGCGTCTTGTCGATGTCCACCTCCAGCCTGGCCAGCGCCGACCGCTGCGCGTGTGTGCTCGTCGTCGCCTCTACGAGGTCCGCCATCTGTGCCGCCTGAATCCCGCGGAGCATGAACTGCTGCTCCAGCCTGCGGGACTCGGAGGTGCCCGGCTCATCGGTGTCCATGTCGGCGTCGGAGTCTTCTTCGGCGGCACCGGCACCGCTTCCGCCACCATTGGTGGTGGTGTTCTTGCGCTGGGGCTTGGGCGCGGCGGAGCTGAGCGGGATGGAGAAGTCGAACTCCGAGAGGAGGGGACGGGGGAAGTAGGGATACTGGTCGCCGCCCTTGAGGATGATGCAGTGGAACTTGTTGTCTGCCACTGCGATGGGGAAATAGCTCTCCTGCCTGCGCCCCGAGGCCAGCCGGGGCAGGAGCTTTGTGTCGAGGAGTGGAATCCACGATGCACGGGATGGTCGGCGCCAGTGGAGCAGCGTCAGCAGAGTCCCTGTGCTGTCGTAGATGCATGGATCCTGCTGAAAACTTAGCATCTGTATCTCTCTGTGCTGCAGAAAAGGGGGAAAAAAAAAGGGGGAAATAAAAGAAAACCCCAGAACAAGCAAGGCAAGGGCGGCTTACCCCATTGTCCGAGAAAAAGACACTCTTGATAGTGACACCCTCAGGCAGGGCGACCAGGTCTGCGTTCTGGCAGACCTCGTCCCGCTTCACATTCTCAATGCTGTAGAGCAGCTTGGTCCGGCCGTCTGCACCGCAGGGGCCCGTTGCCGACCGTCAGGACGTAGTCTCGCCAGCTGGCACAGGTGACCATGGGCGTGATCTTTGGTCTATACACGCGGTAGGGTAGGCCAAAGAGCGTGTACACGCGGACGTAGTCGGCGGATGTCGTCACCGTGATGAAGGATTCGCCTAAGGACATGGCGAGGACGGCCTCTCCTCTTGGCAGCTCCGTCCTCCAGTCGCTGCGCTGCGTCCAGGTCTCGTGCGGCCGGTAGAATATTGATGCCGGCGTGTCGTCCGGCGTTGGCGGACATGCAAAAAGCGTCCCGTTCTCGTTGAGGCAGGCCTTGTCGTAGTTGAATGTATCTGTGAAGTGGAAGTCCCGGTGAAACTCGTGGTCGTAGAACTCCACCGTCACCGTGTGATGGGAGTCCTGATCGACAGTCCACACGAAGCCGATCAGGTTCAGGCACAAGTACTTCCTGTTGCCCCCGCCAGGGGGTCGAGCCGGGCTGGAATGCCTCGTGATACTGAGGCCGCAAGAGGTTGGCACGCTTTTTTGGATGTTCGCCAAAGAGATCGTCGTCATCGGCGGGCCGCTTCAGGCCCAGAGTATACCCAGCGCCATCGTCATCCACGACGAACCCATCGTCTTCTTCTCCGGAGTCGAAAAGCGAGTCGAGATCATCTGTCAGCTCCGTGCGTGCTGCCGGTGGGTGCGGTTTGAAGCCGTTGGCCTGTGGCCTGCGGACATTTGTCGAGACTTCTGACAGGGGGTCGTGGATGAAAGGGGCCGGCTGCTTTGGCATCTTGAGCAGTATCGAGAACTGATCTGATATGAAGTCGGGGCAGATGTAGACCTCGCCTGATGCCGTGGTGAAGGACAACAGGTTGTTGGTGGGATGCCATGCGAGATCCATCACATCGGAATACTCGTACCTCGCGATGATGGACTGGTCCTTGGTCTGCCAGACGAGGATCTTTTTGTCCTTGCCCGCCGTTGCCAGCAGGGCCCCGTTGGGCGACCAAGCAATGGCCGTGATGTCTCCCTCGTGCCCGTTCCTGAAACTCCGCTGGTTTTCCCAGTCATCCTTGGAGACAACCTGGATATCTCTGATGGGCGTTGGAGCGGCAAAGGCCCGCCCGTCCGGGTGCCATGCGATCGCGGAGGAGACTTCGGAGTCCGTCTCGACGGCCCCGATCACACCGTCGACTTTCCTGACGAGCTCGGGTCCCTCAGGTGCGGTCATCGAGTAGATGTACAGCACACCATCCGTGCAGGACAGGGCCAGTAGGCTGCCTTTGGGGTCGAAGGCGACATGTTTCGTGGGCCTGTTGTGCTCCTTCAGCACGAACAGCTTCGAGGTGTCCTCCGTGCCGACGACCTTGACGGTCAGCTCATCGCTGGCGACAGCACACAGCTTCCCATCTGGGGACAAGGCGACGTCGCGGACAGGCAGGTTGCAGCGCGTGAGGAACCTCTCGAACGTGTGTGTTTCGAGCGAGTAGAGGCTGACGGTGCCGTCTTCGGAGCCGACGATGAAGAACTCGTCATTGGCGACAACGCTGAGGTTCTGCTCCTGGCAGTCGTCGATATTGATGGGCTCTCCGTCGTATCCCGTCTTGTACAGACGAATCGTGTTGTTGGAGCCCACCGTCACCAGTTTTGTTCCGTCTGGCGTGTACGCGCAGTGTGTCGACCCTTGCAGATGGGCTGGGCGGCCGCGTACCTTCTGCCCAGATGTGGCCATGGCGACAAGTCTCAGTCTCAGACTCAGTCACGGGTTGTTCGTTCAATATGATTTCTTGGATTTCTTGGGAGTCGACTTGATTTTTTTTTTTTTTTTTTTGCTAAAGTGGTAATAAATCCGCCCGAGTTTGGGAAGACGCGTCTTTCCTGAAATCGACGCGACAGTTCGCGGCGGGGCCAATTAAGCTGAGGACAGGGGACCCACGTCACACGACAGGGGTACAGACCACTGAAGAGGGCAGTAACTACGGACTACTGTACGTCCGTACATCGTACTTGCCCGTTCAGTCTCTGCTGCCTCTTTTTATGTCACCAAACGGCATCACATAGCTTCTTTTTCTACTCTTTCTTGTCATCTGATTAGTGATCGATTAGTGATCTTCCCAAGAGTCATTACTTGAACTGCAACTCCACCTACCCTCTACGGCCCACCTGCTTCTCCTTATTTAACTCGAAGCCCTGCATCTACAAAGGACTGCGACGGCAGTTCTGCATCTTTGAGCTGGCATCTCGCCAAGAAGCAGAAATACACAGGGGCAACCACTCTTCAACGACAGCTTGACGGTATAGTCTGCCTCAGCGGGCCGCAAAGACACAGCTATTCAGTTCATTTGACACTTTTGGGATCCTTCTTGGAGACGAACTCTCCCAAGATGAACTCCTCAGACCCACGTCACTTTTTTGAGTCGGAGTGAGTACGCCAGGCGCCCCCTGAGATGATACACGCTGGACCAGTTTCCGAGCTGATTCTTCGTGTATATAAAGTGCGGCTCAGAGCAACAGGGAGAGGCGTGATGCCAAATCGAAAAACAAGTATGGCACGCCTATCGCCCTCAAGTCAAAGATAGCAGCGGTAACTCTGGACCCGAACTCGCCGTCTGACAGCATCTTCGTCGCTGAGTCTGCCGGCTCAGTGAGGAGAATCAACATTGATGTGCGCATTATCCCATAAAGACAAGTCTCATATACACCCTCTTTATGACTCTCTCTAAACTTTGGAACCCCAGGCCGAGGACACCAACGACATGGTCTATCGTGGGCCATCTGCTCCTGTCACCTGCGTTGCGGTAGGAGGTCCGCAGAACGAGACCGTGTTTGCCGGGTCTTGGGATAAAAACATCTGGTCCTGGAATATTGAGACGCGGCGGCCTGGGATTAAATTTGTTGGTCACTCGGACTTTGTCAAGGCTGTTGCCTGCGCCAAGATCAGCGAGAAGCATGTTCTTATTAGTGGCGGCGCCGACAAGAAGATCATTGTCTGGGATATTGCTACTGGATCCCGCCTTCACACCCTACAGGACTCTGTGACGAGCATGCTCGCCGTGCAGTCTCTGACCATCGATCCCATCACGAGCTCAGGTGGTGAGGTGGTCGTCGTCAGCGCTGGGAGTGACCCACATATTCGGAGGTGGAAGGTCCGGCTGGACGGCTGGGAGCAGCTCATCGACGCGGCCCCGGCAGCACCCAATGTAGAGAGGAGGATGCTCTCTGTACACGAGACGGGAGTGTACAGGGTCCTGTTTGATGGAGCTGGCGACGAGGTCGACCTGTGGACTGCCAGCGCCGACGGGACTGCCAAATGCCTGTCCCGCGGCAAGGCTTTCACGATTGAGGACTGCCTGGAACATGGAGATCACGTCCGCGCTGTGGCGGTGGCGGAACAGTGGATCATCACTGCGGGGAGAGACGAGGACTTGAAATGCTGGGACCGAACGTCTGGCGCGTTGTATTGCGCCCTAGAGGGCCACTACGACGAGGTGACGGATCTGGTGGTCCTCGAGAGCGGCAAGGGGCGTGAGGAGAGACTTGTGAGCGTCAGCATTGATGGCACGGTACGAGTCTGGCCGCTGGACAAGACAGGACTCGACGCTGCTGTGGAAGAGCAGAGCAAGCCCCCAACCAATGGAGCTGAAGTTGAGCCTGCCGGCGAAGAGCCCAGCGGCATACTCACTGCCGAGGAGGAAGCCGAGCTGGCCGAGCTGATGGACGACTAGCCTCGAAGGAGCACGCTCAGCTGGGCTGTCCTCCACAACACTCGGGAGCACTTGAGGAAGCGCCCCAATAGCAAACCTCACTCCCTCACCATGTTGTTGGACCACCACTCCGTTGGGCATCAAGCAAGCCTCAGTAAGCCTGCGAAAGCCCACGAGGAAATCCTAGCGGACCCGCCCAGCTGGTAACCCTTGGTTCCCAAGTGGCTGGCTCCTGTCACGCCCTCAACGCGCGCTGAACAGCCCGAAGAGGAACGGGCTCGGCCTTAGGCAACTCGCGGTCTCCGGAGTTAGGACGGTGACATGCGAATCAACAGAAGGGAAAACTGAAGAACACAATTGCCCAGAGAACGGAAATGGCCTGCGTGTGAATATCTGTCGACTATCTTTCTTACAATCGCCGGCCGAGTGGGATTTGGCCGCCCGTATCACCGCTGGATTCAGGGGGTATCGCTGAGTCTACTAGCCCTGCTGAAAGTGACACACGGCACACGGCATACCTTTGTTCACCAGTCTTGCCAGTCACCACGCGCCTAATGACTTGCTAGGGAGACGGGGATGTGACGAAAAGACAGACGGCAGCAAGAGCACACAAGGACCCATCGTCACATCGTTTCTATCACACGCGGCACAGGACATTACAGACTTGCTTCTGGCGGCATGAGCGGGCGCAATACTATGCCCAGAACAACGCCAGGGGGGGGGGGGAGGGGGGTGTATGCAGGCGGGTTCCTTGCAAGGCACGGGAATCCATTGATTTTTCTTCCTGACCAACGACATTTGACCTTCTGCTCATCATCATCTCCACGAGACTCAGATATACCACAACCATGGAATCAACTCGAACCCTGGGTGGTCGAGAGGCTGTGAGGGAAGCCCAAAGGATTCTTCTTTCTTTTGGTAGCAGTGGATCTCTGCTGGACTCTGAGGGAGGGGGGGAGATCGACAGTGGGGCGCGCCCAGGTGTGTGTAAGCCCTCGCGGACCTACTACGGAAACGATACTGTACCAACTGCAGCCAACTGCAACCAACCTTACAGGCTACTGCCACCCATCAAGCCTTCAGCCGCCTTGCATGGCTCTATCATTACAAGTCGTTTCAGCCCATGCAATGGCAGTCAACCAGGTGGAAGGAACCGCATTAGCGCAGCAGGTGGCGCTGCCGCGGCGATCCTGCGTCTTAAGTGGTGTGAAACACAAATTTCTCTCACACACTCTCACTGGGCCTCTGCACACACAAAACGAGAAAGGAAGAACGCGGCCAGGCCACGCGACCCGAAGGAGACACACACACCTTTCGCTGCCCCAAATATGATCACGGATCATTACATGGAGGGTGCGTTCTTCTTTTTATTTCCCTCAGCCCTCGGGTCCAGGTAGTCATTGATTGGCCGATATGAAGCAGGGATTACGGGTCGATACATGTCGAACACTGATCGTCGCCTTCTCGTGCTACAAATTGTTCTGCTCAACGTTACTCTCCCGTCCCGATTCGTACAAAACTCGCGTACCTGTCGGCTGTTCTCGTCGACTCTCGCGAACATGCTTCTGTCGTCAGGTTCGAGGCGTATCCTTGACTAGGGCGTTGGCCTTTCCGCGCCTTGGCCCCTTTCTCGCCCGCCTCTTTCGCCCGCGATTGGTAACACATCCAATCCGTCAGGAGGCAAGCCACACAAGGTCGAGCGAGGACTACCTGTCACTGGCCTTCCCACGAAGACAAGCTAGTATATGTATTTGCCGGCGGGAGGGGGTGGTGGGAGGCCGCAGCAGCGGTAATCTTGGGAAAACTAATGCTGTGCTCCAAGATCCGCTGCCGGCCGAGCCCATACCTGTATCAGCTCGCTCGCAAACTTCTTCCTCCCTTTTCACCGATGAACAACCAGTCTACAGTACCGAAGCGTGCACCAGAACGTGTGTCAAAACTCACTACTGCATGGCGCTCAAGTGATTACGGAATAATCGTTCGATGCGGGACCGCGCGAAATACCTTAGCAAAGCTACCTGTTTGCCTGGCACCTGGGCGGCTTGACTCGAGAGCCTTTTTTGGAAAAGTCCCATCATCACTTCTCGCATTCTTCCCAGATCGACCTGCAGCAGCAACGGTGCCGCTAGGCTGGCGTAGACGCTTGGATTCATGCAGCCCTTGGGAGGAGGGGTGAGCACGAGTTGGCTAGCCAACCCAGCCCAGCCAGCGCCAGCCCAGCCCAGACATGTATCTCCGAGGTGCTCAGACGCTTGCTCTTGTCTTGGTCATTGGCTAACAGAGAGGATGACGAGCCGCCCGTCCTAAGCAGACCCCGGATGCTGCCGAGTTGTCGTATTGGGAGTGGGAGGAGGAGAGGGAAAGGACTGTGAGCCTTTAGTAGATCGATCTCTCGAGACGACGGTGCCAGCTCGTCGGGAAGCACTCGTCGACCACCTTTTTGGTGTCCCCGTGGCGCCTACGAGTCTGGGTTGGACGAAACGAAGCACGGCCGTTCTCACAGGCCAGCTCCCCCCTTCTCTCTCAGTCTCTCTCTCTCCTCTGGTCCTGTATCGGATCGCTGTTCGCTACCTGTCACACACACACACAACCACACACGCACACACCAGAGATCCACAGCTGTCCGGAAGGGGCCAAAAGGAAAGTCAGGTAGGACGGACGATAATTTTCTCTCGCTCGTTAATTCTTTCTCGTCGAAACTTTCTCCCTCTCTCTTTCTTTTCATTCTCCCTGTCTCTCTAGGTCCTATCTCGCTCGAATTACAGTCATCACCTCCCACCACATATTTTACTCGTCTTCAGCCAGAAGTAATATCCGAGGTTTGGCGTTGCTTTTTCTCGTCTTGGGCCTTTAGTGCTCCATCGCGGCAAGGCATCTGGTGCGCCATCTCGTCAATAAATCCATCGACACACTTCGCACAGCTTCTTACCCTTTCTCTGACGGGCCCCTCTCGGAGCTGGTGTGTGCATATGTCGTCACGGAACCTGCAGGGACAGCAAGAGAAAAGCCAAAAGAAGCTCTATTCGCAACAGAACATAAGGGGTTAGATGACGTCTCTCGATGCATGTGGTCATCTCCCTTGCTTCTGATGATTATCTAACAAATATCATCTGCGGGCACGACACGATCCTCAAGCACTGGGACAGACACACGGGATATCACACCAGCTTCAACAAGAGCCGTGACGATGGAGACTGTGGAACAGCCGCGCCATGGAAGTCTGGTTGCCTTTGAAGGCCCGGCTGACATTGTGTCCACACAACTTCGACTCCTCCCCACATGCTCACAGGTCCTCATCCTACCCGGCGTGCAGCACTACATGACAGGAGACACCAACATCAACAGCACCTGTTTCAGCGCTCGATCCTACGTCAAAGACGTCCATGAGGCGGCCCTGGCGCGCCGCGACGTTGCCCTGCAGTTCCTCAACGAAGCAGGCAGGGACAACAAGAGGCTGGTGTTCCTCCATGGGGGAACCGCCGGAGCTGTGGCGAAGTGCATCTCGACCATCAACGAGCGACAGACATTCGGAGACTTGCACAGGGCGGAGTCGATATTCAGGGACATTGTGAGGGATGGCATCAAGGGCTTGGACCTGGAAGAGAAACACGTCAACCAAGAAGCTCTGGACCTGCTGGACAGCGAGCGCGACAGGGAGGACTTGTTGCGTGAAGAGGATGATGACGAGGATCCCATCACCAGAGCCATGAGGGCCGCCGATGTCCTCTACCAGGAGACCGAGTCACTACAGCCGATTGACTGCTACATCAGGACGCGACCGCGGAGCTTGAGCCTACCCATGCTTGCCTTCTCGGACGACCTGGGCGAGGACTCTCCGTTCTTCGTCTTCGGGTCGCCACCAGACGAGCAAGACAGCAGCATCCTGTCTGACATGGACGACGACGAGGAACTGGCCAGCCAGCTCAGAGAGGAAGGCATGGGACTTCGAGGACAACAACATACTGCCACTACTACGTCGAGAGACCAGCAAGGCGGTCCGAGGCTAAGGGTCTCGGTGCCCAGTCGACTTACAAACACAGCAGGTGGCTCTGGTAACGACCGCAGCGTCGCCGAGAGTAACCGATCGGCTGCCGCTCGTCCTCTATCACTGGCCACCGACAACTTCATGTCGCCTCCTGCCACCCCCGAAGGTGTCGTCTACGGCGAGGCGAGACTCGTACAGATGCAGGCTTCCAAGTCGCACAGGTCGGCCAGGAAGACACGATCGCTGGATGACCTGGAGCTGGACCAGACACTCCACCGCAGGGCCACCATGGGCATGTCGCCTGCTGAGAGGGACGCATCGTCACCGCTGGACAGCCCCGAGGCCAAGAGCCGGCACTGGTCGATTGTGGAGGACCCTTACTCCAGCAACAACCTCCTCCACCTACCCGACGTGCAGTTTGTCAAGGCGCACACGACGACGATCCGAAAGTCACCAACCTTTGTCGAGAGCATGCCCAGGCCTGCGAGGGGTACATATGTTCACCAGGGGACCGATGCTGCGGGAATCGATGTGGAGGAGCAGCAGCAGCAGCAGCAGCAGCAGCAGGATGAGCCGGATGGGATGCTGCAACCTGTGCTGCCGCTCTATGAAGATCTCGTCATTCATCTCACGAGCGAGGAGCCTGACTATGTCCTCGACTCCATCATCCACCTGTTCAAAGACGAAGCCTCGTACCCACGGACAGTCAGGTCGCCCTGCTCGTTCGGGACCATGGACGAAGAAGAAGATTCATACCCCTCCACGCCTCGGACGACCGATCTCTTTGACCTCGAGGACAACCAGATCGGGCTGTCTCCAGTCGCAGAGGTGCCTTCTTCGGACGAGGCATCAGATTATGACCCACCATCTGGCGCTCGTGGTGGGAACGACGTCCGTGTATCCAACGCAGCATCGCTACAACCATTGAAACCACCGCCGCCTCCTCCTCTGGACACCACCCAACAACAGCAGCAGCGGCAGCAGCAGCTTTCGGCTCGGGCGCAGACCCCAGCATCTCCAGTGGTCAGACAGGCCAACACAAGATTTCATGACCTGTCGATCAACGGTCATCCCACTGCTGTTGCGGCGCAGAATGCGCTGCGGATGGTCCTGGACGTGTACTTTCCGTCCCGACGGGATGGCGGGCGTCATCTCCATCAACGGTTCAGCCTGCCCTTGCTTTCTGACGCCGAGCGGCTATGGAAGCCCATCTTTGAGGACTGTTCTGAGGCTGCAGCAGGGAGTAGTAGTAGTAGTAAGAAGAGTAGTGCGAGGAGGACCGCCGATCTGGTCCTGGCCATAGGGTGTCAGAGAGGCGTGAGGAGGGAGCTGTTCTCGGCGCTCACGGGCCAGGTCGAGAAGCTTGGCTCGAGGTCGAATGGAATGTCCCGCAGCGGTCGTCTTGATATCAGGTATGTGAATAAACGCACTCCGTCCACCACAGTCTGCCCTCCCAAAACTGACAACGATACACATACACAGGTACTTGATAGTCAACGCCATGCACTCCATCACCACACAACGTCTGATGGACCCCTCAACACACCACGAGCTCTTGGATCACCCCTATCTCCTCGCCTGTTTCCTGGTCCCCCAGCTGGAGACGTATCTGGCCACCAACACCATGACCCGCTTCCTCCTCCTCGAGTATCCAGCAGAGCACCTCGCCACCGTCCTCGCACTGCAGGAGCTCATCGGCTCAGACATGCTCAGGGTGGCTGGCATCATTGACGCCGAGGCCTCGTCCCCGCCCAGCACAGAGCTGCCGCCCTCCATCTCCTCTTTTCTTCCCCTGCCGCTGTTGGGCAGCAGCAGCACCCCACATATGTCCAGGCCCGCGTCCTTGTCCAACAACTCGTCTTCAGACTCCTCCACACCGACTATAGAAAAGACGCTCGATGCACTACTGCTCCCAGGGTCTCCTTTCTTCCCTGACTTCGGAGCATCAGCAGCAGCAGCAGCAGCATCACAACAACAACAGCAGCAGTCAGGGTCATTCTTCCCTCCAGCGCCCACCAGGAACCGCCAGTCCTTCTCGCGGGCGGACTATCTCTTACCCTCTACCGCCACAGAGGCCGAGATCGCCTCCTTCATCTCGGCCATCCTGAGGGTCCTCGTGGAGATTGATTCCTTCTATATGCCAGACATGTCACAGACTGCTGCTGCTACCGCCGCCGCCGTCGCCAGACGGCCGCTGCCGAGCGTGGTGAGCAGGTTCACAGCCCCGCCCGCCTCGCCACCGCTCTCCCCCAGCAGCGACGTTGTTGTCGCCCGCAAGTCACCTACCTCCTCTTCCTCGTCTCATCATTCATTCCTGCACACCGCCGCAGCAGCTCTCGTGCAGCAGCAGCTCCAGCAGCATTCGCCACCGCCGCCACCACCTCTTCCTCCCGTCCCGCCGATCCCGACAGCGCTCCAGACGGCGAGGGACAGCTCGCCGTCCTCCCCCACCTCCTCCTCCTACCCCCGCCGCGGCAGCGTCCGCTCGGCACGAAGCAGCAGCCGCTCAGGCCTGCTGGGGGCTCGGGAGGGCCACATCGCGACACAGGGGCCGCGGTCCCTGGCTGCTGCTGCTTCTGCTGCTGCTGCTGACGGTAACGGCGGTCGCGGGACGGCGCCGAGCCTTTACGCGGACAGCGTTGGGACGACGACGACGACGACGCAGAGGGAGAGGGAGAGGGAAGGAGAAGAGTTTTATGATGATGAGGAGAGGCGGCTTATGCCCATGTATATGCGGACTAGCGAGCTGCGGAAGGGGAACAGCCGGAAGGCACTGAAGTGGCTTGGATTGGCGTAGAAGATCTGTGAGAAGTGAAGGAAATGGGGTTGTTTTCTCTAGCCTTTTTTTTTTTTTTTTTCCTTTTTCCTTTTTGCCTCGTTTTGGGTTCTATCTTTCTTTTTCTTTTCTAATTGTTTGAACATCGGCGAACTTGTGTAATGATGCTAATGACAACAAGCTCACATGCCTTTAATCTGGAGCTATCAACTCGAAGAGGGAAAAAGGAAAAAGGCTGCATAAGGTAATAATTAGATAGAGGTAGGGAACAGAAGCTAGGAGGTAGAGGCCGCATTAATTTTTGAACTAAAATACTACAACGAAAATACGTTGATCATATGGATGATCTCTTGTCTACTGGAGGAGCTATGTAGACAAGCGCCATATATGCTTTTTGCAGATGAGGAATATTGATCAATCACTGGTACATGAACCATATGCGAGACTCTTAAGTGCTGGAAACGATTCTACTCAAAAATCTACAGCCCTTATAGTCCCTCGTGTTGTACTACAAACGGTAAAAGTGGAAAAGGGGGGGGGGGGCCGAGAAGGGGCAGAAGAGGAAGAGAAAAAAGGAAAAGGCAGCAACACAAATATACTACTCTGCACCAGCAAGTAAGCAACCACACACGAATCAAATTGCCCAAGCCAAAGTCAACATGCCACCAACCCCCAACGAAGACCTCAATGTAACTGCTTCCAGTTATAACGGTCTAGCGATTTCATCCCGCCACGAGGCCAATCCACCGCGCTCAGTACGCACTCAGGTCGTTCCATCTCCAGCGTTTCTGGAAATCTACCAACCTGTTTACAACATAGGGCAAGAGTCACTCAATCTTGGTCAGGCCAGGCACTTTTCTCGATAACAAGTACGTGCCGAGATACCAAAATTTCCTCCAGCAAGTCCAGTATCATAAGCTCATCAGGGAGTGAGATGTGTCCGTAGAGATCGATTCTGTCACACCAGAACTCAAGAGCACGAGCCATGGTCACAAAAAAGAAAACGGGTGTTTGATAGACCAGTTGCATTGAGTGTCTCTTTCCTAACCTGCGTCCCGAGCCTCGGGAGAAGAAGTAAAACGAAGCCCCAGAGGGAAAAGCAATGTCCACCAGAAACCGCAAACAAGGCAAGAAACCACAGGCAGAGGAGGGAAGGAGGAAGGAAAACAAAAGTTCACAAGTGTGGAAAGAGAACCAAAACCAAAACAACGAAAAAGAAGAAGAAAACTCCAGCAGTGTATGTTATTACGTGGTCTCTGTGATGACTCGCCATGCGGAGAGAGGGGGTGCGGGGGCAAAAGGGCACGGGGATCAGAAAAGCAGATTGCCCGTCCAATAAGTCTGTTTGTCTCCTGATTTGTGAATCAATCGAGAACCTTTACCGTCCGTCTTTGAGGGGATCCAGATGATGGTGCTGTAGAAGATCAGATGCCCTGGTCCACCAATGACGATGTGTGTGCTGCATCCGAAAAATCCCCTCTTCAATCCCCTTGATCCGGAAAGTGGATAAATCCAAGGTGAAGGCCACTTCAGTCTATGCGCAGCAAGAAAACACGCGGAAAAGAATCCCCATTTAAATCGCGAAGCCGCTGGTCCGAGGCCCTTCAACGAGCAACCTTCCCCCAATTGTCCTGTGCGTGCATCACTCGTTCCCACAGTTCGTGACGGTCGTGAGCGGAATGGCCTTTGAGTTGACGCCGGGTTGATTGGTTGGTTGGTGGGTTGCTTGGTACTTGTACAAAAAGTTCGAGGCAGGTGGGTAACAAAGGGTGTGTTGTTGGTTGGGGATGGGGAGGGGGAGGGGTTTCCCTTTAGCAGCAGCTGTTGCTGGACCCCGACGAGACACCATGGCCCTGGCCGACCTGGACAGATGGCTTGGTGTTGTTGGTGGCTGTGGTGCCCATGCGCTCCTTGATCTGCCGGGCCATGGTCAGGAAGGCCTGCTCGACATTGCTGGCGTTCTTGGCCGAGGTCTCGAGGAATGGGATGCCCAGGCTGTCAGCGAACTCCTGTTGTTGTTTTAATTTTTAGCATGCGGTCAGTTAAAGTGGGTCCGATGGCGATAGGCGCAGTGCCAGCATGTGACGAGGTGTGTGTGCTCAGCTGCTGCTGCTGCGGCGGCAGCAGTGGTCATCTGACGGGGATGGGTGGAGGGGAGTGATGTTTCGTACCTTTGCGACGGTGTACTCGACGACCTTCTTGTCGGCCATATCGCTCTTGTTTCCGACCAGGAGCTTGTTGACGCCCTCGGTGGCGTATCTGTCGATCTCCTGGAGCCACTGCTTGACGTTGTTGAACGAGTCCATGTCTGTAACATCGTAGACGACGCAGATACCGTGGGCGCCGCGGTAGTAGGAAGAAGTGATGGTGCGGAATCTCTCCTGACCGGCAGTATCCCACTGTTGGATGGAAATCGTGTGTCAGTTATGGTCACCTCCCACAGCTGAAGCCTCGTTTCATCTTTGAGGGGGGGGGAGCCTCACGATCTGCAGCTTCACAGTCTTGCCATCGAGCTCGATCGTCCTGATCTTCTGTACGGGGTGTCAGTAGTCGAAATCTCGTCACCTCTCTTTGAGGGGTTTTCCAACAGTCACATACAAAGTCGACACCAATTGTGGAAATGTAGGACTCGGTGTATGTGTCGTCGGCGAATCGCAGGAGCAAGCAGGACTTTCCAACACCGGAGTCGCCGATGAGGAGCAGCTTGAAGAGGTAGTCGTATCTAAGAGAGAGAAGGGGAAGCGTTAATTTGAGAAGTCGTTCGGGTTGGGGACTCGAGAAAGGGGCCGCTTCGTATTGCGTGCGGTGTGGACGGC
Source organism: Immersiporthe knoxdaviesiana (assembly GCA_021117315.1). Taxonomy (NCBI): domain Eukaryota; kingdom Fungi; phylum Ascomycota; class Sordariomycetes; order Diaporthales; family Cryphonectriaceae; genus Immersiporthe; species Immersiporthe knoxdaviesiana. The sequence continues at coordinate 899,298 of CP088206.1, forward strand.
GAGGCTGAAGAAGGAGGCACTCTACAAGTCGGTCAGCACGGAGTTGGCCTTCGAGGCAGGACGGCGGGGGGAAAGGGCGGCAGGGAGGGCTTGCCACGTACTACTCAGGGTTCATCTTGGCTTTGTCGGGGTGGGTGTTTTTGGGATCAGAAATGAGGTGTAGAAAAGGCACTGAGATGGTTAGCAGTGCAGAAGAACAACCAGGTCGAAGGCAGAGTGGGTGGTTGATGGATGGATGGTTAAGGTGTGAGGTTGGGAGACAGAAGAGACGGAGAGGCGGCAAGAGTGTTAGGCAACGTCAGTCAGTTTGGGCCGGTCGCCTTGGGGAGGGGGAATTTGAGACCTGAGAGGCCCCGAGTCGCAGGATAGGCCAGCAGACACCGGACAGGACAGGGAGGCAACAGGGATGACCAGTTGAGATCACGTGACCCAGCAGAAACAAGAAGATGGCCTGGACTTGGGATGGTAGAGATAGACAGCCTTTGATTAATAGAACTTGCATGTAAGATGAAGTTGGTCAAGTATAAATCTTATCCAACCCTGTTTCTCTCTCTCCTCTGGCTGTAGTTGTGTATCATGAAGAATGGCAAACACTTCATGTCATGTTGTGACCATCAGCTTCTTTGGTGAGACTCATTGTTACTATCTGCGGATATACACGGGACTTTCGGGGGGCCAAGGTCTCCTCCCAGCAGTTAGTACTAACCACAAAACCGCCGCACCAGCGCCTCACCACACACACTCTGTTTGAGTCAAGATGTTGTGCAGCTGATTGCTCCCCTTGTCCCAAGTCATACTGCATGAATGACTGACTATATGGCAGATGAACAACTGATGATGTGCACACATGTTGTCATCCTGTGTATGTTGACTGATGGGGTCTACCAGTCACGGTCCACGGTCCGTTGAACATGCCACATGGACATGGATTCCTGCCCCTGTAAGTAGTGATTTAGTGGTTTTGGTACTTGGTGAGGTGCTATATGTATACCTTAGCAGCACAGGGGCTTCTAGAATCAATCAGTAAACCTTCTGAGACCCTAGGCCTGTAGCAGCACAAGCTGCTGCTTCGATGCAACACTGCAATGCATACAGCCTTGGTTTCCACCTGCTTTGTTGCCAACTCCCTAAGTACTTGAGTTGTTATTGCCAAGTTTCGGGACATTGAGCTGAGGATGAGTAGCTTTTGAAGACAGACTCAAAAACTTACAGATACTGTATGTGGCTGACTTCTTGATGCCACTCGGACCTCTTGAAACTTCAGGAGTTCCCTGAACACTCCACAGGTCTTGCCTACACACACACACCACTATGTACAATAAACAAGTCAAGTCTAGAACTATCATGACTTTACAAGATCATCCACTCAAAACGGATCAACTTCTTTGTCCTGACTTCTTATTTTCCCCATGCTTTCCCTGGCGATCACTGCACAGTGGCCGTGGTGGGGAATGCGGGGAGCCCGGGCCCCCTGGTCCTTCTGTACATAGTACTATAGTAGGCTTGCCCTGTGGAGCCCCTGTAAACCTGCTGGGTTGCTCCAATGATTTGCATCGATTATGTCAATTGATACTGCTTGCTGTAGGTTGGGGAATTTTAAGTTTGCATCATCACCTGAGCTCATATCACAGGAAGCCAGCTACTTATTATTTTCTCCCTCCCTCTCACTCACCTCACACTACAAGTCCCACCTCAAGTCTGCTTAGTCCTTTAGACCTCTTCTCTAATTCTATTACAAGACAGCTTTCCTTGTCTTCTTCTCATTCATGTAGTGAACCCAACCCCAATGTCCGCTCCTTGCCGAGTCCTGCGGACCTCCTCATCAACCTCCTCCACCACCAAAGATGCCCTGAGCCGCTCGGCCGGCGCCGGGTTGCGGTGTTCTCTCTTTACGCGCGCGTCGAAGCCCGTCGCAGCAGCGGCGCAGATGAGCTCCGAGTCAAAACCCAAGGCCAAAAAGCCTCACAGCACACTGCAGGAAGCGAACCCCGGAACCTGCCAGAAGTATGGTTCAACCCGACCTTCCCGTATGGCAGCGGCAGACCACCCCTCGGCCAAGGCCCAGACAAACCACCAGATGAGCGCAAGGTGAAGCTCGGCAAGAGTACGTCTCTCTCTCTCGTTCCTACTCAAATCAAATGGGAATGAAAACAGCGAAGCTAACGAAAAGGGCAACCACGCAACCGCCAAACAGCCCTGCGCATCCTCCAGGACCGCCTCCCAACCCTCCTCCAGTCCCCGCTCCCGCAGGAGATCCTCGCACCCAACATCAGCCTCCACCTCTTCCCCTCGACCCACCCGCACCTGCCCACCGTGTCGGGCCGCGTCGCCTACATCGCCGCCCTGTGGACCTCGCCCATCGCCTGGAACCGCCTGCCCATCATAGGCGACGTGAAGCTCGAGATCCTGTCGGAGCGCATGGTGAAAGAGCAGGGGAAGCGCGCCGGGTCCGGCGCCGAGCAGCTGGTAGTGCGGTGGCGGACGACGGGGGGCTCGGGGATCGGGTGGAGGCTGCCGTTCCGGGAGCTGTTCCAGGTGAGCGACGAGCAGGCGGCCGAAGGGTTTACGGGCCTGTTCATCTTTGAGTTTGACGACGAGGGGAGGATCCTCAGCCACACCATCGAGCACGTCCAGTCGGGGGCGAGTGGGAGAGGGGCGTGGGCGCAAAGTTCGTGGGGCTGACCGACTGGCTGTTTGGAGGCATGAGGGGCGGCCGGGAGGGCTGTCCTGCCTTCGAGATCCAGCGGGACCACCAGCTGCGGCGGCGCAGACGAGACGACTTGACGAGGACAGGATAGAAGGTGAGTGAAGTTTTAGGGGAAAAAAAAGGGGGGCGGTTTACTGTGGAAAATAACATTTAGGGGCGACACACATGCCACTCATACCTTCACACCTACTCTGTATAACAAACGGGGAAACGGAACTCAGCATAAACTTGATATCCGGTGGGGCCCCAGGGAGGAAAACAAAAGAACCAGCAACTCTTCATTCTAGATCCAGTCTCAACTCGTGCACGAATATGCTCGGGATACTTAGATGCTCTGCGCCGAAATGAAATAATAGATATGCCATGAGCCGCTCCCTTTCACAAACGCCCCAGACTAAGTCGCTCTTCTTTCCAGATATGCAAATCCCAAACTCAAGCCCTTCCCCCCTCTGTCTATCTTCCTATGAATGCTCCGCCACAAAGTCGGCCAACCCATCCTCCCTGACCATCAAGATCTGCTTATCGCGCATCCGGCTTGTGACCACACTGGTCCCGTTGATCCAACCCCACCAGATCTTCTGCACGATGTTCTCGGCCCGCCCGATACCAAAGTCCAGCGGCATGCCGCCCCGCGCCTCCGCCTGCCTCTTCAGGTCGTCCTCGGTGCTGGTGATGAGCAGCCTCTCGGCGGCCGGGAACCCGTCGATGATGTGGAACAGGCTGCCAAAGATCTGCTCGGCCTCGACCTCGCCCAGGTGCAGCTCCTCGAAGGCGCACGCGACGTGGCGCACGCGGTGAGTGTCGGCGCGCGACAAGAAGTACACCATGGGCGCGTTGATGTTGCTGCTGTCGTAGGGCTCCAGCTCGCCCAGGAGGAGCAGGGCGTCGGCGGCAAAGTCGAACCACAAGCGGGGGCCGTCCGAGCGCGGCGTGGCAAGGATCCCGGGGACGCGCCACGAGAAGGCCAGCTCGTAGTGCCGCAGGGCCAGGGCGCGCGTCTCGGCGCAGATGTGAAGGAGGACCGGCGTCCGGGGCAGGCTGCGGCGGCGGGCGAGCTGGGTGCGCTTGGGGCCCACGTCTTCAGCGTCGAAGCAGGCGGCGATCACGATGCGGGGCTGCAGGAGGTGCTCCCAGATCTTGAGGCGGAGCTCGGAGGGCAGGCTGGGGAAGAGGGGAAACGCGGCTGGGGGGAGGAGGAGGAGGAGGAGGAGGATGATAGGGACGAGGGTGGGTCAGGAAACGGGGTGAGGCCGTCGTGGCAGACTTGGAACTCCAACCAGAAGGTCTTTCGGTCCTCGAGTGAAGCTCTTCGCCTGCGCGGGCGTAATAAGGACATTCTGGGCTTGGTTCTCAGTTTCAAACATAGATTTACATCATTGGGGCAGATAAGAACTTTGCACCTAATGAAATAACTGAAAATAATTATAACAATATTCAGGAGAGAAAAGAAGAAAGAGAGAGGAAATAAGAGCAAAGAAGCCACAATCGAGAGTGAGGCGATATCAACATTGAAGATCAACGGGATGTGGCGGATCAACAAGGGTGTGGCCTGTCAGACTCGGTTCTTGTGCCGACTACAGCGCCAAGACCAACGCATCCGTGGGTACTTAAGTTAAAGTACGGACGTACTTAGCCCTGGAGCCAAGCCTTTTTCAACCATAGTAATTTATATGCTACTTGTACCTGCAGTGCTACTTTGGCAAGTCCTCCTGCTCGCATCCTCTCTCTCCTTCCTCCTTCCTCCATCCTCTCTACAAGTCCAGGGAAACGCACAGATGCGACGACTTTTTGCTCCTTCCCCCCTTTCTTTTTCATCTTCTCTTCAGGTCAAACCTCAGAGATGACGGCCGTGGAGCATGGCGTCAGAAGCACCAACTTCTCTCCGCTGACCTTCAATTCTATGACCATCCACAGCAGGTCTGGACAGAAGACCTTCATCCATCACCACAATTCCAGTCTCGCACTGTCAGAATGCTCCCATACCTGACGCCATAGGCAGCCCAAGATAATATGTGGCAGACGTCATAGATCTACATCTAGCGAGCCTACCCTCACTCTACCAGATGACTTATGAGTACCTAGACAGAACAACTTTACACGCGCAATTGAGCCCTCCGCCAGACGTTGACACCGATGTCTTTCCGGCAGGCAGAGACATCGGGCGCTGGATCTTGGAAACAATGCACCGAAGTGGTTGCAGTGCGTTCACCAATTACTGCAGGATGAGTTGATTTTTGTCACTCGTCGCAGATCTGAGGGAAATAAGGTTGCCACTCAGATTAAAATGTCCAGGGCCCGTGATAGGAGCATTGCAAATCCGCCACTCAACGCAAGGACCAGAGACACGGGGTAAGACGAATCGGGACGCTCTGCTCCCTTTCCCTCTTCCTTTCAGCACACGTGACGGGCAGGATGGCACGTCACCTCCGGTAGAAGCACGGGAATTTATCCAAAGGCAGGGGGCCTGCATGTTACAGGACCTCCAGTGCCGACGCACATGGACTGCCTTATTGGGCTCTCTTGGCGGTCGAGAGGTGTTTGTTCTAATGCCCTCCTCTACGATTCGCTTCTGCGCACCCTTTTCTTTTTTTTTTTTTCTTTCTTTTTTTTTTTTTTCTTCCGTCGCCACCAGGAGAGGTGTGAACGCACTCGGATATGGACCGGCGAGCAAATTTCCCTGCTTTCTGGTCCAAGTGGATTCATCAGAGAGTCTTGCATGAGCGGATTTTGGATATCGAATACCACCAAGACGGATTGGCACACGGCTCCGAGAGGTGGGAACAGGTCCCTCTTACCTTACCAGCTTCATGCGCATCTTGGGAGGCCCTCTCTCTCGACTTTTCGGCTCTGCCGTTAAGCGAACCTCACGTCCACTCACCCCCAAGGGGACGGAGCTCCCAGAAACGAACACAGGGCATGAGTAAAGCACAGACGACGTAAGCGATGGCCCCCACTTCTCAACTACGGAGGCCGGCCTGGCATCGCTGGAACTTGGCACCAGCTATAGCGCACATGTTATATATTATGATTTGTTTCCGAGAAGTGCCTGGTAGATTGTCCATAGCAGAAGCCGCACAGCTACGGAAGGTCGCAACGCCCCCTTTCCCTCTCCCCCTTTCCCCCTCTCTTACCGCTTCATGCACCTCAGGAGGGCGGCGTGATCATCGCCTGTTGGAGGACGAGGAGGAAATGCAATTTTGGCAGATGAATAAAAAGGTGCGGATACTGTGCCGCCGGAAACAAGGCTATCGACCTGACTGAAACATCCACGTCCTGCAATTGGTGGAATGAGCCGTCCCCCATGACATAGAATTGGTCATGATGTTTCTTTATTTGGTTGTCCCATGGGTTCCTCCGCCAGAAAAACAATGACAGGAGAGGCGCACACATACACACTGCCTCGTCTGCGGGCCCAAATGCCGGTATTCGTGGGACTGTCAACTGGGAGTGGCCTTGACGGGGTTCGCGTCTCCGTTGTAAAGCAGAGCGAAAGAAAATGATGCATAAAATTAACTACATAGTAGCCTTTCCGCACGACCCGGCACACATACACCACCCTGGGCTGAATAAATTCGGCAGGGACCCTCTCTCTCTCTCTCTCTCTCTCTCTCTTTCTTTCTTTCCTGTCCCTGTATCTCTCTTTTGGTATCTCTTTGCACGCTGTGATCAGCCCTCTCTTTCAAGATGTGGTCTCCTGCTCTGTTCCTGTCTCTTCTCCCTCTTGTCTCTGCCCAGCTGTCCGGCACCGTAGGCCCTACAACGACAACCGCACAGAAGGCGGCGACAAAGGTCTGCAATATCCTCGACTATGGCGGTGTCGCCTCCGCCACGACGGACAACTCAGCGGCCATCGCCTCAGCATGGGCGGCATGCGCCTCGGGCGGAGAGGTCTACATCCCCTCGGGAAACTACGGCCTCGCCAGCTGGGTGACGCTCACGGGGGGCACCAGCGTCTCCATCAACCTCGAGGGCATCATCTACCGCACGGGCACCGCCGGGGGCAACATGATCTACATCGAGCACACGACCGACTTCGAGTTCTACTCGGCCACCTCGGCGGGCGCCGTCCAGGGCTATGGCTACCAGTTCGCAGAGGAAGGTGAATACGGCCCTCGCATCCTCCGCCTATACGAGGTCACGGACTTTTCTGTACACGACATTGCGCTGGTCGACTCCCCGGCTTTCCATCTGACCCTGGACACCTGTACCAATGGCGAGATCTACAACATGATCATCCGCGGCGGCAACGAGGGTGGTCTTGACGGTGTGGATGTCTGGGGTGACAACATCTGGGTGCATGATGTCGAGGTGACCAGTAAGTACATCCTTGTCCTCTTTTCTGTCACATCAATTAGTAGTACTCTGGCTGACATTCAAAACCCTCTCATAGATAAGGATGAATGTGTGACTGTCAAGTGAGAAAATTCGCCCCGATATAAATTCGCTCCTACTATATCTTCCTCTGAATATATCTCTCTGCCTTCCGCTGACCCAAGGCCTATTTTTCTTTTCTAGATCTCCGGCCTCTAATATACTTGTCGAGAGCATCTTCTGCAACTGGTCTGGAGGGGTGCGTATTCTCTTTGAAAGCATATATATATATATATATATATATATATGTACCTATTCCTCCGCCTCTCTTTTCGTTGGCTAACATATTTTATTTTTAATTATAGTGCGCAATCGGCTCCCTAGGTGCGGACACAGCCATCTCCAACATCGAGTACAACCACATCTACAGCCAGAACTGCAACCAGATGTTTATGATCAAGTCCAACGGTGGTTCCGGCTCGCTCGAGAACTGTCTCTTTAACAACTTTATGGGTCACGTGAGTCGCCTCTCTCTTTCTGTCTCTCTAGAATTGCAATGTATATACAATATACTATATATATATATGTATGTATGTACATCTATATACTAATGGCAACATGTGTGTCAAGACCAACGCCTACACCCTCGACCTCGACTCGGCATGGTCAAGCGAAACGACAGCGTCAGGCGATGGCGTTCAGTACACCAACCTGACCTTCAGCCACTGGCACGGAACGAGCGAGGACGGCGTCAAGCGGCCCGTGATCCGGCTGATCTGCCCATCCGAGGTGCCCTGCACCGAGATCGACATCTCGGCCTTCTACATCTGGACCGAGACCTACGACTACGAGCTGTACCTGTGCGAGAACGCCTACGGCAGCGGGCCCTGCCTGGCCTCCGGGTCTGACTACACAGCTACGACGACCACGGCGACAGTCACCACCATGAGCGACTACACCTACACCACGATGCCCGGCGAGCTGTCCAGCGGGCTGGGGCTTACGGCGAGCATCGCCATCCCGGCCATCCCGACGAGCTTCTATCCGGGGCTGACGCCGACGAGCGCGCTGTGCAGCAACGGTGGGTGCTAATTAATAGATAAGTGTTATGTGTGTGGTGGTTCATTTGGGCAGCAGGGCAGCAGTGGGTGGGCTTTACCTAGTGTCACCATTACTATTATTCCCAGGCCTGTCTCTCTCACATCTTTTTCATTTGCTTCTTGTAGCAAAAGACTCTTCTTGAATTCGATATTGCACATTGTCTTGCAATGAGAAAAGCTTTGTGCTTTGGAGGGGGGAAAAATAATCCTCATTTCCCTCCACCTTGTTGATATGTTGTATGTGTCGGAGACTTAGCTGGGTAAACAAACTGCAGCCTGTTGAGAGAAGGACAAGGTGAGACCTTGAACTGAAAGTGTAAGAAGAGAGAAAAGAAATTGGTGCCTTGGTCTCTATGTCAATACATCCTTGGCTCCAATTCGGCTAGGTCGGGATTGAAGACGGAGAAAATCGGATGATGGGACAAGAGAGAGAAAGGAAAAGGCACAAGGTCTTCCTGTTCCATTCCAAATCACCCCGGCGTGGAAGTTAGGCTTGACGCAGCAAGCTGCTTCTCTTATGGTCCTTCCACTTTGTGTGCTGTAATCCGTACTATGTACGGACGTACTTGAATAAGAGGAAGGGGTGGGGTCAAGATCTGCGGACCGGGTCTTGCGTGGGGGTGGTTTGATTTGGGTAAGGGCGAAAAAGGGCATCACTACTATTGTATCAAGTGTTCCGTTCGGCCGGTGTGGCCTCATCCCTACTACTTACGACCATGGTATGTACAATCTGCGCTTCGAGAAGCAGGCTGCCGAAGGTTTCACATGCCTGTAAATGTGTTAAGCGAGTATTACCGTAGGGATTGACTGGTTAGGTGAGATAAGGGAATTCGCAGCTCGGGACGGCGTAGGGGATCCCTCGCTCTTGGGTATGCGCAAGTCAGTAGAGATGGATCCTATGTGATTCTCCAAGAAAATGAGCTCTATCCTCTACGACATTTCTAAGCGTGAATGCCTGGGGAGTTGAGCCCTATTCTGCAAAGTCTTTGATCGGTTGCGCGCCTTCAGCCCCAGCCAGCCGCAATTGCTACGTTGGAGTAGTACTGTGCTATGTACGTCTAAGGTTGACATGAGGCGGAGAACGCTGGGAGAAAAGAAAGAAGCTGCCTGGAGGCTTGGTACGCAGTTTGTGGGGAAAATTCCCCGTTGAACCCCCGCCGGATGCTACTGTGAACCCCGCTGAACTGCGTTGGACGTGTGCGCTGCTGTTGCAACTACTACTTAGTACTGTAACTGTCTTGTCTCGCTCCCGCTACTGTGGGAAGGAGCCACTAGGGCCAACCTCGTGCCTTTATCCCGGCGTCCAACCACGCGACTTCCCCTTGGTCCGAAGAGACTCCATCTTGTTCCCACAACGTCACTTTCCAAACAAAACGTCCAAGGACATGTACTTACTGTAGTACAAGTAAGTATCGTTTGCCCTTTCCAGACTAGAAGAACCTCGTCACAAGCTCCGGTGCGAGAGGGACCTTTCGTCCCTGTGACAGCTGCCCACTCCTTCCCCCCTTCCCCCACACATCCACACCCACACTTCTCTGCCTCTCTTACTACTGCTATTACTATTACAAAGTTACTACCATGCAGTAGAATCTAGCAAGCGACCATCTGGTCCTGACCTGTGACGCTTACGCACACCTGGGACCTCTCGCTTTAAGCTCACGATCATTGCGACACACCACATGCGAGACAGGGCGAGACCTTCTTTTCTGTTGCTCAGCCGTCCACCTCGTTGCGACTCTGCATCGACTGGGGCTCGCAGTGATCTGATCTCGCCAAGATCTCTCTCTCCTTGGGATGACAAGCTAGGTGAGCCTGTGTAAAGCCGTCAACCCCCATCTGGCTGGGAACCATGGCTGACCTGCCTCCTCCTCCTTTCTCAAGTCGCATCGAGCCACGGTCCTATCAGGGACGACAATTACAAACCTCTCGTGCTTCTGACATCCCAGCAGACAAGTCTCGGTCTAGGTGTGCATCTCGCACATTCTTCGCGCCTCGGCCTATTCGCCCTTACTCTTAATCGCGGGTCAGTCTCCTTGCAGGTATGTGTTAGAGAGAAGAGAGAGAGAGGGGGCGTTCTCGCCTCGCGTGTGCCGTTCTCGCCCTGCTCCTTGTATCCTGGCACCTCGGGTACATGCTTGATTCCCACCACCACCACCACCACCACCACCACCACCACCACCAACATCACTATACATGCTTGGACCCTCTTCACTCGGTCCTACGGAGCAGGTCCATCGTATCATCACGCCAGCGCCAGAGAAGAAACCTGCGGCTCCTCATTACCCGACTACCACTACTACCACCACTTACTATCAGCAGAGCAGTGCCCTGCAAGATAGCATGCGGGTACTTTTGATTTTTCCTCCCTTCGACCTCCGATTCAGTGCATGAGTCTGGCTCGATAGCACTATTTTTATACATTTTACCATGTATTCATCATTGCCAGTCGTGCGTCCCACATGTCAAGGCCACATGCTGGGGGCGCAACGATGACACTTTCTCCCTCCCCCCCCCTTCCACCCAGGTCATAGCCCATCCACCCATCCACCACATCATCCCGACCTCCTACCACACTCCCGTCGGCTCTTCCGGGTCCTCTTTTATGAGCAAGAATATATATATATATGTATGTATCATTATATATACACACATATACATATGAACCCTTCCCCTCCGAGAAGTCTCTGGCCCATCTAAAAGGTCACCAGCCCTCTTGTCGTCAAGAAGTGGATGTACTTGCTACTTATCAACCTGTCTATACTTACTACTCATTACCACTACAACTTGTCACTGCCACCATCGCTACTACTCCCTTGGTCTTGCTGTGTCTCTCAAGTGGGAATGCCAGCCTACTGTCTTCACGACTGCCACTACTTCTACCGCACAGCCTTGCGAGGCCTGAACATCAACACCACCGTATCTCCTCTCTACGCTTGAAAGCGCAGTAAGAGATAGAGAGAAAAAAACCCCCACAGAAAACAGAAAAAAGAGCTACCGTAGCGGGGGTCAGCTAAGCTAACAACACGAAATGCCTACCCAAGTCCGCATCTTCACCGTCCCTAGGGCCCTCGGAGAGACCATCTCCGTGCCCGACAACCGCTCTCCGCCAGCACCAAAGCGGCAGCAGACTCCACGGTCTTTACCCGCCCACGGAGAAATACCCAACGGCATCCCGGAGCCGAGCACAGCCTCTAGCAGAGCAGCAGCTGCTGCTGCTGCAGGGAAGATGGGTGTGAACGAGGACAAGTCCTACCCGGGCGTTACCTTTGCCCACCAGGACAAGCTCGCCAAGCTGCCCATCCCGGATCTCACAGCCACCTGTGCCAAGTACCTGCGGGCGCTGAAGCCGCTCCAGTCGCCCAGGGAGCATTCCGACACCAGGCATGCGGTCCAGGAGCTCCTGAAGAACGAGGGGCCCGAGCTGCAGGAGCAGCTGAAGAAGTATGCAGAAGGGAAGACGAGTTATATCGAGCAGTTTTGTAAGGCTTTTTTCTCCGGGTACCTAGGCCAGCTGGCTTGTCGTCCCATGCTGACAACAAGTTTATAGGGTACGACTCATATCTGAACTACGACAACCCCGTCGTGCTCAACCTGAATCCTTTCTTCCTGCTGGAAGATGACCCGACTCCCGCACGGAACAACCAGGTCACCAGGGCTGCGTCCCTGGTGGTGTCCGCCCTGGAGTTTGTCCGGGCCGTCCGCAAGGAGGAACTGCCGCCCGACGCCATCAAGGGGACGCCGCTTGACATGTACCAGTACTCGAGGCTCTTCGGCACAGCAAGAGTACCAACCGAGGCTGGCTGCCAGATCGAGCAGGACCCCGAGTCAAAACACATCGTCGTCATGTGCCACGGGCAGTTCTACTGGTTCGACGTCCTGGACGACAGCTCGGACCTGATCATGACCGAGAAGGATGTCTCCATCAACCTCCAGACCATCATCGACGACGCCGCGCAGATGCCTATTCAGGACGCCGCCAAGGGCGCCCTCGGCGTGCTCAGCACTGAGAACCGCAAGGTCTGGTCGGGCCTGCGCGACGTGCTCACCCGGGAGGAGGGGTCCAACAATGCCGACTGTCTGGGCATCGTCGATTCGGCCCTCTTCATCGTCTGCCTCGACTACACAGAGCCCATGAACGTCTCGGCCCTCTGCCAGAACATGCTGTGCGGGACATCTGAGATCGAGAAGGGCGTGCAGATCGGCACCTGCACGAACCGCTGGTACGACAAGCTCCAGATCATCGTGTGCAAGAACGGCTCGGCGGGCATCAACTTTGAGCACACGGGCGTGGACGGCCACACGGTGCTCCGCTTCGCCTCGGACGTCTACACCGACACCATCCTGCGGTTCGCGCGCACCATCAACGGCCAGGCCCCGACGCTCTGGGCGTCGACGTCGCCAGACCCGTCGAAGCGCCACCCGGACTCGTTTGGCGATGTCAACACGACGCCGCACAAGCTCGAGTGGGACATGCTGCCGGAGCTCAAGATCGCGGTGCGCTTCGCCGAGACCCGCCTGGCCGACCTCATCGGCCAGAACGAGTTCGAGTGCCTCGACTTCCAGTCCTACGGCAAGAACTTCATCACCTCCATGGGCTTCTCGCCCGACGCCTTTGTGCAGATGGCCTTCCAGGCCGCCTACTACGGCCTGTACGGGCGGGTCGAGTGCACCTACGAGCCGGCCATGACCAAGATGTACCTCCACGGCCGCACCGAGGCCGTCCGCAGCGTGAGCGAGGAGAGCGTTCATTTTGTGCAGACCTTCTGGGGCGACAACCCCGCCGAGCAGAAGGTCGAGGCCCTGAAGCGCGCCTGTGCCACACACGTCAGCGCCACCAAGGAGTGCGCCAAGGGCCAGGGGTGCGACCGCCACCTGTACGCGCTGTTCTGCCTCTGGCAGCGGCAGATGGACGACAGCGCTGGTGGTGGCGGCGGCGGCGGCGGTACCACGACGGGGAGCGCCTCCACAGACGGGGCGAGTATCAGTAGTGGTTATGCGAGCCCCGCCGAGGATTCAGCCCTGCAGAGCCCGGGGGCCGAGACTCCGTGGTGAGCGGCGGCCGCGACAGCAGCAGCAGCAGTAATAATGGCAACGAGCATGGAATGGTGACTAGGGCGCGCGGCGATAGCGTCAACAGCCGGGCGGCGGCAGCACTGCCTCTGATCTTCGCCGACAGCGGGTGGGACCGGCTCAACAACACCATCATCTCGACGTCCAACTGCGGCAACCCGTCGCTGCGCCAGTTTGGGTTCGGCCCCGTCAGCGGCGACGGCTTTGGCATCGGCTACATCATCAAGGACGACGGCATCGCCATCTGCGCCTCGTCCAAGCACCGCCAGACCAGGCGCTTCGTCGACACCCTCGAGTCGTACCTCCTCGAGATCAGGCGCATCCTGCGCATCACGTCCCGCCACCCGAGCGGCGGTGCCAAGACGTCCCGGGCGCGCGAGATCGACCGCAAGCCCAGCACTACCAACCGGCTCAAGGCGAGGGGCAGGCTCATCACGGGAGTGCCCTCGCTGCCGCCGACCAGCTCCAGCTCTGGTGCTGGCGGCGACGAGAAGGCGAGGCGGGACAGGCTGGGCGCTCTGGCCGCTGGAGCGCAGAGCCCGATGGAGGAGAGCGTTACGCTGAGCGAAGATGATGAGCTGGGAGGATGTAAGTATATTTCCCCCCTCCTCGTGTATAACCCCTCAGCCTCGACTTGAAATCCCTGTTGTGTGTGAGACCATGGTACATTCTTACTGATCTGTTCTTGTTTGCTGTTGACAGATGGGTTTTTCGACGCCGGTATGCTTCTTCAAGCCCTCAAGGCGCGCGCAGAGGGCGACGACGGCGAGACTAAGGCCTCCGAGCGAGCGGCCGTGCAGGCGAGGCGGAGGGATGTGGGCAAGAAGCTACGGCTGATCGATTACTGAGCAGAGCGGGAAAGTCCTCTGCCTCGCAAAGAGAGAGAGGGCCGTTGGCTGGCTACAACCTGCCTATTTTATTATTTTTGGTGATACTATGAAAGGAAGGCTGGTTGGAATAGGCGTGATTTTGTGAATAGCGATGATACCGGCACGACGAGTTTGGCGAGGTGGTTCATTACATTTTGTGGTCTTGGCCGGCGCTTGGGGGAGGTTTAAATAGTCGCGTGGCAATGTGAATTGAAGGATATTCCGCTATGGAACTAAATTGTAACGAGATTCATCATGGGTGATTGACTATGAGGCTGAGTGGGCAACAAGCTGAACCATCTCGGCTAGGTTTTTTGGGGGGGAGGAAATTGAAGATTGCTGGCTTCATATTTTTCAGCTGAGTGCTCACAAGAGGGATCGCAAGGTTGTAAGGTTGTATTTGCAAGGTGTATGACTGATGAGCTGCTGTAATTATCAAGGTATATATGTTATGGTGAGGATTGCGAGGCATGTTGTTGAGACTAGGATGATTTAGAGAAGTCAAGGAAGAAGTACGGACGTATAAGTAGGGAACAAGGATTTGAAACGAGTTCCGAGTAACCTGAATCGGAGAGTCTGTATTGGATATATGATGCATATATATTCCCTCAATGTGTTGTGTTAGAGTCTTCAAAATCAATTTAAACTACTAAACTGAAGGTTTCATAATTACTTAAAAGAAGTTCAAGTGTTGATGAGGGTAGCATTGCGAAGCCCCACACACTGGACAGCGCCTTCCTTGCCCACTACTGCAGAAAAGTAACCCGAACCCTGGCGTCTCTCTCTCACCCACCTTGACTTCACCTCCTTCTCCTCCTCCTGGTCCTCCTGCTCCAAGAGGATTTCCTCTGTCATCACAGAACAAGCCCTTGCCCCTTCCTGTCTACTCTCCTCGCCAGAGATGATGATGATGGACAGGTTTCCAGGCAACACAAGACAGGGCTCCGGCTTCTCGACGACAACACGGGAGATGCCAGACCAAGAACGGGATCTGCTACCATCGCCAGCAAAGCAGCCACGCCTCGCTCCCTCGAGATCACCAGACCTGCCACGCGTTACCTCAGATGTTCAGGAGGAGGCCCAGGAACTGGACCCGCCTGTGGTGGCTATCACGTCTGACCTCATACAACAACCCTACATTACTCAGGACAGGGACAGCCACGTGTCTTTTGGGAACAGCGAGGACAAGGAAAGAGCACAGCTAGCAGCAGCAGCAGCAGCAGGCCAGCGTGAAACCGCCGACCAATCATTGAAGCAACAGCAGCAGCAGCCATCTGGACTGGCTTCGACGCCAGGACGCTCCAGGATAGAAGTCGTGCTGAGTGTGTCGCCGTACAAGTCACTACAGGGCCAGAAGATATGGCAGGATGGAAGCCTAGACGGGGCGAGTGATCAGTTGTCCGCCGCCGCCGCCTCCAGCTTAGGACCTGGCCGAAAACGACCACACGGCCCAGGGCATAGCACAACGACGACCACGACCACCACCAACACCTCTTCGCACACCAAAGTCACAGGCAAGCGGCCCCGCGGACGGCCCAAGGGCTGGAGGCCAGGCATGCCCTCCACCAAAACGGGCCTTCCTATCCCATCCGCACACAATTACGTGGACAAGGACGGCAAGCGGATCGTGCCGCCGCCATCATCTGCCAGTGCGGCTCCTCCTGGCCAGTCGACAGCGAAGAGGCGAGGCCGCCCCCGCGGCCACCTTCCCCGACGCCCAGGTCTGTGTGGGAGAGTGTGGCGGCGCCGCGATACGTGCCGTTTCTGTGCGAGTGGGCGGGGTGCAAGGCGGAGCTGCAGAACATTGGGACCCTGCGGCGCCATGTGCGCAAGGTGCACGCGAGGGAGGGCGGGAGCGGTATAGCCCCGGCGTGTCGGTGGGCCGGGTGTGGTGGTGGTGGCGGCAGCGAGGATGGCAAGGAGGATGAGCCGACTGCTGTGAGGTTTGAGCGGGCTTGTGACCTTGATGAACACGTGGACAAGAAGCACCTGCTGCCCTTTGCGTGGTTCGTCGGCGACGGGTTCAGGAACGACAAGCTCGTGATCGGGCCAGGGAGGAAGGGGGAGAAGGGAAAGGAGGAAGAGGAGATCCCCGCCTACCTGCTCGGTCCTGACGGGGGTGCAGGTCACGCCTTGGGTAAAGGACCAACAGGTGGAGGATTTTGCTACCTTCAAGGCGAACAGACGGCGGTTGAAGGCGATCCTCCTGCAGAGGGATGCCAATGCGCCGTCGGAGGCGGACGAGGTGGATGAGCATGCCTGAGTGGGGGAATGTATGTGGCTTCATAACTTACACCCCAGACGAAGATACCCCAGCGGAAGGATCTGCTTAATAACGACCATGATACCATTTTTTCCCTACACCTCTCTGCAGCAGCCATTGTCTCTAGAACACACTCGTATGCTGCAACACCACCGTTGATTTGAATCTCAAGACTACTTACTCGAAACAAGCTGATACGTACAGTAATATAAAGAGGGCCCAGCCAGCGGGTTGCCGGAAAACGCGGGTCCCCGGCTCTCTCTCAAGGCCGTGTTGTCTGTTTAGTAATACTGATGGAGAAGATCCAAATTAACTTACCAAGTACTATGTATAATACATGTACAGTTACAGTACAAATTCAAAAAGAACCAAACACGAAAGTTACGTCACGACGTGTGGAGTCCCCTTTGTGTGACGTGGTGTGTGGACGCGGCGATCCGGCGGCGGCCAGGAGGGCAGTGCTCTGGGGAAGGGTAATGCAAGTGCCCAAACGAATGCGCTCGTCCCAAGATGAAAGTATATTTCGCTACTCTGTCGGTACCTACCAGTGTTATGGGGGAGTCTGTACTTTGAAATGACACCCAAGGTAAGTTCGTTGTTCTCATATGGCGTGACTGTTTGAAACGTTCTGCTTTGAGGGAAACAAGGGGGGATCTGCAGTGGATCGATTGCTGCGGTTGGATTTATTTGGGGAACCAGGGCACGCACCGTTTTCCTGCTGCTGGCTGTTCATTTTAGGCCACAACGGCGCTGGACGGGGAACTCTTCACAGCATAGTATTTTTTTCTTGCTTCTTCACTCTACAGGACTTTAATCGTCGTATCGGGGTTGGGTTGTGTGGAGGAAGAGTAGGAGATACTGAGTTGAGGAGAGTTGAGATAAGGAAATACGACAGTAGAGACTGATGGAACTCAAAAAAGAGAACAAGTACTACTATACTATGTAGTACTGTGTGAATGGTACATAATTTTTTTTTTTTTTTCCTGTTTCCATAGCCAAGAGGGGAAGGTGAGCGGAAAGGGTGGGAAAGGGTGTGTGGTGGAGGGGAGTTAGGAGAGGTCGTCGGTACTATGGTGTGTTGTGTGTTCGCTCCCTGTCGCTAGCAGCAGGAATTGAACCCCATCAAGCCCATCGCCCATCGTCCCACACCCCCCAAAGAAGGGTCTGGAAGCCATTGGCGCGGGGGTCATGGCAATTGACAAGTGCGCAAGGAAGATTCCAAGACTCAAGATCCATGAATATACTACTAAGTACATAGTATAGTAGTAGTGAATATGCTAGAGTGAAGATGCATCATAGTACCATAGTAGGTAGGTCCGTTGGTCCCTTGGCCGGTTTAGACTGACCAAAGACTTGGGTCCCAGCAGGACGGGCACGGGGGTCAATTGAGCTGGGGGAGGTGAGGGAATACACTGGGCCTGAGTTCATGCTATTACAGACCGCACAATGCTACGCCAACAGTCAAAGTCGCTGCCTATGTACCAGTACCATAGTACCAAAGTGCCAAATTATGTTGGTGATGATGATGATGATGATGATGATGATAATATTACCCCATCCTAAATCTGAACACCTGACTTTGGGAGTGAGGCTGCCGTTGGATCCTTTTGGCCCCTTTCGGTTCTGGAATGCAATCTTGCTGCAGCGGCTAGATTCTTCCAAAAGAGACACTGCCAAGTTTTTCCCCTCACCAATCAATTTAACCCTTCGGTTTCGTCCTTTAGATACATCAGCATCATCATCGCCGCCGCCACCACCACGCGACTTCTTACAGTCCAAGAGAACCAGCAGAGACCTCGACAGGTTGTGAGGGAAACGGAAAAGGACTCTTGAAGCTTCCCGTCATTGCCTTCTCGGTACAAAGTACGTACAGCAAGACATTCATTGTACAGGGAACCACCCACCTGAATCGAACCCCCTGTGGCGGCCCCTCCTCTCTTCTCCCATTGGGAGATACAGGGGAGAGGAGTGACCCCACCCCACTCGCCTCTTCTCTCTCTCTCTCTCTCTCTCTCTCTCTCTCTCTCTCTCTATCCTCGACTTCTGGTTAGTACATAGTACGTCTGTACATCAGAACATACTATGGTACAGTGCTACTATGTATGTAGTACGTATGCTGGACGGCTTGTACTATGACGGGTAGGACGGGGGGTGGGGCCCTGCGCTGCTGGTGCTGCTGCTGCCGGTTTGTCAGCCAAGCCCTGCTCCCCCTCCCTGGCCCTAGCCCAGGCCCAGGCCCCGGACCCCAGCCCTGAGCCCTGCAACTGCCTCGCTACCTCGCTGCTTGTGCCTGCTGTACTCGGCTGGCTGACTCGTCCCCTCTTTACGGACGTACTTAGTACCAGCACTATTCCCCTAAATCTCGCTGCACAGCCCGGCCAGCAGCGCCAGGGACCCAGGGCAGCACGTCGCCTGCCTACTACTTACTGTACCTCTCCGCAACTCCAACTGCACTGCACTTTCCACTGCACTGCAACCCGCCCAAATGCTCACCACCCCAAACAACCTCCACACCTCACGATGGCATCGTCGTCCCTCTCGCACCCCCTCCTCTCATGATACCCTCTCTGCTGCCTCTTCCGCTACTTCTGCCGCCGCCGCCACCACCGCCACCATCTCCAAGATGCCCTCCTCGTCGTCCAAGCAGCCCAATGGCAACAGCCACTTCCCCCAGAAGCTGAAGAACTTCTTCCGCATCACCAGCTTCAACAACAACGGCGGCAGCGAGAAGGGCCTCTCCGTCTCCACCTCAGGCGCCGCCGGCGACTCCAGCTCTCACCTCTTCGGCGGCGGCGCCAACGGCTCCGGCAAGACCGACAAGAACTCGTTCCGCCAGTCTAGGTTCTTCGCCACCGTCGGCCGCCTCCGGAGCACCACCACCGCCAGCGAGGGCCACCCGCTCGACGAGGCCCTCAGCCCGACCGCGCACGCCAACCCTTACTTTGCCCACCAGGGCCCGCCCGCCCTGCGCCACCACAACGAGGGCTCCGTGCCCCCTCCCCGCCCGACACCCCCGAGCTCAAGGTCGACGGCCCCGGCGGCAGCCCCGCCGAGCAGCCCACCGCTGCCACCAAGGAGGAGCTCGCCCGCAAGCTCAGGAGGGTTGCCAGCGCCCCCAACGCCCAGGGCCTCTTCTCCAAGGGCGGCGCCAAGGGCAGCGGCGAGAGACCCGCCACCGCAGAGCTCGGCAAGGAGCCCCTCGTCGAGAACAAGAGCGCCAGCACCCTGGGCCTCGTCTCCAGCAGCGATGCCGCCGACCCCATCTCCCTCGCCGTCCCAGACGCCGACGGCCTCTCCCCCCTGCCCTCCCCGGGCCGCACCCCCTGGCCTTCAGGAGGACCTACAGCTCCAACTCCATCAAGGTCAGGGACGTCGAGGTCGGCCCCTCCAGCTTCGACAAGATCAAGCTCATCGGCAAGGGAGACGTCGGCAAGGTCTACCTCGTCAAGGAAAAGAAGAGCAGCAGGCTGTACGCCATGAAAGGTACATGTCAATTGCCCCTGCGTGATCAACCGTTGTGTTTGTGTGTGTGTCCCAAAGAGGAGGCTGACAATTCTTGTGTGTGAAATAAATAGTGCTGAGCAAGAAGGAGATGATCAAGCGCAACAAGATCAAGAGGGCCCTCGCCGAGCAGGAGATCCTGGCGACCAGCAACCACCCCTTCATCGTCACCCTCTACCACTCCTTCCAGTCCGAGGACTACCTCTACCTGTGCATGGAGTACTGCAGCGGCGGGGAGTTCTTCAGGGCCCTACAGACCCGCCCCGGCAGGTGTATACCTGAAGATGATGCCCGCTTCTACGCCGCAGAGGTCACCGCCGCCCTGGAATACCTCCACCTCATGGGTTTCATCTACCGTGACCTGAAGCCGGAGAGTAAGTCGTTCAGCCTCCTAGAACCTAGCCCCCTAGAACCAGCCCTCTAGAAGTAGCCCCCTTTTCGATGTATCAGAGAGAGAGACCTGCCTGCTGACAGCCTGCAGATATCCTGCTTCACCAGTCTGGGCACATCATGCTCTCTGATTTTGACCTATCGAAGCAGTCGGACCCGGGCGGCAAGCCCACCATGATTGTCGGCAAGAATGGCGCGAGCACGACCTCCCTGCCCACTATCGACACCAAGTCCTGCATTGCCAATTTCCGCACCAACTCGTTCGTCGGGACCGAGGAGTATATCGCACCCGAGGTCATCAAGGGAAGCGGCCACACGAGTGCTGTCGACTGGTGGACCCTGGGCATCCTGATCTACGAGATGCTGTTCGCCACCACCCCGTTCAAGGGAAAGAACAGGAATGCCACGTTTGCAAATATCCTCAGGGAGGATATTCCGTTCCCTGATCACACAAATGCCCCTCAGATATCAAAGTAAGAACTCTTTTACAGCAGTCTTGTTTTCCTTCCTTTCCCTTCTGCCTCCTTGCTAATCATCACCTTTATTACAACAGTCTGTGCAAGTCCTTGATTCGCAAGCTGCTCATCAAGGACGAGAACCGCCGCCTTGGTGCCCGTGCAGGAGCATCTGATATCAAGGTGCATCCTTTCTTCAGGACGACCCAGTGGGCTCTGATCCGGCACATGAAGCCCCCATCGTCCCGAATCCAGCCCGCGGCCTGGACACGAGTAACTTCCGCAACGTGAAGGAGAGCGAGAGCGTGGACATCAGCGGCTCCCGGCCCATGAAGGGTGTGCCGCTGGATAGTGGCCTGGCCACACCCGGCGGCGAGATTGCCGACCCGTTCGAGGAGTTTAACAGCGTGACGCTGCACCATGACGGCGACGAGCACGATTCCGATGCTGGATACGACTCGTCTCCCCACTGAGCTAGCTCTCTCTCTCTCTCTCGCCCGGTCCGCGACGATGATGATCCGACGAAACATGACGTGAGAGAGGAAGAGGGTCTAGACTTGTTCCATTTGTGGCAGACCCACATATACCAGGGGCTCCCAGGGCCCCAGGGTCCCACGCTTGTATCACTTTAGATGCAGCCTCGACCAACGGAACAGTTCACAAGACAGCCTCTTGTCGGCCGATTAGCCGAACTGACGTACCATCAAGCATCAGGAGACCACAAACCATAGGAGGAGAACGATTCTGGGGGATGCATATGGTCCTGCTATGGCCTTCCCCCTGCTGTTCAACGTTTCCTTGTCACACTCATTTTGAAAGAGAACTAAAAGAACCAGCAATGGAGAAGCAGTGATGGCAGAAGTTGAAAGACAGCACACGCAGAGAAGAAGAAACAATAACAAGAAGAAGAGTGGGGACTTGCATGCAGAGGTTGAATGGCGTCTTGCGGACACGGCGTTTTGGGAAGGGGTTTTACCAGAGATAAAGGGCCAAAATGGTATCGAGCACACCTGCTATTTGCTTTTTCTTCTGATTTGTCCTGCAGCCTTCTCTACCTGTCTTTTGTCTTTGTCAGTGCCCTGTATAGCCCTACAGTACATTCCCAGAACAGTCTGGCATGAGGATATGATGAATTCAAGGTTGGTGAATCCTACAGCCAAGAGACAAGAACAACGACAACAGAGATGGAGATTAGGGCTGATGACCGCCATGTCATCTAAGGCCCTACTGCTGCTGCTGCTGCTGCACCCATGCCTGCAACCATCAGGGCAAATTCGATGATGTTGATGATGCAAACGGCCGATACTTGACACAGAGAGAGGAATTTGAGAGCAGGAGGTTGTCATTGTCAGTCTGGTGAGAGGAGGGAGGAAAGTCGAGGAAGAAGTACTGTGGTAATTTATATGCAATAGGGTTCGTCTAGCAATGGTCCCTGGTAGGGCTTCAAATCAATCCAACCTTTTGTCTTCTTGTTTTTTTTTTGTTTTTTTTTTTTTTTTTTTTTGATCCAAAAGGGAATCTTAAGGCATCCAACCATCTAACGAGTTGAGCAACCGACTAACTTCCTGCTTGTCTTGAAGCAGGGTTGTGTTATATGTATGCACTGTGTCGATAAGAAAGTGGTCTGTCGCTGAGATGGGAGATTACTTGACCTTGGAGGATTGGAACTGTTGGCTCTGTTCAGAGACTGCGCTACAGAAGGAAAGAGAGAGGGCCAGCCCAGACTAGGGGGGGAAGCTCATCTACGTACTTGGGTAAGTACGGATGGAGGCTGATTGGAAGGGCAGGTGCCAGCGAGTCACTGCCCCTCGAACAAACTTTCTTCTTCGACCCTGGACTACCAACCCAGAACTTCCTTCTCCCTCATAGCAGCCATCCTCAATCTATCCCACTTTTCTTCCATCAGCAGGCAGCCCGTCCTTCACCCTGTGAGGTTTCTGCATCGTGAGGATACACTTGGCCGCGCCGATCCAGCCTAATTGTTTCTTCCGATATATGTATTGGCGTGAATGTTTGTTGTTGTCGTCGTCGTCGGAAGTTGAGGGAACTGGTAAGTCCACAGCAGATTCCATCATGATGTCGCTGTCGTCGTCATCGTTGGAAGGATGGGGGACGACAAGGCGATGGTCGCCCAGGTTGATGACTACGTCATCTGCGCTGGGGACTATCTCCTCAGACCGCGTAGAGGGCCTGGTTATCTGGTAGGCAGGGCGAGGGACGGCGCCGGAAGCCATAGACATCCCACCGAAGCGTACTTGGTGGCGGGAGGGCGGCAGCTGGGGTGTGTCGCGGGGGTTGGTCCTATGGAGCTCCGAGTCCAGTCCTTCTGCATCATTCATGGATGCAAAGACGGGCCCTTGCAGATTTTGTTGTTGCTCCTTCTGTTGTGCTCTCATCTCTTTCTCTGCCTCCAACACCTTCTTCTGCCTAAGTGCTAACATCTTTTCCTCCAGCTCTTTCTGCTTCTGCTCTTTCCCGTCGTCATTATCGGAGAGGCCGGAAACAACCTCCCACACCTCGGCCCTTCGCAGCTTGTCCGCGTAGATGACCAGCAGCGTCGACAGGGTGAGCGGCACGGCGGCGGCCCAGAAGACCCAGAACAGCGGCTGTCCGGGCTCGAAGTCGGAGTTCATGGAGAGTACGGACGAGACGATAGAGACGGGGGAGGAGGACACCGCCGAGGTAGGTCACACGGTCCAGGGCGCGCTGGTGGTCGTCGCTGTCGACGTCGTCAGCAGGTTGGGATGGCAGTGGTGAGGACGGCCATGATACTTTGTGTGTGAGCCGCGGCGGCGGAGGCGGCGGAGGCGGTAGGCTTTTGAGGAGGTCGGTAGCAACGTAGGCGAGGAGGGTGATGCGGACCTGGAGGCGGCGGATGAGCTCGGCCCAGTCTGGACGAGGGATGGTGGCGGGGGTCGTGTTGTCTGTCGCCCTGCCCATCAGACCTGCTGTCCTCCTCCTCCTCTGCTGCGTGAGGTCGTTTGCCATGTCGAGGTTCCCCTCGAGGGCCTGCAGGGCCAACCACTCCAGGGACACATGGTCAACAGGTGCGTAGACGTGCCGCTGCGGAGTGAGCACCTCGAAGAAGTCCAGCCACCGCTCGTACGCCGCCTCCTCCAGGATCTCCACCAACTCCAGCCCGCCGCTGCCGCCATAATCCTCTTCCTCCTCTTCGTCGTCATTTCCCGCTGCCGCCGCCGGCGGATCCCAGCTGAGGGCGGCATCTAGACCCTCCTGCAGCAGCTCCACCATGGAAGGATACTCCTCACCACCCACCACGATGCTAGCGGCTTCATCATCACCATCGTGCCCCTCCTCTTGCCCCCGACCGCCTCTCAAAGGTGGTCTTGAAACCCTTCCTCCTCGCCCTCTTACGGTGACCATGCTGGTGCTGGCCGGGCAACCTCTCATCGTCCAGCAAGACCAAATCCGCGCACCCGCCCTCCCCACTAACCATCGCGCTGGCACGGAAGAACAGGGCCTGCTGACAATCCTGGCCAGACCCAATACCTGCCATGGGCCTCCCCATCCTGTCGAGAGCCGCCGAGCTCGTCCAGTTTGGCAAGTGCGTGAAAGGCCGGCAACCCGTGAACAACTCCGGATAAGTCCACGTTGCCGACACCGCAGCGGCAGCAGCCGGCCCGTGGCCTAACTGGCGACGGCGGTGAAGGACGCGGCGGGCGAAGGACGAAGTCGGGCGACGGAGGCCGGCGTGGGCCTCAAGGACGGCGGTATCGACGTTCAACGGGGAGGAGAGGACCGGTAGAAACGTGGTCAATGAGCCGGAGAAGATGAGCAGCGGGTTCCTCCTCCTCCTACTCCTCTCCATCTTCCTCCTTGTCTCGCCGCCACTGGTGGTCTCGCTGACACCACCATGCGATGACGATGGCGAGAATGAGGGCGTGAACGGCGTGTTGTCGGGAGGAGGATGTTGGTGATGAGCAGCAGCCTCAGCGGCACCGTTGAGGAAATCCCGGAGTGCATCGGGCGTCGGTAGGATTTTGCGCTGATAACGCCACCGCCGCCTAGCTGGTCCTCTTCCTCCTTCTCCTACGCCGTCCACGCCATCCACGCCGTCGACACCGTCTTCCAGCTCCCGCTCGAGGACCGAGCACGACGGCGGCAGCGACTCTTCTCCTCTATCGCCAGAATCTGGTTGTCCCCGATCCCTGGGGCCCTCCCCACTACTGCCGTCACTGCTGCTGCTGCTGCCGCCCCCAAAAAGTCTGGAGCTCGCAGGCTGTTGACGCTGTCCTGGCGTCTTAGTGGGGTCCTCGCGTGGCTTCTCTTGTGGGCTGTCCCCGTTGCCTAGCCTGGAGGCGAGGATGATCTCGTTGGTGTTCGCCATCCTCTAGAGGTCGGGGTGCGGAAGAGATGAAGTCTTTATGAGGTGAGGTGTGTCCCAAAAGGGGAATGTTTCAGGCCGTGGGTGATTGGGATCAACTTGGTGAGACGATGTAAGTAGACAACGATCACAAGACAGACCGATGGTGATCTGCTCACCTTCTCCGGCTGTGTAAAGTCGTCTTCTTCTTCTTCTTGTGTGAGATGAAGAAGACAAAGGAGAAGAAGCAGGAGAAGAAAAGATAGCCTTTCGAGTTGCTGAATCTTTTCCTCGTCTTCGTGTATATTTTGTTTTCCCCTCCCATCCGCAAGGCTGCAGTGGCACATTGTGGCGCTGGCCGAAGGATCTGCAAGTCACAACACATGATAGCGCGTGTACGACCTGAGACCTCGCACGATGTCACCACCTGTGCTGGTGCTGTAGACCATCCACCGACTGACCAGAGACACACGCTAGCCACTACTTACGTGAGATACTTGAGAGATGACCCCCATATTCTGTGTGCTGGGCCATCAAAGACATATGCACACTTACATACAATGGAGGAGGAGGTAGTCCACTCGGAATGCTAGAATACGCTGGCAGTCATCATGTTCATCATCTTCACCAAGCTCGGCAGGTCAGGTCATACCTACTTACACACAGCCCTTGGAACATGAAAACGCAGATCCCCGTCTGGATTCTCGTGGGATCGGAAATACGCTCGCTCCCTTCCCCTTTTCGCTTTCACAGCGCTCCTCTATCTCCGACCGCCTCCTTTGCCGAACAGTGTTCCCCAGAGTGTCCCTCCGTTCCGCACTTGTAGCAGACGACGGGTTCCATGCGCTTGGGACACTTGAAAGCCAGGTGGTCAACACTGCCACAGTAGACACACTTCTTGGGGTCGGGACACTTTGAAGAAGATTGAGGAGGGGCGAGTCAATATCGTATGATAACTATAAATCTAGGATCGAGGTGTGCATTGCCATGGAGGGTGTGTGGATAACGGAGAGTAGAGCTTGGAGTTTTGGGAGGAAATCAAGGAGGAGGGGGAAGGGAGAAAATGGGAGTTGGGTTTCCCACATGGTCCTTATGAGAGAATGAAAGGGGAAGAGAGAGAGAGAGAGAGAGAGAGAGAGAGGAGAGGGGTGAATAGAAATATCAGAACCAACCTCGGGGAAAGGTGCTCCGCACTGCCACACGGAATGCAGCTCTTCGGCTCCGAACACTTCAGGGAACAAAATGCTCAGCGAGTCAGGATACACCAGAGCATCCCATCTCCAAAGATGAAACAATTCAGGACCAGTGAAGGGCGAGGGAAATGGGACTTGAAAATAAATATCCTCTGTGGTGGTGAAAGAAGAAGGGGGGAAAAAAGACCCACCTCTCTCACCAGATGGTCCTGACTGCCACACTGCAAGCACGTCTTGGGCTCAGGACATTGTTGACCGATATGCGCCTTCTTCTTGCACCGAAGACAAATGATGTTGGGACTTCTGAGATCTCGATTCTTCTTCTTCTGGTGGGATGGTGTTGCTGTGTAGCTACGGGTGGTGATGGCATTGGTGATGCTGCGATGGTGGCTGGACAAGGAGAGGGTTGATAAGCCTTGCTGTCGGGAACCTTGTGGTCCTGGCCAGGACCTTGTGTGAGGCCATGAGGTGTAGTTTCAATGTTTTTCTTTGGTGTTCGCGTTTCAGTTATCAGTTGTCTTCCAGGACTTAATAACAATTTTTTGGTCTTTTTCCCCCTTCTATAAGGGCAGTGACATTAAAGGGTTCCTTCCCTAGCTACAAGAGAATTACATAAGCACAGATTGCGTCATCTCACAACACACAACAGACCAAGGAATAGATAACTTCACTACAAATCCTCAACATCACAAACAACTCGGTTTCAATTTAGTACTGAACAAATTAACAAATCTCTCTGTGCGCAACCTAGTTTTAAGCTGCAGCATGCATGCCATGGCACCTCTCTTTCTGAGCCCCATTCTTTCTTTTGCACGAGTGCTCGGCATGGCCCTAGTAGCAATCCTCCCTGCCCCTTGGGGCTTGTTAGCTTTCTCTCTAATGTGTGTAGCAAGTGTGTCGTCTGTGTGTCTAGAGATCCATCTGTTGTCGTGATGAACTGGTGCCCGTTCTCAGGGAGAAGGTTTCTCCAGGGAGAGAAAAGGAGAGAGACACAGAGAGAGAAATATGCAATGGATGTTCCGTAGGTTTTTTGACTTTGATGCCCACCCCTGAACCATGAGACCGGAAGCCTCCCCCTGCCAACTACTTTTTTTTTTTGTCTTTCCCTCTCGCCTTTGCTAATTTTCGGTTCTTCTTGATGATGATGCTGAAGAACTCGGAAAGGAAAAAAAAAAAAAGAAACCAAATCTACCGGCCTCCAACTCCAGAGCCTCAAAAGTTTGGAGGGTTTTCGGTTGTGTCTTACCAAGGGCGGCAGTCGAGGCCTTCCCTCCCCCTTTTGCACTGAACGCCATGATGAAAGAAAAGAGAGAGAGAGAGAGAGATAGAGGAAACAAAAAGAGAGAGAGACCGTGATGAGTGCGAGGAGAAAGCTGTGTATACCCAGCCCGCTTCGTCATAGATGAATAACATCCGTCAGCCCTCCTGGTCCGGCGGCTTCAGTCGTGGGAACAGAGCGCTGATGGACTCTCCGTGGTGCACACGCCGAATAGCCTCGGCAAAGATGTGGGATACGTCCAGCACCTCAAGCTTGGAACAAGCCAGCCTGTGGCTGTGCTGAGGCACTGAGTTGGTGACAATGATCTTGTCAATGGCCGACGCGTTGATGCGCGAGATGGCATCACCGCTGAGGATGCCATGGGTCAGGAGGGCGTAGACGGTGGTGGCCCCCTCCTTCTTCAGGAGCTTTGCCGCTCTTGTGATGGTGTTGGCGGTGTCGGCCAGATCATCCACCAGGATACACGGCCGCTCTGATACGTCGCCCACGAGCATCATGGTGGCGTTCTGTCGGTCTGAGATCTTGGTTGGGCGGCGCTCCTGCATGCAACAGTCAGTATGACCAACGGTGGCTAGGGTTCATGTCCCTACCTTGTGGATCAGAGCAAAGCTCAAACCCAAGGCGTCGGCAATCGCCGTGGCACGCTTGGCGCCACCTGCATCTGGACTGACGATGACCGCATCCTTGGAGCCGGGGATCTGTCGTTCAATATACCGCTGCAAGAGTGGCTTTCCGTAGAGGTTATCGACGGGAATATCAAAGAATCCCTGGTATCTGTTTTTGTGGCGATGGACTGTCAGCATCGTCTATTCAACAAGAAGCACCAAATGCTCTTGATCAAAAAAAACTTGAACATCCGATTGCGGAAAAACATACTGAGGGTCATGCAAGTCCATTGTGATGACCTGTAAGAGAGGGGGGTGAGCAGAAGTTAGTATAAGACACAAGTGGTGACCGGGAGAATATCAACCCAGAGCAAAGGGGGAAAGGTACATACGTGGTCTGCTCCGGCACAAGTCAAGAGGTCTGCCACCAGGGTTCCGGCCTGCGCTACCCACTGCTTATAGCCAGGTTTTGCCTGGAAGGCATTAATCATCTGGGGGTTCTCGTAGTCGTGCGTAGTATAATTGCCAGTCACGGAGGAGACCGAGTTCGCATGGTCGCGGGCGACGACCCCGTTGGTGCCAGAGTGTGCTACTCCCTCGCCGTGCGGCTTGGCAGACCCGTTGCCATTGGCAAGCGAGACCTGTGTGAGCATCTTGGTGATGTCGATGCCGCTGTTCAGGCCGATGCTCTTGGGCAGGCCGGGCCCAGGGGTGGCGGGGACGCTCTCGAAGGTATATTTGCCCGAGTCGCTGGGGCCCTTGTTCAGAGGTGCACCCGTCTTGTTATAGGGCAGGTCGGGCTGTCGAGAATACGGAAAGAGGGGCAGGACGGCGGTGACTCTCTTGGCGGAGCCTGTCTTGCAGGCAGAGACCACTGGTGGCAAGCTCTTTGGTCAGCGTTACTCGTCTCTATGTGCCTCTCTCTTTTTCTCTCTCAGGTGAGGAGCTGCAAGCAGGAGGGGGAGGAGGGGGAGGAGGAGAAGGAGGGAGAGTGTTGACTAACTGATGCAAAGTTCCATGAAGTGGTCGTTGACTTTGACATTGGTATCCTGTGTTCCTGCTGTCTGTATGATATAGACATCCTTCCCACGGACCGTCTCCTGAATCTCACATCGACTCTCGCCGACCGCGAACTTGGATAGGATGCGGTTGCAAGGAGGAATGCCGAGGATGTTGCAGATGTTATGTACCAACTCCGGATGGGAGTTGCCTCCGAGGACAACCAGATTGCGCACCATACTGGGATAGATTCGATATACCAGGAAGGTAAGAGGGGGAGGAGGGAGGGCGAATGTCGCGACGACGAAAGTTGCCCCTTTGTCAGAGAGACGAGGGAACAATCCAAAAATCAGAGGAGAAAGAGACGAAGGAGGAGGAAGAGGAGGAAGAGGAGGAAGAGGGGTTCAGGCTGAGCGGTGTCGGTGTCGTTTATAAGCCTGGTTATGCCGCAGATGCAGGAAGGTCCTAGGCGCGCGCCGACGTCAGGATTGAGGGCCGAGGATACGGAATACGAAGCCGCAATGCGAAGGGTAAGAGAAGAGGGGAGAGGGGAAGGGGGGGCAAAGAAGCCAAAGAGAGCAGCTTGAACAGTCTCTCTACAGGATGATCATCATGTTGTCAACTCGTCGCAGTGATGAGCATGAAGGGGAAAGGTTTGCATGTGTGTAAAAGGTGGGAATCGGTGAAGAAAAACCACAAAGCGTCTTCGGAGGCGCAAAAGTGAGAAAAAATGTTACCACTAAGACAAGGCAGTCAACCCCGGGACCCAGGTCCAGGGGCCCCCACCTCCTCCCCTCTATTGTCCAGTACCCTGTGGCTTAAGGGACAGGGCCCTGCTGTTGCACAGTACAGGGTTGTGCTTTAGCGCACACAGTACCTGCAACAGCCTGCAGTGGGACCTGCAGCAGAGATGTCACATGCACTGCCGGGGACTGATTCACCAGTACTACTATGTGCACACTAATATGTACTTGGGTCAATGCCCTTTTCTGCCGGACCACAAATTATCCCTCCAGCATGCACAAGTTTGATACTGATGATGCCACAAGCTTGTCTGCTGTCGTACCAAGGGGCATTACGGCATCTTACAAAGGAACACCTGCCGAACCTGCTGTTTCCTTGGTAGGAGGAGGTTCCTCGGAAGGGGGAGGGGAAGGATGCGCACACACGGGGTACCTGCTCACACAGATGGGCAACTCGAGGTGGGGCAGATCTTGGGACGGGCCTATCATTGGTCGCTGATTGCAACACAGTAACTGAACTCAACTCATGTGCCCCTCCTCTCCGTCTTGTATTTCTAGATCCATCCATCGCCCCTCTCTGCAAACTGCCTTGTCAAAAACTCAACCTGCCACACCAGGCTGCATCTTTTCTGGTATCAGCTCCAATAACCATTGTCCTTTGCTGTAGACAGACTTGCTGTCCACAGTGTCAAACCACACAAGGCCCCACACAGACTGGGTCACGAAGAGTCTGTGACCAACACTTTTTTTTTTTTTTTTTTTTTTTTTTTTTTCGCCGGGGCTCAGGAACCAGTCCCAACCTCCCCATGAGTGCTACAAAAGTGCTTTACCCACAAATATCGACAACCAAGAACCAATCTGAATGCAGTGCAACATAGCCAACCACCAGCTCTCAGCTAGTCACACACACTACTACCGGCTAAGGACTGTGTAGCTCATCTCACCACCTGGGCAGACAAGAGAGTGGCCTGGATCTGACGCGGGACCTGCAGCTTACAACAGCCTGCTGTGAGACCTGCTGTTCCGGGAGAAAGACCAGACAGATCCCTTCCCTCCTGCTGTCAACCGACACACACACATACACACACACTCTCTCCCTCTGGGGGCTGCAGTCACCATGAAGATTCTCGAGTCCCAGAGTGCCGTCCTGACCAACTTTGAGGTCTACCAACACCTGCTTAATGAGCAGTACAAGTTCAAAGACCACGAGCGCAGGAAAAAGGTCCCACGAAATGCCCAGACCATCATCAAGGAGGCAAGCATCTCTCACCAGTTTCCATTCCCAAGAAACCCAACCAAATACCAATGAGAGAGAGGAAGATCATCAGTGACACTATGGAAGCTAACAAGAAAAAAAAATAAAAACCACCACAGATCCTGGAATATCTCAAGACATCACCCAACCCCTTCAGCCAGCAGCCCATCACCTACAATGGCTTCACCATCAATCGTCTGGTTGACAGGCTGCACAGCTATGATCTCACCAAGGGCGAGATGATCATGATCCTCAATGTGCGCCCTGAAAACCTGGCCATCCTGAGTGCCTGCATCGAGGACTTCATGACGCGGTTCACAGAGGACCAGCAGCAAGAGATCCAGACTATTATCGAGGAGGTCCTCGGACCTTTCCCCCAGGGAGCATGCAGAAGAGGAACAAGAGGCTGCCTGAGGTCTCGTCTGTATGATCCTCAACAAGCGATCGAAACAATCAGTCATGTGCTGAAGAAGAGGGGCCCCCAATCCCTTCTCATTCATTCACATCACACAACACCCTCCACCGGTCTGGCCGTCCTGTCTGGTGGCTATGTCTTTGGCTACCTCGAGGATCTCCTCATATGCAATATCCAGCAGATCACCGTTTTGGGCAGAGCATTCCATATAACGATCTGCTCTCACCGCCTGAGCAATCTGATAGGCCTCATTGGGCGGGACCCAAGTGACACTTGGATCATCTGTGTTAACTACACCGCTGGGTCTCAGGTCCCGTTTGAGACCTAGGACAGCGATAGGGATGTTGCTCTCGTTCGGGAACGTCTTGCGGACTTCCTTGATCCACTATGGGCACACACACATACACAATGTGTCAGTAGATCTGATGAGGCAGATGGGTTTCGAGGGGGAAGGGAGAGGAATAAGAAGAAAGGGTGGGCATACAATGTCCCTAATGTTGAGGAGACTCTGGCGCTGGCCTATGTCAAAGCAGAGCAGGATGAAATCAGGCTCGAGAGTTCGCCAGTCCTGGGGGCTGGCGGTGTCGGAATACTCTAGTTGGTACCGGAGCCGGCCTCGTGTGTGGCGATAAACGAAGGGCTGTTCTTCATCCTTGACTCTGCAGGGCACAATATTTAATCTTGCTACGTCTGCGCCAGTATATCCTCCCTTGATGCGCCTATCATTTTCCTTTTCACGTCAGCCAAGCATACATGTATCAATGCTCCTCTTTACTTCAAAAAAGGACTAGGAATATCAAACTTGAGACAGAGGACTTGAGAACACTCACGACAAGAATGTTGACTTGCCACATTCATCGTCGCCCAACGCCAGGATGGATATCTTGCAGCACGGTTCCATGAATGATGCTGCTTGTCTATATGATGGCCTCTGATGATGCTGTGTGTGAAATTTGGTGTGTTGTACAGTTGTTAGGGGCGGGATAATTTGCGTGTGTCTCCTGCAGGGAAGACGGTATGATCTAGGCGAGCTCCTCCTTATCGATAAGAATTTTACCTCAGTCGGACATGCATGCATGGTACAGTACTGTAAATTTCATATACTTACGCTCTCTCACTATTTCTCAACACACACACACGATAGCCGCAGAAATTCTTTTTCTTTCTTTCTTTCTCTTTCTTGTTCTGGAGAAACCCTTCACAACAACAGCATTCTTCTATGATGAGACAAGAAAGACCTGCATGAGACCACACAGAATCAGTAGTCACAGCACAGCATGGCATGAGCCCAAGACCTCGGTCCAACTCCTCATACACAACCGGAGACGCATTTCCTCCTCGCCCCTGTGGCATTCTTCCTCGGCCTCCTCACGCTCTCTCCTGAACGGGCCCGTTTCAGTTCTGAGGAGGAGTATATCGACAACAACTGTCAAGATGACAGACTACAACAAGTGGCCCAAGGAAGAGCTCATAAGGAGGGTGAAGGAGCTCGAGTCCCAGCTCGCATCTCAGCCCACAAACGCCCTCTCAGGATCTACAGCAGCAGCAGTCGCCACCCCCACAGGCCTTCTCCTCCAAGATGGCGGCGGCGGCGACCCAGACCAGCCAGCCAAGAAGAAGGCCAAAAAGTCCTCCAAGCCCCTGGACCCTTCCAAGTACACGACGCGCTTCATAGCGCTCAAGCTCGCGTACGTTGGCAAGAACTACAACGGCTTCGAGTACCAGTCGTCGGGCAGCCTGTCGACGATCGAGGAGGAGCTGTGGAAGGCCCTGGTGCGGGCATGCCTCGTTTTTCCCGACCCGGAGAGGCCGCACGAGGTCGACTGGAGCGTTTGCGAGTACTCCAAGTGCGGGCGGACGGACCGCGGGGTGAGCGCGTTTGGGCAGGTGGTTGCGCTGCGGGTGAGGAGCAACAAGCCTGCCAGGAGGAGGAAGGAGGAGAAGGAGAAGGAGGCCGCCGTTGTGGGGGCAGTAGAGCGGATGACAGCAAGGACGTCACGATGACCGAGGGGCCGCCACAGAACAAAGGACTCGAAGCACAGGAGGAGGCTCAGGAGGAAGAAGAAGAAGAAAA
Source organism: Immersiporthe knoxdaviesiana (assembly GCA_021117315.1). Classification (NCBI taxonomy): domain Eukaryota; kingdom Fungi; phylum Ascomycota; class Sordariomycetes; order Diaporthales; family Cryphonectriaceae; genus Immersiporthe; species Immersiporthe knoxdaviesiana. The sequence goes on from CP088206.1 coordinate 932,851, forward strand.
CGACGACAACACACCATTTCCGGTGGAGCAAGAAATTCAGTACTGCAAGGTGCTCAACCGCATCCTGCCCCCGACATCAAGGTCTACGCGTGGTGTCCAAACCCGCCGCCCGAGTTCTCGGCGCGCTTCAGCTGTCGCGAGAGGCAGTACCGCTACTTCTTCACGCAGCCTGCCTTCTCACCACTGCCCAACTTCCTCGAGAGAGCTCGGGCGGGTACATCAGAGAAGAATGGCAGCGTCGCCTCCTCCTCCTCCTCCTCTAAAAAACCAAAGGACGGCTGGCTCGACATGGACGCGATGCGCCAGGCGGCAAAAATGTTCCAGGGCCTCCACGACTTTCGCAATTTCTGCAAGATCGACCCGTCCAAGCAGATCACCAACTTTGTCCGCCGCATCTACGAGGCCGACATTGTCGAGGTGGACGGTGTGGATACGTCCATCCCTTACCTCGCAGGCCCCCAGTTCCGCGATCCCTCCTGCTCGTCGTCGAACAGTGACCGCTATCCAAAGGTCTACTATTTCCACGTGCGCGGCTCTGCCTTTTTGTGGCATCAGATCCGCTGCATGGTCGCAGTCCTCTTCCTCGTCGGGCAGGGTCTCGAGTCGCCTGCCGTCGTCGCCGAGCTCCTCGACGTAGGCCGCAACCCGCGGCGGCCCAACTACGTGCTGGCCGACGACGCGCCGCTGGTGCTGTGGGACTGCGTCTTTGGGCGCGACAACAACGGCCCCCCACAGCCGCCGCATCTGCACATGCATATGTACCTGAACCAGCACCTGCGACGGCGGAAGACGAGGAGGAGAAGGAGGCTGGTGGTGGTGATGATCCGACACGAGACAACGACCTGGACTGGCTGTACGTCGGCGGCGAGGGCGATAGCCCGCTCAACCTGCACGGCACCACGGGTCTGGCCAGCGATCTGTGGTCGTACTGGCGGGAGCGCAAGATGGACGAGATCCTGGCCAACCGGCTGGTGGATCTGGTCTCGCAGAAGACGAACATAGACCGCGTACCAAAAGGCGAGGGCGGGGAGGGAGAAGGAGGATTCGTCAAGAAGGGTTCGGTGGAGGCTAGGTTCCTGGGCGCGAGGAGCACGCGGGTCTACGAGGGGGCAACGGCCCTCGATTCGTGGGTGGGTATGTGCCTGTCCTCAAGAAGGACCTGATTGCGAGCCCTGAGGAGCTGAATGACAGGTGGGCGCAGAGAAAAGGGTTCAAGGATGCAGAGGAGATGAGGGCGAGGGGCAACTGGAGGGAGGTGATCAAGGCAGAGAAGAGCAAGATGGACAACACTGGAGAGGAGGGCTAGAGGAGGACGATGATGATGATGATCAATTACAATAATACTTGTTCAACAATATCTTTGAGATATATATATATATATATATATATACGGATCTGTCTGTATAGCAAGCAATCTTTAGATAGAAGACCTTCTTCGGAGAAGAGACTGTACCTAAAGCACCACCGCCAGATCTTGCAGCATATACACAAATTTCCCTCCTCCCTTTTTTTTTTTTTTTACCCATGACTCCCTACCCGATCCTCCACCACCTTCCTCACCGCCATCATCCCACTCCCCTCAGGCGGCTCCCACAGACACCCCCTCACCCCCTCCAGACCCTCTCCACGATGGCCCGCCCCGGCAACAAGCGCGGAAACACAACCACAACATCGTCCTCCCCGTCCACCACGACCACAAGGTAGTACCGCACCGCAAAGCCCCGGAACGCCTCGTTGATCAGTACGTCGCGGATCTTCTCGGTGGGGATGAAGCGGGTTCCCGCGCGCCAGCTGGCCAGGTAGGAGCCTCCCGTCGAGCTGGTCTGCACGCCGAGGCCGCGCAGGACCAGGAGGGACTCGGTGGTGTGCACGCGGAGGGTCGTCAGGTAGAGCAGGGCGGCGCAGAGGGCGTAGAGGGCTGAGGGGGGAGGGAGGCGGAGCGGGGGGAGGGAGGTGAGGGCGCGGCCTGGCGGGGGTGCGGGCCAGGTGGGCGAGGGCGTAGGGGAGCCAGGCCGGGGTTAGGAGGGTGGTTGGCTGGGGTGGGAGAGGTAGTGGTGATGGAGGTGCTGTTGTCGTTGTCGTCGTAGTTGCATGATATGTGTTGCTGTCATGCTGGTTGCTTTGGTGGTAATAGGGCTGTGATGGTGGCACGCTGTTGCCGTTGTGGTGGCTGAGGCTGCTGCTGAGGACAGCACCTCCTGATGATATCGTGTGGGTGGTGATGGTGGTAGTAGTATATTCTGTAGACGGCGGGAGCGTCCATGTCGCGTGCAGGAGGAGCAGGACGGCGAGCGCCAGGAGCAGCCGCAGCAGGAAGACGATGCCGAGGAGCACACGGTTGGACACGGTCGCCGGGGGACAGGTCGTGACTGTAAACTCGGCCGTGGTCGGGGAGGGGCGACGGACCTCGAGATGCGGTGATGTCGTGAGCATTGTCGGCAGCAGCAGCAGGAGCAGGAGGAGGAGGACGCTTGCCGCGGGGATTGGGCCGCAGTGGTCTCTCTGAGGACCTTCGTGGAGGGGTGGTGGGAGCTCTTTGGTAGCAATTGATGTCCTGTGTCAACTATCCATCATTTCTGTGTGTCTGTTGGAAGGGTGAACCACAACAAGAAGCAGTTGGTGTGTTGCTGCCGTATTTGTTGGAGGAGTTTGAGGATTGAGAGGGTAAGTTTGTAGCTGAAGTTGCGTCAGGGTCTGAGTACTATGTAAGTGCCTGTAGTGCCTGTACTGGACCACCAGCCCAGCTTCCACACCAGAGCTTTCAACTTTTTGCCTCCGATCTATTTCAGATCGAAAAGGACGACAAGATAAACGAAAGTTAAAATAGAAAATTAAAATCATACAATGAAAATAAATAATTATAATAAACAAAGTACAAAGTCAATCAATTTCCGAGCTTTCGCAAGCGTGCAAGCCAAGGCCAAATGACTAAGCAGGCGTCTTGGCTATATAAGTTGATTGTGAAACCCAAATCGCCAGCTGTAATGGCTTAACCGGGATGAAGACACACAATATTCTCATCGGCGCTATTCCATTTCCATTAGAACCCCACCGACTGTGCCCAGCGCGAGCGCTACAGTGGCCACCCACTCGCTCGGGTAACCAGCGATGCTGTGTCCTTGTGGCCTGAAGCAACGAAGACGATTCTTGAGGGAGGTTTCACTCTGCAGAGGCGTCTTCACTGTTGCGCGGCGTGTTGGATCACACGGTCGTGGGCTTGGGGTAGTCCTATGAGATGGAGTTGTCAACTCCCATTATTTTTTGCTATTTCTTTCTCTGTTATCTTGTTGTAATAAGAAGTACTAAGTAAATATTCTTTTGATATTCTTTTTCTTTTGTCAATCTTCTCTTTATTTTTTATTTCGCACGTTCACTTTAGGCCGTATGTATGCGCTGTATGCGCTGAAGCTTTAGGGCTGCTACAGGGCCTCACCCGCTGTAAGGCCCCTGAAGCACTACAAGGTGTCAAAACTTTTGCAGAGGTTGCCTGTTCGAGCCCACCTCAATCACCATCCCCTCCCCCTTTTTTTTTTTTTTTTTTACAATACAACTGCGTTCAAAACACGTCACGTTCAATCCGCATTGGTCATATTTAAACACAAATGAATTATAGTAGGTTTAGAAGAGAAAAAGAGGAAAATCAATCGTTGTATTCTGCTTCCCAGACTAACAGTTGCTACCTAATAATAATATCTGTCGTCCCCTTTTGCCTCCTCTGAAGGATTACTTGATCTTGCGAATGAAGAATAGTTGAAAAGAATAGTCGAAAAGAAAAGGGGAAGAAAAAAATCGCCAAGAGATTTGACAACGACGGGAAAAAGGTTTCCAGAAGATAAGAAGACGCCGTGAGGCAGCATTTATGAGACCCGAGTTGAGATTTGAGAGTTTTGTTGTTCCTTTTTTTTTTTGTGTCTTTTTCTTGTTGTTGTTGGGGGGTTGGTCGTTTCAGTAGTATTGTGTGGGTGTGTCGTGGCTTGTTGTTTTTGGTAGTTCCTCCGGGCTGTATATATTTCTCTCGTTTCTGTTGCCGTCCCATTATTGCCATCTTCAGTTTTCCATCTTTCCCTTTCAGCCTTCCCCTTCCGTCATCAAGTCATGAATTGGAAAAGGGATCATTAGGATGGCAAGAGAGAGGGTGGCTTGCAGGGCGGCTGTCCAACCGTCCTGGCCCCCTCCTCCAGCCGCCGATTTCGTCACTTCGTAAAGACCTCCTCCCAAGTCGAGGAAGAACAACCATTCTGGATATATGAGAGAGAGACAAAGGAAGGAAGACACAGAGGAGATGAGGGAAAAAGATTCAGAAATGGTAGAAATATGCCATGCAGATAGAGAGATATAGATATGTAAAGGAATGTTGAGAATTATACAAGGATCCAGGCTTGTGTTTATTGCCCGGGAAATAAATGCGAGAGCGAGATAGAGAGAGAGAAAAAATGGAGAAAATCAAACAAAACTCTGGCAGGAGTGGCAGGATCACGAGTCTCAAAACAATTTACAGAGACCACATGTCCATTGTTCCTCTTCGAGCTTCCGTCGTCATCAAAGAGATTTTGGTATCGAATGCGGTGTAGACAACAAAGTCAAAACGCCAGCCGCCATGCTCGAAGCGAACTAAAAGGAGATAGAAAAGAAGAAGAAAAAGTAGAAATAGAGACGCAAATCAAGCAGATGCAGACTTCAAGAAACCTGAAAGGAAAAAAAAAGAGATTCAGAAAAAAAAAAAAACAGAAGCAAAGAGAGAAAAGCAAAGGAAATCGTGTGCTTCAGATGAGGTCCCCAGGATTCATCCCAGTGGGGAGGTCCCTAAGCGGCCGCCCGTCGATGGGGCTCCTCAGCTCGCGGTTGTGGAAGCTGACGGGCGGGCCCGAGATGCTCCCCGACTTGCTGTGTCCGGGCATCGGAATGCTCTCATAGGGCGCGGGCGTGCCGACCTCGATAGGCGACTTGGTGCGGCTGACGACGCTCGAATTGTTTCTGCTGCGCGATGAGCTTCGCAGGCGCTCAGTCGCACGGGAGATGCGGCCCGCGATGCTGTTGTCCACGCTGCTGCGGCCGCGATGGTGACCGCGGGAGGACGGCGGCACAGGGGCCGGGATGACAGGGACAGTCGCGTCAGTGAGGGGAGCAATGTTGTGTTCGGGGGCGCCCTGGTCATCGCTGTCCATGACGACCTCGATCGAGCCCGAAGTCTTGCCGCCATAGACGACTGGGGCGATGCCTCCGTGGACGAAGGGAAGCGGGGCAGGAGGAGGCGGGGGAGGGATAGCAAGGTGCTGGAGCTCCTTCAGGACGGGAGGCGGCGGAGGCGGAGGAGGCACCTGATCATCGTATGAGGGGCGGTTGTTGTTGGGCTGGTCAACGACGTCGCTGTCGTCAGCAGCACGCCTGAACCTGGAGGAGTGGACGTCAGGTGTGCTCAGCTTCCTCAGAGAGTTGCCCCTGGCGAGCCTGCCCACACCCTGGCCGTGACCCTGAAGAGCCTCTGGGGGCACAGGCTCCTCGGGCGGCGCAGACACGCAGCGTTGGATGGCCGGCCGGCTCGGCGGCTGGTATACCGTCGAGGGCAGGAGTGTAAGCCCGCCACCGCCACCACCACTGCCCGCGCTTTGAGGAGACGAGACATTGTTCTTGGGCGAGTTCTGTCGGGACGAGTGCGGCGACTGCGGCGACGTGGCCTGCGCAAAGGTCAGGGGGATGGGCGGTACAGGCTCCTCGGGGCTCAGGGCCTTCTGAGTGTCCATGACCAGACGGAACGCCTTGGGGGTCGCAGGCAGGCCGATGACGGGACGTGGGGGCTGCTGTGCATACATGCTCCGCTTCTCGGGCTCGGCGGTGCGGCTCCGAGGAGGCAACTGCTTGGGCTCCATAAAGGTGGTGCTGGGGAGCTCAAAGTCGTTGGGCGCAGTGGGCGCGCGGGGGATGCTCATGCCCGAGACGGCGGAGAGGGCAGGGGACAGCTCGTCGGGGTGAGGGATCGGCGGCGCGAGAGGCCGCTTGGCAAGAGACTTGCGGCGCTCCTCGAGCTCTCGGGCTGCGGCCTCCTTCTTGAGCTGGCGCTCGTCCTTCATGGCCCGCAGGTCTCCGGCGTGGTGGCCGCTGGTGAGGAAGTGGACCCCGGGGGTCCTGACCCGGTGCTCGACAGAGCCGTTGTGCTCTTGACGGTGGCGGCTCTCAGAGTGGTCGCGGCCGCCCTGGCTGGGCGAGGGCTCGCGGGACTTGCTGCCGCCATGGGACCTGGCCTTGCTGCGGAATCGGGCCTGCTCCTCCTTGGCCCTCTTGTAGTCCTCCTCGTCCTCGGAGCCCTGGAAGTGCTGGACGCCACCGGCTGACATGGGAACCGGAGAGGTCGGGGACCGAGGCCGCGATCCCTGTCGGCCGTTGCTGCGGCCGCGGGGGATCTCGATGGGAGGAAGGCTCCTCTTCTCATCGCGGCTCGAGTCCCGGCGGTTTCTGCTCTTGGATGAAGGCCGGACGGTGCTGGGCTTGCGGGCGGTGGCCGGCTCATCACCGCCATGGTCGTCATACCCGGGGGTGCTCAGGTTGAGCAGATCTTCGGGGGACATGGGAACAGGAGACCGGGGAGACCGCTTGCCGCCTCTGGGAGTGTATCCCCGAGATGCAGTGCGGCCGCGGTCGTCGATTGACTGTTCTCGGGAGCCTGCGGTGCGTGTGCGGCTGTTGTCACGGGTCTTGCTCCGTCCGTCCCTGCTCTGGCCGCGCGAGTTGTTCTGCTGGCGCAGCTTGGCCGCCTCGATACTGCTGATGTAGTCGTCCAGGGTCTTCTGGCCGTGGCCGCGCTGCTGCTGTCCCTTGTTGGAGGAGGTGGTGGAGATCCCAGAGGGAGCGCCAGAAGCAGCGCTCGAGATGGAACCCGGGCCGCGGCGCCTGGATGGCCAGTGGAAACGGGCAGACGAGACAGACTGCTCCGGGGAGGTCACATCGCTGCCGGAGACGGCATCGTCGAGGGACTGGAGCTGAAGCTCAAGGCCGTTCGGCATGCGCTCGCGAGGCCCGTTGCGGCTGTTGCGACCACTGGCTATGAGAGCTGCCTGGGACTCGGGGCCTGGGGACGGCGGCGCTGGGTCTCTCCTCCGCGTGGTATCCCTCATCATCATCGGGCTGGCGGTCGCAGCACGCTGCAGAGACAAGCCCTTGGAGAGGTTCCCGTCATCAGTGGATCTCTTGGAGACATGGCCACGGCCGTGCTTGGAGGAAGCATCGAGCGGCGGTGTGAGGGCCTCGATACCAGGGGCAGGCTTCCCGCTGAGCTTGGCCGTGTGTCGCAGGTTGTTGTCGCTCGGCATCTCACCAATCGAGGGGAGTCGTCCTCGGTTGAAGTTGCCCTGTGGCCGTGCAGTCGTCGGAGTGGTGAAGGCACTACGGTTGGACGGTCTGAGGAATGCAATAGACATCTCCTCGGCCCTAGGAGAGACAGCAGACTCAGCTATCGGGGTGACGCCAGCAGCAATGGGCGTCTGCCCGCCGTCGTTGTTGGAGAAGAACTTGGACTTGTTACTCTGCTCTCCAAAGGACGTGATCAGCTTGAGGCTAGACGTCTTGGCGATGCTCCGCTGAGGGCCGCGATTCAGACCAGGCGGCGACAGGGGAGGACTCAGGATCTCGGGGATGCTGGGACTCGCGGTCACCGCAGCGTTGATGTTCTGGAAAGCGATCTGCTGGGCTGAAGGCGACGACCAGGGCTCAGATGATTCCTTTTCAGTGCAGGCAAAGCTGAAATAATGTCTCGTCAGCAAATGAGAAGAGATAGAAGAAGAGGGAGGGAGAAGAAGAGAGAAAAAAAAAAAGGGGGGGATAATTCCGCAGTGTCACACTGGCGCTGGACTGGGACTTACCATCGGATGGCCAACTGCTGGTGGCCGTGTTGCACTGCCCATTCTCCCCACTTTCTGACAATCTGCGCTTGCCGCTCCCAGACAGAGGGGAAGCAGATGCAGGTCAGGATTAATGCCTCGAGGAACCTCTTGTGCGAGATGTAAATCTCAATGGCATCCGTCTGATCTCCCATACCAATCATGATGGTGACTGCCGAGTGGATGTCGCCCTGCTCGAGAAGCCGTTGGACGTACGCCTGACCAAGTTTGTGCTGTGCTGCTGTGCCACCGATACCACTCAGCGCTAAGAGCATCCAGTCCGAGGACGTCATGTTCTCGGAACTCGTGGCCATGATATCAGGATCGATATCGCCCAGCCACTTCGAGAGGAGGATCCGAGTGGGCGTGCCCTGTGGGTGCCGGCTCATCTCATCGCGTACGAGGTCTTCTGCCTCCTTGGTCCACCCAAAGATGGTGCATAGCATCTGTCGGCGGAGGTCGTCGTTTGTCAGGCGGCTGTTGTCCACTATGGGCGGCCGCTTGTAGGCCAGGTCGCTGAGGCGGCTGCGGGTGAACTTGAACAGGTCCTTCACCTTGGCGTCGTCAGGGCTCCTGGGGACCTCATTCCTCAGGCGGGACGGCTTGTGTCGCGGGCGGCTGGTCGAGGAGCCCATGGAGACCGAGCTCAGGCTGCTGGTCGAGTACGAGGAGCTCTCCCGCTTGCCCTTGCCCTGCAGCGCCGCAGACTGGTTCGAGGAGCCGGTTGAGATGTAGGTGTTGTCAGTCAGGCCGCGGGACTGGAGAGAAGCCTGGTAGCGCCCAGGAGTCCGTGAGCTGGTCGAGGACACATCGGAGGCGCCACTCCGGCTCGAGACCGGACTCGCAGTCCGATACGGGTCCTCCTCCGAGGTGTGCATTGTCCCCGCCCTAGCAATTCTAGCCATGGGAGGTGCGGGGTCATCGTCACTCTCGGAGATATCTGCACTGATCTGGATCGAGCCCATCTCCGAGTCCGAAGCCGTGGCCGCGTTTCCTTTCTCCTGCTCCTCGATCGATACCGGTGGTGACGGGGGAAGCAGGTTCGCAGGGTGCTGCACGTTGGCCACCATAACGGCGGGGGCGTTGAGATCAAACTGCTGCACGGTGTTGTTTGCACCGAGCGTAAAGAGGCTTGCTCCTGGCCCATAGACTGCTAGCCCCTTGATATGCTCCAGTGTTGGTATCTTATCATATGTGACGTGCTTAGTCCTGACATCCCAAGACAAAGTCTCACTTTGGATTTTTGTAATACAGGCCAGTGATTAGCTTTCACTCGGTGAAGGAGAAAGTGAATGGATTCGTAGTACTCACGATTCGCAGAACTGGATAATTCTTCCGTTCTTGGACCACGACATCCAATTGGCACCTGCAATGTAATTCTCGGATTTCCTGAGAATTCTCACGACCTTGGCTGGGTCAGCGCTGTTGTAAGCCTTGGAGACACTCCAGACCCTCAGATCACCGTCGTTGGTCTGGACGGCCAGCATGTCCGACTTTTGACGCGACGATGATGCATGCCAGCTTAGTGTTACGATTGGCGAAGGACCTCTGGAGGTGGTCAGATTATGCAGGATGGTAAATCGTGGCTGAAGTGTGGCAATCAGTAGAGAGCCGTTTTGGTATCTGGATATTTGGTCAGCATGCAACCCTCATAGAGAAAGGGGGTGGGGGTTACACGGGTGACTACTCACCCAATAGCAAATGTTCGGCAGTCCGCTGATGGTGCCAGCGCTGTCACCGCAATCTGATCAATTGTCCTGGCAGATATGTGTTCTGACGTTGTCGGCTCAAAGAGCATGATGTTTCCTTGCGTATTGCCTGCATCGAGAGTTAGCTATGGGAATGAAAAGTGTGTGTGACGTATGTGTGTATGAATATGCATGCATATGTGGATCCTGGGGTTCGAGAAGAAAAAAAACTCACCAAAGGCAACATTGCCGTTTCTCATCCATGCGGCGGCGGTCAGGTGCTCGTAGGAGGCAAAACGGGCCACCTCCTCGCCAGACATGATGTCCCATACTATGGCGGTCTGACCGGCGTCGTAGCTCACCACCAGCCTCCCCGCGCCCAGCTCGCTCTGGTTGTCGACGGCGAGGATCTGAACCTCCTCGGTGTGGCGGGTGAACCTCCTCTCGATGGTCAGGGTGTCGTGGTGGCAGCACACGACAGAGTTGCCCTGGGCGTAGAGGAACATGGAGGCGGTCGCCGCGGTCGGGTCGAAGTACCGGAGTATCGACTTGGGCGACATCTTGAAAGTCTCCAAGGTCGTCCCATCGGGCCTCGAGGACAAGGGTGTTGATGCCGAGCGACCCATCGACGGCCGCGAAGATGTGGCCGCGGCGGACATGATATGCTTTGTTCGTGATCTTTGTGTAGCAGGCCACGATGGACGGTCAGCCGGATGGCCGCAGGAGGGTTTATATGCGAGTGGGCTTGCCCACTACTATAATGGAGAGAAGAGAGGGGGAGAAGGGCGCCTTCTCGAAGGGCCCCAAGACTTCTTTTTTTTTTTTCTCTTCTTTATTGTGTGGCACACAAAGGGGGAAAGAGAGGAAGGGTGGTACATACCAGGCGGTAGGGATAAAAACAAGAGGGAAAAATCAAAAGGTAAAACCCCTCCGAGAAGCGTCGCAACGGACCAAGGTCGCGCGATCGGGCTACACCGTTGAACGTCCAGGCATCACATGGAACACCACCTGCTGTCCGCTCCCGGACGAAGATTTCTCCCAAGCGCTCGGTTGTCTCAGTTGTGGCGGAAACAAGGCCGATATATGACACACACGCACACACACATATACACGCGGTGAGCAGCTGGGCGAGAAGGGGCGGCTGCCGTGTATGGGAATACACTGTGTTGCGTTGGGCGCCGTGTGTGCGCGCGCTATGACCTCTATTTCGTTGTCGTCGTTGTCGTTCAGGAGAAGAGGAAGCAGCAGCAGCAGCAACTGGACGAGAAGGAGGAGAAGGAGGAAAAACGGAAGCAGGAGAAAGACAGGAGGAGGAGAAGGGCGAGAGGTGCCACAAAAAGCTAGTGGAAAAGAGAGAGAGTGAGCCTGCGGTGGGAGGAGGGGTGTGTGAGAAAGAGAGAGAGAGAGCGAGGAAATGTCAGGCACGGCAGCCCCCCGAGTCGCACGGCTAGGATGGGAAACGTCTTTTAGACGCAGGAGACATGTATGTTGCGCGGCAATGATTCCCTAGTGATAGGTTACCCGCCTCGTGGGCGGAGCGGCTGGATGTGTTCAAAAAAGAAGGGTACCGAGGGATTCGCTCGGGTTCGGCGCCAGGCGCTTGTCCCGCAGTATAAGCTTGTTCTTCTTTCCTTGCTGCTGCTTCTCTGCTGCGTAAGACGACTCTCTGTCTCGTGAGGAGTCTGACAGGAAACGCAAGAGAGAAAGCAAGATGAGGAAGGAGGAAGGAGGGTGTGGTGGGTGTGAGGGAGTGAGCGAGCGAGAGAACCACGAGGAGGGGAGAATTAAACATAGACGGGAAGCAAGTTGTAGGTGTGGGTTGTATAGAAGGTGGGGGGGAGGGAGGAGGGAGGGAAAGAGCAAGGGCCAGGGCAACAAGTCGCGACTTCAGCGCCTAAAATCGACAGGGCCCTGGGCCTGTCAATGGACGATCTCCAAGGGAAAGCCCATAAAAAAATCGAGGCTTCTCTTCCTTTTTTTTTCCCTCCGTCTCCCAAGGATGAGAGAGGGTCCAGCGTTGTGAGGCGAGAATTGATACCATAGTTGTGTCCTATAAGAAGTGCTTACTTGTACCTATCATAAATCAAAAAGAAATAAGAGAAAATCTAGAGTGGTTATCTCCAGCACAACAGGGCTTCTTTGCTCAGGCTCACAAGCTTTAAGAGGACCAGCCCTCGCATGGCTACGGAGGATCCTGGCAGCCTAGACAAGGGTAACACTATAGCAACAGGCCTATGAGGTCCCTAAAACAGTGGCAGACAGCAACGCATCAGACCCAGAACATACGGAATAGGGCAAGAGCCGGTGACCGCTCTGGAGCGAGATGCAGTAGTTTCCCTTGTGCTGGTTGGTTCAAGGTACCAAGGTACATAGTACAAAACAGCAGCAGTAGTGGTTGTGGTGGTGGTAGTAGTAGTAGTAGTAGTAGTAGTAGTAGTAGTAGTAGTAGTAGTAGTAGTAGTAGTAGTACTTATAGTACCTCCTCCGCTTGTCGTCACCTGGACAGATTCTTCCCTCGAGATTTGACCGAAGCCCCCCTTCCCCACAGAGACCAATTGCAGGGCTGCGATAAATGAACGACCTTGTCCGTCTGATCATATATCTGTTACTGCTGCTTTTTCCCTGCGCCACTCAGCTGTCAAAGCTGCGAGCTGCTCGGGATGGAGTGGGATCAGGAAGGATGATGATGACGGCTGGATTGGGTGGATGGGAAATGCATGCATGGATAGATGCTGCTGGGGGGTTTGTCACCTGTGTGGAGAGGAGGGGAAAGGAGGGTGGTGTGCTATGCATGTGTGTATGTGTGTGTCTTGTACCTGACATGGGTTGGTTGCTACTCGTCAAAAGTAGTCCGTACATAGCATGCCTCGATCGAATATGCCTGATATGCCGCCGTGCCGTGCCGTGTTGCGCTGCGCTGCGCTGCTGTGCTCCGCCTGTGCTATGCTCGATTGCTTGCTTGCTTGCTTGCTCTTGACATCTTTCTTGTCAAATCTGATGTCATGTCGTGTCATGAGGTTCAAGCCCAACCATCATCGTGATGACCCCCAACATCCCACACACACACGCCCTGCACCTGCGGAGCAGAGGTGGCCTGCACTTTGGGCCTCGCCGCCTCGTCGCCTCGAAAGGGTTTTCCATTGTTTTGCCCTGTTTTTGTTCTCAATCTGGGGCCCAACTCCCCTCACAGGCCCATTCTACAGACCGTTCATCGCCACTTCAGGCGGGCGGTTCAAACACAACCATACAAGGGGGTACGTATGTACTCGAGACAGAGAGTAAGTACTGAGGTACCGCAGAGTACAGGTACTATAATATAATACTGTACAGTCCACTAATGCATGTTACTGTAGCAAAGGGTGTGCTGTTCTATGTACTGTATACAGTAAGTACTGTGTATGAGAGGGAGGAAGAAGGAGACGAAGGGGGGAGGAAGGGTTCAATCATCAGTGAGGTGGAGGAGGGGCAGGAACGAAAGGGCAGGGGGGGGAAGAGAGCCACATCCCAGCAGGCTCGACGGCAGCCACGAGGTGAGGTTGAGAAAACGTTCGTCGGGCGCTAAAGCTCGCTGCGCCATTGGTGGTTCGTCTGGTGCATCTCAGGCACTTATGCAAGGTACCCCCTGTTGTGTGATGGCCACACGGTTCTGATTGGCGCTTATGCTTGACTGACGCTATCCTTGTTTCTCCATGTCTCCACCCCGCAACTGCCTATGGCTGTCCGACTCTGGCCCTCCACCAGACCTCGCCCTGCCCATTTTCATATCCCGTCGTTTGCCTCCCTTGTCCACCACCACCCATCACCACCAAGTTTGTTGATCGACTATGCACTAGAGGTGGCAGCAAGCCAGCACGCCAGGAGGCCCTCCGAGCGCTACTGGAGCTGCTCCGTCAGGGTTCAAATCAGGCCAGGTCAGGTCAGACCACAGCAGAACTGGCACCGAGACATTTCTCCCCATCGTTCCTCCGGTATTCGGCGATTCAATCCTGTGTACGGTGTACCCCATGCCAACATGGGCCATCCATCATCATCATCATCAAATCACCAACCACACCCTGTTGTCAGGATCAAAGTCAGTCGGTCAAAGCCACCTTGCCGGCGTCAAGGAGCTGGTTCCGAACATGGCCTCGACTCGACTAGACGGCAACAATGCCATTGATGGATTGATTGACTGACCGACTTGCCTCTTTGTCTGACGAAACCCCGCCGTTCGTGGTCAGGTGCTGGCCCGCCCCCTCCGCTCTCAGCTTGCCCCAGCTCCGCCAGGCGGGAAGGGGGGGAAGGAAAGAAAAAGCCTGGCTTGCTGATGACTCCCTCTGTCTTTCTCTCTCGGCTCATCAATTGGGCACCTCGTCCCTGATCTGCATGTTGTTGGCGCCAGGTGAGGAGGAGTGACGACCAAGATCCTCTTCCTCCTCCTCCTCCTGTTACCACACCCCGGGCGGCGGCGGCGGCTCTGCAGCTATCGATCTGCTTTGGAACCCCCTGGTCAAAACCACCGTCCCTCGGCATCCCTCTGGACTCGGCAGGCTGCTACCGAAGAGACGTCGACCCCGGAGCAGTATCCTCGCTTCGAGCTCAACAACACAGAGATATATATCACACTTGGAACCCGTCCCGTCTCCACACCGTCGGGCGGTGGGGACCCTCAGAGACGCTTCTGTGACTGGGCGATAGGGGAGGTTTATCTCAGTTCTGGAGGTTCATCACACTTTAAACCAAGAGTCAGCACACCCATATCCCGGACTACGCAGGATGCAGGATGCGGCATCTCTCCCGTCCCGCTCTCTGGCCTGTCGATCACAACCGGCATGAATCGCCTCATAATGAAAGGAAGGAAAGGGGGTGGAGGTGGGAACTTCAATAGTGCGATGTGATGCACACGCTTTTTCTTCTTCTCGTTCCCCTTCCGCATGCAAACGTTTCTTCTGCGTGGCTTTCGCGGCCACCAAGGGACGGGAGAAACGTACCATCCGGCTTGATAACGGGCAGAGCTACTGAGATCGGACTGGTGGTTCAGAAAACCCCAAGGCGGCCGTACCACGGGCCAAGACGACATCTCACTCACACACAAGTCGTTTTCCACCTCCACCTCCACCTCCACCTCTCTCCTCATCGCTCGTCGCTCGTCGCTTTCCGCGGCGCTGACCTTGCTCCGTGGGCCCGTATCACAACCCATCGGATTGGCTAGAGAGAGAGGTTGCAGATCATGGTGCATCTGCATGCCAGAATCTCGAGGGCCCTTTCTCTGGATGCCCCCTCCCTCCCCTCCAAGAAAAAAAAGGACAAGAGGACCAGGGATCGAAACACGGCGAACCAATCTTCAAGGCACACATAAGATATAACTTACAACAGCACATCACAGTCGGCCACGTTCATCTTGCCATGCAGTAGGGCGCCCACGTAACTGCTACCATGCAACCACACCTGCACGCTCCAATCTTTGCTGCATTCGATATGAGGCGTTGTCCTCTCCACCCTTTCCTCGACCCCCTTGCCTCTTGGGTGCCGGGACCGCGTCTGGGGTCAATAGTGGATCCGAACTGATTTATCACGGTGACCCTCTCCCAGCCCAGCCATTGAGCTCCTCACCCAGCCCTCCCAACAACAGCAGATCGTCTCCTTGGCCTCGGGAGAGGCGGCGTCCCTGAGCCGCCCCGTCGAAATCTCTCTTAGGGCTCCCTTTGGCCCTCCAGCTAATGCTCCCCCTCTCTCTCTCTCCTCTCTTGGGACGTTGCGATTCGTTCTCCTTGGGACGGTGGACGACACTATTGTGCCGAGCCAACAATTCCGACCGACCATGATGGCTTGGATCAAAGTTTGCTACCCCCAGCACTCTCCACTCTAATCATAGCAGCATCTCCTTCCCAATTGACTCTCACAAGGCCCGGCTCCGGCATGACACCAATGCAGTATTTTCCCAAGCGACGTTAGCTCGCATGCACCCTTCCCTTGCCTGCCATCAACACCCTAGCCGTCCGGGGCAGCTGCTGAGGAGACTTTCTGCAATGGGCGTCCCGCTTCCTGCACGCCACCCACAAGGAACGGGTCGTGAAGAAAAAGGAAAAAAAAAAAAAAAGATGGAGGGAGGGGCAGGGGTGAAAAAAATTGGGGAGAGGGAGGTAAGGTACGGATAAGGGGGGGAGGGGGTGGGCATACTCACCACCTGCACTTGGTACCTTGGGGCTTCGGTCGAATTGCATTGCATTGCATTGATTGCTACCTCGACTAGGTTTTCTTCTGCAGAAACTCGTCTGCTACCCCACCCATTGTCCTGCAGGCGAGAGAAAGAGAGAGAGGGAAAAAAGAAAGCTATCCCTCCTCACCTTCTTCCGGCCCTCCCTACCACGGTTTGTTTTTCTTTTTGTCTCCCCTCCGGTGGTGACACGGCTTACAGTGCTTACATGGCGACTCCTGCATTCATAGTACAGTCCGGACGGGCGGCTGCGTTCTGCCCCAAGCCTTGTTGAGAGAAATTACGACCATGCAGTGGTGCATTACAGAACGAAGCACGACTTTTGGCTAATCTTTTCTATCTTTTCTATCTTTGTCTTGAAACCCACGCCTTGGCCATGTCTCTCATTCTGCTGGAATGTCAGGACGGAAAGACCTTCGACCACCACCGCCGCCGCCAACGTTTCATCTATCTATGTGTGTCTCTCACTAGACTTGACTGACCGCACTTGTGCCTTGCAGCTTTGTATGCTGTCAGACAAACGCCAGAAGAACGCTGTGCATTGGTGATGAAATTTTAGACGACGACAACAATTGTCGGCCTCGCATCCACTTTTCTCGTCTTCAATTGGACCCGCAGCAGCCCCAGCATGAGACTTGCATGAGCCCAAGAAAAAGAGAGGCGATGGGGAGGCGAACCGTGTATGGCAGTCTCTTCTCTCGTGTGCTCGTTCGGACGAATTGATGAGGCGGCCTGTCGCAGTCCCGATCTCGTGGCGGCATCGACGTTCCGGCCTAAAAGGACGCCAAAGGGCCTTTTGGTGTCTTTTTTTTTTCCCCCTTCCTTTTTCTTCCCTTCTTCTTGTTGCTTCTGCATGCACGCTTGCGGACCCGGAGGTTGGCACCTGCGCGAAGCTTGCCCGCTTCGTACAACTATCTAAGCGGGGCATGCGGCCCAGAACATGTCGTACAGAAAACTCGACAGGGGATCTGATCCTCTCAAGGTCAAGCCTCGCGGGCTGGAGGAGGGGGGGCATGGTCTTGTCAACCCCCCGCCCGTTTTGGACATGGTGATCCGATCACATCTGTGATCCAGGCTCTCTCTCCTTGACAACCTTCAGGCCGTAAGGAGGGAGGGGGAAAGGACGACCACCATCATCTCCCCCGGTCCATATCTAACTATTCTGACTCGCAACAAGAGAGAGAGAAGTGTGTGTGTGTGTGTGTGTGTGTGTGTGTGAGAACACAGGACAGTACCATAGTACAGTACTGTGTACTTTAGAGGCGCGCGCTCACGCCCTGACAATCGCAGCAGCAAAGCAGGCCAGCGCTGCTAGGCCACATCCCATAAGATTGAGCGATCGACAACGTTCCCACGCAGGGTTGCAGAAGGCTTCCCGAGATGCATCAAACCCCAGCCCGGGGGTCATTCCGTGGAACCACACTTTTCGGCTCCTGGCTCATCGGCGCCGACCTATTGGGGAAGGGGGAAGCTCTTCATCAAATACCATCAGCGCGCCCGTCACCACTACGGTGTGTGTGAAGATGCTTGATGCTCGGGAGCCTAAGGTCCAGAGAAGGGCTTTTTGTCGCCCATCACCGTTTGTCACAACTCCAGTCGGGCTATGTATGTGTGGGTGTGTGGGTGTGAGGGGCGGAGTTAGTGGTGCATTGGTGCATTGAGAGCACACCGTCGGGCTCATGCACACAACACAGACAAGAAAAAGAAAGGAAGAAAAAAATTCAGGCGCCGCGACATGTGCGCCTTACCGAGATTCGTAGCATGCACCGCTTGACCCAAGTGGGAATCCGAATCGTGGTAGGTCATATATTTCTACCCCTGCAATTGGGCCGTTATGATGTGACGAACAATTGATCATTGAACGCCACACCACACAAGTTCTACCTCCAATTTACTTTTCGAGGGGCTTGCCTTGGCTTGGGCTAGCACAGACAAGAAGGAGGAGGAGGAGGAGGGGGGAGCAACCTCGTATCAGTCAACCACGGCCGGCCAGCCAGCCAACTCACGCAACGCCCGCGCGCGCCATGGGTGTAGGTAGCATCATGTCTCACTCACTGGTTGACAAGCGTCCAGACCAGGCCGTACTCTACCTATTCCCTCCCTCCTGCTTAGCGTGTCGAACCAAGAGGGAAGAAATCCCTCCTCTCTTTCTCGTCTACGTTACTACTGGTGGCATCGGGCATCCAGACGCGGATTGTCTCAGCCGGCGACCTAACGTGGCTTGCGGGCTAGAAAAGTCGCCAGACAATAAACTTTGTAGGGCGGCCTATGCTGTGTTTCTGTGGTCTGCGGTGGTTGCATTCTCTCTCACACATAAGTCCACGGCCATTAGTTATGTGCCGAGCCAAAAAAAAAAAAAGAAAGAAAAATCGTTTCTATCGTCCTTGGAGAGGAAGATTTGCCAGGGGAAGAGGGGGGTGAAGAAAGACAAAAGTGGCCCTGGATTTTCTCGAGACATGTAGTTCCGAAGCAGCGATGTCGGTCGTCGCTCCATGGCAACTTCTTCCTTCTCATGCTCACGTCATATATTCCTGCTCGCTATACTATGTCCCGTGATCTCAAGAGGCGTTCGTCATGTCCTTCCTATCTATCTCGGTTCAGCTCGGTCTTTTTACTTTTTTTAAAAAAAAATCAAACCCTTATTGTACGATGATTAATGGTTGATGCTCGGATGCTTTCTTCTGTTCCCTCTCACTCTACAAGAAGGCTCACACAAGCACAATGACGAGACATGTCTTCTCATCAAGGGGGCCACACTAGAAACCTCTTCACATCATTCACACCCTGTCCACAAATTGTATCGATGATGACAGCAACGTGGATCAAGTATCTGTGGCCACACACAAGTCGTCACAGAGATCGTGCTGTATCAGGATGAGGCCAGAACCAAGTTTGCGCAAGTTGGATCTGCACTCATCATTCCCTCATATGAGGTTGTGTTACCTTCTCCTTTTTCTCTCTCTCTTACTTTCTCTCTCGCAAGCGCCTGTTGCCATTTTTATTCTTATTTTTTTCAGCCCCTCCCCCTTTTTCCCTCGGGGAGCGAATAAGATCGTCGGGATGGATATTGGCGCCGTGATTGGGCCTTGCATGTCGTCCCAGGAGGGTGGAGGCGAGCCCCCTTCCTCTGAAAAGGTGTGTGTAGGTGAGTCGACGATTAATTGACCAATTCCGAGCGCATCCACACGATAAAATGGAATAGATGTGTGGCTTGTGTGGAGAGAGAGTGTGGGCTCTCTCTTTACTTCCCTCTGCACATGACCACCATCTCGTGCGTGATTAAAGGAGGTCGTCACAAGTGTGTCGTCACAGTTCGGACGGTCGACAAGCCACACTGGTGCGGGACCTCCGGAGGCTGCCGTCCTACAGGATCCGTACAAGATCACATGAGGATCAGGGGGAGAGTGTGTGTGTAAGAGAGAATGGGGGGGCAGAGATAGAGACAGAGAGGGCCAGGTGAACGACACTACTCTGCTGCACTGTCTATGAGTGTGGGGGTCGTCCTCTCTGCAGCTAGGTCGGCCACGAGGTGGACGAGATTCTGAGGCGAGCTGCCTAGTGTGTGTGCAAATATCTTCAATATGGCTCTCTCTCCATAAGAGAGCCACACCAAAAAAAGAAAAGAAAAGAAAAAGAAAGGGCTTTTGCTCATTCTCTTCCCCAGATTAGTCAAATCCAGGCGAATGAATATCCACCACTGTAACACCCTCGTCTCTAATCATCCCACATCTAGAAATATGCACATCGTTCCGAGAGAGGCCAGTTTCCCGTCTGCCTACGCCATTAGGGGGCGGCCGCGATGAGGACTGAGCTGAAGTGGCTCGACGACTTGACCAGGCAGAGAAAGAGATTTTGGAGGCCGTCACGGCAAAGGGAAATTCTCGAGAATGAATAGTATTCCTGACCAAAAGTAGCAGACAAAGTGGGTTCCATCAACAACAAAGATCGTAGCAAGGCATTAGCAGTCACGTCCCGAGAAGGAGGAGGAGGGACGAGGAGTCCTGCCCACGCTTGTCACCGCCCCCTCTCCAAGCAACGATTCCCATCTTTCTCCTGGATAGCTTTCTTTTGCGTCGTTTCCTTTCTGAACTTATATCAAACGAACACATGTGCCTGCTCCCGAAGGGGTGACGATGGGAACCGGGGGGGGGAAGAAACGCAATACAATCGGTAATTTTGGCGCCATCACCCCTTAAAAGGGGCGGTTTTCCCGATGCTGCCCAGCACGAAAACATGCCCTTTAGGCGGAGGAAGAGAGAGAGAGTGAGTGGGTGGATGCATATCTCAAATCTTGGATATCGGGCTTGGCTCACGGGGGGAGACACAGGCTCCTTTTTTGTTCGGAATGGGGGCAAGGGAAGGGGGGAGCGGGTAGATGCATCTGCGCCCTCTGCGGCCAGCCTCGTCATACCCCTTTCCTGTGTGCTCCTCTTCCTCTTGCGCTCGATAGCACCTAGATGATATTGTCGTTGTGTGATACTTGGGCTTTGGAAAGAGGCGATCTCCGGTTGGAGGGGGGTCGGCCTCCTCCGAAGAAAGGGGGAAAATTGAGACCTACGGTCTTTTGGTTTTCGTGTGGATGGTTCGCCGTTCCCGAGCAATGTTGTGGAAAATATTGAGGGGGCTTGTTGAGAGAGAGAGAGAGGGAGAGAGAGAGAGAGAGAGAGAGAATGGAAGGGGTCGGTGTTTGTGTCCATGTTGAAAGCACTCCCTCTTGTTGTCTCTCCTCTCTGTCTTCCTATTCACGCCTCTCTTGGTCCGTGGATAGGTTCGCTGCCAACCTGGTCCAGCAACTTGAAAGGTCCCAGCAGACAGAGGCCCCTCCCTCCATCTCTGCTGTCCTCTCTGCAGGGCTCGTGGCTGTCTGTCTGTCTGCCTCCTTCTCACTCCCCTTCCCATCCATCCACCCTACCCGGTCCTCGACCTCTTCAGCCTTCCATACACACACACACGCACACAAGCACAACCAAGGTCCAGTCGAGGTGACAAATCCTCAACGGCCCTCGACTGCTGCTGTTCCAGTTCGCTACTCCTAAACCCTCCTTTTCTTTTGTCCCTCTGACCTTCATGACCTGCATGCTAGGAACTCGGAGTTATACATACATACATACATACACACACACACACACACCTCAAGGTGCTGTCCTCCTTCCTTTTTCCGTCGTCGTCGGCCCTGTTCGGGCTGGGTGATCGTTCACGGTAAGGTGAGGGGTCATGGCGGTTATAACTGTCTGTCTGCTAATGAATAGTGGTGATGATGTTGACCATGACCATGGCCATCAGAAGTGAGCTACATCAGCACACTCTGCGATCATCAGGACAGCGCTGGTCTTGGTGACGACAAGGACGGGGGTTGGGGGGAGGAGGGGATGGATTGACGAGAGATGGACGGGGGTGGGCAAATAAATCGTCCATGTCAATAGACCAAGTGCGTAGAAACCTTGCCTCCATAGATCCGAGAGGGAAAGTAGCGGAGAAGAACTAAACAATGAAGGTTAGTGGGGGTGGGAAAACAATACAAAAAAAACATCGGGAGAGAAGATACTCCGGTGTACTTCGCACTCATCATCCTTCCATCCCAGCCAGCTTTTGCCCCTTCGGCTTGTTCGGTGGATGGACGGGTTGACTGATTGATTGGTGGACCAGCAGAAGGCAATGATAAGTCACTTAAAAGTTCGAGTATAGGGACTGGTCAAGCTGAAATGTGTGCAGACATGATGGCAAATGCCACCACGTATTGTTTGTATTCGAAAAAGAAAAAGAAGAAGAAAAAAAGCAATAAATCAAAAACATACTTCGACTCACTCGAGGTGACCGAGGAGGGTTGGGGGGTATCTACCGACTAAATGCTAAAACTACCTAAAGAGAAGATGATGACAATAATGATGAACAAAAAGGATTCATCATGAAGAAAAGTTCCATCTCTTTCTTTGCCCTGTGTTGCGCCGTTGTTCCGTAGTTGGGAAGACAAGAAAATCCGGACTTGCTGATGTCCATATTCAACTCCATATGTTGGAGCGAAGAAATATCAAAAAAGAAAAGAAAAGCAAATAGAGAAATCGCTCGCTGATGATGTGTGTGCGTGTGTGTAGACCAAGAAACTCCCAGCTGATAAGTGAAGGAAGAAGAAAAACAAACGCCCAATGATGAACCCCAGTCTTTCCCGTGATGTCTCCTCTCTCTCTCTCTCTCTCTCTTCTAGAATTGTCCTCCACGTACAAAGTCGTAGTAGTAAAGCGACCGTCCACAACAAAGCTCCCAAGACCAGGTGGGTCAACACACACAACCCATCATGACAAGCCAGGGCCCGCGACCATGACGACCGGGTCCGTTCATTGCTGCCCACCCGCCCGGGTCCCGAGACTCTGGGGGAGGAGAGACGCGGGAAGGGAAAGCGGGGGAGGGGGATGAACGGATTGGAAGGCTAGACATGCTGCATTCGGCAATGAATGACTGCATGGATGAAGGGAGAGCGGGTATGTGTGGGTAAGGAGGGATGATGAAAGACGAGGGAAATTCATAGCGGTGTGTGG
Organism: Immersiporthe knoxdaviesiana; assembly: GCA_021117315.1. Classification (NCBI taxonomy): domain Eukaryota; kingdom Fungi; phylum Ascomycota; class Sordariomycetes; order Diaporthales; family Cryphonectriaceae; genus Immersiporthe; species Immersiporthe knoxdaviesiana. Next base: position 955,139 of record CP088206.1, read on the forward strand.
AAATGATGAGTTCATTCCGTCCCGTAGTGAAATTCAATCCCGAGGTTGTCCGGGTCTGTCATGGCTCGTCGGCAAAGATGCCAAGAGTAGTTGACATGACAAGCGCTGCGTCGTCGGGAAGTGTTTTCCGATGGCCCATGGGACGAAAAAAAAAAAAAAAAAGGTTGACTCGGCTGAATGGGGCAGAGGTTTGCCCACCCGGAGTCTCGGCGGGTTGTTGTGTGGTGGTAAAAAGGTTAAAAGCGAGTAAGAGCGAGGGTGAGAGCGTGAAAGTTAGAATAGGGATGAGAGGAAGGGGGGGAAGCAGATGGATGGATTGATTGATTGATCGACTTCCGCACCGCCGATCCGTCTCACCCCGAAAGAGAGAGGAATTCGTGGTGATGAGTGTGTGTGTGTGTGTGAATGATCGGGCATCAGCGCAGTGAAGCGCAGCCGATTACAGTGTACATGGTAGAGAAAGTCTCTCGGAAGGCGGCGATGTGCGCCCAGCGCACAAAAAGGGCTTCTTGTTGGTAGTATCGATGTGATGGGAATAAAGCCGAAAGCCAAAAAACAGGATTTGGGACCCAAAAAGGTGGATGACTGTGTGTGTGTGTGTGTGTGTGTTGGGTTGCAGCAGGCGGGGCCGTGTATTCCGTAAGGAAGAGTGTTTGTTGTTGGAAGGGGGTATCATGAATGTTCCGTGGTGGTCAGAAGAATAATTAGAAGAAAAGATGACTGAAAAAGAGAAAGGAAGAGCTGGAAAAGAAATGTGGTCAGCAGATATTCCTGTTTGGGTTGTCTCTCTCGGATAAAATTGGGAATCCGCAGGATGGCTGAGTGCGGGTTGCACGCAACGTGGGATCGGTACGGGGTGGTTTGGGGTAGCGTAGGAAGAGGAAGAGAGACACCACACACAAGAGACAGGGTAAGCTGATACGTACTTTGTTTGGTGCAGCCACCGCGTAAGCTCCTCGCCACGGTGGTCCAGCACAGAGCAGCGAAGAAGGGGTGGTGTTGTTGTTGTTGTCGTAGTCGTTGTTTGGGGGGGCGGCGGCGGCGGCGGCGGCGGCTGCAAGGGCGAAAACTGTGCCTTGTTTACTCGGCGATGGGAGTCATGGCAGACAGCTTGCTCTTGGGCTGGGGGCTGCCGCCCTTCCTGCCAGAAGACGAGGAGGAAGAAGACGAGGCAGACGCCTTCTTGGCCTGCTTTGCCGCCTTGGCCCGTCTCCGCTGCTCCTTCTCGCGCATGACCACGGCGATGTACTCGCGCTGCCGCATGGCCTGCTCGCGGCGCATCTCCTCGATCTCCTCGTCCGTGATGTGGCGCACCGGGGCCAGCTGCGGCGACGGCGTCTGCGAGGACCCGTAGCTCGAGACGGAGCGCGCGTCCTCGTCGGCAAACACGGGCTCCGACAGGAAGGCGAGGTCCTCGTCAGAGATGTACGAGCTGGCGCGCGGGGGTGTTGCTGTGGCGGTCGTCGTCGCCGAGCGAGTCGCGCCGCGGCCAGCTGGGGAACGCGCAGCTGGCGTCGAGCGAGGCCGACGAGTGGTAGGTGTTGCTTCTCGACGGGATCTCCATTGCTGGCGTCGAGCTGTACGAGCCGTATGAGCCGTACATCTTGCTGTGTTGTTGTTGTTGTTGTTGTTGTGTATTTGGACGCGTTGATATTGTATCAGCAGTGTGCAGGGCAGCCGTGTCGCGTATGCCGTGTAAGTGCCTGCAGGCGGCTAATAGTCCTGTATCGGTAAGGGTGGTGGTGGTGGGTAGTAACAAGGCTTTGATGTTGTGTGTAGAGAGTTATGGTAGAGTTTGTCCACAACAGAGAACAAGAGAGATGTTTGACTTTTTCTAGACAGGTTGGTCAAGAAGAAAGGTCCTGAGGATGATGATAAAAACAAAGATGTGCGTCCAAGGCAGGGTGAGGGCCTGGTCACCTGGAAGGGGAGCCCTCAGGGTGATATATGAATCATCCGGATGCTGCGCGTGCGAGGGAGGAGGCAACAACAGGCTGAACATTTGACAAGGCACAAGGCCCAAGGGTGGGAAGGGTGGCTGGACAGGGATCGTGCCCGACTCAGACCGAGCTTGGGCAGGGATACTTACAAATGACAGGGCGAGGTTAGGGAAAACAAGAACGAAGGGTGTGTGCGGTCTAGAAACAAGAACATTCCCACCACGGCTTCCGGGAAGAAGGGGGGGCAGGCAGGGGACCGGCTCAGACGCGAGCGAGACCAGACAAGCCCAACCCAAACAACCACAGGCAGGCCCTCTCTGTCTCTCTTTCGCCTGAATCCGTCCGACAGCCCAGCCCCAGCCCCGGCGGGAACCGTCCTTGTTGGCCCCCACACACACGAAGACCGGGGGGTCCGGACGCAGAAGTAAAGCGGTCTCTCTCTCTCTCTCTCTTTTTTTTTCTTTTTCTTTTTCTTCCGTGCTTTTGATATGAGTGTAACGTCTCCCTCCCCTGCAGAAGTAGCGGTCGAGGAGGTGCGAGTAATCCGTGTGCAGCGTCTGACCGCCCTACCGACCAGGCTGGCTGCAACCTTGCCTTGCCGGGAGGAGGAGGGATTGCTTTCGTGAGCAGACAAGACCCCCCTCCTTCTTCTCTCAGCATTCCCTTTCTGGTACACACGCACACACACAAATACACACACACACACACACACACACACACACATCCTTCGTCTGGTTTTCCCTTTTTGGTAGAAATTACTCGAAGCCCAGACCTGCCATTGGCCTCGAACCCCCATCACCCCATCCTGAGTCGCTTTCCGAACGCAGATCTTCTCTCTCTCTCTCTCTCTCTCTTCTTTTTCCAGGTCGGTAAACCCTCGCGTCTAGTTCCTCGGGAAGCAGCGTCGCGACCGCTTTTCCCGTCTTTTCCCTGGTTTACTAAAAAAAAGTACCTACTTGTACTTGCATGGCGGCCATTGCTCACCGCCGCCTGTAGATCCGGAAGTCTAGGAGTGGTTGCAGCACACAAAACCTTTTTTTTTTTTTTTCTTCTTGTGTCATCAAAAACAAGGAAGGGAAGAAAAAAAGAGAGAAAGATAAACCGAAATGCCTCCACCCACCCCTCCTTGATTTCGGGAGGGTACATTTCGTGTAGTTTGTGGCTGAGAAGAAGAAAAAAGAAAATGAGAGAAAAAAAAAAAAGAAAACCCAAAAAGAAACAAGTAATAACCGCTTCATGCCTAGACTCTGAGCGTCATCGACTCTCTCTGTCCGCTACTTTTGCTGTCGTAACCTTTTTTCTTTCTTTTTTTTTTTCTTGCTGTGCCTGTTTGTTTCCCCCTTCTTCTTCTTCGCTTATCTGCGCCCTTATCCTCAGCCTAATAATCCCGGGACCGAGGGCCCGGAAGGAACCCGGTGCCAACCAGAGACTCATTGGGCCCAGATCACACACTGGCTCCAACGCCTCAAGAGCCAACCAGACCAGTCAGACGCGATACTGTGCAGTGTTTGGTTGGTCACAGACCGAATCACAGCCGCACACACACACACAAAGTACACGAGGTACGTATCATTACGTATACGGAAGCCTGGCACTTGGAGGAGTTGGCGGCGTTCTCGGGTTGGTAAAACCTTGGATATTGGTTCTCTTTGTCTGGATGATGTGTGCCGTGTCGTGTCGTGTCGTATCGTGTCGCACACCGTCGCACTCTTGGCTATTTGCGTAGGACAAGCCGGCGGTAAGGAGTCATAGGAAATGGCCACGTCGCCGTCCTCCACGGACTTTCTCTGGATAGGTTCGTGGCCAACCCTCGCCCTTTGTCGTCACCTTGGCCCCCTCCCAAAAACCCAAAAAAATAAGAGAACATGAGATGAGACCCGTGCGTGTGCCATGGCCCTCGAGGCGAGACTTCCGATTGCTGCTTGAGTCGCCTAAAACAACCTGCCGCTCGCGCGTTGCATCCCTCCCTCATCCCAAAAAAAAAAAAAAAAAAGAGATGCCAGCTCTCAAAAAGAAGCCCCATCACGCACCGACCCCCCTCCTTTCTCTTCTCGCATTATGGTGACTCAAACCCGGCAGGTAGCACTGTCAAGCATGTGTTCGCAGCATGGCGGCAACAACTTCTTCTGGCATGTCCTTGCTGGAGGAAACACACACACACACACACACACACCCACACACAAACAACCCCCTACGGGATAAATCGGGGGTGACCTTCCCCATCCCCAAGTGAAGCTGCCCCCACCCGCCGGCCCCTTGTTGCAATGAGGAAGCTTACGACATTTACCTGGGGGCTTTCTCCAGGATTTCATCATCTCTCATCAGTAATCTGGAATCTCCTCAGAGGTGCTACCATGCGAACGTAGCGTATCTTGTAGGGTGGTGGTGGGTAGGTACATAGTAGGAGCCAGGTCAAGCACGGTGAGTCAGATCGCTATGCATAGGATGGGTGGTATTGGTGTGGTACATAGTATATTGGTGAGCAGGGCCACCTCACCGACTATATGCGCGTGAGCCGCGGGCCGTAAGAAAAAAGACGGGGGATGACAGCTCGTGTCGCGCCCTACGAGGTGTGTGTGTGTGGTATGCAGTCATCGTCGTGGCGATAGAGACAAGCTGTCATTCAGCAGCCCCGATTTCTCATCTCATCACCCAGAATTAATAATGTGGTGACGGATGGCAAAAAACCAAAAACCCGCCCTCGCATTCTGTTTCCCCGGGGCCTTTCGTGTGTGTTGTATTGTCTTGCCAGAGTGGGTGGCGGCGCCGGCCTTGGAGGGGAAATGCGGAACGAGGTGTGTGTGACCTTGGAATGTTTTGGCCAGCTTCTTGCATTTCCAGAAGATGTGATTCGCAAGAGAGAGAGAGAGAGAGAGAGAGATGCCGTTCCCGGGATCGAGGATACGGTATTGTACTAAGTAGGTACTGGATGGTTGCACGACGCTGGCAGCATGCTTCTCTCGCTCGCCTGTAACCCAGATCTCGCCGACTCTGCATCCGCTAGTTCATCGCTGTCGGTCCTTCTGCTGGCCGTGGGCTCTGCTGGAATGCGTAGGGTCCAAAAGTACCGGGCCTGGCATGGATAATCGCAGCCCCCCTCTTCTCCCTTCACCTCCTCCCCACCGGGTGCCTCGCCCATTTACATAGTACGTAGTACTTCATTTTTATCTCGCAGGATTTCCCAATGTTCCATCTGCCCGCCGCTGGCGGTCGAGGCCCGAACACAAGGAACCACCCAGCCACTCTAGTAGGAACAGCTTTATTTTTTTATCCCTTTTCTTTTCTTCTTTCTTTTGCGGCAATGTAAAAATACTATGTACATGCTCGACCTAGCTATCCGAAAGGGTGGTGTGACTTCTCGTCATGCAACATACACACACGCACACACACACTCAAACACACCTCTGTGGCGGTGGATGTGCTGCAGCATTTGCTGGCGTTTGACGTTTGTGTTTCAGGCTCTGGACATTTTCGTCCACTCGTGAGCCCTCCCCCTCTCTCCCCCCTCTGCCGGATGACCAGTGGATAGCCGACGCCTCCCTCGGCCGAGCGCATCACAAAAAGTAAGAATGAAAAAAAAAAAAAAGATTCTCCCACCCGTAGCCCCTCTCCCCCTCGCTACCGCGGTCCGACTGCGGGAGCAATAACTGAGATCAACCGCCCTCCCCGCGCTGGCCTGCTGAAATAGGGCCTTCTTGACCAGGGATGGCGAGACCAAGATTAGCAGGTCCTGCGCCCATCAACCGGGCCCGCACTGCGGATCAGGGTCCAAAATGCCCCCCGGCCCCGGCATACAAGTAATCAAGGCAGGCCCCACACCCAGATGGGCCCGGATCTACTATGTAGATGGACCCAGATCCCAACTTCGATCCTGAACGTGCCGGGACCATTTGCCAGTTTTTCTTTTGCCTCTCTGCAGTGTTCGAGGGAGGGCATAAATCTGCGAAGCTCTAGCCCCCTGAGCCGTGGAGAGCTACCCCGCGGCAGACCTCCTCCTCCTCCTGCTTGGAGCGGTCATGTCCCCTTGGTGGAATTCGTATCGGTGATGGTTCCACCGAGAAGCTCCCGAGCCAAGCCAGAGGCTACTTAGTCCGTGTCCCTCCTGTCAGAGAGAGAAGGACCCTGGAGCTGCACTGCTCAACACATCTGCATAAGGATGGACAATTACTCCATAGCAAAAGGTGTTTGCTGGTCAGTGCTTGGATACTGCCGTCGGCTTGTAGAACTTGCGGGAGAGAGCCACCAAGCCTGCAGCCCTCCCTGCTCACATGAGAGAAGAAGTCTGCAAACATCCCGAGAAGCAGAGTTGTCGCATTCCTCGCAGAAAGCAAAAGCAACTTTATCGACGTCATGCACTGCCTGCCTGCTCTCTTCTCTTGCTTTGCCTTGCCTGCCCACCTTCCGTGTCGTGCGTGTGAGTTCGACTCGATCCGAGGAATGGCGTTTGACTCAGATCCCGAGCCGTGTTCGGTTCCAAATCCCATAGATGGAATAATTCTGCCTGCCATGGAAGAGTGCTTGCTTGCTTTGCAGCCAGACAGAAACTGTAAACGAGTCAACGCCGACACACCTCACTTACTCAAAACATGGCGGCAGGACTCACCAACGCTCAGACCCATACACCGTTTGCTGCAGAATGTGCTTCGTCGGCTCCCTGCATGATGAGATGAAAATCCTTTCGGACGGATATGTTTCTAGAAGCCGCGGAGAACACACACACACACACACACACACAAAAGGAAAAAAAGGGTTGGGCTGCACGGGTCGGGTTGCTCTGCAGGGACGCGAAACCGTCACTCCCGAAATTACAAGAGCTGCATAGTATTTCCTGCAGGTAAGCCACACAGGGAGAGAAATTCCGTGGACCGTGACACCCTAGATGCCCAATCTGGATCGCATATCGCCGTGTTCCTTTGGCAGGAGCAAATTTCCATGCGTCTTACCGTACAAAGTATTTGCTTGGGGTCTGTGTCAAAATCCCACAGGCGGGGGGGCGGGGGCGGGCGGGTGATGCATAGTATGGAGTCACAGAGACCGCCTTGGCCCGAGTAATTTGAACTGGTATCAGAGCGCTCCGGCGTCAGATCTGGGAGAGATTGAGACCTCTGTGCCGATGCTGCCTTCCCACGAGGGCATGACCGTCCGAGCACGCACTAGATTGCCATGTTATCCTCATTTCTAGAAACCAGTGTGCATCGGCGACCGGCTGATTTCGATTCAACCCGGAGCCGGCCAGATATCGGAGAGGATCCTGCCTATCCTGGAATCCCCCTCCCTCCCCTCCCCCACTATAGGCAGAGAGTGTCCTCACATGTGAAAACAGGATCTGGACCTCGTGAGATAGTAGGGCCTTGGGCACGTAGCCTCTCTCTGCCTCTCTTAATCTCTCTGTCAGACAAGACCCCGCGCTCGGTACACCTCCGCGACTTTTTATCGTGGTCGTGGGATGTGCCCACCTGACCCCCACGACGACCACCAGGGCCACCTCGAGTCTCGACCTTGTGACTTGTCAACTGATACCCTGCGGATTCAGTATTGTGAGGCTCCAGAGCGTGGGTGGTTGTTGGGAAGAACAGGTGTCTCTGCATCTTGCGCGTTTCACCATCTGGGCTGTGTCGCATGCATATGTGTGCGCTGCACAGGTGCCCGACGTACTTGGGTCTCGCCCTTCGTAGAAAGTACACCTCACCTGCATGGTGTGGCTGTGTACACCGAGAACCAGCCAGTGAGTGGGTTTTTGACGATATCAAATTGCGGCCCGGTTAATTATTGGGCCTCCTCGGGTGTTCTGAGGGCCCCGCCGGCGCACGCCGTCGCCAACCGCTGTTGTTTCAACATTTCGACAGCACAGATCTATCTGATTGACAAACATGTTGGTTCGTGTAATTCAGTACCTTGCTAAGTACCTCGACCTTTGGGCAACTGCCAGTTGTCTCGAGCCAATGTTTGAAAAGAACCGTCACGCGCGGGCAGTGACATATTTGATTCGTGCCAGAGCTCAGCACACTGGATCGTGACTCCACCCACCCAAGGTCCGCGGCTGGTGGTGACAGGTGAGAGGGCAAGGTCCAGCAAGAACGGGCCTGATGGTCGGGCAGAGAGGCCGCGGCCAGATCGGCAGAATTTTCTCTCGCAGAGGCCGCCAGCCTCGCGTGCCGGGACAAGCGCGAAGGGAATGTTGCATCGCCGAAAGTATCGTGACATCCAGCATGACGGCGGGGCTGAGTGGTGAGGTTCGATGAGAAGTTTTCTGTGAACGACCGCCTCGCGTGAAGGAGCACACGAGTCTTTGGGACCCGGCGACCTGTCTTGAGGAGGACGTCCAAGGCTGGACTGTTCCAACCCGTGCTTAACAGAGCAGTCGCATATTTGTCTGTCTGTCTGTCTGTCTATCATTGCCGAACGTGGTTGAGGCTGAGATTGAGTAATCTTGACCATAAAATGCAGTATGCTGATGCCCTCTTCGGCAGGAGAGCGTCTTCAAGTAGGCGAGGTCTGAAGGCAAACCTACTCAAGACAAGCGTCTAGTAAGAGGATGGAGTATCGCTACAGAAGAAACAGCAGCTCAAGAGTCGATGTGCCAATTGGGAAGGAACGGATAGAGAATCGGAGGTGCTTCAGGCAGCCACCTCGCAACGAACGATGTATTCCCTCCACCACCTGAGCAAACATGACAAATGGCGGTATGTCTTTTGAACTTGGCTGGAAAATCCTCCCTCTTTTCCCAAATATGATCGAGTGACCCAGATCGTACTACTCTTGTCCACCAAGTTTGAGTCGAGTGGGCTGGAATAGAACGTTTTGTAGATGGTAGGGATGCGATGTAAAAAGCGATTTGCCGGCGGACTGTGCTCAAGAAGCACCAGGACAACAATACAGTTGTAGCCAAGCTGCTCTCTTGTACTGCAAAGCAACCTCCTCTCCCTCCTCCCTCCTCTTGACGCTTTTCGCCCCGGCTCCGTTTACCCCATCGCCTTGATCCAAGCTCTGATGTCGATGTAGATTGACAGATCTGATCCCCATAGAGAACGACGGGCCCAGCAACTCCAGACTCCTTGCATATGAATAAAACTCTTCATCGATGCGGAAATCGCACCCCCCCATCCCCCTTTCAATGTGGTATAGCGACACCATCCAAGAACGTCTCAACTCCTCAGAGCCTCCAGCCTGTTCCTCATCTGGTCCATCGTGGCCTCCATATCCTCCTCGTCCTCCTCCTCGACGGCGGGCTGGGGCTCCTCGACCTGCTGTGGCGGGGCCGCGGGCATCGTGCCCGTCTTCTCCATCTTGCCCTTCAGTATCTCGCCCAGCACCTTGTCCACCTCGCCCTCGGCCTCCTCGTCCTCCTCCAGCAGGACGTCATCCTGCGGCAGGGTCTCGTCCACCATCTCCTCGATGACCCCGGCCTTCATGAGCTCCTTGCTCAGCTCCTGCATCGTCATGGCCAGCTCGGGCAGCCGCACCAGGGTGTTGACGTCCTTCATGATGCCGACGCTCGCCCGGATGCTCCCCTCGATCTTGCGCACCGCGAACGCCTCGTTGACCTGCATCTGCACCGAGTTGAGCTGCGCCTTGGCGGTGACGAGGCGGGCCGACGTCTTGCGCTGCCGGATCAGCTCGCGCGCGAACTCCCGGGCTTCCTTCTGGGCCTGCCTCGCGCGCGAGGGGTCCTTTTGTGCGCGCTTGTCGGCGGCGAGGATGAGGTTCTTGGTCTTGGTCTCGGCCTGTTTCACCGAGGCGATGTCGCGGTCGAGCTTGCGCATGTTCTGGCGCAGCATCATGTTGCATTTTCGGAGCTGCACGGTAGAGAGACGGACAGGGGCAATGTCAGGAGGTCGTTTTCCATATTATTGCCCTCAGCAAGCAGCGCCTCTCGGCCGTGCGAGGGATCGATATAGTATGGCCCCTTTCGAAGGGGGGAGAGACTTACTTGTGCTGCTGGGTCCGGCTTCACGAAGAGAGACTTGAGGGACTCCATCTTGAGGGCCGATCGTCTCCAGACGGCTGTCCAGACAAGAAGTGCCCTGTTGGTTGGGAAATGGTTCGCGACTCAACACAATTCGTAGTCGACGATGCGCGCGGCCGTGTCGGTGTGCCTCGACGAAGAAAGACGCGGGATGAATGGGCTGGATTGGGTGGATGGGTTGACGTAACTAACGCCCTGTAAGCCAGGCGGGTGGGTCTGATCCAGCTGTGGACGGGCTTCCGGCCCTCTGCCTTGGCGCCTGTGCGGTTTTGGTCGATGGGCCTGTGGTTTGGCCTGTGCAGTAGTTGCAATGCCCAACATAATGGACTTCAAGAGTCGGCAAAGGTTTTAGAGAGGGTACACCCTGGTGGTCTTTTGACCATTGCCTAGTCAGTAAGTTGAGAGTCACATATGATAGTGCTGTGGCTATTCACTAGGAAAAGCTGTGAAATGTGATGCAAGGCAAGGCCAGGTCTGCCATTGTCCACTGTTTTGTGACAGCCCTTGGACCAGAGACAAGAACCATCTGCTTACCACTTTCTGGGATCATTCTCATGTTGTACAAAAACTACAGGGAATTTAATTGTCAAGATGGGGAGGACAATCTAGTCTAATACAGGGCAGGAGATACAACACCACATAATATTGTGAGTCGAGGCTGTAGCAGGACTTTGGATTCTTGAGTGTCCTTTCCTGAGGCCCTTGGGAACATTCAACCTCACTCTGGCCAGCTCTGGACACTAGCTGCAGGGTTCAGGGTGCCCTGGAACCACTGGTGAGAGGCCAATGCATCTGTGAGCTTCCTCAAAGTTCCATGCGGACTTAATGCATCACTGCCACCATGGACTAGATCCAGCCTTCTTTTTCTCCTGCAAGCTTACATCCCTTTCTTTCCAACCTCTTCCTCTGGCAATTATCTCAAGATACCCCCTTTCAGACTAAAACCTGACCATTTTATCTTGTTGAGAAACCAGCAAGCTGAGTTGTGCGCTGTTGGCCGATTCTCTGTCCTGCCTTCTGAACCACTGCCGAGTACACACAGTACCCCGCGTTTTGTCGCCTGGAAGCTCATTTCCACTGGCCGAGCCCTGCCTCAGGTCAGCCATCTACTGGACAAGCCCCCACCTCAAAACTTCGGCCAACCTCTCACGCAGCTGTGACCTCAACACAGACCGAAAGAATTGATTGTCGCACTCTTCCACCAACCTCCCATATCCCACATCCACCCTACATTTGGCAAAAATGGCCACTACTGCTACTCCTGAGGGTAAGTCAGACAGCTTCACATGCTGCTCGGGTCATTGCGACAGCTCCAAGCTGTGTGGCCTGTTGCTGTTGCTGTTGCTGTTGCTGCCTCAGCCTCTTCTTCACTTGCGCATAACCACCAACCACATTCCCCCTCAAACTGGCAGACGTCATGGCTAATACACAGCGCGCATCCACACAGTCCTCTGGGCACAGCGCTCATCCAGCACCGACGCCGATAAGAATTTTGTCTACCTGACCATCACCGTCCCCGATGTTCCCGCCTCCAGCATGAAGCTCGACCTGAAGCCCACCGGTCTGACCTTTACCGGCCACTCCGACACCCTGAAGAAGACCTACCACCTCGAGCTGGAGCTCTATGCCGAGATCGATGAGAAGGCTTCCAAGGTCAACCACACCGGCAAGAATGTCGAGCTCAAGCTGCAGAAGAAGGAGCTGAGCGAGGCTTACTGGCCCCGCCTGCTCAAGGAGTCAAAGAAGGTTCACTTCCTCCGTACCGACTTTGACAAGTGGGTCGATGAGGACGAGCAGAACGAGGCTGTGGAGGAAGACTACTCGCAGTTTGGAGGCATGGGTAAGTAATATCCTGAAAGGACCGGCTCTTCCTTCCTTCTCCCCCTTTGCCCTGGAATGGTCTCTTGCGGTGTTCCCCCGCCCCTTCAATCCGGTTTCACCCCTCCCTTCCCCAGCCCAATTCTTTTCCAAACCCGATGTCAGCCAGCTGAGAAAATTACGTACCTGCAGGAGGAATGCCTGGTATGGGCGGTACGTTACAAGCAGTTTGATCCCATGTTCGAAATGAGCAGTCACAAGGCCTGTTTCATTTAGGTTCTACATAAGAAATGAGTTAAGTGCAAGGATCGCGAAGACCAAAATTACTGACCAAGAACATATCTAGGCGGCGACGACTTTGGAGGCATCGACTTCTCGAAACTCGGTGGCGGCGCCGGTATGGGCGGCGAGGAGGAGGAGGAAGAAAGAGGAGGAAGAGGAGGATGACGACATGCCCGCTCTGGAGGGTGACGAGGCGAAGGCTGCAGAGGGCGCCAGCAAGGCCGCTGCCTAAGCCACCAAAAGTCAAAACCTCTCGACCTTAATCTGGGGGCTCATCCACGCCTAATTCTCTGTCATGATAGCTTTTGAGAGAGACGTAATCGCTTCTGAGGGGCGGGAGTGGGACATCATCTGCCAACTTTTGGCAGATCTTGGAGTTCGGAGAGGTCCGCAGCGAGCGTCAGATAAATTCGGCGAGGTCTTTGTGTTTTCCTCAACGAATTTGTATCAGGGTCATGGTCGCTTAACAATTGAATAACACCTAGTTTCCTCAAAATGTTTGACATCCCCTACGCCCTCCTGCCATGTACTGTGTGCATCCACATAGCCTGGATCAGGTCTCTTCTCGCTGCGTCAAACAGGGCCGAGGACCTGCAGGACAAGGTGGACCGTTCGACAACCAAAATTCCCAGGGAAGATTGACTCCCGAATCACGCAGACACCATAGTTACACCATCGCGTCCATGTAGTAGTCTTGGGGCCTTCCAAAGATCCATATAGTTCCAATCGGAGACATCCTCTGCTACACAAGGCTTTGGACAAAGGTAGAGGAGAGAGGCCCCGCAGCAGGTCCTACATGTCCTCTCGGCTTGGCCCAATGTTTCTATTGCTAGGCCAAATATATATATCAGGGGATCTTCTCTCGTGGCTATGTGAATTATCTGACTTGATGATTACATGATCTCTGACAAGCGGCAGCAGATCTGTTCTTTTAAGAGCCGAGTTCCCCAGATACTCTTTTCGTCCGGGAGTCGATAGGGTAGGTATTAAGAGACAAGCATACTGACTGGTCCGGTAACACAAATGCAGTATTCTGCATGTTCGAGCATCTATTTTGCGCGAGTCCGTCGAGACCTTCAAGCGTATTAAAAACAACTGAGCTCTTTTCTGTTAGTATAGCAATGAGCACAGCCCCCTCGGCGGGACTTCTTTTGTTATAGAACTGAACAATGGGGTCGAACAGCCAAAGGACAACCTGCCGACACATATCTGGGTCATGCAGCACAAAGACGCTGCTGACGGTGGACGAACACTCAAGACGGTTGCACGGCAGAACTAGACTGGCAGGTGTGACGGCGGGATATGCCCAACATATGAAGGGATACGAGGTCTTGATGCATAGCTCCTTACTTAAGTAGGTAGGCAAGGTAGTAAAGAGGGGACGATCACTCAAGATGCGAAATGTGAGCAAGATGGGCGGAAAATGTGTGTTGTGCATTCCACAAAGTTTACTCTTATGGAAGTCATAGTGGTAAAGCATAAACAGCCTCCTCTAGCAATCAAAACCGCCATTAGTTCTCCGCGATGAGAGCTTTCCATTCTGGTCATCGTCAGACTGCCACCTCGATCGCATCTGTCATGAAGATTGGACAAAGTAGAGTCTCCCCACCCCCACAGAAAGGCAAAGGAAAGAAGAAATGCGCCCTTTCTGCAACAAAAGAAAAGCACTGCCCGAGTCTACCTTCCCTTACCCCCTTGTTGCCCTCTTCAAGTAAATGGGCCAAACCGCCCGACCACACATTTCCCTACGCGGCTACTACCGCCTCTAGACCCTATGACCGGATCATGCTTCTCACATGATCTCGTCCTCCATCTGCGCATCGCCGTTGCCAGCCGCACCGTTGGCCTCCGCAGGGGCCTTAGCAGCGTCGAAGTAGTCAGCCATCTCGGCATCGAGCTCATCCGCCGTCTTCTTGGCCGGTCGCGCGTTCTTGGCGCGGCCGGCGCGACCCTTCTTGGCGTCCTTGACACCCGCACCAACAGCAGCCTTCTTGGGCTTGGGCGCAGCCTTGGTGGCAGCAGCGGACTTGGGTGCGCTGGTGACGCGCTGGCTCAGGGTGGGAGGCTCGGGAACGGCGTCTCCAGAGACGAGGATCTTGACCTGAAAAGGGGTGTCAGCTCTAGCACGCATATCATCGGTGGTTTTTTTGGGGGGAGGAGGGGGTTGGGGTTTGCGGCAACGCATCACTCACGTCGATGGGCTTGTTGTCGATCTTGATATCCTTGAGACGGTCGAGGGCCTTGTAGGCGGCATCAGACTGCCTGAAGGCAACCTGGAACATGTTACGGGCGCCGCTGGAGAAGGACTCGAGCTTCACGATAGTCCCGACAGGGCCCTTCTTGGTGTCCTTGTTGAGCTCTGCGAAGTAGTCCTGAACGGGGGAGAAAAACACGTGTTAGCAAAGCCATCTGAGAAGGAATCCCCAGTGCGCGCAAGTCGACAGGTCGCTGCTGGTCGTAAATCGCAGTGTTCGCCGGTGACTTTTTGAAAAGACACAAAGTTTTCCAACATCAAGTATCGAGCGAGCAAAGCAGTGAGTGTTAGTGGTAGGAACTGTCAAGAGCCACCATCAACCCCACGGCGATTGAAAAACGACTTTGGCCGGACGCGGAGAGGCACGGAGTCCATGCCACCAGGACTCTGGATGCCGGTCCGCCTCTTCTAGGTGGAGATTTCACACTCGACCCGGAGAGCCCTGAAGAGTCTAGCCACTTCTCGGGCCTGCATCACTGCGGCTCAAGAGACTGCTGCCGCCTGGGCGAAACAACATCGCCTCGCACAGGGCCACCTCTATCGACAATCGTAGTAAAAAACAAGTGACCGCCATTGACGCGATAGGAAAGGCCGTGTGCTGCCGCAAGTGCCGGGTATAGGATTCGCTGCTGCTCACTGCTTTGCTCGCGAAATAGGTGATGGAATGCTTTCTCATCAAGGACGACAGCCGAGGACAGGGGCCGTAGAGAGGAAGACACCCTGGTGCTGACACTCTTTCGCGATTGACTCGTCGCAGACAGCGCTCTTCTTGGGGATGCTTGCCAGGCTATCCGAGCATGCTGTTTGTGCTGCGCGACACGCGATACTCGACTTCCTGTACGCGACCTCGCAGCGCCGAAAGCATGTGCGCGCCGCGAAAGGGCGAGGAAGGAGACTTTGTCGAGGTCAGACCAAACCACCGCATAGGTGGTGGGGCGCGGAGTGGAAGACCGCCATCTGTCCGACCGAGGAAGAGGATTTTATGTCGATGTAATACGCGATGGAAGTGGATGCCGATAGAAGCCCCGAATGGCTGCAATAGCCTCATCGATCACATACCTTGATCTGGGTCTCGGAGACGTCCTTGGGCTGCGACAAATGTTAGCAGTTCGCTCGGCTAAGAACAGCGATCGCGAGTGCGCGCGACTTACCAGATTGCTCATCTGAATCTGGCTGCCACGAGGGCCCTTGGTGGGCTTGGTAGGAGCCGGCTTGGCACCCTTGCCGACAGGCTTGGTGTTCTTCTTGACGCCGCCAGTAGGTGCGACAGCCTTGCCAGCGGTCGGCCTGGTGCTGCGGCGAGGGCGGCCACCGCGGCCACGGCCGGCGCTGCGGTTGGTCTTGAGGATCTCCTCGAGAGACTGGTTGAGCTTGGTAGACATGGTGAGAATTGCTGTCGGACGACGAGAGAAAGAATGTAGCTGATTTGGGAGATCAAAAGCAGGCGGTCGGGTCGCGTGTCTGGTAGTTGCGACTCGTAATTAGAGTTGCGACTTTGACGAAATGAGACCGGCTCGGCGAGCGGCTCCTGATTTAGACAGGCTGGTCGTGGATGCGAGGCAGCGCGTTGATGCAGGTAGCTGGGTCGCGTAAGCTGTGATGGGCTGCGACAAAGGCGAGGAAGAAAGCAGGCAGTGTTGAAAGAAAGACGGCAAGGGGGTTGACAGCGTGACTGTTGCGGTGCGATCGCGCGTATTTATGGCGATCTGGGCCGGCGAAAAGATGCTGCGAAAGAACAGAAGCCCGTCTAGAGAAGTGGCTGGAGGCTTCAGGAGGTTGGTGGCAGAGAAATTGGCAGTCCTTGACAGTTGTTGGGTGATGGGATGAGGGTTTGAACCAAGGGACAGCTGAGGCGAAGGGGACGGAGCCTTTTGAGCTGTGGTTCGCGCGCAAGGAGAGAGAGCTGGGGGCGAACTGCAGGGATCCTGTCCGGTCCCGCCAGTCAGCAGCCAGGGCCCCGTCCCCGTCCCCGTCCCCCCAGGGCGGGCCCATGCTAGCCTGACATTCTGGGCCAGGCGCAGCGCAGTCACTTAGCCACAGCCAGCATCGCATCGCATCTACAACATTGTGACGGCAACTACTGTGTGCAACACGTCGTATTTCAGTGTTATGCTCACGACAAAAGAAGCAGGTACAAGGCCAGACCGTGAGGCTATCTGGCACGGCCCTTGTACAACATACATGGCGCGGAATCACTTCGTGCAACGAGTTGATAGACCTCTTGAATGTCGATTCTTATCTCTATCGCAGACCCTCGCATGTGATTACGCATGCGCCCAGAACAGCCCGAAACACCCTCAAATAGATCACAACAGACAGTGCCCCGTCACTGCCAATAGCGTGATCGACCTGCACTCTCCTTCTGTTCCGTATTGGTATCGTTGTCACCGATGTATCCTCAAGTTGAAGAGAATCCCGCCTGTGTGGTACGGGCAATCACTTCTTCCGTCAAGCCCGGTCTTCGCTCACTCCCACAACACGGCATTGTGACCACTGCTTGTGATGTCCATGCTGTAGACTTCTTTCCTCATACCCACAGAGGGGAGGGCCTCTGATATAGCCGTCGCACACTCTGTCCGAGCCTGGAAAACCCGCCGTGCGGTCCATCACTTGAGCGCCGCCGCCGACTTTCCAGCCGGGGTGACAGGGACGGCTTTCTCGTTGCCCTTGGCGTTGACCTCGATCCAGTGGTAGAGGATGATCATCAGCACAGCAGCACTGCCGAGGTAGTTGGCCAAACTGTAGAGGGTGTCGTCGGTAATCATTTTGGCTGTCGTTTCGGTCGTGGCGGATTGGAGGGGGAGAGGACAGGTGGACGAGCGCTCGAGTAAGGAGTGGCTTGAGTTAGGTCTTGGATGCTGGGCAGGATATCTGGGTGTACCAATGATTCAGTCTTTGGAAGCGACAGGGTCAACAAAGAAATTGACCATTTATTTTTCTTGTCTCTCTTACCGTTCTGGTCCCTCGTCGGTATTCTCCTGGGACTTTGGTTGTTGGGGAAAGGACTGAGGGTTGGCTCTGCGGCACTGGAACGAGTATGGGACAGCTTGCTAGAGCTCAGAGGTTACATGGGTTACGGAGGATAAGGGAAAATCTTGGCTTAGTCATCCGGCTCCTGGACAGAATGGCGCGCCATGCAACAGCTAAACAGGAATTCCATAACCTCCTGCTATGAAGTACTTGATCCTTGTGTGGTGTTCCTCATCTCTCTGATACGATAAAAAATCATGGATGGTGTAGAGACTGGAAAACAATTTTTTTGCGATGCTTGTGTCTGTCTAAGAGAAGTGCCATGTGCACAGTGTCTGATAAAAAGCTCCTCTACAACGGCCCCAACTGTTGATACATTTTCCGGATCCCCATAAAACCGTCTAAGAGCAAGCATTACACCTTGAGGCCGATCTCCTCCGCGTACGGAAGAACGTAAAGATCACCTGTGGATGCCACCGTCGCCTTGCCACCCAACAACGACTTCGCAGCCTAGGAAGAAGAAGAAAAACGCGTTAGTTCTCGCCCAGGGAAAATGCAGGAAAGGTTTCTTAGTAGTTGTCAGACTTACCGCCTTGACCTGGTCAGCAGTCACTGACTCATAGCTCTTCAGAGCCTCAGTAACCTGGAAGATCTTGCCACCGTGGATCAGGCTGTTGCCCGCAGCGGTCATACCGGTACCAGTCAGCTCATTGGCGGACAGCAGGTCGAACTTGGCCTTGGCGATAGCCTTTGTCAGGAGCTCCTTGGTCACACCAGACTCGGCAACACTCTTGACGGCCTTGACGGCCTCCTCGGCGCCCTTGCGGACTGCAAGGGGACTTCCGGTGATCTGGATGGTGAGGAGACCCGCATCAGTGTAGGCCAGGTTCTTGGCAGCAATGGTAGAGCCGGGGGCGGCAGCGGCAGCCTTGGCGAGCAGGCTGAAGCCAGGAGACCACTTGATGCTGGAGTCTCCGCCGAGGAGAGCGGCCAGGACGGCAACGTCGGCCTTGTCCGCAGACAGGTTGGTGCCGGGGAAGGCGAGGACCATGGCGTTGGAGCCAGACAGCGAGGTGCGCTGCTCGCCGCCGTAGTACTTGGAGGGCTCGGCGAACAGCTGCAGCGGGCTCGCGGACGACGAGGGGACGTCCCTGAAGAAGGGCTCGATCCACTTGGACAGGGAGTCCTGGGTAGCGCCGTCGGCGACAATCGCGATGTTGGACTTCGTGTAGACGGAAGCGGCAAAAGCGGCGACACTGTTCTCGCTCAGGTAGGGGCCAAGAGACGTCGAGGTGGAGGGATAAATGGAGGAGCCCAGTCCCTTGTGGAAGGCAACCGCGTGGGCAGTATCGAGGGCCTGCGCCAGGGCGTCCCCGGACAGCTTGTGCTGCTTCAGGTGCAGGACGTGCTCGACCTCTTCGTGGAACTCATGGGCTGGATTGGGGGAGAGAGAACAAAGTCAGCCGACGTAACAACCTCTCAAGCCGTAGAGAGGAGGAGGGGCGAGGGGCGAGGGCATGGAGGGTCCTTCCTTCCTTTTTCACGTACTGGTGTACCTGGTCTTGGTGATGACCTCGCCGAGGAGCTCCGTGAAGTAGGGCAGGTCGTCGCGCAGGAACGCAGCCTCCACAACAAGAGCCTCACGGGTGTGGTATGCGCTCAATTGACCTCCCAGCAACTCAGACTCCCTCGTGATTCTCAGTGCGGATCGCTTGTCGGTGTTCTGCGCGCCCAGGAACAAATTAGCTCATCGCTCTCCTCTCTCTCTCTCTCGCAGTCTCCCGGCCTCTCCCGCCGAGGTCACTGGTGACAGGTCGACTCGCCTTGAACGCAAACTCCTCGAGTCCCACAGACAGGCCAGGCATGGGCTGGTAACGGGTACCAGCCTTGGCAACGACAGAGAGGCGGGTGGTCGGGCTTCGGGGGTCCCTCGAGGCAACCTTGATGCCGTTGATGTCGGTCGAGTCGAACGATGCAGTCTCGGTGGAAGTGCCAGCAGCAGCAGCAGCAGCGTAAGCCCGCTTCTGGGCGAGCTTTGCGCAATCCTGCCGCCGGAGGGCAAGCTTGGCTCCCCTCGTCAGAGCTGACCGGCCGATCATTTTGCGAGAGGGGTGGGTGGTGGTGTCAATTGACTGTCTGTGTTTTTGGATGCGACGCTCAGTCTAGAGTATGAGCTCTGGATTTTGAAGCGCAGCGGAATGGACCGGGAAGGCTTACAACAGGCGGGCTGTGATTCGGCAGGCTTGGGGGCTAGCCAGAGCTCACCTAATTGCACCTCTGCTGGAGACTGGACAGGCGCTGGCCTTGGCTTCTGCTCTCTCTTGCTCTGCACCTCGACAGAAGGATGCAGCTAAGGGGAAAAAAACAAATTAAAAAAACCACATCAATCTGTAATGATTACACAACTGAAGGAAGCAGCTTTGGACCTTGATCAGCGTTTGGCAGGCCAGGTAAGACCTTCCATCTTCGAGCTGCCTGTAAATTTTGCTGCTCTCTTAAGTGCACTCCCCCTGTCAAAACTTTGCACGCCAGGCTTTGAGCCGGGCAGGCATTTATTTTCAGGTGGTCTTGCCGTTGCCTCAGAGGGGACTTTTTTCCCACCTAAAATAAAAGTTCAGGCTCCGAGGTGAACTCGTTGGAAAGAGCCTTTTCTAAAATCTTTACTCAAAGTCGCGGGTTTCCTTTAATCTTCCCGATGACTCCAAGACGGTAGCCTGAGGCCACCTAGGAATACAGTGAGAGTATTCCTAGTAGTCGCCTGCAACCCATCGCATCAGCACTCATCATACCGGTTGTTCCCTCTTACGCAAGAAGCAGCAGCATCTCCGTGCTCGTCACCCTCTCTGCCATCCGCCTCCCAATCCCGCTACCATGCATCTGGTCACCCAGAATTTAGCAGAGCTCTGTACTCTGCTGGTCGACAACATCTTTGGTGAGCTACCTTCGGTATGTATTCCCATCCAAAGGTTTCTGATATTGCAGAGGCTGGTCGCATCTTTGTGTGTGTGCGCGTGTGTGTGTGTCATTGCCATTGTTTACTGACTCTCCGGCTCGCCCCCAGCGCATATTTGCTGCCCTCTTGAACAAAGGCCGTGCCTCGATCGCGCAACTCGTCCAGTATACCTCTTTGAACCCCCGCCAGCTTCGACATGGCCTCGTCGTCCTCCTGCAAAACAATCTTCTGTACTATCAGACCGAGTCCGGCCATGCCATCTACACTGCGAACTCCGATGCTGCCTACGCCCTCATCCGCACCGGCAAGATACTGGACATGACCGGCTCCGTGTACGGCGATGCAGCAAAAGAGGTTATGCAGAACCTGCTGTCCATGGGCCACACCAGAGTCGAGCACCTGAGGGATGCATACGAGGCCAAATTCAAGCAGGCCGCTCGCCTTGCGACAGCGGTCAATGGTGGTGCGCAGGCGGATACGAACGGTGACGCACAGCACGACGAGGAGACGCACGAGGGGACAAGACAAGCTACTAGGCCTGGTTCTCACGTGCAGTCCCTCCAGGAGCTCGACGAAGTGCTGTGCCGCATGATTCAGGCCGAGTTGGTCTCGGCGGTCACCGAGAACTCGTTCCGCAGCTGGGAGGACACTCGGAAGGCCATCGAGGACGAGGTGCGCACCACCTACTTTCCTGGCGGGGTGCGCGGCGCCAAAGGCAAGGAGGAGTATACGGGCAGGCTGTCCAAAAGGCTCCGTGAAGTGCGCGATGATCCCTTCAACGTCAAGCGGAAGCTACAAGCCAAGATGCAGATGAACAAGCGGCGGAAGCTCTCGGACTGGAATTCTGTCAAATCAGGCCACGATCCTGAAGACGACGACTTGGTTGTCGATGTAGGTCACATCTTCGGGTCGGATCTTCGGCGGGCTTGGCTAACATCAAGATCAAAGGGCGACATTGTTCTCCGCGTCAACTACGAGAAGTGCGACGTGGAGCTCCGGAACCAGCAGCTCGTCCACTTCGTCTCTGAACTGTACGGCGAAACTACCGCCAGCGTGTATGCGACCCTGCTGCAGCTGCTGAGCAGGAAGATATCTCGATGTCGCCTCGACCAGGATATTGACGCCGACGACGACGCGTGTGGAAGCGATGCTAGGATATCCACCAACGAAGTCTTCGAGAAGCTCGATCCTTCACTTGATGTGTCCTCGGGCATCGGAAAGGTCAGCGCCAGCATGACGGATCGGAAGAGTGCCAATCGCATCCAGGACCAGCCTCCAGGAGCCAAGGTGCTCTACGAGGAGGCGGAGGTCGTGGGCGAGGCGAGCTCGGACGAAGAGGACGTTGAAGAGGTGAACGGCCATGCTTTCGATGATGACGAGGGCGAGGATAAGCACCCGGTCACGAACGGGGTCAACGGGAACAAGCCAGGCAAGGTGAAATTCCATGATGTCGGCCCAGCGAAGCTTTCTCGCAAGGAGCATTTCCGCCAACACCTGCTTCTACTCTGCGAGGGCCAATACCAGTTCCTGCGCCACTGCGCAATGGAACAGTGGACGGTCGATTTCGAGCCGCTCGTGCAGTCTCTGCAGGTGATGGAGCTTGACACTGTTATCCAGCGCAGTGTCGGCCAGACCGGTCTCCGCCTGGTGCGCATCCTGCGGAGGGTGGGCAAGATGGACGAGAAGACTCTTCCGAATCTTGCATTGCTACCCAAGGGGAGATGTTCAGACGATCATGCTCAAGATGCAGATGCTAGGCTATGCCGACATGCAGGAGGTCCCTCGAGACAACAACAGGACTCCTAGCCGCACCTTGTTCTTATACTGGACGGATACCCGCCGTTGCCTCGACCGTGTGCTTGACAACACCTACAAGACCATGGTTCGATGCCTGCAGAGACTGGAGGTACAGCGACAGATGGAGGCCGACGTGTTAGATCTCGTCAAGCGGGACGACGTGCGAGGTCGCGAAAAAGAGATGATGCAGGAGCGTTACTACAACAGGTTTGTCCGGGTGACGGAGGTACAGGAGAAGCTCCTTGCTCATGTCATGAGGCTGGACAATCTCGTGGGAACCCTCCGGGACTTCTGAGCTGCTCATGGCAGGATGGGGGCCCCTGGTTGCCCCTCTTTCTTTTTGTCCAAACTGGAAATGTCGACTTGGTGAGGGTTTTTCATGGTCTGGATCGGATGCATTTTGAGATTTCGGCACTCAAGAAAAGTTTTTCAGCTTGCATCGGCGGCGTTTCATAAGAGGGAAAAAGTGCAGAACAGGTCTGGCACAGTGAGGACGGCGTTCATGAGTTGGTTTTGGTGGCTGTCTGCCCATCTGTCGGCAGATTTACTCACATATACCCACGCCTAAGGACTGCGGGAGAGATGATAGATATATCATAAGAAGCGTTCCTCTTGTGCATTGTGAGAGCATAGATACCACGAGATGAAACGTTCTCCCCAATGACCGATCAAACAAACTTTATGCTTTCAGCAAAAAAAAAAAAAGAAAGAGAAAAAACGCAATGTAGGTTTCACAAACTAGAACACCTGGATTACTGTATTACGTGCAGTGACTGCAGGGGCCGACGATCGCATATTGGGGGTGGAGAGCTCTCCCTGGCAGCGCCCCCACCCCTGCAGCTCTCCACCACCCCCGAAAGAGGTGTTAAAAAAATCTGAGCGCACTCGGAGCTTTTACAATCCCAACATTTGAACTCACTTCGTGCACGCACGCGATCAGCAGCCAATTGTCTACGTCCACCGTGTCGAGTGTCTCTCTCTGTTGCTGCGACACATTCCTCTCCTTTCCAGCCTACAGTCCCCTCAACCACTCTTTTACTAGAGAAGATGTCTCCTCCGTCGGGTGCAGTAGAGAGGGAGTCCAACCTGGCGCGTCTGCTGGGCTCTGGTGCGCAACCCCTCCAAACGAGAAATTTGGATCTGTGGTCATGCTGATTGTTTCTCAGGCTCCGCCGGCATTGCTGAGCTCGCTGTCTTCCACCCTGTAAGCTTATAGGAAATCCAATTTGGTTTCGCAGTCTTGAGAGGAATCCTCTCCGCTAACGGTACTCGCCGCCTTGCAGGTTGACACGATCGCGAAGCGTCTCATGAGCAACGAGACCCGGGTACGATAATACTTTCGGACGCTCAGATCTGCGCCCTGATCCAGGACTAATACGGTGCACGACATACAGATCAAGAACTCGTCGCAGCTGAACGCAGTCATCTTCAAAGACAAGGCCGCCGCCCCCGTGGGAAGGAAGTTCGTGTCGCTATTCCCTGGCCTGGGATACGCTGCCGGATACAAGGTCCGTCGCCACCCTCCTCGGCGCTACACCCACTGCCTCGCGAAAGCTTTGATTGACCGAATGCTGATCGTGATGTTTTTGGGGGCATGTACAGGTCCTTCAGAGAATATACAAGTACGGCGGACAGCCCGTGGCTCGCGACTACCTGACGAAGCACTACGGCTCGGACTTCGAGGCGGCGTTTGGCAAGAAGACGGGCAAGGCCATCCTGCACTCGACAGCAGGCAGTCTGATCGGCATTGGCGAGATCGTGCTGCTGCCCCTGGACGTGCTCAAGATCAAGCGCCAGACAAACCCCGAGGCGTTCCGTGGCAGAGGCGTGCTGAAGATTGTCGCGGACGAGGGCTTCGGGCTGTACAGAGGCTGGGGATGGACCGCCGCACGGAATGCTCCTGGTTCTTTTGCGGTATGTGACCCCCTTCCCATCGGCGCGCGGTTTTGTCAAGAATAGTGTGACTGACGAGGGGCCGGGAACAGCTGTTTGGAGGATCCGCCTTCGCCAAGGAGTACCTCTTCAAGCTCCAGGACTACAACAAGGCGTCGTGGTTCCAGAACTTTGTCGCCTCTATTGCCGGTGCCACGGCCTCTCTGGTCGTCTCCGCCCCTCTTGATGTCATCAAGACCCGTATTCAGAACAGGAACTTTGAGAATCCCGAGAGCGGGTTCCAGATCCTGACCAAGATGGCGCGGAACGAGGGCATGTCTGCCTTCTTCAAGGGTCTAGTCCCCAAGGTATGTGTCTCTCAAGCTGATGGGGAACCCCCCCCCCCTCCCCTCCCCACCCCCTTCTTTCCTAGCTGGCTGCTGACTGGATGACCACCACAGCTTCTCATGACCGGACCCAAGCTGGTGTTCTCCTTCTGGCTCGCACAGACTTTGATCCCAGCATTCGACAAGGTCATCGCCAACAAATAAAGTCCAACAAGGCAGAAGTGGGATCAGAAAAAAAAAAAAAAAAAAGAAGGGGGTTGCCAAGGTGTATAGCTCTATATGATAGATAAGGCGGAGAATGGCGTTTGGCTTTCTTTTTTTGGCGGGGAGGAAGACTATTTTATGTATATTCTTGATGACGAGCCGTATCCAAGAGCGCTCTGGACCTACTCAGGTGGCTAGTCATATATTCCGAGTATAGACCAGATACATGAAAGGTCTGTCTGGTGAATGCAATACCCAACTCTTCAGCTGAGAGACCACACTCTCTAAGTACTAAGTACTTAATAAATGCTTTATCGGGAGCAGTCATATTTCTTATGAGTAGTACCAAGTACTTGTCGTAGATCCCTGTCCTCTGAAGGATCTCCACTGTCTTCCCGGAGCGAACCGAAGGATGTGCAAGTGGGAAAGTCGCTTTTAGTGGAGCCAAGTCGCGGTCGCGCTTTTTAGATGGTCGATGGTCGGTTGCTGGGGTGGTTGGCTGGCAGGAGCGAGTAAATATTACGGATTTGGGCTGGGGAGTGGAGCAACACCCCGGCGGCACCCCAGCCACCCACTTGCATATTCGACGTCGACCAACCATCCTACAAGGCCCTTCTCGATTCGATTCGAATTTCAGGTCCAGCCCTTCAGGCTTGATCGGGCTCGAACAGTTTCCATGCTCTCATCTTTTTGATCTTGGTTTTTTTTTCTTCTTCTTTTCCCTCTCTCCTCCCTAGCTTTCACATTATTCTCCAGATTTTCCTGGACCCGCCAGGTATCATCCTTCGAGCTCTGTTGGGCTTCCGTCTTTTTCCCGGTCCTCAGCGTCACCATTCGAGGCAGTCCACGATATCCAATTGCTTCAATTACCACCAAGGCCGAGAGAAGACCATCCCGAGTACGGCCTAGGAAAAAGGCATCGTCACATTCCAGTGCCCCTCTCTCCTAAAACATCAACATTCACGACCCCTACTACCAAAACAATCTGACATCATGCCTCCCGTCGAGAGGGACGCTCCAGCCAGCTATGCGGAACGTCCCAGTTCGAGGCATAACCGGAATTCCACCCAATCTCTCTCCTTCGACGCCAGCCGCGCCATAGTGCCCATGTAAGTCGGCATCAATTCTCTATTCTATCATACAAACACACACACCCACCCCCACCCAAGGCGGACAACCACCCTTCTTCGCCAGCGCGTCATGACACTGCCATGTCTATCCTGTTCCGCAAGCTGAGTAGAAATAGGTGGGACAGCTCAGACCCCGAGCGGGCGCCTCCTCCTCTGCCTCTGAACCCGCAGTCGCCTGGCACGGCTACTTCCCGCACAGGCACATCATCCGCCATCCAGCTGGCACATGCCGCCCTCAGCGAAAAGGCCAGAGAGAACGCCCTGGTCCCCTATCCTCTCACAAAACGCGCCACCGACTCGTCTTCTCCCGAGAGATCACCGACGAAGAAGAGTGCCGCCCACCGGCGCATGAAGTCTCTGCAGCCGGGATCTGTGAGGGATATGGGCTTCCTGCTCGAGGGCGGCCAGCTGAGCAAGTCGCCAGAGAAGACCGACAGGGAGCTGCCTGTCACGCCAGCACGATCAAAGACCGACCCTTTCAATGACGCGAGGTCCGACGAGCAGGACCCGGAGCAGCGGCTATCTCTCACTCCAGCGGGCGCCGCCAGCCTGACGCCTGTGATAAGACCGACGCCGCGGCGGCCTCAGTCGAGTATCCTAGGCGAGAACACACCGCCACAGTCGGCGACCATGCTCGCCCTGCAGAACATGTCTGCCCCGAAAGAGACTTCTCCCAAGAGGGATGCTGACACCCCGCTGGCCAATGCCACCAATGGCTCCATGTCCCCAGTCAAGAACCCCCAGTCCATCGAGCACATATCCGGCCAGATTCTCACCCTGACGAACATTGCGACAGCCCTGCAGAAGGAGATGGCCCAGCTGAGTCGACGGAGCAGAGACAACGCAACCGACCTCCTGAGTTTGAAAGAGGCTACAAATACCAGAGATGAGGACATAAGGAAGAACATGCGCGATCTCCTTCACAACATGCAAGAGGTGTCCTCAAGGACGGTCTCTTCAGCATCGCGGGACATGTACGGCGGACCGCTCTTGCTTGAGAACAAACCTTACGCCCCGGCCTCGCTGTCTCCGTCCTCCAGGGCCGGCTCCAACATGCGGCCTTTCGCTCTGCCTCGCATACCTTCGCCCAACAGCTTTGCGGCATCCCTAGAGCAGGACGACATAAGCACACCCTCGCTCGCCGGTACAGATGCATCTGCCACGATTGGTCTGCTTGAGAAGATCATTCGTGACATGAGCACCAAGGATGGGCAGGACCACCTGCTGTCTCGGCTCTCTGACCTGGCAAGGAAGCTTGATGGCTTCGATGTGGAACAGAAGGTTGAGGACCTTCAGCGCCTCATCAGGAGCAACATGGACCAGTCTCTAATCCTGGCCCAGGGCGGCAGTGGGGGCGGTGGAGGCAAGATCGGCCGGCCCAGGAACAAGAGCTTTAGTGATGGTCCTGAGGAATACAGGAACGGGTCCATGGAGGCTCGTGTCGAACGGCTCATTCAGGAGAACAGCTTGCAGCAGTCTTCGACGCCCGGGACAAGGGCTGCAGCTGATCTCATCAGCGAAGACATTGTCAAGATCATCCGCACCGTCAAGGATAGCGTCGCCCAGGGAGGCGGTCTGACGGCCGAGGTTAAGGCCCTTGTCCGGGAGCTTCGCGGCGAAGTCCTCGGCATGGGTCGGGAGATCGGCCGCAAACTGGACGAGGTCTCTGAGACCAGCCAGAGCAGGACTGCAGCCGCGACCAGCATGGAGATCAACAGGGTCGTGGAGGAAGGTCTACTGGAGATGAAGGATCATATGAACCAGCTCACGCGCGACCACCTCCGACAATCTACCGCCGCCATCAGTGCCGGCAGGACCCCGAGGTCGACTACCAGGAGATCTACAACGCCCTGAGGACGGCCCTCAAGGACGCCCAGGCCCTCGAGGACGATGCTCCTGCGCTCCGCAGGGAGGACGTCATCGAGGCTGTGAAGGATGCCTGGGAGAACTACAAGCCCGAGATCGAGGTCCAGCAGATCGGTCTCGAGAGAGACGAGGTCCTCGCCTGTCTGCAAGAAGGTCTCATGCAGCATGCGCCAAGGGACGACAAGGAGCCGGGAGCCACCAGAGAAGAAGTCTACAAGGCGGTGGTCGAAGGCCTCAAGCACTTCGCACCTCCACCGATCGAGGTTCCGGCAACCTTATCTCGCGACGAGATCATCGAGGCAGTTCGTGACTGCCTGGAAGAGTTCGAGTTCCCTGTGGCCGCGTCCGCTCTCGGTGCTGATCTTTCAAAGCAGGACATGATCGATGCCGTTAAGCAAGGCCTCGAGAACATGGATGTGCATGCGAAGGACGGCGCGCCGCTGGTTCCCTATCAGGGCAACAACGAGGAGATCGTCGCACGTCTCCACGACATCATGGAATATATGCAGTCCGAGTTCAAGGCTGTGTCGGATGAGGCCAAGCAGAACGTGGCTGCCAACGGCCGAGATACCGAGCAGGTACTCGATGCCACCAAAGACGGCCTCGAGAAGCTCCGTGCCGACATCGAGGGCTATGTCGACCGGGCCACCGGTGTCGCGAGCCAGGAGGAGTTCATGGAGGACCTTCTGAAGAGCCTGGATGTCTTCCGTGATGAGATTGCCGACATGGTCGCCAAGCAGTCGGACGGCTCAAAGGATCTCCTCCGGGAGGAGCTTGAGTCGCTGCGCGAGGCAGTCAACACTTCAATGGTGCCTGCGTCCTCGCAGCCTTCATCAGTCAACCACGACGATGTTCTCCAGGCGTTCCAGGAGGGCATCGGCAGTCTGCGGCAGGAGATCAGCCAGCGCCCTCTCGCCGGCACGAATGAGGTCCTCGACGCCCTACAGGAGGGCCTTACCGACCTACGCCTCAGCATCGACAAGCTGAGTGATAAACCGGCAGACCTGAGTGCCAATGACGAGATCCTGGATGCCCTCAGAACAGGCCTGGATGGTGTCAAATCCGATATTGAAGGGCTGCGGGAGGAGAGCAAGGCCCTGGCACCCGTTGCCGCCGATGCGGTCGTTGCTGCTGATGTCTTGAAGCACGATGATATCAAAAATCTCGAGGTGCTCATCTCGCAGCTCCGCATCAAGGTCGAGGCCATGGAACCAAACCCAGTCCCGGCTGCGGCTGCGGCTGCATCCGACTCGGAGCCTTCACTTTCGAAGGATGATATAATCCTCATGGAGGACATGCTCCACAACATCAAGGAGCAGCTTGCAGAGATTGCTAGTAAAGAGCCCGCAGCCGCTACGGCCAGAGACGCTCCCGCCTCCACTGACGCCGCAACGAAAGAGGATGTCGAGGCTGTTGAGACAATTCTCCGAAACACCAAGGCACGCTTGGATGAGCTTATGGATGGGGAGCAGGCGATCCGGAAAGACCACGTCGACGCCCTCGAATTTCTCCTCCTGGAGACGAAGGGGAGGCTCGACGGTCTGACTGAGGAGCTCGCGAAGCTCGCTCTTCGCGAGGACACCAAGGCCGTGGAGTCTCTCGTCACCCAGGTCATTGGTGCCTTTGACGAGATGAAGGAGCGACACGAGAAGCAGCTCGAAGACCCTGAGAAGGTTACCAAGACGGACACGGACGCGATCGAAGCGGTCTGCCTGGACGTCAAGGGTGTTGTCGAGCAGATGGTCAAGTCGGACATTGCTTCCCTCTCCACGAAAGAGGACCTCGAGAGGCTCGAGTCGCTGGTGAAAGAGTTCAAAGAAATCTCTGATAAGCAGGCCGCTGAGTTCAAAGAGGCCGCAGAAAAGCATGCGGGAGAGCTGAAGGAGACGGCCGAGAAGCACGCAACCGAGCTCAAGGAGTTGTCGCAGCAGCAGGCTGAGGAGAATGCCAAACAGTTCGAGGAGCGCCAGGCAGAGACGGTGGGCGTTGGTGAGCGCGTGACGGAGGTCAAAACGTACCTCGAGGAAATACAGACGCTTGTCAAGGAGAAGCTCGAGCATGGCATCACCGGTGTCGAGGGCCTGAGCAAGTCGCTAGAGACCTTGGGCGAGACGGTCGGGCAGAACGCAAACGTGCATTCTGACCTCAAAGAGATGTTTGACGCCATGAAGACTGAGTTCGAGAATTCCAAATCTGGTGTGGCCGGTGCGAAGCTCGAGACGGACGAGAAGCTCGAGCAGACAACCGAAACCCTGCGCACCAAGATCGACGAACGTATCGACGAGGTAATTGCCAAGTACGAGGAATTCCAGTCTGCCATCGACGAGCGCAACAAGACGGGCGAAGCTCGCGACGAGGTGCTCGAGGGTGCCGTCGTCGGCACGAAGGCCGTGGCCGAGGAGCTCAAGAGTCTGATCGACACACTCGGTTCTACCGTCACCGAGTCACTCGAAAAGATGGAGGAGGCCTCGAAGACGGTCTTTACACACGTTGAGGACTTGGTCCTGAAGACCGACGACAACCACACCCAGAACAAGTCCGAACACGCGCAGACCCGTGATCAGGTCAAGGGAGGCCATGGGTGCGTTTGAGGGGCTCCAGGGACAGGTCAGCGAGTACCAGCCCAAGATCCTCGAGGCTGTCCAGAGTGTCTTGGAGACGGTCGGCCAGCACTTTGAGCATTCCAAGGCCTCAGTCTCCGAGATGGAGGAGAAGATAGGCCAGAAGATCGAGGAGGCCAAGCCAGAACCGCTCATGCTTCCTCCCCCTCCTGAGAAATACGATGACAGTCACGTCCACGAGAAGCTTGACAGGCTCGTCGACCACACCCAGTCAGCCGACAAGGCCTTTGAGCAGCTGAGCACGCTCGACAAGGTGCACCAGCAGGTCATTGCGACCGCTACCGAGCTCTCCGCCTTCCTCGCGGCACAGACGCAGCGCATCGCGGATGACCACGAGGACAAACAGAAGACCCTCAAGGACAT
This sequence comes from Immersiporthe knoxdaviesiana, assembly GCA_021117315.1. Taxonomy (NCBI): domain Eukaryota; kingdom Fungi; phylum Ascomycota; class Sordariomycetes; order Diaporthales; family Cryphonectriaceae; genus Immersiporthe; species Immersiporthe knoxdaviesiana. The sequence goes on from CP088206.1 coordinate 985,522, forward strand.
GGAATCCAACCTTCACGAGACGATGCTTGAGCTAGAGCGCCGCACCGTGCAGAGAGATGAGGCCGAGGCTACCGTCGCAAGTCTGCAGGCCGAGGAGGAGCGTCTGAGGAAGAGTATCGTAGGCCTTAAGGTGGAACAGGAGTCTCTTGTCAGACAGAAGGTCAGCCTGACCGGTGACGTGTCCTCACTCGAGACCGCGCTCAATATCCGGCGCGAGGAGCTGCACGAGATGGAACACCGCGCCGAAGGCCTCGAGCGTCGCATTCTCGAGGGCGTCATGGACCAATCACGGCTGCTCCTCATGGCCAAGTCGTCCAAGAAAGCCGCCCGTGATGTGATGAGCCGCAAGCGGGTTACGCCTCAGAAGCCAGCTGCCGGCGCCGAAGATGGAGGCGCGGAGACGGAATCAAAGCAGACCACACCCAAGGCCCAGCATACTGTCGCGATCAAGACGGCGCTCAACTCTAACCGCAGCGGACTCGACCCGCAGCCTGCTCTCAAAGGGCAGCAGCAGGCCCGCCGCATCCTGTCTTTGAGCCAGATTAAGAAATCCGGCTTCAACAGTGCAGTAAATGCAGGTGCGGCCTTCCAGAGGAGCCAGAGTGTCAAGACGCTCGGGGGCGCAGGCGCATACAGGAAGGGCAGCTGGGCCGGGCGGATGAGCAACAACAAGAAGGGCTATGGAGATCTGCACCGCGGTGACGAGGGCGACAAGGAGAACGTCAACCTGGACGTCGTTGCACTTAGGGAGAGCGACGAAGAAGAGCTGTACGATCAAGAGAACGAACCACCGCACGGTGGGGAGGTCGTCCTTGCTACGCCTCAGGACGCTGCGCCTCTTGCCAGCACCGTGTCTGACAATCCTAGTGGTGAGGATTATTACGAGACATACAGCGATGCGCAGAGCGAGACCGGCACGCTGCGGCGGTCGAGTCTGCACAGTGGCACGGAGACGATGACGGAGTCAGAGTACACGCACTCTGATCTGCAGTCGGGCGAATACAGCCCCTCTGATGTGCGCTCAGCCGCGTTCACGAACTCGGAGGGAGCGGATGATGAGATGTACTCGGAATCAGCTAGCGACTGGACAGAGAGTGCCGTTGGAAGCAGCGTCGTCACGGGCACAGGCAGTGAGGTCAGTGGACTGGGCTATGCGACGTCTGATGGCGGCGTAACCCCTAACAGCGAGGGGGCGAGGTGATGCTGTACGAGGGCTAGGGGAAGATGGGGACCTGGTTTTGTTTGGTCAAATGTTTCACGATGGGGTTGCAAACTAGATGGAATGGTGTCTTGACGATTGGGCAGTCTGGCTTTTTGTTCTCCTTCTATGTGACGATTACCATGATGGATATCCTCTTTTTTTCCCTTCCCTTCTTCTCTTTTCTCTTTGGTTGGGTGTTCGGAAGAGGGGCTATTTCATAACGAGCGAGCGAGCAAACGAGCTTCAAGGGAGGGCACAGCGGGACAAGGTTGAACAGGGGACTATCAACCTCTAGTTTGATGAGGATTCTCGAGGTCACGGAAAACATAGTTTCATGTAGATAACAAGTGTGAAAAGAAAGGCAATGACATAGCGATATGTGCATGTTTTTTTTAGTTTTTTTAACCAACAGACGCAGGGAACACCCTTCCCCCCTCCCGCCCAAATAAATATGCGACGGGGGGAAAAAAGATGTAGCTGTAATTGGTTTCGATCCAACGCCCTCCGAGTTATGAGCCCGGCGCTCTCCCTCTGAGCTATACAGCTGCTTTCTGTGTGTTGAAAGGCTTGGTTACGGCGCAGTTATATCCCAAGATTGCGATCTCAATGTTGGGACGGTTGCCTTGGTGGTCAGCCCGTGACTCACAACTCACGCAGCAGCGAGAGCACACACCCACACCCAACCACAGTGTTAGGAATGACCTCTCTCTCTCTCTCTACACCTCTGTGGAGGACATGCCGATATTCTATGTTTTTGAGAGAATGCTTTCGTTGTCAGTAACACCAGCCGCTGCCCTCCATCCTCATCCTTCATGCGCACCCACCCGCCTTACTCCACTCCTTTCTTTCCCTTCTTCGTCTTCCCTCCTCCTGCCCTCGCCTTCCCAATGTTACTCCGCCCTTCATCCTCATCACTGCTACCCCCGTCAATCATCCGCTTCCTCTTCATATCCCCCGCTTCCTCGCGGCGGCCGCATCCTCCCTCTGCTCCCGCGCCCTCTTGCCCAGCAGCTTCCCTCGCAGGTCCCGCGTCTCGGCCGACCTTGCCGTCGAGTGCTGGGCTTCCTTGCTGCCACCCGCCGGAACGAACCCGACGCCTGCACCGTCGGCTATGACTTGGAGGGGTCGTCGTCATTGTTGTTGTTATTGTTCCTGTCTCTTGATGACGACGACGACACTTGGGCGTGTCTGCTGGCGGCTGGAGTGGCTGGTGATGATGATGATGATGATGATGATGTGATCCTGGTGCCTGCAAGGGACGAGAAGCTTAACTTGGGCTTGTTGCTGGTGCTTGTGGTGCTGTTGCTGGCCTTGGTCGCTGCAGATGATGGACTTGTTGTTGTTGTGCGCTTCTTGAGGGCGCTGATTGTGCTTTGGTGTTTGGCCAGGAGCATGTTCATCCTGTTTACGGTGGCGGCGTGGTCTTTGGCCGTGGGGAGAGTGGTGCCGCCTGGTTTTGGGGTTGCCATATTTATGGGCGGGATTCCTCAAGTACGTCTGAGGTATAGGATTGGAAGAAGAATATTTAAAATGGCTGTGTAGGTAAGTAAGCTGGCATGTGGGCTTTGAGATGAGTGCTCCGAGATGCTATGGGTTGGCTGATTTGAAAAATCCACGATAAGGCAGTGGACGTTTCTCTTATCGAGAGTGAGCGCTGTGGTGAGGCTTGTTTAGAAGGGCGGACTGAGCCGCTGTGGGGCACCTCAAGCCCCTACGTAGCCCCCTGCAAGCCCTGTCATGGTCACTAAACGTGCTGAGGTAGCGCACTGTGCGCATCTCCGTAGCACCTGTTTCACTTACTAAGTACGGAAGTACAGTAATACTAACTTTTGATACTTAGTAGCTCTCTCCTTCTCTCCTTCTCTCCTTCTCTCTCTCCCTATCCATTTCACATCATAGCCTATTGCCTTTTTTTTTTTTTTTTTTTTTTTTTTTTAAAAATTCTCAAGAAAAATCAACTAATTCGAATCGTTCATGAGTACAAGGTGTATAAATGGAATGCTGAACAAGAAAAGAGAGAGCGCTATCCCAGAACCGCATTCATAACTCGTCGCGGCCAAGGCTTCCTCTTTAGTTCCCCAAGGTCAAGCCTAGCGTCTCAGGTCGTCGAATGTCACTTCCTTCTCTCTCTCTCCCTCCGTTCTCTTTCTCCCTTCTCCTCCTGTCCTCTTCCTCCTTTTTCATTGACATCACTATCCACTCTTCAAGCGATATCTCCCTTTGCGGCCTCATGGAAGGCCACAGGGACGCCATCGCCCGGGCAGCCGACAATCTCAGCCTTGTGGCACTGTGCAGACCAGTCGCCTCGATATTCGAGCCGGTCGTACTTTTGGAGGAGACGGACCATGCAATAGGCCATCTCTGTCATCTGCGGAAAGGAACGAAGAAGGCTCAGGCATCAGCAGCTGGATCTATGACACCTAGCTGGCTTGAAGAAGACTCGACTCACAGCAAAGTTCTGGCCCACGCAGATCCTCGGCCCACCATTGAACGGGACATACTGCCACGGCTGGGGGACCAGTGGTCCCACCGGTCAGGACTGAAGAGCGCCGGGTCTGCAAAGGTGTCGCTCGCAGGCGGGTACAGGTCGGCGCGGCGCTGCATGGCGAGGGTGCTGTAGACGACAATGTCGTCCTTGAGGCAGCCAATGTCCGGGCGGCCGGGGACCCCGCTGGGCAGCGTGCTGTCCTCGAGGGCGGCGCGCAGGTTGTACGGCACGGCCGGGTACAGCCGCAGGCTCTCGTTGAGGGTGTGCGTCAGGTAGGTCATGCCCTTGAGGTCCGCGTACGTCGGGGCGCGGGACTCGCCCACCGTGTGGAGGATCTCGCCGCGGAGACGGGCGTATACTGCCGGGTAGCGGGCGAGCTCGTATATGCACCAGGAGAGGGTCGCCGCCGTGGTGTCGCGCCTTGCCAGGAGGATCGCCATGATCTGGTCGCTGCTCGGGAAACAGATACACTGTCAACGTCAGAGAAGAGGGGGAGAGAGAAAAACACACACACACACGCACACACATATAAGGTACAGCCACACACTAACTGACACAAACCATCTTTGACCCACCAAAGAAAAGGGGTGGAAACGAGACCTACCGCAGGACCTTGGGGTTTCGGCTGTACCGGATGATCTGGTGCAGGAAAGTGCAGTTCTTGTCCGACTTGGAGAGCTTCTCGAGGTCTTCGGGGTGCAAGGCCAGGGCCTGCTCGATGTACGGCGCCATGAACCGCTCGATCGTCTTGATGCCGCGCAAATATTTGCCCTTGGGGATGAAAGCCTTCAACGGGCTATTGGTGAATTGGTGGGGGGAGGCGGTCAGCGAGGATATCATACCAGGTAAGCAAAAGGAGGTCCTCTGACAACGACGACGAAGACGACGTACTACAAGATCATATACATCATCTGGGTTCTCTGAACGTCGGTGAAGGCACGAACAAACTCATGCTTGGGACTAGACTCTTTTCATCAGTGACCAACAAACAACCTTTTTCCGGTAGAGAGTTTGGGAGTAGGGGAAGGGGCTCTTTATCATGAAGCTCACTTGTTGAGGCTGTTCACGCTCGAGCCGAGCAGGAAATCAGTCGTCACATCCAGGGTCATGCGGTAGAACAGGTCCTGCATGCCGACGGTGACGCCAGACGCGGGCATCTTGGACATCATGACCTGGGTCCAGCGCTCAAAGATGAGCAGATCCGACACCTTCTCCTTGATGAACATGGGCCGGATGAGGCCCCGGCTGTCCTGCCACAACCGCCCGTCTGTGGTGAAGATGCTGTCCCCCAGAAAGGGGCTCCACGTCTCGTGGAAGCGCTTGCCCTTGCCGAACTCGGCAAACTTGGAGGTGAGGATCGTCTTGACGTGCTCGGGCTCCTGCGTGATGATGTACCGGCGCCTGCCCATGACGGAGATCTCGACGCAGTTAGGGCAGCTGGGCGGCGCGCCGCTGTACAGCTCGCGGAAGAAGTCCTGGAGCCTGTCCTGGTTGTGCATCCTGCCCGCGCCGAGGAGCCAGGGCATGCCCGTGAGGGGGTTGGTCGAGAGGACGTGAGCCCTGTCCCCGCCTGTCCGTCTTATCTGGTAGGTCACATATCGAGGCACGATGATGAACCACAAGGCGAGGGGGACGAGGGCGAGACCGGTTAGGTACAAGGGCCCAAGGCTGAGGAGATCTCGTAGCAGCATTTTTTTTTGTCTTGTTTTTGTCTTTTTTTCCCTCCTCTGAAGGATTGGAACCGCAAGAGCGATGGGTAGCGATCACGTCTGAGAATATATATATATAAAGGGTGATGGAAAATGGTGTATATCAGGCAGTTCTGAGGGACTCGATACCACCCTTCTTCTTCTCACTCAGAACAAGGGGCAGAAATATGACATAGTAATAGCAGTTTCTAGCAGAGAGTCAAGTCGATGGTGGAATTTGGAGGGAAGGAGAGGGGAGAAGGGGGGGAGGCCTGTCCTCGGTATTATAATAACAACAATAGTACCACTGCCGTCCGTCTGATGGTTGTCGATTAAGTTTCGATGCCGCCGGTGTCAGAGCGCGCAAGGCGCTTGCTGGTAAAAAAAGAAAGAAAAAAAGAGAGTACTTAGGCTCATGGTGCAATACCGCAATTGGGAACCCATGCATATTTTACCTATTCCATGTCTAGTACTTGTAGTATTTCTACAACCCACAGCAGAATCGCAGAGTATTTCCATCATTCCCGAAGAACCTGCACGGATGCATTCCCCAGCGGTTGGGGCCCTTTTCCCCCAGCGGTTGGGGCCCTTTTCCCCACCGTGACAGGCCGCGGATTCACAAGCTCCGTCATGGTCGATGATAAGTTCAGAAAAAGGATCGAAAAGCAGGGCCAAGCAGAAGACGTGCAGTTGGTTGAGAGAGAGACAGAGAGAGTCATAGTATGTGTGTGTGCATGTGGGTGGGTGGGTAAGCCCCAAAGAATAACCTCGGGAAGCATCAGACTACATCATTCCAAGGTTGTTTATTGCATATGAAGCTCAATGGTGGTGTGGCTACTCATCCCATCTTTTGTCAGCACACTCTTCTTTGATTCTGGGTCCTTTTATTACTTCTTCTTCTTGCCATTGGATGGAAGGTACAAAAGACCGACCTTTACATTATTAGTGTATCACTTGTAGACAGGATGAATGTGTTGCGTCGCATAACTTTCCTATAGTGGGCTAGGCAGCACACATAGAAAGAGGAGGAGGAGCATGTCAGGTGCATCTCATGTAGGTGAAAGGCCTTGGGGAAATGACTCCCCCCCCCCCCTTCTTTTCCCTTTTCTGGTCGGAACTTGTCCTATGAGACAGACGCAGCGGGCGAACGGGTTCAACCCCGCAGCCAGGTTGTTCCTTTTGACATGCTCACCTGATGGTGATGATCTACAGTACATTCGTACAATACGGCCGAGCGTGTGAACATGGTAGTAGATCCCAAGAAGACCCAGCCAGGCAACGATCGAGGCGGTCGATCGAGACGGAAGTGGGCTTGAGTTGAAGGCTAAGTATATCCCTTATGCTCTCGGGCCTCTCTCTGTTGTCTAGTGAGTTCACAAAACCTGGCTTGGCACTCAGCACGTGCTATCGTGGTGGTCAGACATTTTAACATTGTAAATTAGAGAAAAGAAAAAGAGGAGAGAGGAGATATAGAGAGGCAGCCAGATACAATGACACATTTCTTTCTTCTTCTTGTGAAGGGGAGGAGGGGCACATATTGAGAATAATATAAGGTGATGAGTTGAGGGGTCACGCCTTTCTCTCATGTGGTCTGAGACGACAACCGGTGTACCCAGGTAGGAAGTCATCTTCTGTTCATACTTACACACGAGGAGAGAAGGCATCGCTACCTGAAGTGCTGTGTCGATGTGTCGCCTGGTACGGGTGAAGCCTTTATCGCTTATCGCTTATCGCAGCCGAGGATGGAACTTGGGCGTGGGCCCTTCAATTGGCGCGTGAGGCCCGCTCTCGCCCTCTAAGCCGGAACAGTCTGGCAGCTCGTCATTCCCTGCGACAGAAGCTACCACTTCGACCTCACACCCTGTCAGCTAAAACGCGATTTTTGCCGTCCTCCCGCATCGACCATCAAACTACCAACGACAACCTCTCGACGACCAACCCCCTTTGCTCGCCATCACCCTCCCCCTCTCCCCTTTCCTAATAGATCTCCTGATTCCTTCCCCCTCCGCCATGTACAAGCTCGCCCGCAGCCGAGCTCTGGCCTCGGCCTTTGCCGCGCCCAAGGCAAGTATATTTATATCTCTCTCTTTTCCAGCTGGGCCGAGATAAAAGACATGGCTCAACTCTGGCTGACTCCTCTCTGAATTCTACCGTTCCAGCTGTCTCCCTCCGTCAGACTCCCCGGCCTCGCCCAACAAAGACGAAACCTCAGCATCCACGAATACCTATCGGCCGACCTTCTCCGCCAGGTATGCAGTCTTTGCCTCTCTCTCTCTCGTCGGCTTCGAAACCGCGCCAAGGATTCACAGGGGCTAATTATAACTTTTTTCTTTGTTGTCACTCATTAGTATGGCATCGGTGTTCCCAAGGGCGCCGTCGCAAAGTCGGCAGCCGAGGCTGAGGCCGTGGCAAAGGAGATTGGCGGCGAGGATATGGTCATCAAGGCCCAGGTGCTCGCAGGCGGCCGAGGAAAGGGCTCGTTCGACAACGGCCTCAAGGGCGGCGTGCGTGTTATCTACTCGCCGACCGAGGCCAAGATGTTTGCCGAGCAGATGATCGGCCACAAGCTCATCACCAAGCAGACGGGCGCGGGCGGCAGGCTCTGCAACTCGGTCTACATCTGCGAGCGCAAGTTTGCCCGCCGCGAGTTCTACCTGGCCGTCCTCATGGACCGCGCCTCGCAGGGCCCCGTCATCGTCTCGTCGTCCCAGGGCGGCATGGACATCGAGGGCGTCGCCAAGGAGAACCCCGACGCCATTAACACCACCTACATCGACATCAACGTCGGCGTCACCGACGAGATCGCCCGCGACATCGCCACCAAGCTGGGCTTCAGCGAGCAGTGCATCGAGGAGGCCAAGGACACCATCCAGAAGCTGTACAAGATCTTCTCCGAGAAGGACTCGACCCAGATCGAGATCAACCCGCTGTCCGAGACGTCGGACCACAAGGTCATGTGCATGGACGCCAAGTTCGGCTTCGACGACAACGCCGACTTCAGGCAGAAGGAGGTCTTTGAGTGGCGTGACACCACCCAGGAGGACGCCGACGAGGTGCGCGCCGCCCAGTCCGGCCTCAACTTCATCAAGCTCGACGGCGACATCGGCTGCCTCGTCAACGGCGCCGGCCTGGCCATGGCCACCATGGACATCATCAAGCTCAACGGCGGCCAGCCCGCAAACTTCCTCGACGTCGGCGGTGGTGCCACCCCGGCCGCCATCAAGGAGGCCTTTGAGCTCATCACCAGCGACCCCAAGGTCACCGCCATCTTCGTCAACATCTTTGGCGGCATCGTGCGCTGCGACGCCATCGCCCACGGCCTCATCAACACCGTCAAGGCCCTCGACCTCAAGATCCCCATCATCGCCCGCCTCCAGGGCACCAACATGGAGCAGGCCCACGCCCTCATCAACGACTCCGGCATGAAGATCTTCTCCATCGATGACCTGCAGAGCGCTGCCGAGAGGTCTGTCCAGCTCTCCAAGGTTGTCAAGATGGGTAAGTTCAAGGTCCCTCGCTCTTTCTTTCTTTGTTTCTTTTTCTTTTTCATTGGTGTGAAATTGATTACTTTCCTCCTGGGAGACCAAACCCCCCTCGCGTGGCATTGAAAGCTGACAATCATCATCCCACCAGCGCGGGATATCGATGTCGGCGTTGAGTTCTCCCTTGGTATCTAATTGGGGGTGTGTGTATAGCGGGGACGTTGTCTTTTTTAACCTGTGTATCATCTCACATACGGTCGGGTCTTGTTTTCTCTCTACAATCAATCATCACTGGGGGGACCGCGCAGCAGCAAAGGATAGACTTTGGGGGTGGAGAATTCAAGGCACTTGCATCATTTATTGACCTGCACAAATCTTGCACTAAAATGGTGTTGCTGTTTTGTTTTTTGTGTCCTATGCCTATTATCTCTCCGCCTCTACACATCGATCCAGGGTAGGGTAGGATCTCAAGATTGCTTGTTTACGCTGACTTTTTCTAGCCTCTCCTCCCCACCTACACACCGGTTTTAATAATAGCACAAGTTAAGGAAAGGATGGAGGGGTTGGGATTTGTTTCACCATGGCTGTGAAAGTGTTTTATCAGGAGACACGCTGGGGAACCTACCGCAGCTCACACAGCACATAGATGACGGCGAGCTGCAACAACATGCTGTAGAACCCACCCAGTTCCAGCTGGTGGAGGGTCGCGCTGATGAGGAACAGCCTGACGATGATGGCCGGGAGCCTCTGCCGCCACCGCTCCAGCCAGGTAGGCCTGCGCCAGACCCGCCGGGCCTGCGTCGTGGGGCTCCTGGGGTCCCGCTCGGCCTGCACCTTGCACCACAAGATCTCGTCGTCCCCGATGGCATCGCGGAGATTGCTGTCCGGCATGGGCACCCTCCTGCCGGTGGGGAGGATGAGGGTGTTTCTGGTGGCCTCCGTTGTACCGCGCTGCTGGAGGCGGAGGTAACGGTCGTAGGGGGATTGGGATGTGGTCTAGGCGGAAGGGGTTGGGGGCCCAGCCTGGCTCGTTGGCGATGTGATTGCCGTGGAGCAGTTGTTGGTGGTGGGGAACCACGTCATCAGACGGAATGGTGGTGTTGTCGTCGTCGAGGCTCTGGCCAAAGATGAGGTTTGTTTTGTGGTTTTTGTGGCTAGTGCGGGCGAATTGATGGTTGCCGTAGGGATGTTTAATCATCGCCATCTTAGCCGACGATCTTCCTTTTACCTTGTTCATCTTTTGTCTTTCTTTTTCTGTTTTCCCTTTCTAGTTTTCCTTCTTACCTGTGGACTGGAGAAATAAGGGTTTCGACCTTGTCGAGGTTTTCTACTCACCTGGATCTTGGGTCAGCACCAGGCTGCTTCAACTTTTTTTTTTTTTTTTTTTGGTAGTTCTGTGGGTATTAGCTGTGTTCGAGTAGCCTACACTCGTGACAATGGGGCTGGCAGATCTTTATGATTCAGGGTTTATATATCCTCATCCTAGAGAACATGGGACATTATATGGGGGCGGCCGAGCTTATAGCTACAATCTTGAAGTTGGAAACAACAATACATATGTAGGTTTCTTCACCCCTCTGGGAAAAAATGCACTTTGATCAAAGTTGCAAGAGAGTTGGTTGAGGCCTTTGAATTTGGAGAGGGGGTTTAGAGTTCAAGGGTTCTTTGATTTTTGTCTCCTTTGTCCATGGTGGTGGTTCCTATGCCCCTTTTTCCTCGAGTGGAAGCCTGTTGTTCTGCAGTGATTGATGCTGGGCTGGGCCCCTTTGTCTTGCCGACACAATTCCATTGTCAGACCGGAGATCTTGAATAATGCCTTGTCTCGGGCGAACTTGCCCTCTAAACTAGCAGTGACATTCTCTTCCTCCAGCAGCAACAGTAGCAGCAACGGTGAGTGAGTGCTTGCTGACCGACTATGCTCGGAGGCGGCCAGCAGGCCGCAATGTCTCATTGCATCATGTGTCCCCTGTTCTAGCCAAGCCGGTCTGCCTTGGCTAAGAGAATGGGAATGCGTCCTTGTGTATGTTGTTGTCTCATTCTGCTGATGTAGTTGCTGCGCTGGCTGTGTGTGAGAGGGACAGTGTGTCAAAGTCTGACCTCCTTGTTTGTGGTTTGACCAGAGTGGATGATGATGGCAAGCCTAGTCTGGACTTGACGTGCCTTTGCCATCTACAGAGAGGGCGGGGTACTGTAGGTAAATATAGTGCTATGCTCTGCCCCCACTTGATCATTGCATGTAATAGAGACATAAATCGGCTTGACACACACACACACACGGAAGAGGAAGGAGGAGAAGCACCCACATGCACACACGCCTGGAAAAAGCAAGCAAGTAAGCAGGCTGATTGCAGCAGCACTCTGCTGGAGAGACAACCCCCTACCCTCCAATCCTGCAATGCAACACACACCGAGGGAGTTTGGCCCTGCTATAATGTCTGTGAGAGGGGTCTGTTCCCCTTTCTCTCAGGTGTGCAGATGATATTGCAACTGTGGTAATACACACACACACACAGAGAGAGAGAGAGGAGGATACCACTTTGGGGCGATATCAGGAGGCCATTTTACCACCTGGAGCGGCCCCGAGAGCACCCTCTTCCCTGCAGGGACGGCACATAGTGAGCAGCTGGGCGGGCATGGGTAAAAGGTGTGGGCGAGCTGACGTGCATAGGCGGCCAGGGATGACACATTAATGGTTATAGTATTATAATTCATGAAATATTGCAGTATGTGGGGTTGTAAGCTTGCGGTGCGAAACAGAAAAAAGACCTCGAAAGGGGGCCCAGGGGAAGAAGAGGGCGAGCGGGGGGCGTGATGACGATTCACAGCAGCTCGTCCTCTCCGGCGGCAGGTCAGCACCATCATCTTTATACTTCTCGTACTGATTCTGTACTTATGTAAAGAGAAGGAATGCGTTGCAAGAGGCAGGGCACCGAGGGGGTCTAGGTCCATAGCGGTAGTGCACACACGGCACGGGCGAGCTGGGCCGCGGCGGGTGGTGTCGGTAAGTAGTAGTAACATCGAGCCAGTCGCCAGCACGGGAGGGACACCGACTTTTCGCATGTTTGAATCAAGTAATACTGCAAGATGAGGGCAGGCTGGGGGCCATGAGAGGGTGTAACGATAAGAATGGACGGGAGGAGTCATGCAAGTACGATGCATAAAAAGAATACAAGCGAGAAGAAAGATAAAAGAAAAAAAAATACTAGATACTTCGCGTCGCGAGTGACTCGCAAGCGCTCGGGATAGTGGATGCAGCCTCACACATAACTCTCTGGTAAGGCGGTCTACTAAATAAGAACAAGGGGGAGGCGAATCGGATGCAAAATATATAAGGGACGACTGGCTCCCCCTCGAAGATTGAATAAAAACTTCGTAAGAATAGACAGCGAGCTCTAGAACTTGCCCATCTGTCTCATCCATCCTTTCTGCTTCTCAAGAACGAAGAGTGGAGCCCTCACATCACAAATTGGGAATCGCCTCACCTTATTCTGTTTCTCTTTCGAGATCCACAACTGCGGCTCAACTCCGACATACCCCCGGCGGGAAGGACTCACCTTTTTATTCGATACCAACCAAAAAAAACCAAAAAAACCAACAAGACGAGTTCCCATATTTTTCCGGGACCACCCAAAGAATTATTAAAAGGACACCGGCCTTGTCATTCTTTTCAAATCAAAAGAGGGGCAAAAAAAAAAAGGCAAAAAAAGGCAAAAAAATGGCAAAAAAATGGCCTTCGGCATTCGCGCTTCGAACCACCCCTCCCAACACGCGAGCCCCGAGCGGCCCCCTGTCTGCCCCTGCGCCAGCTGCTTCCACGGCGTCAGCGAGACAGCCGCCCTGCGAGAGGCGTGCCGGGCCCCCGCGAAAGAGCCGAGCGACATCATGGTCGTCCCCGTCGGCCACAGGCTGCGGCTGTCGAACCCGTTCGCCGGGCTGGCGGCGGCGGGGGGAGCGGCAGGTTTGGGCACGCGCTCGGGAAGAGGAGGAGCATCGATACGGTGGCTTCTGATATGGAGCCCCTGTCCAAGGCAGAACAGTAGGGCTGGAAAGTCAGGTGGAGGGCGACGACGAGGATGAGGAGGGGAAAGGGATGTAGACGAGGTTGCTTTTGCTTTCATCTACCCTCTCGCTGACGCCGAACTGTCTTCCTGAGACATGGCGCTGCTGTGCTGTGGTGTAACCCCAGGGAGATTTGGGTCGGGCTCGAATGTCTGACAAAAACGCAAACTCGCAGGCTCGAGGCTGTGGGACGTTGAACGAGATGGACATTATTTCTCCGTGAGTAGGTCACATGGCCTGGTTGGGTCCGTTTTTTTTTTATTGAAGTATTGCATTTGGAAACGGGCGTAAACGTGTTGCTGGATGGATGTGGAATTGGGAACTCAACGGAATAGACTGGGCTTGGGTAGTACATGGTATTTCTGAATGATAGACAATTGAGAAAAAGAGAAAGGAAGAAAGAACATGCCACCAAATTGATATCCTCGTTCCAGTACTTAGCAGTGCCCCACCTATGACAGTGACGTCACATTGGTGTTACACATAGTACGTACAGTACTTTACACTTCTGAGAACACTCGGTCAGCATTTTCCGCCTTTGAAGAGGTTGTTTCATTTCAATTGGTGGCTGCAGCCACACACATCCTTGATATATCAAAAGTACACGCTATACTTATCTGCTGCATCTTGTCCCTCTCTCTCTCTCTTTTCCCCTCGCAACTCTTGCCCAAGACTTCCCATCTATCTACTACCCAAATAGCCAGCCCAGCTCAGCATACGAAGTGCGTTCCCATTCTTCAAGCTACCATGATGATGTCTCCTCCTGCTCGTCGTCCTACGATCATACCACCACTGAATGAAACCCTAATGAATGTCCTCGGCCTGAACATCGCGACCGTCGACTTTGAAAATCTCGGAGGCTCAGGGTTCTCCATGACCTTTCAGCTCAAAGGCCGCAAGCTCGGGAGGGAGGTGATGTACTTTGTAAAGGAGGCCGCCGGCGCTCAGGCGGCGATTATGTTCAAGGGTAAACAGTCTCTCTCTTTCTCTCACCATAATCATTTCAGATCTTGTTCACACGTCTTGATATGTAGAGGAGAGTGGGGGGCTGGAAAAGAGAAAAGGAGCAATGGAGATAGGTAAAGACGCCCTATCCGGAAGCTGACGTTCTTTCTGCCCCTCCAGGAGAGCACGAGTCGCTCAACGCGATCCACGCCGTCGTGCCCGACTTTTGTCCCGTGTCTCATGGCCACGGGGCAGACACCGGCAACCCTGACTACTTCTTCGTCGCCACAGACTTCATCGACATGCAGGCCACACACCCGCTCGGGTCTGGCCGCTCGCTGGCGCAGAAGCTGGCGAGGCTGCACGCGGCACCAGTCCCCATCCCCGAGGGCTACGACAGGCCCATGTTCGGGTTTCCCGTGCCGACCAGCTGCGGGGCCACGGAGCAGGACAACTCGTGGAAGCCGACCTGGGCCGAGTTCTACGCCGACAACAGGATACGCGCCATCGGGCGGACCTGCCTCGCCGCCAACTTTGACGACAGCGCCGGCGAGGATGCCGAGCTCAAGGAGGCCGTCGAGGTCACCGCCGCCAAGATCGTGCCGCGGCTGCTGGGCGAGGACACGATGGGGCCCCTCACGCCCTCCCTGGTGCACGGCGACCTGTGGAGCGGCAACAGGGGGCGCGGGGTCGTGGGCGGCCAGGGGGCGTCGAGGAGGTCGTCTTCGACCCGTCGTGTGTCTACGCGCACTCCGAGTACGAGATGGGCATCATGCGCATGTTTGGCGGCTTCGGGAGCGCCTTCTGGAAGGAGTACGAGAAGCTGGTGCCCAAGGCTGAGCCCAAGGCCGAGTACGACGACCGCATGGCCCTCTACGAGCTGTACCACAACCTCAACCACTACGCACTGTTTGGTGGGGGTTACCGGTACTCGGCGCTGGCCATCATGAGGAAGCTCATGTCAAAGTACGGGTAAGCAGAGACACCAAGCCTTTCGCATGCCTCTCTGGTCTCTCAGTATACACAGCTTACAATAATCTGGCAGAGATCCGACGGCTGAAATGGCGGAGGGGTCCTTTGAGCAGAGTGCCACCAGAGTGGACCCAAACCCGCCCACGCTGCCAGGTACAGGTGCTTCTTGAGTGGATCATTCTGGCCTGAAAATCAAAAGGTGCGCAAATGGTTTAGTGGTAAAATCCATCGTTGCCATCGATGGGCCCCGGTTCGATTCCGGGTTTGCGCATAACTTTTGGCCTTTTTTTCTTGTCTTCTTTTTCTTTCTGTGTCTTGGTGTTGATGAGAGGCATTCCGGATCTTTGTTTCCCTTTTTACTGTAATTCAATTTAATGTTGAGCTCAAGGGATTTGTACCGGCACTAGGTTTCTTGCTTCGATGTGACCTGAGCAAAGATCTTGGAACAGCTCCCCAAAAACTTAATATTATTGCATTGTTGAGCCACATGGCACATGTGTATAGCTGCTGTGGTCATACATACAACCTCTGACTGTGTACTGCATGCACTTGTAGTGTTGGGGAGGCAAGCAAAATGTTGAGAGCTTCCTAGGATGGATGTACTGTGAGCTGTCCACCAATAATGACCTTGTAGGTTCTGGACCTGGGCGGGGGCCAAGGAGGGTTCACGTTGACCAGAACACTGTAGAACACCACCAGAACACAGAAGTCGAGGTTGAAAATAATAATCTCAAGCACTGCTTTGGTCTGCCCAGGTACTCTTGTCTCTCTTGGACTGTGATTGAGGCTGAGATGAGAAGATTAGTAGAGAAATAAAGAGGGACAGCAGACACATTGAACAATGAATATCTGGCGAGGTACCCGAGGACAGGGGTAGTAGCAGCACTCTTTTCCCCCACACATAGCAGACACAGGGGCTACTGCAGTATCTGTGCTGGCCTGTGTAAGTACTGTATGTACCCAATGTGATCACCATTCAAGCATGGTATCTGGGAAGAGAGGCCTGTGATAGACTCTAGATGCATCTTTGTCTCTGGATGACTGCAAGATACAAGCTAGTCAACCTGTCCAGGTGACATGATGCCTGGTGACAAGTTTGTGGGAGAGAGAGAGGGGAGAGAGAGAGAGAGAGAGAGAAAGATCTGGGCCTCGCCGAGGTATCGCTGTAAGTACCCCTCTGTACCCTCTGTACTAAGTACCTATTATACTAGGCCAGTGCGGACAAGTACTTCTCTGCCATAGTACATGCTAAGTACTGTGATGGCTGTCTTCAGCCACTTGACCCCTGTCACTGTCCAAGTAGCTTGGTCCCCCTGGCTGCCAGGACATGCCAACTTGCTGCTTGCAAGCAAAGCATGGTCGTGGCCACATTCGAACCCGAACAATTGTTCTACCCATCCAGTCTCGACCTGTCCAGCTTGCTTGGTCCTACTGCACCAGTGGCCTCTTCTCATTTGTTTTTATTTTTCCCTCGCCTCCCCTAGAGCAATTTCCTCTGCCGCATCATCATACTGTACCACAGCATCAAGCATGGCCCTATCCTCTTTCTGATCTGGATCTACCAACTCACTGTGACTACCCACTGCATGCTACCTCGACTTGCTTCTTCTCCCCTCCTCCTCCCCTCCTGACGACAGACAACCAGCCTATCATGAATGGCCATTTCTCTGCTGTGGGCGATGCGCCCTCTGCCGAGCAATATGAGCATGGCGTCCAAGTCATTGATGAGGACAAGCAATACAAGTCAGTTCGAGACAGAAACCTTCCTCTTCTTGCTGACCATGAGGCAACTTCCTCTTGCAGCCAGACAAGAGGGACAAATAAATACCACCACTACCCAGCAGCAGTGATGTTGACGCCCAGGACAGCTCCCACCTTAGTGACTACCTCGTCCAGAGCCATGTCTCGGCGGCTGGCTTCAACTACCACATCATCTCCGTTTTCGGCTCCCAGTCCACCGGAAAGTCGACCCTGCTGAACCACCTCTTCGGCACTGAGTTCAGCGTCATGTCCGAGACAGAGCGCCGGCAGACTACAAAGGGAATATGGATGTCCAAGAACAAGAAGGAGTCCTCGTCGGGCGGCGCCGTCAAGCTGGCCGACAACATCCTGGTCATGGACGTCGAGGGGCACCGACGGTCGCGAGAGGGGCGAGGACCAGGACTTTGAGAGGAAGAGCGCCCTGTTCGCCCTCGCCACGAGCGAGGTCCTGATTGTCAACATCTGGGAACACCAGGTCGGCCTATACCAGGGCGCCAACATGGGCCTGTTGAAGACCGTCTTCGAGGTCAACCTGCAGCTCTTCCTCAAGGACAAACAGTGAGTCGCAGCCTCTTCATCATAACCTGACCCTGCAAGGGGAACCCCTCCCCCTTCCTCTGCTTGCTGGAAGTCATACGTTCTTTTGCTGACGAGATCTTCTTGCTCTCTTTTTGCTTCAGATCCAACCCGAGGTCACTGCTCTTCTTCGTCATCCGCGATCACATCGGAAACACCCCCTCGAGAACCTGCGCAACACCCTGGTCCAGGACCTCACCAAGATCTGGTCCTCGATATCGAAGCCACAGGGTCTCGAGAACTCCAGGATCGAGGACTACTTCGACTTTGCCTTTGCGGCCCTCCCGCACAAGATCCTGCAGCCCGACAAGTTTGTGTCCGAGGTCGACACCCTGGCCAAGAGGTTCACCACGGGACACCGCTCGACCCCGGATCAGGAGTTCGCGGGCGGCGTCTTCCTGTCCGAGTACCACCGCAGGATCCCGGCCGACGGCTTCTCTGTGTACGCCGAGGGCATCTGGGACCAGATTGTCAACAACAAGGACCTCGACCTGCCGACCCAGCAGGAGCTCCTCGCGCAGTTCCGCTGCGACGAGATCGCCCGCGAGGTCTTGACCGCCTTCGACACCGACATCGTGCCGCTCGAGGAGCAGCAGCATGATGCCGCCCGCGCCGGCAACCCTGCCGTCCTGGCCGGCCTCGGCGCCACCGGCAGGTCTGCCCGCGACAAGACCACCAGGGCCTTTGAGGTGCAGGCGAGCAGGTACCACAAGGCCGTCTACAAGAGGAAGCGCGTGGAGCTGGAGGAGAAGATCGACGGCCGCCTCAAGCCGCTGTACCAGGGCCAGCTGATGGCCGCGCACAAGAAGGGCGTCGCCGCCTTCACCGAGGCTGTGACCAACGCCGTCAAGGCGGGCCAGAAGGCCGGCGGCCAGTACGAGTTCACCGAGATCATCGAGAAGCAGAAGGGCAAGACGCTGGAGATCTTCAAGAAGGAGGCGCAGAGCCTCGCCATCGAGGGCGTCCCGTGGACCAACTTCAAGCCGCAGTACCTGCTCTTCGGCAAGGAGCTCGACGAGGTCGGCGCCAGGCTCAGGAGGGAGGAGATGCGCCGCCTCGCTACGCGCGTCGAGCGCTGGGTCAGGTCCCGCCTCGGGGACGCCGTCGGGCTCGAGTTCAACAAGCTCGGCTCCGGCCGCGGCGGCTCCGGCGCTTCGGCCGAGGACGGCGAGAAGCCGCCGCCCACTGAGAAGGACCTGTGGGACCGCATCTGGACCGTCTTTGTGTCCGTCGTCAAGGAGGCGCAGGACAGGTTCAGGGACCGGGCCAAGAACCTGGAGGCCACCGAGGACGAGGTGGAGATCGGCCTGTGGAGGCTGCGGCGCAAGAGCTGGGTCGCGCTGCGCGAGAAGATCGAGGAGGAGGTGATGGAGGGCAACATCCTTCTCAAGCTGCGCGAGAACTTCGAGGACAAGTTCCGGTACGACGAGGCCGGCGTGCCGAGGATCTGGCGCCCGAGCGACGACATCGAGGGCATCTACACCCGCGCCCGCGAGTCCACCCTGGCCCTCATCCCCCTGCTGTCGAGGTTCAGGCTGTCCGAGACGTACGGCCCGCCGGACCTGCCGGCATACATCGGCAGCCATCCGCACGGCGTCGAGCCCAGCGATGAAGAAGACCTGCCCCCATCGGCGGCGTTGACGAGGAGGAGGGCAAGAGCCTCGAGGAGGAGATGACGGTCCTTAGCGAGAGCAAGCGGCAGGACCTCGTCATCCGCTTCAAGAAGACCGCAGACGGCGTCTACGTCGAGGCCAAGCGGAGCGCCCTGGGCGGCATCACACAGATCCCGCTGTATTTCTATGTTGTGCTCTTGGTCCTGGGGTGGAACGAGATATGGATGGGTCAGTATCAAGTTTTTCTCTCTCACTCACTCACTCTCTCTTTTCATTCTTGTTGTCCCTGCTACATGTGTATCCATCTATCGATGACTTGGTTGGCTAACAAATTGTTGTTGTTTTCTAAAGTCCTTCGCAACCCCATCTTGTTCATCATGCTCTGTATGATGGCGGGCGGCACATATCTCGCCTACAACCTGAACCTGCTCGGGCCCATGATGCAGATGACCAATGCCGCCAGCAACCAGGCCGTCGAGATCGGCAGGCAGAAGCTGCGCGAGTTCCTCGAGAACAACGAGACTGCACGCTCGGCCCTGGCCATGCCGGCGCGCAGGGACACCGACTCTGTCAGCCTGGACACGCTCGACAGCAGGGGCAAGCGCAAGGATGACAAGGACGAAGATGAAGACGATATCTGAGAAAGGAGAAGAAGAAAAAATTGTTTATATATTGTATAGAGATGCCTCTTGGGCTACTCCCCCCTTATTCTCAAATGCTTGTTGCATTGCTTGCCTTGCGCAGGAGGAGTCGGTCGGCATCAGGATATCCCCAACTGTTCCATACTGTATACACACAACACAGCACAGCTCCTTTAGACAGACCAAGGAAGGAAGGACGAAAGAGAAAAGTAAGATGGACTCCTTAAACGCCTGGAAATAGGATATCAAGATATTGTGCAAATTCCCCCGACCCCCGAAACCTTGTCCCTTTCCAAAACTCCTCAAGCATGCATGCATAATTAGTCGTCTTCTTCTGCTCTTTCTTTTGTTTTCATCAGAACGCTTCCAACCCAACAGGGGTTCCGAACCAGGCCCCCAGCTCATCAGCACTCTCGTCGCGATCATCACTGCCAGCAAAGTAATCTGTCAGCCGGCTCGTCTCCCCGTCGTCCTCGACCGGCCACTCGACCTTGACACCACCGCCGGCGCCGCCCGTGGCCTCGATCATGTCCTTGGCCGTGCCCCAGCTAAACCTGCACTCGGGACCCCACCCAAACAGAGGGTGCATGTTGGCCCTCATCCAGTTCACACACCTCGCGTCGGACGGATACCCCGACCCCCACGCCATCGTCCCTGCACCCTTTTTCTTGTCTTCCCCCTGCTCCTGGTCATCCTGACCACCACTACCACCACCCTCGGCCCGGGCCAGCTGCTGCTCATACAGAACCTCAAGACAGGCATCCCGCGTAACCTTGGCGCAGACGCTCGCGGCGCTGACGCAAGGGTACAGGCTGTCGGCCTTCTTGGCCACGGTCACCCGCACCGAGGGGAACACGCGCTCCAGCCTCTTCTGGTAGGTGGCGGGCGGGCCGACGGTGTCGACGTAGACCTCGCGCACGTTGACGCCGCGGGCGAGGACGCCGCGGATCAGAGCGACCGTGGCGTCCATGGCCTGGGCGTTGAGGTTGTAGGCGGTGCCGGGGCGGTACATGGCGGTGGAGATGGAGCGGGCCGAGAGGGCGGTGGTGGCCCAGCCGGTGTGGGTGTAGAGGGTGGTGGTGGTGGCCGCCTCGCCCTCGTCGCTGGTGGCTGGCTGCTGCGGTTCTGGTGGGGGAGAGGGCGTGCACAGCTCTTGCATGAGGGCGGAGCGCACGGCGGGGGTGAGGACCTTGGAGTCGTCAAAGTGGTGCTGCTCGCGCAGGAGAGGGTCCGAGAGGGTCAGGGGGCAGATAGAAGACGCCGTAGACCATGGGGCCCAGCACGGGACCGCGCCCGGCCTCGTCCACGCCCAGGCAGCAGGGGACGCCGTCGTCTGCGCCGGGGGAGGAAGGGAGCAGGGCAGGCGGGACGGGCGAGAAGTGGGTGTAGCTGTCGCCGGCGAGGAGGGCGTCGTGGTGGACCGAGGGCGGGAGGAACATGTCGTCGGGCGACGTCGTCTCCAGGAGGGCGGCCGCGTCGACGTCGACGGCGTCGGTCATCTGGGTGTCATCGGCAGTGTCCATGATTGGGCTCTCATCTCAGGTTGTATGGAATTGCACTGTGTCTGTTGCCTCTTGATTGTCCTTACTGTTGCAGGTCATATATGTACTTTAGTGTGTACTTACTTGCTAAATCACTAAATTGTCCAAGTGCTGTCTTAAAGCTGTGGAACTGCGCCTGGAGACGCGTCAAGAGAGAGAGTGTGTGTGTGGGGTGGGTGAGAAAAGACGCGGTTTAGTGTGCTGTGCTGTAATAATTTGACGCGTTTAGTCCCAACCCAAGCTCTGGAGCTCACTGCCTTTAGCACCTGTGGCCCCCTGCAAGTACTGAACTGCAGCTACAATGGCGCTGTACTATAGTGGCTAGCCCACCCCTGTCTGTGTCGAGTAAAGCCCCCTTCCCCCCTTGGACACAACCTCTACCACTGTACATCCACACTTTACTGCACCCAAAATCATTCACACCCAATCCACTTCTGTCCGGCCTCTCCTCATGACAGAGCAATCGAGAGTTCCTAGGTGACAGCAGGCGATCTTGGTTGCTGGCAGTCGCATTGCACAATAATTATTTATCCCCTCTTTCTTAAGTCTCTGCCCTGTGTTGCTGTCAATCTTCATTCTCATCTATCTTGTTTACTTTTGGGACCGCCCTGTTCGCCTTGCCACCGCATCTTGCTCGCCAGCTTGCGCATTTCGATTTGATATTCGAAGACGAAGAGAAAGTGAGAGTGAGAGAGCGTGAAAGAGGGTGCGCATAAAGAAGACGGACCTCGAGACGGAGGAGAAACAAAGGAAAGGTCATGGCACCGCGTCAGTCATCAGCGCAGCGTCGCTCCGTGGCGGCGAGCGAAGCTTTTCATGACTTGGGCGTGCGCGGTCGGTGTGTAACAACAACCTTCTTTTCATTCTTGCCCTGCATGCGCGAGTGTGTGTCGTCCAGTAACTGACGTGAAGCGTCTTCCCGCACCTCAGCAAGACCGGAGTCACCCTGAAGGATACCGGCGTGCGCGACGAGCATGGCATGCAGCCCCTGGACGACATCTTCTCCTCTCCCGACAAGGAGAGCCCCGACGGCGCGTACGATGACGCCGAGGACGACGAAAGTGAGGAGGAACCTATGGACATCGACGAGGGTTAGTTGGTCCGGATGCACAAGAGAGAGAGAGAGAGAGAAATTACGCCTGGCTGACGCGACGTCCTGTTGCCTCTACTAGTAACTGCCCCAGCACCCTCTGCGTTCATGAACGGCCGACCGCCAGCGCGCGCCAGATCGCCGCTCAAAACAACCCTGAACTCTCCGGCGCGTAGGCCCGCCGGCATGTCGTCCTCGCCCCTCCGCCCCTCCAAACTCATCGACGGGTCTCCATCTGGCGCAAAGTCTGTGCAGAGGAGGCTCGACTTCAAGAAGAATGATCTCCTCGCCTCCAGGCCGGTCCTGCCCAAGCCGAACGGCGTCAACGGGGGTAAATGGGAAGGGAATGGCTGCCGCCAACGGACGCCGAAGCTCGCCTTCTGAGGCGGAAGAGGAGCTGGAGAGGGGAGAGGAGGAGGAGCAGGAGGAGTCTATGGCTATGTTGGACGGCGGGGGCGAAGTTTCTGCCCTCGTTAGTGGGGACGGGCCTGAGGAGGAGGAAGAGGGAGGAGGAAGAAGAAGAAGAAGAGGAGGAGGAGGAGGAGGAGGAGGAGGGAGGAGGAAGAGGAAGAAGTCGAAGAGCAGGTGGCGCCTCCGACGCCGTCATCTGCCAAGAAGGGCAGGGGCCGGCCCAAGAAAACAGAGCGTGCTGAAGAAGGGGGAAGAAGACAGAATTCTCGAGTCAATCGAGCCCGCGGACGAGGAGCCGGTACGCGCAGGCAAGAAACGAGGCCGGCCCCCGCCAATCATGCCGCACACGAGGAATCCGAAAGACAGCCAGCAAAGAAGAAGGCCAAGGCCGGCAGCTCTCATGTCGGCGACGACGAGGAGGGTGAGCCGGCAAAGCAGGCGCCCAAGCGCAGAGGTCGTCCCAAGGCGACGGCTACGGTTGCTGCTGAGCGCTCCACAGCGATACCCGACAAGAAGCCAGCCATCCCGAAACAGAAGCGAGCCGGAAAACGGACCTCCAGCGGTGTGGGCGACACGTCGGTGGCAGAGATCCCGCGCGGTCCACCGCTGCCCAGATCCCGAGGGCTGGTGATTACGAGACGCGAGACCCCGGGCGCAGCAGCCAACATGTTTACGACGCGGTCCGGCCGCACCTCGTACCAGCCGCTCAAGTTCTGGCGGAACGAGCGCACGGAGCTCGACGACGACGCGATCCTCGAGGACGGCAAGACCTCGATCCTTCTGCCGCACATCAAGAACATTGTGCGCGTCGACGAGCCCGAGCCAGACCAGAAGCAGCGGCGCAGGGGCAGGACTGCTGGCACCAAAAAAGGCGGCGGCAGGAGGCGCGGCGGGGACGAGGACGAGGACGACGCCGCGCTCGACGAGCTGGAGCCCTGGGAGGAGGACGGCGACGTTATCACGGGCGAGGTGGCCGTGTGGCAGCCTGAGCACGAGATGAACCCGCCCGGGCCGGACGAGCAGATTGAGGTGGCAGACGAGCAGATCGCCGTGTCGGCCAACGCCATCACGACGCGCGAGATCCGCAACGCGACCTTCCGCTTCGCCAAGACTCTCAGCCTGCCCTTCTTCGGGTCCGGCGTGGTCGACCTGCCGCCCCGCGCCGAGAAGAAGCCCAAGAACTCGCGCAAGATGCACATGACCTTCTTTGTCTTCTCGGGCAGGGTTACCGTCACTGTGGCCGATACTGTCTTTAGCATCGGCCGGGGAGGGATGTGGTTTGTGCCTAGAGGTAAGCTCTCCCCCTTCTTAGTTCCCCCTAAGTCACTTTTCAAATTACTTGTGTGTTTTTGATGTTTTCATGGTAGCGCGCAAGGACAACATGGTAAGAGACACAATCACTAACTAAATCCTTGTTTTGCAGGCAATTACTATAGCATCGAGAATGTACAAGACAGGCCTGCGCGCATCTTCTTCTCGCAAGGATGCGAAGTAACAGGCATGGGAGGGGCCGATGTCAGCCAAATGGCCTAGGACCCCAGCCAGTCAGGCAGGTAGTCCTTTTACCGATTACGAAGGGCGAGGGAGAAAGAAACCCCGAGAGAAAGAGTAGTGGGCGTTGGGATGAGTTGTGTGTGGTCTTGATCCTAACTCTCTTGTTATAATTTAAGTTTGATACCAATGTGTGCCAAGTGTGGGGATGGGAGGGGAGGAAAGGACGGGGGCGACGACAAGAGAGTTCACAGAGAGTTGGGTTTAAAATGTCTGTGAGCGGCTCGAAGTAGCGTTGTTGGAGAGAGCAGAGAGAAGACAAATTTTATGTGTTCTTGTTTTCAATTGTAAATCCAATTCATTGACCGAGTGTGAATAGGGTATCATCAAGTCTTGTGTGCCGTAAACCTTTCAATGATGCCGTCCTGCTGTTTTCCTGCGCGCTTTCTCCGACCTTCATCTCTCTCTTCTGAAACCTCATCGCACAAAAGACACACACCCTTCTAAACCTCCTGCATCAGGACCTTCTTCAGCTTGGCCATCTCGAGCTCATAGTCCCGGATCTTGGTCTGACTGCCGGCGAGCTTGGCGAGAAGATAGTTAATCCGCGCCGTCGTCTCGTAGGGCTGCTTGGGGAAAGACGCCAGCAGGCTCAGCTCAGCCTCAACCTGCAGAGTTTGATTTGATTTTTGTTAGCCAAGGGGCCGATCGATCAGTCTAGGAAGGAAAGGAAGGAATTGAAGAACACTCTCATCAGAGGTTCCATCACTTTACCTTGTTGATATTCTTGGCCTCAATCTTTCCCAGCTCCGACAGCACGGCCAGGTCCATCTTGGCCTTGAGGACTGGGTCCCGCAGTAGCGCGTCGAAGGCGGCCTGGTACACGGGCTTCCCGGCTGTGATGGACTGCGGGCGGCCCCGGTGCGAGCGCACACTGATCAGCTCCGCGCTGGCCAGGCTCTCGAGCGCAATCTCGCCGTTCTCCACACCGGGCGCCGTCGACGAGGCGAACGTGTCCGAGAGCAGGACTTCATTGTACCGCAGGGACTCCTTCTTGGCGATCTCCTTGATCAGGAACCAGGCCTGCTCGGTCGAGTACTTCCTGCTGCCGTCCGAGGGGAGCTTGTTGGTGAGCAGGAAGAGCTTCAGGATCTCCGAGGCCGACTGGTCGATAATCTCCTGCACGGCTTGGCGGGGGCTCTGGCCCGTCTTCATGCGCCGCGCGAGGAACTCGAGGTCGGTGAGGCGGCCGCCCAGGACGGTGATGACCTCGTCGAGCTCCTGGATGTCCCGAGGGGACTCTTCGACGCCGGCTGTCTCTTCCTGCGACTTGTCGTCGCCGCTGGTGGCCTTCTCCTTGTTGTTGCTGCTGCTGCTGCTGCTGCTGCTGTTGTCCACTGCCCCCTTGTCCTTCTTGTTGTTCTTGTCCTTGAGCTTGGTTTGGGAGAGGTTGCTCAGCACGTACTGCTTGGCTACCTCCGGCGAGAGGTCACCCAGCGCGATGGTGCGGAAGACCCTGTCGGGCAGGGACTTGGACAGCGGTTTCGAGTAGGACGAGTCGCTGGTCAGGAAGATGACATGTGCGATGTTGGCCTGGACCAGGGCGGCGGCCCATTCCGAGAGCTTGTCGTATACGATGGTCTCCTCGTTCTTGAGCAGGAAGTTGTTTATGACGACTACGGCGCGGCGCTCGGGGTGGGCCTCGAGGAAGGCATCGTCATTCAGGCTCACGTCGGCGTCATCCTTCTTGCGGTCCGAGAGCGAGACCCTCTTCAGGGCTGCGGCGGTGTTGGCGAGGATCTTGCTGAGCTGGGAGTCGAGGGTCTCGGAGAAGCCCGACTTGACGCCCGTGGTGCTCTGGATGGCAAGGTCGATGAGGCTGCTCAGCTGGTTGGCCCACGAGAAGACGGGTCTGTAGCCGACCTCGCCCGCCAGCTTTTTGATCGTGGTGCTCTCGCCCTTGGCCTCCACGATAGGCTTGCAGTCGAGCACGAGGACGTCCCTGCGCCCGCCGAGCGCCCGGTCCAGCACCAGCTCCTCCTTGCCCGAGCCGCGTGGGCCCTGCACGACGATGAAGGTATCGGCAGACTCCATCAGCCACTTCTGAACCTGGTCTATAGCGTCGCGGCGGTGCGTAAAGAGTGCCCTCAGCCCAGCGTCCTCGGCCTTGTGCTTCCTGAAGGCCAGAATGTCGCTGGTGCGCCGTTTGAACCACTGGAAGATCTTGTTGTCCGACAGGCTGAAGCGCCTCTCGATGTGTGCCTTGATGGAGAACTCCCGGATCGGGTCGAAGATGATGACTGTGATGGCTGCGAGCAGGGCGGCCACGATGGGGATGACAATGCGAGGGTGGTTGCTGATCCAGTCCCACATGTGGTGCGGCCTGACCCTCTGCTCGTAGGACAGGCGGAGGATGGTCCCGGCCTTGCCACCGCCCAGTTTCTCGGGGACCAAGATGCCGTGCAGACAGTTCCGCGCCATGATGGCATCGCGCGTGAAGGCGAAGTCGAGGTAGGCAAACTTGGGCAGGATCTTGGAGTCCGGTGGCTGCGAGACGATGTCGGCGATCTTGCCGTACTTTCGAAAGAGGGCAAAGAGGTTCTCCTGCGATAGCTCGGCGGCCTCTGCGCCAGGGTCCTTTGGGGTGAACTCGATCTTGAGCCTGCTCTTGGGGAACCGGGCCATATCCTCGAGCCACGGCACGCCGTTGACCAGGCCGACCTTGATGCCGCGGAAGGGGTTGAACCAGGGCTTGATGGGCTGCTTCTGCAGCTGCGCAGACAGCTTGCCCTCGATCTCGCCGGGCGACGTCCCTGGCGGGTGGGACACTTTGACGAAGCAGCCGCCGTCCTTGAGCCTTGGGATCAGCTCCGTGACCTTGAGCGACCCGTCGTCTGGGATGGTCCGCCTGACCAGGTTGATGGGGTTCGTCATGCCGAGCGAGGACCTGTCGAAGCCCTTGAGGAGGTTTGCCAGGTCATCGTCCGTCCTCCACTGCCTCCACAGCATAGCATATCTCAGGGCGCCCGAGGTGAGCTTCAGCGGGTACAGGTTGTCGAAGAAGAGGATGGACTCGTTGGGCCCAGAGTAGATATGCCCTGACTTCTGGTCTCCTGTCGTGGTGGTCTCCCACCTCCTCGTCGCGGCAGGCCCTGCATGAGAGGTGTGAGGAGGAGAAGGAGGGCTGCGGCCAGAGGCGGCGAGCAGAAACGAAGGAGAACAGCCCGAATGTGGTCGGAGCTGTGATCTGGTGAGGACGTGCCCAGCGAGGACATCAGTCCAGGCCGGGCGAGGGGGGGGCGCCTTGGGATCATGGCTTCTTCATGATGGTGTTGTGAGAAGGAGAAGTAAGTCTTGGGGGGTGTTGGGGAGAAAGAGAGAGAGAGAGAGAGAGACAGAGAGAGCCGATGACGGCGTCTCTGCTCAGATTGTCACCCCACCAAGTTGTTTTCCATAGCTGGTAAGTGTCCAGTGGTCGCTGGCAGTAGACTTGGCAGGTACAACCACTTCGCGCCTGAAGAAATGTGCCAGTGAGGTCATAGGCGCGCTAAGTCCGCGTAACAGCTCGCGCAACGGGGCCTAGTGCAGCAGCTAAGCACGTGCTGTGGGCCAGGCTGAGGCAAGGATGGCCTGCTAGTTACAGCAGCGGCTACTGTACTACCACTACAAAATCAGTGTCCCACAGTGCTGGTATTTAGTTGATGGCAGACTACTTAAATACTTACTTAGTAGACGACAACATTGCCCTTCCCACAAACAAAATATCTCTCCCAAACCACGCCAATTGACATCCTAAAGCGGCTGTATGACTTATCTTAAACAGCCTGCCAACGAAATGTTGAGCACTCGGCAAGCCCCTAGTTAGTACATAGTAGTAATTTAGGATACCGTTTCTTAGACTTCGTTTAATCCGCACTAGGCTACTTCGCTCTCACTGCAGAGAGGCGTCTTTTGCTCATGCAGAGGTTTCTTCCTTTCCCTATAACCAGGTGTGCATACTACATGAGTGACTTCAGCATGATGATGTCGTTTGCAGATCTGTCGGCTGCGGTGAGACCATCTGGCTGAGTGAGCCTGGCATGTTTCCCGGGGTCCGGCCTGTCCATCACGTCGAATACAATGTTCAGCAGGCTGAAAGCTGCAATGGTATCGATCTCGTTCACCGAGGAGGCCGGGTTGGTCAACAAAAATTCACCTATGGTCGCCTAGTCTACTGCGTAGCCGTTTTCTCGCCACGCATTCTTAAGTGTTAATCCTACCGCTCCATCGATCCTACGGCTCCATACCATCCAGGTTCGGGCGCTGCGAGGATGTCTCACAAGGCCAACGAGGTCGACTATTGCATGGACGCAACTATCATGCAGACTTTAACCGCAAACTGTGTGTTGCATATATCATGTTCCCCGGCCTCCTCTTCCTTACAAGGCTGGGGGTGCTCGCAGCCCTCGCCATGGCCTAGATCTGGCGGGGCCTGTCCTACAAACTCCTCTCTCTTTCTCTCTGTGGCCGAGTTCTATATCTTGATTTCATGCGGCTGTGTTCTTATTACCCAGGTCGAAATAGGCTTGCAGGAAGTCTGACTTGGTATGATAGATGACAACACATGAAAGTAAAATGACATGAATGACCATGTCTTGTGTTTTTGTATCACTAATCTGTACGGAGCAGCTGTCATTTTTTCCTTCGCCAATTATATGCAAGGCTATTTCTACTATTTGCTTCTGCAACTATAGCGTAACTATACTTGACTTTTTATCTTTCTTTTTATCTATTTCTAAAGGTCACTGAAATTAGAATTCCCTTTGTTCTTTCTCAGGAAGGGAGTGGTGAGTTGTCCACTGCTGCCATCAAGGGAACCACTGTTTAAGCAAACTTGAGTCCGAAATTGCAACAGACAGTGGACAGTTATCAATCACCATTTCTAAATCAATTCAATTGAAAACGGTATAAAAGACTACATCTGAATAAAGGTATTTCAAAAATATAATCTTTGGAATATGTCTTTGCAAAAGGCCCCCTTCCCCGCTGTCTTGCTCGCTCAGGGTAAGGGTTAGCTTACCCATTTCTTGGCAGGCAGAGAAGTTCTGCAAAAGTTGAGGAAGCACGGCTGCGCGATGCCATGCGATGCGATACCTGCCCCCTCTGTTGCGCAACTCCATGAAGATCACCAGCACGCCTCACCGATAGCCAGCTAGGCAGAGAACTTTGATCTAGGAGCAACGAGCAAGAAAATACCCAACAAGCGCGCGCACACGGACACACACACACACAAGATGGGCTGGTTTTGGGGAGCTCCAGCTCCTTCGGCCTCGCCAGCGCAAGATGCGCAGCCGCCACGAGACGACCACCAGACAACAGCAGCAGCAGCAGCAGTGCAGCAACCCCAAGCACCAACGCCCGCTCAGAACAAGGCCGCGTCAGAGGTAGATCCCGAAGTGCACAAGTTCCTCGAGGAGCTGATGGGCAGTGCCGAGAGCCCACGAGGAGGAAGTTCACAGCAAGGCGGCGGCGGCTCCCCGCCCGATCATGGGCCGTCTGCCAGAATGCCATTCTCCTCGTGGTCGTCACGATGGGCAAGCAAAGGCAGCAGCTCCACGTCCTCCACGTCCTCCTCCTCCTCCTCCTCCTCCTCAGAGATACTACCGACCTCCTCTTCCTCTTCCTCCTCCCAACCAACGACAGATACCACCTCCTCCACGACAACCGACCCCCGCGCCTCTCCCCGCTGGCCGAGTCCCTCCTCCCCACCACCATGGACTGCGAATCCGCCTTCAACCAGGCCTTCTACTGCCAGTCCCTAGGCGGTCAGTGGAACAACATCTACCGCTACGGCACGGTGCGCTCCTGCAGCGAGCACTGGGAAGACCTCTTCTTTTGCATGCGCGTCAAGGGCCAGGCCGCCGGCCCCGTCAAGGAGGACCTGATCCGCGAGCACTACCGGGCCAAGCTCCTCGCCAGATACGGGCCGGGCAAGCCCAGCAGCGAGGATGTTTGGCGGGAAAGGGCGGAGAGGGTGGCGCCTGGCGAGGCCTTTTCGGCTCCTGTGGAGGCGGCCCAGGTTGCTGATGCCGAGTTTCAGAGGTTGGAGATGGAGAGGATGGAGAGGATACGTAAAGGGCTTGAGAGAGGACCATGAAAGAATAGAGTTTAGATGTTGAGAAAGAGGATTCCAGGCAAACAAATGAAAAAGATACTATGGCGAGGCCATCAAGACAAAAATGATATATACTCCTCTTTCTTCAGTTTAACAATTTCATTGTTATGTATAGGGGACATGTCACGACGAGCCATGGGAATAGCGAAGAATTATTGAATTTTTTTTTTATTTGATTCCATTCCGTTCTGTCGAATGAATTAAGTACGACCAATGCACTTGTATACCCTTCCGAGCCGAACTTTTCCCTGTATCATTAAGTCATGGCAAGAAAACAAAGGAGAAAAAGAAGACTTCATCGTCTAAGCTGCTCCCTCAGCACGTCACACAAATCGAAAGACCTTGAATGATTCCAAATCCTCCCTCGTCGACATGCAATCCTTGAGGTGAGATCGCTTAGTCGACCTCCTCAACGGTAGGGCCGTCATCGCCACCAGAGGCAGCGCCGGGAGCACCACCGGGCATGCCACCGGGCATACCGCCAGGCATGCCACCCGCACCGGAAGCACCGTAGAACTTCATCATGATGGGGTTGGCAATGCCCTCGAGCTCCTTTTGCTTGTCCTCGTACTCCTCACGGGTGGCGGTCTGGTTCTCGTCGAGCCAGGTGACGACGCTGCTGATCTCGGTGTTGAGCTTCTCCTTGTCGGCAGCGTCGAGCTTCTCGTCGACCTTGGAGTCGGACAGGGTGTTGCGCAGAGAGTAGGCGTAGGACTCGAGACCGTTCTTGGCAGAGACACGGGCAGCCTCGGCCTCATCCTCCTCCTTGTACTTCTCGGCCTCAGACAGCATGCGCTCGATCTCCTCCTTGGACAGACGACCCTTGTCGTTGGTGATGACAATCTTGTTGGTCTTTCCGGTACCCTTCTCGAGGGCGGAGACGTTGATGATACCGTTGGCATCGACATCGAAGGTAACCTCGATCTGAGGAACACCGCGGGGCGCGGGGGGATGCCGGTGAGCTCGAACTTGCCGAGCAGGTTGTTGTCCTTGGTGCGCTGGCGCTCACCCTCGTAGACCTGGATGAGCACACCAGGCTGGTTGTCGGAGAAGGTGGAGAAGACCTCAGACTTCTTGGTGGGGATAGTGGTGTTGCGGGGGATGAGCTTGGTCATCATGCCACCAGCGGTCTCGATACCGATGGAGAGCGGCGCGACATCCAGGAGCAGGATCTCGTTGGTGGACTTGGAGCTGGTGTCGCCAGACAGAATGGCGGCCTGGACGGCGGCACCGTAGGCAACAGCCTCATCGGGGTTGATGGACTTGTTGGGCTCCTTGCCGTTGAAGTAGTCGGTGATCAGCTTCTGGATACGGGGAATACGGGTAGAACCGCCGACCAGGACAATCTCGTGGACCTGAGACTTGTCGATCTTGGCATCCGTCAGGACACGGTCAACAGGCTGCAGGGTAGAGCGGAAGAGGTCCTGGCAGAGCTCCTCGAAACGAGCACGGGTGATGGAGGTGTAGAAGTCGATACCCTCGAACAGAGAGTCGATCTCGATGGAGGTCTGGGCAGACGAAGAGAGGGTACGCTTGGCACGCTCGCAAGCAGTGCGGAGACGGCGCAGGGCACGAGGGTTGGAAGACAGATCTGTGGCAATGTTAGCAAAAGTTTCTCAAAACGTTGCAAAAGTTTCGCGAAAGTTTTTGGAAACTTGTCCTAGGAAGATGTAAGGTATCAAACAAGAAATAGAATCCACTCGACCTTTTTTATATTTCCGTTTGAACTCAGAAACAAAGTGGTTGACCAGACGGTTGTCGAAGTCCTCACCACCCAGGTGAGTGTCACCAGCGGTAGACTTGACCTCGAAGATACCCTCCTCGATGGTCAGGAGGGAGACATCGAAGGTACCACCACCCAGGTCGAAGATGAGGACGTTGCGCTCGCCCTCAACCTTCTTGTCGAGACCATAGGCGATGGCGGCGGCGGTGGGCTCGTTGATGATACGGAGGACGTTCAGGCCGGCAATGAGACCAGCGTCCTTGGTGGCCTGACGCTGAGAGTCGTTGAAGTAGGCAGGGACAGTGACGACAGCGTTGTTGACGGTGCCGCCCAGGTAGGCCTCAGCAGTCTCGCGCATCTTGGTGAGCACCATGGAGGAGATCTCCTCGGGGGTGAACTGCTTGTTCTCGCCCTTGAACTCAACCTCGATGACGGGCTTGCTGCCCTTCTCGATGACCTTGAAGGGGAAGTGCTTCATGTCGGCCTGGACCTCAGAGTCCTGGAACTTGCGGCCAATCAACCGCTTCGCGTCGAAGACGGTGTTGTGAGGGTTCATGGCGACCTGGTTCTTCGCGGCATCGCCAATGAGACGCTCTGTGTCCGTGAAAGCAACGAATGATGGGGTGGTACGGTTGCCCTGGTCGTTGGCTGTAGGCACCAGTTAGCATACTGTCGATACACAGAACAAGGCTGGGTGGGGGAGGGAGATGGAGGGAGGCATTGCCTGGGTGGTGTTGACAGGTTGATGGGGAATGATTACTTACCAATGATCTCAATGCGATCATCACGGAAGACACCCACGCAAGAGTACGTGGTACCCAGATCGATACCAACAGCGGGAGCCATTGTGACGGTTGTGTGGGGTTGAAAGGTGTGTTTGTTTGGGGGGTGTAGTAGAGGTCGGTTGTATGATGAAGAAGGGGGTATCACAAGAAGAGTAGAGGTCGAGAGTGCAGGAAATGCAAAAGTCTCGATGGGAAAATGGAAGAGAGGTAGGAAAGGGTAGAGAGGTGTTGTTTGTGTTGATGTAAGGAGGAAAAATCCAGTCAGAAGGAGGAGGGAGAGAGCTGAGGCAGAAATATAAACAGCGCTCAGAGCTGCAGCAGTTTCGGAAGTGGGGCACTAGCAGGTGGGAGAAGCTTCTCGAATTCGATCCAGCGAAACTGCTAGCAGCGCCCAGCAAACCCCAGCAGCTTGTAGAAAGATCCCTGTCACTTCCAGCCCCCCGCCCACCCCCCTTCCCTCCCTGGCGCCTCTGACCTACCACAGGCACCGTCACAAGAAAAAGTTGGCTTGCTTATGCTCTGTGACTTGGGGCTTTTTGGAGGTCACAAATGGAGGTCACTGCAGCCTCTTCCTAATCTGATTCCAATCTCTACAGCAGTCACAGGCCCTTTTTCGCATTCAAGCTAGATGCTACGATCCTTCCCCTCCAGCGCATCCGGTTTTGGGGGCGTTACTGCCAGGGCGGGCCGCGGGGTAGTTTTTTCTCTCTAGATGATGTAATGTCAAGGTACAAAGTACGTCTGTACCTTTGAAAAGTTTGTCGATTACCTAAGCAGATAAGTGTTATGGTATCATGGCAGCGCTGGGTACATAGTAGATTGCGCGCTGGCTGCTTACCATGCCTGCATGCTTTCTTTCTTGCTTTGTCGGGTCTGTGAGGCTGAGGCGTCATTCTATACCCACAAAGGCTAGAAGTGCCTCCTTGGTTGAACGAACATTTCGCCGCTAGACTGGCTTTGCCTGGCAGACCATCAGCCATCGTTTGTACAAGGCTCGCCTGTAGCGTGCCTCTGCTGTGGGACAGGCGATAGGGAAGCACTCAAGCCTCCACGGCCTCCTCCTCCTCTTGGGGCCTGGGATAGTTCTTCTCCATCTTCCAGGACAGTCGATTATTTCTGGGGCGAGGTCCCTATGTGGAGAGAGATCAGCCCCCATCCGCTTGCAGGCGGATCCTTTTTTTTTTTTTTTTTTTTTTTTTTTTTAAAGTGACACCATTGGGACGTCATTCTTTGCAGGGTCTTTGTAGAGCACAGCAGTTGAGTACCCTGAACAGGCTCTATCGGAACCAAAGACTATGAGTACTATGCTGGTTGCCTATGGGTTTTTCTTGGAAATGAAGAACTGAAACGGAGATACTTCGAGCCTTGATGAAGCTCTCCATTGGAGGTTTCCAGCACTTTCTATAGGCTGAGATCTTGCCAAGGCCTCCAGGGTTCATGCCCCTGTGAGGCCGCCTGGGAACGGAACTGAGCACATACAGCGTTGCGTACTAGAACGGTGAGACAGTGTTGAGTCCACAGCAGTAAATCCACCCTCTCATGGTCATGTCTCCAACCAGTTGTGCTTTCATTAGTCTTTCTTCTTTTCTTTCTGGCCTTCACAATCACTGAATGCGCTGTCTGTTGCAGAGCGGGCAGGATGAGAGACTTGTTAGAGAAGGAAGGAGGCTCCAGTGAGCTTGTCAGGGGGTCAAGGCTTTTGCTCTCAACCCGCATCAGGCCTGTAGCATTTAGTGAAATTAGCATCAAATACAGAGTACACCACAAACTCCAGCACCGTCCCCCGAACCACCAATTTCACTGCGTCCCTATGCTCGTCTTCGAGGGCTCGCCCAGCACACACACATCCCTCCATGAGTGACCTACTACGCGTCTTGCCGCATTTCCCCATCAGCCAATATGGAAGTCTCCTGCCGACACTGGAGAAGAAACAGGTGGTACGGAATCACATCAAAGTGTCCCTTTGCATAGCTTCCAGCAGTATCGAGAGACACATCATGCTGACACGAATGTTCTTGGCCTGACAGACAACTACCGATCTGCTCACTCGGGATGTGGCAGAAATCAGCGATCTGACCCGTCTGCCACTGCTGGACGTGAAGAGGCTATGCACCGCCGTGCTGAATGCACTGCACGCAGACCTGGGCGTCAAAGACGACAACCACCAACGACGCCGCCATGGCCCTGAACGCGCCGCTGGAACCAAAGAGGATGCTGCTGCTGAGGTTGGAACCCCTCAAGCCCCTCCCCTCGGGCACACCCCCGCCACGCAAAGCAGGCCCAAATGGTCCACAATCAGCACCCTCGACCCGGGTCTCGACGCCTCCCTCCGCGGCGGCATACCCACAGGCTACATCACCGAGATCACAGGCGAGGCCGGCGCCGGCAAGACTCAGATGCTGCTCTCCCTCCTCCTGGCCGTCCAGCTGCCCCCGCCGCACGGCACAGGCCGCGGCGCCCTCTACATCTCCACCGAGGCGCCCCTGGCCACGCGCCGCCTGACCCAGATGCTCGCCCACAACCCCGTCCTGGCCTCTCTGCCCGCCGGCCAGCAGCGGCCCTCCCTCGACGCCATCGTCAGCACCACTACCCCAGACCTCGAGTCCCAGGAGCACATCCTCACCTACCAGGTGCCCGTCGAGGTCGAGCGCCGCGACATCGGCCTCATCGTGCTCGACAGCGTCGCGGCCAACTACCGTGCCGAGTTCGACCGCAACGCCGCCACCAACGTCTTCGGCAGAAGCGGCAGCGACAGCAGGATGCGGGGCTCGAATCTGGGCGCTCGAGGTGCAGACCTCGTCAGGCTGGGCATGCTGCTGCGGGGCCTGGCCTTGAAGCACAACCTGGCCGTGGTGGTGTCGAACCAGGTGGCGGATCGGTTCAACCCCGGCCCGGTGAGGACTCCGTTGTTGGCGAGGAGGAGGCAACCACCACCACCACAACCACAACCACCACCAGCAACGATCCGAAACGTCGCCACGCCGGGTGTTCAGGCTGCTCGAGGTGGGACAGGGATCGAGGACTCGCCCCTCGCAGCGCGGAGCAAGAACCCCCGCCGCCAATGCCGCCCGTCGAGCCCACCTCGTCCATGGCCGACGCCCTGCCGCGATCGAGCTCGACTTTTACGCACGACGACGCCGGGGCGGGAGAAGAAGAAGAAGAGCAGGAGGAGGAGGAGGAGGAGGAGGAAGAGCCACCACCCACTCGCCCACCGCCGCCGCCACCGCCCGACGAGATTGTACACCCGCCTGCTCCGCCCGCCTTGACGCTCGATCACCAGCAGCGCTGGTTCACGGGCTGGGGCGACGATCCCACACAAGGGTCCCTCAAGACGCCCAGCCTGGGCCTGATCTGGGCGACACAGACCGCATGCCGTATTGCGCTGTTCAAAGCGCCCCGGTATGGGCGGTCGCGGTTCGCCGAGGACGAAGACGGTGGCGGTGCGATGGTCAAGACGTGGCGGAGATGGTCCAAGGTCGTGTTCGCACCGCATGCCGAGGCGGTGGGGCCTGGGCTGGACGGGACGACGGAATTTGAGATCAACATGGGAGGGTTGAAAGGGATCGCGAGGGGGTCAAAGAAGCAGTAGGAAGAGATGTGGCGGGGGACGTTAAGGAGGAGGAGGAGGAGGAGGAGGTGTGATGATGCTACGAGCAATGATATTGACGAAAAGCCCATGTCTATGCTGTTGTCGTTCGTTACCTCCATGTCCTGCTTGGATGAGGGCGTCACAAGCTCAGCAAACTGCCCTTTGGTATTGCCTTACGAATGTGATTCAAGCTTCCTGTCCTCTCCGGGCAACCATTACCGTCTAACGACTATCGTGTACTCGTCTACGCAATTCAATCATTCCATAATCAAGGCCTTCACTTCAAATGTAATTGTTTTAGTGATGGATCGAAGCATCAATTCTTATTTATCGGATTGGCTACAAAGACTGGTTTAGTCATGTCCAACCGAGTAGTAATGTTGTATTTTTTTTTGGGTCCCATCTAAGCATCCAGACGCCGTATCGCTGTGCAAAAGGACACTATTTTTGTATTTTTTTTTCTCTTCTTTTCTCTTCTTTTGGATCTCCCATCATCATCTGCTCAGAGGAAGCCATGAATATGACGTTAGCCTCCCGGACTTAAGCAGCTCCCAGACCCATCAACATAAAAACCTCCATCACCTGGGGTGAGGGAACTCGTCCTCCATCTGCAACCGCACACCGACGTTCATGGAGATCAGCTCCTGCACCAACAACTTGGCAGCATAGGGCATGGTCATCTGCGTGACCTCCCTGGTGCTCTTGCAGGTCTGGCAGTACCCCTTGTACCCAAACAGCCCGCACCGCTGGCAGATGTCGATGCTCGTGCCGTCGGAGCTGTGCATCAGCCGCTCGAGGAGGAGCTGCGATGCGCCATAGGCGATCAGACAGTCGCGTTCCATCTCTCCCAGGCGCAGACCACCGTCGCGCGAACGACCCTCGGTGGGCTGCCTCGTGAGGATGGCGCGGGGGCCGCGGGCCCGAGAGTGCATCTTGTCCTGCACCATGTGCTTGAGGCGCTGGTAGAAGATGGGGCCGTTGAAGATGTACGCCTCGAGGGGCTCACCCGTGATGCCCGAGGTGAAGTAGTCCTTGCCCTCCCACGAAAAGCCGTAGTCGACGAGAACCTTGCTGACCTCCTCAACCGGGTGGGAGCGGAAGGCGTCGCCATAGCCATACTGCTTGCGCCCGTGAACGATGGATGCTTTGCCTGTCAGGCACTCGAGCAGCTTGCCGACTGTCATTCGGGACGGGAAACCGTGAGGGTTCATGATGATGTCTGGAACGAGACCTTTGTCGCTGAACGGCAGGTCCTCCTGGTCAACTATAATGCCGACGACACCCTTTTGCCCGTGTCGGGACGAGAACTTGTCACCGAGCTCGGGACGCCGGGTCTGTCGCGTCTGGACCTTAACGAGAACTGTCTCCTTTTCCGTCTGCGTGACCAGGACCTTGTCGATGTAGGCCGGGTCGGGAATGCGGTAGGAGATGGAGGTGTCACGGAAGTCATTGGTCCCCCTGTCACCTGGGATGGTGTTTTGTCCAGTGTCGAGCGGCGTCTCCTTCTTGATCATCGTCTCGCCGCTGTGCACCTGCCAGCCGACCCTCGCGAGACCGTCAGAGTCCAGGACCTCGTGCTTGGCGATCTTCTGTTTGGTCACTGGGTCGCTTTCCGGCTGTCCCACGCGTTCGGAACGACCGTTTGTGAACCTCTGCATCTCTGCAGTATATTTGCGGAAGACCTGGCATCGCCCGAACCCTCGGTCGCATGACGCCTTGTTCAGCACCAGTGCGTCTTCAATATCGTAGCCCGAATAGGACATGACGACAACCGTTGCATTATGACCTGCGGGCAGCTTGTCATAGCTTGTCAGCTCGATCGTCTTGCTTATGACCATCGGCCGCTGCGGGTACACCAAGGTATAGAGGAGAGTGTCGATCCGGTTGAACTGGTTATAGGCAATAGCACCGATGGCTTG
Organism: Immersiporthe knoxdaviesiana; assembly: GCA_021117315.1. Classification (NCBI taxonomy): domain Eukaryota; kingdom Fungi; phylum Ascomycota; class Sordariomycetes; order Diaporthales; family Cryphonectriaceae; genus Immersiporthe; species Immersiporthe knoxdaviesiana. The sequence continues at coordinate 1,023,651 of CP088206.1, forward strand.
TTTACCCATAGCACACTGGTACGTGTTTCGAGGGGACTGGTTGTGGTGGGGAAAGGGGATGAGGCCAGCAACAGCACCGAGGATGGTGAACGGCTCGATCTCGACGTGAGTTGTGCTCTGTGTGATGTCCGACTCGTACAAGGCGATGAGTGTATCGTTCTCTTCGTTGACGTCGAGATACTCGACGATGCCGTTGCGGAGAAAATCATCAAACCCCACCTCGCCCTTCTGCAGGAGCCTGAGGTGGTGGGGCTGCAGCGTGGAGGCACCGTTCTGAACGATGATGTATGGACGGCAGACCCTCCCCTCATCGGTAGCGATGAAGATTGTCTTGAAGTGGAAGTTCACGTTCAGGCTGACGAACGGGTCTATGAACCCGCGGCGGCGCATGGTTCTGAACCTAGCAGCAAACCGCTTGGGATGGCTGGTGAGCGCGTATGGTGTTCCGTTGACCGCGATGATATAGGTCCCTGGCTGATGTATCTCGGACCCAGAGAAGTTACGGATTGGCTCCACCTCGGAGTCCATGGTGAGGATGAATTTCTTGACGGGCTCCTCTCCAGATTCGACCGTGATGTGAGTCATCAAGGCCAAGTTCTTGACCAGACCACAGGCCTCTCCTTCGGGAGTGTCGGAGGTGCACAGCATGCCCCACTGTGACGGCTGCAGGGCTCGGGGCCCAGATACCTTGCGCGTCTTCTCGAACTGACTGGTGATCCTCGTCATCATCCCAAGCGCTGCGATATAACTGAGGCGGCTCAGCACGTGCGTGACGCCAGCCCGGTTCATGTTGAATCGCTTAACACTCCAGTTGCCGGACTGGATGGCCCTGTTCATGCCCTGTGTGATGTAGTTTCCTGACGAGCTGATGTGGGTGAGGGGGTCAAATGCGACAGCCTTGGTGGGCTTCTTGAACACTTTGTCTATCAGGTTCTTCAGGTTCCCCTGAAACTGCTTGAAGAGATCCTCAAAGAGAAGTGAGAGCATCTGCCCGGCCAGCTCGAGCCGCTTGTTGCCCACAAAGTCGCGATCATCGACCAACTTAGGATCGTGCGAGGCCATGAGCACTCTGCGCACCATCATGGCGACGTAGACAGCCTTCGGGTAGAAGTCGAGCCCCTCTATGGGCACGTGGGCAAGCACGATGTTGGCAAGTGCGTCGAGGCCCTCCTCGATGTTGTTGCGGCGAGGGGCGGCGCCGAACTGGGGCTTCGCCTTGGATCCCATCTTGACCCGAGTGCCGATGTACTCGAGGGCCTGCTGCTGGGTGAAGACGCCGACCTTGGTCGCCTCGTCGAAGTTGAGGGAGAAGTCATCCTGATAGCGGCCGTCCGGACCGGCTACCAGCTGCATGATCTCGTAGTCGGAGAGACCGCCGAGGGCCTTCAGGACAATGGCTATGGGGATATCTTCGACGATGATGTTGTGCCGGAGGAGGATGCGATCTTTCTTAAGAATCACGTATGTCTTGGACTTCCTCTCGTGTGTGGAGCTCGTAACGGAAGCCTGTATGGTCTCCTTCTTGTCGTCTGCCTCCACGATGACTCGGTTCTTGCTCAGCTGTTCCTGGATTAGGATGACCTTCTCTGTTCCGCCGATGATGAAGTAGCCGCCGGGGTCGAGGGGACACTCGTTCATGAGCTCCATCTGGGAATTGGGTGCACCGGCCAAGACACATTTCGAGCTCTTGAGCATGATGGGCATGCGGCCGAGGAGTACGTTCCGGCGGATGATCTTCTTCCTATCCCGGATGTAGGCGATGTCCATTACAATCGGAGCCGCATAGGTCATGTCTCGCAGTCGGCACTCCATAGGCGTAACATGGCTCTTGGCCTTGTAGGATGAGGCCTGGTCTGCCCTGGTGGGCTTTTCGACTCGAATGTCGAGAAACTCGAGGTAGAAGCCGCTGTCGACATCGCTGCGGATGATTCGGTTCGCCTTGACGATTTCCTTGATGTCTTGCTCGACAAAGTAGTTGTAGGAGTCGATGTGCTGCTTGATGAGACCTGCAGAAAGAAAGAAAGAAAAAAACAATTTCATAAGTCATACAATCCTCGCAGACCAGCCTGAGGGGCCGCAAAACAGACGAGATGTCGGGTCGAGGTTGTCCTACTTACCCTTGACTTTTAGGAACGCGGGCAGGAGCTGGTACTTGTCCTCCTTGGTAGAAATAGGATCTGTCAGCTTCTTGCCGTTGTAGAAAGGCTCCAAAAGGGCCTCGAAGCCATCGTCCTGGATCATGGGCATCTTGGCCCCCTTCTCATGGTCACCCCGTGTGGTCCAGGTGAAGTTTGTGTCGATCGACCTCGAGAATTTGGTGGAGGCTTTCGACTCGGCGGGGACTTTTTGAGGAGCAGGTAGCCACCCATGCCGATAAGATAAGAGAAAACAGACCAGGGGCCTCACTATGGTGGTAACCCCTGCTAGCTCGTGCCTGTTCCTGGGCCACACAAGCTTGCAAGGCCTGGAGAATTGTGGAAGGCTTCTTGAAATGTGACAACTTCTGGACTCTTATTCTGTACAGCATCTTATCATAATAATTGTTGATCATAATATGGCTGCACCATTTCTGGTTTAAACCTCGGTAACTACTAAGTAGTGTTGATCGTCCAGCACATCACCAGGTGCCCTTTGGTGTGCGTCTGTACTTAGACTCGACATATTAGCAGGGACCTGGTATGCACTCAGCCTTGAAACCCTGAGCCAGGGCTGTCGAGTCCTCCGCCTGAGTGATTGGATTGAGCAACCACCAGAACTCCAGCTACATTGCATATAGTCCTAAGGCTTTGAGTTCCTGTTCAAGTAAATGATTGCCATATGAACATACTATATCAGTGCATTGATTTTGTATTATACGGTCGCTTTCCACAGGGTCCTGTAGAGCAAGTGCTGGAGGCCGCAGCCACAAACCATCATGCTCTTCATGTTGGGCTGGATAAGTTCTGGATCCCACACGGACTGCGGACAAGAGAAACGGCACCTTCGTGTAGTACATCTCCTGCAGCTTCACGTGCCACATCTTCGGGTCTCTGCAAGAATAATCGAATACGGCTTCCTCGAATCTCTTTTGCGGACGGAGCCTAGCAGCTGTCAGGCAGAATCCGCACGGGAGCGTGCCCACTCTCACTGCTGCATGTCCCGTTTACCTGAAGGAAATGGCACCCTTCTGATAGGACGGACCGTTCAGTCCTGACTCAAGCGAACCCCTCCATCCATATTACTTGGAGAAAAAGCAACTTCTCGTACACGCTCTGAAATCGATCGACAGAGGTCCGGCCATGGCAGGTTGACGTCTTGGATCCTGCACCTCGCACCGCTTGACTGCAGCCCTAAGCTCTCGCTTCCCTTCGTCTCTTTCTCCCTCCCTCCCTCCCTCCCTCTCTTTCTTCCCCCCAAACCAGCACACGTCAAAAGTCGGTGAATGAGGGGCCGTGTTGAGCCTCCGTCGCCACTACCTCCTGCAAGCTGTCCGTGCCATTGTGCGATGCTATTTGCTAATCTACGATCATCGCTAACGACGATGCAGGCAAGCCACGAGAGGGGTATGAACATTTGTGTGCTGTGAGTATTATGTAGGTACTATGCAGATCCTCCGGAAGGCCCACAGCGCGTGCAGTGGGAGGGTATCACTGTATTGGCAAGGGCCAAGACGGGCCTGGCAAAGGGCGATCGTACTACAGTGTGTATTCCGGTACACCTGCAGGCGGCTTCGTACATAGTACGCCAGACGCGAACATTTTTTAATTGCGACTGTATGAAAGGGCCGCCAACCAGGATTAAGCTTGTGGCTGGGGACGGGAACAGCAAGAGAAACAGAAATGAAGAGGTGAGAGGGAAAAAGCAAAGAAAATCATGAATAGCCACGACATGCTCTGTGCGTTGCCCCGTCGTGCCAGTCCAGTACCTCTCTTCCCCTGCTGGGATCGATCCAAGACCAGGATGACGCGATGCCCTGCAAGTGCCCAAGGTGTGTGTGGGGAGTGGCCATCAATTCTCGTTCGGGTCAGCTTCTAATCCCTGAGAATTGATTCAACGGCCCAAGAACCTTACTACGTAGAAATCCTCTCCTACAGTACGGACGTACAATACAATGTTCCCCCTCTTATCCGCTCGCCTCGAGAGATCTACGTTCTCTAGATGGCTCGGCAGATTGTGGCAATAGATGAACAAGGCCAAAGCTTTTAGTATGGTGTGGGCGGCGAACCTCGCGACATCATCGCTGTGGATTGCTAAATTGTGTAAGCCTTTTTTTTCCTACTAAAGTACAGTACTACTGGGCGTTACCTTAAATGGGCAGCTCCTTTCCCTGAGACTCTCTCTCTCTTGCGTTCGAAACACGATGGTGAGGGCGGGACAGGCAGGGCGTCACTAGGCGTCTAGAACCCTCCCTCCGCAGGGAGAGGGAGAGCCAAAAAAAGCGAAGGGGGGACGGGGGAGGAGGATTCAGTACTATGTCCGTAATCCGTATGTACCATAGTACTATGGTAGTCAGCAAAAAAAGGTCGATCTCCTTCTAGATCGTGGCCCATCGGCTAGTCAAGCCCTCAGTACACAGTAGCCGTGCGACGATCGGAAGGCAATTTTTTTTTCAAAACCAGTCATTCGTTAATAGTGCGTGCGTGTGTGTTTGCTAGATGATGCATCCAGTGCGGGACAATGCGCTGCGCCGCATATGCAGGTTGAGCTTGCAATCTCTCTCTTTCTTTTCTAGATGTTGTGTCTAGCTTCTACCGAGTACGCACGACTTACATAGTACATGCGCGGAGGAGGGGCGAGAGTGGACTTGTCAGCGGTGTTTTAGAGTTCGACTCGTTTCCACACGGCATCAAGCTTCGTCCTAATGCAGGTGGAGAGGTACAGTACCTGAGAGCAAGAGATGAGGTTACACGCGAGAACACACACACACACACAAGAGAGAGAGAGAGAGGCCCAGGCACCCTAATACAATGCGAATGTCCTGCATCAAGGAGGGGTGCAGTGGTAGCGCCGCTGCAGGAGACGAGAAGAAGAGAAGGAGGGGGGAAGAAAAAGCTGGCGGGACCTGGGCACACTGGGGCCATGGACCCATCCGCCCACTGGCGTCTACAACGCTACAGTACAAACGCACGGCGCCTGGTCAATCTGGTATGTAAGCCTTCGAGCGCGCCTGACGAAGGATTTCGTGCAGTTTCTATAATCAAGTTGATGCGAATTGGCGCCGTCTTTTCCCAGATGGTCCTGTCCTGTCCAGCCCCCAAAACCTTGCCAAGGTGGACAAAAGGTGGCTGGCAGACACATATACGGAGTTACACGCTGCCTACTAAGCATGCAGCCCAAGAAAGAGTGCTGCTAGGCCTGCTACTATGCAGGCAGAACCGTTTTGGTCTCTCGGGAGAGAGAGAGAGAGACAGGGAGGGAGAAACGGCGCTGCTCTACACCGCCGAGGGCGATTGAGCTCGTTGATCTGCCGCTAGGTTGATGTATCTCTAAGCCACCTGCAGTGTTGGTTTCGAATCTGAGCCGTGCAGTTACTGTCTCGTGCTGGAGTGTTGTACCAGCAGAAGAAATAGGCAAAGAGGAGGGGGTGTGGGTGTTTAGCCAACAACTTACTACGTACTGCTACCATAGTATGTAAGCCCTGCTGTGTATCCACCTAATTACATAGGCCCTCGTGCGAGTTCTGTACTTAGTAAAGAGATTGCTCTGCAGCAGCCATGACGATCGGATATCTACGACAATCCTTGGATTCTGAACAATTCTCGTTATTGATGATCAAGGAACCACAAGCGACTCTTCCTCACATCTGTTGCAGGAGGGAAGAGGGACAGTTGCAGGAGAAGGAGGCATGTGGTGGCAGTGTCCACTATGCTAGTGCGCAGGGTCCAGGGGTACCAAGGGATCATGCTCCCGGGAAGGACCAGCAGGCGTTTTGCCGTTCTGCACGACCCCTGGCCTAGCACGTCTCTCAACCAGTATCCCTCCATCCCTCCATCCCCGTCCGCTGCAGCAAAGAGGCGTGGAGACCAGAACACACACAAGACACAAGGCACGGAGCACACACAGGCGCAGATGCAAAGTGCAGCGCTTGCGGCTGGGGTGTGTGTGTGTGTGTGGGTGTGGGTACTTAGTACTCGTTCCTCCATGTCCTCGTTTGGGCAAGTCATCCAACCAACAACCCCCCTCCTCCTCTTGTCTCTCCTTCTTGCTGCTTGTCTCTCGCATCCTTCACCCACACTCTTTTTTTCCTTTTATCCCAACATTGATCACGGATTGCTCTGAATAGCGTTTGGATTTCTTCTCCAGTTTGCTGTCCCTGGCTCTCCAGGGCGCAGACTATTGCCATATTGTTGTCTAGGTGAGTCGAGTCAACCCTCTGCGAGCGCTGGTCCGGCTGGGCATCAGAGCCAACCCTGCCGCTATTCCAATCCACGGGCGAGGTTCGCTGCTTCCTGCTCGCCAGCCTGGACCAGCTTCTGGCCCTGTCATGACGGCGGACGAGCCCTCCTCTCCTGGCGAGGGATTGCACAAGGTGTAGACATCCTTCTGGTGTATACATGACCGGGACGCAGTCTGGTTCATGCGACAGATCCAATCTCCTAAGTCGAGAGAGCACTGGACACACCCCACCTCAGAGCAGCAAGGCCCGCCCAGCAACCAGACTGCTCCAGACTTTTGAGGGTTCGCAATGCTGACTTTGATCCCCCAAGCATAGTAGACGAGAGTTTCTTTTCCATTGCGACCGTGTACGAACAGAGCGATCCCAAAGAATAAAAAGCGCCAGAACTTGTCCACACCTTTTCAGGGGGTTTGTTCTCCCGTAACACCTCGAGGATGGATCCCAACGAGTTGCGATTTCGAGCCCAGCAGTCTCCACGAAGCGATGCCACCACGATGAATTCCCTCGTTTCTCCTCCCCGAAACCGCCTCTCCCAGACGTTCCAACAACCCGTTCAGGATCCCCGATCCAACCTGTCCCGCCGATTCACCGCTGACTCGGGGCGTGTACCAACATTGTCATCAAACATGGGTGCTCGCGGCTCAGAGCAGGAGTACCAGGTGCGTGGTCGCGATCTGCTCTATGCGGTTGCGCGTCTATTTCGGGCTGGATCCCAGACTCGAGACACGGACTCAAACATAGAACAACACACTATTGCTGGCCGGATTGTGCTGACCGTTTTAAAGCAGGAGATGCAGCGATTGCAATTGGTGCGTGTGCTTTTGAACCTTCCCCCGGCTTTGTGCTGAGGGAAGACCCCCGGGGCGGCGGGGATGGGGAGTTGTTGTGGCGCAAGAAGCCCCGATGACGAGAGTGTTGTTGCCCAGGGAAAGACAAGCGCTAACGGCGTGGCAGATAGAAAAGAAGCGGATGGAGTATGAGAAAATCCGAGAGCAGAAGCGGCTTTTCGAGGCTGAGATGGCGAAACACGAGGTGGAGCTCTCGCAGATGATGGAGGAGCACGGCAGACTTGGTGGGCATCAGTCCGAGCCAACAACACCCCCGAGTATCGCGAGACCCCGACCGGCTTCCCTTCGATGTTCTCCAGGCCGAACCGGTACTCGTTGTCTAGCCTGACGTCTCCCCCGGCATGACCAACCGCTCAGCACGATCGGGGTCCATCCTCGCATCGCCGCTGTCTGGCATCCCGCTGAACCGCTTTGCCTTTGATGACCAGCTGCCCTCGTGGTCGCAGCAGACGTCCAGAAGAAACAGCGACGAGGATGAGAAGGAGGAGGCTGTTCGCCAGGACCCCACGTCTCATCGCTCAACCAACGCGTACGTAGGCTTTCTTATTGTTTTTGTTGTCATGATGGTCCATTGGTTTCCAAGTGGAAATGCTTTCGGGTGGTCAGCGGGCCCAAGTCGCAGTGCAGTCACCATTGCACAAGAGTCTCGCAGTAGCAGGTCAGATTGGAATAGGCTATCCATATGGCGGCGAAGCGTGCTCTGCTCTGGCCGTTTGCAAGCTGTAAACGCAAGGCCACTGTTGTCCAGCAAAGAAGAGGGGGTTGGTTTCTTGGCCTTACTGCTATCCTCCATCCCATCTTTCGACAGGGCGCTCGACCTATTGTTCTTTCTGCTTCGACCTCGATATTGCGCCTCCTCTAATTGGACATCGCGCGTTTGGTATTGTTGCCCGCTCAACATTCCAGAACGATCTGGACATTAGGATTGCTGGCCCCATTGATCAGTCCGCATTTTCGAAGTGGCAGATTGCTCAACACCAAATCATCAGCTTTTGCAACTTTATCGCACTCCCTTCTTTCCTTCTTTCCTTCCGTTACCTCTGCAACCAATTTCCCTCTCTACAACCCCCAATCGTTTACCCCCACTTCCCACTCCTACACCTTACATCCATCATTTCTTCTGGCCATATTCCTTGGTCCACTTCTGCTTCGACCTGTTTCCGCGTAGCAGAGCCAAGTGCTACTTCCTGAGCATCGCTTGAGGCAGTCTCATCTCTCGCCACCCCTCGGTGCCTTCGGATCTTTCGAGCTTCCTTGTCTGTCCATTTTTGCCATCTCAATCTGTCGAGCCGCATGCTAACTCAAAAACGCAACTGGGACAGTGTCAACCGATATTCTATGCCAGTGACGAAATCTCGCACTGGGTTCTACGATATTGGCCTTGACCAAGCAAACACGACAGGATTTCTTTTCGGCGACGACGACAGCGCACCTGAGTCCAAACTCTACGCACAGAACAACGTCGAGGACAACTTCTCTACTCTCGTCTCGCGGCCCAACATGGTGAGTGATCAGTCAATCCTGAAAGTCGACACTGTGCTCTCCTCGCCTTCCCCTCACCTTCCTTACTTTGGCTCTGGACGGCAGCAAGCGCTGTCGGTCAAAAATCGATACAGACACACGCTCCACTTGCTCAGGCGGTTTGGGGTTGATCGAATTCCGTTAAATGCTTCTGCTCTCCTCCCTCTACTTCCAGTCCTTTCCTCAAAATCCTAGTCACTTCCAAGCTCTTCTTTCTCAAGTCTCGATCGCTTTGAACCGTTCACAAGCGAATGCCATCACCTGCGACCTCCATAGCCACGAAACATCTTGCAGCCGGCGCAACACGGCCTCACCAGAGCTTTCTGAAGCCGTGGCGCTCGTAAACATCCCCCTCAAGGAGCTCGCGTCTGCAGGGTCTATTCCTTTTCAAACCTACCACCAGAACTGACCCCTCTTTCTTTCTCTTTCTCTTTCTGTTTCTGCCCCCCACCGTCACCCCCTTGCCCGTTTGTTGATTTCCGTTCATATCGACTCGAGTTTTCTACGCCCCCGCCCCTCCCCTCACGAACCTTACACTCAGTACAATCCCCCTTTCCTTCGTTGCACCTTCAATAACCTCTCTTTCATTACTGCTCGTCAACCAAACGCAATGTCCTCTCTGACTCTTCCTTCGCAGTCTTCAATGTCCTCCGAGTCGTCCAACATCGGTGGTCGCTCTGCCGCCTACCGACACTCCCTCGAGATGAAGCCCATCGAGCAGAAGTTCGTCGAGCAGAAGTTTGTCGACCAGAAATTCGTCGCTGAGCCGAAGTTCGTCGAGACCGACGCTCCTGCTTCGACCGCCAGCAACACCACCGTGCTTGCCACCCCTCCCAAGCTGCAGCCGTCCTTCTCTGCCAACGACATTCCCACCCTTAAGACGGTGTCAGGCTCTGCTGTCGGCAGCACCCCCAACCATGCTGCCCAGCAGCACCTGCACAACCACAATGCCAGCATGGGCCGCATTCCTGCTGGTGCCCTGCCCAACCGTCACAGCCGCGAGCTGTCTGCTGATGGCCGCGACAATGTCCCTGCCGTCAACTACCAGTCCCTTGGCTCCACCCTGCACGCCAACGCGGCGCCTTTCGGTCCCGCCCTCCCCCAGGCTCCCCAGGCTCCCCAGCCTGCGGCTGTCAACACCATGGCCAGCCCTCAGGGTCTCGCCAACTACAACAATGCCTACTACGGCAACAACGGCTACAGCAGTGCTGGTACTGGCAGCTCTGTGGGCTTCAGCAGCCCCGCTGCCTCTGCAGGCTTTGGCAGCCCCGCTGGATCTGCTGGACCCTCCAACTTTTCCAGCCCTGTCGGTCCCATGAACGGTGGCACTGGCTACCACGCTCTTCCCCTGCTGTCCGCGCAGATGAACGGCTTGTCTCTGAGCGGTACGGCTGGCTACTCTAGTGCCAACTACGTCGGCTACGGTGCTGTCTACGCCCCTCCCCAGCCTCGTGATAGCCAGGCTCGCATCATCCAGAGCCGCCGTCAGCAGGACAATGAGGGTGAGTATACCAATGACTCTTTTTGTTTTGGCTAGAAATCTGCTGACATGTGCTTAAGCTATGAGCCGCTTCAATGGCCAACCCCTCGAGGCCTACGGTGGAAACATCTACGAGCTCTGCAAGGATCAGCACGGCTGCCGCTACCTCCAGAAGCAGCTGGAGAACCGCGACCCCGAGCAGATCCACAAGATCTGGCTGGAGACCTCCTCTCACGTCATCGAGCTCATGACTGACCCCTTCGGCAACTACCTCTGCCAGAAGCTCTTCGAGTACTGCAACGACGACGAGCGCACTGTCCTCGTTCAGAACGCCTCGCGGGACATGGTCCGTATTGCCCTGAACCAGCACGGCACCCGCGCCCTGCAGAAGATGATCGAGCACATCTCCAATGATGACCAGGTGCAGCTCATCATCGGAGCCCTTGGCGACCGCGTCGTCGAGCTCATCCAGGACCTCAACGGCAACCACGTCATCCAGAAGTGTCTCAACAAGCTCAGCTCCCTCGACGCCCAGTTCATCTTTGATGCCGTCGGCACCAGCTGCGTTGAGGTCGGCACCCACCGTCACGGCTGCTGCGTGCTGCAGCGCTGCATCGACCATGCTTCTGGCGACCAGAAGGTCTTGCTCATCCAGCGCATCACCGAGCACGCCATCGCCCTGGTGCAGGATCCCTTCGGCAACTACGTTATCCAGTACATCATCGACCTGAACGAGCCGATGTTCACCGAGCCCCTGGTTCAGCAGTTCCACGGCAAGATCACCCAGCTGTCCCGCCACAAGTTCAGCTCCAACGTCATCGAGAAGTGTCTCCGATGCGCTACAGACGAGTCCAAGGATATGATCGTGGAGGAGCTGCTGGCGCCTGGCGAGGTTGAGCGCCTCATCCGCGACTCGTACGCCAACTACGTTATCCAGACGTCTCTGGAGCACGCTACCTTGTACATGAAGAAGGAGCTGGTCGAGGCCATCCGCCCCATTCTTCCTGCCGTCCGCCAGACCCCCTACGGACGCAAGATCCAGGCCAAGATCAACACCTACGACTCCAACGGTGGTCGCCTCAGCAGCGAGCAGGTGACTCCGGCCGACCCCACCCAGGGTCAGATCCCCCTTCGCCCATCTCACCCGCGAGGACTGTCCAACAGCAACAGCACCTCGATCCTGGCTCCTGGCTACCAGAATGGCGTCAATGGCATCAATGGCGCCCGCGGTTCTCAGGTCTACCCTTCCAGCTCTGTGATCACGGTCCCGCCCCCTCAGCCTCAGCGTGCTCAGCAGTACCCACCGCCCCAGCAGTTTGCCAACCGCATCGCCGGTGCTGGTTTTACCAAGGTCAACGGCGCCCCACCCTTTGGCGAGGGCATCGCTACCAATGGCATTCATGCTTCTGATTCCTCCGAGAACGGAGAGCAGAACTTCTTCTAGTCTGCACCCCCTCCGTTGTACAACACTCGCATTACGGGCATCGGTTTTGGTTTTTTTAGACCCCCTTCGGCCATCAAAACAATCCGCATCAGTCCTCTCAACCCCCTATTCCATTTGCTTTGGTTTTCGGCTCGGCGTTTTGGTCACGGCTCACGGAATCCCCATGACGATGGCCCACGACGTCAATGAACTCATCAGCATCCGACCTTCTTCGATTGGCGGACGATGCCTGGCTGCGCTTGACTACGGTATACTCTGCCTTTCCTCTTGAGCAGCCCACATTCGGAATGCGCTTGCCTCGAGTCTCTGCATTGCACCGCTCGGAGTACTACCCGCTAGGATAGAGAGCACGACCTATACCTCCTTCCCTGGCAGCTGCTCTGCGCAACAATTCGGGATTTTTCGCGGCATGTTTCGGAGCCGAACACTTGACGGCTTCTACTTTTCTTCTTCGTCTTCTCTTCTCTTTTCTTCTTTTCTTTTTTTTTCTTCACAAGAGGTGAAAGATCGGGTTCGTCGGCTGCGTGGGAGCCTAGCTTCTACTACATTGGTTTTCCCTTTTGGCTTGGATCTGGATAACGGACCACTTTGGCTCCTCCCCATCTACTGGATCAGATCTTTGCCACCAAAACCGAATTTGCAGAATACTTCTCTCTCGGATCATCCATCATTCGGCCTTTTTCACAACAAAACATGCGGCAAAAGCAACATTTTTCTTCAGGTCATACAAATATTCCTTACAGCATCTATTATTATGACCTGTACACCATTTCAGCGCATTTCGAGACTCCCGTCACCTCTTCTTCGCTCGATGCGTCCACGCACGTGGTCTTGGTTGGGCTCCTCGGTATCGCCCGTCCTCCTTTTTTTTTTTTATTTCTTGGAAGGGCAGGTCTCTCGCTGACCTGGCCTTGAGGCTAGATCATCGCATTCTTCACGGTGCGGGAGAACACAATACCATAGAAATTTTTGATCTCAAGTACAAGTCCTCCTTTGCCGTGATATTGGTAGATGTGTATGATTTGGTTGAAGTGCCTACTTGCGATGGCTTGTTGTTCTGACCTGTTTGGTCCCTCGTAGTCCGTCCCTCTCCCGCCAGACATCCTTTCGGACCTAGGATGAAGTATTCTAGGACTGTACCAAGGATCCATGTTTTATCTTCAAGTCCACCTTGTGCGTTCTCGTCCATCGTCTCCTTCGGCCCTATTCTATATCCCCTCCGACTTGTCCCCTACCTCTTCAAAACTCGGTCTTTCACTTGTGCAAAATGACGTTTGTTCAAGTCAGTGTACTAAAGTTGTTTACACATCAACGCAACGCAAAAAAAGGACAAAGGTTCTGGGTTGGGCAGCAATGCCTTAAGTCGTGGTATTTTCGATTTGCTTCTTTTACTTTGCTATCGTAAACGCCCAAGATCCGCATCCATGCAGTGCCCTGAAAATAGAATGACCCTCATTTTGGTTTCGACCAAGTAACTCCCTTGCCCTGGCCTTCTTCACGAACCAAGAGAAAACCTCAAGCAGCAGCGAGAGAACCATAATCCCCGGTCCGAGCAGCCTGAGATATCCGCACCCAACATCACCACCCTCCCGAACAGCAGCAGCAGCCGCCGCCGCATCAGGGGCGAGCCGCTTATCGGTAGCGCCACAGGGAGAGGGTGTTGTGCTTCTTCCAGGTCTTTCTGCGGCCGGCCTTGGTCTTGGTGTAGCGGTGGCCCTTGTTGAGGCCACGAGACTTCTTGCCGGTAGCAGTCAGGCCGCGGGCCTCGCGGTGCTTGTGGACGGGGTTGACGATCCAGTTGATGCGAGGGTCGATGCGGATGGCCTTGTGCTGAGGGTCGACGAGGATGACCTCGTAGTACTTGTAGGTGGAGTCCTGGTTGATCCAGTACGAGTTCAGGACGCGCAGGTTGGCGCAGCGGCGGCCGACACGCTCCTCGGCGGTGGCGGCGAGAGAGCGCTGGTACTTGAGCTGGTTCACACCCTGGTTGGTGGGCTTGCCTGTGGCGAGGGAGAAGAAGAAAAAGGGTCAGTCTCAACAACAGTGTGGCTTGCGAGGTGAAACGGGGCAAGCAGAGCGAGCCTCCCGCCCGTTTTGGTGATCGTGTGAAGAAACGTACCGTAGGTGGCACCCTTAGGGACGGGGCGCTTGCGACCACCACGGCGGACGCGGACGCGGTAGATGACATAGCCCTGCTTGGCCTTGTATCCGAGGCGGCGGGCCTTGTCGGGGCGCGAGGGGCGCGAGGCACGGTGGATGACGTTCAATTGACGGAGCTATATTGATGCACTCTCAGCAAATGGTCACAGAGTGTATAGCAGAGACGGTCGTTTTGGCCTGCTCTGCTCCTCGACCAAGGCGATCGGTCTTGAAGAGCCAGAGAGAAACAAGACGGAGCCCGTCCACAGGTTCTGCGCAATTGGAAAAATTCTGTTGGCGGTTTTCAACGTACTTCCCAGCAGCGGACGCGCAGCAGAAACTGCAGAACATCGCTCTGCTTCTTCTTCTGAAGCTCCTCGACGTCTATAATGTTACTCTGTCAGCGGGGGTGTCGTTTCTTTCTTTTGGGGTCAGAAGGGGAAAAGGGTCGGTCAGGCGATCGAATCGTGGAGGCTTCGTAGGGACGTACACTTAAGGGCACCCATGGTTGCTGTTGGCAGGCGGTTCGATTAGCAGTGATTCAACAAGAGAGCGAAGGTCGTAAGGTCATGAATAAACAAAGAGAGGGGGAAAACGTACCGAATTTGAGGGTTGATTTGACCTGGGTTGGGTGGGTTAGTGAGGATGTCGGTTTGAGAGGGTCGAGATGAGAAAGTTCGCAGCAGGCCTAAGCAAAGCAAATTGTTCCTGTGGCTCCACGCCAATTGGTCGGTAGAGACCCACTATAGTGCGGCACGTGACCGCGGCTCAATCTCGGGTGGTGGCTGCTGAGGCCAAGCGGAAGACCCACACCCTGAGAGACGCCGATGTGGTTCAGCTATTGGTGAGCCTCAACACCAAGGTCTTGGGAGTTCAATCATGTAACTGCGTCTTTCAACGACTCATTGATATCCTGTAGGAGGGGCTACCATTTTTGAAACAGGTTCTCTGCGGGAGAAGGCGCGTGGGGCGAAGACTCCTTGGGACGCTCACCCAGCCCAGCATCCAGCTGATGACTTCTCACAGAAGCCTCAGCCTGTCCCCGCAACGGCTGACAGAACTTTGGCCGCTGACGAACTGCCTGCGACTATGACCCTCGCTCGCCTTGTGCCCATCAGAGTCGCTTTTTCTTGAGCACAGCCACGGAACATCGAGGCCGACAACAGGAGCTGCTGTGCATTCAAATGTAATGTTTACCACCGCACAGCATTGGAGCACGATGTCCGTCCTGACATGAGAGCATGGCCTAGATGGACGTACTGTATGTAGATCACGCCTCAGCCTGGTTTTCTGCGGGCAAGTTCTGTCATGTGGCTACTCTTTGAATGTGACCTGGCCCTAAATTGAAGGTGCTCTCCTTGTCAGGATGCCCCATCCATGCCAGATCGAGTCAGATGTTGTCCGCCTGCTCTTCAGATACAGAAATGATGTCCAGGAGCTTGTCCACACAGGCCACGGCCTGTTCTCCCCAGGTTGGTGAGCCCTTCATCAGCTTCTCTGCGCTGCTCTGGTGCATGTCCAGTGCCATCTGGCCTGGCCCCTTCAAGGCATCCCAGGGTGGGGTCAGCAGCTGACTCCGTCCTTCAGCGTCCACTGAGAGATCAACGTTATGCTCGATAATCCTCTCGCCATGCTGAGCCCCGTAAAGCAGGACTTTCTCCGCCTGCGACACATCCTCGTTCCATGTAGCGCGCATTTCTTTGGGTTGCATGTTACCTTGCGCCAGTGTCCTGGCGTTGGCCTGCTCATGGGCGGCGACTAGGTCATGGCAGATCTGCAGGATCTCTCGGCCAGACTTGGCCAAGGACTCGTCTTTGGAAGACTTCGGCGCATGTCCCTTGGTGTTTCCAGCTCTGGACGGACGCTCGATATCAGTGCAGGCATTCTTGAGCAGGTTGTTGTATCTGTGAGCCGCCTCGTTGCTAGCAGAGCAGTCAGTCAGCGGCCTCGAAATTCTGTGGTTGTGTGTAGCTTCTCACAGTTCCTCGCTAGACTTTCTGAGGAGGGCATTGACACTCTCCCGCTTAGCCTCGATGTGCTTTTTGAACCTGTCGGCGAACTGGCTCCTATCGTTCCTCTCCTTGTCTCTGAATTTATTCTGCCATTCGGCCCAGGACTGGTACTGCCTTTGCACAGTGTCAGCATCCATGGTGAATGGCAGAGTCTGACGCGTGTGCATACTTTTTGGTCTCGGCTCCTAGATTCTTGTCGTCCTTCTTCGTCTGCGGTGCCAGTGTGCGTTTCTTCTTCTGCGGCCGCTCCTGCGGCGGGCCCCACAGATCATCCTCTTCTCCTGGGGTAGCTGTGGACACGGTCAGCAGCCTCTTTTCGTAATCTCGTTAAAGGGAAGCAAGCAAGCACTGCTCACGCTTAGCCTTCCTCTTTGCTGCTTTCGGAGGCATGCTGGCGCAGCTGAGTGAGGTGAAGTCTGTCTAAATCTGCTGCGAAAGGTCCTTAAAGGGGTGGGTGGTCAAGCGGACCGCCTGTATTGGCTGAGGGCTGCGAGAATGAACTATTTGGTCTGGAAGAATCATGAGACAGAGAAATATCGAGCGGGCTAAGCTCAATGGTGGAATCGGATTATTGTGTGGGTTTCCTAGTACAAGACCTATAGTCGATCCTTCCTTCCCGGATTCATCGACCTGGGCAGCTTGAGGGAAGGCGCAAGCAACACTTCAGACCGCTTAGCTCTGATTTTGTATCACAAGAGGGGTTCAATTTTCTTTTTCCATGCGTCTTTCAAACCAAGCATAGAACTTGACATCACAATAAAATTTGCCACTCACCTCCCCGATACTGCCGTTTCGAGTCGTCTGCTTGACAAATGATGCACGACCATGTTCTGTTTGATCAATTGAAGAAAGTACCCAGTAATAGTGTAAAAAGGGGCTGGGAGGTTTCTAAAATCCCGGTACCAAATTGTTTGTGAAACCACACCAAATACTGAAAAACAAAAACCTTTGTTCAGAGTATTTCCCGGGCATACAAGAAAATAATTAGTGGACTACCGTCCTAGACATCATTTCCACCGCTACCCCTTCATATTTCGCGCCCAACATGCTCACATCTCACAGAAAATATGGAGGGTTTTGGGGTTTCTGAGACATTTTGGAACGGTAGTTCAAAATCTCGGTAGGATTCCGTCCAACGGTAGACGCAGCTACGGGATAAAGACGACGTTGGTGCGGCACATGCATCGAATTACCCATAAATAACAAAATTGGATCCGCACGAGAGTCAAATGTGCAGTATGCTGACAGACCCCAACTGATCAGGGAAACAGCCGCAGATTTTTGGGATTGCTCAGCGCCGCCAACACATGCGGTGAGTTATGAGTTGGGACCAACAACCCAATCAGCACAGCTCTCTGAAATTGCTTCTTCCGAAAGCTGATATCTGGTGGAACCAACCGGCTGGGGGCTATGGCAGCGCTCAGAGCTCCGTATTCATTTGCTGAATATAAAAAGCCTTGTTGATGTCTCTGCATTATTGTCCTGACCACAGTCTTCATTCAGAGAGCACACATCACATTCATTTCTCTACAGCCTAACACGGCACACCTCTCAATCAAAACAACACACTCATTCTTTTCTTCATATTAGTCTCTGTTACACATTTGTTCTCTCTTCTCAAACAAGAACAAGGGATACACAGTTCAACACCAAAGAACAAGTAATCGACTGTCACCTTACCAACGCAAGCCAAAATGAAGACCGCTTTCGTGTCTCTCCTCATGGGCGGCCTCTTTGCCGGGTCTGCCTTTGCGGTCCCCATCGGCACGCGTCAACTGTCCGAATCTCTGGCCGAGTCCTCTCAGGATTGCTCGATCAGTGATGGGAATACCGGCGGCTGTGATCTCAACGGCTACTACTACACCTGCACCAACAACGTCATCAGCCTCTTCACCTGCACCGGTGGTTGCACCGTCGACAACACCACACCCCGCTGCGACAATGGCGTGCTAGTCTACTCTGGCACGTACTGAAACCGGTCTACGCTCGGCGCAGTTGTGATGGATTTGTCCTGATTGTTCAAACGAGTGGTCATGGGGATGGTTTCGTGGAGTTTTGCTTGGAAGTATGAGTGCAAGACAGGTTTCAAGGCACCTGACGGGGAGAGAACAAGGGGTTACGTAGGTGGGAAGAAACCATCTGGCCACGGCACTGTTGATTTTTATTTTACTTCATGTACCAATACTATTTTTTGACTATTCAAATTCAATCATCTCATACCCACAGATGTTCAATATATGTTCAATAAGAGAGGTAGGTGGTCATCTTCTGAAAAAAGATCCTGTGAGTTGGGCACGTCGGGGCATTCGAAAAGCACGAGCAAACATGCTGTACTTTCCAAAGGCACATGTTTTCAGCTAAGTCTGTCAAAAAGAAGTGCAGACTTGCATGCCGAAGTCCTGCTTCCAAAACCGGGCAACCGGCCCATCCTGCCCATATTATCACCTTATTCTTTCAAATGTTAACTCGGAGTACTGCTGATACACACATGACGAAGAGTCTGGGCTCATTAATTCTACCATTATCACGCTGGTTGGCAAAGACGAGAGAATCCAGACCGCCTGAGAAGGTCTAGAGGGAGGGGGCGAGAGAGGAGGGGGTGCAGGGGTCGTCCTGAGACTTGCAGCTCGGAGCTTGCAAGAATATCAGCGGATTGTGATTTGACCAGCTCTCAGGCGATGTGCTGCTGATCGAGATTTTGTTACGCTACGGCACCATACCTCCCTTTCTTTCTCTCCCCCCTTCCCCTCCTCTCCAGCGCTCAAGCACAAGTGTCTTACTTGCTGGCAAGGAGGTTGAGGTGATTAGTCTCTGGTCCACACGCAACCTCAACTCCGTTGCTCCTCCCTCCCTCGGCAGCCAACTCTGCCATTCGGAGAGCAGAAAAATCAAGATTTGTGTGCGCGTGCGTGTGGTGCCTCAGTCTGGCCAAGGGGGGAGGTGAATTCTGGTGGCGCCCGGCCTCCTTCTCACTGCATGCCGCGATGATACCCCCCTCTTCCACCCCCTCCTCTCTAAGTCACCCTGCGATGGCACGGTATTATGCAATCAGACGTAAAATGGCTTTAAAGCGGTGGCATGCCGGCAATGGCAAGCGAGGTCATCCCTTCGAGAGCAAAAAGGACATCTCGGAGCGACTGACTCCCTTGGAGGGGAAACGTTCTGCAGGGATGAAGATTTAGAGAAAAAAAAAGTCATGGATGGATAGGATGACACCTCTTTAGAGAAATATCCGAGAGAGGATTGCTTAGGTGCTCTTTGAGAGGTTTCTGGTCCCTCTAAGCATTCGTTCTCGTCGAACCCATCCTGCTCAAAAGCCCCGTGGACATCTTTATCATTCAACTCAATTAGACACCCACCCACATATCCTTCTGGCACTATCAATCCAATCGTATCAATCCTATCGTTGACTAATGATTGTTGATCAATGATTTAATTTTTCTTTGGTCAGTAATAATGGGTGCGTGCGTGAAAGGCCAGTCCTGTGAGTTGGATCTGTGATCGTCGTCTTCGGAGGAAGGACTACGCTTCCATCCCCGCTTACTTTACTCCGTGATCCGTAGTTGCGGACGCTTCGGCATCATGGCTGCTATTAAGACCTAGGATCTCAGCTTAAGAAGCATCTGATTTTTCTCTCTTTTCTTTCCCACCACCGAATCGTACTTGTGGATAGACTATACGTCCGTACTATATAGCGCGCCTTGGCCCAGCCAGTCCTTGCAGGGCAGGACACGAGAGAGACGAGGCCAGACGCTGCGGGCCCTCATATTTCAGCCATCCCGCCTACTAACAGATCAGCCCGTTCCTGTGGCTACCCGGGATGGTCTGACAGCAGCCGGCAGCCGCCGAGCGGGTGGTGCACAGAGGTGTGGGCCCCGCTCCCCTCGTTGCTTTTTTCTGTTTCATCTATGAGCTGCCCCAGCCACGTTTAGCCCTGCAAGAGGACGGAGACATCTTTGCTTTTTTCTTCCTCTTTCTTTCTTTCTTTCTTTTTTTTTTTCCGTCCCTTTTTTTCTTTTCCTTGCTCTTCCCGGCGGCGGTGATATGAGATTTTAGCCTCGACTGCGCCACTCGTAAGAAGCAGATACGGACAGGCAGGCAGGGAGGGCAGGAGGCCAGTGGCCTGCGAGGACATACTTTGGCTACCAGGAGAGCTCTCCCAAGAGTAGCCAGGCTTCCAATAAAGACATGAACTCGATCTCGCCGAGAGGAGCTGTGCCGGCGATGGAAGGCAGGGGTTGTTCGTGAAGAGCTTTAATGACGTGATGACGTGACCCAGCGGCCGGAGGGCCAATTGCACTGTGTCCGTCTCCTCATTTACCATCATGAAGCGAGCTGCAGAGTTTGAGACACGGCTCAGGCGGAGAATTTCTCCCCGGCCGCCTCCTTCTTGATGGGCGCACAGCGCAAGGATGGATGCTTCTGCACGTTTTAGTAACACATCACGGAGGTGGGAAAAGAAGGTGTGTCCGGTCCAGCCACTGGCGCAGCGTGAAGGAGGTAAACTGCACTGCTACTGTGAGGTAGCATCGACGGCGGTTGGCTTCGTCAGAGTGGCATGAACTTTGTGGTTACAACGTACGATGCAGGTGTTGCACGGCTGGTGTTTAAGTCATCAAGCACTCAATTCGGTGGTTGGTGTCCTGTCGAGCGGGAAGGAGATTGCAAATTGGGGGGACAGGAGAAAAGACGGCTCGTCAGCCCACCACCTAGCTACTATGTAGTATTTATGAAAGCTAGGTCCTGATGCACAAGACCACGCTTACGCAGTGGCTTTACGGCTGAGTATTGGGCAAAAAAAGAAGGAAAAAAAGGAAGAGGAGGAAGAAAAAGGTAAAAAAGTAAAGTTCTTCTGGCTGGCAGACTTGGCTGCTTGGCTTGCCACGGAGCCGTGAATCCGTGAATCCTGCCTTGTATCAGAAAGAGAGGGCAGCCGGGTCTCGCACGAGTTGGAGGTGCACTAGGACGGGCGCGTGATTCATTCTCCTGCAAGCACTTTAGCTTTTCCAATCGGCCAGTACAGTAGCAGAGTAAAGTAGGTTGTTCATTCCTGGCAGCTCCCTCTGGTGAGGTCCTCCTTTTCCACACACACACACACACACACACAAAAAAAAAGACTAGATGAGTGTGGACCAGGTCAAGGAGAATGATCGAGTATTCAGTAGTGTCGTCCACAGCCGTGTCTACCCATTCAGCCTCAGGGTTCCCAAAGCCTGCCACTGCCAGGATAGATACAGTTCCGCGACCGTTTCCTGATGTGCAGCGCGCGACAGTTGCCCTTCCTACACACGCGCACCCCCCCTCTCTTCCTCCTTCACCTTCCCTCCCAGCCGCCCAGCATATCAGACGTGGACTATGTGAACCTTCTTCGATGCGAGGAGACGTCCAGGCTGGGCTAGATCTTGCCGATCTTGACGCTGTTCTGTCGTATGGGGCGTGAGGGACTGGCTCCCCTTTTTTTTTTTTTTTGTCTTTTCTTGTTCCCAACGACCCCTCATCGATCTACGCAGGCAAAAATCGTTCGTCATCAAAGGTCATCCTTCTCATCTATCCGTGGCCTCGCTTGGATGCTGGAGAGAGAGGTTGCGTGGCGTCTTTAGAAACCAACTAAGATCATCACCCCGCCCCCCACGTGAGAATGTATCTACGTCCGTACTGTACTCCGAATACGTCTGTACATAGGCTGGGTGGCTTGGCAGCAGGCCAAGTTCGAGTACAGGACAGCCCAAGGGTGCTGCTGCTCATGCTTCTCTGCGCATGCTCATGGTCAAGCTCCATGTTCCATCTATGGTCATGCCTGTGCCGTCATGGCCCACGCCTCCCTGCTGGGGTGAGCTAGACGGGCTGGAATGCGAGTGGGAGGGTCCAGGGTGGTAAGCCTTTGAAGGCTTTCCTGACATTCTGGGCTGGATTTCGGGCTGTGGCGATCTCGATGGATTTTGCGGGGAACCAAATGCAATCTTGTGATTGGCCTCAGGCGCCATCCGAGCCCAGGGATGCGTTTTTTTGGTGGCGGCCCCCTCCCCCCCCCTTGTCGTTCAGTATGTCCTATGGCAGGGACGGTATGTACTGCAACTCCGTGGCTTTCTGTGCATTACTTTTGGTTAGGGTGCTGTCTGTGCCTTCTAATAGCTTAGTGCCCTCCCCCTTTCCAATGTAATATCTGCCTGCTATAACCCAAGCCAACCAACCACCCTGGCAGAGGGGTTCGATGGAAGAGGAGGGGAGGGTGGACAAGACAAGGCGGGGGAACGAGGGAATGAAAACAACAAAAAGGGTGGACTGGCTGTGGTTGGAGGGTGCAGCAGGCCTTGCATCTGCAACCCTCTTGAGCCAGCCACTACTGCAGCAATCCGTAGGGGGCAGAACACACCGGGTGGAGGAGATTGAGTTGCAAACGTAACGGTGCGATGCAATGCACCATCAAAAGGAAACATATGCCCATGACCCTGTTATTTTTTCTTACTTCACATGTACACGCCCCTCACATGACGGTGGATCCGTTGACAGACCGAGATCTCTTTTTGCTTGTCTCTCCCAAGCATTTTAGTGGTACATGGCTGCCGTAGTACTGAGTCCTGTCTTACCTATGCATGGGAAACAAGGCTGTATGTAGCCTGTCAAGCTGTCTTGTCTCGTGAATGACAGCAATCCACCACATGAACGGGGCTTCAACAGTACATCTATGAATAAATATGCAGTCAAGGTGTCGCTTCCTCGTATTCGAACCTGCATCATCTGGGCCTGGCCCTCGGCGCTTTTGAATATGCAGAGTCCCAAGTCCAGATGGTACGTCGCGTGCTGGTCCAACCATGGAGAGAGGGGAAGTCCTGCACAGCAGATTTCGGCGTTTCTATTCGAATATCGAATAAATTCCCCGTAGGATCGACAAGATGGGACCCCGAATGGTTCTCTGTCCCTCTCAACTCCCGACGCCTCCAAGCCACCAAGCACGCAGCAGCCATGGGGACCCGTACAGTGATATAGTATACTCCTCCAGCGACCACCCCTCCCCCCTCTCTCCCCTGGGCCAACTGTGCCCCTCTCTTACCCCGTCCATGGAACTCGGGCTGCAACCTTGACTGCTGCGAGGGGGCGGTAGTTCGAAGATCTCCACCGGTATGCTGCAGGTCAAATTGCAATGCACACACACACACACACACACACTCATCCTTCCTTGGAACCACCCCCCTTCTCTCCTTTCCTTCTCCGCCCTCTCGCGCCCCCCGCCTTCATCGAGACCCGTGCTTGTTGTGCAGTGCAGTGCAGTGCAGTGGCCAGAATGAAGTCGAAGACGAGCTGTTTTTTTCTGTCTTGTCTGTAGAGAGGAATGAAAGAAGCGTCAGTCCTGGTTCCTGTCCCCTCCAGGATGCAAACCCCCTTGCCGGCTTAGCCCCACCGAAAACCGTCCAGTGTCGAGGGCAACACACCTGGGCACGCGCCACCCCTCCTCCACCAGGCTCCCAGCAGCCAGTCATTTTGCAGCATTGGAGACGGCTAGGCCCAGGTGGGGCCCCCTCACCTGCCCCGCTCCCAAGTCTGAACCTGCCGCACCGGCCGGACGCTGGCCTCAGCACCTTCCTGGCACCCACTGCACCCTATGACCCTGCTCCGCCGTACCTCTCTTTTCCCCCAGTGCCTTTCCCCCCGTCTCCCTCCTCGCTCTTTTTCTCTTTTGCCCTCGACCCTCTCTGGTGCTAAACCTAAAGGGATGCTTGCCTTAGCTCCCACCCCTGGGAACTGAGACCCTTCCTCGAGTTGGAGCACCTACGTCTTTTAGGCTGGTCTGCATCTCAGCTCAACCACTTCACGCGACCCTTCCTCCTCCTCCAACTCTCCCGCTGCACACACACACACACACACCACCCACCCGCCCAAGCTCGCACTCGTCCCTCCTCCCGTTCGAAAAACAAAAAGGCATCCCATCTGCTCGCCGTCCCCGCCTTGAGAGCCAGACCACGGCGATCTTGCGACAAATTCCTGCTAGGGCTGCCATTGCAAAACGGTGGCGTCTGGGGAAGATGGGCCTGTAGAAGTTCGTCGCGACTCGGCCGTGGAAAGACAGATCACACGAGATGCGCGCAGGGCTTTCCCCTCTTCCGCTGAGCTCCAACTGAGAACCTTAGGACCTCATATGGTCGCCAGCTTCGACATATCACCACGTTACTGTGCCATCTTCTCTTTCTTTGCAGGCTGAGCGCACCGACTGGCCAATCCCCCAACGCCTTTATTCAATCAAATACTCAGGCCCGCCTCACTCAACTTCGGTCGGCAACTGGACTCATCGAACCATTACCTTAAAACACACCCCCCACCTTTACCCATAGCAACCTAGACTCATGCCAAACTGAGCCTCACCTCAGGCTCAGCTCAGTACTTTTGACAGCATTGCATTTGGTGGTGATATCAACTCACTCACCAGTATTGCCGCTAGAGGACAAGCCAGGGTTGTGTGTTTTTGACCATAGACCTTTTGTTGTTACAGCTACTACCAGTATGTCTTGGTTTCCCGTCAACAAATATCCGTGTTTCCTCCACAGTTTCTTTCTCGGTGGTCAACCTCTTCCTTCCCCCACTGACCGTCATACCCACCTCATACATCTTTTGAGCTGTGGGCTACTTAGCTGACCGCACAGTTGTAGGCCCCACTCTCGTTGTCCTGACTCCTGGCTTACTCGAGGTTCATCTCGTACCTGTCGCATTGTCCACCCCGAGCCTGCCCGCAATCGAGTCCGCAACCGTGCACACAAAGGTGACTCGTCATCTTGCGGTGGCATACTCAAACAAGGTATCATCTCGGGACCCATCAATGTGAGGTCGCCGAGACCATTGCCCACGCGACACATCCGCCTATTGAAGCGAGTACGATGAGCTCCGGTATCCTCAAAACTGGCCAGCAGAATAAGCCTGGGCCGGGTAGTCTGCCGCCAAGCCTCACGCCTAGCAGCCAGGCGCTGCTGCTGGAGAAGATCAACGCCCGCCGGGGCACTCCCGACTCCATCTCGGAGGCAGTCGCAAGCTCGGACGACGAGACCGAGGCACACCGCCAGGAATACCCTCAGGCCATTCAGCCCCAGAAGCCCATCCGGCGAGCCTCTTGGCTGAACGACCCGTCGCAGGCAGGCGTCCGACCGCGACAGGGCTCGTTCGCAAGCAGCTCCATGTCGCCTACTACGTCCCACCCAAGCACTCCCGCCGCCGACGCAGGTGCTACCGCTTGGGGCACGCACTCGACAGCACCTACCATGATGGCTCGCCCTCACAACGGCTCGACCTCCTTCGGCTGGGGAGCTGGCATCTGGAATAATGACAGAAAGGAGCCCCCTGCTCGTTTGGCCGAGGTGCTCCCATCGCCGACCTCGTCCATCCCGTCGGCAAACCCCTTGCTCAGCGCAGATGGCGCCATCCTGCAGACCTCCCCGGCGCCGAGAGACTCAGGCACCAATGCTCAGATACCCTTCGCCATTCCCATCCACCCGACCCCCAAGAATTACCGCTCACAGTCATACTCGGTGGGCCAGGCGGACCCCGAGACGTCGGTCCCGACTACCATGGTCGGCTCTTCCGGTGTCATTGGATCCCGTGGTCGCGGTGTCGCCCACCCCGGTCTGCAACATCGGCCCTCGAGGCCCAGCATGCTCAGCGAGATGTCGAATGAAGGCGGTATGCTCGGCAAGGTGAAAGAGGTCGATGACGACGACGACAACGACGACGAAGATGACGACGACGTTGAGTCTATCCAGGGGCAGCGTCAATCCGTCGAAGCCCAGACCATCGAAATGCTCACCCGAGAGAATGCCATGTTACGTCAGCAGCAGCAACAGCAGCAGCAGCAACAGCAGCAGCAGCAGCAGCAGCAGCAGCAGCAGCAGCAAGCCAACCGCATGAGACCAAGAGCGTCGACCGGCTTTGGTGTTCTGGGCAACGGCTACGGCCCTGTCATGGAAGAGCCATCTGATTACGCCGTTGACCTGGACGACTCCACTGACATGCCCGCTGACGCTGCCGCCAAGAGAGCGTTCGGTCGGAGGATGAGCGAGTTCGGCAGTGGGCCGTTCAGGTCCTCTTTCTCCCTAGAGAACCGACCGCTTGAGAACGTCAAGAAGGCGATCTGGTCGAGCTCTCTCGGCTTCGGCGGCCTGGCGGAAATTCCCCAGAGCAGACGTCACTCGTTTGCCGATGTGCCTACCCGTCAGCCGTCCATCGGATCTATTGGTGACCAGGTCGCCCCTCAGGAAGCAAGTGGTCTTGAGCTCGTACGTGCGCAGGATCTTCCTCCCGGCCAGTTCGAGACCTCAGTGATCACTCAGGCGAACCCTAGTAAGTCGGACTGATATAAAAGCAACGAACTTTGTCCTCTCGTGCTGACCATTCCTCATCAGGTGCGTACTTCACGGGGGCTGGACTGGCTGGCGCACAGCAGCAGCAGCAGCATATGATGCCCTCGGCGTATGGAAATCTGTATCCGGCCGTATACGGAATGCAGGCGCCTTTCCCGAACAGAGCTCCTTCTCCGCACCGCGGTCTCTATGGGATTCAACAGCCTCGACACGCCCAGAAGCTTCACATCGTGCTCTTCAAGTGTAACAGGGCAGATGTGTTCTACATTCAGGAGGGTACTGGATTGACAGTCAAGCCGGGCGACTTGGTGATTGTGGAGGCGGACCGAGGTACCGATCTTGGGACCGTGGCCAGGGACAATGTCGACTGGGCCCACGCCAAAGAGCTGAAGGAGCACTTTGCCGAGGAGCATTACAAGTGGCTCATGATGTTCTCTCAGAATGCTGCCGCCGCCCAGGACGGAACCACCGCCGGCCTGATGGCCGCAGCCAATGGCATGCATGGCGGCGCCGTCGGCGGCATGGGCCCGCCGACTCAACATCACATGCAGGAGCCCAACGCTGGGGAGCTAAAGCCGAAGCTGATCAAGCGCCACGCACAGTCCCATGAGATCCAGGCCCTGCGGGAGAAGGAGGGCAGCGAGGCAAAGGCAAAGCGTATCTGCCAGTCAAAGGTCAAGGATCACGGTCTCAACATGGAGATCCTGGATGCCGAGTTCCAGATGTATGTTTACAGCCTGCCGAGACCACTTGGGGAGGGGCGTACATTGACTGACTTTGTCGTCTAGGGACTGGAAGAAACTGACCTTCTACTACTTTGCCGACTCGTACATTAACTTCAACTCCCTCGTCACCGATCTCTTCAAGATCTACAAGACACGGATCTGGATGTCGGCCATCAACCCGGCATCTTTTGCGAGCCCTTCGATCGCACTCCAGACGCCGAGCGGCATCGGCCCAGGCGCTGTTGGTGTGGGCCGAAACGGCCCCAACGATCGCCGAGCGAACCAACAGCAGGAGTCACAGCCCGCCTTTGCCAGCGTCGCCGCCACCGGCCGCCCCTTTTCAGGGATGTCCACTTCCCCCTTCGGCAACGAACGCGGCACCGCGGCCTACTCGCAACCTAATTACCCATACGGCAATTATACTGGCTTCTCCAACGGACCTCGCCCGATCGCCAACTCCTTTGTGCCGCCCGTCGACCCTTATGCCACTGCCTTCCCTAGCGGCGGCGGCGGCGACTATCAGTTGCGCACCCGAGGAGCTTTCTCTCCCCAGCCGGGCGTGACAGCACAACAGGATCAGCCAGTCTCGCCATTGACCACCCAGAATGACTGGATCGGGTCCTTCCAGGGGCTATCTCTCAATAGCCGCTGAGGGCGTCAAGCTCCGTTCCGGTTGTTTTTCTTGTCTTCTGATCTTCCACCTTCCATCCTCCATCTTCCTTTCTCCGCCACCCCAAACACGTATCGACGTCGACCTTATCACCGAGTGATGGTCAACCTTTTACACTTGCATATTTCTACGAGACAGACTTGTTTGAGAGGCTACTAGACGGCTCTACAGGAATCAGAGTGACGAGGCCATGACACGCCAGATTGTACAGGAAACGGTCTGAACATCCATGTCGTTTGGCGTTGGTAGGCCCCCTCGTTTTTTTTCCCCTTTTTTTTTTTTTTTTTTTTTTTCATATCGAAGAGGAAAGATCTCATTGGTTTTGTCTTTTGTGTCTTGTGTATCCGAGAGGGATAAAACCACTGGGCGAGCATGCTTCATGATCCTGTCTCTTTCACCTTCTCTGGTTAATTGGCATGGCTGGGAAGACAAATATTGAAGCTACTCTTTTCAAAAATTGGCAATAGATAAAGCGGTCTGGGTCTCTTTATGGTTACCAGCATCTTTACCATCAGGCTTTTGGTTTTCATTTTCTATCTAATCTGGCAGACTGGAGAGACGGCGGGGGTCTACTGCCTGTTTTTTTTTTTTTTTTTTGGTTTTTCTTTTTGGATTTCTTTCTCTCCAGTTTTCTTTTGACTTCTTATGACAGACAAGGTTTGGACAAGGACATGTGTTACCTGGGTTGGAGACAGTGACGTTCATACACTCATTCATTTGACAATTTTGTCTACAGTTTGTTAACATGAAAAAGAGAGGGTGCTGGCCAGATTGGATTCGAGAAGCAGCCATCTGTTCTTCATTATTGATTCTGGATGAGTCAAAGATAGTACAAGACAAGTTGGAATCAGACAGGCAGAAAAAAGAGAGAGATATTCAATACCCAACTGCAGTTTAGTTTTAGTTGCTCCGAGGTGACCATCGCCTCTCAATGGGGTTGCTCTGAAGCTCAGCAAGTGTTGCTGTGCTTGTGTGCATGTGCCAAGAAGCTGGAAGAAAACATCATGGCCTCAGGACAAGCTCTTTCAGATTCTCTCCATACATTCTTAATAAAGAATGCATATAATCTCCTATGGTTACAGCACATATTGAGAGTGGATTTGTCCATGCTGATATACATTTTCAAAAGGGCTTACAAATTTTGAACAAAAGACAACCAAAAAGAAAACCGAGATGGTGGTTATAAATCCGTAAGTCCGTTTAGGATATACGCTATTGCTAGGGCTGGTTGGGCGGCTTACGCTTACCTGACACTTCACCACTACTGTGTACTAAATGTGCTCTGTACGAACGGTAATCAACCCATTGGACATCCACTGCAGGGACCCTTATAGGCTAAAACATTAGGTGCCACAGTAGCTGTAGTACAGCAGGCACAGAGGGCTGCGGGCGCTAGACCTGCCCTGGATCGCTCCATCACCAATGCCTTGTCAGCATTTACTAACCAGCGACCAAGCGGGGCAAAACCCAAAACGACGATCCAAAATATGTTGCAGCGGGTGTGGTGTTATTGATAGTAACGTATCCATCCTATCGACCGCCGGCGGGAAATCGCTCGCCCAGGATGGCGACGTCGTGCTCGAAGATTCCTGGCAGTTCTACCGCGAAGAACTCTCCTCCTCTCTTTCACCTGTCTGCGGATGTGTCCTGAGACAGAAAACTACAAAAAGACCTCGACAAACCGCCCGCCCCCGATGAAGACCCTCTCGCTCCTGCTCTCCATCATCGTCGGCATCGTTTCGATACTCGTGTTCAGAGACAGCATCCTCGAGACAGCTAGAAGAACAGTCCTGTACGACAGACTCAGCGACAGCGGCATCAGCACAAAGAGCGCGCAGCCTGACACAGCCTACCAACAACAAAAACAAGAACAAGAACAAGAAACACCAGCTCCCGTGACGACGACGAACATGAGTATCCCGCGGGCCATCAGCAAGGCCTTCCTCGCCGTAGAAACGGCCGGGGGGCTGGTGCCAGGGTCAGGAGGTCGATTGGCACGCCACAGCTGCGCAACTTCAGCCCCTTCCTCATGCTGGATCACTTCAACGTGAAGCCCGGCGCTGGGTTTCCCGACCACCCTCACCGTGGTCAAGAGGTGAGTCACACAGATTCCTCTCCCGCCCCCCCCCCACCCCGGCTTCCTCGATTTACAGTTCTGCTGACTCTCCTCCCCCTTGCTTCCAGACAATCACCTATATGCTCTCCGGCGCATTCGACCACGAGGACTTTGCAGGCAACGCGGGCCGCATCCACGCAGGTGACCTCCAGTTCATGACGGCAGGCCGCGGGATCGTGCACAGCGAGATGCCCGCGCCCGAGAGCCCAGGCGGGGTGGCCAACACGGGCCTGCAGCTGTGGGTGGACCTGCCGCGCGAGCTCAAGAAGTGCGAGCCGCGGTACCGCGACCTGCGCGCGGCCGAGATCCCGACGGCGGAGGCGGACGGCGGCAGGGTCTCCGTCAAGGTCATCTCGGGCCGCAGCCACGGCGTCGACTCGGTGCAGGACCTGGCGTACACCCCCGTGTGGATGCTCGACGTGACGGTGCGGCCCGGCGGCACGCTCGCGCAGGAGGTGCCGAGGGGTTTCAACGCCTTTGTGTACACGCTCGAGGGGACGGCGCGGTTCGGGGCGGAGAAGAAGGAGGTCGGCAGGTACCATAACGTCGTCTTCAGGGAGGAGGGCGACCTCATCGTCGTGGAGAACGACGGGGACAGCGGGCAGGACGCCAGGTTCGTCATCGTGGCGGGCCAGATCCTGGACCAGCCTGTGGTGCAGTACGGGCCGTTCGTCGTGACCTCGAGGGAGGAGGTGATGGAGGCCATGTTTGACTACCAGACGCACTCGAACGGGTTTGAGAGGGCAGAGGGATGGGCTAGCGAGATTGGCAAGTCGATGGTGCATTAGGCGAGAGAGAGAGAGAGAGAGAGAGAGAGAGAGAGAGAGACCTATGTCTGTAGATAAACTTGAGCTTCACTGGATTTAGTAACGATATCATATTGCGAGTGGACAGCTTCGCAAGTTGGCCTAGCATGTTTCCATCAGACGTAAGGAGGCTATATTTATGCCGGAGCTGTAGTACTCAGGGCCCGTCGCTGTTCCAAGCCTGTGAAGGTATTATTTCTATCTGTTCCTATCTTGTATTATATATCATTGACTGCGTTGGTCTCTTCCAAGGTTCAGACAGTCGTCACCAAGTCATCCTTGCTCTTAGATTTATGACAATGCTCTGCAGGTCTTGACATACTATTACTACATCTAAGAGTTCATGTACACCCAGCCTGCAGATTAATTATTTGGCTTCTTTCTGTCCACACCGTCCTTTTACCCCTTTCCCGTTCCTAAACAAGATAGGAATGCCGTCCTACATATGCATATCGGTGACTGCGTGCTTAGGACAACAAGCCATCGGTGGCGACGAGGTTATAACGAGCTGGTCATGAGAGCACTTTTCTGGTACCCTTCCTCAGTCGTCGTCATCCAACTCACCCAGAATGCCAATCATCCTCGACAGAAATAAGGGGGAAATAGCAAAATTCTTTTCGAACGAGTCACAATGTTTCCATTTCTCAGTCCTAGGTTAAGATGAATATCCCCCCCGGCGGTTCTATTTATCTTTTGCTTTTCCATGACTAAGTCTTTTGCTTTGTCTCGGACTACAAAGGCCTTGTCTCAATAGAATTATACCTCAGCAGCCTGCCGATTCGAGTTTTCCAGAAGCCGGCAGCGCTTGTATATTGACAGCTGTGTTATGTTCCTCGGAAGTCCTTTCAGAGTCACCAGCTTGAGGCCTGCTCGGTATTGTTTTCAAGCTTCTAGCCTCACAGTAAGAAAGATATCAGACTAGGACTTTTCTTTCCAAGTGCAGAAGCAAGGCCGCCGCCCATCAGAGAGACAGACCAAGAGCTTTTTCTGCCTTCCGAGTGCCCAAGGAACAACAAGGAATGATCGAGGTTGAGCAGCGTAGCTATTTGTTCTTTCCCATTATCAGAAAAATACACGCTCACCTTTGATGCCTATGGATTGCAAGTCCTGATATCATTGCTGAGGGCCTACCTCGCTCGGGTTCTGAGATGGTATTGTAGCGTAACTCTACGTTCCAGCTGCAGAGCGTCGTCCACCCTGTTTCGAAACGGGATTTCGGAGGCCCCTCATGCGGCATAGGACTACTGTACGTTACATGGTGTGATTGAACTGACCCAGACACAATTCTCTTTTTCTTTTCTCTGACTCGAGATGTTCATTATCGAGGGGGAAAAAAGACCGATAGAGTTCGGGACCTGGGCGGCCCTGGGGATGATCTGCAAGGCCGGCGGGCTGTAATTAATTTACTTGAGCCTAGAGGACAGAGGCTTTGTTCGATCTGGACATGATAATCACCTAAAACTTGACTCTCGCCATGCAAACCGCTTTGGGCATACTGCCCAAGATGCCCCTATTTCCTATGGAAAAAAAAAAAAACAAAAAAATCATGGCTTGACGACTGGACGGAGGAACGGGGACAGTAGTGTCTCTCTCCGTGTTGTCCAGACAGGCGCAGTGGCTGGCTGGCAAAGCCCTCCCAACTCTCTCCACCGATTACTGAAAGGAACTGTGATCAACATGTTTCATCTCCACTGCCGTGCGCCTAAAAAAAAAGAAAAAAGAAAAACTAATACCAAAGCCTCAAAGATATCGTGGCTAAGAAGAACCAAAAAGAAAAGAAAAGCACACCATCTCCTCCAATAAAGCCACCGTGCACGCACGCACGGTCGACCTCAGCTGCCAAGCCTGTGATGAAGACCTTGCAGAGGTGGCAGCGGGATGGTGTTGTTAGTACCAAGATGGTTAAAACCTTGAACTGGCTCTCGGCCTGATGGAAGCTCATGATACAAGACAGACCGGATGTGATTTTCTTTGAGAGCCGAGGGTTCTCATTTTGCGAGTGAATGAGCGATTTTTGGGGCTTCCACACACATGACAACCCCAGGTTTTCGTTCTGATATCTCTCCCTATATAATAGACATGTGAGGGCTTGGGGGCGGCCCAAAAAAAAAAAAAAAAAACAGGTGCATCAAACGAGATTCCTCGAGCCATGTCTCGGCGGCCCCCCTGTGGCGAGTGCAGCTTTGTGCGTTGCTGCGCCTCCCCTCGAGGACCGGAGGACCATGCACACATGGTGTTACAGCTTTGTGACAGTGATAGTGACTATGCTATACACCACATATGACCTGCTGCAAAGACGTTTCCGAGCCCATTCGGGAGACGATGTCACACTGATTAGACTTTTTAATCATAAGTACAGCTTGGCGCCGGAAAATTGTTCCAGTAGGCAATCGTGGCAATCAACATTGCACGATCGGCTGCATTATAGTAGAAGGTTGCTTTGTTTTCTTCTTCCCCCTTGTAGTGGTCATCTTGCAGTTTTGTGCGCGTCAAAGACTTTGAGATGCCTGCGGTGCATCAGTGCCGACCCACTTAAGATGTGTGTGTCTCCTCTACTTGGTACCTGGTACGAGGGCAAAACTCCATTTTTTTCAAAAGGTTGATCTGCCATGTTTTGCATGTTTCTTTGACATGAACTCTGGTTCGCTTCAACTCTTCCTCCTCCTCTCGCTCCGGCACCCAGACAAAAATGGTAGTTTGGTGGCTGGTCAGGAAAAACAACAACAGCCGGGAACAGCTCCCTGCGGCTCGATCAATCTGACTTGCTAATTCATAGCCAAGGGGACGGTGTACTTACGTATGTGTGTGTGTGTGTGCATCATCACAAAGGCCCCCCGTACTCCAAGAGAGCAAGGGTTTGGTTCATCATCGGCCGCAGTCCTTGGAACTGTCCGGCGGATCAGGAAGTCATGACCGTTGCGTTGCGGGCACGCTAATCGGAGGAGATGGACCACATATAGGTGGTCTCCTCCTTCCTCGCTTAAATCGCTTCCCTCGTACTCGATGCCAGGTTTTCTTCGTCTTGTCTTGGATGACCGGTTTCTCTCCTTCCCGTATGGCTGACCAAGTTTGGAAGGGATTATGTGGGTAAAAATAAGGAAAGAAATAAAGGTGGTCGGTATTGTGAGAGTTTTGACTCTTGCATACTTTAGGTAGACAAGGGGGCTGGCTTGCTCGGTACCGCAGAGTCGAGGAGTTTGTTTTTCCTTCTCCCTCAAAGGGGCCCCGTCTCATCCTGATAAGCTTTGGGAAGAAACACTGAAGAGATCTACGCAGTATCGATCTGCATTGAAGGGGAAAAGGATTTATTCCTGGCGGCGCCAATCGTCCAAGAGACACGCGGCAGAGTCATGGTTACTCTCTCTCTCTCTCTCTCTGTGTGTGTGTGTCTCTCTCTCTCTCTTTCTCTCTTTCTCCTTGTGCTGTCGTTTGGAGGTGGGAATAATGAGAGGAGCCTCTGCAATTTGTACGACGGGTCCTGTCGGTAATTGCGTTGGCGCTCGTCCAAATTCCGTACCGTGTGAGCTTGGAATACACGTACCTGCGTCAAGAGGGGGCCCGCAGCAGCCCGACTTGCGTCAAAAATGATTTTAGCTTGTTGTGATCACCCAATTCCTTGCTGATGGGACGGGGACGGAGAGGACGCGGCATTGCGGCACAGCTCCAGAACGTGGCATGTGGATTCTGCAGGCTTGGCAAGGCTCTCAGGGCCTCTCTCTCTGTCTGAGGCACTGGCTCTGGCACAAGATCGTTAAAAAGGATTTTGTGGTGGTAGTTGAACTTTTGGGGAGTTCTTCGTCTGACAGAAGAAACGGCCTGTCTGCTTCGAGTCAGCAATGTACCACAATACACCGTGTTTGTCCCGCAGACGCGTCCTCCTGCACGAGGTGCCACTTGAAAGATCTGCGCACACTGACCGTAGACCTCGTCAAGTGGTCAGTCACGGCGGGGCATTTGGTCTCACAGCGCAACACTGCCGTTACACACACTTCGTGTCCAACCAAACAAGAGTCTGACAGTCTGAGAGCCGGCCGATCTTCAGATCTTTGAAAGCTCTAAGTGGGTGATGGCCTTGGGGTGTCACGTTCCAAGGTGACATTCAGGTGTGACTGGCATGTTCAGAAGAGAAGCCGCCTTACTACGGTGCCTGCTCTTGGGAATTCTTTCGAGGCGAGTGTGGCGGAGTGCTCTTGAGGGGGAAGATCGCTTCCGGCGACAGGGATCGAGGGCTAAAAGATGAGCATGGGCCTGTCTGTCTGTCTGTGGCCCGGAGGACAGCCTCATATGGTAGGGAGTTGCAGAGAGATGGTGTCGCGAGAAACATGGCCCCCCTCAGTGAAACGACGTGGTACAGGGTATCCTTTGTCTAGAACTGATCTGACAGTTCTATCATTGGACAATTGGCACAGGACTATGGCAAGTCTCCAGAGCAGGTGGATCCTGAACAAGTTTTCAAGCGACGATATTCTAGTCGCGGTTCCCAAGAGGACCGTGGTTTTGATCCTCCTGCAGGGCATTATGTACCGCCCCCCGAGGATTGGTCCAGATTTCTTCTTTCTGTTTTTCACTGTTATCAAGGAAAGAAACAGAACTTGAGTTGGGTTCGCACGAGATTTCCTGTTACAGATGCCTGCGTGCTGAAGGACCACAGAGCTGACGCCACCTGCCACGCGATCTGGGCACAGATTTGGCTTCTCTTCCGTGGAAAAGTGGAGGTGAGACTGATTGTTTCTGGACCGCAGTTGCTGCTGGCTACTAAGCATAGTACAAACGACGGGCCCCCTCGTGATGCTCTCTTGTCTCAAGACTTATCGCCGGAGGGCATGCCTGGGTTGGTATAATTGGGGGGTCATCATAGATGGAGGGCGAAAGCCGGCGGCGGTCTGGATTCGACGTATACATAGATACTGTGTAAATGGTCTCGAGGCGAAGGGCGGTAATCGCCACTGTGGGGAGCCCGGCAAGATCGAGTCGATTCCACAGCTAAGAGAGAGAAAGAGAGAGAACTGGCCAGCCAGGAGGAGGAGAGGGGACGGTTTCGATATTCAAGGCTCCCCCTGCCTTGACCTGCAGCGGCCGAAGCACAAGATTAAGGTTCAAAAGGATGAACAGCTCGTGGCGGGGTATTGCTGATGTGTTATGTAGATTGGATTTCAAGCCTTCTTTGAACCCCTTCTTGTGATACTATGGTACTTTGACGTTTCGACAAGTCAAAACGGCCCGCGGGACGTTGGGTTGAAAGAAAGGGTTGCGCCAATGTTTCGTCGAGAGAGGATGGGTGGTGGTGGCTGCGAGCAGAGCAGGACGAGGTGCGGCCGGGTCGGTGTGACGAGACGAAGGTCTCTCTCCTCCACCATTCCGCCCGGCAGCAGCAGGAGCAGCAGCAAGCACCTTTGGGACCCTAGACCCCATGTACTACGTACTATTAGCGACCGGGAGCGCCATGCGGAGCCTGCACGGCCTCGATCCCAAGAAGTGGCCTGATGTCGTCCTCCAGCAAGCTTGTGTGCGCACAGAAGCTGGCCTGGGTGGCTCTCTTTCCCCAGATCGAACCCACCGGCGATTGCCCAGACAGCCCAGGCTAGAGAAAACTAGCAGGCTAGCCTGCAGCCTGGAGGCCATCACCGCCACTGTTTTAATCTTCGGGGACAGAAAGAGAGAGGGATCCTAAGTAGAGGGTTTGTCTGGAGCCGATGATTAGCTGCTGTAATTAGCTGCTATGGTAGCTGGTGCTAGCTGATGGTTTCTTCAACCAAGTCTCAAGTGCCCGTGCAGGGGAAGGGGGCGAGGAGGACGGGGGGGGGGGGGGAGGAGGAGGAGGAGGAGGTAGTGGACGATGATGCTAGGACCAGATAAGCCCCCTCCCCCAAACGGAGGGGCATGATCTGCAGCAGCAATGAGTTGATAACGGCCGAGCCGGAAGGACTACCACTACATAGTACAGTAGGACGTCTTCTTTTGTATTCCGTACTTATTCGTACTATGGTAGCAGGAGTGTTGAGAGGCCGTAATGGCCGAGGTCCCTCTCTCCCGGTCCTCAGGGTCACGGCGCACGAGTTTTCCGTACGAGTAATTCCACCACCAGCTCCGTTGGATCTCCTAGCGCTGGGGCGGCCAAGAACAATTGCCTAGAAGAACTGGAGCAGCAGTTTTGTTTGGTGTTGTGTGTGCTGAGGGAATTCTCCTTCCTCCTGCTCCCCTCCCTCCCCCTCCAACCTACCAAAAAACCCTGCCAGAGGGAAGAGAGCTTCGAGATCGGCGGTACTATGTTAGACGGGCAAGCAGGGGGGATTTTGAGATGAGAGATGCACGCAGGATGAACGTGAAGCAGCAGGGAGATCCCTGTTGTGTGCCTGACCAAGCGGCGGACTAGAACCGCCTTGGAACAACACCCTGCAGCAAGATCCAGGGGCAGAAGGTGGGGGCCCTTGTCCTTTTTGGCACCAAGGGGATCATCAGCTTGTCACTCAAGGAGAAAAAAAAAGTTAATCGCATTCTGCTCTCAACCACCACAGAGACAAGAAGAATTGATATTGTTGGTGAGAAGATAGACATTTTTAAGAAGATGGGAGGGGAGAATCCATCCAGAAGTGCAGGGTCAGTATGTGCGTGGTGGGTCCTTAATGAACTCCCCAGAGGTACATAGTATTAGGAATACTATAAGTAAGTGCTGCTGCTACTGTACAGGCACACGGTACTATGGTCCGGATGTACATAACTTTGGTACATGCTACAACAGTACAGTGCAAGGGTTCAGCTGTGAAATTGTTGTTTTTCGACTCATGAGCAGTACAAGCTACAGCCATAGCTAGTACTTTCTACAAATACATGCTAGTGCAGCTGGAATACGGAGCAGGTGTGTGTGTGTGTGTGGCGCTGCACGGGCCTCTCTCCAGCTGCATGGGTCACTGTTTCATTGCATACAGTAAGTACTGTATTCCTTCGGGTCACAATGCTTCATCCAGTCATGACCTGCTTCGCACTGATAGATTGGCATGTATGTCCGCACTTTAGCAGCATATCTGTGCTCTGGTCATCATGTAGGGTAGCATACAGGATAGCAGGAGGGAACCATGTCACACAACACCCCCCTAGAGGCCAATAGCATCATGCAAGATAGTGTCGACCCCCTTCTCTGTGATGGTACAGTGCTGTATACTAGCAGAATGGTCATACTCCCATATACCATGTATGTACTGTGTAGGATATGAGCACTAGAGAAGAAACCAAAAAAAAAAAAAAAAAAAAAAAAGGTGAACCCAGGGGATCGATACAGTGACCACTTTGGCAGTGGGGGGGCGGGAGAAGAGAAAGAAGAGGGAGGAGGTGGGAAGTGGTGGTGGCGAGCCCGCGGACATACCATAGAGTGCTTGGTACATACTTACAAGTAGTAGTAAAAAGAGGCCCCAGCAATCCCAGCATACATGCTGCAGGTGACAGGGCCCACTCCCTGGTCCAGGCCCCCGGCCCCTCCCCCCACTTCTGCAGGTTCTTGCAGCGTCCGAGTGTTTGATCATTTGCCCGAGAGACCAGGGCACAGGGAAGGCACTGCCATCAAGGGGGAGAAAGAGAGAGAGAGAGAGAAAGAGGAAAAGAGGGAATGAGAGGACTATTGTACATACTGTGCCCTTGTGCTGGTGCTCATAGTATTTCTATTATGTACGCACTATGTGCAGGTGCAGGTGAGAGATGCACAGTGCCCACTTCATTTCTTGCCCTCTCCGGAAATCGACCTGACCTGACTTGGGCCCCCTGTCAATCTCGTCTCCCCTCTCCTCTGCAGTGCCCTGCAATTGGGCCATGGAGGGTCGTGCTCTCCTATTTACTGCTTGCTTCTCCGTTTGCCTCATTTCTTCTCTCTCGCTCAGTCAAAACTAGAAGGGCTCCTTTCTCTTCCTCGCTCTTGGCCCCTCCCCCTCCCCTTTTTCCTTTTCTTTTTGCTCTCTCTCCTTCTCTCCCAAGACTGCACAGCGCCGGCTTGCAAGTGCCACCTCTGCCAGCAGCAAAGACTCTGGTGCATGTTCAGACGCCCCCTCCTGCTGAAGAAACCTAAAAAAGCAAGGATTATCACTTCACACACACCACACAACAAACGGCCATTCTCGCCAGCTTGAGACTATCAATGTCGAATTGATCGCTTTCTTCTTCTGACCTGGCCTTGATTGGTTTTGGATCCTACCTCTCCTTCCTGCATCTCTCTCATACCTCAGCCGAGTGACCTCGACGAGCCCTCGCCGTTTCTCTTCTCCGACTTCTTTCTCGGCAGCATCCCAAAGGCTGATATCCACCAACCTTTGAAGCGCCCCTTGGCTAGCAAACAGTCGCAGCTACTGCTTTTAACCAACTTTACCTGGTGTCACCACACTTCTTCCCTCTCTCTCTCTCACTCTCATACACATCATCATCACAACTATCAACATACTACGTACGACTCGACGACCTGTCACGATTGCCCGTCTTCTATCCTCCCCACTGCCCGCCCAGCCTGGTCCTGGTCCAGCCAAAAACCAAAGTGATCTTCTCGTGGCCAGACAATAGCAGCAGCAACAACCATGGCTCACTCTCTTACGGCGCACACCTCGTTTACCCGGCCGCGGACTAGCGACCGCCCCGTCACGCGCGAGGCCGACAGTAACCTCATCATCCCGAGCCGAACCTCTTCGCTGCACTCTCGAATCACCCAGCCTATGCCTTCCACGCTTAGCTCCAAGCCTCAACAGCGCACCCCCAAGACCCTCACACATGCCTACATGGTCTGTGGCGTGGGCCGGGAGCCCTCGCAGTGGGTGAAGGCGCCCCCGCCGTCTCAGGGCAAGATTGGCCACATGAAGGGTGCTGTCGGCCAGTTCTGGCTCCCAGAGATCCTGGGAAGCAGCCCTAGGCTGGAGCAGGACAATGAGATCGCTCGCTCCCTGCACGCTGCCATGAGGGTAATTTGGCCCGGCCTCCACATTGGAAGAGAAAAGAGTACATGTAGACTAACGAATATGGCTCTAGGCATGCTTTCCTCACGATGTCGAGATCTGCACCGGTCGCAGCCAGCCCCATTGCGTACACCACGCTTTCGTCCTCCAGCAGGACTCGTCGCACACACTATACGGTATCTGTCTGCGAGTGTGGTCTCGCGCCGACGAGAAGAGGGCCGAGACGATCCGCGACCTGAGGAAGAGGACCGAGCCCGACTTCTACGACAACACGGATGAGACCTACTGGATCCCCTACTGCCTGTCCTTCCTCTCCAGGTACCCCCTCTACAACCTGCTCGGCGACTACCTCCGGGGCATGTGGATCCACTGGAACAAGGCCACCAACCTGTTCCACGCCGAGGAGGTCTCCAGGATCCTGAGCTTCCCCGCCCCGCGCCTGAACGACCTCGTCCGCATCGACATGAAGGACTATGCCCTCTGCTACCAGTTCCCCTCGTCGCCTACTGGCTTCCAGAACTTCGACATGTGGCCCATCTTTGCCTGCCTGTCCATCCCCAACATTGTCGGCGTCGTCGAGGCAGCCATCTCGCCCACCCGCCGCATCATCTTCGTCAGCCACTACCCTGCCATGCTCACCATGGCCGCCGAGACCGTCCGCTACTGCGCCCGTGTCTACGAGTGGAGCGGCCTCTACGTTCCCGTCGTGCACGCTCGTCACGCCCAGGAGCTTGTTCAGGAGCCCGGCCCTTACATCCTCGGTATCACTGCCGAGTGTCGGTCGCTCTTCACCGCCCCCGGTGATGCGCTGGTGGTCGACCTGGACCGCAACTTTGTCCTGACGTCTGACCCGCCCACTGCTCTGACGCCGAGCCAGCGGAACAAGTTTGTCACCCGCCTGACCCAGGCCCTGAACGGAGACGTCGCCCCGTCAGGTGTCCCCCAGCACCTGCGCTCTGCCTATGGTGGTGGCAAGCTGGTCCCCGCCGGCCAGATCATTGTCATGCGCGGCGAGGTCGAGTCCATCCAGGACCCCGAGTGGTGGAACCAGGATGCCGTCATGGCCGTTATGGACCACGTCTGCGAGAAGATGGGCCGCAACAGCGGTCTGAAGGCCGTCTTTGGAGGTTCCGTCAAGAAGCCGCTCATGACCAAGGTCTCCATGAGGCACCTCAACGAGATCGTTCGCGAGAGGAACCAGTACTCCCGCGATGCTCTCGAGGCCTGGCAGGACTTCATCAACCTCAAGGGCAGGATGGATACGGAGCTTGCCAAGGTGACGAAGCGCAACAACTACCTGAACGAGGAGCTGGAGAGCTGGAAGCAGCAGGTAAGCATCCATAAGATATACTGGATAGAGAGAGAGAGAGGGGAGTCGTGCAAGCTGACACTATTCATCCACCACAGTTCCTCAAGTTCCAGGCCTTCGCCGAGACGCTGACCAAGGAGACCCAAGACCTCAAGGTCAAGATCGAGGGCCACAAGCGCGAGAACCGCCGGCTTGCGACCCTCATTGACCAGCAGAAGGATGATGCCGCCCGCATGTCTGTGCGCCTGACCGGCACCGAGAAGCAGCGCGACGACGCCCTCGAGGCGCTTGTCCTCCAGCAGGAGATCGCCGAGGAGCTCGAGCGCGACCGCAAGAGGAACAAGAAGGAGCTTGCTGCCCTCCAGCACACCAACATGACCATCCTGCGCCAGCGCGACGAGGCGCACCGCGTCGTCCTGCACCTGCGCAGCCTGATTGGTGGGCAGAGCCACCACATGGAGCACCTTGTCCAGTCCATCTCGAACCCTGCCGGCATCGAGGAGGAGATTGCCAACGGCTTCATTGCGGCTGCCGACGAGGACGGCACCATGTCGGAGGCCGACAAGCAGCTCCTCCTGAAGGCTGCCCGCAACAGCCAGCGCTTCTCGCAGTCCAGCTTCTCCGATGTGGCCGACCGCCACCTCAAGGACAAGACCGATGCCATTGCCCACATCATCCGCAACATTGCGGAGCAGTGCCAGGCAGCCGTCGAGGGGCTGCAGCTGGCTAGCGATTCTGACGGCAACCTGCTGCTGAACCGGCGCCGGAGCAGCAACATGGCCAGCAGCGAGGACGGCCGCTTCATGACGGCTTCCGAGGCCACCGAGGAGGCCGTCCACCACTCGGGACGCGCCTCGAGCATCCCTCCCACGCCGGATCTGATCCCCAACCGGAGCTCCACGAGCATGTCCATCACCTCGAGCGGCACCACCCCCGAGCGCGCCTCGATGCAGTACAGCATGAGCCACGACATACCGACCAAGATCGTGGAGGATGACGAGGACGAGTACCTGGAGCGCAGCGACAGCGACGCCCCCAGCCCGACCACGTCGTCGGCAAGCACGCCAACACCCTCGTCCAGCGCCCCGCTGGCGCTCGAATAAGCGCATTAGGAGGTTCACATTGAATCGCGGCGAAGTCGGGTCCTAAGCGGGGGGACCCTGACTTCAAAAAGCGACGTTCGTTAGAACTACAGACAGCCGTCGACTGGGCTGAACAAGAGGCAAGAAGAAAGGCCGAGGAGGCCAAACAGTTGAGAAGAAAACGCGACGCCGACTTCAAAAAGAGACGGTCGCTGGAGCTGTTGGCAGGTTATGATCAGAACCTCCAACTTTGGCGGTAATGCCGAAACGATACCAGAATTCTTGTTTTGGGAGAACACATTTTTCTTTCTTTTCTCTCTTTCGCATTATGCTTTTTTTGATCATCATTTTCATCACCTTTTTATACATCTTTATACCAAGAAGGCGAGCTTGTTGAAAAGAAAAAATCTATTGCTTTTTTTTTTTTTCTTTTACCTGTTTTGTAATGGGGCGTTGTGGATTTGAAGACCGATACGTACCCGATTCCCCCCATTGCCCTTCTTCGATCTACATTTTTTATCGGATCTCGTTGTTTTTTTCTTGGTATCTTTTTCTATTTCTTTTCCTTTTGTTGGAGAAAGTGGATAGGTGGGTTTGGTGCAGTCACACAGGATTTGGTGACTTGGCCATGACGGCGTGAAGAAGACCAGTGATATCAATCAATCTACTACTACTGGTGTGGCTTGATACTTTTTGGCCCCATTGATGAGTTCTTTGTATGTAATTATGCTTCACCTAGGGGCAGACAATCAAGGCTTCTTTCTCAATGTGCAAGGACAGTTTTCGATCCAGCTTCTCAGTGTTGATCAGTGCGTAAAGTATTTGTAAGTAATTAGCCCAGAGCACTGTGCATACAGGCACCTTTTGCCATTCCCTGCACAATTGACAGCTGTAGGCTCTTACACGCACACCTGTTGTGGAATGTGAGCTCTGCATCACAACTGCGAGGTCCTCGACAGTCTTCTACTACCACCCACCTTTGAGGTCGTGTCACCATAAATCGCCATCTGGAGCAGCTATCACCTACCTACCTATCCAATCTGGGTGATACCCGCAAGAAAACTGACTTGACAGCTACATAGTACAACACTTGTCCAGCTTGGTCTCGGGCTGACCAAATAGATGTCCAAAGACCAATTAATGTAGCACACATAAATACTTAGCTTGGGAAAAGAAAAGGGCAAAAGGGGGGTAGATGTGTAGGAAAAAGACATTGTAGTTAGACTACTTACTTAGTCCGGACTTACTTGATAGGTGGCAAGGTAGAAAGGTGACTCAAGTGATAGAGGGAGAGAGTGAGCCCCCGGGACTACTTGGTATGGTGGTGCTCTTCTCTGGC
Organism: Immersiporthe knoxdaviesiana; assembly: GCA_021117315.1. Classification (NCBI taxonomy): domain Eukaryota; kingdom Fungi; phylum Ascomycota; class Sordariomycetes; order Diaporthales; family Cryphonectriaceae; genus Immersiporthe; species Immersiporthe knoxdaviesiana. The sequence goes on from CP088206.1 coordinate 1,066,782, forward strand.
CACCACCCCACTGTACGGAGTACATGCCCACCGGTTTCACACCACATATCATGGTGCAAACCATCTACACGCCACAAGAAGAAAAAGAGTTTGCACACAAAGGAATGCGAGTTTGGATATAGAATAAGGACGAGAGATCTATTAGCTATGTTTTTCCCGACTCTCAACATCTCGATGACTATCCCTCCTTCACCGTTGCCCACCGGCACACACACACACGCACACGATCTCCCGGAAAAAAAAAAAAAAGAGAAAGATCGAGTTACTTCGAATACTAAGAGAAGAAAACGGAACCAAAAAAAGCAATGGTGACAAGTTCGAATAAGAGGGGTTTACACTTTAGCCAAATCGACACGAGAACCGGTCAACTGTTTTGACAGCCCACTAGAAATCGTGGTTCATCGGCACAAGGACACGGTCCCTGAAAAAAAAAAAAAAAATGGCAATGCGCGTTAGGAGAAGAGGGAGAGAGGGAAGAAAGGGGGGGAGGGAGGTGGGCGAAACAAGAAGAGCAGAAACTAAAGATGTTTGTATGCTTCCAGCCGTTTCATGATGGAGGAGGATGAGCTTTTCGCAGCCCGGTGCTCGATCCCTCCCCATTCGAATCATCTGAATCCACCACAGAGGGGTCATGCTCAATCTCGAGGGAGCCCGTCTGTGTCGAAGGTTGTGCTTGGGATGCTGCTGCTGCTGCTGCTGCTGCTTCTTCCCCTTCTTCCCCGTCTGACGGCATGAAACTGGGGTATCTGAAAACGGTATCTTGGTCCGAGAACGACAGGCAGCGGGTGTGGCGACTCTCAGGCGACCTGCACTAGTTGTGGGCCTTGTTGTCGACGACATGGTGCGCCTGCTCCTTCTTCTGGCCGAGGTAGTCCCCAATGAACTTGACAGTCTCGGTGGTGAGGACGAGGGCAGTGGCGACGGCGGCCTTGCCGGTCAGGATCAGGCCGGAGCCGTTCTCGCCGCCGGCCTTCTTGTACTCGCTGCTGTAGACGCTCAGGACGTGGTCCCTGCCCTCGAAGGCCTTGTTGTAGGGGAGGAGCACGATGTCCTTGGCTTCCGAGTACAGCTCGCCGGTGGGCTTCTTGACGGCGGGGAACTTCTCGTCCACCTTGGCGAGGGCCTTGTCGCCGAGGTCGTCCGCCTTCTTGACGTAGGGCTCGACATACTGGTAGGGTTTCGAGAGGTAGGGCAGGACGGGGGCGGCGAAGGTCTTGTAGGCCGAGTCGCCGAGCTGCAGGGACTTTTGGCCGTACGGGTTCGCCTTGAAGGTCTCGACGCCGTCGTGGACCACTGGGTACCCGGTCAGGTGCTGCGGGAGGGAGGTCAGCTTCAGCTTTGTGGTACTGGGGCGAGAAAAATCATGTGCGACAGATTGTTTCCGAGTGTGGCCATATCGCGACTGCCGAGGCGGCCCCACAGAAGTGGCGAGTGGATTGGCTCATGAGGAACAACACCTGAGTCTGCTGCCAGGTCCAGAAAAAAAAAGGACGAGTCTGACAGCTGATTGCAGGTAGAAGCTTCAGACGAAATCATCCGGTGGCCACGACAGCACGAGAGAGAGCTGCTCTGCACACCCCGGTCGTCCAGTCTCGCATGCCATAGATCACGGCCGCATAGCTTTGCTTTCGAATCGTAATTTGAATTCGAACTCGAATTCTTGCATATGAAATCAAAGGCTTGTGCGGGGGGCTCACCTTGAGGAAAGAAGATGCAGGCACATCACCGTTGACCTGAGGTGTCGTCATCTTGTCTGGGCGCTAAGCTTGGGGGCTCGCTTGGAGTATATAAAAAGAATTGTGTTGGGAAAATGGCGAGAACCAGAATAACGGTGCTGCTGTGTATAGAGAGAGAAAGTCTGACTTCGCGCTAGAGGTCTGACGTCTCTGATGATGGAATGTAGAGAGCAAAGGTGAGAAGGCTGAAATGTGGAAGGGATAGGCTACCACTATTGATGGGCTGGATGGAGGAGGAGGGAGAAGGAGAAGAAGGTTTCTTGGTGTGTGTGAGAAAGGAGGGAGATAAGGTTGATATCGATGGAAAGGAGGGGAGGAAGGGGGAAGAGAAAAAAGAAACGAAAAAAAAAGGAGGAGGGTTGCTTCCGGTGCAGACTAAAGGCTGAAAAAGAAAGTCGAGGGGATGGGAAGGGGGCCGCGGGACAAGGGACGGGGGTGATTGGACTGGACTGACGTAACTCGGCTAGGTATCATTTGATGAAGAAGAAAAAAAGAAGGGAAAAAAACACGAGAGCGAGAGAGAAGACGCACGCAAGAGAGTGGGCTCTGTCGCGCTTGAATCTGAGGCACAGGCACAAAGGTGGCTCCTGTGATGCTGTGCTGGCGCTGATAAGGCCCAGTTACTGGCATGTGAAGAGTGGAGCCCGGGCGAGAGAGGGAAGAGAGGGAAGCTCTGCCACAAGTACGGAGTACACAAGTACTATGTATGTACTATGGTGCTATGGCATTCCGAGGGTGGGGCGTCCTGGGCCGCTCAGCGCGGAACGTTGCACATTCTTTCTTCCTGCAAGCACACAGTTCCTCTCACCGTACTTCCAAGAAAGACAGTCTCTGGTTGTCACATCCAGCTTTTGCCCTGCCTTGGCGGACCCAAGATCTCTGAGACATTTCTCTACAGAGGGCATACACTCACTCGGCACGGGAGGAGTGAGCCGCTGCTGCTCTTCTGTCAGAAAAGATGGGCTCTCGACCACCTGCTGCGGTGGGGCGTTTTACTGGGTAGGATGGCTTGCAGAGAAGAGAGAGAGAGAGAGAGAGAGAGAGAGAGGGAATAGCCCCTGTTCCAGGACCCCCTGTACCCTCACATCCACCCAAAGCATCCATCGAGAGCATGTGAAAGGTGGCCAGGTTTTTCTGCGCCCCCAAAAACCCTACGCTTGAGACACCCAGTAGGAAGATGGTCTCAATGCATTTCCCTTATCTCAATTCGCGACCGTCGAGTGAGTGAGTGAGTGTGTGTATGTGTGTGTGTGTGTGAGAGAGAGAGAGAGAGAGTGTGTGTGTGTGAATGACTCTCCCCGCCTTTCCCCTTTTCTCTGACAAGAGTGTTTCCGGTCTTGGTGCCGCAGATAACGACTTTAGACTGCGATGATGATGTGCTTTGCTGCAGAGTGCTGCAGTACTACCGCAAGTAGCTCACACACCATCGCCAAAAGGGCCGTGCAGACTCAATTCGGGTTTCCCATAGGCCCCGCCCAGAAAGCTCACGGCAGCTCTTTCCTCTGGCTCTCTCACTCAGGCTTTCTGAGATGTTCCGTATTAACGTAAAAGGCAACTGAGAAGGGCGGTGGCGCGATCACACGCACCGGCCTCCAATCGCTGAGCTCCGCTGCACTGGTCCACCAGAGAGAGCATCAATGGAAAACCCTCAACACACACACACACACACACCCTCTCTCTCTCTCTCTCTCTCTCGCACTTCTCACCGGTGTTTCATTGAGACATGCGGCCACACCACCCTCACAACACCACACCACACCACTCCTGCAGCCGTCATTGGGGGCTTCGCAATGCAATCCATGCAATACCACACCACACCACACCCCTCGTCCTCTTTCCCATATACCCAACCCTCCTCTTATCTGACGGTCTCCATGTCTCGCCATCTCACACCACTGGCCGCCAGCCATCGTCATCACCGCCGGTGGTGTCTTGGCCTGGATAAGACACGCGGCAGGGGCTCTGCAACTGACATCTGTATGTGCCATCTTGTCTCTGTCAGAATGGCTTGATCCTGCCGCCGCGGATTCTCGAGAAGGGGGGAAAGAAAAAAACTCTCCTCTGACCAACGTTCCTCGGTCTTGTGGTGGCCCACCAACAAAAATATCATCCACTTTTGCCATCTTCACATGGGAAATTGTGCTCCTCGCACACTAAGTACTACGTATATGGATCCTCCAACTTACTGCATCTGGGCCACCCCCTTCCTATGTACATCCGTACTGGGTCCCAATTCATTGAAATTCGTGGATCGGTAGGTACTATGATGACCACGACTGATTTTTTTTTCGCCGCACAGGGGTCTATAATTGATTTTTGCCCCACTCGTACGAAAAAAGGTCGACTTTCACATGCCATGGACTTTTTCTTGGTCTGATCGAAGAAGGAAAAAAAAAAAGAGAAGAAAAGGAGGGGGAAAAAAAGAGAAAAACAGCGCAAGTAGGGCCAGGACCCATGGAATATGGAGTCGCTTACGCAACGACGACAATTGCAATTCTTTCTTTCCTCTCGCGCTCTCCCCTTCAGATTCTTCTTCTCTAGTCTATCTCGCCCAAATCCTCACTAGTTCATTCCTCGCAGTCATCGGTATGCAAGGTGTTCCTCATGTCCACCCCCTCGTCATGATGCCTCCTATGCTCCAACAAATATTGAACAGGCTCCGATTGCTGCTAGCCTACCCATCAGTTGAGATTAACCCCCTCCCCTTTCCCCTTCTAATCCACAGGTTCTATCTACTATGACATATCTGAGCATCTCGATTGTGCCGTCAACCTGCATTAGGCGTGTGTGAGTTTTGACTTGCGCCCCCTGAGGATGAGATATGAGCACGGGCGAGCGTTTAAGCGACCAAATGGGCGTCCTCTGGCCAGGGAGGAGGGCTTAGGGCACGCGACTATTTATTTGAAAATCATCGTTGATGCGCTAAGGTGCCCCAGATGCAGTGACTACATGCATAGTCGGTACTTTAAACTTTTGAAGCTGGACGACTTGCACCTGGTAGAAGGGATCTAGGCCTCCTTGTCTATCCAAGTAGTGCATACAACCATCCCTTTTTACCCTTCCTTGCCTTTAACAAGATGATGAACTTCCGAACTAGAGCCTGACGCGAGTCCATGCATAAAGTAGTAACTCACCAGGCCAGGCCAGACCGTTCAATTTCAATATCCCCCCTTTTGAGATTCCCTAGCAATGGTCCTTCAACACCCGACGATGGTCCCAAGAGTGTTGATGCTGTCAGGCCGCTGGAGAGTTTGTCGCCACGGAGAGGCAAGATTTGCCGATTCTGAACAAAACCCCCTTTTGTTGGTGAAACTGTATCATTCCTTGCAGTCAGTCTTAATTGAAGCCTTGCTGAACAGGTGTGTCGATCCCATCGTTCCCTTGTTGGGGCTCGAGGTGGATTGAAGACACACAATCGATCGGCCTCTCTGGATCAAGTTTCCATGATAAGGTTGGCAAGATTCTCACAGGATGCATAAGGATAAAGCTTGTTCGGGATGGACGCCTTCATGTTCTCTCCTCCCGGGGAATCGAAGCCTCTCTTCTCTAGCTTCGCCGAAGGACGGGGGGCGCGGGCACTGAGGCTCTTCCGGTTTGAGGGGTTACACTTTTTTTTTGTTCTTCTTGGGATCAAGGTTGGCCTCAGTCCCTGCGCAGTATGTCATTTGGGATTTCAAAAGCCACTCATAATGTTCAGCAGCTTGGAGTAATGAGGCTGTAGTTGGATCGGGCCATAGAAGTTTTGTTTCCTCTCTGCATTACAACAAATATCCGCTTCACCATTATCCTCTCCTATTTTGTTGTTTCGTAGAAGAGGAGTGAGTTTTAGCAAATATCCATAGTGGATTGTATACGTAGCGAGTATGCTGTCGAACGTGATCCTTCATACTACAGCCATATTTCAATTGTATGTAGTTGCTTGGAAGAGTAATTGTTTTTCTAGTTGATATTTCTGCTGAGGAGCAAGGGCGGAGGAGGATATTTATATGGACTAACAAACCGGGGGGTGGCTACAGTGGAGATAAGATAAAGAATTTGTTTTGTTGCTCTAGTATCCGTACTGTATGACTCCATAAAAATGTTTACTTTGCCCAGCGGTCAAGTTAAACTTTGCTTTCGCAACACCAGAAGAAATTGACTTAACTGTTGCATATGGTCAGGACAGACGAGGCCTGACCCATCTCTGGTCACCACCGACGATTTCTATGGTGTCACAATTAGCATTTACTTCTCCTCCTCCACCACAGGCCACCGCGCCTCCACGATCCCTCCTCGACTCTCAACCGCCCTCGTCTTGTCTCTTCCCAGCCTCCAACACTCCCTCGAGCAAGCAGCAGCGCTTGCCACAACAAAAAGAAGAAGAAAAAGATGGCCGACCCCCTCCTGACGACCCTCTGCTCCATTTGCCACACCGACGTGCCCAGGTACACATGCCCCGCCTGCCACGCCCACACCTGCTCCCTCGCCTGCTCCCAGCGGCACAAGGCCTGGGCCAACTGCACAGGCCGCCGCGACCCGACCGCCTACATGCCCGCCTCCCGCCTCCGCACCCCGGCCGGCGTCGACCACGACTACAACTTCCTGTCGGCCATCGAGCGGGAGCGCGACCGCAACCAGCGCGAGATCGTCGAGGACCGGGGCCTGTTCTCTGAGAAACAGCTGCGCGAGCTGGGCCAGGAGAGGCGGTGGCGCAGGATGTGGTTTGGCGAGGAGGTGCGGTTTGTGAGTAATGATCGGGGCCCTAGGAGTGGTGGTGGTGGTGGTGCTCTTTTTGGCTCAGATGGCGAGGACAGTGCTGAGGGCGAAGAGGATGATGACGGCGGGGAGAGGGGTGGGAGGAGGAGGAGGACGACGAGTGGGTTTGGTGGTGGTGGTGGCCCGCCGTCTGCCCTCGCCCGCAGGGTCCGCCAGCGCCTTGACCAGGCGAACGTCGAGGTCGTGCACATGCCAATCGGCATGGCACGGCAGCGCGAGAACACTACTGCGTGGAACAGGAAGACTGGGCGGATCAATTGGTGCGTGGAGTGGATCGTCGTCCACGGCGACGCCGCCCAACCTGACGCTCTGGGTAGCGGCGGTGGCGCGAGCACGAGGATACGACACAAGGCGCTCGAGACTGTTCCCCTCTACAAGGCGCTAGGGAACTCGCTGGCCTGGTTTCGCAAGGGGCAGAAGAAGGGCGAAGGGGAGGAGGACGACGACGACGACGATGACAAGAACGAGGACACCTTCTTGTCGGCTTATGCGAGGAAGAGGCGGCGGGTCCTTATAAGAGAGGTCAAGGAAGAAGGCCGCCACACCGCGATGCAGGATGCCGACGAGGCCACCTGGCTTGCGGCCACCCCTTACACGAGCCAGAACCCTTACACCGGCACCTGGGACACTGACCGCACGGCCACCGTGTCCTCGTGGCTCCCCGACGAGCTCATCAACGCCAGGCGACACCACAGGTTCTACCTGCTCAGGCCGCTCACGCCAGCAGGGAAGCCCAAGGAGCTGATCCCGCTCGACTCCACAGAGACCCTCGGCAGGGCGCTCATGGGGCGGACAGTGCTCGAGTTCCCTACGGTCTACGTCCTCCCTCCTCTTTCTCCTCCTCCTCCTCCTCCTCCGCCCGCAGCCGCAGCCGCAGCCGCAGCCGAAGCCGAAGCCGCAGCCGTAGCGGACCAATTGCTGCCAGAGGGTTTCGTCCTAGGCTCGACGGAGCGCCGGGCGCGAGAGAAAAAGAACAACAACAGCAACAACAACAGATCTGAGAAGCGCAAAGCTGGTGGTGACAGGGGCGGCGAGAAGTCGGAGCAGCCACCGAACAAACGCCAGGCCGTCGGCGAGGAGAACGGCATCCCGATGCGGGGTGGGCGCCAAGATCGAGGCAGGGGACGAGGACGAGGTGGTGCTCGCGGGCGGGGCGGCGGCGGACGCGGACAGCAGCAGCAGCACAGGCAGGGAGACGAGAACCCAGACGCCGAGGAGGGCGAGATCAACAGCGACGGGGGCGACGACTTTCACCACCGCCGCCGCCGCCCTGCACAAGGCGTCGTCGGTGATGATGGTGCTGATACGACCAGTAGTAACCCGGACACGTCGAGCGACGAGGACGCCAGCCTTGACGGCATGCCTGGGGATGAAGACAAGCCCGTCCTCCTCCTCCACGAGAGGCAGGGCGGACCACCCGCCCGGGGGACGTGAGGCCGGTCTCAACAGCCACAGGCAAGCCATCATCATTATCATCACCAGGTCTAGGGCTGGTCAACTACGGTTCAGACAGCGACGAGGAGGATGCGGCAAGTGACAGTGAGGAGGACGTGGACGTCGTCTCGGGGCTGAACCCTGAGAACCCTGAGCTGGTGGCTGGTGCTATTCAAGAGATTGTGGGCCTCCTGTCTTGAGAGGCAGGCGTCAATCAAGTCTCTGGGAGAATATGCAAATCTAGGACATCATGGCATTGTTCAAAGACAGCATAGGGACACAACTGCCCCGTGTTCTATTCAGTAGGTATATCCAAATTGTTAAATCCAAATTATACTCACAGGGCCAAGCCTGAAACATCCTGCAAGGTGTAAAACAGTGTCCTCGCACAAAGTTGCAAGCGTCTCTCTCCTAATAGGGAAGAATACAAGTATTGGTATGAAGACATGTCATGTCCTGTCCTGCTACATTCATCACACATGCCAAGGTTCAGCGACAGGATCATGAGGTCAATGTGTGACTTGTAATTCTGGCTGGCTACGAGTATTTCCTCAGATCAGCTGCTTGGGGCAGTCCCCACAAGTCCACTTCGGCCTCAAGCTTCAGTCATTGCTTGCTTTCTTGCTCTCCACTCCATCTTTCGTCATCATGATCGTCAGTATCAATCAGTATGTCAGGGCTTGTTGTTGTGTCCAGCAATTTCCAGGGTTATAAAGAACCTCGATCCATACCAGACCTAGCTGTATTTTCGCCATCAGATATGCCAGCCTGTCCATGAAACAATCGCACTGCTGCCGCCGTTCTGCATCCCACACGTTTTTCTGCCATGTGTGCAATTTTGCCTCGTACGCCTGAAACCATTGGCCGCCCCTATGCTGTCCTACGCCGAACGAGACCACCGCCAACGAAATTAAATGAAAGATGCACCCGTGTCGTCATCGCACAGGCAACCTCCCAAGCATGGCGATCCGCCCGCCGTCCAACTCAATGAGGAAAAGGAAAGAAGAAGAAGATAAAAGGGAAAAATGAAAAAATTCAGCAGACGCTCGATAATTTGAAAGAGTAGTGTACAGCGACATCAATTGTTGTTTGAAGAAGTCGAGATGCGATGACGTGCAGAGATGCGCAAAAGAAATACCTGGCCTCGAGACCAAGAGAAAAGGGAAATGGCGTCGTGGTTATGCTCTTGTCGAATGAGAGTCCACTGGAACGATTTGAGCTCCAATAAAAAAACCTCCGCGTGAAGTGTCTGGCGCGGTTGCTGAGCAGGGTGCATGAAGCCAGATCCCATCTCTGAGACGAGCTGCATCGACGACTACTGGGAGACGGGCTGCGCGTTACCACGAGCCTGGTAGTTACCGCGACCGCTGTAGCCCTGACCACCACGCCCACGACCACGGTATCCACGGCCGCGTCCCCTACCGCGACCGCGGCCACGATAACCACCATCAACGCTGGCCTGGCCGAAGGTGTCGACGTCCTTCTGCCTCTCGGCATTGCGGTCGTGTTGCGCCTTGGCGGTGTTCTTGTTGGAATCACTCCCAATGTTGTCGAAGAACGACTTGGACTTGTTGTATGCTGGGGGAGCATCCTCAGGGATCTCGCCGTCAGCAAGAATGCCCTCAGAGGCCTCGACTGCCGAGGTGCCAGCAATCTTCTCCTTGATGACGTCGTCCCTGTTGAACTTGGCATTCGCCTCGGCGAAGTCGAAGTCGGATTTGGGTATCTCCACGCGCGAGTAAGGAGCGGCGGGACCACGTCCACGGCCGTAACCCCGGTTGGTCTGAATACCGATGCGCGCGGCGTTCATAGACATTTCTCCAACCTTCCTGGCCAGATTGTCCAGGCCGTTGGCAGTGGAAGGCTGAGCAGCAGCTGCCTGGCCTGCCTGGCCGAGGGCCGCGATGGCTGCCTTGACGGCTTCTTGTTGGGCCGACTCGAGAGTGGCAGGAATGGCGGGGTTTCCGACGCCTGGAAGACCCCTGGGACCCGTGGGGATCTGCTTGGGGTCAACGGCAGGACCTCCGGCTTTCTGATTCTCCAGCAGTGCCGCCGTCACCTTGACCTCTTCGACAGATGGCTTCGAGTCGACCGGGGGAGTAGGCGCTGGCACTGCGGACTGGTTGGGGGGCACCTGAGAGAGACCTTGAGGCTCAGAGGGCATCTCGACCGGAGCCGGGCCTTTGTGGTGCTGATCAGCACCTGGTCCGGCGTTCGGCCGCTGGTTCTCCTGTGCGCCATTGGCAGAAGGATGGCCTAGCGCCTGGTGGTTCTGTTGCTGCTGCTGCTGCTGCTGCTGCGGCATGCCAGGAGGTCCAGGTGGGCCACCAGGTTGACCACCGGGGAAAGGGTAGTTCCAGGGAGGAGGGGCGTTTTGCGGGAAGCCACCCTGACCAGGAGGGAACCAGCCCGGAGGAGGATAGCCCATGCCATATCCACCGGGACCTGGAGGGCCAGGAGGACCAGGAGGACCGGGCCGACCCCAGTTCTGTGGTGGGTAGGGAGGGAACATGTTGGGATTCTGGAAGGCGGGTGCGCCAGGAGGACCAGAAGAACCTTGGGAATTAGGGCCACCGGGGGCTCGTCCAGGATGAGATCGCGCCTGATCAGGTTTGAGAGCATTAGCATCCACGGGTCTCATAGAGATGGTATGTCAACTGATGAAGGAGGGGTGGTTTGTAGGATCAGAAGGAAGGCAACGGAAATATCAACATGGGGTTTGTTTGCGCAATTCAGACAAGAGTTTGTTTTAACATCCGAAATGGTTCATCATACAAAGGCGCAGCAGTTATGCGCGCGATGAGGCCAGGCGAGGTGGAGGGAGGGGAATAACTCACACCGACGATAGCAGGATCGTTGGGCATGGGAGGAGGCTGATTCTCCTTGGGCGGCGCAGGGGCCTCCTCGACCCGCAGGTCCTTCACATCGCTGCCCCTGAAGACGATGAACTCGTAGATCTGCTGCGAGCCTTGTACCTCGTCGGCAGGGTCAGCCTTGCGGCCCTCTGTGCCGTGCGATTTGACATTCTCGAGGGAGACGGTGGACTCGGTCGGGTTGATCTCGACAAGGGTGCCGACATAGCTGTTGGTGGGGTCAGTCAGGAGGGCAAAGCTTGGCTTATTTTTTTCTCGAGGCGCGGGGCACCAAGGAGGAAGCAGGCTCCTACCGAATGTCGCTCTTTGATATTAGAGAAATGACGGATCTGTTGTTGAGGGTCCATGTCAGCAGGGTCCTGTAGAGAAACAATCATCATGACAAGGTGTCAGGGCATACGAACCCAATGAAGTCAGACATGGTGGGCGGCCTGGATCCGAAAGGGTTCTGCTCTGCTTCAGGTCGTGCGAGATGGTTGTCGAGAGATTATTTAGAGATGAATAGAGGAAAAGGTAATGGAAGAATAAAAGGATCTGCTACATCAGCGAGCGCTAGAGTAGGGGTTGTTGCTCGGGAGGTGGGGAGAGGTGTGCGAAGGTCCGAGGGCAGTGGTGACGATGCGAGTATGGAGAAGGGAAGAAGAAACTGGAGGACGAGGTTTGGTGGCTGGCACAAAAGCTGAGGTGGAGAATTCATTCTCCTGAGGCAGGAACTGCCACCCCGCAAAGAGCTAGCGCCATACGCCACAGCCACACTGTGCACGGCCACAGCATCGCTCTAACATCACCTGCCGGAATTCGACTGCTCTGCCCCGTGTTTCGTTCGACCTACCAGGTCCAACTCTCTCTCTCGACGTGGTCCACCAGCCAGCAGATGAAGCCAGATTGTTGGTTTAATGCTGCTATGGAGCGAGAAATATGAGCTGTTGGGTGTCATGTGCACCACAACCGATACCCCCTCAATAGGTACTCGCAGCAGCGAAGCCCAGTCGAACCTCAACACCACATAGACCTCGTATTTGGGTAAGCAATTATAATGATATATAATATATATGCATATTCAGTTTGTACAAGTATCGCACCAGGCAATTAACAGAAAAAGGTCAACAGAAAGTAACTAGCCCCCTTAGGATCCTGCCATTAAGTCGGGTATGCAAGGAAAGAAAAATAATGACACGCCTAAGTCCCCCCCCTTCCTTCCAGCTCTTCTGCCCCTTCTGGCTGCTAGCTGCTATTAGCTGCTGACGCTTCAGCTCGCTGCTTTAAGCGGTACCGCTGTTGACCATGCTAGCAAGGAACGACGCAGCAGCCGGGGCGTTGGCAGCATACGAGAGATGTGCCGCCGTGATGGTCAGCGTGTTGTCGCACACCAGATCACCGGGCGCGCAGAAGATCTTGGTCTGGGCCTGGGGGTAGCCCGGGATCTGGGCGTTGTCCTGGGCATTACGCGTGTAGCCGAAGAGGACGACGCCGGCGATCTTGGACTGCATGTCGGCGGGCAGCCCCTGGATCGCGTTGTCCATGACGGCGCTGCCCTGGCTGTAGCCGCCGACGAGCATCGTCGTGTCCGGGCACTTGGTGGCGGCCATGTTCATGATCTTGGTGGCGGCCGCGATGGACGTGTCGTCGGTGTTCTTGGGGAGGAAGTTGGGCGAGAGGAGGGCTGGGTAGCCGTCTTCGGTGCCCACGCCCTGGCATGCGACCTGGTCTGCGCCGAGCTGCTGCTTGAGGCCGGCACAGGTCGGTGGTCCGGGGATCTGTCCCTGTAGTTTACCCGGTGTGTGAGTTGTTGCTCTGCCAGTGCGTGTGAATTTCTTCTCTTGACTTACCATGTTGCCCACTTCAGTTGATCCGCGAGCCATGATGAATGTGACGGGCTTGCACGCGCCGTTCTTGACGTCGTTGGACGTTGTCTCTATCTGGCGGCTCTCGAGTTCCGGGTATGCTGCCGGGGCCGCACCCGCGACCGAGAGTCCGGTCAGGATGGCGAGAGGAACGGATGGCTTCATTGTAAGGGCTGTGTGGATAGGAGAAGAAGAGAGTGAAATATTGCCGATAGGACCAGGCCGGATCGAATGCAAGAGAAAAGGAGAAGAAGAAAGGAGATTGAGTTGTATTTACACTGCGAGGGACTTGAATCAAATGGTTGCTTGCACCTGTACATGTCTACCTTTTTGCATCATGATGGCCGCTCTAGATTATATACTCGTTTCCAAGTCAGTTGAGATGTCCTGTGTATTGCCGAGCAAAGCATCGCCCGAGAGCGAAACTCCGCCCTATCTCGTCGCAGTTCTTCATTACTTCATTACAAATGGTACAGTTCGTCGAGCACCGTCCGATTTTCTGTCGCGATTCTACAGCCAAGGTGGACATTGGCACAATGCAACAGGGATTCATCTCATGTCTCAAGGCCAAGGTCGTACACAAAATACCGGATTGGGAATTTCTTGCGGCTTGTCAAACTCGTTTGTAGACTAGCGGCGCCGCCCAGGGGTCTCGTTTCGAGTTGTACGTATCATCTACTGCAGACCAGGTACAAGCACTTGATACCGAATCGACTGATCTAAGCGGTGGCTGGCTGTCTGTTTGCACGTAGCGGCATACTCAGTGCGGAGGTGGGCTGATGGATCATCAGTTGCGATTGGGCTCAATCGTCATTGTCGGCCGGAGAGCCGTGGGCGCCGGGCGACGGGCAGCTCGGAGATTGGGACTGCTGTTCAGTCATGCAGACTAGGCCTCTAGGTCGCTCCCCAAAGGTATCAGGTAAAGTCGAATTGCATCTTCGAGGCAATATGGAAGCCCAGTAGATGCCTGAGTAAGTCAAGGTGATCGAAGACAAGTGACGAGACGAGGTTCATCGCGGTCAAAATCGCCGTCGGAGCTGAAGGTTGTTTGCAGGAAGCATCGCGATTGGTCAGAAGCCCACGAGGCTGTGTCGGCATTCTTGATTCATGAGCCGAGGTTCCTCTTAGGGGAATCGCAGCGCAGGGCTGCCAAGAAACGAAACTGAGACGAGACTTCCAACACACTGCCTCGGTAGGATACCTCCAGTTTGGACGCTCTGTTCATCATATGACTAGACTGATGTAATGTTTTACATGATCCTTGGTAGGCTGATTCCTATTGGGCCCGAGACACATTCTAGAATGCAATGGACGTGCGCTCAGTTTCTCGAGTTCAGACATTCGTCCAGTCTGATATATTTCTGATTCTAGCTCATCTTGCATTTCAAACCTCTGTGAGCCGGTTGTAGACATCTGGCCTGATAGAGAGTATTATCTTCCCACTGACAAACTGAACATGAGCTTGATTTAGTGGCTCAGTTGGGTGCATGGCCCAAGGGATGAGAATACACCAGGCTGTTACTTTGGGTTGAAATTAGGGTTTCTGATCCCCGTAGTCTACTAAGTACTTAAGTATATCAGTTGGGTGAGGTAGCCCCAGCCTGATTGGAAATTGTTGCTAGATCCAGCAACACTTTTTACAAGGCAAATGTAACCTGAAAGGCCTGGTGGAATCCGTGCTAATAGGTCCGATACCGCGATGCATAATTCCTGGAAGAGAAAGACTGATTACACTGAGAGGCACTATTACAGAAGGAAAGTAAAGGGGAAAGGAAGGAAAAGCTAGCTAGAGATGGCTGAGGCTATCTGGACTGCTGGTCAGGTGACTGGCAACAGCACATGGACCAGAGCCAGTGAGTCACTGGTCCTCACACATAATTCCCCAGGACACTTGAATATGTATGATCCCCTTCCCCACCAAAAGGTTCGAGTGACTCAGTACCTGTCCCAAGTGAATATATAGTTGAGGAAGGAAGTGCTCATTAAGTAAAGATGGAAGAGGAGCTGAATCTATGTATCGGTATTATTTTAACATCCATTTTCCTTTTAGTCAGAGTCAAGTGAATAATAAGTTGCCAGTTTACTGTTGAATCTTAATATAATTCAGTAGAGAGGTAGGTGACCAAAGCCCTAGTGCACAGATATTGGGCTGCTGTGTTGGTGAAGACTTGTAAATATTGACACTTCACTCAGCTCCCTAAAGCCAGGGCATACATGTGAATGCCTGAGCAGAATATATCATGTGATCTTATGATATCACTTGTCCAAGTGAGTACTCGACTTCAATGACAAGATTGCAATACATAAACCATGTCGCGCTTCCAAAGCTCTCCCACCGACCTACCTACCATCTTCTTGAACATTCTCAAAAAGCCACACCTGTATCCTCCACCCAACACCCAGCCTTGCAGACACTTTCCATCAACAATGACCATGTTCTCCAAGATCACTGCCTCCTTCGCAGCTGTCGTCCTTGCTGGCACAGCCAAGGCAGCCTTCCTTCCTGCCACCTTCAACATGGACAAGTCCCTCAACAACAACACCATGGTACGTCACACCCTCAGGCCTCTGACAGAAGAAGCTCAAGCTTATATGCAACAACAGACCAGTGACCTGACCACCAACATCACCCACGTCATCTGCCGCAACCCTGGATTCGGCTGGTCTCCCACCAAGTACATTGCTGATGGCGTCGCCTACCTGGATGGCAAGGACGGCTACACTGAGTTCGGCTGGTAAGCATTTTCTTTCCCCTGAGGTTTCTCCTACCACCAAGTTCATTAATGTTCTTCCAATGAAATGGGTGAGGGAAGAATAAAAGTATTTATACAGAATAACTAATGCTGTGTTCATCGGATAGGCAGGTCGGCGGAGGCTACTGCAACCGTGTCTCTTGCTCGGAAGACTCTGGCATCGTAGGTCTCTTCAGTTACCTATCCTAACTAAACTTCTTTTTTACTTACAAGGTTCCCATAGTACGTCTGCAACGACAACGAATACGACATCTGGGTTTACTACTCGACCATGGCAGCGTACGCCCAGTACATCGTCAACTACCGGGATTCCACCCAGCAGTCTTGCACGGTAAGTCCAACAGTCCCAGCCGTCCAAAGTAAATGTGCAATCAATACACTGAGCCTAGAATCAATTACTGACCATTGAAATTGAAATTTGGAAACAGTGGATGCAGAACGATGTTGAGCACAGCGGCCTCAATGAGCAGGTAGCCTGGGGCCAGGCGTTTGACAGCAACGGCTTCAACGTCATTGTTGGCATGCAGGAGTGGACCAGCTGCTGATTGCCTGCTCGAGTGGGCTGATCTCTCTCTCTCTCTCTCTCTCCTCTCTCTGCAACAGGGAGACGATGATCATAAAGCCTATCTGTAATTCTACGGCATTGGAGGGTTTCTCGGGCCAGGTTGGACGGAAGCTACATGCACAACAAAAAAAACGTCTTGCCGCCTTAGCTAGCAGGTAGCGAAGGTGAAGAGACATATAACAAACAAACATCGCCTTCCGAGTGACATGCATAGGATGCTCGTGCTTTGGTTTGTACATCATCACTCTCCATATATGCAAAGCCATGGAAGTGCCACCCATCACCCATTACCAGTACTCGCTGGACAGTAAGCTCTCAAGAGAGATACGGGCGCCTGACAAGAAAAATGAATTGAAAATTGTATTCTCAACCCAGAACCGCGTGGACAACTACCGCGGTCCATTATCTTACTTGATTCTGATCTTGGATAGAATATGCAGACTGAATGATATGCTCCTCCGCCCACGTCTGATACCTAATAAACATGTCATCATCGTATGGACTTTTTACCACCTGACCCGACGCAACAAAGTCCTGCAACCCATCATCCTGCCAGTCTCATGATGCCGAGGCCGCCGCTTCGGGTGTTGAGTAGGTGAAAAAAAAAAAAAAAAAAAAAAAAAAGAAGATTCCAAGTTGCCCAACAAAGACCTCGGTGGCCACGCACTACACCCCTCGGCCCAAGCAAGCGCCGACACACACAAATTCAGCTGCCTCCACGAGAATCGCTTCCCCCGCCCTCTTCTTTTACATATGTCTCTGAGGTGGGCCTCCGCGGAGCCGGGCAGCGCCTTTAGCCAGAGGGCATAATGGAGCGGCCTGGGTGAGAAGCCACCGGCGGCATCTCAGATTCATGAACGTATTATTACACCGTCGAGGACCAGATGTCATATATAGCTATTGTATTCTCATCTGGGGTGTGCAGCTACAGTGTGACCCTGCCCACCACAAGTTCGGAGCGGTGTGGCCAGCCCGCTGCAGCCCACGATTTGTTTTTCTCTGGGGCCCCCGGGCCCGTTGCGGCTGCTGAAAAGAAAAGAAGGGTGGCTGGTGGTCGCTTTTTGCGGATGATGTACAGCTATGGCACACACACACACACACACACACACAATCCCATCGGCCATGCGGGCTGACGAGCAGTACGTAGCACACAAGTGGACATCTTGCCCAGACGGGTAGGTGGTCTGAGGCCTCGCTGGTAGGTACCTACGGCAAAGAGTCCTTGTTGGGGGGAGAAAGGGGGGTGTCACTTGGTCTGATGACTTGCATGTGCACATCGCCGCCGGGCTAAGGCAGGGCCGCAGAGAAGTGCCGTCCGATATGGGATGACTCTTGTGTGTGTGTGTGCTCACGATGCCGGTGGGGGAAGGTAAGTAATTAGTCTCTTGGTGGGACATTGGGGACTTATCTCTAGGGTCGTGGAGCCCGTCTGGGAAGAGGAGGAGGTTGGGCGGCGCCTTTGGACAAAACTAGATACATGTACTCCGTACATGGATAGTGAGATCGTTTTTAGATGTGGCGCCGACCTTGGTATGCGATTCGGCGTGGGGGATCGTCGTGGTATGGTGGGACGCTGCGGCGGGATGGATCGTGACGATTCAGAGCTGTGCATAGTACCTAGTAGGCCACATGTTTCATTGGTATCTCGGGTGTTCTGGTGTATACATAATACACTGCATCACAAAACGGAGTGCTGAGGATAATTGACTAGGCGCGCGCCTGTTGGTGCGATTCGTCAGTGAACAGTGTTATGAATACACGGTTGTGATGACGACTTAACTAACATCGGTGCCCGATGATGAAGCTGAAGACCCATTTTGCCTGCAAGCCGGCCAGTCAGTGTCCGCCTAGAATCAACTTGGGCTCGGAACGGTTCGGAAGGAGATGGCTGTGCCGTGGAGTCACTCACGACGGTCCCTCATGAAGGAACCTCTCTTTTCCTTTGCTCACCATGCAGCAAGATATGTCATCACCTGAAAATGGCCCTCCAATTCCAAGTTGGGGGCTGAGACACAAAGGGCAGATGAGAAGACTTTTGGGCTCGGGCCGGCCGACACGACGCCTGAATCGTTCTCGATTAGAGCGACCCAGAGCCTTGGGTCTGGTTTGTTCTGGGAGCCAGGTCTGCCAGGGGTACGCTCGACCGATCCGGATCCGAATGCTAAAAGTAAGTAAATTAGTGTGTCCAGATCTTGACATGACGCACTTCCTAGTCAACTGCAATTTCGTTGACGTGATGAACAGGTTCATGGGCATCGCCTGTTGGTTGCTGTTCCACGTGGTTCAACTGCTTGCTGTGTAGCAATATTAGTAACAGGGATCCTCAACGGGGTGTCGACTGATGAGGCGTGCCATTTCGACCATCCTTTGAAAAAGGCTGTTTGTACATTGAATTTCCGACACGGACTTTTGCTCTGTTCATTTCCTCCTCATCCTTGGCCCCCTTTTGGGTGAGTCCTGCTCGGCATGCTCTCTAGGAGTGATTCTCAAAACTGGAAGAAAGTTGTGCCGTGAAATCGGCCGACGAGATTGAGATTGGGAAAATTGCAGGTTTGCCGTCATGCACGGCCATTCGCATATAGTGTGTGTGTGTGTGTGTGTGTGCATACGAGGTATGCTCCATATAGTCATCAGCCCTGGCTGAACATGCGACAATCACGCAGCTCCCCTGAGGACCACACCCAGCCCGGCCGAGGAGATACTATATCTCTCTCCAGCGACAGTTGGCGTGGTGAGTGAGACGTTTGAAACGACGACCTCCCCCGCGAGCCTGCTCAGGATCCTGACGCTAGTGGTTCCGAGTGCGAACTTTTGCGGACGACAGGGCTCAGGGGAGGGCTTTGGGGGCTCATGGAGCGCCGGCCACGACAAAACGTGGAAGGTGGGCCGCGGAGAAACACGATGGCTTCCAACTGCCGTCTTGACACTTTGCTTTTGTGTGGATGCGGTTTTTTTCTTTCTTTGAGAAAGAGAGCCGTGTTTGAGAATCTGGGGACTGACGAAGCTTGGACAGGATGACGGTTCCGCTTCGGACCGGACAGCACGCAAGAGGGGACCTTGGTGATCTGCTCTCTGCTCTAGGCTTTCCGCGAAGCTTCGTTCTTCCACAGCGTCGGGTGCTCGACAGGGCGGGAGGGATCAGCGTAATGATCCTCCTGTCAAACAATAAAAAAAAAAAAAAAATAAAGCCAACTCGTGGTGGTTTGTCTCTTCTTTCCCACAAAATTTAAAGCCTTGCAGAGCATAATCTTGTTGGGTCTTGTGGCGCTCTGCGAAGGTCCCAGCTCTAACGCCACGGGTCTAGCTGGCATCCTGACTTGTACGAGCACCTTGGAGAAAAACCCACACCTCTCTCGCTTTCTCTCTCTCTATTGCTTGGCACACTGAAACAGGGTGTTTTGGCGCCTTTGTCGAGATCATCATCATCCACCACCATCATTATGAACATTAATACCACCAGTACGAGATCTCGAGGCAGGCGAGAAGCCTCCTGAGCCTCTTCTCTGAAGGCTGTCGATGATGATCGGCCCAGGCTTTGCTGGATTGGGATGGCCTCCGTTGACCCCCGAATGCCACGTGTGGTGCAAGAGATTAGCGTGGGCCTCTTGGGGAAGCGAGAAAGAGCCCAGACGGTCGGACGGGCACCGCCGTCATACAGTAAGAGATCGGTCAGCGACTCGGGTGACCACCGTAATTGTGTGCCTGTGTGCGGTGATGAAGAAGAAGAAGGAGGAAGGGGAGAAGGTCAGGGCAGTTCTCCATAACAGCAGTGATCCGTGCAGGTCGCAAAGACACAAAACTAGTCCTTCGCTCCGGTTGTGCGGGGATCAACATCTGCCGATGGAGTCGATGAGGTGCAGCATGTTGCTTGCTTAGCTCTGACACCAGGTCGAACTGATAGTTCGTCATTGGATGAGAGGGGCCTTTTCTGAGGCTATCACGCAGGAAGCGGCCGTGCAGCCAGACTTAGCGGGTGCGCCTGCGGGGTCCTGGACGTTCTCTTTTGATTGCTGTGCCGCGGTGACCACTCAAATGCTGTGCAGTGGCGGTATTTTGCAAGATGGGAACCCAGTCCTTCTCCACTCTCATAAGCCCAGATTGAGGACTTGAGTAGATGGCACGGTAGTACATATACGGCCGCTGCGCAACAACTCCTGACTGGGTCCTTCGTCTCATCATACTGAAGTACTTGGTGGACAAGGACTGGAGCCGGGTGTCAAAGCTCACCGTGGCCAACCCTTATCCACAATGTGTGCACTATGGCTTGTATGTCCGTGCTATGCAGGACACTGACAAGTTTGCCGTCAGCAGAAAATAAGCTTGCGGCTTGTTTTTTCTTGTTCTTTTTCTTGCTCTTCTTTTTTTCTCTTTCTTTTTTTTTCATATGATCTCAGTGCCAAGACACTTGCTCGCTCGGCTCTGACCAGTACCATAGACTGGACGAGATCAGACCACAGGTATCTTTCACTCCTAAGGCTGGCATGTGGAGGACGAAGTAGAAGGAGGAGGAGGAGCATGAGGGAGGAGGTTCGATGACATAAGGTTATAACAAGATGGTCATAATGACTAGGAATAAATGAAACAAGTCACAGCAGACCCGTAAATATTCTCCCCAGAAATTGAAAGAGAACACAAGGAAAAAAAAAAAAAACGGACGTCAGTTAGTGATGAAGCGAAGCGAGGAGGAAAAAAAAAAAAAGGACCCAAACCAGCTTGCTGCTGCTTTTGCCGTGTGTGCCCACAGATGATTGCGAGGAATTGGTTCAGGCCAGTGCCAGGTCAGCTGCTCATCCAAAACAGGATGGTGGGCGGGATCCCTGGTCACTGCTGGTCTCTGCTTGTGGGGTCCCATCCTTCCTGCAGGACGCTAATTTGGACCCAACCGTGCGCGCGGGTAGGTACTCCGTAAAGCAAGTACTTATCTAGTATGTACTTAGGTACCGCAGTAGTGTTCTAGTACCACACGCGAACCATGGCGACGCTCCTCGCACGCCTCACAATCTGGTCATTTCCCTCCCAGGGTATCATTTTTGAGATGTCACATCATGTCACATAGTAAGTTGAGAAGTACTGATTATGCACCGTGTGGCCTTGCTTGGCCTTTCAAGCTCTCACCGAGGCGGGATTTATCAAGAGGGCCAGACGAACAAGACAGGACGGACTCACGACTTTCTCTCTCTCTCTCTCTCTTCTTCCCTCGGCAGGTGAGAGTGCCACTTTCGGTACGTACCGACGTGACGGTACCACGGTACCGAGGTACTCTCTCGCCAGAGCCTAGATAGCGACGGCTTCCCTCCAAGGTATATACATAGTACGGACGTACTTATTATCATGACCAGGCATCGTTGGGCCTCAATTTTTTTTTTCCCCGGTCCAATTGTTCATAATTCGCAACTACATATACAATACCGATGCCTTATTGAGTCCAAGCAAAACATAAAAAAATTACATAGTACGTGCACCCACAGGCCAAGACCGACCCATACAGACCCAGGTCATGGCAGCCCATAACTTATGGGAAGTCCCCTCCTCACCCTCCCCAAGTGGGGCTGGAGACCTCGCGTGGACATGAAATGCAAACCAGGGCGAGAAGGACAAGCTCGGACCATCCCTGTCATCTTCTCCCTCCGCCCCTTCCCCTCAACTCTCAACCCCCTGGTCGGCCTCTGCCTTGCTGGTGCTACTTACTACCTTGCTAAGTATTGCCTCTACTTCCTTCCTGTTTTCCTCCTCGGTTTTTTCCTACCATTTCCCACACACTTTCCTTGAACTAAATGTCAACCTCTCCTTTTACACATACAAACACACACTCCCTCGCCAACCGTCTGCCGACCTCGCCCGACTCCATCTCTCACCTCTCGAATCTCGTCCCCGGTGGTGAGTGCAGCATACCGAGCTCGTCACCCCCTCCAGACCTCTCTGATCACTGTTGGCCCCCGGCTGTCTGAGGGCGCGCGATCCTGGGAGGGCGCGCGTGGAGACTGGAGGGAAAGGGAATCCGACCGAACGAGACTGACTGGCTGGTCCAATCGACACACACACCCTTCTGCTCACTAATTGGCTTCGACTGAGTGTCTCAGCACTCGTCGCTGCAGATCAGACCTTTCCGCCGCCCGTCTGGCTCCCCAGGAGCATTGAGACTCCCCTCCCCCCGGTCTTTCCCCCCAGCTGGATCAGGTCTCGTTGTTATGGCGTGGTGCGCGAGGACTGTTTCTGTGAGTCGATTCCTGTCTTGTTCATGCTTTAAACATTTCGCATACCCTCCTCATCTTCCCAGAGTGACGTCTCGTCCCATGTTTTGGAGCCACCCGCATACCTAAAAAGTCCCACCTGCATTCCCGCCTCCCACCTGGCAGATTACACGGCGTCTCTGCTGCATTGCATTGCCTTTGCATTTGCATGGCATGCTGCTTATCAATTCCCACTGCGTTCCTGCAGTGCAGGGTCAGGTCAGCGTGGCCAGGCTGTCATGGTCTGACAGGCATCAACGCGACTTTCACTTTCCCCTCCTTTCCCTTCCCCCCTTCCCTGTCGTGCTTGGCTCTCTGCACACCGGGGATCTCTGCATTTGCATCAGTGGGCGCACATCCCGGCTTGGCTTCCCTCCTGCTGCGGAATCTCCAGCATTACGCTATATACACAGAATGCCTGGATCCAGCCTCATTCATGTTTCCCTGCCCTGTATCCTGTCCTGCCCTTTTATACACTCAGCGATCGCGACCCCTATCGCTGCCTCCTCCGCCTCAGGGCCTTGATGCGCCACCTCAATTATCCTCATACCAGCACAGTCTTACCGACCGCCCTGGAGGCGAGCCTGTTTTGAATTTTTTTCTTTTTCTTTTCCAAATGTCGGAGTCTGACCAACGCTGCAGTGAGAACCAGCAGACTCACGTCTGCGCTTCACAGCAATGACGAGCGAAGAAATGGAACCCGATGTCGAGCCCCCTCTGCTTCCTCTGCAGGGTCCTCGTATACGGCCTGCGACAGGTACGAGTGACCCCAAGAGCACCACCACCACGAGCAAGCCGGAAGTCCGACAGCCAGCGAGACGCGTTCCGCAGCCGCCGTCATCACAGAGGGGGCCCGTGTCGAGGCTGCCGGCCTCGGCCAGACCAGCGCCCCGAGTTTCAGCCCAGTCCAGGCGTCCTCCTGTCAGCTCGAGGCGAGCCCTGGACCGTGCCATAGCGCCAGCGTCGGCTCCTGCGAACCCGTCGTCCTCCGCCGCCACTCTCGACGCCGTCAATACGAGGCCGAGGCCTCTTCTGCCGGTAGCCGAACGGAGGGTTCCAGACCTGGACTCAGCATTGAAACGGCCGAGGACCAACTCGGAGACTGAGAGATGGGACATCGCGCCGGACGGTGGCTCTGGTGGTCGAGAAGGCCGGCGGTTCGCCGTGTCCAATGTCGGCAACAATGGGCGCATCTATCTTAGGTAGGTTCGACGGAAAGGCCTCGCTCGATCCGTAGACGTTTGCCTAGGCGCGAGCCTCCGGGTATGACAGACACAAGAAGGTCGCATGCTAACCCCTGATCTTCTTTCTCTTTCCTCCAGGCCCACCGTTCGCCCGGCTCACGAGCGGCACCAGCAGCCCAATTTTGTCTTTCCGATGACACCGCCCCAGACAGCGGGGCTGGGCTCCAAGGGCAGTGAGCAGCAGACCAGACGGCCGGACTTCCTCGATGTTGGCAGGTCGCACGATTCCGAGTGGACACTGAGCCAGGGGCCCACGACGCCTACGAACCAACCACTACAGACGCTCCTCCTTAGTGATCGGTCGGTGCAGACAGCAACGCACCGCCGTGCCATGTCCGACTCGACCATCCAGGAAGCCAGCGCTGCCCGAGAATCCGACGCCAGCGGTTTCAAGATTGTCATCACC
Source organism: Immersiporthe knoxdaviesiana (assembly GCA_021117315.1). Lineage (NCBI taxonomy): Eukaryota > Fungi > Ascomycota > Sordariomycetes > Diaporthales > Cryphonectriaceae > Immersiporthe > Immersiporthe knoxdaviesiana. The sequence continues at coordinate 1,090,622 of CP088206.1, forward strand.
AAGCCCGGGGACGAGAGCCGGTCAAAGACGCTCGAGGATATCGACACCCGAGACCCACCCTTTCTCGAAATCCTTATACCCTCGTGGAAGCTGGGCACTCCGCGGTGGTCTACGAGGGGCACCCCTTTCCTTCGAGGCTCTAGTTACGCGCCGACCGAGGAGTTCCGCTCCAGCTATCACCCTTCGCCTCTCCCGCCCCGTTTCGGGCCTGGTTCCATCAGGATCCCCTCTGCCCGCCTGTCGAGCTCCCTCAGGTCTCCATTCATATCCTCTGTCCGTCTGTCACCAGAACATGCACTCCGCTCGACGTACTTGTCTACGCACCAGGCAATCGAGCCCTCCATGTTCGATGCCCTGACCTTCAAGCCGGCCTGTGACGATCGCGCTATTGTCAGATATTCTCCATCCACTACTGCGGTGACTGCCGCCACCCCACCCCGCCTTGTAGCAGAGATCACCTCGCCGACCTTTCTCGACTACGAGCTCCTGTCCGACTTCTTCCTCACCTTCCGCTCCTACCTGGCACCTCTTGACCTGCTCAAGATGCTGTTCGCAAGGATGCGCTGGTCACTTGCCAGGGACGACGAGATCGGGACGGTTGTCCGCGTTCGGACTTTTGTGGCGCTGAGGCACTGGATCCTCAATTACTTTGTTGATGACTTCGTCTGCGAGTACGACGTGCGCGTAAAGTTCTGCATCCTCATGAACGGCCTAGCGGAGGAGATGGCCCAGTGTGCCAAGGCGCGGCGGGTGCAGCTCAAGATCCTGGCCGAGCTCAAGAAATGCTGGAGACGGGTCTGCGCGCAGTTCTGGGACGGACCCGAGTTCGACGCGAACCTGCCGCCAGAAGCTCCCATCAGCCCTGGCGGCATCCCTGGGCACCGCGACCCGAGTCTTGATCCCAGTCTCTTGGAAGAGTACTCGCTCGACGCCCTGCCACAGCTGGATACCATCTATGCGCCACTGGCAAGCAATCCGCCGGACGTGGAGACTAGTTTCTACCGCGAGGTCGTCGAAGCCGGCGGAAATGATGAGTATGGGCCTGCACAAGTTCGATCACGGACGCCCAGCAACGAGGTGGGCGAGCAAGTCCTCAGGCAACATGCCCAGTTCTCTCCCACGAGCATGTCGAGCGTGGATGCGCTTTCGTGTTCAATTCCATTAAAATTCGCAGCCCCGCGATCAAATCACCCTCTTGCTGCACACCCGGTGGACCCGAGCGCTCTCTACAACAACAACCCTGAGCCGGTCGCCACAACCCCGCGAGCCCTGTCAGGAAAGCGCACGCGCGCGCAGCACTCGCACAAGCGCAACAAGAGCACCTCGGACTCACTGAGAGAGCGCGACCCGATCCTGGAACGGCTGCTTCAGCGAAATACCGAGACTACCCTATCGCTGCCCTATGCAGGCAGTCTGGTGAGGGGCAACGTCTTGCCGCCCGGCCAGGCCTTTGTCGAGATCCTTGCGCCAAACTCAGTCGGTGGGCCAAGCAGGCAGACGACGTACCTCCGGTTAGAGACCAACGAGGCTGCCAAGGACAAGACCCCGCCTTCTGCCATGTCTGGCCAGGGCATGCGGCGCCTGATAGGGAGCGTCCGTCGCGCGTTGAGCTCTAGGGGCCAAGAAATGTCGCCCACGCAGGGAAACTTCAATATCACGCCCATCGGGCCTCGAGGAGTGACTGCAAACAGGCTGCCAGGGACCGCGATAGTGCCGCAGTCCCGCCAGAGAGCAAACAACTCCCGACCGCCTGTTAGGATCGACCTCCTGGGAGCTGAAATTGTTGAAGACTTTAAGAGAGTGGTGCGTGAGGATGCGGCAGAGGCGGCTGCGGCGCGCACTTTTCACGGCTCTACTCCATCGACACCAAACACTATCAGGAACCCGGTCGGGCTAGTAGAGCACGACACAGCGCGCATCGAGAGCCTGCTCGGAGTCCGCCCCACAAGTGACGGCGGGGGTGACATCAGGGAGCAAGTCAATTCTCATATTCGACGGCACGCGGGCGTCCGACGGGCATCCGGCCATGACCGGTGCTATCCCCGTGCTGACTCCGTCCGTCGAAGCCTTTGCCGACTCGTTCATGCCATCTGGTGCTGATCCAACGCCGCCGAACACGCCACCGGGCAGGATTGCGGACACGCCGAGAAGGTCCTCGCAGCTGCTCGGGCAACACCTGCTGCGATCAGCAAGGTCTGCCGACGATCTGCCGCCGTTTATTCCGGACCTGGACTCGCTTGACGATGACCTGAGCTCACGCCGAGGCGAAAATTATGAAAGGCCGTCCGTTTATCCCAGGCGCCGGTCTTCAAACTCCTTTTCGCAGTCGCAGTCTCGCCCGCCACTCAGTGGCGTCTCGCGCTTCTCACGACACCGATATAGCCGGTCACTGTTTTCAAACGGTACGATGGGTCCTCGAAGGCGCGCGTCATTCCACAGCGGGATGGACCATCGGTCGACGCTCCGCAGTTTCGACGCCGTGTCCGAGTCGAACAGGCTTTCAGAACAGTCTTCTGAAGTTGCCGTGCCACACCCACTCAGGATCTTGAGGAGGCGCCCCGGTGGAGATCTCAGAGCAGTCAATAACGTCGGCGACCTTGGGCATCCCGAGCTGCGCAGATCGCGGTCCCTCGGATCTCTGACGACCGGCACCTACACAAACTCCATCGGAACCTCGCTCCTTCAGAGCCCGAACATGGTCCGGGACTCCACGGGTCTGCTGGACCTCATTAATAGTGACTCCTCCCGTGACCGGACCCAGGCATTTTCTGTTGGTATGATGGCAGATAAGTCGAAACGCAGACTTTCGCTTCTGAGCACATTCTCCTCAAAGCCAGTCATGAGGCCATCTTTTGAGGCCGAGGCGCAGCGGCTGGCAAATATCCCCGACGACGACGACGATGGCGGGGTCGAGTCGGCCCTCTTGAAGCTGGAGGGCAAGTATCAGAAGAAGGCATTCAGGCTGTCGATGGACCCGATCATGTCTCCCCTAAGAGAGATGGAGAATGCCGACGATCTGTCACTACAGAGCTCGGACAACACGGAAGTGAAGGCCGAGAAGAAGAAGCATCGAAACGAGCACGTTGGCGATGAGGGCATCATCGCGTTCCCTCCCTCTGATGGTGATGTCTCGCCCATCTCGCCGTCCCTCTTGAGCCAGCCGGTCCCGGAGAACAATAACCCATCTGCCCGCGAGCCGCGTGTGGAAGTCATATCACTCCTCTCTGAGGGCTCAAATGCCTCCATGGCGTCTATTCCTCTGCTTCAGCGCGGGCTGACGGACGACGAGCGGCGGAGCAGAGCGGCGTGGGCGAACCGGTCTATTCTTGAGGACGCCGCGGAGGGTGTCAGTAACACTGCTGACGAGGCAGAAGAAGAGGCCGGCCAGGATCGTGTCTCGTACGAGATTGTCAAAAAGTCTGAGAGCATCGAAAAGATCAAGCCGGGAGACACTATGCCGACTAGAGAGCGCAGCAATACGAGGGCCTCTCAGATGTCGCAGCAATCTTTCCTGAACATTGACGATACCGATGACGACGATGAGCTCTCGTCCGAGATGTCTGAGATGCCGTTGGAGGAAGATGAGGATATCATTGCATTCCCGTCTCTGCGATCTGGCGCGTCACTGACAAAGATCCGTACGTCTGGGGACCCGCCGCCGCAGTCAATCGAAGACGAGCGGCTGTCGTCGCCTGCCATGTCACCAGATGTGCCCATGGCGTCTCACGCGGACACCATTCCGGAGCTTCATACCTCACAGATCTGGGGCGTGAAGCCCTTGCCGCCGACGCCCGAATATACGCCTACATATACGCAGCCGGGCGCGAAGCCGAAGACGTCTCCAGATTCTACCGGCGTGACCGAAGCGCTGCGAAACGCGACCAACGCCAACGAGCGCGATGCAAACGCGCGTAAATACTCTGCACACCTTCCATTCATACTGGCTTTTGACTCAGAAGTCCTTGCACAGCAGTTCACGCTCATTGAGAAGGATGCTCTTAACGAGATTGACTGGAAGGAGCTCATCGACATGCGGTGGAAGAACGCTGAGAACAACGACGCCCGCTCGTGGGTGCAGTTCCTGCGTGATACAGACGCTCGAGGTGTCGAGGTGGTCATTGCTCGCTTCAACATCGTGGTCAAGTGGGCCATCTCCGAAATCGTCCTCACCCAGGACATTGAGGAACGGGCCCGCTGCATCATCAAGTACATACACATTGCCGCGCACTGCAGGCGTTATCGCAACTTTGCGACCATGAGCCAGATCGCAATTGCGCTGACCAGCACTGAGGTCAGCCGCCTGGCCAAGACATGGGATCTGGTCCCGGCTGGCGACTCTCGGGCGCTGCACGAGCTCGAGGCTCTCATCTCACCCACCCGCAACTTCTACGCCCTCCGCGCGGAGATGGAGGGTGGCGGCCTCGCGAGTGCCGGAATGGGATGTATCCCTTTTGTGGGGATCTATACCCACGATCTCATCTTCAACTCGCAACGGCCCGCTGAGATAGCCAGTAGCCCCACGACCGCGCCACTCGTCAACTTTGAGCGCTGCAGGATCGCGGCGGGCATTGTCAAGGCCTTGCTGCGCCTGTTGGAGGCGAGCGCATTGTACAACTTCCAACCGATCGAGGGAATCACAGAGCGCTGCCTCTGGATGAGCGCTCTGACCGACGAAGAAATCCGACGGCACTCTCAAGGCTTGGTGTAGGCAGGGTTCAAGCTTGGACCGTCAACAAAGCCACACACGAAACGCATCTTAGCAAGAGAGAGAGAGAGAGAGAGAGACATCCGCCAGCTCTACATTTTATGATACCCTGTACAATGTTGTTTCACGGCCCGATCAAAATTGATCCCGAGCGAGGCCCCAAGACAAGATCCGACACATAGACTATGTTCACACACAAGAATTTCCGGAGTGCGCAGCCACCGCTCCTCCATTTATGCAGACTGAATCAAAATTCAGCTTCGCTTTCCGGCGTGGGCCTAGTTCGCGGTCGCGCTGTTGAGGGGGTGTACTGAATGGCGGGCAGGGGCAGTGATTACCCATCACCAACCCAGACCCGAGCAACAAGTTTGACTAATACCTAATCGTTACGTCGTTACGCCCCGTTTACGAATCATACCAATATCATCACATCATCGATTTTTCCGTGGCAACAATGGCCTTTTCTTTCAACACACATAAACACTGTTATGATCAGCGCTTGGAATTATTTGGCAGATGTGAAAATATTTTGGAATGGATTGGCAGCGGAAGACCGGCGGAGGAGTTTCTTCGGAGTTGGCGTGCTCTTCGAGAGTATTGGAATGACGAGTTTTCATGGTACCTCGGATGTGAGAGAGTCGAAGACGCTCCGTGCTTCTTGTCTCTGTAGCTCTATTACACCGCATCTTGTCCTTTTCTTGTTATGTTGCTGCGAACAGGTGGTAGAGGAGTCGCAAAGCGTGGAGCGAGTTTTTACCCAAAATACCCCCTTGTTTCCTCTTTTTTTTTTTTTTCCTTTCCTTTCCTTTTCTTTGCTTTGCTTTCTTCTCTCTCTTTTTCCAGCATGGAGGGCTCGGAATGAGCCTGAAGGCATGTGACAGCGATTGGGAAGATCGAGGGAAGAATAAGGCAATATGATCATCGATCTGAAGACTTTTTTTCATGCATCCGGCAGCGTTTCCAGGCGAGATAGAAGAAGATCCGTGAGAGTCAAATGAGATGAGAAGGTCTCGGCTTCTCAATCCAGGCCTCCCAACTTTGGAGCAACACACGAGCACACGACCGTCCGTAAGCACCCACCCACCTGATGAACATTTAGCCCTGAACTTGGGCATGCATAGGCTTTCGCGCGTCCATGAATCAGGCAGTGTATTGGTGGTCTTTAGCCTCGTATAGGCTGAGCGCTTTCTGACAGCATCTCGGTTCTCTGTGAGAACAAGGCTCACTCAAAGTAAAACATTGGAAAGAGGGGAAAAGGAAGGAAGGGAGAAAGCGGGCACAAATCGTACTCACCAGGGTTCAAAAGATCCCTTTCTAGACTGTGACTGCGTTCCTAATGTTGTTGTCGCTGCTGCGTGTGGTGACATGCTCTCTCCTCCATCCTCAACAAGCCTGGGCGGGGGTGGCAGTGCTTTTTCCTGAGGGGTTAGTGTAAGAAAGGGAAAAGAGGAATAGGCCCATCGGTGCAACGTCACAGGGAAGGAGGGGAGAGGGGGAAGGCAGGAAGATGGAGGGTGGCTGAGAAGACGGCGTTGAGGGGGAGCAGAGTAGGATGGTGGTGGGTTAATCCTAGCGGGTTAAAAAAAAAAAAAAAAGAAAAAAAAAGAAAGAACGCCAAGTCATAGATAGGCACGGCGTAAGCTTTGGTGGTGTGTAGGAGGCGAGGGAGTTAAATTGGGATGGAGGAGGGGAGGGGAGAGAAAATCCCTGAGGCAGAAGTGAGAAGATTGAAGAGGGTGTGTAAGCAAAGGAATAGGATAGAGTGAGATTTGAGGGATGAAGGGCAGAGAGAAGAGAGTACGGTCCAATTCGTCACTTGTATCTTGATATACTACTAGTCTTTCAGTTTCATCACCGGAAAGAAGACGATTTCAAGCGAATGTCATAATATTCATTAGCATACAAGAACTAAACTGTGAGAGCGCAAGCCTCAGACCAATAACTCAATTCCGTAAACCTCCCCCTCCTAGCTTCTTCTGATTTGAGGACCAATCATGATAAAGAAAAATCAAAAAAAAAAAAAAATAAAACAATGCAGACGAGGAGAGAGAAAATCAAAGAAGATATTTTGGGTATCCATGTCGACAAGAAAGAGCAAACTTTGCCCCCTCGAGGGTCGTTCCATCCACCTGTTGGTATCGCGCGCGTGTGTGTCCAGTCCAAGGAGAATTCCTCCGCCCTTGCCAAAAATTGCCCGAGCATCACTCCATATCGTACACAAGATTTTCGCCCACCGGCACCATATTCTCTCTTAGGGAGCTGCTATTATTCATTCTCGGCCGCGGTGGTGCTGTGTGGAGAGCGAGCGAGAGAGAGACAGACACCCAGAAGGGGCCTTCCCCCCCAAAAAAAGAATGTGCAGGATTAAGTCGACCAGCCTTCAAATAGAGGGCCGGACAAGCCGAAAAAAAGACTCAAGTCAGCAGAACTGGACAGAACCCCTTTTTAAAACCAATCATAGCGGAGTATGAAAAGTTGTTAAGAAAGGAGAGAAAAATGACGTTTAGATGCTCTCGACGACGCGAGCGTTGATGGCTTGTTGCAAGCCGGGGTCCTGACCTCCAAAGTCCCTGAAGTTGCTGCCCTCTCCGATCTCTTCCTGGTCCTTGCTGCTGATGTACGGAGCCGACAGGCCGCTCATGGTGGAGGTGTTCTGGGCAGGCAGGAAGATGACCTTGGAGTTGGCACTCTTGGCCATGGCCTGCATCGCCTCGAGGTAGCGGATCTGCATGGCGGGCGCAGAGGACAGGATATCGGCGGCCTGGCGCATAAGCTTGGCGCTCTCGACCTGTTTTTGAGGTGCAAAAAAAGAAAGGACATATGTTAGCATGGAGATTAAAGAGAAGTGCAACCTCTTCAAGTATTGTGGGGGGACGGGACGAACCTCAGCCTTGGCGGCAATGATCTTGCTCTCGCCGATGCGCTTGCTCTGGGCGGCCATGGACAGCGACTCCTGGAGCTCCTGGCTGAAGACGATATCCTTGATGAGCATACTCTCGACCTGCACGCCCCAGCCGGCGGCGACGTCCTCGATGATCTCGCCGATGGACTGGGCGATCTCCTCGCGGCGCTCGATGACGTCCTGCAGGATGCGGGCGCCGACGACGTGGCGCAGGGTGGTCTGGGTGCGCTCGATGAGGGCCTGGCGGACGTTGGCGATGCCGAAGGCGGCCTTGTGCGGGCTCACAATGTGGTAGTAGATGACCGAGGTCAGGTGGAGGGTGACGTTGTCCTTGGTCATGCAGACCTGCTTGGGGACCTCGACGATCTGGATCTTGACGTCGACCTGGATCAGGCGCTCCGACAGGGGGTTGATCTTGACCAGGCCCGGGTCGACAGCCTTGTAGAAGCGGCCAAACTTTGTGACGAGGCCGACATTGCCCTGGTTTACGCTCTTGTAGGGGTTGGGGCAGCAGATGCAGCACGGGATGGCGCCCATAGTTCCGACGACGGCGCCGAGGCTGTTGACTGTGAATTAAAACCGTCAGTCACTTGTTTCCACTGCGACGGGTAGAGGTAGATGCTGGCGCATTGGGTGTGTACATACTCATGCTCCCGTACCATCCCTTGGGGTTCGCATCGTTTCCAACAACACTGGCGTAGCTCCTCTGCAGGTCCTCCTGGCGGGGAGGCTGGACGGTCATGTTGGCCTGAGGCCTGAAGCCATGTTGTCCGTTGACCTCAGGGGCCTTGGACGAGCCGGGGGTCGAGTCTAGGTTGTCCATGATGTTGATGTTGATGTTGTTATTGTTGTTGCTGTTGATGTCTCACAATTGAGTGCGCAGGCCAGAAGCAATGGTATGGATGACAAGCTGCTGAAGGGGGGGCGAGAGGTGAATGTGCGGGGGTGACAGAGAAGGGCGCAAAAAGAGGAATCGGAGGAGGTCGAGGATTTATCTATTCGTCCAGGCGGAGGAAGGTGAGCGAGGAGCAGTGCTGTGACGATCTGGCGCAGAGGTGGCGCGAGCTAAAGGATGATGGAGGGGCGTACCAAGTACTTGGGATGTCCCCAGCGTATTTCGTATAGCCCCGTTCTGCTCGGATGTAGAAAATAAGCTTACTGTGGACTGATTGCTTGGTTCTCTTTTTGATGCAAGAGAGACATGCGAGGTAAAAAGAGGGGAAAGCTAAAGAGAGGAGAGGAGAGGATGGATGCTCTCGCTTGCGGCGAGGCAGATCGGTCGCTGGTTGCTATGACACGCAGTATTACGGGTACAAAGGTACATTCAGGGAGCAGGTGACAGTGGCGCCCCGCCTGAGCTGCTAGCAGGACGGCACACTGACCCCTGTGACTGCGGGGACCTTCCACTGAGCATGGGCCTGGGGAAGTGGCGAGGACCCTGAGCCACAGCGTATTGCTTGGGTTCTTTCAGCGCCATGCACCATGGAACCCATCCGTGCCATCGTCATTCACTTCAGTTCCTCCCGTCTTCACCCCTTCAAACGCTCCAAAGGCAGATCCGAAACACCCAATTCTCGAGCTTCCTGATCATTTCTTCAGCACCCGCCAGACAGGACAGGGATCCTCCATACTGTACTATGTAGCGCTGGTCGCCCTGGGAGGAGCTCTCGCCCCGAGTTATATCCGCTGGCACTGCCTCCTCCCAAGTCTTCTGCATCATCGCCATCCACCTTTTTGCATCTTTTTTTCATCACCACAGTCTGCTATGTAGCTTGTCAACGTCTGGCCCCTCTTTGTCCAATCGAGCATGTCACAGGACCGTCCGGCTGTCGTGTGTCTGGCAGACTAGTGCCTTTTGTCGATGACACCCAAGCGGCGGAGACACGCCACTCGCTCACACCACCACCACCTCCCTCCTCCTCTACCAGCTCCTCCATCGGGACAAGGAGCTACTCGATGCAACCTCTACAGTTCCGCACTAGATATTTGATATCGAGTGCTAGGCGTGCCGAATTCCCGCAGCAGAAACCCCCAATGGCAGAGCGGCAGAATAGCCCCCAACAGATCGAAGATCAGGATGTCTGTTTCCCTTTGTTTTGTTTTTTTTCCCCCTCTCGCACGGCAACTCTGGCCACCCGGGGTCATGAAACCTTTCGCTACAGACTAAACTCTACTATGTACCCCCCTTCCCTCCTGGTCTCACTCGACCCCGACGATCACAGAAAGGGTAGTTCTCCGGTCACATCATCTCCACACCCGACAGTTCGGCCATGAGCTACTATAGTACTGATGATACTGCGCCTCGAGAGCTTTGTGCAGAAGCCGCCAAGCTATCGCCCGAGTCATAGTATTCGAATATCGCCCGCTAAATGAAAATGAATGAATGGCAAGAAACAAATACCTCTCTGGTAGTTGAAAGGCACGTGTTTCTCGGCCCAAGGCGGAGGGGTGGATTACTTGGTGCTTCTGGGATTGATACTGATGTCATTTCTGCTGTCGTCGATGTCGATCTGCACACACACAGAGAGAGAGATGGCATCTTCCTCTTCTTTCTGCCTCTGATAAAGCCTGCCGTCCTCGCGTCGACCTGCCACTTGCGGTCCTCTCCCACCACAATGTCGTGAGGCATTCCAGAGGTCGGCCTAATCCACCTGCAGCCATGACATTTCTACGCCCGACTGGTTAAAGAAGGAAAATGTCATCTCGGGTTGGGATGAGACGGTTATCTTTTTGCCGCTCATTGGCGTCCTGCTAAGTACTACTCTAGGTTCTATGGTTCCTTGTTCACGCACGAACTGCCAACGTGATCCTAGCACAGCCTCAACAGGCTCAGCCTATGCCAAGACAAAGCAATGGATTTTACTTAATCTCACGGATCAAGACGGTGCCGCTGTTTACCCCCTTTTGGGTCTGACTGACTTTCTGTCTGCGGGTTATTTTGTTTGCTAATCGCGGCTTGTACTTTGTAGATCCCACGATCCTTCAGACAATGCACGGTCCGAAAACCGGGTCTCTGGGTCAGTCTGGGTCAGTAATGAGGTGCCACTGGCCTTTTCTCAAGAGCACAGCCATGGCCCGAATTTGGCTCCGATGATGAGACAGAGAGAGGCCAAACACGGAAGCTTTCTAGAAGCTTTGTCAAGCCCAGACCGCGGGAGTCCGAGCCAGCCACTCAACCTGCAGAGTCCGAGCGACATTAGCCTCAGCCTCGTACCGGCTTCCCAACTAATAGTAGCTCTAGCGGGGGTCCCACCACGTCTTGTGGTGGTTTTGGGTGAAGGGTAATATCGCTCACGATGATGGCAAGTTACTGTGTGTGCCTTGCCCACAGGCTTTTGCCCACCCCCGGCCGCCAAAAAAATCGACTGGGACGATCCTGGAGAGGCAATGGTCAGGAGGATAAGTGGACTCTGCCACAATCGAGCAATAGGCAGACACACAAAAGTCGGAGAGATGAGCATAACGTCTACACCGCCCGCTGTGTGCCTTGCCCTTTCTATGCTGCTGCGAGTTCTCTTCCAGGCGTTTCCACATCTTGTTGGAAGGACTACCAAGTAGTACATGGGCAAGGCGGTCGGTTTCTGGTGAGCTTGCAGGGGCAGGGGTGGCAAGGGAGGTTCAGTGTTGATGGATTTTCAGCACCACCTGCAGGCCCACACTTGTTCTAGGCATCAGGATTCTTGTCAAGGAGCCAGCCCGTATCTGGTTACTTGGCTTAGACCGCCGAAGCAGATTCAAAGGACATTATGTGTTATGAGACCGAACCTCCTCGACCTAGAAGCAATGTTTCTGAAATTTTTGCGTCTGCCCCTCATATCTCAGACTCGTACATAGAACTGAGGAAGACAGCAGTGTTTGTTTATAAAATTTATCCCCACAAAATGATATTGATACAAATTTTCCAGAGCTACTCGCTGTCTCTCCAACCCCCTCCCCTGGTAACCTCTCTTTTTTCTCCTTTTTCTTATATATTTTTGGGTTCTCTTCTCTCTTCTTGTTGTATATGTCAATCAGAGAGAGAGATAACATTTCGCGCATAGAAAGGGACAAAACCTTAAGAGGGAGGGTGGGAGAAATCATCTCAGGCCCGCTCATTGTTCGTATACTTAATATTAGCGAATGACCGCTGGATTTGGTCCACCCTTGCATCCTAAGTATACAAAAGGGTATTTGATTCAGGATCCAGTGTCAAGTGTATAGCGGTACACCTTGCGTCGACTGTACGGGCATCTTCGATTCAAATTGACAGTAGGCACAGGTAGAAAGACCTAGAGAACTTTTGAAAGCAATAAACAATTATGGTAGGCTTAGCAATTAGATCATCTCAATACTCTCTGGTTCAATGCTACCAGGCCCAGTTGTTCTGCTCCCTACATATAAATATCGACTTCCAGGTTCGGGCTATCGGCGGCCGAGAACTATTTTACCTAGGTAAACGGCAATTCGACCGTCTCTACGTCACTTATATGTACGCATGCGGCGGAGTTGGTATGGTTTTCCAGGAAGAGGGAAACTCCCATTAGCCCTTTGTCTTTGCCAGAGCAATTTCTTCATTGTTCGTGTTGGTAGGTGCCGTGCTACCCAAGTGCGTGTTCCCGTCATGATTATTCCCAGCGTGGTCTTGTTGGCCGCGGCTGTCGCAGCTCTGCCTCCTCCATCTCCATATTACCTCGGTTTCAGCCAGTACGCGGCTCAGAAGACGGCTATTGCCAATTTCACTGAGGATTCACTGACAGTCGATCTCGGATATGGTATCTATAGAGGATGGACCAACGAATCCGCGTCTCTCAATATTTGGCAAGGGTATGTCTGTTTAAAAATAATGAACCTAGTTGATACGCTCCCATAATACGCGGTGTGCCTAAGTCCTCAGAATATAGACACACGAGGTTGTCTTTTGCCAGAGAGCGAGGCGTGAGATGGGCAAGCGATGAAATAGATTTCCTTAACTAGTATTTCCCCTTCTGACAACAAACATAAACCCACCCCGCAGCATACGGTTCGCACAAGACACTGGTGGCAAGAACCGATGGCAACCACCACGCGCTCCCCTCGTGAACCGGTCTGCCGTCGTCCAGGCGGACTCGTATGGTGCGCAGTGCCCCCAGAGTCCGGATAACTCGGGCTCCTTTACGACTGCCAACAACTCTGCCAGCAGCGAGGATTGCCTTTTTGTCAATGTATGTAGCCTTTTTTTTTCCCCCTTCTTTTCTCCCCTCGGTCAAGTTGGGCTGCTGCGGCTCGAGTGTTCCACCCCCTCATTAACCCCGCTGTTGAAAAATTACCAGGTTTTTGCACCGAACAACGTCACAGCCTACGGCAACGACTCCTCGGCGAGCCCTGGGATGCCAGTTCTGGTCTGGATTCATGGCGGTGGCTATGGCACGGGCAATGGCGCATATGACCTGACTGCGCTGATCAGCACCAACGGAGGCCAGGGCAATCATTTCATTGGGGTGGATATCCAGTACAGGGTGCGTAGTGCAAGCAATGATATTACATGATTGATCTCATTACAACGTATACGATTGCGTTGCTGACCAAAGACGACGAACGGGGGCTAATTACTCATTACCCTCAGCTCGGAGCGTTCGGATTCCTGTCTTCGGATGAGGTTTACCGAAAGGGCGTTGTCAATGCTGGCCTGCTGGACCAGCAGATGGCGCTCCAGTGGGTGCAGCAGTACATACACCTGTTCAATGGCGACAACACGAGGGTCACAATCTTTGGAGAGAGTGCTGGCGGCGGCAGTGTCATGCTACACGAGTAAGACTGATCCCTGATTTTGCGTGTCCGTTGAAATTGTGCAGTGCCAATAAAGGTTGCATGTTGTAATGCGAGCTGGGTTCACTATCGATGCCAGGCTTTCCATCCTTTTGAGGGCTCTGTTTCCTGACCTACCTTTGAACCATAGTCTTGCTTATGGGGGAACATTGGGAACACAGCTGTTCAGGAACTCCATCTCATCCAGTCCCTATCTCGCCCTTCAATACGGATATAGTATGACCTTCTCCCTTCTTGCCCCTTTTCTCTGAAATACTACTCAGCACTGACAGCACTTTCTTCTTCTTATAGAGGACTGGCAGCCATCACAAGCATACTATGCCTTCGCTGCCGCCGCAGGCTGTGACGCCAAGGACGCCTACCTGTCCCACGGCTCGCTCCCCATCTTTGACTGCCTCGTGGGCACTGATTCCGCCACACTCACAAATGCCAGTGCCGCCGTGTCTCAGAGCGGCACCTACGGCACCTGGGCTTTCTTGCCCGTGACGGACGGCGTGCTGATCCAGGAGCGCCCGAGCAGGCAGCTCGCCAGGGGCCGGGTGAACGGGCTGAGCCACCTGTCCGGCAACAACGCGCTCGAGGGGGCCGCCTGGGCGCCGACCGACATGGACACCACCGACGACCTCGTTTCATACCTTGAGACTGTGTTCCCCATGTTCTCCAACAACGAAATTGCCAAGATCCTGCGGTACTATCCTGCGAGCAACGCGTCGACGAACCCTGACGCTCTCAGGTTTGCCACCGAGGGGAGCTATGGGCCGGCCGATAACATCAACGAGAGCACCGCCGCTACTGGCCAGCAGGAGCGGGCTATTGCCATCTATGGCGAGGCTACCTTCATATGCCCCTCGTACTGGCTCGCAGAGGCATACAGCGATCATACTGGGCTCGGCGGGCAGGGCTACAAGTATCAGTGGTCTGTCCCCAACGCGTACCACGGTGCAGATGGCGCTGCATATTTCTCGTGGCCTGAGACCAGCGCATATTACAATGCCGATATTGTAAGTAATTACTTTGTTTCGTCCAGTTGAAGCGTCTTTGGAGTGTATGCTAATAATAATTACCCGTCAACCTTTTCAAGATATACGCCTTCATGCTCATGCTGGGCAACTTTATTGTGGGCGACAACCCAAATACCGCCAGCCTGGTCCTGAACGGTCTCACCACAGGCAACACTACCTACAACGCGGCCAGCGATTGGCCACCGTATACAATATATGACCCCATTCTCATGGATGTCAATACGACCTGCACCTCGGGCGAGGAATTTGGAGGGCTTTACTACTGCCGTGGCAAGAACGCTTTCCGTCTTGCTGATGCTTACGACTGGGAAGCAGGGCGAGGGTTTCGGTGCGACTTTTGGAGGTCAATGGGTGAGTTGGTGCCAGAGTGAGGTTTTCAATTGTGTGACATCAGTGTCACGGTCAAGAGATGGTGTGTGTCAAGTGTGTGTATATGTGTGTGTGTGTGTGTGTTTGTACAAATCAAGCTTGACAGATAAATAGCTTTAGAGATGACTGTTGCTGCAGGATGCATCTTCAGCACTCAAACAGACACAGTGGAAATTATAGTCAACAGATACCAGTCATTATCATCTCTGTATGTGTCATATGATAGCATTAAAAGCGTTGTAAATCATTGCAAACAAGCTATTGTTCGATTAAGAGGCGTCTACCATGCACAGAGTAGCATCGACTGGCACAGCTCTAGTTTGGGGTTCATTTTGAACATTTTGAACCATATATTGTGCATGTTGATTGCCATTCATTTGGAAAAATGATAGAACCTTTTCTGCATAAGGCTGAGTAGTCTGGCTGTGCTTGTGACAATAGGACTCACAGTGTGCTGAGGATTGTGCCTTAGCAAACAGAATCCAAATCCCCCCTCCTTCTCCCCCCCAAAGAGAGATCTTCCCATAATTTGAGGTTAATCCAAAAATCATAGCCCATTGTTTTATTGCTCTGTATTCACCTGGAAGATAGGAGATCAAGAGAGTCATTGCTAGAACCACTCGACACTTGGAGTCTCTTGACAAGATACTTACATGTAATCAACAACTTCTGGAACCCAGCTGTACAGCCCCTTCTGTCGACACTCTTGAGCTTCAGTAGAGTCTAAACTTGCCAAAGAAGTGGACCTTCTTATCAGTTTGATCCAACATCCACCCTCTTCTTCCATCTACTGCCTTCCCATTTTCCTCTCTCTACCCTCACGAGCCGTTTTCCAAATCATGGCCACTCCTCAGGTCCCCATCAAACAGGGCGCCGCCTTCAAAAAGGTGCAGGACCCAGACGAATGGGGCTACCAGGTCAAGCGGCGCAATCCCCACGGCTACAGCAGCCAAGATCAACTCTACGCCATCACGCACCCCGAGTACAAGAACCATTTTGGGGGCGCCAACGGCGAGCTCGACGTGTTCCGCTTCGGCTCTCGGCACCCAGACTCCCTCGACATCATGTGCGCCTGGAACGGGATGGACGAGCGGCCCAGCCACGAGAAGCTGTCGCTGCGGCAGCTGGTGTTGGGCTTCTGGAAGTTCACCCTGGACCGCGAGCCTCGCGACCTGAAGCAGATCACCTACATCTACGTGCAGGAGGCCAACCTGGCCAACCTCACCTTCAGCATCTACCACAAGATGGACGTGTCCATGTATACTGACCTTACCATCAGTAATAGCAGCAGCAGCGGACACGAGCAGGAGGCCTTCGAGATGATCGTCAACAGCACGCCTTTTGGAAGCGGGGCCCAGAAGATGATCTCTGAGCATGAGGAGTTTGTTGGTGTGCAGATCGAGTCCTTCCGGTTTGTCTGGGACGAGGGAGAGAGATACCCGGACTTTATTGTGAAGCTCGAGTGAGAGTGACCTCGGGAGTGAGTGATTTGTGCAGAGCATGCTGATACACCACACAATTCTTCTGGACCATTCAAACCTGCTGACGGCTACAATTAATTACTTTATTGCAGGTTTGGTCGGCCAGTCATCAAAATGGTGAGCAGTTTCAGGAGTCAACTACTCAACATGCAAAAACCATTTGTTGTTTGTTATTGAGTAATACTGCATGGTGTTGAGTAGTTTAGCAACTCTATACAGGCTAATCTAATAATAGTGGGTTACTTGAGTCACTTTCAATGGTTCCTCTCTGAGTAATTAAGTAGCTGCTCGGTATTATGTATCTATTCGGACCAACTCTGACCAACGCCTGAGACGTGCCTGAAAGCCACCTGATCTTCTGATTCAACACACGGGAAAAGAAAGGAAAAGCCATGATTTAGGTCTCATTGTTGACTTAAGAAGCCTGCTGATCATACCATATTGTGTGTTCTTCTTCCTGCACTTCCTACTCTTTTCCTTTTCTCATTTTTTTCTTTAAAAAATCTTCTTCCAATCCTCTCATCTGATTGATTTTACCTTCTCTTTTCTGACTCTTCGATTGGACATGCTGTTAAATACGTTCTCTACGACTCCTTGCAGGAAATCCGGAATAGTTGTGGGAATGCCGTCGTCGCGTCGTCGCTGCGGGACGAGGCCGATCGGCCGTTGCGAAGCTCCGAGGATTTTTGCCTCAACGTTCCAAGAATCTTGCTCTGCTTCACCCAACAACACATCACACATCAGGAGACAACACATAATCTAGATAATCAGTCACAATATAATGATCTTGTGGTCGCCTGTCCAGCAGTCAACTTTTCCGAGCCTTCAGGTCCATTGTTCTCCTCCTTTTCCCTCTCAATAACCCTCAAATTCTTTACCTTGATACTTTTCAAAACATATACTATACAAAATATTTAAATGGCTCGTTGTTGGCAGCGAACTCCAAACCCCATCGAAATTTCTCACAAGCGAGAAAGAGGGAGAAGCTCGTCACTCAAAATTTGAATTCCTTTTTCTTTCTCTTCTTGACATAATCTGCCCGAAAAAGACCCCCCAAAAAAAAAAATAATGGCCATCAGCTTACAAACCTTCGCGGCCGAGCTCGGCATCACCACGATCCTCGCCGCCCCGCACGACCTACACCTCATCCTCCTGACCCGCTGCCTCCGCATGGCCGCATACGGCGGCGCCTCGCTCGTCCTCGCCCCTCCTCTTCTCCAGCCTGGGCATCTCCGAGGCGCGCATCGGCCTGTTTATGACGCTCACCCTGCTCGGCGACGTCGGGCTCTCGCTGCTGCTCACCCTGGCCGCCGACGCCGTGGGCCGCAGGCGCATCCTGCTCCTGGGCTGCGCCTGCATGGCCGTCGCGGGCGTCGCGTTCGCGCTGGCGAGCAGCTACTGGGTCCTGCTGCTGGCCGCGGTGGTCGGCGTGGTCTCTGTCTCGGGCAACGAGATTGGGCCGTTCCGCGCGGTCGAGGAGAGCGTCCTGGCGGGTCTGGTCGGGGAGGAAGGGCGCAGCGATGTGTTTGCCTGGTATGTGGTTGTGGGCACGCTCGGGAGCGCGCTGGGCCTCACTGGGGCCGGGTGGGCTGTGGAAGGGCTGAAGGGACGAGGCTGGGCGGAGCTCGAGGCCTTCCGGGTTGTGTTTTGGGGATATGCAGGCGTGGGTGTGGCCAAGGCGGTGTTTACGGGGCTCTTGAGCGCAAAGTGTGAGGTCAATGGCGGCGCAGATGGCTACAAACCTGTGGGGACTCCATCAAGAAGAACAAACACGGCTGGAGGAGCCCAAGGAGCCGAACAAGATGCGAGTGAACGAGCTGGATTCCTCGCCGAGTCGTCAGACAACGAAGACTCTGACCACGAGATGGTTGAGCTCTCTGCAGCAGCAGAGCCAGCTCTTGCTTCTACTGCTCCGACAAAGCCGAAACGAGGCTTTGCCCAGCTCTCGGCAAAGACCCGCTGGACCCTCCTCCGGCTCTGCGCGCTCTTTGCCGTCGACTCCATCGCCAGCGGCATGGTCCCTTACTCGCTCATCAACTTCTACATGGACCGCAGGTTCCACATGCCCAAGAGCACGCTGGGCGACATCATGTCCGTCGTGTGGATCATGAGCAGCATCGGCAACATCTTCGCCTCCGCCATCTCCAAGCGCATCGGCCTCATCAGGACCATGGTCTTCACCCACCTGCCCTCGGCCGTCTTCCTGGCCTTGCTTCCCGCGCCGAGCGTCGTCTGGCTCACCGTCGTCTTGCTGGTGGCCAGGGGCACGCTGGCGAGCATGGACCAGGCGCCCAGGTCGGCGTTCCTGAGCAAGGTGGTGCAGCCTGAGGAGAGGACGGCCGTCATGGGGATCGTCAACGTGGTCAAGACCCTGAGCCAGAGCGGCGGGCCTACGGTCACGGGGGTGTTGGCTGGGGAGGGGCGGTTTTGGATCGCATTTATGGTGGCGGGCACACTGAAGGCGTCGTACGACCTGGGCCTGTTGACCTTCTTTTTACAGACGGAGAGGGAGGCTGCCAAGGCTCCCACACAGGAGGGAGAGGAATAGTTAATTAACGTGTTGCAACTGTATTGAAGTCTACTCAAGACTGGCTGCTTCTTCCAAGGAATCATCAGACTCGCTTATCATAATGTGTCCATCTGTTGGGGACCCGTCACAGAAGTCAAAGAGCCCATATGAACATCCCCAATATTATTTTCCAGAAAGGGCTGCCATGAGGAGGACGAAGAAGATCCCATATTGATATTGGAAGCCTCCAGACCCAGGCTGAGGAGCCCATAATCTGGCATCAGGTCTGAAAATCCTGTTGTAAGAAAAACCATTAATATTCCACTCCAAATAAAAGGAATGGAGCAAAGGAGAACAAAAAAAAAAAAAAAAAAGAAATAAGAAAGGCAGTCGCATTCACCTGTGAAATAAGGAATAGTGTCATCAGGAACAGGTGTCGATAATGTCATGTCGTGAGACAATAGCTGAGAGCCCGATTGTGCACTGATACTAGGTTTGCCCAGTACGTATCGCAGAGCGGCGACGGCCTTTCGGGCCTCTCTCGAGGTGGTGCTTTGCCGGCTCCATATGACAAGTGATGTTTCCAAGAGCCTCCTGATGTTATCAACATCAACTTCCAAGACACCTGCTCCTCCTTGTTGCTGCCCGTCCGTGCCATTATCCGTGCGCGTCTTGAAGTAAAAGCACAAGATGCTTGTGGCCAGGAGAAAGTTGTTCGTGACGGCCGAGGAGATCCTCCAGCGGTCCCGGTACAAGAGACCATCCACCTGTGTCTCCTCGTGGACGAGCTGCTGAAACTCGAGGCTCTTGATGGCTGCAGCAAGGCAGACGGTGCGCGGCCTGGCATACCGCTGCTGGTCATGACTGTAGGGCGACTCCAGAAACCTGCGGTGGACCATCATCTTCATCTCCTGGATGCACATCTCCAGCCAGAGCCGCTGGATGATCATCTGCGAGGACACGTCGAGGGACGACGAGAGGCCTGTCCACTTGAAGATGGGCGGGATCGCCTCGCGGGCTGCGTCGATGCGGCCGTCAAGCTCGAGGATCTCATCGCAGGATCGCGGGCGGGCCTCGGTAGTCCGGTCGAAAATGCCAACACCCGCGGCTCGCAGTCGGAGTTTGGCGAGGACGTAGAGGGTGGGCGTGACCTCGGTCTCGGGCCGCGACGGCGGCATCTCAGCTGTGTCCTCGCCAAAGTCCGAATCATACAGGTTCCGGGGCTCCAGGGTGTCGGTGTAGGCCTCTCTGGTCAGCCTGGGAAGGCCGAGCTGCGCCGAGATGCTCCAGTCCAGCTGCAGGATCATGGCCCACACACGCCTCCGCATCTCGCCGGCAAAGGGGGAGATGTTTGCATAGTGGCGAGCATCTCGGTGGTAGCCCATGTGCAGGGCAACCTGCACGATGTTGCCCACGATGATCCAGAGGCCCAGGTCCACGCCTCGCCTGTGAAACATTTCGCCCAGGAAGTAGATGATGAGGCTCTCCAGCACGTGCGGCCCGCCCTTGGTGTACTCGCCCAGCCTGAGGCACTGTGTTGCCTTTTCTCGGTACAGGTTCACCTCTGCTTGGGTTCTTCTTGCGGCCTGGGGGGCGCTCTGGCGGGAGTATTCTCCGCCGATCAGGGGCAGTGCGTGGATAGGATCGGTGAATGCCTGTGGAAGCTGCGCAGAAAGGCACAGCATTCCCAAGAGGAGGCCAACCCACATGACGGGTGCAGCTTCTGGGTCATTCCAAAACTCTGCGTACTATTAAGGATTATTAGGGAAAGTTAGGAGAAGAAAAAGAGTATTTAGAACACAAACCTGTCGGAGGAACTGGCCGCTGTGTATCATGCCTGTGCACTTTAGGTGAGTTTCAAGATTTCACCAAATTAACACATCCATATATACATATTGGTAGGAGCAAGTGAAGGTCCTCCTAACCTGGTGCCATGTCCAGTATAGTAAAATAACGCGACACCATTCTGTCCACAATACTTCGCTCTGGTAAGACCTGAACGATGGATGTCAGAGACTCGCGCGTCGATCCGCTGTACAGCAGCGCCGGCTGCGCAGAGCTTGACTGCAGGTAGAGAGGCTCAGGATCGAAATTGTGCAGTGCATCTTGGTCCTCTTGTGAGAGGAGGTTCTTGAGCTCGGCGATGCTGTCGAGGACAGCTGACCAGTGCGTGGAGCCGCTGTAGCTCACGCCGCTCTGGTGCACTCGGATGCTTCCGTAATCGGACGGGGACGGGGGAGACTGAAGCACATGTTTTCATTGTTCCCAATAGAGGCGGGTGGTGCGAGTGCTGTTCCGTCGCATTGCCACTGTCGCCCAGCTTGCTGGACAATTCCTCGGTTGCTGTTCCACCCGGCTGGGGTGAAGATCGTTCCGGAGCCGCCTGAGACTGCTGCATGAGGCTGACGACCATCTTCTCGAGCGTGTTGATCCGACCCTGCACTTCTCTCGTGCCAGTTGTCATCATCCGTCTCGACGGTCTTGTCTGCGAAGGCCCGGCGACGGCTGTGGAAGCGCCAGAGAAGACGCATAATGGCCCGACGCCCCTGCTTGAGCAGTTGCTGCAGGGGTATTGACGATCACATCGTTGCCTTTTTCAACGTCTGAGTAAAAGATATTCGGAACTGGACTCGGTGCTGAAAATCTGGAGTCGTGGCTACTTACTTTCTTCTGCGACAAGCGTTGCAGCTGAGCTGGGGCTTTTCACGGCGCACAGAGGAGGAAGAAGGTTGTTGCTTTTTAGTAGTACCGCTGTCCGATGGTGGCCCAGAGACTGGCGGTTTTTTAGGTGCCAACAGTTGAGGAGGCGCCGCATTTTTGCTTACGCTGCATCCGCCGCCTACAGTCGACATGCTGGTATCACTGTCCCCTTCCATTCAAGCCGTGTGTGAACAGAGTTGGCTCTTTTTAATAAGGAGATGGTTCTTGTCGCAGCCACTCAGATGATCAGGCCATAATCAACGTCGGCAGCTTGGCTGTCCACAGTCACCGATATAGTGCTGACCTGTGCTACTTTATGTAGGGAGCAGAGGAATACTCACAGTAATAACAAAGCTCCGATCCGATCTCCGCGGAGGATCGCTTAGGTAAGTTGGGATATAAGAGGCCTTGCGGAGCAGGCAGGGACCTCAAACCTCTCTGTTGGTGTTCAGGTGATGAATGGGATACTACGGAAGCCACGGAAGCATTTCAAAGAGATTCGGAAGTTACAGCGAGATTCTCATGTATTAATTAGCAATCGTGAAGAATGAAAGTCGTTGAGCTACAGCATATGATATTCCTGGTTCTTATTCCTGGATTCTATCCGCTTCATGCTTCAGTCTCTAGGACCTACGGGAAACGAAAGAAAGAGGCCAAAAGTTTTAATCTATCGGACTCTTGGAGATCCAAGGAAAGTGATCACAAGTCACCTATCATTCTTCGTCGGCGGCACATTTCAGCCCTATAGACAAATCACAAGTATCCGCGGAAACTCCCCGTCACCACTTCAATCCCTGACTCACAGGCGTCAAGCCACTGTCGGTACGTCTTGCTTGTCGAATTAGAGAGCACTGGATGGGAGAATGAGCTCTAATAGCCCAAGTGTTGAACAGCATATAGGAAAGTTTTTCCCGGTCCGTCTAATAAATATTACAACTCTGTGTGCCTAGGCGTCCGTCCAGCAGACTGAAAGCACAATATTCCATACACAGCGCATTAAGATGCGCCAGTATGAATAAATAACTACAATACAATGAGAAACTATGACATGAAGCCCTCTATCCATCTAATGGCCCCTTCGATAAAAGAAATCCAAAGAAACCCAACAAAACAGTCTATATCCAACTTTTTCTCAACCAATCATGACCTTTTTCCTGAGTAGCCGAAGAGGTCTCGGCAGTCTGCATGCTGGTTCAGTGCCCACGGAGAAGGATAACTCTACAGCAGCAGCAGTCGTCTTTTTTTTTTCTCTCTCTCTCTTTTTTTTTTTTTTTTTGGTGTGTGTGTTTGGTTTTTTGGGTGTGTGTAGTTGATGTAGTTGATGTTGTTGGTGTCGTCAACGAACACAGAATTCTTTGAACGCCCGTGGACCTCGCAGTCATCTCTGAGACAACGATCAACCCTTCAACGCTTGCGGGGTCTCGAGGGCTCGGGCTGGTTGCCAGACTGCTGCTGCTGAACATTCCGTTTCTCATCCATGTCCGCCTTTCTGTTACACGCACGACACGGCTCGGTCTGCAAGTGGCGGACGTGAAGGTGCTCGGGACAGACCGTCTGGTGGGTTCTGCAGTACTGAGGAGTTTGCCGGGTCCCTCTCTGCATCCTACACCCGCCGGGCATGTGGCCCTTGCGGCCTGGGCAGTGGTGGACTGTGACCATCTTGAGAAGTGAGAGGTCGAACTCAAGGCGTGGGTGGGGTTTTTGCTTTTTGTGGTAGACGGCAGTGGGCAAGAGTAACAGGTTCTGGCTGCTTGAGAGCAGACCAGGTAGGGCGTGGGTCTGGCGGTGTTGTAGGTAGGTTGTGATGGTAGATGGAGTGGGAAGGTTTCTCAAGATTGTAGATTGGATGGAGAAGGTCTGCAGTTTATATAGGTGTCAAGGTAGAGACAGAAGAAGTGAGTAAAGGCTCCCAGGACTGCAGGGCTGGTATGCTTCTGCTTCTGTGGACCTCTAGGGCCGTTGTAAACTGCAAATCCAGCCCAAGTAAATGTACAAACAGCCTTGTTACCCTCCCCTCCCCGGGTGGGGGGGGGGTGTGTGCGCGTCCTAGGTATCCTCAAGATGAACAGGATCTCTGTCGGTCACTGTCGGTCCCTAGTGGTCCCTATTGGTCTCTCTGGGCCCCAAATGCTCTGAGAAACGAGTTATCATAAATGAATGCACCGAGCGTAGATAACTATTGGCCCCTGCCACAGCATTGTTTGAGGTTTCAGCCCAGGGATGCCTATGCGTTACTGCTTTTTTGAGGACGCCCTGCCCTCAGCTGACCCTTCACAGTCTCAACAACCTATTCACTGTTCGTCCGTCTTCACTTTACCACTATGTGCGTTCTGTGTGCGCTCGCACGATCTCGCTCCCCTGACAGTTTGCTCCTCAGTAACTCTTCTTGTCACTTTGAGAGCGATTACCGGTATGTTCCCATCTCAATTTCACGTTTGTCATTGCGTAATACTACTTTCACCGGCCATCAAGTTTTGCCACAGGCCGGGTTTTTGAACTGACCGACCCTTCATTAGTATTCAGACAACCTGGCCCAATGTATCCCCCATCTCTAGAACCGCCATACTCTCCTCCTTCCATCAGCCCGCCGTGCCCATCAACTGTCCCATTCACGCATACACACACCCATTCGCAGCCGGATACCCCATATGCGCCAGCCCCGTAAAGAACCTCGCCTCATTGGCCCCCCCCCCTCCCAAACTCAATAATCAACATGATCTCCTCGATAAATATCAGCCTGTCGTACATGCCGTTGACCTGCAGCTGCAGCAGCCTGCAGCACGGCGACAGCCCGTCCGCGACGTGGTTGTCCACCAGGCTCCAGTCCCGCCGCGCGCCCTCCAGCATCTCGCCGACCGTCTCGTACCCATACTTGTCGCGGAGCGCAGGCAGCGCGGCCTGCTCGAGCCACGCGCGGCCAAAGAAGTGGTGTGTCCTTGCTCCCTGGGCCACGGAGCCCGCGAGGCGCGAGCTGTGTGTGTGGGCGGTGCGGACGGCATTGTAACCGCCTGCCGAGAGGCCCCAGGCTATGATCTTGGACATGTCAAAGGTCCTCTGTTCTTGAATCCTGCCACACCGTGTTGTTGGCGCGCATAAGACAATCTTTTTTTTTTTTTTTTTTTCCCTTCCAGCTTCCGATCGTGGGAGGGACAGAGGCAAGAAAAAAGTTGACAACGATAGGTAGAAGAAGCCTCTCAAGCTCTCACTCACCAGTCCAGGATGCTCGTCCACAGCCTCTCCGCGCTCGTTGGGTCCCGCCTGGTAGCAGGACAGTCTGCCGTCCCCGGGATGTCGACAATGACACTCGCCCACCCCCTCGCCAGAAACTCGTCGCGCCGGGCTGTGTTGTCCGGTCGGCCGGACGAGGTCGGCGGACGTGGGGAGGAACTCGCGCTTGTACTCGTCCGTGTAGCCGTCATGGACGCCCTTCTCGATGAGGATCTCAAAAATGGGGGCGAAATCCTCGTATGCGCCGTCGTGGAAAGGATAGACGGCGCGCTCGCAGGGGACTTTCCACTTTTCGTGCCAGAGGGCTGAGATGGAGGCGAGGTCGGGGTAGACCTGGTCGAATTTGTCGCCTAGGATCTAGCGGGAGCCGGTGCGCGGATCTGTCATGGCTGTTTGGCTGCTTGGGAGAGGGAGGGGGCAGGTGTCACAGGTCTGGACTGGCTTGTTGTGTAGTAGGGCAGTAACATGAGAGAAAATTCGATGAAATAGCTGAGGAGGTTGACGGGATACGGATTTGCCCAAGCTTTATCACTGTGACACGCATCCACAACCCACCCAGAGCGCATACAAGGCGCGCCGTTATCACGAAAGTCAAGTGTTGGATGCTGACTGCAATGTGAGTCAAATGGTCCAAGAAAGTAAGAAGAAGGTATCATGCCTTATTCTTTATGCGAGCAAAGTTGTCTGAAGGAAGGACAAAGAGCCATCAGTCGTCGAACCCGTCGAAATCATCACCTCCTCCGTCCACTTCCATCCTGTCCCCTGCCGTCTCCTTCCTGACCTTGGCCCTGACCTGCGCCAGGAGCTCCTCCAGCTTCTGCTGCTCCTGCTTGCCTTCGTCCGTCAGGCCCGCCAGCCTGGCAGCCTCCCTCTTCTTCTCCTTCTTCTCGCGTCTCTTCCTGCGGTCTTCCTCCCTCTCGGCCTTTCCGCTCCACGCCTCGTTCTTCTTCTTCTGCGCAACGGCCCTCTGCGCTGCCGCAGCCACGTCACCGTTCTCGATCGCCGTCTGCCTTTCCACAAGCGCGGCCTCCCGTTTCTTCTCACGGACCTTGTCTCTGTACGGGATAGCCTGGATGTTGATGTCGAGGCCCAGCGTGCGGTCGACGTCGAGCCCCTTGAGCTCTGGCATCTTGGGCAGCTGGACCAGGCCGTACTGCTTCGCGAGATCGTACCAGTCCAGGTCCTTGACGCGGAAGATGGACGACGCCTCGTGCTTGCTGTAGCTCCTGACGAAGCTGGGGAAGGCCTTGTGAGACATGTCAAACACCTCACGGTCGGCCATGGCCAGCGCCCTGATCTTGGCTGCTGCTTCTTCCGCTTCTTGGTCCGTAACCACAATCTTTGGGTCCTTCAGCGGCTGCACGGGCGTCTTGCGCACGTCTAGAAAATGTATAAAGTCCTCTTCCCGGCCCGGATGGAGCATAACCACCGCCAGCCCCCGCCTACCAGCTCGTCCAGCCCGACCGGCGCGGTGGATGTAAGTTTTGGGGTCCTGCGGCGGGTCTTGGACAACTAAATCGACTTGTGGGATATCCAGACCCCGCGCGGCCACGTCTGTGCAGAGGAGGACTGTAGGCGATGTGGTTGTGAGAAATTGGGCAAAGTTCTTGTCCCGAGTCTCCGGCCTCAGCTTGCCGTGGAGCGAGACTAATTCGAAACCTGCAGGTAGGATGGCTGGCAGAACCTTGTTAAAGTACCTGACCGACTCGCAAGTGTTTAGAAACAGAATACTCTTGGTGGGCCGTGGAGACACTTTCTCTAGCAGCTGTGCAAGAGCAAGAAATTTGTGAGATGGTTTGAGCACGAGATACGTCAGCTGGAGGGAAGCGGGTGTTTTTCTCTGTATAATATCGAAGTTAGTACACACCAATCTTTCTTCTTCTTCTCCTTGAGACAAGAAAGGGAACAAACAGACCTCTTCTATTATGCTGCCATCCTTCAGGCTCTTGACGGTGACAGCTATCCTCTGTGGGTTTCGCAACCCCGCCCTGATCAGCTCAGACACCGCCTCGCTCATGGAGGCGCTGAACAGGCCCGTCCTCCTCTGCTTGGGCAGGTATCCCAGTATGGTATTGAGCTGTGGCTTGAAGCCCAGGTCCAGCAGGCGGTCTGCCTCGTCCATGACCAGCACCTCGAGGTTGGAAGTCTTGACAAGGGGGGATGACAGCAGCTCGGCGAGGCGGCCCGGCGTGGCGACGAGGAGGTTTGGGGATTTTCGCACAAAGAAGGAGAGGTCGGCGCGCGGTTTCGTCAGGCCTGCTATGAGCAGCTGCGGCACGACCACAGGCTCCCTGGAGAGAGGCCTCTTGTCGTCCTCCTTCAGGGTGGGCAGTATCTCGGCCGACGGCGGGTGGAAGGGAAGGATGTTTGTCGTGAGGACGTCGTAGATCTGTAATGCCAGCTCCCTCGTGGGGCTGACGATGATGCCCGTGACGTTGTGTGGCTTCAGGGACTCGTCTGCTCGCAAGATCTTGTCGATGACGGGAATCAGGTAGGAGAGGGTCTTGCCGCTGCCGGTGACGGCCTCCACCACCACATCAGTATGCCTCCGAAAGAGAGGGATGGTTGCCGCCTGGACGGGCGTCATGCGCGCGCCCCAGCCATTGCTGTTGATGGAGTCGAGGATCCAGTCAGCCAGCGGCGGGGTGAGGGCATCCCAGGCTCGCGGGTCATTTTTCCCCGAGGTCTTTGGAGGCATCGTTCTCTCTCTCCTGCGTGAAGGTGCTGGCAAGGCGAGCGACGTGCTTGACAAAGTTTCGAGAGCATCAAGAGTGATGGACTGGCCAAGAACTTTTTCTTCGTCTTCTTGCCAGCCGCGGGGAAGGAAGGAGAAGATAAAAAAATTAAGGTTATCTTATCGCCTCCAACTGCACTGTTTGCATGTACTCTGTACCTTGTACCTTCATAGCGTCACAGTACTTACGTCCGTACTTAGTATGCAGACTTTATCTCGCCTATCTCCAAACCTGCTCTGGAATGTAAGTACAGTTGACGTGATCTGAGTTTAGAGAGGCAGTGCGGTTCACAGCAGAGAATGCGAGAAACAGTATTGAAATCTGCTTCTAACTCTTTGTTGAGTATACTATTGTACACGGTGCACTTTTCCAAGCCTTGAAACGAGTGGAGGAGTGATCGCGGGGCAGTGTTGGACCCCGTCACATGCCTTGAGTTGGCTGCACACAAGTACTCAGTACATTGTTTCTGCAGTGGAGTCTTGGTCGCGTGCACAGGCCAGCAAGGAACCTGCCTGGGGGTCCTCGAGGCTGGTCAAGGTTTTTGGGAAGGCCTGAGCCAGTTGAGCCGGCGAACAGGCGAGAACAGAAACAAGCAACAGCAAGAAATCGATGTCATCTATCCATTCGTCTGCTCTCCTCGGCGCCGTCTTCCCTGATTCTCACTCTCTATCTTCCTCGTGTGCGTGCATGCATATGCACACATACTTTTATAGTTTTTTCGTCTAGTACTTTCCACACCATCAATCAGTCGATCCCTCCCTCAGTCAAGGGTCGTTTCGGGCTGCTTCGAGAGGCCGCCGCCCGGGAGTGAACCACCCGTCCACGCACACCCATTCTTTTCTCCCCCAGGTGTCATCCTACCTGGACCCATTCTGACTTGGGTTTTTTCTTTCTTTTTAAATCCCCTTCCCACCCACCCCCTACTCTTGTTTATCGATCATGCGGCGGAGTCGGTACGCTCTGCCGCAATAAAAGACCCGTTTTCAACCTGGATCCCATCGACGACTTCGCGGCTTGCCTTCGCCTTTATTTGAACCACCACAAACACGCTGTCTCTTCCTCCTCCTTCAACGCAGCCAGCACGCGTCAGTCTCGCAGGGACATACATCTCCACTCTACTACCACCTTCTCTCTCTGGCCTTTTGTCAGGGCAGACAACGTCGTCCGCAAGTCCTTCTCCGGCACCGTCGCTCATCCAGTCCTGCCGCCCTTCCCGACTCAAGTCATGTCCTTCGCAACGAAGCCGGTCATTCCGGCCACCCCTCGCGTCATCTCCCCCAGCCCGACACCTTCCGAACGAGAATCCTCCTCCCAGGATACCTCGTACTTCGGCCCCACTACAAGGTCTGCGGCGAGGAGGAAACGGCTGGCCACGCCCCAGCCTGTCGAGGAAAGCCCAGACGAGGATGACGGGCGCAGTGGGCTGCGCAGGTCGCGGACGAGAAGCAGGAGCCCGCTGGCCACCAAGAAGCTGAACGGCCTGATCCCCGTGTCCACCGACAACGGTACCGCCAGCGCCCCGAAAACGACGGCGGCATCGGTAGCAACAGCAGCAAATGGAAACAAGGCCCTCGAGGCGAACGGGCACTTGTCGCCAAACTCGGCCCAGTCTCCAGGCTGGAGCTGGCGGGACTTCAGCCGCAGCCCGAGCCCCCTGGGGCTGATCCCCTATACATCGGCACTGGCGCACCTTTGTGCACAAGCACGAGGTGCCCCGAAAGCTGCTCCACACGTCCATCGGCTTCCTCGTCGTCTGGCTGTACGTCTCCGGCACGCAGACCGCCTCCGTCTGCCCCTGGCTGATGGGCGCCCTGATCCCCATCGCCACCGTCGACTACATCCGCCACGCCAACGACTCGTTCAACAGGTTCTACGTCAAGGTCATGGGCGCCTTCATGCGCGAGAGCGAGTTCGCCGGCTGGAATGGTGTCATTTTCTACCTGCTGGGCGCCTGGATCGTTCTCTACTCCTTCCCCAAGGACGTCGGCGTCATGGGCGTCCTGCTGCTGAGCTGGTGTGACACCGCCGCCAGCACCTTTGGCAGGCTGTACGGCCGCTACACGCCTCGCATCAGGAAGGGCAAGTCTCTTGCCGGCTCCACCGCCGCCTTCGTCACCGGCGTCATCACCGCCTGCTGCTTCTGGGGGTGGCTGGTTCCTGCCATCGGCCCGATGCCCGGCGACGAGGCCTTCATGTTTACGGGCTCCCTCCACCTGCCCCCTGCCCTAGCGAACGCCGTGGGCCTGACCGCTGCCCAGGCCACAGTATCTGGAGGCTGGGCACTGGCCCTCATGAGCGCCTGGTCCGGATTCGCCGCGGCTGCGAGCGAAGTTGTCGACATCTTTGGCTGGGATGACAACCTGACAATACCCGTCCTGAGCGGATTAGGGATCTGGGGCTTCTTGAAGATCTTTGGATAAGACAAAAGGGGGCCATCTCATCAGAACAAATATAACCAGAGACACATCTCGCCACTTAGTGTGTGATTTACAAGAGTCCAGGATATCGGAGGATTGTTGGGTCGAAATCTCCTTGTTAGTCATGCATACATATGTTTTTTTTTTTCGTGCTGGAGAGCACTTCGCCCCGCCAGCTGACCTGGCTGGTTGGAAAACTCATGACTTACGGTCGGCATATTCTGTGTGTGTGTGTGTGTGTGTGTAAGCATGAGGGTCTGACGAGCGACGTTTCTGGTACGAACTACTGAAAGTGAAGGCTGGCGTTCTGATGGTTTCGGTATCGGCGAGGGGTTGGGATTAGACGACAGGAATTGGGCACACCCGAAATCTAGACCAATCTCCCAGATGAACTCGGAAAAATTATATAGAAAATATTTACAAATATATATATATATATATATATATATATATCTCAGGCGCTTTATAACAGTGACTCTATGGCTCTCAAGTGTTCATGTTACCCCTAAGATAATATACAAATACCCCAAATATTCTCAATGATTCGTATAGCCAAACATGCACCGACTTATCCCATCTTTACCCAACCATTTCCGCAAAACAAATTTCGACCTCATGTGCCTAATTAGATATTTGACTATCCAGACCCATTTGCGTAAGAAAAAAAAAAAAAGACAGAGACAGAGAAAACAGATCAACATTTTCCATCGACTATGTGAACATTCTCAACATCGCTCCGTCCACATAAGTCGTAGGCAAATATACTCCCCATAATCTTTGCCGCCACACCCAAACTTCTACCAAACGAGACAGTATTGAGATGAGGTGATGTTTTCCGAAAAATCCATCGCCATCGTCGTTCATGTTCAAAACACCCTTCTTCTACTTTCATCCCAACATAGAAAAGGTCACCGGGTGTCCTTCACTGGGCGTATTCAGTAACGAATGTGGTCGAGGGCGGGCGTGCCACTGACGGCAGAACAAGCACTGCCCAAACATCCAAAGGCCTCCGAAAGAACATCTTCAACCCCACCGACACCCCTCTCTCGCCATGGCAGACCATTCCGTCAAAACCTCAAGGCTTTCGTCAGGACTCCCCCGTCGCGAATGCGCCCAAAGAGGGACCCCAGGGCGAGGTGTGTGTGCCACATGTGCGCCAGGGCTTGGGGGGCTGGCAGCTCTAGAGTTGTACAGTCGTGATGATGCGATCTCCACGTTCGGCCGAGCAGGGTGATGTTGCCGGAGATTGATCGGCGGACGGATTTAATTGGTGGGAGGTATGGTGTGCTGGGTTGTTGAAGGTGGCTGCGAATGCGGGAAGAGATTATAGAGCCCGCTTCAGACTGATATGTTGATATATTTCTTGCTCGACTGAGACACTCTGTATAAGATGATGACTTGATAAGGATCGTGTCTGGAGCAAGACAGAGAGAACAGGAGCCAGATATTTATGCATCTTAAAGAACTTTGCTCAGTTTCTTTCCTCTGCTCTAGGCTCTAGCAAATATCTACGCTAGGTGTCTTAGAAAGTCAACCGAGAGAGCAGACGAACCTGTGACAACCCTCAACTTAGGAAAAGCATTGGCAGATCAGCAGACTAGGTTTTACCATAGAAGAAAAAAAGGGACTCGACCCGTCATGAAGTAAATATGTATGCACCAGGCGGTATGCTCGTGTGTATTCTCCACGTCCACCTTTGGTCCAGAACGGGCCCTTGTCTGGCGCTCGGTGCCACGGCGGTGCAGAATCATATATCAGTGAGCAGAAGATCTCACCAGCAGCCTGATTAAGTGATTACTGTCAGCCTTTAGGTCGCCAAAAACTTTATATACACACATACACACAAAGACCAAGGCACGTATCAGACCAGACCACCAGATCCAATGGTCTGCAGACCAAGAAAATTTAGTTAGCGTCACGTACCCGACACGAAGTAACACCACCACCTACACTCGAGAGAGAAAAAAAAGGGGGGTAAGAAAGGGTAGACAGACCGGGTCATGCTTGCAGTCAAAACTATTCCGCGCCACAGAAAACGCCATGCATCTCGCCGAGTTGACACTTGCGCCTCTGTAGCCCGTGGCGTCTCCTGGAGTCGACGTCGTGACGACCCCGAGCGAGAGGTCCACGAGGAAAGGTCCAAGCTGGGACCCAAAGATGGTGGGTGGCCTGATGGGGATCGAGACCTGTTCCTAAAGCGAGGAAACTGAGCGCGCGGAAAGAGAATGAATATTTATTTGGAGAAAGGTAGGCCGAGTTAAATCCTTCAAGGGGGGGGGGGCTGATGATTGTCTTACAGGAGAATGTCTGAAGACAAGAACTCCGTCAGGAAGACCTGCCCGACACTTACGACTGCAGTGTCGAAGAAGCAGCCCGTGCCATGATTACTATCACGTTCCCGTTCAGCGGAGCTCATCTCCCCCCCCCTGTAAGGTTGAACGGTGGTAAGGTTGAGACCAACTTATGCGGTAGCGTTGTCTAAGCCCTAGCTCCCACGCAGCAGAGCACCCGCCAGCACCGCCCCGAGTGTCTGTAACAGGATGTAGACGACGGCCCGATGCGTTGGACAGAGACCGCAGAGAAAAAAACGTCGCAAACGTAATCATGGGGTTCATGTGCCCACCGCTTGCTGGCGCGGCCGCGTAGATAAGATGGAGGACTGTGTTGAGGACTGTGTTGAAGACGCCCACAAACGCAGGGACGGGCAGCTTTGCGCTGGAGTTGCTGATGTTCATCGAGTACTGGCCGGTGATATAGAGGAGATTCATTGTTGCAACGCCCTTAACGACCTAGATATCTTCTCAGGCATGAAGCTCCAATTTGCAATGGACAAATACGCGGGATCTGTTGCTCACGGCTGCTCTCCATATACACATATCCACCTAGCTAGCTAGCAATGAAATGTGTCCGTCGCCGATACTAGGGAACAACGTGGATCTCGGTCGGCGCCCTCGCCGCTCCTGCAAAGGAATCCGGAAGCCGCCCGTCTTCCCGCTGCTCCGGCTTGGCCACGTGCTCATCGCCAGTGACGCCGTGCCTGTTCCGTCTCGGCAGGCTCCCAGTCTCGATTACTCTTGTACGGCACAGACTGACACCGGGGTCGATCTTGGCCGCCCCCCCCCGGGGGAGGCCATTCTGCTCCTTGGGTGACTTCTGAAGACTAGGCTCTCCGAAGGCTGGCTCACTTGACGCTACAGTACCACGTCAGACAAGGATGAACGAACAAGCGTCTGCTCGTGGTCGAGACTTGGGAGCGTGGTGTGCTGGAAGAGAGCGTTTGGAGTCATTCCCAAAGGGTGCCGGATGATTCCAAGTCGTGCATCTGGAGCTGCGAGACTCCATTAGGAGAAGCAGTCTGCTCACTCAGCATTGCTACTAAACGGTCTGTTAGACGGGAGTCGGCCACTCAGCCGCATGGACCCTGCTATAGCATAGCAGAGGTGAAGCGCGGTTGGCCTCATGGAGATCGCTGGATTGCCGGTTGTCGTGAGATAGGGACGCTTGTCTGTTGTTAACGACTTAAAGTCCAGCCGGCACCTCTTGAGGTTATGGAAAAGGCCATATCGTCGTAGACACTATGCGTATCCAGAGTCTAGGGGGAAAGATTGACATGACCAGAAAAACGTGTAGACCTCGTCGAGGTTTATAAAATGGAGTGTGACCAGAGGAAGTCAGAGAGTGATTCTGGTCATCCGGGGAGGATCTGTTCCCTCGACGTTGGCGGCCTATAACCTTCTGTTTCACAACAAACCTGTAGCTGGGCTAGATCCGAGTGGTCTGCCCTACCCGGCTGGTCGGGTGCCTGCTGGTGGCCCGTTTGGCATTGGCAAGTTACACTTGATGGAACTGCAGCTGATTTGTGGGTTGGTTTCGAGCACGTCGGGACGAGAAGCGGCCACCTCAGACCGGCGGCTTGTCAATGTGCTTGTGTTGCCGAGTCGGTAAACTATCGACGAAGAGACTGTCAAGTGAGAGAGAGGCCGCATGTCTTGTAGTAGTAGTGGCATGTGCTCATGTTCCTGTTGCCGTCCATTCGCGCAAGCTCGACGTTCGATATCAGCACAAGTTGACGAGCCATATCACAAGACGCGCCGCATCATAGATTGTCAATCCATTGATCAGGACTTGAGGGCGCACAAAGGGGGCTAGAAGCCTCAGATGCCGCCATCTCCTAGCCTGCCGTAGTACAGCCACCTGTACGAGAAGATGGGGTGATGGAAGGTCCTGGTCCCGTGGCGGTCACTTTGATCCCGAGCGTGCATATCGTCACGCTAAACGCATCTTGTCAGCTCTGCACGTGGTGGGAAGCGTTGACCGTTGTGCGCCTCAGCAGCAGCCTCGAGGCCCGAGGATGAGACAGATGCACACCACAGGCACTAAAAATCTCCGCTGCGGTGAAAGAAGGCAATGATCAGACCACGAGTACGAAGGGTAGTGTCGGGAGCACACCTTGAGCGCAGCCATCTCTTCCGGCTAGGCTTGAGTGGAGAGTGACCTCTCTGCACCAGGCGGCCTATATCAGCCGACGTGTCGTTGACTGAGGATCCATGACCCCAACACACCTGGCTTCCCCTGGCTTGCTCCCTCGCCCTCCCTCGCCTTCTGACCAGCTCCTCCCTTAGTGCCGAAGCTTGCTGTACCTCGCGCCTTCGTATTGTCGACTAGAGCGAGGAGGGCTGCCAGCACGGGGCGGTGAAGATGAAGGTAGCATCGACCATCATGTGGGCGGAAGCCACTGGACTCGGATGAGGGCAGAAGGAAGGCTTTTGGCAGCCCAAAGGGGGAGGGGGAGGAGGATCATCGTACCGAGCAGCTGCATCTAACCCTTCGAGCATCAGCACAGGTATGGATGGCATGATATGTTTAAGACCAGCCGCGGGAAAGAGGACCAAGCCTCAAGGCGCCAAGGTCAGACTGAAGTGCGGGCAGTACCCATGAACTTGGAATGCGATACGCTCCGGTACGGGGCCTGGCGAGAGGGAGGGCAAGGCTAGTTGAGGACGGTGTGTCCAACCTCGCAGGTCCAAAGCCCACCCATACCACCCAAGTAGTGCCCACCACGAGCCGTCCGCTGTGGCGAACCCCTCCAAGAGGAAATGATGAGACGCGCAGCCTGCAAGTCTGAGACTGCCCATAATCTCCTTTCGCCCCGTTCTTCTGCAGCTTGCATACAGAATTCGTTGCGAGACCGCAGGCTCCCTCGCATCTCGCAGGTGAGCTCCCACACGGTGTGGACGGCAGACGAGCCGGGGTTGATCCAAAGTTGGCACGTACAGACGCTGTCGAGGATCACGGCCCGAAACGTTTTGTGAATTAAAGACATAAAAAAATTCAAGTGAGGCCTCATAATTCTCGAGGAGATTGAGAAAGAAAAATGGAGGGATTATAGGCCTCCTCCTTGTTGAGGGGGACCGAAAAGTGTATATGGTAAGTACTGTACGGCACAGGCTCCGCCGCCAGGGGTTCGACAGTCGGAGTATCTGCAGGTGCTCGTTTGTGCCCAACACTTACTTATACGATCGACCAGGCCAGGAAAGTCAGCCAGCCAGTACGCAGGTCTTAGCCGGTAGAGGTACCTCTGGGCCCCACCACCTCTGCCTGGATCGGCGAGGCCCACCATGAGACGAAGCAAAAGCAAGCTGCAGCGCGATGCACTTGTTCGCATACTGCATTCCTCTGTGGTGTGTTGGCCAGTGACTGGCGCAGGGTGTCGGGAATAGGCTCTTTGGCTCCAAGGTCAGAGTGCGTCGTAACAAAACATCTCAGATTGATCAGATGCCTCTCTCGAAAAGAAAGATGAAGATTTTGAGATGAAGGTGAAATGCAAGGAAAAGAAAGAATGAACAAGAGAATGCATGGTTAAAACGGAAGGATGTCGTCAGAAGCCGTGGCAGGGGCGTTTTGGGCAAGCACCTGCAGTACGAAATGAATTGGCGAAAAAGTCACGAGGGAAAATCCCTGAAGACAGGGGAGCACCCCACGTCAATTGACAGGCGTGCAGCCAATCACAGCGCACTGAGGTCTGTGCTCTCAATTCAGGGAATGGGCTCCCATAGTACGTATTTTCCAGCGCATTTCTTACTCGCTGGAAAATGCCACGGCAAGTGCCTTGACACACGCACTTGCTGTAAAACCTTTGCCGTTTCCAACATAGTAGGAAGGAAGGCACCCCCCGGATCCCCTGCTACGCCTGCTTCTTTTGGGGCCCCTGCTTTCTGCAGAAAATATTTCCCCAAGCAGTTCGTCTCGGGCTACTGCTTCTGCTTTTTTTTTTTTTTTTTTTTTCTTTTCTTTACTTGTTCTTTGGTGCGTGGCTTGAACCTCTCTTTCCTCGCCAACTCACACCCACGCCCACTTTTTGGGGGACTGGCACAAGCAGTGGCGCGCCCACCACGTCCGGGGGGCCTGGGCCTTACCTGGTTTGTGTGGCCCGTGGCTTGCGGGCTTGGGCTGGGCTGCACTGGAACTTGCCTTGCCTTCGCGCCGCACTTGAGCTGCAACGTTCAACACTAAAAGCATCATCGCGCAAAGACTAAGAAGCCTGACTCTGCTGCACTCATGCCTGACCTTCCCGGCCCGACTCTTGACCTGACACTGACCTGACCTCACCTTTCACTGACCTTTGCCTGACCGCTCTGGGCGAGGCTGACTATACAGTTCAGATTTTTTTCGTCTTCTTTTCTCATCTTCATTTGACAACGACACTATCCCTGCATGCCGGCCGCCATTCACCTTGACTGTCTTGGGGGTCTCCTGTGCCCTGTCGGCGTCACGGATTTGCGGGGACCTGGACAACAAACGTTTTGCTGTCGCTGTCCAACTTGGCCACTCTCCGATCTTGCCAGAATTCGTTTTTTTTTTTTCTTCTTTCTCGACTTACCCGTGGATTATGGCCCACACCTAAGCCGTGGGGCGCATCTGCACCTCTTGTGTGCCTCAACCAGAGTTACTTTTTCATTATGTACCTCTTGGTGCATCGTACACTACAAGTGATGATGCTGACCCTGCTGCATTTGAGGCCAACCATTGGGCAACCATGCAGCAGGGCAGCACTCACCTCCATGTACCTGTACTTTTGTCCGACTGCCAGCAGACATGACACACACACACACAAGCAGGCACTCGCTCCGAGGATCTTGAAAATCTTGCATCTTGTACACGAGGGGGAGAACGAATGGATGGTGCTCGACCAATGCTCGCTCCCACGCTCGACCTCGGATCCTTGATGTCTTCTCCGTGTGTGTGTGGCCAGCTGCCGTCCTTTTTCCCCTCCGTCTCGTCTCGTCTCGTCTCGTCTCGTCTCCTCTTGCCTCCAATACCCGGCCAGGGTGTGTACACGCTATCATCAGACGATCCAAGACGGAAGACACACACACACAGAGAGAGAAAGGACCTTGTCGCCGGACCTCCGAGCTACCTGGGATTACATCGTTCATCTTACATCTTGCATATTGTACTTTCCCACCTGTCGGCCACACACACACACACACACACACACCCCACAGACCAAGAGAGCCCCAGTTAACCGATACTTGCCCCCCTTGAACCCTCTCTGTCCCGTCATGTCCTGTCCTGTCCTGTACTTTGTACCTTCCTGAGCCTGCCCTGGCCTGTACACACCTGCCTTGCCCTCCCTCCCCCTCCCTCTGGTCTCTGCCCCCATCACCTCTCCAAAGAACCAGACAAGCCCCTAGAGCCTGTCACACGCGCTTTGAAATTCGTGCTCTACCCTTGTCGCCTCGATCATACCCGGCCTTTCCTCTTCCATCCCACCGCTCTGCCCGTCATGAACCCTGGCTCGGCCGTGCCCATCTCGTCCCTCATCGTCCCGATACGTTCACCCCTCCACCTCTCTTACCTTCACTCTCATGTGGCCGGCCCTTCAAACGCTGCAACGTACCTCTGTGTCTCTCTCTCCCTCTTCTCCCCCCTCTGAGGCTCCAGGCTCTCTCTGTCCTCCGCGGGCCCATCTTGCAAAGAAATTTCGCCCCATCCTTTCAACCCGGCCCCCGTTCTTCTGCTTCCTGCTTTTCAAGCTATGTGGTCCCGAACCAGACCGTTCCTTTTCCCCAGTCCGACGCGGCCCCTCCACCCCTCCACCCTGTCTCATCCCACTAATGCTAGCCCGTGATATTTGCCTCTCGGCATATGCATATGTTGACCTCCAGTTTCCCTTGTCTTTCCTTCTCTTTGCTCTGACCAAACAAAATCATCAGCAGGCCAATCCGGACCCGGTCCTTCTCCTCCTCCTCCTCCTCCTTCTCCTTCAGGGATCAACCCCCAACCCGGCACCATTGCTCTCCGTTTCCCGTTGGTCCAACTTTTTCCGTGGTAAGGGGGTGTGGGTAGGAGGCCATCCCAAAGTACCCCGTGGCAGGGATACTGGCCATCATCGTCCCCCATCCGTCATGCTATCTTGACCTCATCTCGGGCGGGGGCCCTCCCTCCTCTCTCGACGAATAAAGTCAAACTGTCTTATCCTCTGATCACGGGACTTGAGCTTCTCGTTGACAGGGGAAGCCATGGGAAAAACTATAAAAGGGTGGCTCTTGATCGAGCCTGATCAGTTTCCTCCTTCTTCTTCTTTCTTCTTTTTTTCTTTCAAGCTCCTCCTCAAGAAACACCATCCCTCAGACATCCAGCCCAGGTTCTGCCCAGTCAGTCAAACCATCAACAGCCTCACACATACACACATACTCTCACACACATACACACACACCAAGTCCTACTTTACTCTCTCACACACCCACACCCAAACCACCCACCCACACACAACCATACCTACAACACATAACACACCAGAGGAACCTACCTCTCTCCTTCTTCATCTGTCCACAAGCACTCTGCCTCAGAGAGCTCTAGCACACCTGCCCCCCCCAAACAACATCATACCTCATCCCGTTTGCAAACATCATCATGTCTTCCTACTCCCCCCACAGTTCTATTCCGGCACTCTGCCCATGCCCGTGCCCAATAAGGGCCACTACCCTACCTACTACCCCTCGGAGAGCACCTACTCTGTCTCCCCTCCCGAGGCCGAGGCCTCTGTGAGCTCCGGCTCCGGCGTCCCCTCGTACAGCAACTCGGGCTACTCGGCCACCGCCAGCTACGCGGGCAGTAGCCATGGTGACTACGAGTCTGAGCGCTCCGCCAGCGGCGTGGACTTCAACGAGTACATGCACGAGCACCTGGCGAACGCCTTCGACCCTCTCCCTCTGGACAAGGCTGTGGCTACGCAAGCACAGACGTAAGCTTTCCCCCTCGCTTAACCCCCGGCCTTCGTTTTCTTGCCGTCTCCGCGCGCCGAAAACCTGCAGATCTGCAGGATTCGGTTGCATCGCGGACGGGGAGTCTCGCTTCGACCTTGGCGGCCGAGGTGCACGACTCCAGCCCTTTTGAGAAACCCGAGAGAAATTTGTAGAATTAGATTGGCTGACATATTTTTTTTCCCCTGCAAAACCAGTTCTGGCCGTCTCAATGCCAAGCACCGCGAGCTCCTGGAGCTGCAGAAGCAGGCACAGGCCCGCCTCGCCAGGTCGCGTGCTCGCTTTGCTGAGGGTATGGAGGATGCGCGCGAAGTGCGCCAGAATCTCGAATGGACGCAGAAGAAAGTCTCGTGAGTAAATTTCTCCCCCTCCCCTTTTCAAAGGCCTTGTTTTTTCTGGTTTTTTCCTCTTTCCCTCTCAGAGACTCGGTGCTGTCGAAATCTGCGGGCTGTGCAGCTCTTCTCTGCTCTCTTTCGCACGAAAGGAGGCGGGCGCGGTACCCGGGCCAATCTGAACCAATCTCGCGGGGAAAAAAAAAAGACGACCAGTAAAATTGAGAAATATGAAAACTAATCAATCAATCCATTTTTTACACAGGTCTCTGAAGACCAAGGCGTCCAAAAAGCACGGCAAGGAGTACAGCAAGGCCCGCGCTCGCTACCCTTCTCCTGACGGCTACTAGGCGCCCATTTTTTTGGGCAGCCCATTGTCCATTTTGAGTTGGGAGGCTCAAAACGGGACAAATAAAAATAAACACGCTCAAAACTCCCCTAACCCATCAAAATTTCATTTCCTTCAGGGATTAACGTTTCATTTCGGACCAAGGAATAACACGACCAAAAAAAGAAGAAAAAAATAAACACCCTCCCCGCGATCAAAACGTCACAGCAAGTATCCACCCCCAAAAAGAAACATCGGACAGACCCCTTGTCAAAAAATCTGGCCAGGGTGTCGGGGGACCCACGGATCTCACTTTGCCGCACACCACACAGATCTTGGGTTTCACGCAGCTGCACATAGGGCTGCATATCGCCCACTCGACTCACCCCCCCCCGGCCATCTGCACACGCTCTCTCCAGTGGCTCCTGGCTGCTTGCATGAGCATGGGGGGCAGATCTTAGGCGGAGGAGAGGGTGTGGAGGTGACCTTGGGCGGCAAGCGAGCGGACGCGCACGTGCGTTCCTACCGCAAGGACTTTTGGGGAAGGGTATATGAGTTACATGACACGGGATAGGCAGGCGTTCACTGTGGTTATTATTTTTTCCTCCTTTTGTTTTCTAGTTTTCTTCTCTCCCCCACCGTTTCCCCTAATGGGCACGGCTGCTGTTTCACGAAACTTATGATTGGACGAAAGGAGCACAAAAGTACAGGTACATTCAGCTGTGCAAGTGTCCTCCACCCGGGGCGTGTGTGGTGTGGGATTCTTGGGGGGAGGAGGGGGTGGTGAAAGAGGACCGGTCAGGGGAGAGAGAGGAGGGGGTTGGGGGGGGGGAGAGGGGGTGCGAGATCTGATCTCTGATCTCGCAACCTGACAGCGGAGCCCACAAGCACACAATCAGGTGGAGCGGTCGCGGCAAATCATGGTTCGCGCGCAAAGGGAGCACCCGCCCCTTCCCTCTCCTACCACACACCCCCATACACGCCCCCTCCCAAAGGCCCGAGCCGAGAGCTACACTACGGCAGGGAGCCAGGGCTGAGGAGGGCAATGGACGTGTGATCAGGACGGGTCGGGGGACAGGGATGGGCAAGATGGAGGGAGAGAGGACAGGCACCTTGCCTCTTCGGGGCCGTGGATACTGCCCCTTCTGGAAGAGCAGCGCCCCCATGGGGCTACTGTCGTCGTGTCTCCCTCCTCTGTCCACGCAGGTCTCTGCTCCCCTTCTCATTGGACGCGAGGGACGGCGTTGTGGGGGTTGGTTCTCAGGTTTCCTTGGTGATTCTTATTCTCCGTAGCTCATAGGTCAATGCCAATGTCGTACACTTCTGCTGTAGGTCTCTCGAGGTCCAAGAGGAGGGGAGGGGGGGGGAGGAGAGGGGCAAGAGGGGTCTGACCGGCCCTCACCCCCTCTCTCGGGCCTAGGGGACCGTGGTAACATGTGCTGTGACCTGACACCACCCCTTGCCCGTTCCCTTGTAATCACCTGTCGGTCGTCCCATGCACTGCTGACATGAAAAGCCTGGCCGTACAGTGTGATTTCCCATGGGGTTGGCAGGTATAGAAGCCCTCTGTGTGTTGTTGGGGCCGGGAGGCACACTGTGTAGACGACATGGGCTGCGTCATGTGACGATGTGGTGCCCTCTTCCTTCACAGAAACTTGGTGTTGCGGCTGGGCGATTACCCGTTCTGTACATCACGTGACAAACTTCTTCTTTTTTTTTTTTTTTTCAAAGCTTCATCTTGTTGTTTTTTCCCGCATCGGCCGGCCCGGACCGAGAGCTCGTGCGCATCGAATTATTAAAAAAGATTGTAATGCTGATGCCGTCGTTGCTTGGATATTGGAAAGGATGTAGCGGGAAAAGGGTTGTGTGTAGCAAGTGGTTCGCTTCGGTGGTCCGTGTCTGGCCTGTCCCGATAAAATAAGGTTCGCCTTGTTTCCCAATTTGAGACCTGTCCAATATTGACCAAATTCCCCGTCTGGAGGCTGCCGACACAGGGGTACTTGACAAGGCTTGAGACTGGCTAGAGAGATTGGCTGTCACCGCATTGGCCCCAAAGGCGAGCGTGCTCGGACTGCCAATGAAACAACAGCCAAAT
Source organism: Immersiporthe knoxdaviesiana (assembly GCA_021117315.1). NCBI lineage: Eukaryota > Fungi > Ascomycota > Sordariomycetes > Diaporthales > Cryphonectriaceae > Immersiporthe > Immersiporthe knoxdaviesiana. The sequence goes on from CP088206.1 coordinate 1,132,495, forward strand.
GAGCAGCCGCGTCACGGCTCATCTCCAGCCGCCACGTCCGGGATCTCCTGCCCACCCTCCTCCTCGGCCGTCTCGGGTCCTTGCACTGTCTCTGTCTCTGTCTCTGGCGGTCCAGCATCCGCAGCGGTGTGTCTTGACAGCCACGTGCCGCGCGGCTCAAGCCCTCTCTGCTTCTCTAGCCTCTCCCATGGGTTCTGGTTCATCTTGGCGTCGTAGTACCCTTCCCACCAGGGCTGCCCATCCGTATTCTGGCCTGAACCCCGCGTCCGTCTCCCAGATTGGTGTTGATTCTGTGCGTGCCTCGGGGCCTGGTGCCTCTCAAATGGGCTCGTTGCGTTGGCGTGGAAGCCGATTTGATGGCCGAACCGGGCTTGCGTCTCCATGTCCGCAAGTTCCTCGGGAAGATATCCACGCGACGGCCGCGATGTGTCGAGATATCGTGAGTTAGGATCAGCCTCTTGGAGACTACTCGCAGCTGGGACGCGTTCGTCCACCGCGTCCACGCTTTTCCCGTCATCGTCAAGGTCGATCTCTTCGGCATTTCCCGCACTGGCTGCAACATCCGCAGCAGGAGGCCGGGACGGCAGACTCGCAGACGGCGGCGGGAGAGATCTCTGGCCCAGCGGCGCAGAATTCGCGCCTGTGGTGTTTCTGCTGCCGGCCGCGCTGGGCTTCTTGGGAAGGCCAGAGACGGACGCGTCTGCGTGGGGGTTGAACTTGCGCTTCTTGGCCCCAGGCTGCATCCCGAAGCCCGAGAAGCCCATCGCCTCTGCCATGGCAGTTGAATCCATATCCTCGTCAAGGGGTATCTCTGCCATATTTTCTGGAGATGTGCTGATGTGGTGAGATGACCAGAGCTGTGCAACCTTCTGAGTGTCCTCTACACAATCTGTCTGTGATCAGGGTCTGACAGTGCAGGGACTATGGACAGTGGGCCACAGAGACGTGTCAGACATGTGGTGATGGGTCCTTCTTTTGTGTCCTCAGAAGCTGTTGTGATATATTAGCATCATGCCCTTTCAGTATCAGGACTCTGAGGTGAGGCGAGGTGAGGTGAGGTTGTTGTTGAGGAGACAGGAAAGACCTTCAGTGTGACCGAATGAAGCAAGTTAGGGGCTATTGCCACTGCCACCACAGAAAGGAAAGAGGAAAGGGCCAGGGTGTGGTGTCACCTGTAGCCCTAGAGGGTTAGCGCCTAGAACCCTTGCAATAACAACAATTGCAGTTGCCACTGCAGTGTGGACCTTCCAAAAATACCATGCAACATGCAACCAAACTCTCTTACAAGCCTTGCTATACCGCGACCATGAGCACATTCTAAAGGAGACAAATTTTACTCGGTGAGGGAATTTACTCATTGGCCTATTCACATTCAGCTCAGGTAAGGAGAAGGATCTGAACTCTGTTCCTGGGATAGGATCTGATCTCTCTTAAGTAATGAAAGTTTCTGGTGCCGCGCCATGAGAAAGGGGCGGGATTTCTGACATCACCCGCTGAAACGCTGCCTAAGATGTAAGAAGTAGGCAGGGGCAGCGATCAGATTGCTCCTGCCCAAGCACAGCATCAATCTCACTTGTAGCGTCTCAAGAGTTTTCGTAGTTTAGTTTTTTTCCTCTTTCATTTTCCCCCCTCCCTTCTTCTCATACTTTCTGTAATGCAAATAATCTCAAAATTCCGACCTCCATTATTTGTCTGAGAGCCGAGCCGAGCCATCACTTTATCTCTTCTTCACCTCCAGAGAATCTCATCACCACTTGGCTGTCAGGATGGCCAGCAATGACATCAACCTCCGTATCCCCTCCAAATACGGTCCTCCTCCCAAGACCCCTTCCACCCCAGCACAACCACCTGCCCATGAGGCAACATCAGACTTCGCAAACCCGCCACTGGACTGGCTCGCCCGTACCTGGACGGTGACCCACTCCACTCTCGCCATGTGGCGCTCCGCCCGCAACGTGCGCATCACTTACAAGTCCCTCCCGCCCTCGCCCCCTTCGGCCGACGGGCCGCGCCCACGCGTGGACGACCTCGTCGAGTACGAGAAGTCCTCGGGCAAGGGCGGGCTGAAGACCGTGGCCGGGGTCGACACGGCTTGCGGGCAGAGCGACACCGGCTCGTGGGACTGGCGCGGCAAGGGCCTGCTGGGCTTCGTCACAAGCCACTGGGAGGTCCTGGGATGGGGCGAGAGGGAGGTCGAGGTCGGCGAGGGGGCAGAGGCCTGGGTGGTGACGTGGTTCGCCCCGACGCTGTTCACCAAGGAGGGCTTGGACCTGTACTCGAGCCGGCGGGAGGGGATGAGCCTCAAGCTGGCCGAGGAGATCATCGCGAAGCTGAAGGGCCTGGGTGCGGAACATGTCGCAGAGATGGTCAAGGCGGATATGAAGGAGGTAGAGATTCAGTTGCCCTGGAAGGAGAAGTGATTGATTAGGCTTCGACGAGATGTCTGCAGCAGACCGGGTAAAGGCACAGTTATGGCCCTCCAAGATCGCCTCTAGTTGCTCACGTAATGGTAATAGTGATGACGGGAGTGCAAGAATGGAAGAATTGACGCATATCAAGAGATAAAATAGTATAATATAACTACGAATGGGGAGAAATCCTACAGCCACGCTGCTTTCGAGTTCCTGGGTATATCTGGCGCAGAAAATATCATCTCGTCTTGCCTTGACTGCCATCGTCGTGCTGTCTACGATGATGTCGGCTTCCCCCTTCATCATCGTGACGATGTGGCCGAGTAGACCGGTCTAGTCCCTGCTCCTCGTCCCGACCTTCGCCTCTGGTGGAACGGTATCTATCCTTGTCGCCTTCACGCTCCTCGTCATTATGCCGATGACGATGACGATGGCGGTGCCTCTGCCTTTCCCGGTCTCCATCGTCGTGCCGTCGTCCCGAATGTTCTGGCCGATGAGATCTGTATCTATCGTGATGGTTGCTCTCCTCTTCGTTGCCTTCTTCTTCGCGCCTGTCTTTCCTGCGGCGCTTCTCTCGCCTGCGCTCCTCTCGGCGGAGTTCTTTGAGCTCGAGCTCTCTCTGCTCATTCTCGTGCCTTCTCTCCCTCTCGACCTCGCGGACCTTTTGTGCCCCGGCCCTCATCATGGCCAACGGGTCATTCGTAGCCAATCTCTGCGTCTCGCGAGCCTTCCTCCGAGGGTCATCAGCGCCCCAGACGTTCTTGGCCGGAGCCTCGATCCCAGTCTCGGCGGCGAGCTCCTCCTTCGTAAGAGAGGCCCGCGATCGGCTGTCAGACTTGGTATACCAGGGGTCACCGGCCGCAAAGCCATCCCTGCCGGCGGCATTCGTGAAGCGCATGGTATACTGGTCCTCCATCTCCCGCTGCTTTTTCGCCTTCTCTTGCTCGTACTCCGCATTTGTCTCCTTTTTGCTCTCAGGCGGCGGTCCAATCAGATCAATATGCCCACGCCCGTCGACAATCTGGGTGTCGCTCTTTTTCGCGCCGCCCGGGGCCGCGAGCTCAGCCGCCACTTTCGCCCCGACCTCAGCCCTCTCCCTCACCAGCCTCATCTCGAAGTCTGTGTCGTCCTCGCCGGCGCGCTTTCTCTTGCGGGAGGTGAATCCAGTGGCGCTACCCTTGTCCCTCCGCGCGAACTTCTTGTCCGAGGGATCGATCTCGGGCTCGGCCTCAGGCAGGGGTGGCGGCGTCTCGCCGCGCAGGATGGCAAGCCTCCGTGCGGCATCGGCCTCCTGCATGCGCTGCTCGGCTGCATGCTCGGCGGCGGCTGCTGCTTCCTCATCGCGGCGGACGCGGGCGATGTTGTCTGCATTGTAGACGTTCCATGATTTCTTTCCTAGAAGGTGGCTGGAGGAGGATTATTAGCAGGCAGTCCAGACGACCTTGGGGATAAACAGGAGGGCTACAGGGGAGGGGCCAGCATACAGAGGCATCTTGATCTGAACTTAACAGTGGTGGCCAGTAGAGGCTAATGAGAAGACACCTCCCAAGCTGAGAGACATCGAGCGCCACGCCGATAGTGGGCTTCCTACCAGGCAAGAAGGAGCACTGGCGTGAGGAGGAAGCAAGCCTAACCACTGACGAGCTGAATGGTCTGGAATATAGAAATTATGCCTTCCAAATGCCCAGGTGCAAGTCAAGTCAGGGTCGTCCTCATGAACTGTGGTAGGCCTGCAGCAGCATGTGCCTGACACGCTGCAGGGCACGTGCAGGGGGTAGGTTGACTAGGTTTAGAGGTACGTACCTACTTACTTAGGTGGCACTGACAAGGACGCAAGTACCTTACAGCCACTCAACATGTGGAAAGGTACTCCTCATGCAACGTCATGGGGCGGCCCCGCGTTAGTACCGCGGGCTCGCTGGAAGGCTGAGCTGGCTGAAGTGACTGACCACGCCCCCAGCGCATTGGCGACTTCTCAAACATCAGCACAGCACGAACAAGTCGCATCTGCCCGCGTCCCCTTCCTCAACAAGCCACGTTGAAACGCCACTAGCCTCGAATGCTGGTCATTTCAAAGGAATCAGACGTTCTTCTCAATTATCTGTCCTTCTGTGAATAATACGATTTCAAACCGACTCTTCCGACACCGCTACACCACCACCACGAGCATCGAGAGAACACAAGAAAAGATATCCCCCTTCGTTGCGACAAGTCGAAGCTCCTCAGTCCTCCGACACCCTCCTTTCGAATACAGACACTGCGTCTGCCTCTTCCCACTCTCAACACTCTCCTCGCATCACCTCCTCCCTCCACTTCGCTGCCATGAGTCTCTTCGGCGGACGAGGTGGGCTGCCCTCAGGCCCGCGGGGCCAGCCATCGCAACAGCCGCCACCTCGCGGGTCCTACGGCCAAGATCCATACAGACAGCAGCCTCCCCTCCCCAACCAAGCCCTCGGCAGCCTCCAGGCGGCAGCTACCGTCCCCGGGCCCAACCGCAACCCCAGCGCGGCCAGGGGAGGCAGGTCCTGGTCACCAACATGGACGCCATACCCAAAGCCACGAGGGACGCCGAGTTCATCTTCAGCAACTATGCTGCGGTCCATCCCCGTGACTGGAATATTGGTGATATGGAGGAGGTTGCCATCCGGGTCTGTGGAGACCGTCTCCATGGACAAGACTACATCCTGAACGCCAAGGGCTTCCCCATGATCGAGCCGGGCAAGATTGCGTTCGGCGAGCCCCAGCGGGTGTGGATGAACAATACCAGCCCTGGAGATGTGGTGATTGTGGAGAGCTTCAACCCCATCGAGCTCGGCCAGAAGGGCTACCTGGGCTCGGTGGAGATCGCCATCGAGTTCGCGCTGAAGAACAAGGTGACCGACGCCCCGTACGACCAGGACTCGCTCGCAAAACAGTTCATCAAGACGTACGAGAACCAGATCTTTGCCCCAGGTCAGCAGGTCATTATGATGTACCAGAACATCCCCTCCGCGGCACAGTCTCTACTGTCGAGCTGATTGACATGAGCCTCGAGAAGCCCGGGGAGGGCGGGTCTCCAGCAGACAGCAACCCGCGCGCCAGGGGCATCCTGACGCGCCAGTCCGAGGTGACCTTCATCAGGGCGCCGGCCTCTGCGACCAAGCCGATGAACCTCAAGGGCAGCGCCAAGCGGAGCGCCAACGCCATCGTGCGGCCCGATTTCAAGTTCGAGACGCTGGGCATCGGTGGTCTGGACGACGAGTTCAGCGTCATCTTCCGTCGTGCCTTCGCCTCCAGGATCTTCCCTCCCAACCTGATCGAGCAGCTCGGCATCATGCACGTCAAGGGTATCCTGCTGTATGGTCCGCCTGGCACGGGAAAGACGTTGATCGCCCGCCAGATCGGCAAGATGCTGCAGGCCCGCGAGCCAAAGGTTATCAACGGACCCGAGGTTCTGAACAAGTATGTTGGTCAGTCGGAAGAGAACATCAGAAAGATGTTTGCAGATGCCGAGAAGGAGTACAAGGAGAAGGGCGACGAGAGCGAGCTGCACGTCATCATATTTGACGAGCTCGATGCCGTGTGCAAGCAGCGTGGCTCCGGCGCTGGTGGCGGCACCGGCGTTGGGGACAGCGTGGTGAACCAGCTGCTCAGCAAGCTGGACGGTGTGGACCAGCTGAACAACATCCTCCTCATCGGCATGACGAACCGGAAGGACATGATCGATGATGCCCTCCTGCGCCCAGGTCGTCTCGAGGTCCAGGTCGAGATCAGCCTCCCCGACGAAAAGGGCCGGCAGCAGATTCTCAAGATCCACACGAGCAAGATGAGGGAGAACGGCCGTATAGCGGATGATGTGAACCTCGCCGAGCTTGCTGCGCTGACCAAGAACTTCTCGGGCGCCGAGCTCAACGGTCTTGCCAAGAGTGCGGCGTCTTTCGCGTTCAACCGGCACACGCAGGCCGGAAGCATGGCAGCCGTGTCAAAGGACGTGAGCAACCTCGTGATCACCCGACAAGACTTTATGGCGGCACTGTCGGAGGTGACACCGGCGTTTGGTGTCTCGGACGAGGAGCTCACCAAGTCCATCATATACGGCATCGTGCATTTCTCGCCCAGCGTCGACCAGATCATCAACTCGTGCATGATCTACCTGGACGCACTAAGGGACCAGACGTCGAGATCACCCTCGTTCTCCCTGCTGTTCCACGGCCCAGACGGGAGCGGCAAGACGTCCCTGGCAGCACACATCGCTAAGGCATCCGAGTTTCCCTTCATCAAGATCATCTCTCCAGAATCTTTGGTCGGCTATCGTGACGAGATGGCCAAGAGAGACCACATCCACAAGATCTTTACGGATGCTGTCAAGTCTCCCTTGAGCATCCTGATAATGTAAGTTTGTGTCCTCTGCCTCTGGCCGCCAAAAAAAAAAAAAAAAAAAAATCGTCTCTCAAGATCAGCTGCTGACTGACATGTGATTCCAGAGATGACATTGAAGGCCTGATCGAGTGGAACCCTGTTGGGCCTCGCATGTCCAACACGATTCTCCAGACGCTGCGGACGCTGATCCGCGCCGTCCCGCCCAAGGGTCACCGCCTTCTCATCATGGGCACGACGTCTCGGCGCAGCATCCTCCAGCAGCTCGACTTCGCCTCCATCTTCAACAAGGAGATCCCCGTGCCTAGCCTGCACAGCCTCAGCGAGCTGGAGTACGTGCTCGAGGACCAGCGGGTGTTCGAGGACAAGAGCTATCTAGTCGAGGCCATGAACATGGTGGCAGAGGCGACGCAGGGGTCCAACCAGGTGAACGTGGGCATCAAGGGCATCCTGGAGATTGCCGGATCTGCAAAGTCTCTGAGGAACGAAGACCAGAAGGTCAACTGGTTCGCCGAGGAGATGCGCACTGCCATGGCCAGCCTGGCTACCCCACAGTATTAGATTTTTGATGTTGTTGGGTGGGTGTTTTTGGCATTTCAAGTAGAGTGAGTGCATAGTGGGATTATAGAATATCAGCTTGTCCAGAAATAATCTAGACAACCCATACCTTTTGGATTACATCGATGTCTGGTTAGACAAGAAATAAAAGAGAAGAGAGTCATGGGCGCAAGCAGACACCTCACAAGGGCGCTGTGCCCCCAGTGAGGTCAGAAAACCCTCTGTGAAGACTGTCTTCCTCCTCTCCCAGAGGCCTCAGCTCACCCAAATATAATCCCACATGTCTTTGCAAGCGCGTTGCATCGGATCCCTAAAGGCGACATCTGCGTTGCAAAGAAACCCGCAACCCCCGCACTCCTTGCAGATTAACCACGCAATATTGTATGCACCTCCCCAGCAGGGTATCTTCTTGGGCTGCGCAATCCCCGGCACCTATTCCCAGACCAACAGACCCTCCAGGCCGTGGTTCACATCTTCATTCCTTGTAGGGCCCTCGACCATCTCCCCAGGCAGACCAGGCCCCTCTCCACGCACTGGAGCAGGGCAAGGCTTGTTATGAACTTGATGGCACTCGCCACCCTAAGAGTGGCATCTTGGCTAAGGGGGCGGTGTCCTCGGAGAGGGAGTTGTAGCCCACCGTTTTGCGGTACATTACATTTCCTACTTAAGGCCAGCCATTCTTGTCGACACATTTCATGAGCCCACCATGGACCGTGGCCGACCCTTTCCTTGTGCGCTCGGCAAGGAGCTGGTCGAAACTGCTCGTCATTCTATGACCTTGGAAGTTTTGTATGGAACAAGGACGCGAGTAGTGGTGCGTGGGTTGCACTTCTGAAGTATTCCGAAAACAACCATGGGGCTCGAAGTATTATTACTCACAGTGCGAGCATCGCTCTTTTATGCAATATTACCTCTTTACTAAAACAAAAAGAAATTACCGGGTAAAATGCCGGCTGTAAGGGTGTGGATGAATAAAAGATTCGTATGCTATCTTTTTTATATTGATATCAGGCTTACTGCACCAATGCATTTATTTATATAGAACTATACTGCCCAACCGATACTTGTTTTGCCACTATTATCAACTTGACTTGGTATTATCATAGTAGCTTTAATCTGTTGTTGATTGGATGAGCAGTGATACATGGCACTTTCAGTCCTATTTTTGCAGTAGCTTTCTTATTCGCCATGAATTATAATATAAACCAATACTGATTCGAAACATCTTTTTGAAGACATATTAAAGGGTTCTTATTTAATAGTCTGCGTGAGCTTTTTCTATTCACATCTTTACTTACTAGGGCTTGCAAAGATCGGGAGTAATGATGTGGAAAATACCGGAAAATGGCCGGTGCCAAGGATATAAACCAATCTGCCTACTTAGGACTTAGGTGAGGGGTCGGAATGAACAAAGAAGGATGGTTCCTAGGTTGCAAAATCGGTGTTTTTCATCGATGAGTGTGTTTGGGACATTGTGAATGCCACGAGTTGGGACAATTTGAGAGGTAAAACCGAGATACCTTCTTCACGGTGATGAACCCGGCACTAGATATTAATTACCTCTTCTAGGCGGAACAGCTTTATGATTAAAGACGAAGTTCTGATCAGTAGTGCGAATACCATCTCGATCTGCAGACACACAAAGCAAGCACGGATCATGCGATAACCGAATCGAATGTGTAGAGGAGCCAGTAACTCAATTTTTGCTATTTTTTGTCCCTGCATCTTCTGTACTATCACTTTTTTTTTTATGTCTAGAACCTATCTGGCTTCACAAAGGAGGAGAGCCTAGTATTCTTCGTGAGCAAGAGTAGGGTAACTGTTACGTCCACCCTTGAAACCCAAACACACCGGGCTTTCTCCCTCACAGGACAAAATGGTCCTGCTCGAGCTTCTTTCCCTCAAGTGGTGCAGGATTGGGTTGACTCTTGCTCTCGTATGAATACCTCAGCCCTCCAAGCCCACGTTGAGCCGCTCCAACCCAAGTTCTGGCCTTCCTCTTACTCGGTAGTGCCCATTTTTTATGTGTCTACCACTGCTGGGGAGCAGCGCCAGCATCAGCGCCCCACTCGGTGGTGGCGGCAGCACCCTCGGCAGCACTCCACTCAGTAGCCGGGGCACCGGCCTCAGCGGCAGCCCACTCACCAGTGGGAGCAGCCTCGAAGCCACCGGCAGCCGCCCAGGAGTCAGCAGCTGGCTCAGGCTCGGCCTCGATGAGCTTCTCCTCCTCAACCTTCTCCTCGGCCTCAGCCTCAGGGTCACGGTCTGTAGAGCCAAGAGTATTAGTATTGCCAACGACACACAAAAGCGCAAACCAGGCGTGTTCGAGGCATCGAGAGAGAACATACAGAAGTAGAGATCGACCATGACGTCCCAGGGGGTCTCGCGGTTGTAGATGGTACCGCGCAGGCGGAGGACCTCACGGGCCAGCATCCACCAGATGGTGCCGATGGCGTGGCGACCCTTGTTGTTGGTGGGGATGGCAACGTCGACGTACTCGGTGGGGAGTCGGTGTCGCAAAGGGCGATGACAGGGATGTTGACGTAGGAAGCCTCCTTGATGGCCTGGGCGTCGGTGCGAGGGTCGGTGACGACGATCAGACGGGGCTCCTTGAACGACCGGGTGATGTAGTTGGTGAAGGAACCGGGGGTGAAGCGACCAGCGATGGCCTGGGCGCCGGTGTGGGCGGCGAACTTGAGGACGGCACGCTGACCGTAGGGACGAGCCGAGATGACACAGACGTCGGAGGGGTTGTCGACGGCAGTGATGATACGGGCAGCCAGGACAATCTTCTCCCTATTCACAGTAGATCAAAGGTCAGAATGCCTCTTCGGTGCTTCAATTCCTGACGCGGCGGCGGCCTTCGCGTTTTTTCTTTCTCGGATTTTTTTTCTTTTCGAGATCGACGTCGCGGGCAGCAGGTTTGGAGCAAGCTTACCAGGTCTTGCCAACGTTGATGATGTTGACACCGTCGGGGCTGTAGTAATAAGACAATTGTCAGCAAAGGGTTTAGAGATTGAGGGCATCGTGTCGTGAGAACATACCGGGTCTTCCACAGGTAGGGGTTCATGTGAACCTGAAGGTTCTTGGAGCCCAGGTGAGCCTGGGCCGCCAGGAGCATCTCAATGTCCTGGCTGGTGGCGTCAAAGACGCTGGGCAGGTTCGCGGGGGCCATGATTGCGAGTTGTCTGAGGGTGATTGTCGAGACAAGAGACCGCAATCGAAGGGGTGGCAGGCTTGGTGGTTGTTGCGCGAAGTTTTGCGAACTGACGTTGAGGAGTGAGGTCGGGATGGGGATTTGCTGCAACCGCGAAAAAAAGTGTGGGCTTCGAATGGGAGGCTCCAGCCGTGCACCCCACCAAGACCCTACTACCCTACCATGCCTTCCACCTGCTAAAAATCCAGGCTGAGAAACTGCGCTAAGCGGCAGCCTGATCCGTGCACCATGTTAGTCAGCAAGCAAGGCACTCGACTCATTGGCAAGGTTCAAACGGAACTGGGGAAACTGTGCAGCCGACCGCAAGTAGCGCTTAACCCAGATGGGAGAGACCCCCATTAGCATCAGCAGGGCGTCAAGCGGCCGCCGCCGCGCCTAAGGGAAATTTTGATAGCAACAGCCAGCCGCGATCAGAAGACAAGACAGCCCGGGCGTGGAGGAAGCTGACTTTTGTCGAGCAACGCACGACGGCCAGCCCACCATGCCGCCCAGAATATCAGGCCCGCAAGGGCTGAAGAGTATGACATGTACGTGGTCTTGACTTTTCTTGTGCATCCAGGTATCATTGGGATACAACCGGAAAGTACTGACGGACCACATCGCAGTATGTCTGCGGCCGGCGCCCTCAACCATACCGGCAACACCAGCCCTCCAGCCTCTCATCCAAAAGGCCACGCTTACCCAGCGGGAAAGAGACAAGCTGCGGCAGATGAAGCTCGACCCCTACCGCTGGCAGCTTGCCCAGAACCGCCGCAACGCCAACCTCCAGCGACGCGCCGAGCTCGCCGGGCAGCGCGTGACCTCGTGGGGCGACCCGGTCCAGGGCATTGTCACGCCCTTTGTCGAGTCCCTTGACAGCGGCGGCCAGGCTGCTGAGTCAGAAGTGAAGCGTGATGACGATGGCAACCCGCTCGAGGAGCCCCACGAGCTCCCTACCTCGAAACACATCCTCAACTACCAGCTGTCGCAGGCCGAGCTCGACGAGGCCATCGAGGCGTCGTTCCAGCTCACCAAGCCCGTGCCGGGGGTCTCCGGCATGGCCATGCTGGATCCCGTAGTAGCAAAGCTGAATGCGGATCCGGAAGCCCACATGGCGAGGCATCGCAAGGCCGTGGAGGCGCTGAGGAGGATTACGACACTCGAGAACGGGAGCAGCACGGACAGGCGGCATGCCAACACCAGGCGGATCGTGGAGACATTTGGACGACACAACACGGACCACACAGTGCGGCAGAAGGCGCTTGCGTTTGGCCAGCAGGAGAGGTTCGAGAAGATACGGGGTGGGCCCGACACGGGCAGCAGCGAGGTGCAGATTGCGATCCTGACGGCCAAGATACGGTCGTTGAGCAAGATGCTGGCGGGTCCCAAGGGAAATAAGGACAAGCACAACAAGAAGAACCTGAGATTGCTCCTGCACAGGAGGCAGAAGCTGCTGAAGTATATGGAGAGGAAGGAGAGGGGCAGTGGGCGGTGGGAGCATATGATTGAGACGCTAGGCTTGTCGCCGGCTACCTGGAAGGGTGAGATTGTGGTACGATAGGACTCGCATATCATAATCGGCGGGGGAAAATGAAAACCAAAAGAACAAAAAAAAAAAAAAAAAAAGAACATGCACAATCAATAGTGAGGCGTGTAAATCTTGTATACAATCCAGTCACGGTTGACTGTCTTCTTTATGCGAATTAGACTTGCTGAACCTTCATGCGCCTGCCATGGTATGCCTTCGTAAAATTCAAAACACTGCTCCACACACTGCCTTGCCTCGTACCTTACACAGGAAGAGAAAACCCAACAAACACGTTTTTTTCTTCTTCTTCAGAACACGCTGATGTAGTTGCCGATCCGTTCCTTCTGGTTCTGTGCTATGCACTCAGCGATCCACGTGATGTTTCGGATTTCCTGTGCTGACGTTAGCTGAATGGCATTTAACGAAAGTGCTGGATACCCAACGTACCTGCTCCCTAAGCTTCACCCACGCGTAGACAATAGCAAAGGTGAACTGTCTGGTGAAAGCCTCCTTGGAGATCTCCATCTCCTTCTGGTAGAACATATCCTCCAGGCTCCGGCCCTCGGAGCTAGAGCCACCAGCCATGTTGCCGGGGCCAGCGGGCCCGCCGCCGAGGCCAGCTGCGTCGAAGAAGGTCTTGTAGTCCTGGATACCATCGACCGCGAGACGGACACCCTCGAAATCATCGGCGCGGGAGAGCATCAGCGTGCCCTCGGGGTAGAGCCGTCCAAAGTTGGGGTACAGCTTCTTACGGTCCTGCTTGGACAGCTCGGTACCGAAGGAGTTGAGCGTGATGTTGATGGCTCTCCGGTCGGCCTCGAACTCGAGGATCTCGGACATGACCTCGGCAGTGGGGGTACCGGACATGTCGGGATGCGTGTTGACAAAGTTGTGGAACTCTTCGAGGTAGTTCTTGTAGAGGGTGTTTCGGACAATTTCGATGTTCAGCTCGTCCAGATCCTGGTGGCTCAGGCTGCCCTTGAAGAAGGGTGCCAGCGGCGTCTCGATAAGCACGCTGTTGTACAGCTCCTCGATGTTTGTGGCCACGCAGAGGACCGGCATGGTCTCAAACCAGCCCAGAGGGTGGCATCTGTCCAACAGTTCCCTCGTGTCCCTCTCGTGCAGCGTGCCGGTGATCAGGAGGGCGACATTGTCGATCATGTAGCCATACGTGAGGTAGTCCATGAACTTGGCCAGAGTCCCTGTCGCGTTGGCGCGGACATATCGAAACTCTGAGACGAGCTTCTCCGTGGTCTTGGCCGCGAGGCTGGAGGTGGAGGGGTTGGGAGGGAGGGAGGCGAGGAAGTCGCCATAGGCTGGACCGAGCTGCAGCTTGAGATCTGTGATGTTGTTAGTACATGTTTTGTGTGTATTGCGCGGGTGACAGATGCAGGAGGGAGGGAGGTAGACGGACCATCTATGTTCTCGCACTGGGTCATGTTACTATAGTTAGCATTGGTGAGGAGGCCATTTCGGTACCCTCGCACGATGCCCTCGACATAGCTATGTACGCTCTCGGTCAGCTGCTGGCTTGCCTTTCATCATCGGGAACACGAAAGCAGGCCTACCCATTATTGACATTGAAGAAGAGACCCTCCATTTTGATGCTGGCAAAGCGTATTGGCGATGCTGAGGGCTTTGTGTGTGTTGGATGGAGCTGTCTTGAGAGAGAGACCAGAAGGCATAATGCCCAGAGCAGTGACGACTGTTCTCCTGGAGGATGGCCACTGCTGACAATAGCCGCCAGCCATCCTAGCAAGAGCCTGAACTGTCTTCTGATTGGCTCCTAAGCGCTAGGTGGATCTATACCTGCCTAGGCTTAGTGCACCGATAGCGATTGCTCTGGAGCCCCCACATCTGTCTGCGCCGGGTAAAGCAGCTTCTTCAAAAAATTTTGGGGCGCAATATTTCTGCCACCCATCTCGACTTCCTCACCCAAAACCACAAAATTCCATCAATACGCCTCTGTGTGCCTTCCCACACAACCAGGAGGACCTTCCCAAGGAGAGTAGCGCAAGAGACATACAAAGCTTATTGAAGATGCCTCTTTTCGTCCTCTCTGAGACGAGCGTGGGGTATGTTACAATCCAACACTGCCAACCTGAAATCAATTCTGCACCCCCCAAAAAATTGAGGAAGTATGGCCACTAATGCTGTGATCAGTTATGCCCTGTTCAAGGCCAAGGACAAGAAGTTACTCGATGATGGTGACTTGGACTCCCGGCTGCAGTCTGCAGATAAGATCAACAATGAGTATGTTGCCCCTGCCCCCCTCCAGCACAATGCGCATTTGACTATGAATGATGGATGATCTGATTGTGCTGCAGGCTCAAGCTCAAGGAGATCGTGAAGTGGGACAGCGCAGCAAAGGGTCTTGAGGAGGTGGCTGGGCTCGTGGAGGGCAAGGTCACCCCCATGCTGACCCAGCTGCTCGAGTCTATCAAGGATGAGAAGAAGGTTTCTCTTGCTGTGTCCGACGCAAAGCTTGGCAGTGCCATCAACAAGCTCCCTCAGTTCAACATCACTCCTGTCGCCGATTCTTCCACCACCGAACTGTACCGTAACATCCGAGCCCATCTCACCGACCTCATTCCTGGCCTGCAGTCCGAGAACATCCGATCGCTCGCCCTGGGTCTGTCCCACTCGCTGTCCCGCCACAAGCTGCGGTTCTCGCCCGACAAGGTCGACGTGATGATCGTTCAGGCCATCTCTCTGCTGGACGACCTGGACAAGGAGCTGAACACGTACGCCATGAGGGTGAAGGAGTGGTACGGCTGGCACTTCCCCGAGCTGGGCAAGATCCTCAACGACAACCTCGCCTATGCGCGTGTCATCCTGGCTGTCGGCCTGCGCACAAACACATCCCAGACCGACCTTTCAGATATACTGCCCGAGGAGATCGAGACTGCTGTCAAGGCTGCGGCCGAGGTCAGCATGGGCACCGAGATCAGCGAGGAGGATCTGGCAAACATCAGCATGCTGGCTGACCATGTCGTGCGGTACACCGAGGTCCGCCAGCAGCTGTCAAGCTACCTCGAGTCCAGGATGAAGGCCATCGCTCCCAACCTGACAGAGCTTGTCGGCACGCTTGTCGGCGCACGGCTCATCGCCCACGCCGGCTCCCTCATGAGCTTGGCCAAGAACCCTGGTTCCACCATCCAGATCCTCGGTGCCGAGAAGGCCCTCTTCCGCGCCCTCAAGACCAAGCATGCCACCCCAAGTACGGTCTTATCTACCACTCTTCCCTGGTCGGCCAGGCAACTGGCAAGAACAAGGGCAAGATCGCTCGTCAGCTCGCCGCCAAGACCGCCCTCGGCGTCCGCGCCGATGCCCTGAGCGAGTGGGTGAACGAGGACGGTGAGGAGGCGGACGAGGAGGAGCGGGCGGCCCTGGGTGTTGCTGCCCGTGCCAAGATCGAGAACAACCTGCGCCGGCTCGAGGGCAGGCCGCTCGTTCCCAGGGGGATCTCAGTGGGCCCTAACGGTCAGGCTGCGGACGCACCATCCAAGTTTGACATCAAGGAGGCCCGCAAGTACAACATCGATGCCGATGGCCTGGCAGGGAGATGAGCCTGCGGCGGCTGAGCCCACGCCCAAGAAGGACAAGAAGGACAAGAAGGATAAGAAGTCCAAGAAGGAGAAGCCTCTCATCCAGGAGGTTGAGGATGAGGAGATGGGTGATGCGCCCGTCCAGAACGGCGCCAACGGCACAGGTACAGTACCCCCAGCTCCTCATGCTGACCGACCTGTTGAGACTCATATGCTGACAATGTTTGTGCTGCAGCCAAAACACCCAAGAAGCTGTCTGAGGCCGATTATGAGAAGTACGCCGAGGCGGCCGGCATCTCGGTGTCAAAGTTCAAGCGCAAGTACGAGCGCGGCGACGTGGACCTTGCCGAGGACGGCACACCCAAGGTCCTCTCCAAGAAGGAGCTCAAGAAGCTGAAGAAGGCCGAGGAGAAGGAGGCCGGCGGCAAGCGCAAGCGTGGCGAGGATGGCGAGGAGAAGCCCAAGAAGAAGAAGAGCAAGAAGGCAGACGCATAACTTGGTTTCCAGATTCATGGGTGACGGCGTTCTACCGGCTGTGGGGGAAAAAAAGTTGTGTATGATATGCAGCATCTTTCTCTTTGGCATCCTTCCGGCTTGAGAGATATCCTCAGGGGCGTTCTTGGCGTGGTAGGCTTATAGGTGACTGGATAGGTTTGCTGGGTCTATTTTTATTTTCATTTTTGAGATCCAAAGCTATTGAAATTTCGGGCGGAGATTTCTCTTGCAAATCATTATTTACAGTTTCTGAAAACTCTGCTTCGGGACGATGTATGCTCCTCCTTGAAAAGGTCGATGAGGTTTTCAGTGTCACAGCCTTGCGCTACTAGGTACGAAGGCCGCCGGGCTATGCATGCGATGTTCTACCAGCATGCTTCTACTTATTCAGATACTGAAGTATAGTGGACTTTATGGAGTTGGAATCGTAGTTGAGTTTATTTCTATCATTACTGTAAAAGTTGGAAGTGAACGGTCCCAAGCTTTGCTCTTATGATTCAACAGCGGATGTTTGGAAGACGCGCTTCTCGATCACCTCCCACGACCATTCTGATGGACAAGGCTCGCTCCTCTTCTCAAGAGCCACACTTTTTCTTGCCCAATCATCTTATCAATCCACACAAACAAGTCACCACCTGCACAGATGACAAAAGATGTGTCAAACCATGTTGTCCTTTTATTACAACGTCATATTAACTACACATATGCCTTCCAGCATTCGATGACGTCCACAATACCGCAGTTCACGCCAACTCATACCGTTCTGAGCGCATGTCAGGCGCCTCGACTAATACAGGATTATTATTAGGAGCCTCATAGACAGTGCCGCCCGAGGCTTCGTATATCGGCGTGTCGGCAGCCTCCGTCCTCACAACATGCGCCCCAGACCCATGACCTTCCTTGGCCAGCGGCAGTTCTGCACAGTCTCCCCCGCGCCCCGCATCTTTCTCGCTCTTGAGCTCGTGGATAGGGATCCCTGTATCAGGCTGATGATCTTGGACAGCCTCGGCGCTCTGGACAGGTGCTCGCCGTCGGCGCCTGATGTACAGGTAGACAAGGCCGGCCACGAGAGCGGCGCCGAGAACGCCTCCGACAACGCCTCCTGCGATGGCGCCGGCGGACGAGCTGCTGCTGTTGCCGCCGCTGCCGCCGCCGCCGCCGCCGCCGCCGGTGCTGCTGTCGCTGCTGCTCGAGGTGGAGTTCGAAGTGACAACGGTCGTGAAGTTCTGGACGGAGAACAGCTCCTGGAGGCCTGTCGAGGAGAAGTCGGCGTCTCGATCACTGTTGATAGCAAGTCAGTCCATACATTATTTTTTCTTTTTTTTTGTCCTGGCCCATCATAGCATAAAAGCCCTCAAGACTCCCTTCTTACTCACTGCGTATCGTAGTAATACTGGACAGTCTCGGACAGGGTGTAATAGTCGGACCCGCCGGCCGTGTACGAGGACGCAAACGCCATGGAGCTCATGTCAAAGACGGCCAGCCCCTGCTTGAACTGGTCCTGCGTGCTGAACAGGGTCTTGTAGTTGCTCGACTCTGCCCTCTCGGACGTGTCGACGCCGCCGATGGTGAGGACCTGTCCGCCGCCGACATGCTCGCACGACAGGGCGTGGCGCGGGTGGGCGGAGCTGTAGTCGGCCTTGAACCAGTGAAAAGACGGCAGCGACAGGATGAACAACTCGTCGTAGCCTGTCGAGCTGTCGGCGCCGTCCCACCCGGCGTAGACCACAATGTCAAAGGTCCGGTTCGTCGAGGCCGCGCCCGTGAGGCAGAACTCGATCCGGGAGTCGGGCGCGTCGCCCGAGGTGGTCTGGGGAGTACCAGGTCTGTGCCTCGGGGTCGTAGATCTCCACCGTGCTCATCGACCACAGGTCCCCGGTGGCGGCGTCTGCTCCGCCGAGGGAGACGAGGATACCGTCGGTGCCGAAGTTGGGCACGTAGAGCATGTGGCCCCTCTGCCTCAGCCCGAGGGACGGGACTCCTGTGACGTTGGACGTCGTCAGGGTCTTGCTGGCAAAGTCGTAGGTCTGCAGCAGATCATATACTGTCTTGTTGCCTTCGTTGTAATAGAAGCCTAATTTTTTTGGGGTGTTGACAGAATTCCCAAAGTGTCAGCCGAGGATGTTTAATAAATAAACCATTGCTGTAGACAAGTGCTAAATATTTCTTTTCAAACTTACCTCCTAACCAGTAGCCTGCTCCGCCTCCATAGGCACTAGAGCCAGAATACGGCCTCGCCTCTGTCATAAACGCAGAGGATGCGCTGTCGTTCAAATTGAGCCAGGAACTGTTGACCGGTGAGAAGGACCAGAGGCCGTACGGCTGTGCAGATTCGGAGCCAATCGAGCTCGATACGTCGCCAGCGAAACCGGTGTAAAGTAAGTTGTTGGTTGTGTCGGCCCACAGACCTCCTCTGATGAGATCGGGAACCCCAGAGGCTTTGGTGATGGACCCCACGGTGAGCGTATCGTTGGTCCAGTCCGAGGAGAGGTCGATGGACAGCAGAGTCGTAGCTGGGTCATTTGTCAGGCTCCAGAGTAAACCAGAGGGCGATACAAAAAGAATGCCGTCAGACCAAATGGAAAACAGACAAACAACAGACTTACAGTAATCATACTCTATACTGCTGCCATCTGACCATGAAACTTGTCCACCGTCGATATAGACAACATTATTGAGTATGGCAGCTATAATTCAAGAGTTAATGAATCAGAGCATCAAAGTCTGGCAGAGGTTTCGGTGCTCTTGTATGGGCCCTGAGTATAAGGAGCAAACTTACAGCTGTGATAACCTCTCCTGTAGAAGGAGGACTCTGATACTGCTCCGTCGATCTGCCTCGGGTGGTGTCGCAAGGGCAAGCTTCTCCCCGCCGTTGACAACGAGACCAGATACGATCCCAGCACCCAGAGTAGCAACATGGTTCTCTCTCTCTCTGTCTCCCTCAAGAATGGCCTTGACTCGTCCAACTTGTCTGATGGAAGGAGGGGAAGAACATAAAAAAAAAAAAAAAAGAAAAGGAAAAAGCTGAACAGGGAAAACGATGTGGAAAAGAAAGAAAAAAAAAAAAGACCCAAGTCGACGAACACACTTGGACCAGGTTAACCACATCGATGTGGAGAGAGAGAGGAAAAGAAAGGCTGGTAAGGGCCAGAACTGTGCCCCACTGGTGGGGAGGGGGAGGGGAGGACAATCCATCGAAAGAAGAAGGGGAAAAAGGCGATATGCTGAAGAGCATCGTGAAGGATTTGGATGGAGGTTCTTTTAATATGGGTCTGCCCCTGATGTTTGTACTGCTAGTTTACAGCTCTGGAGGGGTTTGTATGCTGAGATGGATTCGGATCCTGGTTTAAGACGAGGATGCGATACCGGGACTGGAGTCTAGTAGTATTCTACTCAGGGTGACAAGAAGAAAAAGAAAGAAAAAAGAATGGGGCATAAGGCTGTTGGGCGACATACGCCGCACGAGACTTAGCCGTGCATACTACAATCTTGGTATTAATATTATTATCTCAAGACACCGTCTCGATGCCAATGTGAACTGCGCAACTCGGGCCTCAAGATCACATTTGTTTTGCTATGTACATAGCACGCGCTGACAAAGTCCATGACCGCTTCTCCTCTCCTCTGCCTACTTAAGTATCTACTTCAAGGTTACTTACTTGTGGGCCCTCTCGAGGTTTCTCTGCTGGCTGAGCCGAGCTGAGCACACCAAGTGGGACAACAGTCCACTCTCACCTCTCCTCGGCAGAATGCCGGAAACCTACAAATGCATACTGTAGTGCTATGTACAGCCTCTCAACGGCGAGTGCATCGGGGGTTATTTTAACTACCAATGCAAAAAGAATACCAAAAGAGTAGGGGCCCTCTCTCGCCTCGATCCGTAATTATGAATCCCGTCCCCATACACGGTCCAAGCATGTCTCCTGTCTCTTTCCCCCTATGATCTACTTCCAAGTAGGATTTCAACATGCATGTGTTGCGCGTTTCGGCTGTCGCTTTTATAAGTAAGTCGGTCAACATGATGTTTGCCCGACATTGGGTCCATGGAGCGGATCCTGGGGGCTCCAGTTTCCTGCCCCCAATCTTCACTGCCACTGAATGCGTACTATGGTACTTGTACATACAGTGCATGATGGGTTCTACTATAGCACAAGGCAACGCTCACATAAGCGGGTTCCGGTGGGCTCCAGGACTCGGTGACATGTTGGCAGGGTATGTAAAAGCTGTGCTGTACATGGGACAACAACTGAGTGGTCAAGTGTGGATGATCACTGCAACCTTCCTATCAATGACTTCCCTCACCACCCACCACGGGCGGTTTGGAGCGGCGGAAGACTTGGTGCTTTGTTGCAGCAGCGAAACCTGTCATTTCTCGACCCCGGCCCACCTCGTCCCCCCTTAAGCAACGGCTTACGCGTCTGGCTTATTTCAACTGCCTGATCAGCCCGTTGAGATGATCAGCGCTAAAAGTCCCCCCAGCGGTAGGATCCGGCAGGATTCGGAGCACAGAGCCTCCTCTTGCTTACATGACATATAATTTTGCACTACAGCCTCGTGTTTGTTAGACGGCGGCGCACATGTTCGAAAATAAACTGTGGGTGAACTCATTCTGAGACTTTTTGAGTGAATGACGATGCTGTTTCACAGACGGCGCTGGGTCTTGCTGGGGAGGCAATACCACTGCAGGAAAGAAGCCAGCGTTATAACTGGTTGTTGACGATGCTGACAGTGGGCTGGCCAGCCTACCAACCCTATCCCTCCTGTCTTGCACTCATGGGACTTGGGACTTGCTAGTGGCTGATAACTATGGCTGACAACTAACTCTCCAGGGCACAATTATTGAACATCTATCGGAAGATTGTCTTGTATAATTAAGTGTATGTATGTATAGAAATTAAGTTCTGATGGAGACCAAATCAAGGTCTATCCAATGTCTAAATGCATTCTAAACCGCTCACATGACAGACGTGACATAAAGAAGGAAAAGAATTAAAAGCAAATCGTCTAGTCCCTCTCTCTATTTCTCTTGTTTACTCCCCCCAAAAAAAAACTCCGACGAAGCCGTCCGTCAATATAGCAGTATTATGTAGCGCCATCCATCTTTCCCCTTTCCCTTTCTTAAGGTTTCATGAGCTGCTCCTTACGGAAGAAGAAGAAGAACCCGACACAGACAGCCAGCTGGAAGAGCAGCGGCACCCAGAACCAGACGTTGTTTATGCCGTTGGCCAGGTTCATGGCCAGGTTAGGGAACACAGGCTCCGGGCCGATCTTGTCGGGGGCGGTGGCACGGGGCACCATGGTGCCGACGGAGCCGATGACCTGTGCGCCCAGCACGGCCCAGCTGACGTGGAAGCGGCCGAGGGTCTGTAGCAGGATCATGCCGAAGCCGACGCCCTGTAGGGTGTCGAGGACGCCGAGCCAGAGCCAGAGACACCTGCCGAGCAGGGCACCGGCGACGGCGTGGGCGCCGGCCCAGGGCATGCAGAGGGCGACGCCCGAAGTACCCCACAGCTCCTGGGCCCAGCGCGGGGCGCCCAGGCCGATGGCGACGATGGGGAGGAGCCACGAGTGCTCGGTGGAGAAGTAGGCCATGCCGGCGAAGATGACGGCCCAGACGACGACGAAGAAGAACAGCACGAGGATGGCGATGGCCCAGGCCGGGGCGAGGCTCGACGTCCACAGGTAGCTCCAGCTGCGGCCGTAGGGGCCCGAGAGGAAGTAGTTCTGGATGAAGGCGGCTATGAGGAACCAGACGACGACCTTGCGGCGGAGCAGAGAGCGGTAAAAGGCCGAGACGTAGCCCGGTTTGCGCCTGTAGGCATCGGGCAGGCCCATGAAGAGGACCGCCGCGACGGCCCAGATGAAGACGGCGATGGGGATACACACGGCGGTGACGACGCGCGAGGTCGAGGTGATGAGCGTGGACCCTCGTTGGTCAGCGCGCTGGCGTAGGAGCCCCAGTACCACAGGGCGGCGATGTAGATCTGCTGGATGCCCTGGATGGTGCAGGCGCGGAACATCCAGGTCTTGACGGGGTTGCCGCCCTCGGTGAGGAAGTTCTGGGTGAAGAAGAGGAAGCCGCTGGACGAGGCGACGGCGTAGAGGGCCGTGGCCAGGTAGTGCAGGACGGTGGTCTGGAAGGAGGTGCTGTAGGGGCACATGGCGAGGACGAAGAAGGCGGCGCCGTAGAGGACATAGGCGAGAGTGATGGTTATGACGAGCTGGAACCGGCGGAAGAGGAACCACCAGAAGATGGAGCCGCCCAGGTAGACGCCGGAGGTGATGTAGACCTGCTCGGCAGACTGGCCGTTCTGGCCCGTCAGGAGTGTGATCTGGTATGAGTTGGCGGCGAGGATTTGGCCCTGTTGTTGTTGTTGTAAGATGAAAGAAGTCAGCAAAGGAAACCTTAACAACACAGTGATACATATATTCAATCTCGACCCAAAGACTTACCAGTGCCAGCAGAAAGGCGTACAGCGGCCACTCTCCAAGCTTGACCAGCATAAACTTCTTCAGCCCCGTGGGTGGCACGTAGTCCTCACCCAGGTTGAACTCATCACTGCTGTGGTTGTCGTTGTCCCCACCGCTGTTGCTGTTGTCATCCTCCCTGGACGACACCGACCTCAGCGTCACATTGAGCACCTTGGGCGATTTCTTGCCCAGCTTGGCATCATAGAACTTCTCGAACCAGTCCTTCTCGGACTGCCGGATGTATCCCTCGACACACAGCTTATCCGACGACAGGCTCCCTCGTGGGCGTCCAGCATCTGCCCAAAGGCGTTGTAGTACTCCTTCTTGGGGTCGTTGAAGAAGGGCTCGACCTTTTGCAGCTCAAAGTCCTTGCGCTCGCCCACCACCGTGTCCAGCGAGAGCACAGAGGCGTTGCTGGCCGGGAGGGCGGCGAAAAAGGAGCGCCAGTAAGGGTCCGCACCCTCGCCGTGGTCGCCATATCCGCTGTACCGGCTGTTGGTGTAGATCTCGCTGGCGCCATCACTCGACCGCTCTGATGGGTGGTACGAGTGGTGGGGGTGTGCGAGATCGGGCTGCGAATGTGTCCTCTCGAGCTCCGCTAGGGCGGTGAGCCTCGACGCGAGGAGGTTGGGCATGGCAGTGGTCGACTTGGTACGGGGGAAGCCGGACGCAAAGCGAGGGGTTGCAGGCGAGATGAGCGAGGCTGGGGTGATGGCGCCCGAGACTGGCTCCGACGGCTCGGTGGTCATGTGGATGTAGTACGGCGCGGGTCTGCTGTGGGCGCCAAACGAGTCAGAGCGACCACGCGTGGGACTCGAGGCCCGACTGCCCACGACACTGCTGGGACGGCTGGCCACGAGGGACGGCGCGGCGGTGGGAGGGGCTGTGTTGGTGGGCGAGGGCAGGGCGGTGTTGGGCAGGGTGGGGACGGGCGGTGGAGGAGGGATGGGCGTCGAGGTGCCCGAGGCGGAGGTGGAGCGGGCGGCACCGGGCATCAGCAGGGTGGTGAGCCTGTTGCCCTTCTTGATGCTGCTGTGGGCCTTGATGGACTGGCTCTGCAGGATCTCGAGGTCGTGCACCCACTGCACCACAGGGAACCTCTGCAGGAGGGACCTCGCGCGCATGGCCTTTCTCGTCTCCAGCGACGATGCCAGGGCCGACTTGATAGCCGACCTGAACTGCCGTAGGAGATGCTTGGTCTCCATGGACTCGATGGTAAACCACCAGCCAGGCATGGAGCCCAGACCGCCCACACGGGATCCCACGCCCAGGGCGCCCTTGCGGCCAAACTCGACAGCAACAAGGCCAAAGGGCTCGTCACGCGAGGGCATCAGCGCAAACTCTGCACCGCTGTGGACAAAAGAGGGGATAGGAGTAAACTCTGGCTTGGAGTAGACGCGCCCCGGGTACCGCTGCATCATCTTCTCGAGCTTGAGGGCAGCAAACCTGCCATGGTTGTCGATCGTGGGGCCGATGCAGATAAGCTGGACGTTCTTGTGCTTGTCCATAATGGCGGGGAAGACGTCTGCGATAAGATCAACGCCCTTCTGGAGGGACCAGCGGCCGACAAAGACGAAGAGCTCGGCAGTCGGATCGATATCCAGCCCGGCCCACTGCTGAGCCTGTTCCCGCAGGGACCCCTCTGTCTCTCGGCCTCCTCGTCGATGACGATGCCCCGTATCTTTTCCTTCTCGTCTGCCGCGTTGAGCTCGGCCATATCATCCGGGTCCGGGTTCGGCAGGGAGCCAATCTCTGAGAGACCCCAGAAGATGGGATAACGCTTATATGCTCTTGTGCCGTATTTCTTGGAGACACCCACGGCGCCGTATCCGCCCTGGAACTCGCGGAGATAACTGGCGCCCGCATACAGCATGTTGAACACCTTGTCGAACTGGGTGAACCGCTTAATTGTCTCCTTAGGGAGGTTGAAGACATCGCAGACCTCAGCCATCTCGCTCTTGCTGCGGAGGGCCCACAGGCCTTGGAACTCGGCATTGTGCAGGGCCAGGGACACTGGAATGGTGCGAGGCAGCAAATACAGCGGGGCCAGCGTGCCGTGGTAGTCGTTGATATAGTACAGGTCGACCGGGAACCGCTTGATCGCCTCGGCAATACAGGCATTCCATGCGCTGTAGTAGATGGCCGACTCGATATCGTCCATACGAGGCGGGTAGGGGTCGGCCTTGGTCCGCTCGCGGAAGACGGGCGCGTCGAGGAGCACAAAGGTGATGTTGCGCACGACGTGGTACTGCACAGACACAATGTACTGCGACTTGTTGATGGTGATAATCATGGGCGCGGCTGGGGTGTCGACGGGATAGTCGATGCCACCGACGCAGGGGATCACCCAGATCAGGTTCTGGTGCGCGAGGGCCTCGCTGCCCATAAGAGAGGCCATCTTTCCGAGACCGCCAATCTTGATCTTGATGTTCCAGTCGTCAATCTCGTACTCCATGGTGGCGATCAGGGTCGTCCGGCGGCTGGCAGACAGGGCCATGGCCTCGATGGATTTTCCCTTGTCCTCAGGGACAGGCTTGCGGAACGGGGTCACGACGCTGAACTCGAGCACCCTCGTCCTGACCCGCCCCCAGAAGCCACCGATATCAGCAGTGCCGATCTGGTTCATCCGGACCGTGTAGTAGGAACGGAAGTAGATAGAGACGGCCAGGCCAGCCGTGAGCACCGGGACGAAGCCCAGCAGGAACGAGAGCGCGAGCTGGTGCCAGGCGTTGCCCGCAGGCATGATCTTGTACCTGTACGAGCCGTCGTTGACCTCGATGCGCCAGCCAACATGCGGCATGCCAGGGCCGCCGGTGATGTTGATCATGTTGGACGCCAGCGTGTTGGGAGGCAGCCAGTCGAGCACGTTGTCGCCGTCCACGTCACCATACTGCATGGTCTTGTCCGGATCGCCGTCAGGATTCATACCCCAGACGTTGATCTGAATCTGCGTAGGCCACTCAGCAGCCAGGCCAAACGCCCAGACCGTCTCGTTGAAGTCCACCACCGACTTGGCCAGGTGCATGGTGCTCGACAGACCTCCGTCATAACCCCAGGTGTTCCAGCCGCCCATCACATGTGCATGAGGCCAGCGGCGAGTCTTGGAGGCAGACAGGTCGCCGTGCTGCATGTGTGTCGCGCTGCCCGCCACGCTGGACCAGTACTGCACGATGACGTGCTCGCCGCTCCAGGCCTGGGTCGAGGTGCCGGTCCAGGTCTGGCTTGAAAGGGTCTTGTTGGTGGTCTCGGTCGTGTAGTTAAGCCAGTCGCTCCAGCTGGACCCGTACGTGAGCGAGTACCGGAACTTGTCAGCCCCTGGTGCACGCTGGATGATGTACAGGTCGTCCGTCGAGTCGCTCTTGTGGAGCAGGTCGGTTGAGTAATTGCCCGTCGAGGGGAAGACGATGGGGTTGTCTGAGGTGCCCAGGCGGAACATGAAGCGGTCCACGGCGCCGGTGTATGTTCCGTTGGCGCTGGTGGCGTTGGTGATGGTCACGGTGTGGATGCCGTGGGCCACATTCTCGAGGGTGGCCGTGAGCTTCCAGTGCCCGGCAGGCTGACCAGAGTAGGTGGTCGCGTCGGGTGTGTCGAGGGTGCTGCAGGCCACGCTGTCGCTGTCGATCTGAGCCACGATGCCCTCTAACGTGGAAGAGCTCACGGATATGACGTCCAGGACCGAGTCGCAGTCCATCTCCTGAGAGAAGTGGATCTCGATGGGCACCGTTTGTGTGTCCCCGCTGGTGACGGTGGATAGGATTCTCTCGTCGTGGGACGGGACAACCTGGGTGAGGGATGGCTTGGGGGAGGAGTAGAAATCGACAGGAACAAAAGCCTTGTAGCCCCACGCATCGAGGGTGACGTTGGAGAGACAGCCGCCTGTGTGTGTCGTGCCGTTGATGACGAGGGTGCTTGAGGTGTTCTCGATAGTGTGCACATCGTACGGGTAGAGAAGGTTCATCACCGTGGTGCCGGGAACAAAGGGGGCGACCAGGGAATCATTGCTCTCGCTCTGGCAGTCGAAGGTGAAATCTTTGGCGTGGTCCATGTTGGAGTACATCAGCCAGATGCCCTGGTCAGCCTGGCCACCAGCTGAGCTGAGGTTTTGCGCTCCGGAGGCTTCGGAGCGGTACACACTCCACATGCCAAAAGGCGAGGGGATATCACCACTGCCGTCGAGGTAGACATCGGTCGTCTGGTTGGACAGTGCCTGCAGACCCCAGCCGTCGTTGAGGACTGGGTACTGCTGCCGCAGCTCAAAGAACCTCTTCAGGACGTTTCTTGTGGGGTGCGACGGGTCCTTGTGGTCCAGACTGACGCTGTCGTCCTTACAGCCGACCGCTGCAGGGCCGTGCAGCATCGGCTGGCCTGTATATGTGTCGTCTCCCAGCTTGTAGCAGCCGTGGAGCTGCCACGCGCGACTGCTGCTCATGGGCTGACGGCCACTATATGCATGCGTCAGTACTGTCGAGGATCGGGAAGGAATGCTTGCTGTTGCGATAAGGACTTACTAGATGTAGTTGCTGGCGGTGGAGTCAATGATGTACAGGGACTGCTCCTCGCCCCAGTACAGCATGGGCGACCCGGGCAGGATGAGATAGGTGATGAACTGCCCAAGAAGCTGCCGCTGGGTGCCGTTGGCGATGGCTGGCCACCGGAACACGTCCTGGGTTGTGGTGCCCATCAGGTGACGAGGGTCGAAGAGACCAGTGTTGGCGTTGATGAAATCGTTGTCCAGGACCAGGTCTGTCCAGAACTGAACAAAGCTTGTGCCCTCGATACCGATGTAACCAGAGAGGCTGTGTGTGGTGTGTGAAGGAAAGTTAGCGATAATGTTTCTCTTCTGCAATGCATCAACAAATTTAGGACAGGTGTGAGAGGGTGAGACACTTACCCGAGAACTCTTGTGAGCGCACCATAGACAGTATATGCGAAAGCAGCAGCGTCCAGTGCGACCAGGCCAGAGTCACGGATATACAAATCGTCGTTGGCGGTGGCGTTGGTGAGCATCATTTGGGCCGTGCTGTTGACGCCGTACATGCCAGGCTCTTTGCCTCGACCAACGTACACGGCCTGTTGCTGGTCTGTGCCGACAATCTCACCGATGATTATGAAGTTCTCCTTGCCATACTTCTTTGCACACTCTGGAAAAATGATATATGATCAGCATCAGTCCTTCTCTCTCTCTCCTTTTTTTCTTTCTTTTTTTTCCCTTCTCTTCTCGTGGCTTGTTGAAGCGCAGGAGTAATGAAATCACTTACGCCTCTGGTAATCAGAAAAGTCGGCCATGGCGTCTACTGTTGTCTGCAGTGCCTTGTCCATACGGAAACCGTCAATGTCGAGCATGGCGATCTGCATGCACGACAGATGCTTGATCTTGTCGAGCACGTCGTCCCGCCACTCCCTCAGCCTGTCCTGGACGGAACCGTACTTGGCCAGCTGGTTCTTGTAGACGGCAACGCTGCCAATGTTCTGGAGATCGCCGTACGAGTCGAACTCGCTGTCGCGGCAGGTGGTCTGGTTCACGGTGATCTGGTAGCCGCCGTCATCCCACATGCGAGGGTACGTGCAGTCGATCACGTCGTTGCCGGGCGTGAAGTCGACATAGCGACGGTCGTTCTTCCAGCCGTAGTCGTACTCGCTCCACTTGAAGGCTGCCGTCTGGTTCATGGATCCCTCGAAGCCGATGAGATCTCCGAGGCTTTTATTCCAAAAGAAGCAATGTAAGTAAGAAATAAGTGAAAGAGGCTTCCAGTTCTCATCAAGAAGAGAGAGAGGAGCACTTACGTCCCCATAGTGTTGTCCAGAATGATATACATGTCTCTGTCGTGGATGGCAGTGATGAGCTCCCTCCACTCCTCGATACGACCGTGGTGGTGGTCAATGATGGTGAAATCCAGAGGAGAGAAGCTGTCTGCGGCCCAGGGCATGTTGATGAACAGGCTGCCCATGAGATAGATAGTCTTGATGCCCATGCCCTGGATATAATCGAGATCGTTCATGAGGCCCTTGACGTCTCCGCCAAACCTGAACTGGTCGCTCATCCAGTTATACTCGAACTGGGTCCCGTTGGCCTCATTGTTGGATGGGTCTCCGTCGGCATATCGATCCAGGGAGACGGTGTAGGTGGGCATGCGCCAGTTGTCAGGCGAAGGGTTGAAGGTATGGTTATCCCACTCGCCCCAGTACTCGAGGACATCGCGGGTCCCCTTCACCTGGTTGAGGTTCCAGTCGATCTGGGACGCCTCATATGGGAAGGCTTGTGTCGTCGCGGCGAACCACCAGGCGGCGACGACCGCCACGAGCACGCGGGAGAAGCTGTCCATGTTGATGATGATGGATTATCAGCTACGCGGCCAGGTGGTTGGCCTCCCAGAGATCGTGCTTGAAAAACAAAAAGTTGACTCAGAAGGTGTAAGAGAGAGGGAGGGAGGGAGGAACAGAGAGAGATGGGAAAGAGAGAGATATACACGGCAGAGACGGGAGAAGGAGTAGAAGGAAGGAGGGAGGAGAGACAAAGCTGGGGGAGCCGAGGAGGGAGAGTGGAGTCGACGACAAGGCGGAGCCGTGGAGATATATTCGAGAGGGCTCTGTCTGTCAGTCTGGGGACGATCTGGAGCCTCTCGCCTCCTCGTCCTCCTTCTCCTCCTCCTGTCATCGTCTTCCCTGCCCCATAAGGCAGCCTAGTGAGTCGAGCTCGCCATCTCTCTGGCTCTGGGACGTGGCGTTGGACATGCCCAAAAGATTATCATGTTAGGCCGGAGCTGAAATGCTCGCGCGAGCCCACCTTTTTCCTCCGGTCGATCCTTTTTTTTTTTTTTTTTTCCCTATTGTCATACCCTCGCCTCCCCCATCGTAGCCTCGGGGGGCTCGTCCCGTCTCGACCAGACCCCCCGCGGAACCTGTGTTGATCAGATCGCTGCTGGGACCAGCCAAGGGGAGGACACCCCAGTCGGAAGAGCAATGATCTTCTCCTACTGGAGTCATATACGGTCGGTCCATGCGGCTCGTCCACTCCTTGCTTAGCTCACCTGGGATGGGTCCAGAGGTGAGAGTACCGGTGGGGGCACACACACCCACCCACAGACTGCTCTGGCGGGAGGACTCCTGACTACGACAGCCACCAAGTCCCATACCATCATAGTGTCGTTGTGGTTGCCCTGTCTAGACGTGTTTTGGGTGGCGCTAGATGTCCAGAACTGTCCCACAAACCGTACGATATGGGCTCAGAAAGCACTGCATGCCGCAAGCCATAACGGGGCAGGAGACTCGGTGTTTCTTTCAGCTGTGCTGTCACCGAGAGGAGAGAAAGAGGGCGGATGAGAAGAATAAGGAGAAGAGGGGGGCCCTCTTGGCTCGACAGCCGCCTGCATTGCGGCTCTGTCATAGTGCTCCAAGACATTTAGTCAACAAGAAACATGGTTAGGATGGGAGGAGGGGAGGGAGAGAGAGGGGGGAGAGAGGGCACACGTCCACACCCCGGCTGTGTGTGTGTGTAAGGTTCCTCCTCTTGTTGACATGGGGCGGCGTCATTTCTGTTGGAAAAATAACATCGCACTACCTAGTAGGAGCTTTGACATGAGGGCGGAAAGAGCGAGGGAGGGGTCCCATCGTGCTGGGTTACTAAGTAGTTTCCATCTCAAGCTCGAACTCGCTTGTCATATCCCTACAGGCATTATCCTCGCGCCTAGATAACGGCACCGGCCGAGGCTGGTCCTGCCTGCCACGTGCTGACCTATCAGGTTTCTGTGCCTGGGCGGATGGGGTCTCGACCCGCCCGCGGGACTGTGTGCTCGCCCACGTTGCGCTAGCCCCTGATCCCGGTGAAGAAAAAAAAAAAAAGCCCAAGGGGAAAAAAAAAGGGATGGTTTGCACACGTCAACACGCGTGGGGCCCGACGCCAAATCTGTACATGGTGTCCTGGGTAGCTGGCCGAGCTAAGTTGTCTCGTGGGTCCCCTTCTCAGCTCGATGGAGGTTCTCTGGGCAAGATTGGGGGGGATCCGCGCAGAGGCAAAAAATGGATCCGAGAATTCAAACGATGATAAGCCTAAGTCCCAAAAGGCCCGAAGGGTCGTCTTCTTCTTCTGCGGAAGAGGAGGGAGGAAAAAGAAGAAAAAAAGTGCCAAAAAAACAGGTGCCAAGGGGAGAAGGGGGGAAAAGGACGAGGGACGAAAAAGAGATAGGGGGGTGGAGGAAA
Organism: Immersiporthe knoxdaviesiana; assembly: GCA_021117315.1. Classification (NCBI taxonomy): domain Eukaryota; kingdom Fungi; phylum Ascomycota; class Sordariomycetes; order Diaporthales; family Cryphonectriaceae; genus Immersiporthe; species Immersiporthe knoxdaviesiana. Next base: position 1,163,254 of record CP088206.1, read on the forward strand.
GGCGGCAAGGGGGGAGGGCGGTTGGGGTTGTAGCCGTCGAGGTGTATTTGTTGGATGTGACCCTTTTTTCTTTCTTTTTCTCTTTAGTCACCCACCACCTTGGCGTACACATCTCATAGTTATCACATAGTATATGCACGACGACGTCGTTAGTGAGGCAACTCATTTTTGTTGACACGACCCGGGCGGCAAGGTTGCGAATCGCATCGTGTTGATTCCAGGTGACGAGATTGGAGGACTAACAGGCTCCGGCTGCTAGCTGCAGAGGGAGGGTTGCTTTTTCTTCCTTGTTCCGTTCCTGCAATCTAAATGAAGCTTCCCAGCATGCGTGCCATGGTTGACTACAGCGACAGTTGTGGCGATAGGGTCTGCCAACAAAAAATGTCAAGTGCGATGTAGCATCGTGCGCCCGATAACCCTGCGAGGATCTTGGGAAAATCCTTCGGGTGCCGGATGGGGGCGAGGTAGCATCGAGGGAACTCAGCAACCGACCATGATAGCTAGCTGCAGCAACCGATGTAGGCATCTCGCTAAAGGGAGGATGATGCCTTTATTTTCGTTTTTATTCTTCTTCCTTCTTTGTTCTTTGTTTTCTGGTTCGGGGTTCCTGAGATGCAACACTACACAGCAATGCCGTGATGATCAGTCACATACATAGATAGCGAGTAGTGTACGTACGTTTACATCCCAGTTCCTGCAGAGTCCCATCCCGGATGGAGCCCTCCCTTCCGATACTGCCACCGGTCTGGATAAAGAATCCTTAATCTCATTTTACCTCTTATGACGAGGACGGAATACAAGTGCAAAGTGGAGGGGAGATGACTAAAGGAGCACTTTGCTGTGGTTGCAGCACGTCGGTGATCGAAAACACACCTTCCCTCCTTCATAACTATGATATTCTTATGGTTTCATAATCTGCTACAATGTAACATGTATCGTACTATGCTAAGACGCGAGCAAAGGAAACCCAATGGTCCTGAACTCTTTTTGCCCCCTCCTGTTTCTCGAGGGCGCGCGGGCGACGAACCACCAGAACCCTGGGTTCAGCTGCCCACAGAGACCACGCCTTGCATATCTGGTTTTAGATTGAACCTTAAAACCCTAACCTTTTCTTGCCCCCTTCTCCTCTCTATCTACACTCTATCTACAGGGCAGGGCTGCACCTCAGTGCCAGCTATAGTACTCCGTAGTATTCTGGCCCTCGATGTCCCACAAAGGGATTGGAGGTGAGAGAGTGAGAGAGTGAGAGAGACAGACCGAGAACTCGGAAGCCTCCACTTTCTGTCAAGAATGGGCCAGTAAGACCAGCCCAGGTGGCTCCAGACTAAAATGGGTGATTGGGAAAAAGCATCTCTCTCTTTGGTTGAGATGAAGGGCTAGACCATAGTGGGAGTTAATCATACTGTTCTGGGTTCCTGGCTGTGCATCGTGGGCCTCTGTGTGGTGCACTAAGCACGGAAGCCCCCACTGCCGACAATAAGATGGAGATGCTCGATGGATCTGTACTGTGTATGGTATAGACAGTGGGTAGGGGCAAGATCTCTCCACTGCCCTGCGACTCTCAAGACAGTGCACAGTGCCACAATCTTTTGGTTATTTGTTGTCAAACATGCTCAATCAGTCTGGTGCAGCCACAGATGATCCAAATTGAAAGATCCCTGGGGGTCATAGGCACAAACAGACTCGGTCCATTGGGTAGTCTCACAGTGCGTATAAATCAGACAAGGTGAATTGTGCAAGCACCAGTTTGTAATCCTTGCGCGCTGTAAGGCAAAGTCCACCTGTGACTGAGTCGCAAGGAAAAGCTGCCTCTTCCTTTTTTCCTTTGTCCTTTTTCTTTGTCCCTTTTTTTTTTTTTTTTTTCTTTTTACTTTGTTCATCTTCCTTTGTCCTTCTTCGCTCCCATCCACGTGGCCTTTTCTTCTTCTTTTCTTTCTTCTTTCTTTTTCTTCGGCCCAATTTACAAACCTTTTGTTGTTTCCTTTTCCTTCCTAGAATGAGCGGTCAAACGCAATGCACGCGCAAGCAGGGCGCACATCTACACCCTAACGAGTTATTTGGCCCCACAGATCTTGTCATTGACGGCATTTGGGATCTACATTGCGAGATATGGCATGGCTGGGCAGATTTCTTATGGTCCCGGACCTCTGCTACTCACTCCAGTATAGCTAGCTACTCGGTACTACTACACTTAGCACGGAGTACAGACCTGCTCAGCAAGATCGCTGCCGCAGCAAAAGCTGACGCCCAGGACTGCCACGCTTGGGAGGATCCACATATGCGGCTCTAGTTGACCTCATCGATAGTACTGAGTAGCGCTTCAACCCTTCTTAATTTCCGACCAGGCCCCGAGCTTGCCTATGACCCGACATGAAGAAGAGAGAAGGGGAGAGGGGCAAAAAAAAAAAAAAAAAAAAAAAAGGGCAGTCGTAATTCTCGCCCTTTTTTTTTTTTTTTTATCTCTCTCCATCCTCTTTTAGCTGCAGATCTGCGGCCCAATTCCCCCCTAACATCGCTATAAGGGTCGCTGCGTCGTCGGCAGATAAACCCGATCGAACGCATCATCAAGAATCAAACCAATTGCGACTCCGCTTTGTTGAGGATGTTTCACAACTATGTGATTCTTTGTTCTGTTCTTTTTGTTGATCATGACTCAAGAAGGATTATTTTTTCCTTTCCCCCCTTGACGGCGGGTTCTTGCTTAGCGAGACAAGGAACCGTAAGTCAGTATTCCGAACAAAACTACCGCGAGGCCTTTACTCTGTACGATGTCCATTCAGCACGGGCTGGCTCTGGGCTTAAGTACCGCTGCACGAGCACTATGTTCCTGAGCAAAATAGGACCACCCTGGTACAGAGTGGTGAATGATGCAAGGCTAACTCTCTCTGATAACGGAAATTATAGAAAGATGCCGGGTTTGGTTTTTTTTTGGGAGCGGGAGCTAATAATCGGTAGTCGATCACGTTTCCGCCATGCATGGGCTTCGTGTTCTGTAAAGAGAGAGTTCCCAGAGGCACAACAAGAGGGGATTGAATCTGAGCTCTTGCTTGTTCGAGACGTCCAAATGATAGTGAGGTTGTAGCTACAAAAAGAATACTGACAGGGTATCATCCTTCGGGTTGGGTCCTTCCGCCTTCGGTGTTGAAGCTGTATGCAGCCTGATAGTGAACAGCCCGGCCGTCTGATTCGTTCAGGGCTTATCTTGTTGGAAGATCGTGAATTGTCACCTTCTTGGCAGACGATGCAGCAACGGAAGACCAGATGCCGTACGTACTAAGGGCGATGGTGACGGCAGAGATTGATGATGATCAGCAAGGCGGACGTTTCTTCTCTCTCCCTCTCTCTCTGTCTCTCTCTTTCTCTTTCTCTCAGGGATAACGCCACGGCGGGGCTAACAAAGTTAAGCGCCCTATATACGCTTTCCTCACTCTAGACATTTTCCCTTAGTGCCACCTGATAGCCTGTTATTTGGGTTAGAGAACAGGGGGATGCGTTGTCAATATCTCCGCTGCTTTCGCCGAGCTGAGTTCTGTGGCGCAACGGAAAAGGAGAGCACAATGGGCCGGCCTACCATTCACCCCGTCTTGTCCGTAGAGAAGGCCTCGATCCTAGACGCAAAGTTGTTAACTCTAGGGGCGGCCGCCATACCATCTCCATCCCCTTTGCTAAAAGATCACGAAGTCAAACCGGCGGAAATACACCGTGCGCCTTGCGCCTTGACGAGCTTGCCAGCACAAGCAACGTGTTGGGCCGTTCATTAAATTGTCTCTAGGTTTGACTCGTCTGAGATTTGGTCTGAAGGGGCGATCCGGTAGCAGTACCATCGGTGCCACCTATTCGGTAAATAGAGATTCGGTTCCTCTGTATGATGGGGACAGGCGAAGCTCGTCGAAAGTGACTGACGAAGTTTCTTTGGCTGTTGCCGCAGCCTTCAAGAAACATTGTCTCCTACATCATCCATAAGTATAAGTGTATCTACTGTAGTACCGTTCGCTGGCTCCCAGTTAGACAGGTCCCGGCCCAGAGACTTGGGAAGCTCGCACACATATCCTATTACAGCCCAACAGCGGAGGCAGTGGGAAGCATGTCAGTGCGCTGGTCCAGAGGCTCGCGGTGGGAACAAAGCAATCTACAAACACACTAGACTATTGTTACCTAGGTAGCTCCATAGACTCGACTGGTCCAGCTTCTACTATAAAAGGGCCGTCCACCGAGATCATCGAGCGTAGGGCCGAGATCTCTAGTTGTGGTGGTGATGACCGTGACGTGCTCGCCAGCGTTGGAACCTCGGAAGTTTTCAAGCCCCTGAACATGATTCTCATCCTCGTTTACGCCACGATCGAATTACAGGTGAGTGTAGAGGGGCCACAATAGGTATCTGGACAGCCTTGAATGCTCCTGACTTGAATGTTCCTGACAAGCAAGTAGAGACAAACCTGCTCGTGTTCGCAGACGCGGTGCTCTATTGTAACTTGAAGTAGGTGAGACTGTTCTAGTGACTCTGAATTAGTAGAAAAGGTATTGAACTCCGGTCTTCATCGATATGCTTTGGCCGGACAGAGCTCTGGACCGCCGAGCTGAACTTTGGGGTGGCTAAGATGTATCCCCATACCTTCCAAGGTTTGAGAGATCCTGCTTGCTCAAGGTTGGGCAGATGCTGCGTTTCTTACATCTAGCAGCCGTGACTGAACCTTTGACCACTCAATTGTTTGACTCAAATGGTACTGATAATCCAGAGTGTAGCACGGGTGTCAAGATCTAGAAGAGCTGGAGTGGATGGTAGATACGGGATGATTTTGATGATCTGTTTGCTTGGCTAGATTCCGTAGGTAAAATCCGAGAAATATTCATTGGTTCTACCTTGCCAATTCCAAATCAGATCAAGTGGAAAATCCAATTTCGTATTCAAGGAGGTATGATGAGCGGAACTAGACTGAGAATGTGTAGCCAGGTCAGCCCACACAACAATCCATCAACGCCACTCACTCCCAGGGGGCCGGGTGAAAATCATCGAATCACCATGACACATCAGCTTGATTCCGGTCATTCTGCAAGGAATCCAAATCTGCTGGGGAAGGTCCAAGTGCAGAGGGCACACGGCGAAGCAGAGCGAATAAAACGCTCGAGACAAAGCCAAAGAATTGACGACTAGGTATGCTGGTGGAGGGGAAAAATAACATGGCTTACTTTTAGCGAGGCACCTTGCTGACGGAGAGAGAGAGAGCCAGATTCTAGGCGGTCCGGTAGAGATGTGCATCAGATTCATAATACGTCCACACTACGAGCGGAGACACTCAACTCACAGTTCGCACATTCAATGCTATAGGCGAGGCTGACTAGGGTCTGACACCCAAGAGATAATGCACATATTCACGTGTAACAACATTCTCCGCCATCCCTCTACCTCTCTTCAACATAGACGAGAATAATGGCGTTTAACGCGGAGAGGGGAAAAAACCACGCAAGCCAAGCATTCCAGGATTGACTGCAAGCAGCACATTAGTGTTTAGTATCACTTAGGTGCTGACTGTGAGCACTATGCCGTGTACAAAATACATTCGCAAACATTTAATGCTCTTTTACTAATGCTGATATAAGTTTGGAGATTATGCATTGGAAAAACATAAGAAAATAAACGTATGGTTTGTGCTGATGCATGAAAATGGCGCTTTTCTCATTCCTGCACTTCACCTTGACCGTCGGAGGCTCATCCGCTAGGCCCTCTCCCATATTTACTGCGATTGGGCGCAAATCGTCTGACGTGACATGCAGAATGAAGAGCTATTAGTAAGTGCTTGTGTCGCCTGTTATATGGGGGCTAAATGAAAACCTTAGATATTAAACAAGGCTGCATGACAAACCAGTAGTCAGCCGCCTGCGGCTCTGCAGCAACGGGGCAACTCTCTTGCATGTATCATATACATAATATCATTGAAAGATATGAACTGGGGGCCTGGATCCGAGGCAGCCCCTGAGCTTGGCTCTGCATGATCTTTGCATCCGTCAGCTTTCAACTTTCGCTAAGACATGCACATGCACATGCGGGTGAGATGCACCCTCAGGGAAGAGAGGCAGTCCTGATACTTTCACACGTGGCAGGCTTGTTGAGCTAGGTATGCATAATGAAAAAATCAACATTATATTGTATGTAACAAGGCATTCTCGAGGGGGCTCCATGTTTTGCAGACACACGGGTCTGGAAGCCAACATGTTGGATTTCAGAAAAATATATAATGCGGTCTGAAGAACTCGGGAAATCACACTCTTCTCCTCACTTTCTCTTCTCTACACAAACTTCCCACACTCTGAACTACGACCGTCATTTGGAGGCTTTCGGTCCTCTTCTTCCGAGAGCTCGCGGACCTGTTGTCCCATTTCACCCGACTCTGAAGCCACGTGCTTACTCCATCCTCCAGCTGAATCCCACTCAGCCCTCTACCAAGATCAATCTGTCCGATTGTATACAGCAACAATATCAGCAAGCTGAGAAAATGGCACCGTGAGTTGCCATTCAAGTGCTTAAATACCCCTGCGTTGGTCATTTTGCAGCAAACTAATATGACTTCACGACAGTATCCTTTCGACAGTCCGGGCTCGGCCAGACCGCTTACAACGCCGCAATCTTCGCCAACGCCGGATCAAAATGTTTCTTACAACGCCCTTACGAGATTGCAACCCCGTATTCCCAATGCCATACATGATGGCTGACACTGGAGCCTGGCGAAGACGCATGCAAAGGACGCTAGACAGACTTGTGCGCGTTCTTGACCAGAGTGCCTCTGCGACGGAACCGCTCGCGGAGCTCTCAGGCGAGAATGGCAGTCAAACACCAGGGAGTGACAGCCGGCTGGAGACAATGTCGTATGATCTTGCTGGGGTGGGCTTTTGGTCTGTTGAGTAGGGGATAATCACGCCGAGCACCCCGGAAGCCGGTTTCAATGGAGGTTTATTTTGTAGCAAGCTGTACTCGCCCAGGTAGAGAGCCATACTGATGGCGCCTGATGCACTTTGGTTACCGCTGAGCCCTGTGTACAATATGAGATTGTTTGTTATCTGATATGAAGGCTCATAGATCTGAGATCTGAGGCTGCTGCTGAGCGGGCAGGGTAGATGAGCATTAAGTGACTGGTTCAATCCGAAATCTCGTCCCCCTCTTGCATATCATCCAGCCCCCTTAGAGTTCAATGATTGAGCACCCAATCGGGCAGCGAAGCGGACATGCTTTGACCGAACGTATCAGCTCGTAAGATGATACCCTGTGTCTGGCATGCTTCCACGTGTCACCCTTGCTGCGGCACTTTCTGAGGCCTGGTGTGAGCCGGGGTTCAGGCGTGGTGGTGTGGCTGCGCACGCACACACCGCATCTTTGTAGATCCTCGTATTCGAGCTCATGTACCATTTACTTGAACACAATGTGCAATTTTCGAGAGATGTGACACCTCATATTATTTTGGGTCAAGGCATGCATGTAGCTTCCCCTCGGCTATTGTTGCTTGATGCCCCTTCAGAGAGTAACGGTGTTGAGCTGGAGAGAAGAGGTGCCACCCAGGACCATGAGTTTGCTTCATGACAGGATAGACACGGTGATTGATACATTGCCAAGGCGAGAGCCGCCTCAGGCGTCGGGGAAGACTGGTCGGGCGGCTTGTAAGTACACACTGCTCCAGCCACCGCCCTCCACTTACATTTTTCCAACGGCCGTCTGTGGGAACCAACGTGTAACATGTGCAAGTGATCATGCACTTCTGACAGGAAGAGAGAGGGGGACTGTCACCCTCTAAGTGCCGCATGGCGAAGCGAGGCGTCATCAGGTATACGGGCATGCCTTACCATCCCCCACCCTCCTTCCCGCCTCCCCGCCTCCCCGCCTCCCCGCCTCCCTCTTCCCCCTCAAAACAGGTAGAGACACTGACATGCTGCTCCCTTGGCAGACCTCGCTTGTGGATTTACACAGTTACCAGCCCCATCCTTGTTTAACCTGCAAGATGCATGCCATTATTGATTTTCTGTGTTTCAAATGCCGCATGTCCTAGTACCATTAGTGCTTACGAACGCTTCCCACCGCCACGTGGACCGGGACAATCACGCGTTAATTAGCGTGGAGTGTAATAATCATCCACTTTTCTTGGGGTTTTCATATACTTGTCATATTATGCGTTCTAACCCCTCGACTGTCGTATTACAATATGATATACAGTACCGCATTATTACAGGGTTTCTCGCAGCCTACGGCTAGATGATCCGCAGGCATTGTACCATGACACTTGGAGGTGTGCAATTGAGGCTGGCGAGAATCGAAGCCAGGCAGCCCGGCCCACTGTGGTGCGCGGTCAAGGCCACACCGATGGACGGTCTTTATCTTGGGCAAGAATGGTCTTGGTCTCTGATCTGCAACTGAAGATAGTTTCTTTGGGGACATGACATGACCACTCCCTCTTCGTATCTTGAGCAAGCTTGTTTTTCATGAAGTCCTATGGTTCCTGGAGCCCATCTCCTACCTTTAGACAAGACTGAGTGCGAAGTAATCATGCTATGAAGCACGTGAAGGAGCCTTACAGGGCAGCTATGTTCCTAGTCTTGTCCCCAGCCTGAGAAACGGGGCCATCCACAGTGCCTGAAAATTGAGGAACTGCGAATTTAGATTCATTACCTTACGGCTGGATTGCATGAGTTGGCCGTCGGTTTTGGTTTTTTTTCCCCTTGCACTGAGAGAAAAAGACACCTCAGCCTGGGCATGGCGACCACAGCTCCTAGATTCGGTCAACAAAAAGCAATAGGCAAACAGGATGGTCGCAGATCTTTCTGACTGCATGAGCCTGTTGAGTACATGCACGGTGCATTAAAACTCTGCAGACGCCAGCCTGCAACTGTAATCCCACCTTCCCTTTCTGATGAGGACTGCGCCCACTTCTGCATGCAGGTTCAGCACATAGGCAGCAGGTTTCAAGATGACATGCAAAAGCCTTGTAGGAAAAAAAAAAAAAGGGGGGCATGAGCTACCGCTTTATAGTCCGCATACACTGAACACTGAGGCTCAGCTGAGTCAAGGGATCACGCAAGAGACAGAATCTGTACCTCTAGGCATAGGGCGAATAGACCTCTCTCAGCTGCCTACCTTTCTGGTCCAGGGCCGACGATTCTCGACGGGCTTGTTGTCATTAGATGTAGCAGCACGTGATCCAGCGTGTGCTATTGTAAACAAGGGGTTGCTGATCAAAAGCCACGTGGTAGGCTTGTCAACTGGCTCCACATCCATACCAGTAGCGGGCCAGAGTCCTCAGGGGTGTTCAAGACAAGTCTCGTAGGGCTGTCTACTGAGTACTTAAGTATACAGCCCAGAGGCAGGTTTAGTTCATAGCTGTTGAGAACGCTTGTTGTGCTTGGCAAAAAGAAAAAGCAGGGGACGATTTATCAGATCCTTTTCCTTCGCTCACTATGCTTCGGTACATTCATCCATTGGAGCTCACAGTAATTATCAAGACGGTGGAGCAACATACTATGCCGGCAGTGTATTTTGGGCTTGCCAATATCCGCTCTGCTAAGGAGGGAACGTGAGACAAGTCTGACATGCAGAAATAGCATTTGAGAACCATCCAGGATCCACTATAGTTACTGTTGAATGATAGTAGCGTATTTTCTAGCTTTTTTTTTTTTCTTTCCCTTTCACTTCGGTCTCGCGCTCTCTCTTCAAGTCCAGGGCTCAGCTCAGTTTCGGATGTCCTCATGCACTATTTGATTATTAAAGGATACCTAGGTAGCTCATCTACTATTCCACTGTATGCGATTGTCAGCCCAGTTATACATATTTGTATGTAGCACTGTTCGAAGAACACTGATTATTAAAAGGATGGATACTGGTCCATGAGGCAAAAGAGAGTAGAATTCAAGAGCCTTGTGATCATATTTGCAAACGACTTCATGCTTCAATTCAATATGAGTACTGGCCATCTGCTTCATAAGCAGAAACATGCTGGGACTTTTGCCAGCATCTTTGACAAATGTTATCTCAATCACTTCATTGGCCGCCATCTCGCCAAGAAGCGTCATTAGAGGCCGATTTGATAGGTGTTTTCCCACTGGGGCATGGCGATAGACACAGTATGAGAGCATCTGACGCAGAGCTGTAATCGCATTTACAAGAAATCCTTGATATCTCGAGGGGTGTCTTTTGTGGCTGAAGTTCCATTATCCCTCTGTGATGTCCATCATGGCATAATTACTCTCTTATAGAACCCTTATGATAGTGTTCACTCGAATTCTCCACCCAACACTAATTAGGTCCACAACCGTTTCATATCTTCATAAACTTATTAAAAAAAACAACCTGATGCCATATTTACTATTGAAATTCCTCTTCGTTGGGCCATAAATGCCGAGACTCACCCGGTTTGTCATGGTCAGTATCCATACAGAGTGAGTCTCGTCCGAGATGGCCAACGTCGACCATCGCAACTGTTGTTGCACCAGTTCCCGTCAGAAACTTGGGAGCACTCGGGTCTGACACGTCAAGCCCAGCCAGGGTATCATCTTGCTGGGCTACTGGAACAAACTCGGCTGTCCTTGTCCATGCTCCAACACCGAGCTCCTCATGCGCCTAGCCTTTGGAGCTGAAGGGGGTGGTGTATTCGCCATTCGAGAGATTCGTACAGGCGTCTTCTGGAACGGTAGATGCAATGCGGCAGCAGATACGAGGTTGCGATAGAGATGACTCCAAAGATGAAGATTAGAAGCAGAGCAAACATGCTGAAGGGAAGTGTAAGCTGCGCTGGTGATTTTCTGTAAAACGTTTGCAATAGTTAGCTAAACGCGTGAATTTGTGGTGGAGGAAGGACCATATTCCCATATCAAGGATGAGAGTGTTTGTTCAATGATGGGCAGGCTTACCTGACTTCGACAAAGAACCTCCTCCTCCGTGTTTTCAGGGGCTCGTATGAACTCGTCTGGTATCGAGGCATCATCGGGACCCGTAGCAAGACTGACGAATAAGTATTGCCATGCCGCCAGGCTAATTTGAAACCACCGTTCGACCTCAATCTGCCACTGATTGTCTGGCAGCCCGCCCTGGAAGCCACCGGTCAAGCTCTGTTTTGCCTCCAAAGCTGAGGAGCCCATAGATTTCACGACTTGATATATAGTCATGCCGTTCTGGGAGATGGCGTCCAGTGCCCATCTGAAACGTTTTCTGTAGCTCTCTGATCGACCTTGGATCAGGTCCTCTGCCGCTGAGAATACGTCGTAGGTCCCCAGAAGCTGTGTGCAGTCGGAGCCGCTTCCAGAGCTGCCAGTGGGAACGCAGATCTGCTGTTGCGAGGAACACGCGAGAGGCGACGCGGGCTGGTCTGAAAAGTAGACAGACTCGGACGCCGAGAGCTGTGTGGTCGCCCGGAACAATGGGTCCAAGACTTCTTCCAGATAGAGGATCTGGTTTGCCGAGACGAAAAAGAGCGAGAGGTCCGCATTAGTTAGGCCGAGCTCTGGAATTGGGTCGAATTCAGAAACCAGTGCCTCTGAGGCGTTCAGAACTCCGTTGTCCGAGTAGACGGCAAATGCACTTCAGTCAGTTTAATCAGTATGCTTCTTGACTTGGCTTTGGAGGAGCGGGATTATGGATAGTCTTGTCTTACTCAATATTGTAATCGTCATTGGTTTGTGCCACATAAAAGTTGGAACTCTGGACTCCAAGCTGTCTGAACTCCCATTGTTCGTCGTTGCTCCACTCATAGGTGAAATTTCCACCACTTGGCCCATACCAATACTGTGTGTAGGACCGATCGTCGGACAAATTGAAATCAGTCGTGTACCCCTCTGTGCGGATTGGTGCGCACTCTACTCTCATTCTGATCTGAAATCGCTCGTCGTCCGGTGTATTGAGCCCGAAGCCTCCGCGGCTGTCGACCAAACCAGAGTCGAGGACGACGGTGCTATTGTCACCGAGACAGATATTCTCATCGGCGAAAGGGCACTCAGCGGTGGTTGTGATGTTATAAGGAATACTCTGGTGAACAAAGGTGTCACAGCCCACCAAATTAGAGTCGTCGGAACCATAACACTGTTCGGCGTAGTTTGTCGATGATTGCAAGTATTGATAATACCAGGTGAAGAGCAGGGCGCTATCATATAAAGTAGTTGCATTTTCAGAAGTTCTGCACAGAGTGTCAGCTCAGAGGCCTAGGATGCTCAAGGGGTAGTCGAATGGAAGAAAGAAAAGAAGACGCGACAAAAAAGCAAAAAAGAAGAAAAAGGCAAGGATGTTAGGTTTTCCGGAGCTCTTCCGCTGGGACGACACCCTATCTTTACACGTACACAAACCCGCAATTCCCACCATATAAAAGAACCTCGTTCCCCATGGCTGTGGAAACTTGCGAGGAAAAGATAGATGCCACTGTCCAACTGACAAACCAGCAGATAGAGAGGACCAGCAGGGGGAAAGACCTCCCCAGACAAGTCTTCCGATGCCTCGCCAGGCGTACAAGAGCCTTGTGAAGTCGGAAACACCAGTCATGGCATCGGAGCTATTCCTCAGGAGGACTTGTCTCTGGTGATGGACTGCATCGCAGGGAAGGTTGCTCGAATACGAGAAATGAAGGGTGAAGCAAACGACGCGCCAAAGACGCGCTCCAACAAGAGTCACACAGAAGGAGACAAGGGCAATGAGGAGGTTGGCATCGGACTGGACAAGTGTCAGAGTCCAACCAAAGACCGGGCCACGAGACCAGTTGGTCCACTGCCCGGTTCTGACTCCCAAGGAGTCTGTGACATTATCGGTAGACATGGCTTAGACTACGCGACACTTGTGAGGTCGGAGATCAAGTTGAGCTTCCAAGGCCAGAGGGAATTCTTCTCCCTTTAACTTTTATCATCAGCCCCCTTTTGGTGAATCCAATAGAGTGAGCCTAGAGGCCCCTCTACGTTGGTTGTCTGTTGGTTCTACGTTGGCTCCACACCCGATCTTGAAAGCGTAAAGCGCACAGATTTTCTGTACGTTGGTTCTCGGCTCAGGGAATCAGATCCTTCAGCTGAAAGGCTTCATGTCACCTCAGGCGGCATAGGAAAGCCAGTATGGGCTAGCCTTGAAGGTTTGACAGCTTGGTATACCTTGATTGGCGTAGACTAGATGATGTAACAAACATAAAAAACATTCATCATTGCTTGTGCAAATGATGGCTTGGCTGAAGTTGATCCTATCATCCAAAAAAAAAAAAAAAAAAAAAAAAAAAACAAATACACTCTCAGCTAATCTGGGTATAAAAGCAGCCCCCACCCTGGACAGCCTACATCTGACACCCAAAGCTCCGTTCCAACGTGGCTTGTTGTGGCGGGATTGAAACATTGCGTCTGTTCCGTTGTTCGCTGTCGATGCATCTGACGCAGGATTTTCGCAAGCAATACAAATCACGACAGGGCCCAAAAGTTCTGGGTGCATTCAAATGATCTTATTAGTATGCCTATATTTCCCTTTCCCTCTCCCTCCTCGTATAAGTAGCAGTGTTGCCCTCGGGACCCCTCCCGCGGCAAGCATGATTCCTATATCTTCATTAATGAAAGCCTTGATGGTATTCTCGGTATCGCATCCTGAATCTGTGTTGTTAGTGTGATGTTGACCATTTTCGTCCCCATGTAATATAGAGTGCTTACTTTGCAAAGTGAAACATGAGTGATCATGCTGTCCAAGGTTTGGTGATGGCCTACTGGACCATTGGACTCAAGGATTGAATTCAGTCGTACCTGGGTAGTCGCTAGACTCGAAGTCTGAGCTCGGATTGTCAAACAGGTCTTGTGGACTAATTCTGACCAACTTCAAGTGGTCGTTTGGGGAGATGTCTGGATGTCGTGCCTAGAACAGGCATCACAGAGTATTCCTCGCTGCGCATGCACTTCTCATGGATGATTTCCAGATCACCTATGATCTCTTCCCACGTTGCTCTTTCTTCAGGCCGTATCCTGAGCAATTTCAGTTCGATCAGGTCCATAATGTCGACTAGGAATTGTGGAATATTTGGGTCCTCCCGAAGCGTAGCGAATTGCTATAAACAGTCAGCCATCAAGGTCGGTGGCCTCTCTCACTTATGAGCTACAGCGACGAGTCCACGCCAATCTTTCGGCATATTTAACTCACCATGACGACTGACTTCTTCAACTTGGCAGAGCGAATAATGCGGCCGTCAGTTTCCCTCGATAACACGTAGAAATAATTGTCCTGACCGGTGGAATCGAGCTCGCCTAAGGCGACTCGCATCGAAAATTCTTGCATAGCCTCATAGCCTCTGAGGTACCATACTGTGAAATCCAGAAGAATACAGCCCCAAACCCAGATATTAAATTTCTCTGTGAGTTCAAGACCAGCATCACATTCTGGAGGTCTGCTTGTGAGATTCCGAGGATACCGTGGACCGTCGGGGTTGTATAATATTGTTGTCAACCAGGTGTACTCCGAGATCATCAACCTTTGCTGGTGGAGCGGCTGCCTTTCGTCATCTTGAGATTCGTGAACTTGCTTGAACCAATGAATGCTGTTCAGTTCGAGGATTCCATGGTTACTCTTGGGCTTTTCTGCAGCATGTTTGTCTTTTTCCTTCCCGTCTTCTAGGCTTGATGGGTAGTCTAGCGGGTATGAATAAATCACCTGTAATCCTCGAGTGAGGCCGAGCAATTCTTGTGCGGTCCAGATGGCAGCCCCGTGGTTCCTTGGCATGTCATCCGGCCCCGGGTAAATTTCCCAGAACATCTCCAGATTCCCATCAGCCTCCAGGAAAAGAAGATGGTAAGTGTTTTTCCACAGAAAGGTAAGCTGTAGCTTCATGATGTAGGCATGGCTGAGCTTTCCGAGAGCTGGCAGTTCTCTCTGAAGGTTGGCAGACTGCTGATCGAAATAGCGTGGCAGACGTCTCAATATGAACCGCGAGTTGGCTTGCTATACGTCTGATTAGTTGTGACCGAAGTTGCCGAAAGGATATCTCACGTACCGGGAGGACGCTGTGGTGAGCCGGGTGAATCTTGACACCGATGAGCTCTGAGGGACCGCTTGGGTCCGGAAACTGCCATCCATTTGTCGCATATTCCATGATGGGAAGAATGCAGCTATTATCTAGATCGTGGTGTGGTGGTTGAGGACAGTCTGATGAGAACATTTCGAAAACGGGTGCTAGAAATGACCACTGGTGTTTCTCGAACATTTCTCGGTCAAAAAGACTCCATTTTGACATCGCAGTGATCAGAATTGGTGGTTGCTCGCTGCCCTTCTGTGCTGATACCCAATATGCAGTCGGACCATCTTTGAGGTCTGGGTCTTGTAGATGAAATGGAAGATGCACATCATACAATCCGTCGCGGACAAAGCTCTCAAGAGACCGAACCTGATCTATAATGGCTAAAGTCGCAAAGATCTTCTTCCGAGTGGTCAATGTCTCCGGGTTGTAGGGCACATATGTTTCATCGCACACTGCGTGGGCGAGGCGATCCAAAACCTCGTGGCTTTTGTCTTTGAAAGTCCGACGGAGCTCTCCAAAGACGGCTTGGTAAGTTACGAGACTTTCCAACTCGTCAGCTGGCAAGAATGACCTTCTTTCAGAGATATGTGGAAATGTTCCAGCTGAGGGCACCATTCTGCGCATGATCGCGTCTACGAGGGGTTCCACGAGGTCCAAGGTATCAGGAGGTCCAGTAAGCATAGGCTTGGGAGACGATGAAGCCTGTATGGAGTTGAAATGAAGAAGAAGCGGGTCTTCTTTCTGGTTCCATTCCGAAGCATGAGCAGCTTTGTGATCATTGACACCACTGTCGAACCACAGTGTTTCACTCGTCTCCGGGAGTTCATTAGACGTTGAAGAATCGATCATGGATGCGGAATGCAACCGAGAATCGTCGAAGCTGAGTGAAACGGCGAGAAGATCTTCGTCCAGTCCACTTGGGTAGGATGCTTGCGAATGTGTTCCTCTCAGCCGCCTCCTATCCTGGTCTTCGTCCTCTGCCGCGGAGACTGCCTTTTTATTGGGGTTCTCATTGGCCAGTACAGGCACTGACATGAAGCTGAGGCTTTTGATGTGCTGAGCGACATGCTCGTTCAGCTTGAGTTCGAGTTGGTTGTTGTCGCTTGTCTTCAGCGCAGGACGGAGTTCGTCTGGGACACAGTCGCAAAGAGGACACGCATAAAAGTCCTCTCGAGTGAGTTGTTTCTGCTTTCTCCTGGACATGCTCTCAAGTTGCTTGTCGTTGGGGGGCCGCCGGCCGTCATGGCTCCTGGCGTCTCTCATGTGTGCCACAAAGTCTCGATGATCGTTGAACTGGAGCAGTCCGCCGCTGTGGCCAACATCACAAAACCAAGTTGACATGTGGATCTTCCGGTTCCAGTCTTTTGAATGGGTTGTAACCGTATGATCAAGCCAATCTCTCACGTGTGTGAAGAACAAGAAAGGAGATCTGCAGCTCTCTGAAAGACATACGAAGGGCTTGATGTCTTCGTCCACGTGGGCGCTTTCTAGGAATCAGTAAATGATCACCTTATAATACGAGCCCCAGAGATTTCTTTGGAGGACTCACTGCCAGTACTTTTGACCATGCCTGAGTCTATTTGCATCCAGAGGCTTGCCACAGAAAGGACAGGCGCATTTCTCAGCCCCGAGCGAAATTTCAGGCTTTGCAGGATATTCAATTCCGACATCTCCAACAGAAGATCCGCTGCTTTTCGTAGACAGAGTTGGACTAGCTCTCAAATTGCGCCGAACCACTGTGCTGTCTAGGAAGCTTCTCGAATCATTAGATCCGAATTGAACCTTCGGGTTTTCCTTGAGTCTTTGGATCGCTGGTTGAGCCGCAGGTGTCAGTGGTTGTTGCTGCGCTCCAAGCCTCTCTTCGTGCTTGGCAGCTGGCTTCGAACTTGTTCGATGTGATGCTCGTCTCGTGCCGAGCTTCTCTTCGTGTCGCATCCTCCGAAACAGCATCTTTCGGCGAATAGCTATGGATGCGCCAAGATGCTCGCACAAGGAAAATCGCGCACTGGGGAATCGGCGTTTGGCGAGGATGGTGACATACTCCTCAAAGTACTTGTCATCATCTCTTTCGAACTGAGATGAGAGGATATACTTTTGACTTTGTGCAGAGGCCCTCCGGATGGCAGAAGCCATAAAATGCAGATCCTCTATGGCTTGCTTCGATGCTGCCCACGCCTCTTCTCCCAAGGGCTGGTCACTGGTGTCGACTTCCTTATGCAGGATTTTCATATCAAGAGAGACTAAGAGTGTTATTAGCTTGTAAGCATATTGATAAAGGAATTCGCTCACTTACTGTACTGGAGATTCCGAAGAAGCATCTGGAGGAGTTCTAGGACCATATCCTTGATATCTTCATGGCCCTCCAGGCGGTCGTCCAGCGACCTACCCAGGGCTGCGAGGGCGCCGGTATATTTGATCCAGAGCTCAAAGCTGTGGTCCAACTGATCTAGCCTTGCCTTTTCTCCCGCATCCTGCTGTTCATCATTTGCGCCCAAGGAGCCTTTGAGAGACTCGAAAAGACAGGAGCATTCAATAACGATGTTGTAGATCTCGTTGCCAGCTGTTGGATCACTTGGACTCTCGAAAGTATCTGCCATTGCTGGCAGCTCAGGTTGCGCCATGGTCTCAGGTCTGTACTATAAGGCAGAGAGTCTCCTCTTTCTAGACTCAGCAATGACTATCGAGTCCACTGCGGTAATGTGAGGTTGGTCATAAGGTTGTAATCGCGTAGGAAACAAACAGACGACCGCCGTGAAGGATGCTGACGCCAGGTTAGATGCGGGGGCGGACGATAAGTATTGTTCCGTAAGCCCGATTGGAGGCTCACTGTAGCTGCAGCAGAGGGTGATATAATATTAATAATATCTTCAACCCCTCAAAGACAGGGGTTGCACAGCCTACCTAGGTGCCCCGTCTACGCAAGCTCGGAGTGAACTGTAGACAACGCTTCACGGCTACCAACTTACGCACTTGGACACAAGTCGAACAAGCCGCGTGCCTTCGTCATGCGCGTTATTACCGATGCCAAGGCAAAATGGCAGCTCCTGACTGCTTTGTATCCTCTTTTCGAGAAGGCTCTCCCGAATATCAGCAAAGTGTCCATCAACAGCTGGCGCGACCGGCTCAGTATTCACAATGCCATAACCACTATTCGGTCCAAAGTTCTCGCGATCCCGCTCCAGCTGCAACGAGTCCAGATTAGCCAAGATCTGTCCGAGGACGATTTCAATGGCTTCGTCACGGCCTTGCACTCGCTGTTCTCTATGTTTGAGAGTCTTGTCAAGGAGTCGGTACACGAAAGTCTTGTCGAGGAGGAAATCCGACAACCTGCTATCGACAATGAAGCACTAGAAGAAGCAGAGGTCTGTCCATTTTGCCTCCACAAGGGATCTAAAAAGTATACCCTTGCTGACTTTTGCTCCTGGAGCAGCTCCAAAACCTATATCCCAAGCTGTTCATTCTCCGAATTCTGCTCCAAACATCCAACCGCAATACAGAGCTCGCTGAACCACAAGCACCACCGGGTTATGCGCACACTTGGCACATGTCAACAGAATACTCTACCGACATATTGCTAGAACAGGCACATCATATTACCTTCTCGGGGTTACAAACGCCATCTCAGTATCAGCAAGTGGCAAGAAAATTACAAGAATACCATCTAGCAGTTCAAGCAATATTCAGCAATACTCTTGGGGCTGCTGATACTGATCTTGGCAATGCTATCCTTGATGACGAAGAGATTGAATTCATTCGAAGAGCTCATCTCTTAAAGACACTGTCAGGGTCACTTTTCAGAGTCCTTGAAAGCAACACAGGCTGCGCCAGAGCCCATACTGCCAGAATGTATCTGGACAGTTTCCTTGGCCACAATCCTACCTTTGATCTGCACATTGCTACTTGTGAAAAGCAATCATGGAGTTGCGTGAAGTGCAGGTGGTCTGTCTCTCATCCTTTATAAATATGATTCTAAGAGGTTCACTACTGCTAACACACAGTAGGAGCTCTATTCGGACCAAAGGACACAATAATGCCAGCCGCAAGCTCTGCCTCGGGGACGCACATGGCATTGAGGTCCCGAGAAGCCTCTATCTTGCCTTTGATGAAACTGGATTATGGGACGACGCGATCCTCGAGTCGGAGGCTGATTCGCTGGACGTCTGTGAAGCTCCACCGACACTCGAAGAGCTCATCTCACCTGGAGGAGTGCTTGCGGCCTACAGAGACACTTCCTACCGCCTCGAACCAGCAGATGAGAAGATAATCGAGTTCCTCCTTGCTTCCTCAGTTCTTCATTTGAACTCCAGTCAATGGCTACGGGACGGGTTGGCTCTCAATCGCGTCATCGTCCATATCTCGCCTTCGACGCAGGACCTTCTCAAACGCTGGCGACCGCTCATTACCTGTGCCCTTGGGACTTCTCCTGATGTGGAGGAAGAAGACGATGAAGACGAAGACATACTCTCACTTGGTCTTCTGATTATGGAGATGGAAGCCAAGCAAAGAATCGACCCCACTTCTGAAGACCGAGACTGGGACACTGGCATCGCTTCCACCGACATCATGTTGAGAAAAGCACTGGATGAATGGAATAGGAGAGTGGAGGACGGCTACCAAAGAGTAGGGCGGGCCTGCCTGGAATTTCGCCAACTGGTTCGGAAGTTCCATCATCCTGCAATACCTGACAAAATGAAACGGACCGCGGTGATCTACAGACATATCCTTGCTCCACTGCACGAAGTTATAGCACAGCGATTTCGCAGTGCTGCCCTACTCTTCAAAGGCTTTCCACAGCCCACAGCAAGACCGCCACTACAATCCAGCTCAGCAAAGCTACTGGTTCTGTTTGACGAGTCAACACCCGACGCGAACAGGAATCATCAGTAAGTACCTATACTGGTCATACTTTGGCCCATAAAGAGAAGCCGTGCGTCTCACATCCTGCATATACAGACAAGTCGAGCGAGCCGCCAAGTTCATGAACCTCGTCAAGCCCTTCGTTGCAAGAGTCCGATTCCTGCCTGACACTAGTCCTCCACTCCCCGACTGGGCAACATGGAGACTGAGGAAGACTCGAATAGCCATCATTGATACAGGCATCGACGTGGAGAACGATATTCTCATCCAAAATGCTTATGAAGAGAAGACCATCAAAGACTGCTGCAGTTTTGTGGGCGGCTTGGATTCTATCCAGGACACACACGGCCATGGAACACACATTGCTCGGCTGTTATTGGAGCTTGCACCAGCAGCTGAGCTATACATTGCCAAGGTCTCTGACGGGAGGGTGATAGACGTCTCAGATCTGACACGTATCTCGAAAGTAAGTTTTCTCTCCTTCCCAAGACTGTTTACAGATGCATCTAGGCCCTGACATGCAACAAGGCCATCGAATGGGCCCACAGCAAGGACGTAGACATCATCTGCATGTCATTTGGCCTTGAATCAACAAAGCGCCACCGTGATATCGACAAAGCTATATCCATGGCCATCAAGTCAGATATAACTTTCTTTGCCGCTGCTAGCAACGATGGAGGGAACCGACCGCGTGCATACCCAGCAAATAGAGGTGCCGGCGTCATATGCATTCATGCAAGTGATGGCCTTGGCAATGACGGAGGAATAAGCCCATCGCCAAAACCTAAATGCAGCAACTTTTCAACATTAGGCATGGCCATCAAGTCAAAGTGGAAAGGCGAGGAGGTGCTGAAGTCAGGAACGTCTTTCGCAGTCCCGATTGCTGCCGCTATGGCGGCAAATATGCTCGAGTTTGCGAGGTACAAGTGTCTCCTGGATGAAGACGAGACAGAGCGTCTGCATAACTACGACAAAATGCAGGAGATCCTCCACCTCCTGTCAACTGAGAGACAGGGTTATGACTACATCGGACCATATCTCAGCGAGCGGGTTAGAAATCTTGCGGACGACCTCAAAGCAATTGCCAGATCATAAGATGCAAGGACTACACACACCTGCATAATTAACAAGTTGAAACTCCAATGTTCTCCTCCAGAGTGACAAAAGAAGAAGGAGGAAAGACTCGGAACCTCTAATGATTGTATTTTCTTTCCAGATCATGCTACAAATGTACATATGTAAATGTCTTCTAAAATCATATGCATTGATGATGCAGCTATTTCTCAAAGATGGAAAGATACTGTAGCTCACTGGACGAAAGCCTTGAGTATACTACACAATGAATTTATAGGAAGATGAAGGGTGGAGGGAGCATTGCGCGAACCGTGTAGGCCAGTGGGTGCCAATAATTCTTCACTGCTAGTCAGCTTCGCCATCGCTGAGGTATGAGTTGTCATTGGCTCCAGCCTCCTGGAGTAGCAATGTGGCGGAGCAGACAGGATTGAAGAGGGGAGACACCATGAGCTGATCGAGAACTACGGTCGACAACCCACAACATTGATCTTGAAAGTATTTCATTGCAATTACTTTGCTCAGGCTGGCTTCTCTGATAGTATCTCGACTCCAAGAGAATCATTGTCCTGCCAGATATCCCGACAGGCTGGTCGTGGCACACCGTGAAAGCACAATGAAACCCACCTACCACCTCCCACCCAACTTTTCAACCCCTCCACCCCCAACAGGCCCTTTTCACCTTGGGACTCTCATCAGGGCCTTTGACCGCCGGGACCAGATGCGCCCAATCAACCAGACTGCGGAGAGGCGAGTGCCCATTCCCGACGACCAAATATATCGCGACCACAAGGGCAAGGTCGAAGCCACGCGCCAGAACCTGAAGAGCGGCACACTGGGAATCTGGGCGCAATTCCTAAGTGTGGACGGTATTGGTGGAGAGACAAGCATCTCGGCGAAACGCTACAACAGCGACGTCTACATGTTCGACAGCGTCGATACGGAGTATTTTTACCCATCGCCAGCCTACATTGCGCAGTGCATAGCGATGCCGGATGTGAAGGATTATCTCGTCGCCACCAGGTACAAGAAGGCAATCTACCTTGTGACTGGGCTTAAAATCGCCAAAGGAGTCTCTGTCCGCTTGGAAAACACTGTCAATGTGTCGGCAAAGGCAGAGCTGGGCCTGAACAACCCCCTGCTCTCTGGCCTGTCGGTTGGCCCGCGCCTTGGTGGAGCGGTCGGTACATCGAATACCACGGGGTTTACAGATTCCAGCGATCTGGTAGTTGGGATTCAGTGTCTGAAACTTTATCACAAGTCTCGTTGGCTCGGCGGAGAGAGGAGGCTGAAGGACGAGTTGTATACTAAGCGTGCCAAGTTCTACGACGAGGAGGGGAGTGACAAGGAGCAGGAGACGGACAACTATGTCATTGCAGACCCTGATGATTGTGATCCGAACACTTACGTACTTCAGACTGAAGCAGCCAGTGGCGGGGGCATGCAAGACATCTGGGCGCTTCCGAAGCAGGACTAGGTTTCTTGAGGACAGTGATTCACCCACCAGATATGTGAACTTCGAAATGGCATGGCACTGGGCTTGTGGACTCATACATTCGTTGGGGGCTGTTACTGGGGTTTCCATTGTTGGCGAAGAAGTATTGATAGCATGATGCGTTTGCTCTCTCTGAAATATATTTGCTCATTACATCTGAGATGAATTATTGTACCGATAATTACAAGACAAGGTGGCACTCTACCTGCACATCATGGCAGGATCTATCCGATTGTTCATGCAGAGATCGCATCCAGAGCAACTACTAGCGCCGTCAATGTGATAACAAGAGGGCAAAACACCAAGTACACTGGGTAACTATAATCTGTACTAACGCTAAATTATGACTCAACTTTCGACTGCGTTCACAGAGACCTTTCTCTCACTTGTATTGTCTATGCTTTGCTCTTACATGTGCTGACTATAGTAAGTCCTGATCACATCGGGCTTGCTTGACATGCCAGTAAGCACAGATCTCGTTACTCGTAAACCCTATCCATCTCTGGCGAGTGCTTGCCTTGCCTACCAGCGTGTTGTCGAGGAGACCCATGGGCTTCAACAACACCAGGTACAATGCCCTGGCCTTCTGGAGTCGTGCTGCGATAACAAGCACACGGAAGGTGTAGGGGCCCGTTGTCACTCTAGTATTGCCCATTGCTGATCCGTCTATATACTGGCGATGTAGGTGTCATCACAGGCACGAGGGGAAGAAGTAATGACGTCCATCACCACCCGCCCATTGAGGCCATGTTGAACGAGTCTTGGGTCCGAGCACCTTCAAAATGAACAGGATCTCGGAGCGCCAAGTCGTGGATATTAAGCTCATGACAGAAACACTCAGGCCACAAGACCTTCTGTTAGTTTCAGTGCCAGCTGAGAACAATGCCACTTTGGAGGCTCCGTCCTCATCGTTGACCAACTACAAGAAGTTTCTAAAGGACCGTCCTCGAGAACAGCATCAAGACCATAGTCTACAGCACCAACTTTGTAATGAATCCCTGGCTAAAGAGGCTTCATGACACTTGCATTTCGTTCCTTGAGTATATGATGGGCAGATAAATGAAGGCGGCCACACAAAGTAGAGGGGCTAGAAAAAGCGGTCATGGCCTCGTCCACCAAGTTGTGAAAAATTATCAGCGCCAACATCGAACGATTACGCCAAGTTCCAGCACTTACACAGTAGTCTTTGACTCTCTCTTACAAGCATACCAACCCATCACCACGACCAGCTGTCGTTCAGTTCACAGCGGGAATCTCAAACTGTGAGTCAGCATACTCACCCCGGCAGAAAATAGGTGCTCGGCACCCCAGACTCCACTGAGCTTGTCGATCCGGAGCAGCAGCACAGCTCTGTATAGTGCAGTGGATCACATGTTATGTCTCAACCAGTCACGGGTATTGGGCTGTGAAAGTCTCTCCAAGATGTCAGTGTATGGTGAAAGAAAACAAAAATTCCCGTCCAGAGTAACCAGTGGGATGACAAGCGGGACGGACCATCAGATTAGTCGGTCAGCGGGATGGCTTAAGTGGGAAGCCTCTGTGCCGCTGTGATTTAGTGCCACAAGCTCGAGCGATTCCAGAAGGTCGAGGCCCCTGTGGGTTGGGCCGCGACAACACGAAAACATCGACGCCAGGCCCATCACCCCACCAAAACATGCCGGACAGGGGCTGGGCGTGCTAAGGGCAGGCCCAGCACGGCCCGGCCGGACCATCAGTGCAGTGCAATGCAGTGCGTCACGCCCTCTTCCAAGGCCAGGGCCGGCTCTTCTTTTGGGCATCTGCGCCCTCTCCCGGGACCACTTATTTAAACAACCACGCCTCCCACCCTTTCTCACATCAGCCCCTCTAACAAACAGCAAAACAACGACCAACACACCCACCCCCAAGCCAACCGTCGCATCCCCCTTCGACACAACCATCCTCCACCAGTTCGCTTCGATTGTTATCGAGTTCACCCCAGACCCTCAGACGCCAAAGAACAAGACACCGCAACAATGAAGCCGGTGTCGTACCTCCTCCTGCTCCTCTCTGCCGTCATGGGCATCGGCGCCGTGGACGTGCAGAAGTCCTTCATCGTGTCCTTCAACAAGGACACCCCCGACGACGTTGTGAGCGCCGCCATGCAGGTGATCAAGGATGCCAAGGGCCAGATCACCCACGAATACGCCCTCATCAAGTACGCATGACCGACCAGACCACCACCACCCCCTTTTTCCCCGCCTCTTTACAGAGAGAGAACAGATTGGATCGCTGACAAGATCTTGGTTTTTTTCCTTCTTCTTCGCTACAGGGGCTTCGCTGCGACCGCCGGAGAGAAGGTGTACGACAGCATGTTTACCTGGGTCCAGTCCAACGGCGGTGCGATCGAAGAGGACAAGATCTATACCACCCAGGGCGAGGGCACCTCCCAGAGCGGAGGTTACTAGATGTCTCCGACATCCCTTGACAGGCCGTTTCGACACAGACGGCTGCTAGGCGGATTACGGTTATACCCCTCGGCTCATTTGCGAAGGATGCTTTGATGCTTTTGGATGGACCGGCGTTACAAGAGGGGGGACAACGGATACATGACCTGTCTGTCTGGCCAGCGAGATCATCATTCTTTTGGTTTTCTGGCCGCATAGATAAGTAGGAGGTGGATACTTGCGTCCATCCCTCGATGACTTGGTTGTGGAGTTCATACTGGACATTCGCTCTGCCGAACAAGGCTGATCAGTTTGGGATATGGAGTTATTGGTCGGCACGGAGTCAAATTCAAGCTCAGTTTTACTACTGCAAAGTCGCCGTCGTCACAGTGCTGTGTATGTGCAGTTGTTTGGTCATTTCCTGAAGCTGGAGCTCAGATCCTATTTCCCCCTGGCTTCCCACTTATCTTGGTCATGGGGATGTCGAATGGATCCTGGTGGGTGAGACCCTCCTTGGCCTGTTCGGTGGCACAGTGCACTCTTTCCAAGTGCTGGAGGAAGGCATTCGAAACACACTGGTCACGATGATGCCAATCTACTTCTTCACACTGTTCTCGCTTGCTGCTCGGCTCCCCTCAGACAAGACAGAATATGGCTCAGCCTTAGCACCAAACACTTTGAAAGACACCATCAAGATGGACCCCGCAGAGGCCTGAGCATGCATGAACATGTGTGTGTGGTAGGTGACACAACTGCCTATCAATGATGCAAGGGATCACTCAGAATTGATGATGATATAAGACAGACACAGGGCCAGAATTGAATGGACCAGAGAGAGGTGTGTCTAGTCAGATGGAGGTCAGGCAGACCGCTATCACAGCATCCACAGTAAAGCAGAGTGACGCTGACGATGATAATAACGCTGGTGGTGTTGTTTTATGCAAGTGCAAGTATCTATTCAAGTCCTAATCAAGTGGTACTTCAGTGTTGCATAGTGTTCTGTAAGTACTCAAGTACTAAGTACTTAATTAGGGGCCAGTGGTGCTGTAGAAGGTAGGACCCCTGCTGAACACCGGGCTCTGCCATCTCTGTGCTGCTGCTACAGTAGTACTACTGCGGAGTCCTTTACCGGGGCAGTGCATGTCTAGGTTGATCTGGTGACAGGTCAACTAGGCTGCTTGGGGACAATCTCGATAAGGCTTCAGGGCGTGAGGGATTGTTTGAGCGTCACGACCCTTCCAAATAGCGAGGGTGTCCCCTTATCGAAGATGTCAATCTCCTTTCCGGTCTCTACTAAGTAAAACATCTTGGCTATTACATACTTGAGTATATAGACCATGCTCTGCTCTGAACAATGACAAGACCAAGGCAATGGGTGGTCGACAAACAAGGAGAACAAGAAGAACAGCCAGGGTGTTCGATTGATAAGACGCGAACAATCGAGACGCGAACTACGTAATTGTCTTGTGACAAAGGGCATAATTGAGGGTCGACTCGAACATACAAATCTCCCTTCAAGCGCATTGACGAGTCCACTGCCCACCCCTTCTTTTTGTTTCCCATTGCTGGGGTTGGGTCCCGCGAGCCACTTTATAAAAGAGGACCGGCTTCATTTTCCCAGTTGACATCCGGTTGCTAATTCGCTCGCCGTTGCTCTCTTGTTTCATAATCCTGACGACCGTCTTCTCCTGTTTTGCCCCACGTTGCTGTTTCCATCCACCCACTCAACATCGTCCCGATCTTGAGAGAAAAAGGGTTGATCCCACATCCTCCCCCTCGGCATTGAACACAACTACCACAACACCACACCACACATCACACACCGCTCACGCACGATGCCGTTCAGTCCAGCCGCGCAGGCCGCGCTGCTCAAATGGGTCAACACCTTCCCCGTCTCGGCGCCTGCGGAGTCCATGACCGACCTAGCCGACGGCATCACCCTCTCGCAGATCCTCCACGACCTCGACCCTTCCTACGACGCCTCTGAGCTCGACGCCAACACGGGCTCCTCGCGCTGGCTGACCCAGAAGCGCAACCTGCAGTCCGTCTACAAGGGCCTCTTCAAGTACATGCGCCGCGATGCCCCCGAGTGCGTGCCCCTCGTCAAGGTGGCCGACTTCCGCGCCGTCGCCGAGAACCCAGACGCTGCCGGCCTGTCGCAGCTTGTGGCCGTCTTCTTGGCCACGGCCGTCTTCAACTCGAACGAGGGCAAGCGCCTCAGCTTCATCAACAAGCTGCAGAGCGAGTTCGGCCCCGCGGAGCAAAACGAGATCCGCCGCATCGTGGAGGAGAAGCAGGGGCAGATGAAGGAGCTGGCCGAGGCCGCGTCCCTGGAGGACGCGCGGGACCGCGACCCGGACCTCGAGGACGAGGAGGAGCGCCTCAAGCTGCTCGCCGAGCTCGAGAAGAAGGTGCGCGAGCTCGACACCGCCACCAAGCGCTACGCCGACCTCAACACCCGCCACAGCTACCTGCAGGAGTCGCACGACGAGCTCAAGGCCAAGCTGGCCGAGGTCGAGGGCGAGCTCGAGGACCTGCGCAAGCTGCACGGCGCCGACGAGAGCCAGCGCGTGCAGGCCCTGCAGCGCAAGATCGAGGAGCAGGCCAGCCTCATCGCCGGCCAGGAGGAGGCCATCGACGCCTACCAGACCCACCAGCGCCAGCTCGAGGTCGAGGTCGAGCGCTACAAGGCCAGCAGCGCCGAGAGCCTCGAGTACAAGGACCGCTACGACGAGCTGCACCACCAGATGCAGGACCTCGAGAGGCGCGCCAACGCCGCCGACCGCTACAAGCAGAAGCTGGCCGCCCAGCGCAACCTCGAGCAGGAGGTCGCCAGCCTCCAGTACGAGCTCGAGGCCCGCAGGGAGCTCGACGACAAGCTGCAGCGGTCCCTCATCGAGAGGGACCGCCTGCAGGCCACCGAGAAGGAGATGCTCGCCGCCATGACCACCATCGAGCAGTCCCTCAACGACGAGCGCGACCGCAAGGACCACTACCGGGAGCTCTACGAGGAGCTCCGCACCGAGTTCGCCCAGCTCCAGCACCAGCACACCGTCAACGAGAGGTACATCGAGGAGATCAAGGAGATGGGCGCCGCCGGCGGCGACCTGGTGGCGCGGCCCTCCTCCTCGGGCGCCGCCGAGGCCTCCCTGGGCAACCTCGAGCAGGAGCTGCAGCAGACGACCAGCGACTTCTCAAAGGTCAAGCTGCTCGAGGCCGAGATCGAGGTCCTGCGGCACGGCGCCGCCACGTCCTCCCAGTCCGACGACCTGCGCCGCGAGCTGGAGCGCATCAAGACGGAGCGGGACATCGCGACCAAGAAGTACGAGACCATCTTCGAGAAGCACGGCGTGGCCCAGGAGCAGATCGAGGCCCTCATCAAGAACATGACGGGCGAAGGGTTAGTCAGCGGCATCGAGGAGGCCCTCGGACATGGAACGCTCGCATCGCTCACCTCTGACTTTTACAGGCACGTCGCGTTCCAGAACCTGCGCGAGTCGAACCGCAACGCCCAGCACGACCTCGACGAGCTGCGGACCAAGATCCGGAAGCTCGAGGAGGCCGCCAAGGACAAGGACCGCGACATGCTGGCCATGAAGACCGACTGTGCGTTGCTCCAGGACCCCAGCTACTACCTCGGCGGTGGTGACGATAGAGGTGACGGCGCCCCTCATGATGCTGACCATGCTGACAACAACAATAACAACACAGTGGACGCCGTCGGCGAGGACCGGCTCAGCGGCCTCGAGCGCCTCAAGCAGTCCGACCAGCTCATCGCGGCGTCGCTGCGCGCCGAGCTCGAGACCCTGCGCGCGCGGTACAACAACCTCGAGATCGAGAACAACATGCACAAGGGCCAGCTGCTCGAGGCGCTCGTCGCCAAAGAGAAGCTGTCCAAGGAGAAGGACCTCGAGCCCTCCTCCTCCGAGACCGCCGCCACGGCACCCGGCGTCGACCCCGCCGCGCACGAGGAGGCGCTCAAGAGCTACAAGTCCAAGTCCGACAAGCTGCGCGAGCGCGTCAAGCAGCAGAAAGAGGTAAAGCGTCGCAAAGCTCTCTTATTGCATTCTTCCTCCTCCCCCTCTCCCACCATCATCGACCGCTGTGGTACCCCCGATACGCCGTCTGTCACGGCGGGATCCTGCAGCGGCGCATCCAGCGTGTCTGCTAGCAGGCCCGTCTCCATCATGGGCTTGGTCAGGGAGGAGGAGCTGAGTGGCTCCTCTTCCACACTGACCCTTCCTCCTATCGTGACCGTGAGCGACGACAGCTCCCCCACGGTGGAGGACGGAAACCACATCGTGTCCACAACCCTACAGTGCCCTCCTCGTTCCCTGAGACAAGTGACTCCGCCTCCTGAGATGCTGGCTTTCCAGCAGCACATACTCAAGCAGACCACCACGACGAAGAGGAGGCGCAGCATGATGGATTTCTTCAAGAAGTCTACTACTCCGTAGTAGATCTGCACCCTAGATATTTCTCTTTTCCCCCTTTCCCCCCATGGTGATGATAATCCCTTTTGTGGACGACTTGACTGATCTTTGGGTCTTCTCCCTGCAAACAATAGCAACTCGATAAGCAAGACCAGGAGCGGTACGAGCTGCAGAAGAGAATCAAGGCCTTGGAGTCGGGATCGGCGTTGGCGGCGCAGAAGGTGAGTTTTGCTCTTCCCCGTCTTTTGATATTAATAAATAGATTGTATTGTCTTTTGGAAATTGTGTCCTGTAGCTTTCAAGACTTTTGTGGTTTATATATACGTTTCCTTGATTCATTTCTCTTTTTATTGTTACCACATATGCAAATGTCTAGAAGTCGTGCGAAGCTCACAAACAACACCAGGCCGCACACGAGCAGATCATCAAGAACCTCCAGCGGGAGAACGCCATGATCTCGACGGCGTGGTACGACCTCACAAGTCGACTGCAGAGCAATCACGTCGTGCTGCAGCGGAGGGACCAGCCCAGGAGCTGGCTCAACAAGCAGAGACAGATGGTGAACGGTGTGTCCCTGATCCAATTTTTGTTATAGGCCTCCCTATCAGTACTGCTTAAGCTGAGTCGTAAATAAACAAAAACAGCAACACCCCGGAGATAGGAGCTTCAGGGCCTGTAGTCCATGGCAGGAAGCCTCCGGTCTCGATTCGAAACACCCAACACCACTACTAACACCAGCATTACCACCGGCCCATCTTTACACCACCTGCGGACCATCGCAGTGCGTATCTGGGACAGCCACTCCGCCGTCGTCGTCAGGCTGCGCGAGAAGGTCTCACATTTCTTGGTTCATTTTGCATCGGGCGGCTTCGAAGACTTGTTTCCCCGCCCCTTTCTCACGGGCACATTTGACTATAGACACGACACATATGACAGCAAGAAGACACTTGCTCTTGCTGGCAAAAGCGGAGAAGGTAAAGAACATGAGGGGAAGAGGGAGGGGAAGAGGAAGTGGAGAGAGGAGAGGGGAGGAAGAGGAGGAGGCAGTAGTAGTGACGGGGATGGCATCTTCAGCAGTGCGTTTCTTTTGATATCCCACATAGCGCGGCGCTTGCATGGCTTCCTGGATAAAAAGGCCCCCTTTGGATTCGAGCATTGGCGAGGCAAAGTATGTACGGAGAGCATATATATATATGAGGTTGGAGATGATGGCCTGTAGAGAACGAGGCACATAGAAAACTTTTGAATTAATTCGCGACGGGTGCCAAGAGACCATGGTGGGATAGTTATAGGCATGGAGTGGTCGCGAGAGAGAGGAGACATGGCATTGATCACAGACCCATGCTCGGTATCGTTTTCAGAGGTGAAGGATAAAATAGGAGATGAGCATGAGCAGATGATCACCCACAAATACAGTAATGTTCTGTTGACTAACCGAACAAATCGGGCCAATAGGCATGATTTAATAGTCATCTACAAGTAGCGTACTCCATATGAGCATCGCTCGAGGGAAAGACAGTACGTGTCCAACGAGGGATCATCGAGGAGCTTATTCTATAGCAAGTGACTTTTCAAGAGGTTACATACACGGACGCAAATCAATATTCTGCAAAGCCGCTAGAAATATCAGGGTAATACATCTAAAAGACCCCCTTTCTCTTTTTCTGGCTGCCCACCGTACCTGCACGAGCCGTGTAGTCCCAGCGCCTTTGGAAAGAGATGAAAATGGAAAAATAGAGATCCTGTCCCTCGAGAGGGAGGGCTTCAAAGAAAAACTCGCGAAACGCCCATCGGTCGCCGTGTGATGTCATTATTGATTGATCTGATCCAGGTTCCATTGAGTTTTTCTAGAAAGTCTTTTTGGAGTCTCACTAGATGAGCTCTCTTTTCTCGTCTCTTCTTTTTCTTAAAATGTTATTCTTTTTTAGGCCCGAGCGGTCAGCAGCTTCTGTCTCTCTCTGGTTAAAAAAAAAAAAAAAAAGCGTCTCTATTTTCCGGTAAGCTTGCTCAGGAGGCCGGAACCACTTGAGCCGGCCTTGGCGGCGTCGCCGTCAAAGATGGCCAGCAGGGACTTCCACACCTGGCCGGGCTCCTGGCTGGCGTCGACGGCCTTCCAGATGCCGGTCTTCTGGTAGTAGCCCACGACGGGGGTGGTCTGCTTGTGGTAGGTGTCGAGGCGCTTCTTGAGGGCGTCGGCGTTGTCGTCGGACCGCTGGATCAGGGGCTCGCCGGTGATGTCGTCGGTCATGGGCTTCTTGGGCGGGTTGAAGGTGGTGTGGTAGGAGCGGCCCGACGCAGGGTGGACGAGGCGGCCTGTGATGCGCGCGACCAGCAGGGCGTCGTCGATCTGCAGCTCCACGGCGTGCTGCAGCTTCTGGTTGCGCTCCTTCAGCATGGCGTCGAGGCCCTCGGCCTGGGGGACGGTGCGCGGGAAGCCATCGAGGATGAAACTGCGCGGACACACACAAACAAAGTCAGCCGCGACGGGAGCTCTCTCATGGGGCCGTAGAAAGAACCAAGGTGTTCCCTTACCCTCCCTTGCACTCCTGGTTGTTATTGAGCTCCTCCTTGATCATGCCAATGACAATGTCATCGCTGACCAGGCCACCTTGGTCCATGATCTTCTTGGCCTCGCGACCGAGGGTGGTCTTCTTGGCGACCTGGGACCGCAGCATGTCGCCCGTTGCCTACACACGAAAGCCGCACTATTAGCATTCTTCTCGACACCACTTATTTTCCTGTTCTCCTCCCAATCCTTGCGCCCTGCACTGAAAACGGAAAACGGGAGACCTAATTGGCATACCAGATGACAGCAGTTAAACTTCTCCTTGATGTTGGGAGCCTGTGTGCCCTTGCCTAGCAATTTTGAAAACTCAATTAGCCCTTCTTCCTCCTTCATTTCGCCCTCGACGTTTCGTCGCCCCCATTATTCAACGGCTGTGTGCTAGACAAGCCGGGCCATTAGAACTAACCAGCGCCAGGAGGACCGATGAGGATCATGCGGACCTGCTCGGTGGTCGAGGGCTTGGTGCCAAACTGCCTTCCCTCGAGATCCTGTATGCGCGTCTCGAGGGCCTCGAGCTTGGCGTACAGGCCCTTGACTTCGTCCTCGATTATGCCCATCGTGACTGTGTGGAAGTAGGAGTAGTAGTAGGAGTAGCCTTGAGGCGGGGGAGTCGCAACGGCTTCAAGTGGGCTCTTGTATATGTGTGTATCGTAGAGGATTGCACGGCGGGCTTGTTGATCTGCGTGGGGATCAAAAAGGTAGCGGCAGAGGTTGTTTGTGAGGTTGGTGGAGGGGAGTTGCTGACCTTGCTGTAGAGCAGGATTTTGTTGTAGAGAGAGAGAGAGAGAGAAAAGAGAAAGAGAGAGCAAGGTGAGGAAGTGGACGGGCAGTACTTCGGAAGTCTGTCGGCCAAGGGTGTCAAAATCCAGCCGCGGCTTTTACAAGCACGATGGTTAGCGAGCGCAGTAGTCAGTACTAAGCTATCACAGCACTGCTCTCAGCATGGTCCTGAGCACCGGAGCTCACACGGGGGTGGAAGAGCATGGATCAGGGGCCCGCCTTCAGGGCAGACGACCGAATGAGCGACCCAATGATAGCAGCTGTAGTGGGCTCTCAGGCGGGTTTTCAGTACTCTTCGGCGCTGGAATCTGGAAAATCTGCACTGGAGCCCCGGGCCACCGGCTGTAAGCAACCCTGGCACCACCACGACAAGTACTGTAGTTACGTAGTGACCTTCGTACCACAGAACTATGATGCAGAGCCTCCTTCGGCCCGTGTGTTCTCACATCCTCTCCTCCGACGATCGAAGCACATGCATTGATAGGGTGGTGTCACTTCATATGTGTGTACGGACGACATATAGATATATATATATATATATATATATATATCCATGTGATCTCAACCTTTTCTGAATACGATTTGAATACGATGCGATGGTGAATTGAGTACACTCCAATTGGCCCAGGCTTTCATTTTCCTGGGTTTGAGGTCGTAAAGGCCGACACACTCAATTCTAAGCATGCATCGTAGATCAAGTGACACAGAAAAACATTCAAGGAGAACAAGAAAAGAAAAGACGATATAGAAAGGAAGAAAAAAAGTCGGGTAACTGGGCGAGAAAGGCGCACATAACATATGAAACCCTGACAATAGTCTCATTACATAAGCAGCAGAAGGCGTGTCGTGGCTGCCTGCCGACAACAAACGGCCCTTGCACAGGAACCCTGGAGCTATGCGAAAGGCAGCCTCTCACTTACGCAACAGACAGCAGCTCCCACCCGTCGACACACACACACACACCACCGCTCCAACACCCCAGCAACCACCTTTCTTTCTGTCTTCTTTTCTTGCGCGCCGTTCAGCTGCCAGCGACACCTGCAAATCGAACATTCCTCTTCCCGCTCCTTAGCCTCAATCCCTATCTCGACCATGCCTACCACAACATCGGAGACAGTCTCCATAGTCGATGACCGAAAGGTCACCGTAGCGCCCCTCGTGCTGCTGTCCGTGGTCGACCACTACAACCGCGCAGCATCCACATCCTCTAAGAACAAGCGAGTGGTCGGTGTATTACTGGGGCAGAATGATGGCAAGGTCGTGCGGGTATCGAACAGCTTCGCAGGTATTTCAGCATCCTGGGGGTGGACCTGTCGCCTTCCCGCCTGCCTGCCTTTTGCCTGCAACATGCTGATCTAGCCTCTGCACCACAGTACCCTTCGAGGAGGACGACAAGGACCCTTCTGTCTGGTTCCTAGATCACAACTACGTCGAGTCCATGAACGAGATGTTCAAGAAGGTCAACGCACGGGAGAAGTTAATAGGCTGGTACCACTCGGGCCCCAAGCTGCGCGCCTCCGACCTCAAGATCAACGAGCTGTTCAAGCGCTACACGCCGAACCCCCTGCTGGTCATCATCGATGTACAACCAAAGGAGGCTGGTGTGCCGACCGATGCATACTTTGCGGTGGATGAGATCAAGGATGTACGTCAAAAGAGAGACGGAAGGAGAGAGATGTGACATGTGACGGGGAAATCGCATGCGACCTTCCCTGGTTGCTTATACAAACAAGATGCTGACACGGACACACCAAAACAAAAAACAGGACGGCACAACGGCATCCAAGACCTTTGTCAACACCGCATCGATCATAGAGGCCGAGGAGGCAGAGGAGATAGGTGTGGAGCACCTGCTGCGCGACATCCGAGACGTGGCGGCCGGCTCCCTGTCGACGCGGGTGACGAACCAGCTGCAGTCCCTGCAGGGCCTGCACATCCGGCTGCAGAACATCCAGGCCTACCTGCAAAAGGTCCTCGACAGAAAGCTCCCCGTAAACCACGTCATCCTGGGCAACCTGCAGGACGTCTTCAACCTGCTGCCCAACCTCTCGACGCCCACCAAGGGCAAGGGCGAGAGCGAGCTGAGCTACGCGCTGAGCATCAAGACCAACGACCAGCTCATGGCCATCTACCTGTCCAGCCTGATCAGGGCCATCACGGCGTTTCACGACCTCATCGAGAACAAGATCCAGAACAGGCAGCAGGCCGAGGAGATAGAGGCTGCCAAGAAGGAGGACGAGGAGGCTGCGGCTACGGAGGGGGACAAGGCGGTGAACGGCAGCGACAAGGCTACAAACGGGGTCAACGGAGAGGTTAGCAAGACTGGTTCTGCCAAGAAGGATGAGAGTTCTTCCAAGGAGAAGAAGAAGTAGTCGGCGGACCGCGAGGGGCTCGCGTGGAATATAATGACGCATTGTATGAATTCTTTTGTTTTTTTTTTAAGACGGCATAGAAAAGACCAAGTGGCCCAGCTTGGTAGTATTCATGGCGTTCCCTGGGGGTATCATGAAAGACATAACTTGGGAGGGGGTTTTTGCCAGCCTGCTATGCATTGTCAATGACACGAGCAAAAGCAAAACCAAAAGAAAAAAAAAGGAAGAAAAGTAAAGGAGTTCCGGCAGCGGCGTAATATGTGATATATGTCTTGCACTATCCTGAACCTTTCCTTCTTGGTTCCGTGCCATCTATTGTAATCAGAGAAACACCTCCCACGAACATGTCCGTTTCACTTCCCAACGGAGCCAAGGCCAAGGGAAAGTATGCCTGTCTGTAATCACACATCTGCAAATATCCCAGCCATCTCCTCCCTCCGTACCGGCCGCACCCTCACATACCGCCCCAAGAGCGCATAACATCTCTCCGCCAAGACGCACGCCAATAGGTGCTTACAGCAAGGAGGCACACCACCATCGTCCCCCATCCCCTCCAAACTCACCCCGCCAAAACCCCTGCCGTCCGACCTGCCATCACCATCTCCTGGCGGGCGCCCGCCTGCATCCACCACTGCCGCTGCACCATCATCGTCATCATCATCATCCGCCCTGCCGCCGGCAGCAGCAGCAGCAGCAGCAGGACCTCGCCCTGTCGCAGGCAAAAAGGCAGAGAAGGCAAAAGCCGCGCAGGTGCAGTTCCAGGCCGCGGGGTGGACGAGATACACCCCCTGCCCAGACACTGCGTCTCCTCCGGACGGCACTCCGCGGCGAAAAGGCTTCTTCTGCGCCGAGCGGACGACGTAAACACTTGCTGCTGGTGTTGATGGTGGTGGGGCTTTGCTTTGAGAGGAGGAGGAGGAGGGCGCTGCCTGCTGTCCTGCCGCAGGAGGGTGGAGGAGGAGGAGGCGTGTGACGAGGGTCCTGTCTAGCAGGTCTAGGGCGGGCAGAAGCAAGGACGGGAAGAGGACGTGGAGTGTGGCGAAGAGGTGGCGACCGGCCTGGTCGAGGTGTCTGAGTGGGCCGGAGGAGGAAGAGGAACGCGGTAGTGGTGGTGGTGGCAGTGGGTTTGCGCCTTCCCCAGCGACAAGGCTTGTTGAAGTCGCTGCTTGTTCCTGGTCCTGCTCCTTTTTGATTCCATCATCGTCGTCTCCATATTCTAGAGCCGCTGCTGCTGGGATCTCGGCCAGCTCGTCTAGAATCGATGTGAGCAGCTGCCGCGGCGTGGGTAGAGAGGCTGTTGACGACATGTTCTTCTGCTTCCGCCTTCACCGTCTTCTGCTTCTTCTTCCGCCGTTGATTAATGGATGTAGTGCCATCTGGAGCGACCTAGGCGCCTCTGATATCCAGCTCTGTGATGAAGTTATCGTTTAAAGGAGTGAGAATACGTTCAAGAGATGTTGTCATATCGTGGTGAGTGATTGGTTGCGTTGAGGTTTGAGGTTGGATAAGAGGTCCACGCGGGTTGCAAGCGTATGTGAAGACAAGGCGGGCGGCCTAAAAACTGCACCAATAACAGCCAACTCGACACAACTTTTTTTGTCTTCTTCACAAGCACAGAACGTCGAACGTCGAACAGACCCGACTTGTCATTCAAAAATTGCAGTTCTATTTTTCCCTCTTTCTATTCTGTTCCCCTTGGCGCTGGTAAACTCCAGTTACAATATATTTTTACACTCTTAACGGTGTTGGTTTTTGTTTTATTCTTTCTTCCTTTTCTTTCTTCTTAGTTCGCCTTCCATCACACCCACTCTTTGGGCTCCCGCAATATCTCCGTCAGCCTGGCCTCGCGACTCTTAGGCTCGGGCTCGTACATGTACATCCAGCTGGCGGTCAGCGGAAGGCTCATGAGTATGCTCTCGACCCTTGCACCGGGGGTGTTGAGCCCGAAGGCCGTGCCGCGGTCGTGCACCAGGTTGAACTCGACGTATTTGCCGCGCCTGATCTGCTGCCACTCCTTCTCCTTGTCGCTGAAGGGCATGTCCTTCCTGCGCGAGACGATGGGTATGTAGCCCGGCAGGAAGCTCTGCAGGCCGTCCTGGATGAAGGCGAACAGGTTCTCCTTGTCGGCGACGGTGTCGTCGAGGTCGTCAAAGAAGATGCCGCCCACGCCGCGGCACTCGCCGCGGTGCTTGTTGTAGAAGTACTCGTCGCACCACTTCTTGAACCTGGGGTAGTAGTCCTTGTTGTGCTTGTCGCAGACGTCCTTGAGCGTGCGGTGGAAGTGGATGGCGTCCTCGTCGAACAGGTAGCTCGGCGTGAGGTCCGCCCCGCCGCCGAACCACCAGGCGCCGTCGCTGCCGTCCGGGTTGGCCGTCTCAAAGTACCTGTAGTTGAGGTGCACCGTCGGCGCCATGGGGTTCCGCGGGTGCACGACCAGGCTCAGGCCCGCGGCGAAGAACTCGAGCTTCTCGGGCACCTCGGCGCTGGCACCGCCGACGTTCTTGTGGTTCACGCGCATCTTCTCGATCGCAGGCCGGGGGAGGGTGCCGTAGACGACCGACACGCCGACGCCGGCCTTCTCAAACACGTTGCCGTCCTGCAGGATGCAGGTGATGCCGCCGCCGCCCTCGTTCCGCGTCCACTCGTCCTGCCTGAAGGCGGAGTACTCGCCGTCGACGGCGGCGAGGCCCGCAATGATGGCCTGCTGCTGCTCCTTGATGAACTTCTCCATGCGGAGGCGCATGGGCGACTGGTCGGTCACGCCAGACTCGCGCTTCTCGAGGGCATCGCGCTCGGGAAGGGTCATGTTGTCGAGGTGCGTGGGGTTTTGGTTCTGAAGCTAGAGAGAGGGAGGAAAAGTGAGGTCTGTCAGCTGTGGTCTCGCACACGCGACTTGAGCGAGAGCGACAGGGCTGGGGAGCGGACGCCTTACCGTGGTGTAGAGGACGGAAGAGGTGAGGAGCAGGCCTGTTGCTGCTGCTGTCCAGTAGAGGTACCGAGATGTCGCAGAAAATGTCTCGCCGGCCAATTGGCTTATAGAAGAAGAAGACCTTGACGAGATCCTTCTTGTGGTCGATCTGGAGAGTGGTGACAACAACGGTCGTGACGAGCAGTTTGCCCAAGGTCTGTTGAAAACACCATCTGCGGCGCAGCGCAGAGCTCGGCTTCTCGAGGCCATGGTCGAAAGAGGGGAGGGTGGTCAGACAGGTTGTATATAAGAAACACAAAGAATGAAACGACCGTTCTAGACAGAGTTCTCAGGATCCCCGTCACCGTGACATGGCACCACAAACGGAGCCTGGTGCAGAGCCTGCGCGGTGGAAAAACGAAAGGTTGATGGGCACCTCCGGGCCGAGGATCGAATGTTGCTGGCAAGACGGCTGCGGTCTAAAGCCGTACGGATCTGATCTGATCTGATCTCTGCTCACGATGTGTAGCCCTCCTCCTCTTGACGCTACTTCCACCGCTTAAGGCTCAGGCCAGGTCAGGTCAGTCCACCGTATTTCTTCTTTTCTTCTTCTTTTTTTTTCTTCCTCGTTCTGCTGAAAGTAAGCAATGATTTTGAGGCAACTTTTGCGCCTTGTCAACTGCTACTGCTAAATGCTAATGCCACTGCTTAGCTGCTACTGGTGCTAGCAATGACACTATCCGGGGACTCCCGGTGAGTGGTCCCTTAGAGACAGGCAGGACATAGTACGGAGTACATCCGTACTGTAACTCTCGCCTGCTCCCGCTGTGGCGGCCGTGGGGTGACCTGAGAGGTGACAGCCAACAAAGAAACAGAAGAACACAATACCCTCCATATTTCTGTCTACACCTTGGACAATAGAGAAATAAAAGACTGCAGATGGAGTGGGAACCTCTTCTCTGCCAACACAAGGGTGTTTGGTTTTGCGTGAGAAAGAGAATATATGTGCGGTCGCACTTTTGTAGTACATACTACGTACTTCCGCAGTACGGACGTACATTACTGGCTGTATGGCAGATGCCCTGAAGCCCGGGGAGTGCTTGGCCCACAATAATGGGGGTTCGAGGGGGTGAGGGCATGCGTCATGGCCCTGCCTGCCTGCTGTGACACCCTTTGTGTGTGTTGGTAATCTGCTCTGTCACTGACGACAATTGGGTCAGCTAGGGGTAAGAGGGATCCAGGGCCATGTCGCCATAAGGCAGGGCAGATTGATGAACAATCACTGATCAGAATTGCCCCTCAGCTGCCCTGTCCCATTCCTCTCTTCCCAAGTGACAGGTTCACGTGCTAAAAGACCAGGGACCATTTGGTGTTAGTAGAGAGAAAGGACTCACCCAGTTGCCAGCCAGAGCAGGGTCAGGCCTCGGACTACCCCTACCCCGTGTCCCCTGTCAGCTGATAAGCGATACAGTGCTGCTTGGTGACTAACAGGAGTCACCTGCATGGCCAGGCATATAAATATATAAACACCATGTACATCCAGGCTGATCATGTTAGTGCACAAGCTGAGCTCACTCTCTCCCACCGGCTGTCTTTTAGTCATCTGCTCTAGCCCCGCCCGAGTCCAGGCTGAACCCCAAATCCCCCATCCCGTCTCCCTTGTGAAGCCCACCTCTCATGTCAGTCGGCACTCTCTGGAGGCGCAACCCAGACTTCCCATCCTTGATACCTACAACCAGAAACACCAAACCCATCATTCATTCCCTTCCACCTTGTGCTTCACAGCTGCATCAACCCTAGAGTCTTCTTCCAAGGTACTGTACCAAAATAAACCTCTCTGGACTTTCAGACTCCTACTGCGCAGGTCTACTGACGACAGCAGCTGGGAACAGACAGACAGACACACAAAGGCAACAGTCACCTACACCGCATCTTATTTCCCAACCTATCTTCACCGACAACCGACGCCCAAGATGCCTTCCATGCGATCCAAGTTCAAGGATGAGCACCCCTTCGAGAAGCGCAAGGCTGAGGCTGAGCGCATTCGGCAGAAGTATCTCGACCGCATTCCTGTGAGTCCATCCATCCATTCATCCCGAGGGGAGGGGGCCAACTGAGCTGCTGCTTGCTTGCTTACCTCCTGGGGGACGCCACGCACCTGTTGCCTACCCCGCCCTGGTACACCATGTCTCCCCAACAACACCACAACCACCACCACAACAACAACAGCGACATCAGCAGTTGGCTTTGTAACTGACCAATATATCCATCAAATAGGTGATCTGCGAGAAGGTCGAGAAGAGCGATATCGCCGCCATCGATAAGAAGAAGTACCTGGTCCCCGCCGACCTCACCGTCGGCCAGTTCGTCTACGTCATCCGCAAGCGCATCAAGCTGTCTCCCGACAAGGCCATCTTCATCTTCGTCAACGAGCTGCTGCCTCCCACCGCAGCTCTCATGTCCTCCGTCTACGAGGAGCACAAGGATGAGGATGGGTAAGCATTATCTATCTCTGTTTTCTCTTCCTCATTCCCCTATCTACTACACTGTTGTCGCTGTTGTGTTACACACCCTCCGTCCCCAGGAGACAGAAGAAGTTTCCCCTGAATGCTAATAGATGGTTGTGCAACCAAACAGGTTCCTCTACATCACCTACTCGGGCGAGAACACCTTTGGAGACTTTGAGTCGATCTAGCTGCTGCCGGGAAACGGATAGCGGGTTTTTCTCGTTCTTCTGCTGTCGCGATGCGATGATTCTCCTCGTTACGATGACTTTCAGGGCAATCTTTCCCGGCGTTCTCAGGTTAGGGCTCGATCAGGGTAGTTGAGACGGATCGGATGGGTGCGAGCTGGTTTTGTGTGGTTTTTTTCTGCTTATTCGAGATTGTGCGCTGTGGACGCCAAATACACGAGGCTGTAACAGGAGGAGGAGAACGGGCACGGAATAAGATTGGGGGACCGGCTTATTCTATAACCAGTCCTGCCTGGTTCGCTCCCTGGCCTCCCCTCCTACTCCTTACGTTTGTGCCGTCCCCAGCCTTAATCCGAAGTACTGCGAATTCGATTTATTGATCAAGACACCAATGTGGCTTCTTTTTCTTGCTCTTTTCCTCTCTTCCGAATGCAAAGGCCTACGAAACGTATACGTGTGAATGATATATGTCTTCTCTGTCTCTCCAAAACGTCTCACCCTGCACCAAGTGATACGAACGAACGAGGCGCATAAGTTTCTCAGGGCTATGACTACTAGAGAGCAGACGACTGATATTGGTTTTGGCCATATCCGCACGATCAAAGTGACTACTATCCGACTAATTATACTTTTAGCAATGAACAGAACCAAAAATCCCCTCTTCTCCCCCCCGCTTTCCATTCGCAGACGCTTTTATGTGGGCTTCCAAGGCCACCATCTCCCGTGTCCCAACACCCCTCTTCCCCCCTCTTCCAAAGTCATGCGCCTTCCCTTGCCCACTTGGTTTACTTCATCCTAACAGTGAAATGTCATAAAAAAAAAAAGTAAATACAGGTCTGCTTGTGCAGTGAGGTAAAATCGCCAAAATAGTAGACTTGGCCTGCACCTTGTCCGCTACCTTGCTTCCAGGTCCTCTCATCGCGGGTGGGTCTTTCTTCTGCTGATGAAGATGCCGGGCAGCAGCCCTTTCCGACGACACATCTCTAGGTTGTGACGGTTGTCGAAGATAGGTATGGATGGGCTCACGAGGCGAAATCTAATAATGTAGGGAGGTGTTAGAGTTGGTAGAAGCAGGAGGTACATGAGGGCGAGCTACATTCCCAATGCGATCTGGCATATTTTGCCAGCACGTCTGTACATATCAGTGCCGGAGCCGGTCGAGCGACATCTGGCTGCTCCATGAAGAGGTTGAACTTTAATGGTAAAGGGTATGATTGATATTCCTGCAGAACCGTCTCGAAATAAGCACATCCCAACCGGATCCAAAAACAATAATCAAAAAAAAAAAAAAACTACTGAATAGAGCAAGACAGTCCACCCCAAGTCCACCATACAGCAAAGACAATAGACCTATTTGCTCCATGAAGACAGCACCGTCTCGGCCACAATCGTTAATATCAACCACGGCCCTAGACGCAATCACCAGAGCACAACTGAGCAGTACCAACATATATACAACGCCACTTGCCCAAAGAGGAGAGAAAAGGAGGGGCAAGAAAAGAAAAACCAAGAAAAAAAAAGAAGCTGATGAAAATTTGCCCTACCCAAACACCGACAGCACAGCGATTGTCTTACTCGCAAAATCTTTTGTAGTGGACCTGATTCCAATCTCCTCCGGTCCTTCATCTCAGGCGCGCCTTGCCTTCATCTCATCGTCGTCTTGTCGCAGCTGCAAGAAAAGAAGAAAAACGAGAGATAAAAACAACTGAACCCCCTCCTGAAAGATTTTTTTTTCCACGCGTGTGATTATGCACGACGAGTAGGAGCATGTAAACACCAAACTCCAGAAGAGCCCATGGAAGTGTAATGAGTTGAAACAACAATACCAAGGAGGATATCGTACAAGCGGCGATACTCGAAATTATTTCCACGGGTAATGAATAAGTCGCGTCTTTTGATCGTTCGTCTCGTCTCGGCGTGTGGTATCTTTTTAGAAGTTTCGATCCTGCTGGGATCTGTACAGAAGGCAGAACCGAGGAGATAGGTCGATATATATCCATCAGACAGCCTCGCGTAGCCAATTCGAACTGCTCTGAACACAGGCAAAATGCCTCGCCTTATTGTAGTCGTAGACTTGGAACATGGTCCGTACGAGGGTGGGGGGAGAAAGACATCTCCGCGCTCGAGTTCCTGCTGATAGAATCGCCTGCTCCCCCGGCTTCCAGTCGAGGCTAAATTTGAGAAAAGAAATGAGGGCGCGGTGGATTCCACACAGGCATGTTCGTCGAGAACTCGAGGGGGCGGCCGACTTCTGGTGTCAACGCGCTCATGCTTGGAAAGAAAGTCGACACGTTGCAGATGGTCTGCACAAAAACCCGAGACGCCGCTATGCTGATGAGTATTTTAAACAGCCCAAACACCAGCTAGGAGGGATCAGGATGACATTGGGAATGGAAGGGGACGCATCAGAAAGGAGGAATAATGCGGTACGCAGAGGTTTAGTTCACTCCGCCGCCGCCTACCCTCGCTTTCTTGGGCATCCTGGGCGTCTGCGGCTTTGTCTTGCCTGTCACGCCGTTGACCTGGACCACACCTCCCGCAGCAGAGGGAGTGGGTGCGTTGCCGGGCCCGTCGTCCTCGTTCTTCACGGCCGAGGGTCTCCTTCGCTTCTGACCGGCCGGTGATGTTGTCACACTGGGACCACTTGAGCTGGTTCCCTGCTGACTATGTTGCACCTGCATGCCGGGTGCCTGCATAGATCCGGCCGCCGGGCTGCCAATGTGTGGCGACCCTGGCAGCTGGAGGTGAGCCGCGTGGGGGCTCGCACCCATCGCGAACTGACCGAAGCTCGGGGTTCGGGGTCCATTCGGTATGGCC
This sequence comes from Immersiporthe knoxdaviesiana, assembly GCA_021117315.1. Lineage (NCBI taxonomy): Eukaryota > Fungi > Ascomycota > Sordariomycetes > Diaporthales > Cryphonectriaceae > Immersiporthe > Immersiporthe knoxdaviesiana. The sequence goes on from CP088206.1 coordinate 1,206,637, forward strand.
TGTCCGTTCATGGCAGGCGCGCCAGACTGGCCGATCTGGCTGCCGACGTAGTCCTCCAAGACCCGGTAGGCGCCGAGCTCAGGGTGCTGATGGGCGGCCTGGAAGAGGGGGTTCATCGCCCCCATAACCTCGACAATCTGCCCATGGCTAGTTAGCATATCGTGCTCCCTTTTGACCCAATCCGATTGGACCGTTGACGTACCTCAAGGAACTGAAACTGCTGCTCTGTGATCCCAAGGCCACGTTTGACAGCCGAATGAGGGATGTCGAGGTCAGGAGGGGCGGTGGGCGGCGACTTCATCGGTCGGGCCTTGCCCTTCTTGCTCATCTCGGGCGACTTGTTCTCCTGCGAGTTCGCTCGGCGCCACTCCTTGATCCAGTTGTGGTTGGGCTTTGCACCGTCCACAACGACGGTCCGCGAGACGTATTCTTCGTGGTCTTTGGAGATGAACTCGAAGAGCTCCAACTTCAGCTCGGAATCAAACTGGACGCGCAGTGCCCCAAAGTGTACAACCTGTTGTGATGATCAGAAAAATAGCCTCGGTGTATGCCAGCTATCTGGTAAGACCAAACTTACGTGGGATGTTTCAAACCACAGCGTTAGGCTAGCGTTGGCGTTCTCGATGAAGTGGATCACCTCTCCGAGCGGGCTCTGCACCGACTTCTCAGTGGTGCCCTGGCCGAGCTGGAGCTCGATCTTCTTGGCACCACTGGCATTGAAGAAGTGAGAGACGGCGGAGGCGACCATCTCGACTTGTTTGTCACTACTACTCTCGGCATCGTTCTTGTTATGGACGTTCGTCCGATAGATGCCTTTCGCGGAGAAGAATCGCTGGACAAATTCGGCCCAGTGGGCAACATCTTTTTCTTTGGGATCCTGCAATTGCCGACGTCAGTATGTGCGGTTAAGCATCAACTTGACATTGGAGAGGACCAGGGTGGTCCGCCGACGGGGTAGAGGAGGGGGTTGGTGATGATGATGCGAATGAGGGGAAGAAGGATTGAGCCTACCGAGGAGTATCCGCTCAGGTGCTCGATGAACGACATGAGTCTGAGCAAGGGCTGCCCTTTAAAGCCATCGCGTTTCTGCGCTTGGGCCTGGGCTTGAGCCTGAGCCTGGGCGGCGTGGGCCTGAGCCTGGGCCTGCTGGTGAAGGGCAAGCTGCTGCTGGGCAGCCATCACCTGGGACGGCTGGGGATGGTTTGGCTGGGCCTGTGCCTGCGTCGTCGGCGGCTGAGGTTGACTCGCCGGGGCGATTGTCGGTCCCTGTGGTTGACCTTGTGTCGACTGGGGTCCGTTGGGCTGGGGACCTTGACCCATCTGTTGCTGTCCAGGAGCCTGGGGCTGTCCTGGCTGGGCCTGCGGTGGTTGCGGCTGCGGAGGACCCTGCTGCTGCTGGGCCTGCTGCTGGGCTTGCTGCTGGGCCTGCTGCTGGGCCTGTTGCTGGGCCTGTTGTTGTTGTTGTTGCTGCTGCTGCTGCTGTTGCTGCTGCTGCTGCTGCTGCTGTTGATGTTGATGTTGATGCTGGGCAGCCTGCTGCTGCTGCTGCTGCTGCTGGGCCTGCTGGGCCTGCTGGACCTGGGCTGCCTGTTGGGCCTGCTGGATAGCTTGCAGTTGCAGTAGCTGCTGAGGGTTCATATGCGTCGGCTGGTTCGGATTCTGTGATGGGTTTACCATATGCTGCGTATTTTGATGTTGTTGCGCTCGCTGCAGGGCCATCTGCTGTTGTGCCGCAATCATAGCCTAGAAAATAGAAAGCTCGTGCGTTAGATAGAGAGAAAGGGCGATTTTACCCGACGTGGGTACGGATGCATTGGCGCGGGGGGACGGTTGCGCGTCTTACCTGCTGCTGCGGATTCTGTGCCTGCTTGTTCAGCGTCAGCTGGCGCGGAAGGTAGGAGTACGGGCTGGCACTTACCGGTTGTCCCGCCATCTGCCTCGCTTGCTGAATGGCTTGGAAGTGGGCCATCTGCTGGGGATGTATCTGCATCATATTATTTCCAACAGGTATGCCGCCCTGCATCTGGTAGCCCATCTGTTGGGCCAGTATGGCCTGTTGTTGCCTCTGTGCTTGGATGGCGTGTAATCTCTGTTGTTGTATTTGTTGCGCTGCAACTGGGGGTGAATTGTTGGGCATCAGCAATCGCACGTCTACACAAATGCACACACACACACACGCACGCACACACAAATTCAAGCTCGATCGCATATGAACAAAGCATACACACACACGCGTGTATGTGCACGCAAAGAAAAAGGAGCAGGAGCAGGGTGTTATGCGCATGGGCGGGACTTACAATTCGGCTGTTGTTGGAACATGTGCTGAACCTGTTGCGGGTTCAGGTGCTGCATCGCGTGGGCATTGGGGCCGCCGGGCATGCCCATGAGCGCCGACGGGTTGACCTGGCCGCCTGGAGCTGACACTCCCATCTGCTGGGCGAGATGGGGAGGTATCCCGCCTGGCTGCGTGCCGGGCTGGCTGGGGTTGTGGGCCATGCCGGGAGCCATGTGGTGGCCCGGAGGCATGTTGGGGTGCGGTTGTTGCATGCCACCAGGATGTGGCTGGAACCCCTGCGGCATGCTGGCCATCATTTCGAAAGTCGCCTATCCACGGCGGAGGACGTCGGCCTGGCGGCTATCCTCTCGACCGTGGCATGCGCTGCCTCGCAGGTATTATGTGGGAAAAGGTTTGGTCGCGACGAGATGGGCGGGACCAAGACACAGACAGACAGACACACACACACGCACACGCACACACAACCTCTTGTTTCGCTGTCTCTGTGTCTCTCTTTTTGTTTATATCCTGATCCTTATTCTCTTTCCGCGCCGGATCAGGCAGGCGCAAGCTGCGATAAGGCAGGCGCTGTGTTGTGTGTCGCCGGGTTGTCGCGTCGATGCGTCGAGGACGGATATTTTGGAGAGAGGGGAGAGGATGGGGGGTGAGGTGCTTTCGGCCGCGAAGGATCGTGGACAGAGTCGAGGCACAGACCCCCAGGGTGGAGCTAGGATGCTGTCGCGATGAAGAAGCAGTCGCGGTAGGAAGTTTTCCTGTATGGGCGTAACAGACTGGGAGGCGAGGCGACGGAAGGCCGGAGGCACGGGATGGGCGCTGACCGAAACAAGGAAGGATGGGCGATGATTGCCAGTACAAAAAATGCAATGTAATCTACACCCAAGGCGGAGCGGGATCAGACGGCGGGTGGCTGATTGGGGATGGAATAAAACCGGGTGTGTCCTTCTGGGGTGGGAGCGATGTGCAATGCCGGCGCGCGGACGGGTGCTGAGAGAGGTTGCAGTGCTGGCTGGCTGGTGCTGTGCGCTGCTGCGTGGTGTGCAGTGCGGTGCGGTTCGCGGTCTGCGGTCTGCGGTGCAGCAGTAGTAGCAGTAGTAGCGAGGTGCACTCGAGCTGGGGGCTGGGCTGGGCTGGCAGGAGGACCCAGAAAAAATTGTAACAGTCCAATTACGGACGAAATGAGGTGGGAGGGTTTCGGAGGTGAAAGAGCAGAGAGACAGGGTGTAATAATCAGCGCAGAAGCCCTTCTCCTAAGGCTGCACGTCGTGGTTGTGGTTTGCCAAGGTCAGGTGTCGGTCGGTCGGGGTGGGCGCAGGGTCTTGGTCGTGGTGGGAAAAAGAAAAGAGGTGCAGATTGGGTGATTTGGTTCCTGTCGATGGTGGATGCGGATCGACGTGTCGCAGACCAGGGAGCCGGAGTCAAAACCTCTTAGGAGGGGGAAGGGTTCTCTCTCTCTTTCTTGGGGGGCGTTGGGGCGTTCAGGGGAGGATGAGTGAGGGGGGAGACAAGACCAAGGCAGATGGGCAGAGAGAGAGCAGAGGGCAGAGGGCAGAGGCTCTTGGGGGGGGATGGGTTCTGCTGCAGCACTCTGCTGAGAGGTGGTCTTGGGGGGTAAGACAGGCGGGCTTGAGGTGGGCAGATGAGGGTCTACCACCTCTGGTCCCGTCCAATCAGAGCCTTGTTCCCACGGCCTAGGAGCTGATCCGACCGCAGTCCAGACTCCAGGAGACTCCGCTCCTACAGGCCTAACAATGCCTATCGAGTATCCGAATATATCGCCGGATGATGTTCTCTAATGATTACTATCTGTAACAGATATGTCTGTACGTCTATGCTGCGGACGGAAAAGAAAGAAAAAAAAATAGAATGAAAGATAATGTGAAGGAAGGAGGATTAAAAACGTGTTGGGTGGCCAGCAAGATGAGGGATACTTATAAGAAGCGAGAGCAAAAAGACAAAGCGTACGGCCACACATTGAATGAACGATCAAGAGGGCCAAAAAAAAAAAAAAATTCAACCAGGGAGCTGTCGAGCTGGTAAACGTCTCGTCTTCTGATGCTGTCGGGCTGAAAAGTGGGCTAGGAGCCAACGTGCCTACCAGTGCTGTGCCGAGAGACGAACCGTGCGGATGAGCCGAGGTGTCTTTTTTTTTTTTTTCCTTCAGTTTTTCCCTTCCTTTTTGCTTAACTTTGGTTGTGTCTGATGTAGGGCAAAGAATGCAATTAGCTCATTGTATTAGCGTCCACCACAATCTACGAAAGGTCTCTTTTCCCTCCCATCTCCTTGAAGAGAACATTTCGCCGGTGGTCCAGCTGAAGAGGTCCCGTGATGACTTGGTTCACAGAGGCTAAGGGAAAGGAGGAGGAGAGAACCGTGGGCCAGCGATACTTGCTAGGTCGCTTAGCAGGAAGAGACGGTAGTGTACTAGCACGCTAGGTACTTAAGTATGCATCTAACGCAGCTTCTATGCGTCTAAGTGTCACCTGGTGCCTGCCGGTGCGCGGCTAAATGTTCCCAGCAGGCGCACGCTTCTGCACCTGGCCCCCTTTCGGCCCCACTCGAAATCGTGTATAAAAAAACGAAAAAAAAAAATTAGAATTTCAGCCTCAACCAGATTTCCATCTCCTTCCCTTCCACGCACACATCCCACGCCGTTGGTCTCCTCCTACCTCGACGCTGCATGCTACCACAGCTTGAGGGAGATGGGTTGATCTTGCACAGCAGGCTCAGTCTGGTAGTCCTGAGCATTGATCGTTTAATATGATGCAATGATGCAAGGCACAATCCACCCCGTGAGCGACAAGGCGCTGTCTCTATCGGCGCGTCGAGCAGAGCACCCCGCAGAGAGAGAGAAAATCCAGTCTCTCCCTGCGAGGACGGTCTCTCCCAGTCTCTGTGCCGACCTCCTTTGGTACAGGTCATAGCATGCGATGGCCAGTCAGGTGAGTCGCCGGCACAACGCTGCCACCCAGATTGGCAGTCATCTTTGCCAGGTAAGCCATTGCTGTTATTTTCTCTCTCTTCCCCCTTTCTGCTCAACGACCTCACAGCCAAGAATGACCGGCCCTCCATCTTCTACATGATGACAACTTACACAAATTGTCTTCTTTTCCCAACTGAATCGACCATGAAGAAGCCTAGTCTGTTCGGGTACCTCGCGCCGCTCTCGCAGCGGTCTGACGAGGCCTGTTACTTGCCAGTATTTTCGTTCTGAATGAAGATGGAGGGCCCGTCATTTGGCAACTGACCAACGTCAAGGATGTCAACGCTGACCTTTCTCAAAGACACATAGACAGGCAGTCCCATACTCTGCCCTCCCAGCACCAGGACCAGAGCTGAAAAACTCTGCGCATACCCTTCTCGCCCCGTCCGAACAAATGGTTAGTACACAATGCACTTCCCCTTACTACACCAACCATCGACCACCACACCCACGATTGCATGATGAAATTTCCATCACTATTCGCAGTTTCCACTCGAGCTCCCGCTTCAAGCCTTTTAGGGACGCAGATGAGAGGCAATCCTTCCTTGGATGTCTGATCGCAATCTCCAACCTCCCCTCTTCTGACACCTTGACACAATACTTCCTTCGTCCTGAAGCAGAAGAGCTGACCGGTTCTCTAGTTCGTGATGAACATGTGCGAGCATACACGATGCAAGACCAAACATATAGAACCTCCGCCTTCAGTTGGCACTTGCTGGCAAGGAGGCCAGGTAGGTAACAAGACATCCATCTCGTAGACATGCTTAGTCCATTTATTGCTTTAGCTCAGCAGATGGAACCACCTCAATACAAGTTCTCAATGCAAATGTCAAAAGTGTGTGCATCAAAAAAAAAAAATCGTAGGATATTTTCATCTGCTTCTGGATCGTCCCATCGATCCGCCCTGATGTCCGTGTGTGCCTTTCAGGCCAAATGTTGTAATGTACAATGCCGTCATCGCCTACGCCTCGCATAAAAAAATAACAAGGAGAAAAGAACCAAAAAAACAAGACCGAACAGCTGCATCCCTTGCTTGGTTTCTCGCCCACTCCGCGAGACAGATGCCATGTCCAGACCTGACACACTGATGCATTCATTGATCTCATTCTCTCTCTCTCTCTCTCTCTCTCTCTCTCTGTGTGTGTGTGTGTGTGTTTGTGTGTGTGTGTCTCCCTCAGGTAACCTTGATCTCCTCCCGCATACCATCCCGTCTCGCAACGCGCCCGCCCACGATTCCCCGCCTGTTCCGGCCCGTCCTGCCGCGCCCGAGCCAGTTGAGCTTCAGCAGCCGGCTCAGCTCCTCCACCATGCGCGTGCCCTCGTCGCCGCTCCCGCTCCCCGTCGCCCCGGCCAGCACGCTCATGCACTGCAGCATGCGGCCCACCATGTCCGTGACGTACTTGGAGTCCTCGGCGTTCTGCTCCCGCAGGCTCGAGCCCGCGATGGAGACCGAGCTGCCACCACCGCCGCCGCCGTTGGCACCACCGCCACCACCGCCAGAGGACGAGGAGGCAGAGGCCAGCATGGTGCTGCTGTTGGCCGAGGCGGGCTTGGGCGGGCGCAGCGAGTCCGTGCCCGTGCTTTGTGCGCCGCTGCTGGCGAAGGACACATTGCTCAGCCCGCGGCTACGCCCGCCCGCCATATCGCCCAGCAGCGTCGTTGATGTCGAGTTGTAGCTCGCCGTCGACGGGTCGAGGGAGGCGGCCGTGCCGGGGCGCTGCTGCTGCTGCAGCGGCGGCGGCGGGGGAAAGGAGAAGCTGTTGAGGGACTCGGCACCTGGCGACGTGGAGAGGTAGTCGACGGGGAGGGGGCTGGCGAGAGCCATGGGGAGGAACTCGAGGGAGAGGCGGGAGAAGATAGCTTTCAATTTCTCGTAGCGGGGCAGGATGATCACGTCCCGGTAGGCGGTGAGCACGATACGGCGGACCTCTAGCACGGCCGACGCTGGCGCCACGTTGACTGTGCCGGTCGCTGGGTCTGATGACGGCGGGTTGGTCACCACCCCGCCCCAGAACTCTCTGGCCTGGTCGGCTGTCATGAGGGTGCCACAGCCGTTGAACTCGAGGTCCAGCGGCAGGAACACCGCCTGCATAAGGCAGCACGCCCGTGAAGGCGTGGATCCAGAGGTCGACCAGGTTGGGAACAAGGCGGTCGTCGGAGTGCTTGCGCAGGTTGTGGTCGAGACTCGAGAAGCCAGTCCACAGCAGATCCCGAAGGTCGTCCACCACCTGGTTTGGCGACCTACGCTGTACACAGTACTGCAGGTGCAGGGTCACGATCCGATTGAAGTCCTCGACCGGCAGCCTGAGGTCCTCCCCTTCGAAGATGACCAGGAGCTTGGACTTGAGGTAGGGGAACGCGTCGTCCATCGACATGCTGTTGAGCCCGTACTTGGCAGAGTCGATAGGCTCCAGGTACAGCGGCACGCCGACAGAGCCTAGGCTGCCGGGCCCACCCCAGTCATTCACGCTGCTGACGGACTCGTTGAAGGTCTGGCTATCGTCCTTCTTGCGCGCCCGGCCTGCGTGTCCGAGCCCGCTGATGTTCTTAAACGTGCTCGAGTTGGGTCCTGGGCTCGACGGCAGGTTGAAGTTGTAGAGGCTGCTGGGCGCGCTCGGGTCTGTGGGCCGGGAGTTGCTCGCGGCAGACGACAGCTGAGAGTGGTAGTCATCCTTGTCCTTGACCTTGTGCCTCTGTCTCGACAGGAAATGATGCTTCTTCTCCTTGCCCTCCTTCTCGACATCTGCCGGTCTTATAGTCGCCGACGAGCCGTTATTCATGTTGTAGAAGTACTGCGAGCTGGTCTCGAGGCTCGTTGTGCTGAAGTTTGCCCTCTGGAGGGCAGACAGTGCTGAGCCGATCTTACTAGGGCTCGGCAGCGGCCTGTCCTTGGCCTCGCCCTTGACGCCAATCTTGCCTGGGCGTGAAAACAACTTCACCTTGGAAGACTTCTCCGGCTTCTTCTCTGGCAGCGGAGGGGGCGGCGGGGGGCATGGGCTGGAGGGGGTATCTGGGATACGGGCGATGTCTGGCCCGACCGAGGGAACGCAGCGTTGGCAGCCGTCGCAGCCGCGTTGCTCCCCAGCAGCCCGTTGTGGTAGGACTGGCCGCCAAAGCCCGTCTCCCTCGGGGCGCTGGCCTCGGTCAGGCTCAGCGCGGGGGGTTCAGGGGCCCGCTGGTGCGCTTCAGCACCTGGGGTTCTCCTGGTGCTCGGTGAGCATGGGCGCGGTCTGGGAGCGCTGCCGCGAGTGCTGGAGCATCTGCTGCGACAACGACTGCTGCTGGTGGTTGAGGACAGCGGCCTGGGCCGCAATGTGGCTGGCCGAGAGCTCGCGCGGCGACTGCTGCTGCTGCTGCTGGGACATGCTGATGTGTGTCGAGAGGTTCGAGGTCGAGATGGAGGGGAGGGTGGGCTCGAAGACGCCGGCGGTCTGGGACAGCTTGCGGGAGTGCCCACCTGATCTGACGCTGAGAGGCGAGGGATTCCGCTGCTGCTGCTGCTGCTGCTGCTGCTGCTGCTGCTGCTGCTGTTGCTGCTGCGCATCATAGCTGCCCGCCACAGACCTAGCCGCGACAGCCGCGGCGGAGGAGAGCGGGCTGGGTGTAGGTCGGGAGAAGTTCTGCAGGCTCGCGGTGCTCGAGTTGGGGTTCGACGTGGCAGAGGGCGGCGGTGTTGACTGAGTGGGGCTGCGCGCCTTTGCGATCTGCAGAGTTATAGAGTCTTCGCTGGACGAGGACTCGACGCGGCGCAGTCGAGGTCGCTGTGGTGGGGGGAAGGTCGGCGGCGGCGGCGGCTGCGGAGGCGGAGAAGAAGTTGTTCTGGCTCTGGGGCTGACTATGAGCCTGGCTCCCCAGAGGCATGAAGGAGCCAGGGCTTCTGCCTTGCTGCGACGACATCTTGCATCTTTCCCCGGCGCAGAGCAGGGCCGAGGCGCCGAGTACGAGGCTCCTCAGTCAGGTTCAGGCTCAGGCGCAGGGCGTCAGAAGGTGGTGTTTCTTTTCGTCTCGAGTCGTCGCAGCATATGTTGCAGTGGACAGTAGCGTCGAGGTGGCTATGTATGTATGTGTGTGCGTGCGTGTATGTTGGTCGATTGACGACTGAAGTGAAGGGGTGTTGCAGCAGAGGAGCTGGTGGTGGTGGTTGTAGGACCGATTTGTCTGATCTGAAGGAGGTTGGTTGGCTCGGGCCGGTCTGCAGACAGAAAAGAGGCTGGACTGTGAACCAAGGGACTGCTGGACCGGCCTTGACTAGTTCGCAGTCCAACTAACTCTGGTTTGTCTACAGTGAGCCTAGGGTCTAAACTCGTAACTACTTGAGTTTGTACTAAGTATTAATGTACCGTAGAACACACGCGGCTGGGTGCGTGCGTGCGGGACCTATACCAAGAGATCCTGGTTCATCTGACAAGAATGATTGCGACACTGCAGGTATTGGAACCTTGTCCATGTACCGGCCACAGTACGTATATACTTGACTTATGATGTCTAAAAGACTGAAATCGATATAATACATATCAGTAAATCAACATACTGTAGCCCTGCTTTTCAGTTCCTCAAGACCAAAAAAACTAAAACTTGGGAGACTACTTAGGCAAGAAAGAGACAAGATTGAAGCAGGATGACGGCGTCTTGAACAATCCCTGCCCCATGGGGTGGGTTACTTGGCTTCGACCTAGGCACTGCTAGAATACAGGGGCCCCTGTGCAGACGCAGCTGTGCTACTACTATGTACTATGACAATTACCCCACCACGAGAGGGGGGATCCCAAGTCAGCCTCAAGCCTAGAAAATTGATACTTGGTACTTACTACAGTACTCTTCTTCCTCTCCAAAGAACATCCCACACCATCATGGCGTCCTCCGACCAGAAGAAGCTCTCCCTCACAGCAGATTACACCTCCCCAGCAAACGCGCCCTTCACCCTCACCCACGACCTCCAGGCCCCTCCCTCCGGCACGACCGACCCAACCGTGCCCGACAAGACAAAGTACCTGGCCGACCTGCGCAAGGCCACATCCACCATGCAGGAGCAGATCAATAAGGAGCTCACCCAGCGCATGGACGAGGACAAGGCCAAGGATACCGCCGCCGCGGCCAGGAACGGATCGACCGCTGGGGTTGACGAGGCCAAGGAGGAAGAGAACTACGGCGAGGAAGCACAGGGAGAAGAGGACTGAGGTCAACAATTCTTCGTGGAGTTTATGTCCCTGGGATGGAAGATTCTAGTCTGGATATACCAATGGAGGACAAGAGAAACAAGAAAAAGAGAAAGGGGTATTGCGAAATGCGCCTCGGAATGCGAAAAGAGCAAGAGACAAGAGAAAAATATATACAGAGGAACAGGACAAGACAACGCTCGGCACAAACAACCTCCCGTCCCTGCAAAAGGGGTGAATCGAAACCCATCATCCCCAGCCGCCCGACGATGGCAGCCCGCCTCCCACCGCAGCCGACCCTCCTGTCCGACCCCACGCACCCGCTCTGCCATCCGTCCTCTGCTGCAGCTGCTGATGTTGCTGTGCGCCCATACCAGTCATTGTCGTCGTCGCCGCCGCCCCCGTCGCCCGATGCAGACACCCATAATGCACAACCGTGTTGTCCGGCAACGCAGCAACCACGCTCCCGCCGAGCCGCTTATGACACACCCCGCACACCCTCTCATCGTGAATGACCACCCTCCTGTTGCGCCCGCTCTGCCCGCCCGGCACCCCGTCGCCCAGCAGCAACAGCGCCTGGCTCGCGACGAACTCTGTCTCGCGCAGCCCGGCCACGATGCGGCTCTCGTTTACTGCGCTGTTGGCTGTACGGATGCGCCCGCGGAAGTAGGACTCAAGGTCTGCGATGGGGAGGGTGTCTGGGATCAGGGACAGTGTCGACGCCGCGGGGAGGCGGGAGCCGTGCTTCGAGAGGAGGTCGAGCGCCGGCTCCAGGTTGGGCTTGTTCGGTGGTGGGGGTGTAAGGTAGAGGGAGAGGAGAGTCTGATAGATAGACGGGGCGGCATCATCGGTATCATCGTGTGCTGAAGACGGCCTACGTCCTTTCGAAGCCGAGGCCGACTTTGGCGTGGCTGATAGGATGTCCTGCGATTTGTGCAGGCGGTTACAGTATCTGGTGTTCAGGTGTCAGATCATGAGTTACAAAAAAAAAAAAAAGAAAAAGAAGAAAAAAAATTATAAGATGTCGGTAGACTCACTCTTCTGCTTTGGCATAATCCTGCATCTTGAAGACGTAAATCAACAGAGCCGCTCTGTGCTCACCCATGTTGCTAAAGACGATAGCTTGTGCCTCATAGAATGCCGGGTCTGCAGAATCAATGTCACATGTCAGTGTTGGAGCCAGTTCCCCCTGTAGACAACAACCAGGGCGGGCTCCACTACTCACCATCGCCCTTGAGCAGGCTGAAGGCCCGCCCCAGACTATACTGGCCACTCCCCTTCAGGAACCTCACCAGCCGTGCCATCTCGGCCTCCCACGTCACGTCGCGGATGTTGGCCCCCTTGAGCTGCTGCACGAGCAGCTCCACCAGCTTGTTGTGGAAGTCGGGCGTCAGGTCGTTGAGCTCCGTGATGATGTGCTCGAGGTACCTCACCTCGAGCCTGGCGTCGATGCCGCCCAGGAACTGGACGATGCGGTGCCTCGGCAGCGTCTCGGCGTTCTCCGTGTCGGCGACAAACACCTCCATCGCCAGGTCCGGTGCCTTGCGCAGGGTCCACTCCGAGAACTCGAGGATGAGGTCGATCATCTCGGGAGGCAGGTTCTGCAGGTAGCCCACCGTGCGCTGCGGGCCGTGCAGCCCTGGGGCCTGCTCGCTGGGCTCGTCGCCCTCGCCAAACTTCTTGAGGAGCTCGAGGGCCTGGCGGTGGAGCTTCTTGCCGTAGAAGAAGTCGACGAGCTCGTTGTAGCGGTTGTGCTCGAGGAGCTTCTCGTTGACCACGTCCGGGTCGCAAAAGTTGGGGATGCGGAACAGCGAGGAGGCCAGTGTGGGCGCCGAGAACATGTAGGCCCGGAATAGGCAGGTGTCGACGATCCTGAAGGTGTCCTGGAGGTGCCGCTCCAGCTCCTCATCGGACTCGTCACGCCCGCCGCTGGTGGTGCTGAGGAGGCTCCTCAGGGCCTGCTCGCTGGACCCAGTCTGCGAGGAGGGCTTCGGTTTCAACCTGCCCGTGACGGGGTCGAGCACGCGCTGCAGGCGGGCTCGCGTGCCGGCCAGGAACCCTCGCAGCTCGAGCACGGCCTCCTTCAGATCCTTGCCCTCTGGCACGCTGTTATCGTCGCCAGATGACTTGCCATCCACACTACCCGCGTCGTCTGTGTCCACTTCTTTCTTTGTAGACGAGGTGATGGAGGCGGTCTCCGGATTTGCTCTTGCGCGGTGTCCGAGCAGCATCCTTGCAAATCCTGCACCTAGATTTGTCGGGGATGCAACGTCCTCGGCATGGCTCGACGTAGCATCGCTCTCCTTGCGTACGTGTGCGTGAGCGTGTGCGTGTGTCTTCTCGCCGTTCTCACCCGACTTGGCATGATGATGATGGCCCTCATCCTCCGACTCGTCGCTCTCCTTGTCCTCGTGGTGGCCAGACAGGTCACCGGCGATACTCTTCGGAAAGAGCCTCAGGACACGCTCCGGCGGCGCATGCACCTCGTCCTCGTTGAACAGGTCCATGGACTCGCGGTACTTCTTGGCACGGAACAGCACCTCGGCCTTCTGCATCTTGATGCTGCGCATGGTCTCGGTCTTGTCCTTCAGGAGCGCGTCCTCCAGCATGGCCAGCACGCTGATGGCCTCGTCGTACCTCTCGCTGCCCACCAGCTCGTCGATCTGCGAGTCGTAGTCGGTCGCGTCCATCTTCCACACCACCCTCTCGCTCGAGATGTGGAAGCCCTTGCCGGCATGGGCCAGGCTCACGGTGGGCGGCGGAAAGTGCAGGCTCGCGGCGCCGGGCAGCGGGATGGTCTGCAGCAGGCTCAGCGTGTCCGGGTTCCTGACCTCCAGCGAGCCCTTGGCAGGGCTCTGCAGCGCCAGGATGTACGGGTACGAGTAGCCCACGCCCTCGGGCGCCGAATGCCAGGGGATCTGCTTCTTGTCGGGCACGGGCTTCCCCTCGTCCGTGATGAAGAGCGTGTTGATGTCCTTGGCGAGCAGCATCTGCCCGTCGGCCAGCTTCGTCGCCAGCGGCCTGGGCACGTACCCGCCCAGGCCCATGTAGCCCATGCCTGCGCTGCTCATGGCGCCAAACCTGCTCCCCTGGCCGGCGCCGGCGATGTGGCCCGGCGCCACGACGTCCTCGACAGTGCCCGTCATGACGTCGACGAGCACGTACCCGGCGTTCATGCCGCACACCAGCCTCGTGGCGCTCGCCCAGGTCACGGTGCGGATGGCCTCGGTGAGCACGACCTCGGCGACGTCGGGCGACAGCTCGCTCTCGTGCCAGCTCCACAGCAGCAGCTTCCGCTTGACGGCGACGGCCATGCGCGAGATGATCTCGGGGATGCCCGTCTCGGTGTCGCGCACGATGTTGGACGTGACGGCGAAGCACGAGGCGTTCTTGGTGCGGGCGAGAGGCGCGCAGCCGCCCAGCGGCTCGTACGTCTGCAGGTCGTGCAGGGAGATGGCATAGTTGGACAGCGACACCAGCGTGTTTGCCTCCTTGATGATTGCCAGCTGCTCGACAGCCCGCGTCGAGAACTTCTCTACCTCGCGCAGGAGGTCGGTCGGCCTGGGCTGGACCTTGGCGGGCGGGGGCGAGGGCGAGGGCTGCTGGAACCCCGCGGCGTCCAGCGGTGAGCCGGCTGTCTGGGCATCGTCGTGCTTATCTGACGAGCCGTTCGTGGTCTTGTTGTCGGGGTGGGAGGAGGAGGAGGGGAGGGCCAGAGGTTCGAGCTCGTTCAGGCGGTAGACTCGCAAGCTGCCTGTGTTCAGGCCGACGAGGACGCGGTCGCCTTTTTTTTTTTTTTTTTTTGGTAGTTGGCCCCCTTAGTCAGACAATGTACTCTTCCAGAATGAAGTGTGGTGGCAGGAGGCCACACATACCATAAGCCAGAATAGTTTCTATCTTGGACTTGTCCCTCTGCTTGAGCTCGATGATGGGCCGAGCCGTGAATGCGGAGAGCATCGCTGCTGCAGAGACGCGCTGGCTGGCAGCTGCACCCAAGTTTCGGGACCGCTATGAGGACATCAGGACTCTGTCTGTTGAGAAGACGCAGTGATTCGCGATGAGAAAAGTTTTGTGTAATGGAGCTTCCGTGCTTCAGCCAGTCGGTATTGCAAAAAGTACAGTGCAGTCCAGTTACGGAACAGTACAAGCTGTCTGTGGAGCTTGCTGGACGATACAGTACTACTCAGGTTGAATCTCCAACACAAGTGACCTTGACAGGCGAGTGATCTGGTATGACCGCATAGTTTCCGGCTTCTCCAACTCAGCAGACCCCGCAACTTCTTATCAAACTGCGGATTAGCTTACTGTACACAATAACTACATACTAAGTACTTAACGAGACTTTTTCTTTCTTTCTTTTTTTTTTCCTCTCTATTTCTTGTAACATCATGTTTGTGGTCCCGATTCTAGAAAGAAACGAAGAATAAATAGAGAATAAATTTTAGGGATTCATCTTTAATTCAAACTGTTCTCAACTCTCCATAGTTGATCTGTGTAAATCGCTTCTATGTCCGCCCAACCATGTATACTCTACCTACAAGATCCAACATTCTATATCCCGTACCACCACCGTCCACGAGATGTATATTCTCTCTCTCATCTTTGACGCCAAAATTCTTATGCCAACACGCTCTCACTTCGATGCGGTTCAGAAACTCCAGATATTTTCAAAAACAAGCCCTATCCCAACACGTGTGGACAAAAAGAACCATACTGTACCTTTGCAAACGCCCTTTATCAGGAAGCAAATTACATGCCGCTGACTCTCATCGCCCCGTAGCCCAGGCTGACCACCACGACAAGGGTGATGAGACTGCTCGGCACACCCCTGCTGATGAAATGCCTGACCTTGAGGTATCTCTGCCCGGCCGGGTCCTCCTTCATGATCGCAGCTGTAATGAGAGGAAGAAGAAGAAGACAAGAAAAGTCAGCAACGGTTCGCGCAGTAACGTCAATATATAGCCATGGAACGCGGTAACTTACTCATATTCGGGAATCCGCTCGTCGGCAGTCCCATCGCGGCAGAGCACATCAAGACGCCCGCCATGACCAGCAGGTTCGGATGTGGCTCCTCCATCGACGCCCCAACATCATAGACCAGGGGCAGTATGATCAAGGCGGCCACGGTGTGGCTGATGAACGTCGCGATGACGAGGATCAGACACGAGAACACGACCAGCACGCCGTACAGGCTCATACCCTCCACGCGGTGGCTGATGGCGACCGCGACGGTGTCGAGGAGACCAGAGGACTTGACCGCCTTGCCGAGGGACAGTCCACCGGCTGCGAGGATGATGATGGTCCAGGGGAAGTTGTTGAAGTCTTCCTTGGTCAGGATGCCAACACCAAAGAACAGCACGATCGGGATGATGGCGATGACGCCCATGTCGCCAAAGACTGCCTCGAGCTGGTGGCTCGCGCACCACAGGGCGATGGTCCCGATCGTGACGATGGAGACAAACCACTGCACCCCTGTAAACTTGTCCTGGACCTGACGGATAGGAACAATGGTCGTACCGCGACCGGGGCTAAAAGTGACGAGCAGCAGGAGCCAGATGAGACAGATCGAGACGACGCCGACGGGGATCACGATAAAGAACCACTGGCCCCAGCCGGGCTCGGGAACCATGATGCCCAGCGCCACTACGTTCTGCGGCGAGGCGATGGGCGAGAGCATGCCGCCGATGTTAGACGCAAGGGCTATGCCCATGATAACGGCTTTGGACATGTTGGAGTCAGAGGGAAGATTGCGGAGCATGGGCTGGGGAATTGTATCTTGGTCAGTATCACGCGCGGCCCTGATGAAGCAGTTGCACAGCAACAGAGCACAACTCACCTCGATGATAGAGAAGCACAGCACCGGGGCAGCCACGTTGCTGATCAGCATACTCGCAAAAGCAGCAACAAACATGTTCGCGATGAGCACCGTCCTTGGTGTGGTTCCCGCCTTGCTGAGCACAAAAGTGGCAATGCGCTTGTCGATCTTGCACTTGGACAGCGCAGCCGCGAGCGTGAAGCCGCCGAGCAGGAGCATAATCACAGGCGTCCACATGGCAGAGAAGATGTACGCAGTCGCCTTCTTGGAGTCCAGCCTGACGTGTGGCGGCTCTTCCGCTATGACCACATTCAGGAGGACGCACAGGAACGGGATCATCAGGGACGTGACAAAAAGCGGGATGGCCTGGGTGTGCGCGCGGGTTAGTTCTCGTCGCCCCCTCTGTCTCTGCCCGTCGAACAGGTACAAGGGATCAACTCACCTCGGTGGCCCACAGCAAGCTCACAAAGACCAGCATCGCCAGACAGTTCTGCTGCTCCGGCTTCTCCATAATCGGGATAAAGAGCAGCACGAAGAAGACGGCGAGGATGATCAGCAGGGTGAACATGGCAGAGCTGAACAGCCACACAGGGCACGTGAACCTGCCCACGGGCGTCACGATCGCCTTGGTCTCTGGGGACTCGTCATCGTCGCCCTGCAGCCTGGTCTTGATCGCATCGCCTCTGCCCAGCAGCGCACGGCCCAGGCTTGCAGCCTCGGCCCTGCGCTCCATGCCTATGAGGTCTCTCCACACGGTGTTTCGTTCCCACACGACGTGCTCGCGGAGGTGGCTGCGGAGGTCTCTCTTGGCCGCCTCCTCGTTGCCGTTTGTCACGATGTCGGTGTAGGCCTGCTCCATCTGGCTGATGCTCTCCTCGACGCCTCGTATCGTCGCCTCCTGGAAGGGGTAGGCCGGCTCGACATACTTCTCCATGTACACGGGCCTGTACCGCCGGTCCAGGATCTTGTCGAACTTCTTCAGGACCTTGCGGAACCCCGTCTTGTTCAGCTGCACGAAGCTCTTGAGCTCGCACAGCTGCACGTACAGGCCCACGATGCGCTTCTTGAGCATGATGCCGCCAGAGTACAGCACCGCCTGCTCGTAGTCGTCGTAGCTGGCGCTCATCCGGCGCACAGACCTCGTCAGCTCCGTCGAGACCGTCAGGTCCGTCACGGCGGCCTGGGGCGCTGACCTACGGCGCCCGCTCTGCAGGCTGACGCGGCGCTTGCGGCTCGACGGCGCCGTCAGGGCGGTGGTCTCGTCCCCCTCCTCGTCCTCATCGCTGTCTTCCTCGACGCCGTCCTCGGTAGAGTGACGGCTCTGGGCGCTGTCCCTCCGCCCGCCCAGCTGTCTGCCCGGCCCGTGGGCGCTGCTGCTGTAGCCCGTCGTGGGCCTGTCGGCTGCGCCGTCCTCGCCGTCCTCCTCTTCAAAGCGGCCAATGTCGCGCAGCAGGAGGCTCACCTCGTCGATGAGCTCGCGCTCCTTGATCTGGTAGAAAGAGATGATCTTCTCGAGCTCGACATCGAGAGCCCGCTTGAAGACGCCCTCTGGGTCGTCGGAGGGTATGAGGGGTCGGGACTCGGCATCGTCGGCGTGGGAGTGGTTGGTCTGGTGGACGGCCTTCTCGAGCTGGTAGATTCTGATCGACAGCAGGAAGATCCGACAAGTCAGCCAGATGTCATCACGCCGAGCTTAGTGGGGAGAGAACACACAGTTTTTTTAGGTTGCTATAGGCGATGTAGTGGCTGCTCCAATCCGGAACAGCATTAAACTGAATGCTGTGAGAGAACTTCATCTCGTCCCTGTCTTCGAGCCAGCGGCGCTTCTCGGCCTTCTTGGCTGCTCTCCTTCCTTCTCTCTCCTCGCGCTCGCGCCGCGCCGAGATCTGTAGGTAGTCGTCGAGCTCGTACTGCTCCTTCACCGCCGGTCCCTGCTGTGATGATGATGCCCTCGGGGACCGTATCCTCCCGCTCCTGTCTGAGACAGCCGTCGAGGTCTGAGACAAAGCTGCGGCTGATGAGGCGGCCAGCTGATCTGGGGTGTGCGCAGCTGCTGATGCTGCCTGGCCGGGACCGTAGCTCCTCGTCGTCGTCGTCGTCGTCGCCGTCGTCGTCGTAGGGATGAAATCGCGAGAAGGATAGTAGTCTTGGAGGGGGCGATGAAGATGACAGAGGGCGAGGCGGTGGTGGGCTACTTGTACTGTCCGCACATTGAGATTTCAGTGTCTCTAAAACCGGCATAAAAAGGCGAGAGGGCAAGCCTGGTCAGAGATAGACAGATAATGGAGTATCGTGGCGCGGCTAGCCTGCTGTGCTACAGTAGGAAACGCATCGATCTGGCACTATTCAGCACACTTGATATCATCTGCTGTGGGCGCGCGGGATGGTCCAGGTTGGTAAAGTGCCACTGTGCCAGCTTGCAAGGGTGCACTGAATGGAGCCCAGGCGAAACAAAACAGGCTTGATCCACTGTCTTGCAGCATCATCTGCAGCGCATCTGCCGCGGTGTGGTCGCTGGTCAGCAGGGCTGACAGGGGCCTGGGGGGGGAGCTAGGGTCCTACCGTCCTCGTGCTATTAAAGCCTAAACACCACCCAGAAGCCTAGTTTACAGCACGCCCCCGATGCAGAGATCGCCTTTCGACGTTCCATCTTGCGCTAGAAAAAGGGCTGACTGCAGTGCAACCCTTTGATCGACGACTGCAACCTTATATCACAAGGTAATGTGCCGTGACCATATTGCCGTAATTTGGGAGCATCAATATGCAGATAGGCGGTGTATGACTGCAGTGGAGTAACCGCCTCTCTTGAATCGCAACCAGAGGGTGATCATGTGGCGTGGGTGTCTTTACTTTAGCACCTCAACAGTTCATCAGGATAAAGGCATGTTGATTCCTATAATTACGCTATAATTGCTGGTTCAGAAGGTCAGATTAGTGATGAACTACTTAAGAATGACTCTAGATTGCTAACTTTAGAAAATACTTAGTACACAGCAATTAGGTCAAGTTCTATTTCTTGTCTTTAATTCAGGTCTTCAGCCTTCATCTGGATATGCACGACATACACTCGTATTGAACCGAAATACCTCAACCGTCGACTCTTAATCTATTAATTTGTTTTTTTGATTATGAGAGCTTGTTATTTCTAGTACGATCGCAATGGTGGTGACCACAATGTTCAGAGAAATGGAAGGCTTAGGTATTAATCGTATAGGGGAAGTTATGCTATTTTGACCCATTTACAGAAGCAATCTCTGCAGTAGATTGACGAGCCTGGCAGCATGGATGGTCGTCTCCTAGCATCTTCACTAGACCTCTGTGAGCCTGTTCAAGAGGCTGATTCGCCAGCTCCGTCTCTCCTTGAAGCTGTTCCAGGCTGCCTAACCTCCGCAGCATCTGCATCGTTGTCGGGTGTTCAGGCCCCAACAGCTCCCTGCACCCTTCGAAAGCCGTCCTGCCAAGACCGTCTGCTTCGGCCATGATCTCTTTTGTCTTGTGCAGATCTTCTTGCTTCTGCTGTGCGGATGCTGCGAGAGCCATTGCCAAGCTGCTGGCACTCTTAGAGACGTCCGAATGGGCGGTGTCCTGATACAGCACCCTCCTGCCGTCGTACGCCCTGCGGCAGAGCTGGACTCCGAGGCTGTACTTGCCAGCTGAGGCATAAAGCTCCCCAAGCGCATCAGCGCTGTCCAGTACCAGCTCATGCATTGGTCCCAGCTGCCTCTCACGGGCGACCAGGACCTTGTTGTAGAGGCCGAGTGCTTCTGTGAGACGGCCTCGGGATGCTGTGATGGAGGCGTATGCGTATGCCGTGGACAAGGTCGGGAGCGTCTCCTCCCCGTGCAGCTTGCCCTAGCGCTCATAGGCACCCGAGATGACCCTGTCGGCCTCTTCGTGCGAGCCCATTTTCTGGTACACCGGGGCAAGGTGTCTCAAAGGGTCGAGAAGTGAGCCAGAGAGTCCTTCTTATCCGGCTGTGTTGCTATGGCGAGCAGCCAGCACTTGTGAAAGCCACGGGCCCGGGTGAACATGCCCAGCTCGTCATACAGGATGCCCATGTTGGATACTGTATCCAGCGTCGCGGGATGTCCTGGTCCGAGGCTGCGGTAGGTTTCCCTGCCCACCAGACAGGCCGTGTACAGCTTCAGGGCTTCGCGGAACCTACCGCTGTCCCGCATGATGATGGCCAGGTTGTGCACGCTGCTAAAGGTCTCTGGATGATCTGATCCCCTCCCTGGTGTTGTCCAGACACTCGGGGGCAATCTTCTCGGCTTCGGTGTACTTGCCGCGGGCTTTCAAGACAGCCGCTAGGTTGCCTTGGTTCATGAGACTATCAGCATGGTTGGGAGGCATAATGTCCTTGTGGATCTGCAGCGCCTGTCTGTTGAGGGCCTCTGCTTCGTCAAGGTGTCCGCAGTAACGGGGGCATCATCGCCTCGCCGGTAGTAATTCGATCCCAGATCGTTCTCGATGACGAGTGTCATGGGATGCTCTCTGCCCATGTTCTCCGGGCCCCGTCCAGCACACCGACCAGGGGCGCCTTGGACTCGTCCAGCTGGTCCTGCTCGGCCAGGGACATGGACGGGTCAGACATGGCTGACAGGGTGAACAAGTCAGTGTTGCCCTTCAAGACCCTCATCTTGTCCAGCACCTCTCTTTGGAGCTGCACAGCGGTGGTGTCATCGCCACGAAGAGACTGTATCGCAGCCAGCGAGCTCACTATTATCGTCCACGTCAAGACTTTTGACGGGCCGAACCTCGGGCTCTGCATAAGGTGATCTGAAATATCCTGGCACAGCTCGCAGGCCTCACGGAGGTTGCCTAGCCCAAACATGTATGATAGTGAGGGCGTTGCGCAGGGTGAATACAAATGGGTGGTGGGGAGAAAGCCCCAGGCTCCCTTGCTCGACCTCAGCCGCGCAGACGGAAAGCACCTCGTCTAGGTCGCGCTTCTCCTTGTGCTGTGTTGTTGGGTCCATCAGAAGCAGCGCGCCCGTCTGTCAGAGGGTGGAAAGCGTCTTGTTGCTGAAGGCATGAGTTGCCGCGGCGTCCTGGTGCCTGGCAAAGGCCAAATCGCTCTGGTATCGCTCGAGCGTCTGACCGATTGGACGAAACCACTCCTCGGCTGACGCTTGGTCAAAGCTGGTCCCGAATCCGATGGCATGACAGAGCGCGAGCTGGTACGCAGCATTCCTAATAGAGCACTCTTGACAATCCTCCGAGCGAACCTTGGCCTTTCCCCTGGATAGACGTGCTGGCGGACGCTGTAATAGTTCGCATCAGCCAGAGGGAGGAGGCTTTTGAGAATCTGCGATCACTTTGTCAAACGTATTTCCCAGCACTGGCCACCTCCAAATATTATATGTACGTACCTCAAAGTCTCTATGGATGTCTGGCTTAACCAGACTCGCAACAGAGACAGTCCCGAGGCTGTTCTTCGCAGTGGTGCTCGAGGAACTAAATCATTAGCATTTCATATCCAGTCAGAACTCATGAGTATGTTTTCTGGCTCGTACCTTGTAAGACCCAAGACGTTGCGCAACTTCTCAAGGCTCGACTCTCTTCTATCTGGGTCCGAGGTTGTCATTCACGCGCATGACAGTAAGTATGACTTCCTGGAACTAGTTACTAAGTACTGTAATAAGCAGTATGAAGAACTCACTAGAGGAATGTAGAAAAGCGATCACTGATACGGTCTGTCTCACCAGCTCAAGCCTCTGCTCAAACGTGAGTTTCGCTCCTCTCTCGGTGTCCATGAATGTTCTCAAGTCCTCATGATGTGCCTTCTCAAAAACCAACACAGGGTAATAGACAGTGCTTTCGAGACAGTTCACTTTTTGTACGACCCACCCTGGCTCAGAACTGGCGTTTCTAGTCTTGAGATTAATATAGAGGGAAGAGAGAGAGAGAGAGAGAGAGAGAGAGAGAGAGAGAGAGAGAGAGAGAGAGAGAGAGAGAGAGAGAGAGAGGGGGGGCACAGGTCTGACCTCTTCTTGATGATGTGATTTAAGAATCATCTCCAAGACAGGCTAATTCATGTATTCAAGTCGTATAGAATGGTGAGGCAATGGAGAGTCGGTTGCAGCCCGAGTTACCTGCTAGCTTTGCACTTGATCGTTTTCGATAAAGGTGATGAGACTGCCGACTTCTTGTATGGAGAGCAGGATTGTCAGGACTTTGTGCACCACGGAGAACACCCTCAACCGTTCCGTACAAGTTCTGAGGCTCGATTCACCAGCTTGTATCAATATGAGACTACGAATACTGACATGTTCAAGCGTCTGTATAGTAAGCAGATTCGGTCATTAATCAGTAAACACCGAAGCACAAACCGTGAACAGAAGCACATGGTACCTGAAAGCTGTGGTCTTGATTACAGAGGCACACGCCCGTCGTCTAGTCCAGTTGATTCCTGCCTAGGCGAAGACACGATACAATCATTGAGAAGGGTACCAATATATTAAGTAACTAGTATTATTAATAGCCAAGTGCCGTCCTGGAACGACTCGATCGAATCAATATTTTTTTACTTTTTTCGCGCCCAGTACCCCAGCTCTTGGACGTTGTCGTCAAATATAAAAGAGGGTATATCGGTATCTCAACAGAATCAAAACCATCATCAAACTCATAACGAGGGTGTGTTTACTTTCTTCATCGCCGCTTTTGTCCCACAATCTTTGTTCTGGAGCCCGCCATTCATCTCCTGTCATGACTAGCTCGTCTCGCCAACTCGGTCCTCAAACGGAATGACAATGCGAAGTCGACTCTCTCCCCTCCCTCCTCCTCCTCGAGAGTGACAGGTATTGCCTTTATCGGCCACGTGACTTGAACCCTCACACAGCAGGAGCATCGTTGGCCGGTCCACCTGCAGGAGTAGCAGCAGCATCCCCATTGTTGCTCTTCTCAGGGAACGTGCCCGGCGCGGCGCGGACGCGACCATACTGCGTAAAAGCGATGTTCATGCGGCCATAGTCCCACTGCCGGGCCAGGAAGAGGAAGGCTACGGCGACGACAGGCACCATGAGCAAGTCCAGGATGCCAAAGTAGATAAAGTCGCCGACGACGCCGATGACGTTGCCGCCGTCAGAGATACCAAAGGCGATGGCGTAGTTGAGCCAGAGGAGGTTGACCCAGGAGGCGAGGCCGAGGTGGTGGGTGCGGACGGCGCCGAGGTCGCGGGCTGCGAGGGAGCGGCGGCCTCCAATGAGGGTCTCGTAGGCCAGGACGAGGTAGGCTACGGTGCCGAAGGCGTAGAAGCCCCATTTGTAGGTGGAGTCCGTGTAGGCTGTGAAGAGGTAGGGAGAGGACCCTACGGGAAAAGGTGTGTTAGCCTGATTGCCTGTCATAAGAGCCTTTGTATTAAATGGTGGGAGGAGGAACATGCTGTGTTTGTGTGTGTGTGTGTGTGTGTGTGTGTGTGTGTGTATGAAATAATTACTTACCAGGTCCAGGACAAGAAGACGGTGTAGGCGATGGTAGCCCAGGAGACACCGCTGATGAGGCCCAGGGCGATGTTCACCGCAGGGAAAGACACACACCAGTACACATATTTGGCAAAGAAGATCTGGCGGTCGCCGTTCGAGGCGTGGTTGACCTGGCCGATGACACCCCACGCGAGATCGGAGGCCATGGCATAGTAGGCAATGGATCCGACGAGCAGCGTGATGGTGAAGATGTAGTGGAAGATCTTCTCGCCCTTGTGGATGGACGAGAGGACGGAGAAGGCGAGCTTTAACAAGCCGTGTCAGCGCCTCCCCTTCTGGCCAGTGTCTAATTCAGGTCTGAGAGAGTAAAGTAAGAAAGAAACATTGAGCGACTCACGAATTGGAGGATGAAGATGGCAGTCACAGCCCACAGCCAGTCGGAGCCGTGGACATTGAGGTGCTGCTCACCCGCAGGCGGGTTGATGGTGAGGGCATCGTTCTTCCTTGCCAGGAGAAACATCTTGTCGACCAATTGCTGTGTAATGATGGTGATAGTAATGATGACAGATAATGACAGGCGAGAGACTTGATCAAGAAAGATGAGCAGGTCAACAGAACAGATAGTCACTTGAGCGACGAGAAAATTTCCTACTACTTGATAAACTGTATTGTTCACCGGTGTGCGCGCGTGTGTGTGACGAGGTCGAGGCAAGGGAGAGTCAGACCATCCCGCACAGACACAATACGAGGGCAGGCTGTCCTTTATATGTCACAGTAGTATTATACCAGCGCCCAACCCCTCTCTCCCGTTGACGAACCATGGACGGTGAGGAGTAGGAACCATAGAAACATTCTGGACAATGGCACATCGCGCCCGCCAGCAACGCACGAGCCGAAGAAGCCGGGCAGGATGATTGGTGAAGGAGAAGAAGAAAAAGAACCGACGGTTCCAGCCAAAGGGCGAATACCTTGCGGTCACAGTACATCATCGTGAGGTCAGCGCGCAGCCGGCTTCGCGTTTCGCAAGAGAAGCCGACCCCTCCTCACTCTCCCTTGCCCATATTCGGTACCAGACAACAGGGAGGAAGAATCAGAGATGAGCGTCGCCAATGATGTATGTCCCCTCCTCGGGGAGGTGGGCTGTTGGGGGCCCTGATCTGATAGGTCCGACGTGGTGTCGCGACGTTGCAAGCTCTGCCGTGTGTGTGTGTGTGTGTGTGTGAACACTCTTCTGACCTTTCCCCACCGGGAATGAGACACAATCGAATCTTCGATCGTACAATAATACTGGCACTTTTGCACATGCAAGTGTGGTATGACGATCATGGTCCGTTGTGTCAGCCGATCAGATGACGGCCGACCATACTGGAATATTCCTCTCCCCCTCACCTTTCTTCGCCCCAATAATTCAACCAAGGGCGCCCTGTGAGGATTCGTTCCTCCCCTCCTGGGCCGTTCCGACGTCGGTTTCTCGACGCAACGTGATGAGAAAATCAAATCATGGTTTCCCCTCCCTCGGAACGACCGGGTTCTGCGCAGGATGGTATTGGTCACTAGGAAAGTGACAGAAAGAAAAAAAAAAAAAAAAAAAAAGAAAAAAAAAAAAAAAAAAAAAAAAAAGAGAAGGGGAAAAAAAAAGAAAAAAGACCAAAGCACGCGAGGCTCTCTGACCCCCTCTGGATGGAACATGTAAGCCCAAGAGAATCAGTTCAAATTGAAAAAGAGGGGGAAGAAATATGATGTACCATAGTATATTTGAGGTACTCTTCTCACGTTGTTATGACTTCATATACCTCGCCTGCGCCGGTAACAAGTGGAGTGAGGCATACAGGATGCATGTCTCCGGACGGTCCGGAACAGACGGGCTCCGGTGGCAAAAGAGGCCGGGGACAACCACAACGATCCCACCACCTACCTACCTCATGACCAGGTCAATTTTTTTCAGTCATCCTGACCAGAGCTCGTAGCCCCTCAAGGGAAATGATCAACAAGTAAGATCCTGCTGGCTGATCGTCAAGCAGCAATACTCAAAATTAAGGGGGACAGGAAGGTGGGGCTAGAAGTTTAACGGCGTATGTGAGTGAGTGAAAAGGCGGGAGGAGGCAGGGAGCCGAATGCGTGTGTGATGTGATGCTTGGTGGTCGGTATGTTTAGGGCGCATCCAAAATAAGTATTGGGTTGCACTGCATACACGCAAGGCGACCCGCTCTTTTCTTTTTCCCTTCACACCTTCATCTTCTCCTCCTCCTCCCCCGCCCTGTGACGAATGATCAGCATCTTCTCTGTGTGCGTGCGCAACGGATTGGAGCAAGAGAGGGGTGTGGTGGTTGTTTGATGAGGTCGATGGTCCAAAGGTTAAGCTGGCTTTTTGGCCCGCGTGGACCGCTCACACAGACCCCAACAAGCTTCTGACCACCCTCGAGGACGACTTGTGTCTGATCCTTCCGAGACACGCCTGGACATAATTTGCGTTCATGGTTTTTAGTTTGTCATCGTAACTTTATGTGTGTGTATTAAGTCTCTATATGCATTTGGTATATTGTTAATAAAACATCAAGAGCCCTCCCTCTTGTTTTTCTTTTTCCTTGATGTAAAACTCCTTTTGTTCCCCCCTTCCCCATACAATTCCAGGACAGCCTTTCTTGTCCAGAGAGCTGTATAGCCAGCCACCCACTCAACAAGGAGATTTCACTCATATGTTTGCACGACCGTTTGTTTGACGTTGATAATGGTCTTTCTCCCTTCGTTTGATGATTGTTCGGCGCTCGGCTCTGTGGGGAAACTGTTGAGCAAGGTGCCATGGCTGTGACGCGTGCCCACTGTGATCTCTGTCTTGGGGCCTAGGCTGCCCAGTTCGAGAAAGTCGTCGGACTGGAGAGGGAAATCAAAGTTAGTATAAGGCCCAGTCACCTTTTGTCCAAACCTCCTATAGACTAATTAAAAGGAGGACAACACTCACCCCATTGGCATCGGTGCCGTCACCAACAGAGACAAACTCCTTGCGCATCCTGCTGCCCACGCCCAGCCCCGAGCGGCTGTTCTGCCCATAAGGATACTGGTTCGACGCGCCGCCCAGCCTGTTCCTGGTTCCCGAGAGAGACAGCATGCGGTGAAAAATCTTGTCGAAGACGGGCCTCAGCAGGGCAGAAGAGGCCACGAGGAGGATGACGCCGTTCTCGGCCGACGTCCAGACCATGACCTCGGGCACGGTGTACGAGAAGTCGTCAAAGTCGATCGAGTTGAGCGAGAAGAGGCGCACGACGGAGAAGACGATCGTCACGATGCCGATGCCGAAGATGCTGAACAGGCCGACCTTGTAGCCGGGCCTGACCTGCAGGTTGAAGACCATGGGCAGCGGGAGCACGAGCATCAGCACGTCCACGATCACGTTGACCACGCTGACCGAGGTGTAGCCCGCGATGCGGTTGCCACAGGACCCCGTCGCGGTGGGATCCCAGTTCTTCTCGACGGGGCGGCAGATGAGGAACCCGATCAGGACTGTCTGGACCAGCCAGGCCGCCTGCATTCCTATGATGACCCAGGTGACAATCTAAAAGAGAGAAAGATGGAATGTTAACAAGAAAAACCAGACCCTTGGACGTGTAGTTGAAGTCACGAGAGAAGAGGGGCACAAACCTTGAAGTTTCTGACGGCAAATATGCGCTTCAACATGAACAACATGGACCACTTGGCTGTACACATGGAGAGACCGTAAAGACACTGGACCATGAGGAAGGACTGTACGATGAAAAAGACAAGGCAGAGGGGGTCAGCAAGTCGTGTCGGTTCACAATGATTGTATACTTCAAAAGGGACAAATGCTAACAAAAACTCACCTGCGTCAGCCGTGCAACATGCCATTTGTTCAGCTCATCCATGTGCCAGCCCGCTCCGCCGAGGTAGGCGGCCATGTACAGGGCCACGATGAAGCCGTAAAAGGATACGACAGACATGCCATACAGCATGTCCTCGAGCCCAAGGGGCATCTGCCTCACCTGTCTCGAGTAGATGCGCAGGCCCGTCCATATCGCCACCAGCACGCAGAACACGCTTGAGCACCATATGAACTGGGACGTGACGGCTCTGTCCGCCAGAGGGATGATGGCATTCGGGAAGCGGTCGGTACTTCTTGACGAGACGGCCATTTTTTTCTTTTCTTTTTGCCGAATGCTCACACGGGGGTAGCGGGGTTATATTGTGGGCGAGGGTGTTTTTGCGAGTCTTTGTCGTCGTTATACCAGGGAGGGAGGGGAGGGCGGTGACAGTTGGCAATCCCTCTCTCTCTCTCTCCCTCTCTGTCTGTGTGTGTGTGTGTGTGTCTGTGTGTGAGGTGATGGCACGAGGGCTCCACAAGGGTGACCACCTGCTCTCGCTCTGTCGTCGCCGTTGCTCGTCGTCGTCGCGATCGCAATTCAGAGGACGATGGGACTTCCTTGGGACGATGGTCTAGAGTCTAATAACCGCTAGACATGCAGAAGACGAGGCTGCAAAATATCATAGCAGGAACCACAAAAGGAAACTTTGAGAATTGACAAAAGATCAGTCAGGAACATGCAGATGGCAGGATGCAAGAGAGAGAGAGGGAGAGGGATTGAGACATCCACCCACGCTGCTGACAAGAATGGGGACGGGAAGGGGGGAATAAAAGAACCAGAAAGGTCCCCTGGCAGGGTCCAAGTCTCTTGTCACTATACTGAAAGACGAGATGGTTTCTACACAGACAGTAGTAAAATAGTGTAGGACATTAGCTCTTCCTGGGTTCTATTGTGAGATACAGGACCACACAGGGGATATTGCATGCAGGCCCCAAGAGGAAGGAAGACGTCCATCAACGTCTGTTCGGCCGAGCCCGCCCCAGAGTCCAGATAGCTGAGCGAGCATCACTTCTCTGTCTGAACAGTACTAATGTACACACAGCAGTACTATGGTATCTGTACGTGGTATATTAGCAGATCACGTTGCAGGAGAGA
The DNA here is from genome assembly GCA_021117315.1 of Immersiporthe knoxdaviesiana. NCBI lineage: Eukaryota > Fungi > Ascomycota > Sordariomycetes > Diaporthales > Cryphonectriaceae > Immersiporthe > Immersiporthe knoxdaviesiana. The sequence goes on from CP088206.1 coordinate 1,235,278, forward strand.
GAGCCCACCTCGAGAGATGCGCATACAGTACGCGGAGCTTGGTTTCCACATTCGACATGGCCAGGTCCCGGCTCATCCTGTCCTGATAGCCGGGTGTCCACCCTCTCACCAGGGGGTTGTCGAACGTCGAATCGTTGGGAAATACTGACTACATAGTACATGCTTGTATGCTCTAGTATCCACAGGGTACGACACATCTTGACCATTTTCTGAAGTAGAAATGGATGATCGTTTTATATTCACGTGTGCTAAGGCGTTGATTACTTTTGGAAAAGAACGCGCACCTGTTCTCTAGATGTGGTTGACCTTCACTTCAATCCCTACACCGATTTTTTTTTTTTTTTCTTCATCTTTGCCCTAGTCACACTAGATAAAAATGCCTGAGGGGGAGATATTCCTTCTTGCTGCAGGATATCTACAAGGGTCTTTCTTCCCCGGATCCCTTCTTCTTGGGTGAGAACATGGTCCTTCAATGTATAGCTGGTAAAAAAAAAAAAAAAAAAAAAAAAAGGGATGTGCTGTCCAAGCTTGACAAATGATCGCCCAGGTGGCGGATTCCCGCGTTGCGCATCTGGGAGGAGTCACAAAGCAAGGGCTCAAAGGAGCAAGCGAGTGCGACATATATGATGCAAAGCACATTGAACAACAACGAACCGTCTGTCCAACCAACCGCCCCACCTGTCACTTTTCATAGTAGCCCAAAAACTACGAAACAACGGGCCATGCCGTGCCTAACGAGAAGGAGAGAAAGAGAGAGAAAGAGAGAGAGAGGGGGGTGTGGAACCCGTTCTCCTTTGCTATATTCCCCCTCCCCAACGGGCACTATCTCGCACTAATTTTGTGTCGAGTTTTCTTTTTCTCTTTTATATAGCATAGTAAGTAATCACAGTATATATAAGTACCTAGTAGCTTCGGAGCGCTCTCAACCTCGTCCTTCCCAGGGCGGGGAGAGGGGCCAACTGACTCAAAGGACCACGGCCTCTCTTTTGTTCAAATATAACGCATTCTCCGCTTCGTCGGGAGGTTGGGCACCCGTACGTATTCACTGACGAACCCAAGGACCAGTTTCGAGGATGAAAGAGATAGAGTTTTGAACGAGTCGAGTCCGTCGAGGGCCTGGCCCTGTTCTGGAGTGGTACCTGGCAGCGAAGAGCCAGGGGGAGGTTGGTCTGCATCGGAAATCCTCGTCTCCATGGCGCCGGGTCCCACTCCATGTCAGGGCGGTTACATGGCTGCAGCGTGCAGTGGGGACTTTGAATTTGATCCGCAGGGACTTGGGTAAGTACAGTAAGTGTAGTACGGTAGTACCATGCAATTTCTTTTCTGAAAAGGGGAACAAGATTCTGAAAGGGGGCATTTTGCCTCTTTCCCTCCCAACAGAGAGATAGATCTTCACTGCTCGGCTGGGGAAACAAAGAAGAAAAGGTCGAGAATGTTTTGTAACATTTAGTACGTACATGGCCATGTCACAAGGAGCCGGTTACGGTACCAGACAGGCACGGTCCCCCCCAATTCATGAATCATTTATCTACATACCAATCCTACTGTAGCAAGGTATACTTGTATGACAGATCAACAGTGATCTGACGATGCGCAGATTACTATCGAAGGGCATATTGTAAGTACTGTGTGATATAGGAGGAGGAGGAGGAGGAGGGAGGAGGAGGAGGAGGAGGAGTATCTGTAGTTGTTCTTGTGCTTTCAACAAATAAGTACTATGTAATTGCAAAAATCGGTGGCTGCTGTAACCGACAACCCTGCTAAGCATTACACGAAACACCAGCTCCCGTGATGAATGTAACCTCGTGTTACAGTAGGCATGCAACATAATAGGGAAGCAGATCCTCCCCCAGGGGACCCCTCCTCCATGGCGCATGGGTACTGCGTCCGTACATACTTAGTATGGTACTTTGTACTCAGGAAGGATCAAGTGCCCCCAGAGAAAGATGGAAAGAATAATCGAATGTTCTTGTTCCCAGGTGCTCTTTGCGTGAGCCTTTTGCCCAGAGTCATACGACATAATACGACAACACGACGCATCAGTGTACGTCCGTACTGCAGTTGGGATATGCAGAACCCTAGGACCATGTCTCCCCCTCCCCTTCCCTCTTCTCCACTTTGTCTCGATCTTCGAAGCCAAGGAATTAGGGTGTCGAGGAAAAACAGTATACTTAACAGGTGCCAGGCAAAAGATACCGGAATTCTCTTCCAATGCCAATATCGTCCTAGTCTCCTCAACACAAGCGGATCTTCTGTTTAAATTCACTTGAGCCACGTCAGCCTGGAGATCAAGATCGTCGGAACAGCAAGCTCTAGATGCATCAAGGCCATATCATCACACCACCATCAGTATGGATGGTATCGTGTGTGTATGTGTGTGTGTGTGTGTGTGTGTGTGTGTGTGTGTGTGTGTGTGTAAGTTCAATTCAAGGGACCTGGTCAAGTAGAACACTCTCTACCCTCAAGGCGACCACCCAAAGGCAGCCTAGCAACTTGAAACCCTCCCAGAGAGAACCCTTTCTTTGTTTTACACCATCGTCAGCACTAGTACACCGGAATGCGGAGTGTACTTGAAGAGAGAGGGGAGAGGAGAGAGGGGGGCCCTGCAGCGAGCGAGCGGATCAAAAGGTCCACTATCTATCATTCTCCGAGGCTCTCTCGTCGGGTCCGCTGCTCGATAACTATGCCGAAATACTATCGTACGTGCCCAAAGAAACCAGACCATGGCCAGTGCATTCTCATGCTGTTGACATGCCTTCCGAAAGGGTGCATGTGTGGGCCATGATCGCCTCGCCGAACACCTGCAGGAAGCTCAACCTTGTATGATCGCTGCCATCATCCACAGACCATCATAATTATATCTTGAGCGGGGATACGTCTTCGCCCCCCTTCTCCTTCTCCTCCTCCCACGGGCCATGACTGTTATAGTACCAGGGTTGAACTGCGCAAATACACCAGTATAACTTCTTTCCTGCCGAGGCATCTCATATACATACATCTTATATACAGATAGAAGAGACAAAAGAGGGTGTGATAGAGAGAGAGAGAGAGAGAGAGAGAGCGCACAAATCGTCATGGCTGCTTCGGAGGCATACTATGACTACATTATCGCCGGCGGCGGCCAGTCTGGCTGCGTCGTCGCCTCCAGGCTGAAAGAGTACAGGCCCGAGGCCAGGATCCTACTCATCGAGGCTGGCCAGGACACGCGGTCCCGCACTGACATTCTCAGGCCTGAGGTGCTCAACCTGGGCGGCGAGCTGGACTGGATGTTTCCTTGCGAGCCTTCGCCTGGCGTCAACGGTCGGCCTATGGTCCTGAATGCCGGAAAGGGTCTTGGAGGAGGCACCCTCATCAATTCTGGTAAGTTTTTGCGTTTGGAACCAAAAAAAAAAAAAAAAAAGTAAAAGAGAAACAGTCTTCCTTTTCTTTCTGACGTTCGACCTAGGTGGCTGGTTCCGCGGTTCCTCCATCGAGTACGATGAATGGGCAGCTCACGTGGGCGACGATCGGTGGAGCTACGCCGGCCAGCTCCCCTGGATGAAGAAGACCGAGTCGTGGTACGAGGCCAGCCCGGAGCACCACGGCCAGGACGGGCCCATCGCCGTCGCCCACGCCGTCAAGTCGACGAGCAGGACGTTCCCCTGACCGAGCCCGTCGCCTCGGCGTGGGACGAGCTGGGCGTGCCCGTGCTGGAGGGCTTTGAACAGAACTGCGGGTCCAACCTGGGGCGGGCCCATCTGTGCGAGGCTCGCGCGGCCGGCCTGCGCCAGCATGCCGCCATCAACTACCAGCTCGACGGCGTCGAGATCCTCGTCGACACCCTCGTGAAGAAGGTCATGATCGAGGTGGGGGGAAAGAGCCAAGAGCGCTTGGCGTCGAGCTCGCAGACGGCAGGGTGATCAAGGGCGGCGAGACCATCGTCTGCGCAGGCGCCATCAAGTCGCCCCAGCTGCTGATGCTGTCTGGGATCGGGCCCGCGCCGGTCCTGAAGAAACACGGCATCGAGGCCATCGTCGTCGACAACCCCGAGGTCGGCCAGAACCTGCACGACCACGCGTCCTTCTACCAGTTCTGGAAGCTCAAGGATCCCGAAAAGGGCCTCACCCTGGGCTCGCCCAACCCTCTCTTCCAGTCGCCAGAGTACGCCAAGGGCGTGCCGGCTGACTGGATCGTGTCGACCGACGTGCCTCACGAGGGCCTCGCAGGGGCCCTGGAGAAGGACGAGGGCGTGGCCCCTGACCCGGCTGCCCACCCGCTGCTCAGGCAGGGCCGCTCCCACAACGAGACCTGCCTGCTGTACCTCAAGCTCCCCATGCCGGGCATCGCTCCCGACTACGCCCACCTGACCACCCTCCTCGCCGGCTTCCTGCCCACCTCGCGCGGCAGCGTCTCCCTGCGCTCCGCAGACCCGGCCGCCGCCCCCAGCATCTCCATGAACTACCTGGCCACCGAGGTCGACAGGTACACCCTGCGCAGCGGCATACGCCAGCTGACCAGCCTGATGCTGGACACCGAGTTTGGCCGTCAGTACATAGACGGCGAGTCCATGGTCCTGCCCCTGCCTGGCATCGAGCCCGTGCGCCTGGACGACAGCGACGAGAAGCTGGACGCCCGGCTCCGGACCACCGCGGGCACGACCTGGCATGTCTGTGGCACCTGCAGCATGGGCACGGTGGTCGACTCCGAGTGTAGGGTCAAGGGCGTTGATGGGCTGCGCGTCGTGGATGCTTCAATAATACCTGTCCCCTTGAGTGCTCATATTCAGGCGGGCATCTATGCGCTTGCCGAGCAGGCCGCCGCCATGATCGCTGGAAAGGTGTAGGTCTTTTGGTCTTTAGATGATAGCATTGGGTAAACATGTTCCGCGCCTAGAGAGTCACTTCCTAGACATCAAGACGGGAGGGAGATACATAACACTGCTTGTATATTCAAATGTTCTCAATCGCTGAGAGCCCTGATGCGCGCCTCGTCCGACAGAGTAGCCGCTTCGATATAATCTAGTGCCTGCTGTGCCGAGGCTGATTGCTCCCTCAGCTCTTCCCTATCCCTCAAAAGATATAGGAGGGGTTGGTTCACCCGCGTTAGGAAGCCTGTAGTCCTGTAATAGACGAAGAGGCGGAAAAGCTCAACGTGAAAACGTGTCACCATTTCTTCTTGAGCGTTTAGCACCCTGGGATCCTCTTGTGCTGCGAGCCAGTCCACAACGTCCTGCGGCGCGATGAGTTCGAAATAAATAAAGTGATGTAGGCGGCCGCGTTCCCAGAAAACAAGTAACATGGTCCGGTTCAACTAGAATTCCCTAGGCTTGTTGATCTGCCAGATGGCTGCCTTGGCGCGCTCTCGGACGTCCAGCTCCGTATCTGCGCTCTCGAGGACCTCTAGGCGCTTCAGCAGCCCGAGCTTCATAATCTCCCCGGCCCTGGCCGCGCTGCTCTCCTCGTCGTCCGCATCGTCCCGCCACGTCAGGTTGTGGATGAGCCAGCACAGCGCCACGCGCACCTCCTTGTCCTTGCTGTTAAAGTGCTTGCCCAGATCCGTCAGAATGTCCGTCTGAGAGATGAGGATCTGTCTGTGCCTCGGGAGACTGGCTGCCAGGTGCACCAGTATGTACACCACAGCTGCGACAATACGTGGCTGCGGATACAGGACGCGCGACTCCTGGTGGCTTCCAGGACACCGCCGCTCGAACGGGCGCAGGACCCTGAGCTGCAGCTTCGAGTGGATGATCTGGAAGAACTGGTCCTGGTTCAGAACGCTAAACAGGTGGTCGATCATCTCTGCGTGGTCCTTAGCCGAGTTGGCCGCAGAGTGGACCGGCCCCATCAGGTTTCTCAAGAAATGCAGCCCTTGCTCCTGTATGGCCAGGTCGTCGTGTCTGACCTTGCGCACCGGGCTCAGCTCGAGCTCGCGGAACTCCGCCACTTTCTCGAATGCCTGTCGCAAACGCCGTGTTCGTTGCTGAATTTCTGCGGGCTGCGGTGGCGGCGGCGGCGGCGATGAATCCGCGAGGAGCGCTGATATGGAGGTCCTGCTGTCGTCTCCAGCGTGTCCCATGTCCACATCCACGTCCATGTCACCCGCGGCCTGCTTCTCGTTCCTGGCCGTTCTTTTATACAAGGCACTGTCCTCTGTGTCATCGCGGATGAGCCGGATGAGCCATCCTGGGGTGAGCTCGTCGACGCAGTCTTTCTTTTGGCTGAGGGTGGCCCCGTCCACCCAGTGCTTCAGGGCCCAGAGTGCATTGAGCCGCAGCACTGGGTTTTGAGAACGTGTTTGGTCGCAGAGACGCCTCATGACACCATTAGTGTCGAGTCGCTGTCGGATACTCAAGTCAGCTCGGGTCCATCTCAGCAGTCTCACCCTTCTATAAGAGTACTTACATCTCGCATCGGGGAGACCGTTGTGACCAGATTACACATCAGGCCGGACGCTGCAATCTGAACTTCGATGTCTGCGTGGCGCAGGAGGCGAAAGGCCGGACTAGCCACTCCGCTGTCTTGGAGCGTGGTCCGAAGAATGCCGACATACCTGGACAGCGTCCGGAGGGCGTGGCAAGCTGCAACGATGACAGGTGTAGGGTTAGGGCCGTACGCCTTGTCGAGGCTTGCACCGTCCTCATGGCCCAGAACAATCTTAGGTGATCTGGGCTGGTCCTTGACAGGCTTGGTCGGCATGGCCGAGAGGGACTCAACAATGTACGGGACCAGTTCCTGGTCCACAAAAGCCTTGCCGTACTCATCTTTGCCTGCGAGGGCGGCAACAGCCTTGAGCGCAACCTCCCTCACCCTGATGCGGTGCGCCAGGAGGGGTGGCTGGCATTGAGGACCAAGCCGGCTCGTGGGGAAGCCAATCTCGCGTTCCGCAGCCTTCTCCTGCTGAGGAGTCGGGCTCCACGACCGTGATGGCTTTTCAGGTAATGGCTCGTAGGCTGCCTTCAGATACGCGCTGATGATCTTGACGGCAGAACACTCAAATGCGCACCTCTGAAGGAGATCGCTGTCCACCACGAGCTTTGCCAGCACGGCCAAGCTCCGCTCGACAATGGAGCGGTTCGCGGCGATCTCGACGTCGGTGAGGGCGGCTTCAGTGCTGCTAGGGTCGGACCCATGTCTTCGAGGGTCTGGAGCAGGATGGGGATAATCAGCCGGCCGATGGAAGCCCTGCTCGTCTTGGTTGTAAAGCCGGCCTTGAAAAGAGAGACCACCAGAGAGGCACCCATGATCCTCTCCATGCCCTCGGCACATCTGGCCGTATAGATCAGCCACGGTATCAATGGGCTTTCATCCTCCTCCTCCTCCTCCTCCTCCTCCTCCTCCTCCACTTCCACTTCAGGTTCTGCTGCCTGAAACTCAAAATCTTCGGCCCGCCAAGCCATGGGCGAAGAGATCCACCTATGTGACGGCATTTTTATACCGCGCTGAGGATCTTGGGCGGGGAGAAGATCCGAGTGGTGGAAAGTGGGTGGCCGCGGCGTTCTTTGGCTGATGCTCGGGCACAAGAGGGAGGAAGTTGTCCATTATACCCAGATGCTTAGATGCCATGTTGCTGAGACCTGCTCCCTCGAGCGAATCGGCACACATCGTAATACTTTTCGAGCACTGGTGAGCGCAGACGCTGTGGAACACGGTGAGTATGGCAGGAGCGTGGATGAGCGCGGCCGCCCTCCACGGAGAGTCATTTATTATCGCAGTCAAAGCCTCGTGTATCGCTGCCACGTCGGTACCAGCAGCCGCTGGGTCGGGGAAAAGTTCCAGAACGCCCTCTGACCTGGCGAGAGCCTCTGAGCCGGGCAGCACAAACCCGCGGGCAACAATGACGGACGCTAGGTTCGTGGCTAGGGCGTCTAGGATCCCGAAATCTGCAAGGACCCTCTGGTGGCTCTCTTCCCGGCAGAGGAGACTGACGAGTTTGGCCACCAGGTTTCTCTGCGTCTGGAGGGCATGGCTCGTCACCGGCGTGGTCAGGATGAGCCTCAAGGCCTCGAGCAGCGGTGCCACAAAGACGACATTTGCTATATGGGCAAGGTCTTTAGCGGAGACAGGCAGGGCCAGCACTGTTACCTCGGCGATGTTGATGGTAGCCCTGAGGGCGGCGATGACGACCTGCGGAGGGTTGTCCTTGGGTGGTATGTTGGAGAGTATAGCAGAGAGGGCACCTGCGGCATGCAAGGGAGCGAGGAAGGCGAAGCCACCTGCACAGACCGGATCATCATCAGCATTATACATAGCACTGGGCATCGAGTAGGGCGGCGATCATACCGTTAGAAAAGCTAGCCAGAATCTGGAGCGCCTGCCATCGCACGGCTTCATCCCCTGTCAGAGATCGAGGAAAGGATTGTGTGTAGCTCCGAGACTCCCTGCGGCTCGGCCTGGCCGCAGCTCGGCTGGTGTTTAGTATCTTGACGATGGGCTCCAGTATCCCAGCCTCGAGCCATTTCTCCTTCTTCTGGACATGGCCGACGATGTCATTCTTTAGAGATCGCAGAGCAGATAATTGTTCCGACTGGTCTTGTGAAAACAATGCCGCTGACAGGGCCATATTCGGAGAGTACGACATGACTGGCGGCTGGCGGCTGGCTGAAGAATCTGGAATCTACCGTATATTGAGCCTTGACGTGGGTGGGAACTCGAATCGGGTTCGGGCAGGCTGTTGTAATTCTCGTGGAGTTGGAGCTCGGGCTGCTGGCCACGCCGACAAAAGATATTATATTGCGATGCGACAGCACGGCGTCTTTTTGTCGTACGGTTCAAAGAACAAAGATGGCTGCAGCAGGCGAGAATGTCGATGGACGGATGCACAGGACAGCCGAGATCCGTTGGGACGATGCGGAAGGTACCAAGGAGCTGGTTCAGCAGTCGCCACCAATGAATGTGCTGCGCTCTCTCGACCAGATGCGCGCTCTTCTCTCGAGCCGTGTAAGCGAGCACGGCCGTAGTCAAGGTCACAAGCACCGGAGGATGGACATCTGCAATATGATCTTGACTTTCAGCAGGATATCCTAAGGGAACAAAGAACAAAAACAAGAGGTGGTTTGACAGGTGGTCGTACAAAAACGAGGTAAAGTCTGTGGTTGTGGCTGTGACTCCCGCGGCGGGCGCAACGGTAACGAAGGAAGACGGGTTTCTTTGGTGATTGGCAAGAAAAAGAAGATGGCGTCAGTAAGAGAAAGGAGCACTCCGGAGCGTGTACCCCCTGTCAGAAGCACGCACCCACGCTGCCTAGTGAGAGGAGGCCTGTCCATGACAGCTGACTAAGTACAGTAGAGCAAGCCGCTAGCTGTGCACCCTCAGCCCCTGTAAGCCGCCGCCGGGCCACCCAGCATAGTACTGCAGATGCCGCTCAAGTACAATCACTCGTGTCGCCGGGCAGAGAATCCACACTCGCACCACCTCAGGTACAGTCCTCCCTACCTGTCTCTTCCGACCCGCCCGTGACGACAATGCGTCTTCTGGCCCTCGCCTCCGCGACGCTCGCCGCGAGCCGTCTGGTCTCTGCCGACCCCCAGACGGCGCAGATATACATCCAACCCGTCGGGAGCACATCATCCCCCGTCCAGCTCGCCGAGATCACCTACGACATCACAGCCCCAGATGCTGGCGCTTCCGTCACAAGCTACGAGGCACCCGAGCTGCCCGAATCTGCCTCGCTGGTGCGGATAGGTCTCTACGACTCGCTCGCGAAGAAGTGGGCAGGGAGCACAAGCGTTGCGTCGGTAGAGAACTTTGGCAAGGGCTATTCGCCGCATTTTACACTGTCAGTGGACGCGCCCAGAGCAGGCGACGAGGGCGAAGGTGGGCGGAAGGAGGCCAACGTGCTGGGTGCAAGCCTGAGGGGCGTGAGGATCGATGCGGGTCAGACGAGGGACTTTGGGCCACAGGCTGGCCTGGTGGTGACGGGCAGGGGCAAGCAGCCGGAGCTGAACAGACCGGTAGTCCTCTCGCCGGAGGGCAAGAAGGTCGAGAAGGAAGAGAAGACCTTCTTGCAGAAGTTCGTCCAAGCCCCTCAACCCTTAGCCAAAGCTACGCGTGCTGACTCGTCGCAACAGGTACTGGTGGATGATTGGAATTGCCATCTTCCTGGCCATGTCGGGAGGTGGCGGCGAGGGCAAATAGTGGACAAGGACAATGCAATACAGCCATGGTCGCGGTCATGTCAACATAGTTTTGCTGCCCAGCACGCACTGGAACCTGGTTGGTATTGTGATACGACTTCCTCCTTCCCTGTTTCCTTTCTTGTCTTCCCTTATTTTTAATATTTTGGGATTATTATTTTCCTCTCCAAAAGCATGGTGCTGCCACCTTGATCTTCACAGTCATTGGTGCTGAACATCAGGATCAGCCGTTTGAGAAATTCACTGAGCCAGTGCTCATCACTGCTAGCGAGGTGCTGCCAGTCACTGGCCCTCTGCGGCCCTCCTGAGGTCGGTGCAGACAAGTGCGTGCGGCTGGTTCAGGACGGCCTGAAAACTGTGGCGCGCCTCCTGCCAGCTTCGTTTTCTCTCTCCCTCCAGGCTTGGAGGTCCCCTGTACTGCACATGCCAGCTGAGAGAGCTCCCTGCGGTGTGCCTGTCTCTCATTGGCTAGGCCGACCCCCTTCCCCGCCCCATCCCTGCATATGCGCCAGTTGTGAATCACTGGCGGCGGTACATAGGTACATCATACTGTATGCCTGTACGTACTGAGTGTTATGTACCACGGGGGTCGTTGGCCTGCCGCGAACTGCCCGCCATCCTAAATTTCCAGCGCAAGACCCAAGGCCTGTCTCTGACTTTCTTTTGCCTGCAATCCATCTGCAACTATCTCTCTCTTTTTCTCTCTTCCTCTCTCTCTCGCCTTTTGTCTTCCCTTACTTCTTTCCCTCCACACCCACCTGCAAACCAACATTCGCGCCTTCGTACATCCCTTCAATTCACGGACCACACTGTTTCCTATCGACCCACCTACATCGCAATCCTCAATCACAATGGCTACCGAGAACGGAAACGGCGTCACTGAGACCCCCGTCGATGCGGTCGCGTCCACTGCCGCTGAGGAGACCGCCGCCGCCGATCCTAAGGGCAAGGGGCAAGGCCGTTGCCGCTGCTGAGGCTGTTCCCAAGGACGTCGCCATGGACGAGGATGATGACGATGACGATGAGGACGAGGATGAGGTTAGTCAACTGCACCCTCTGCACCCGCTGCGCACTATGGTACCCCGCCCACGCCATGACCAACAATCCACTGACACGAGACACCTCTATCTAGGCCGCCGAGGATGGTATGTCTACACGAACCTGACACGAGCTTTGGCGCGACGCAACCCATAAGCAGATACTAATCTCCATATCTCCTAGCTGACGAAGACGACGAGGACGAGGGCGCCGAGGGCGAGGGCGCCATCGACCTGAATAATGTGGTCGGCTCCCGCACCCGCGGCAAGGTCATCGACTTCGCCAAGGCCGCTGAGGAGAACCCTGCTGATGACGAGGACGATGACGACGACGGTGACTTTGAGGACGAGGACGATGAGATGGGTGAGGACTAGGAGGCCGCTCCCACCGACGACGACGCTTCTGCTCACTCCGACGCGGTCGACACCCCCTCTCCCCCGCCCGTCAAGCCTGCCTCCTCCTCCGCCGGCGCTGCTTAGACGTGCGAACAACACAACCCTCCCGCTCAAGCACGACTTGTTGATGAAAGTCACGAAGATACACCCAACAAAAAAAAAAAAAAGAAAAAAATAGCGAGGGGCATTGGTGGTAAATCTCGGTATGCAATGGTCCACGAGGGCCATGATGCGAGCAGGAAGGGCTAGAAGATGGCATGTTTAGATCTGCAATATCTGGTCTAGATTCTGTTGGCCGTCTGATTTCCTCAGCATGGGGAAATCAAATCTCTGGCGCACACAAAGACATCAATGGAAGAAGCAATAGAGAAACTGAATAAATCTCTCTGTGATTGATAATGACCAGTCCGCGAGGGCGCGTGCATATGATAGGTCAAAATGATAGTACTTACCTGGCCGCCTGCTGATTGACTGATTGACTGAGATGTTGACGACAATGTGCCGAGGCGCGCATTGCGAGGATACCCCCTCGTCTAAACAATGATGCTCTCTCGCTGGATCGTGTGTAGGAATGACTGTAAACTGTTAAGAGGCACAGTTTCTTTTCCGCCACGAGCGGCCTCATAATCCATCTCAAACAGATGGCATCATTTGGAGGGCAACGCACTTAGTATTTGGTACTTCCCTATAAGCTTGAGCACGGAACCCACCCAAATAGTCCTTACTGTGAACCTCAAGAAATGGACGAGAAGTCCAAAAAAAAAAGAAAAAAAAAAAGAGGAATAAAAATAAAGGCTCCTCTTGGAAATGCTAGGAAGATTGATTACTTTTTTCCAGTCTCGCTCATATAAAAAAAATAAAGGTCAGGAATTAATCCGCCAGATCCGGCCAGTCGCGTTGAGCCGAATCTCAGCTTCTTGAGCAAAAATGGCGTTACTGCACCGGTCACTCTAGGAGGGTTGCAGCCGCTGCGGTGATAGCCACCATCGTTTTAGCTTATCGCCCTGCCTGCAACTGCAGATCCACGGGCCAAATTTCTTTCATGAACCTTGTCCCCTTCAAACGTTGCGCTGCAACACCACCACTCATCCCCCTATTCTAATTACTTTTCTTTTCTCTTCTGTTCTTTCCTTATCCTCCTCCCTCGCAATATCAAACGTTTCCGCACATCCCGAGAACCTTGGCCTTGCATAACTTTCCCCCAAGAAAACGTCACGGCCACGGATGTTAGGGGACTGACTGACTGCGACTCTACGAGATGGCGTCAAGGTATGTTGTGTCTTTCCCGCCGCATCTTTGCCTCCTCCTCATGACGCCACTATTATGCCCCGACCGTCAACGCTCCGAGGCGCGCATGCGCACAGAGTATGTGACGCCGGCAACATGATGCGCAGCAACGTGTCTGTGGACATCCAAATACCAAGCAGCGTGTAGCCCGCACGACTGCCTCTTCCCCTTTTTCTCCTCAAGCGCGCAAGCACGCGCGCGCACACACACACACTCACAACTTGGCTAACCCTACATTCTCACCACTCTTTTCTTCCTCTCTCCAGATTCAACTCGGGCCTCCACCAGCGCGACTCCCGCTCCGCGCTCTTCGAGGGCTACACCGGATCCGGCGCCGACAGCAGAAGAGGGTTGACGCCCAGCCCGAGCAGGCTGGGTAACGGCGGCGGGTATGGGTATGGGTACCCAGGGGCGGCCAGCGGGACGCCTGTGAACGGGCACCTCGGTGTCGAGAACAGAGGGTTCCGGCCGGCGACACCGAATAGGAAGTCAGTTTTCACACACGCGCACACACCAGGGGACAAGAGCTGGACTAAACGGTCTGGGAGAGGACCTGGCCATGCTGACCTGTTCGTCGGACGCACACATATAGGGGCCAGTACAGCGACGCGGTGCTCAACGAGCTCGAGAGCCAAAATGATAGCCAGGTCGAGGGGCTAATGGGGAAGGTGAGGATCATCAAGGATGTGAGTTCTCCCCCTACCCCCCTACTCCTCTTCTTTCGCAACTACTATACCTTTTCTTTTTTTCTCGACATCTCGAACTGACGTCGTTTCCTCTCCTCCTTTCTAGATGAGCATAGCGATCGGCGACGAGATCCGCGACTCCTCCGCCCTAGCCGAGAAGATGAACGACACCTTCGACCAGACACGTCTGCGGCTGCGGGGCACCATGAACCGGATGTTGCTGATGGCCGAGCGGACGGGCGTCGGCTGGCGGGTCTGGCTCGGGTTTTTCGCCGCGGTCATCATGCTGTTCATCTACGTGTGGCTGTTTTGAATGGGTTCGAAAGGACAAGCTACAGAGGAAGAGAAGGGAGAGAAGCGGGGCCAGGCAGTCCAAAATGAAGTACCATGAAGACAAGAAGATACACCACATCGGAATGGGCGGGGGCCGGTCAGGCAGGCAGGCAGATGGAAAAGGAGCTGGAGCAGCATCATTGTTTTCTCACGAAAAGGAGTTGGGGCGTCAAATCAAGATTTGGGGCCATGCGATATACGATCTTTTGACAAAGAGCGGGAATCACCTTTTATCCATACTTCATCATGTTTGTAATGTGTGCGCGTTATATCAATATTATTTTTCTTTTCTTCTTCTTCTTCTTCTTCTTCTTCTTTTTTTTTTTGCCCCAAGCTCGGGCTTTGTTATTTATGCAATACTACTGGTATGAATGCTGAAACGACTTTGTCTCCTCCCAATATACAAGTCATTGTGCCACAAATGCTTCGTTCAGTGGGGGGTATCAATATTGTGGTGTGTGTGTGTGTGTGTGTGTGTTTGTGACATTGCCGTCGTCCGTCTGAGCCCTGCTGCACGCGCACGCACACGACAAATCACCCTCTCCGTCGCATCTGCGGGCTGCTGTCGAGAAAACTGCTCCCATCTCCAGACAGGAAACCACTGATGTCCATATCGCTCTGAGCAAGGCTTCCCCGGTTGCTGCTGCGCATGCTGCTCCTCGGCATGCTCCTCCGCAGCCGAGACCCGTGCGGCCGGACGCCGACTGAGCTTCGGCCGGCGAAGCTGATGTCCCGCGTCTCGTCCTCACTCACCTCCTCGTCCGAGTCGGTGTGCTCGTACAGGTGGTCATCGCCGTCGCCGCCCTCGGGTATGCCCTCGTCCAGGTCAGCATCCATATCCATGTCCATGGCCATACTAATGTCCGCGTTCATGTCAGGCGCATCCTCCTGGGCGGCGGGCTCCAGGTCGTCTTCCTCGAGCATCTGCTCCCGGTCGCCCGCACCGGCGAAGAAGTCGCTCGTGTCGTAGTCCTGCTCCTGCCCACGTGCAATCATCTCCCTCACCCGGTCCTCGGCGGCCCGCAGGTCCCGCACCTCCTCCCGTGCGGGGCTGAGCGACACAGCGCCCGCGTGGTCCCCGTCCTCGCTGCCGTCCACCGTCTCCTCCTCGTCTTCGTCCCCCTCCTCACCCTCCACGCTGTCCTCCCCGTCGAACCCGAAGCCCTCTCCCTCGGGAATGTCTTCGTCCAGGTCCTGCTCGCCCTCTCCGTCTTCCAACATCGGCTCGTCCTCCCCCAGCCCCGCCTCTGCCATCTGCGCCTGCATCTGCGCCTCCCGCCGCATAGCCTCTGCATGCTCCTCCGCCTCCCGTCGCTCCTCACGCATCTGGAACAGCGTCTTGTGCACCCCTGGCGGCTTTAGCCACCCGCTGCCGTAGTTGGAGATGTTCGTGCGGCGCCGCTCCATCAGGGCCTCATCGTGCCTCAGCCGCGCGAGGGCGGTACGTTCGACCATAGCGCGCCGGTGGTCGCGCTCGCGCGGGTTGAGCTGCTGCTGAGCTGCATTGCTATTGGTGTTGTTGGTGTTTTCGTGAGGGGCAGAGGGGGTGTGGTTGTTGTTGCTGCTGCTGCTGGTACTGCTGTTGATGAGAAGGTGGTGCGGGACGCTGGCAGGCGCATCGCGCGAGAGATACCAGAGGTCGTGAGGCTGGAGGAAGGTTTTTCGTCAGCATACTATGAGAGTCTGCAGAGTTGGTGAGATTCGACAAAAGAGAAGAAAGGCCTTACGTCGCGCGGAGTGAGGTCTGGCAGCGTGAACATGGACGTTGAGAACATCTTGTCCAGCCACTGCCGCCGTGCGGGGCCCTGTTTGAATTGCGCAGCCCTGTGTGAGGCTGTGATACTGCTAGTGGTGGGCTGATGGTAGTACAGAAACTCCCAGCTGCTGCAAAGGGTCCCTGAGCCGTGATGCGCGGTGGAGATGCTAGTCAATGCCCACCATCGTATTGTTTTGTTTGCTGGAGGAGGGCATCATCAATCCAGCCATAGCGGCTGCCACGCGAGGTCCAAGTACCTGGGTACCTCCTCCTCATGGGGGCGCAAGGGACCCCTGCTCCCCGCATGCGGCTTGCCGTCTGGCCCGTGCATCTTACGGCAGTAGGGGGAGCACCTCAACGATACAACGATACAAGATACTTCTTGCTCACACATCAGCATTCGACGCGTCCTTAGATGCTTGCAGCCTTGGCATCTCGCCAATCCAGCCCATGCAGAAGAGAGGCAAGATGGTTGCCAAAAAGAGGAGAAGAGGGGGTTGTGGCGAGGCGACTTGTGGTCACACGGTGCTCGCCCTGAACAACGATTGGAGATCGGCCAAGTCAGGGCTGGCGAGCCGAGATACAACGGCCCTTTTGTTCAATTCTTTCTTTCCTTCCTTCTTTTTTGGGGGAGGGGGGCAGGGGGTGCATACCTCTGGTACTAAGATCGTACTCAAATCGTACTATGTAGTTGCGCTGAGAGGTAGGGACATTTCCATTATGCGATGACAATCTCCTCGGAAAACATTCTTGAAAGGCAATCTTGAATCTACAAGATGCCCAGTGGCGTGACTTTGACAAACATACTAGGTCTCTGTGAAGTTGAGACGACACCACAATTGCGCTGGCTTGGGCTGAGAATCTCATTTTGTGGGATGAGGGTTGCGTTGCGTGAAATCAATCGGATTCTTGGCTAGATCTGTGTACCACCACCATAGCAGTGAAGACCCGCCAGTAGAAACTCATCCCAGACCCAAGTACTACTATGTACCTACTACTTACTACGTGGTGGTAGTTGGATGGTCAGGACGGAGTGACGAGACTCTGGTGACGAGACTCTGGTGGGAAGAGCCCAGATTATTGTCGTACTATTATGTTCGTCCAAGTGATGATGGTCTTGCGTCCAGCACTCTGAGGAAGGGCGACGGACCGAGGATCATACTCTCTCTCTCTCTCTCTCTTTTCTCCTATTCGGGCCGAAAAAAGCGCCCTCTCCCTGGACGAGCAAACACAGTCCCACGAGCCACGGGCGATATTTTGCCGAGACGCAAGTCAGTCCATGCTACTCAATAGTAGCGACGGGAGTTCAAGTCGCTAGTGCCAAGATTGTCAAGTCGGCCTCGACAACCCGAATCAGAATGAATCAGGGGAATCAAGACAAGGGAGTTGAGTTTTGATAGAGTAACTACAACAGCTCTGAATGGTGGTTGAGAATGCTGACCAGGCTGTGGATCATTCATTCTGGCTTGATGGGCGACCCGCAAACCGCGGAAGAGGATACTGTGGTACCATAGTACTGCTCAAATGTCCGCTCCAGGACTCGACATTGGTCCGGAAACACGAGGCCTGGGTCCATCAATCAATCATGCTCGGGAGAAATCGGCTGGGTTTTGGCTCGCCGAAATTTCTCAAGCCAGAGAGAGCACTCTGTTGCACCAGCACCACTGGGTGCCTCCGCTCGCCAGATCAGACAAGATAGATAGATGCACGTCGGCCAGGACAATGAGGTGGTGGTCCAAGTTTTACCAAGCGATCTCGGACTAGACGCAAGCAACGTTTGTCGAAATACGGCAAGCCGGCAGCCTCATTGGCCCCCGGCGTCGCAAGCAGCAGTGTCTCCACAAGCGATGCGACGAGGCGTTATGCGCTTGGGTCATCTGAACGTCAATGCTGCAGAGAAGCTCCAAGACCGTTCTCCGCGGGGTCCAAAGAGGCCAACCAAGCCTGAGGTATACTAAGTACTGCACTTAGTACTGTATTCCCCAGCTTGTCTCGCACCGGTACATATAGACGACAGCCATCCACGGTGGCCACAAGGCGGCTCACGTAAGGCGCACAGGAGTGACGGGGGCTTTTGTGGGCAGTCGCCGTTTGTCGGCCTGCCGATCGACAAACATGCAGGGTCAGGCTGCAACGTCATCCATAATCTGTACGGGGTCTTCGAGAAACGTCGGAATCTCGGCGTTGCCAGCTGGCTTTCGATAAAAGAAAGAGTTCTGCGGAGAGCACGTGGGGTCTTAGAGAGAGAGAGAGAGAGAGAGAGAGGCGACATCGCCATCACAAGGCGAGGCGAGGCTAGCATGTGGTGCGACTTGGTTGGCTCAAGATAAGAATGTCGCCCAAGAACGCGGCTCCAGTGATTGGCTCCTCGCCGGATTCTCGCTGACAATTTCTCTGACATCAACGTACTATGTACTCAAGATGGATGACGGTCACGAGGGAGCGCAGGGTTTTGCATGTGCCAGGCCAGCCGCACCCATCACCCTTGTCGCAGGTTTCAGTACTAAGTAACGACCTGCAGGATGCCGCGCACATCTTTTTTTTTTTTTTTTTTTTTTTTTTTCTTGCATGCAGTCAATTCTGGAAGCTGATTGGCCCACTGGTTTTGGACGAATTCAGCCGGATACAGGTTAGGAAAGTTCAAACAGCAGATCATCGAGGACTCTACTTGTATATGGCGTTAGAACATCGCGCAGAGAGGAGAAGCCATGATCTTTGTTTCTTAATTACATATTGGCAACATCAACCATGAGCGGCGACCTCCGGCGCTTCGAAACGACCCGGAGAGCTCGTGTCTCGTGTTGAGGCAGACCCAGTGTGGTAGCCTGTTTTCGTGAGCATTGCAAATGCGCTGGCGAATATTTTCTCCAGCGATATCGGCCTTGGAAACAAGCGGCGGGTGATTGGCTTGAGGGGCGGGAGCTCTGGAGCTTGATGTGACTCCGTCCTCTTTTTTTTTCTTTCCTTGCAAGGATGTTTGAGCAGTATGCATGATCCTTACTAGCGCTATAGACTAGTTTGTGGGGGGATGTCGGGGTCGCCTGTACTATGTAACGAAGGGAAGGAAGGATTACAGCATTCTTCAGTAAGATGATACCGAACCTACCGAGCACACAGCTCGAATATCTTGCTTTGAAGCTGGGGGAGGCAGGCAGAAGGTGAGCATTTGATCGAGAATAGTGTCTTGCTTTGAGGTCTTGTCCAAAACGGGTGTCAGGGGAGGGGAGAGGACGGAACGCACCATAAATCACTTCCTAGAGAGAGAGATCAGGATCGGAGTACGGACGTACATGGTACATACTTAGGTACCCTGGAAGGAAAACAACTGGGTTGCATTTAAACTTGCAGCTCTGTTGCAGCCAATGCTGTCTCGATTGACTTTCTTACCATGTTTACGTATGTGTCAGATCTCGCAGGCTACCTGAACCCATGCAGTGGACAAACGGATGGGAACAGAACAAACATAGCCTGGGGAAATGAGGTGTGCTCAGTGTGTAAGCAGATGTTAGAGGAACGGTTCCGATTCACCAGCACTGCCGCGACAGAGTATATCACCAGGTGAGCCCTTGTGCTATTGGAGGCTTTCTGAGGAGGTTGCAAGTCCGAAGGAACCCTCCTCCTCCTCCTTCTCGTCCTCCTCCTCCTTCTCGACTGTGGTCTGTGGGGCAGGACTGCCTGGGCTCTCAAACCCCCACCTGCCAACCCCTGCAACTGGCATACCCTAGCAGCAGCACTACGTAGCCGCCTCTTCACTCCCCCAGCATTGCCCCTCTAAGCTCCGATCGGTCTTCTCCCCTCCATAGCCTTCCCTGTCCCTACCAATCTGCTTGCTTCGAATCTAATCGCATATTCACCTGGAGCAGAAGGCTCGGCTAGTGTGAGGTAGAAAACTTGCCCAGCCCGCCTTGCACCAACTTTCTCTCTCTCTCTCCCCTCTCCCTTCCCTCCTTTCCTCCACAGACAAATTTCATCTCTTCCTCTTCCCTCCTGAGTTGTCAACAGCAACTCTGCATATCGCAAACTCTCTGAGCAAAACCCTCCATCCCCTTCCTGTTCAACAGCGAATCTACACTTCAGTAAGTAATTCATCAAACCCTCTCCCCAACTATGGCCTTCCTTCCCTTCTTCTTCCCACATCGAGGAGTTCCAAGAGTCAAGTCAAACCACGACCTCTACTACGCTTTCACCGTCAATGTCCACCGAACCAAAACCCGCGATGCCTTACCATTGGGAAACAATCTTCAGCCAGACAAGGCTGCCTTCGACAAACTGGCCGTTTTCACATTTCTCCTCGGACATGGCCGCATCAGTCAGCTCTGTTGTGCTTGGAGGTTGCAGTCGACGCTGTCAATCACGGGCTAAACTTGGTCAACTGGTCCCACAATCTGCTCTCTACGACGGCCCCAATCCAGACGTGGCCTGCATCGGTCATGCAAGGTGAGGAAGACGGGAAGCAAAGGGGACAAAAAAAAAAAAAAGAAGAAAGAAAGAAAGAAGAAACAAAAACACATGAAGATAACCATCAGCAAGATGGGGCCATCCGCCTTAATACTCGATGAAGTTGCACCTGGTCTGTGCCTGGGCTTGCAAGCTCTGGGCCCATGATGATGACCTCATTGGCGCTTGGGCCTATCTCTCAGTCCATGCGGCCATCAGTTTTACGCGAAGGTACAAATCGAGCGATCGGCTTATTTCTCCGCTTGACTGCGGCCAACGGATTTCAAGGGATATGCAACCTGAGCCGCTTATCTCGTCCTGGCTGGGGTGCGCTGCCATGTCACCAAGACGGCATGCACCAACCTCTTCTAGGAGGAAAAGGGTGGTGCCAGTACGGGCCTCTCCCCTAGAAGGGTAACCTGCCACTGACCGGTTGCACCCACACCATCCAGGAGCACACTTCCCATTTGTGCGAGGATCTCCTCGTCACAAGACTTGGACCCTAATTTGGACTCAAAAAATCACGGAACTGTTGCAGCTCTTTTGGTCACGCGTGGGCAAGCATCTCGTGTGGGCTCTCGCATGCACCGTCGCCAAAGCATCTCCCAGGACGATCAAAAGCGACCACCGCCGTCTCTATGGAACGGCGAATTCCGGATTTTGACTCTTGACTCTGACTCCTCGGTGACATACATCTCTAAAAGATCGGAATAACCACAAGACCGAGCCGGTGATTTTTTACTAACGATTTGCTCGTTAGACCTATCTACCAGGGCAGTGCTGCTGCTCTACAGTCCACGGTGAGCTTGTCCCTGCCTGCTTGGGACGGCTTTTCTATCCCACGACGGGCACGCAAAACCGACCACTCATTTGTCTCGGAGTGGTGGCCTAGCATGGGCTTGGCTACCGATTTCGACGATCGACAAGTACATTTGCAGGCTGAATCGGAGGCGTACAAGCCTTATGAGTACCAGCAAGATGGCAATGGCTCCTGGGCCGGTGCCCTGCCGGTGAAGCAGTAAGCTAGCCATCTCGTCTTTCTTTTAAGGGAGGGGATACCCCTCGAATAGTCAGTCGCTAACGATTTCGCCTAGGGGACTCTACGACCCTTCCTTGGAAAAAGATGCATGTGGTGTCGGTTTTGCCTGGTAGGTTGTTTCCTGTGCTCGCCGGTGGAGACATGCCTGTAGCTAACACGACCACCCAGCAACATCAAGGGCAAGCCGAGCCACAAGATTGTCAGCGATGGTAAGCACAATTTCCCTTCGCGGAGCCACCCCTAGCAGCAAGTCAAACTAACACCCAAAAGCTCGTAACCTGCTCTGCAACATGACCCACCGGGGTGCTGTGGGCTCTGATGCACGAGACGGCGACGGTGCTGGTGTCATGACCTCGATCCCCTTCAAGTTCTTTATCAAGAACTTCGAGCGTGATGTCGGCATCAAGCTTCCGCCTCCTGGCCAGTACGCCGTGGGCAACCTGTTCTTCAACCCCGACCCAGAGACCCTGCAGGAGCAGAAGCGGCAGTTGGAAGATATCGCCGAGTCGCTGGGCCTGCGAGTCTTGGGATGGCGAGAGCCCCCTGTGGACTCTTCTCTGCTTGGTCCTGCCGCCCTCAGCCGGCAGCCTGCCATCCTGCAGCCCTTTGTCGTTCTCGCGTCTGCGTATGGCTCTGGAGATGCGCCTGAGCCCGCCGACCTCGAGAAGTTCGACGAGCGCCAGTTCGAGAGACAGCTCTACGTCCTCCGGAAGCGCTCCACACACACCATTGGCCTGCACAACTGGTTCTACATCTGCTCCCTGTCCAACAAGAACATTGTCTACAAGGGCCAGCTGGCACCTGTCCAGGTCTACCAGTACTACCACGACCTGGTCAACGCCGACTATGAGGCACACTTCGCCCTAGTGCACTCGCGCTTCTCTACCAACACATTCCCTTCTTGGGACCGAGCACAGCCTCTGCGGTGGGCTGCTCACAATGGTAACTTGCACCGAGGAGGTTTTTTCCCCCAGTCACATGACCAGAATGCTGAAACCAGAAACAGGTGAAATCAATACCCTCCGTGGCAACAAGAACTGGATGAGGGCTCGTGAGGGTGTGATGCAGTCGGACATTTTTGCGGACGAGTTGGAGATGCTATATCCTATCGTAGAGGACGGTGGCTCAGACTCTGCTGCTTTCGATAATGTCCTCGAGCTGCTCACCATCAACGGTGTGCTCTCCCTGCCAGAGGCTGTCATGTTGATGGTTCCCGAGGCATGGCAGGGTAACAATTCCATGGACCCCAAGAAGGCAGCTTTCTACGAGTGGGCGGCTTGCCAGATGGAGCCCTGGGATGGCCCTGCTCTGTTCACCTTTGCCGATGGCCGCTTCTGCGGCGCCAATCTTGACCGAAATGGTCTGAGACCGTGCCGATACTATGTCATGGATGACGACCGTATCATCTGTGCCTCCGAGGTTGGCACCATCCACGTAGAGCCCGAGCGTGTTATCCAGAAGGGCCGTCTGCAGCCCGGACGCATGCTGCTCGTCGACACAAAGGCCGGTCGTATCATTGACGATCGTGAGCTGAAGGAGGCCGTATCAAGCCGACAGGACTTCCGCGCCTGGCTCGACAGCGAGCTCGTCACCATGCCTGCGGTGCTCAGCACCATGTCCGCCGACAAGAGCCTCGAGCTGGCCGCCAAGCCTGACGCTTCTGCCCTCCAGGAGGATCCCTCCTCCTCGCCTTCGGCTACACCTTCGAGCAGGTCTCGCTGCTGCTGGCCCCCATGGCCTCTGACGAGAAGGAGGCTCTCGGCTCCATGGGCAACGATGCCCCTCTCGCCTGCCTCTCCCCCGCTCCGCGCATGCTCTACGAGTACTTCCGACAGCTGTTCGCCCAGGTCACCAACCCACCCATCGACCCCATCAGGGAGTCTATCGTCATGTCTCTGGAGTGCTACGTCGGCCCTCAGGGAAACCTGCTGGAGATGGACTCTTCACAGTGCGGCCGCCTGCTCCTGCCGAGCCCTATCCTGTCGATCCCCGAGTTCAATGCGCTGAGGAACATGTCCAAGGTCCACCCTGAGTGGAAGGTCAAGGTCATCGACCTCACTTTCCCCAAGCAGGACGGCGCCGAGGGCTACATCCGACACCTGGACTTCATCTGCAACGAGGCCACGGCCGCGATCGAGGCCAGAGATCGCATCATCATCCTCTCGGACCGCAACACCTCGGCCGACCGCGTTGCCGTCTCGACTCTCCTGGCCTCTGGCATGGTCCACCACCACCTTATCAGCAACAAGTGGCGGTCCATGGCTGCCATTGTCCTCGAGACCGCCGAGGCCCGCGAGGTTCACCACATGTGTGTCCTCCTCGGCTACGGTGCTGACGCCATCAACCCTTATCTCGCCATGGAGTGTATCCTGAAGCTGAACCGCGAGAAGCTTATCAAGAAGAACCTGTCCGACGAGGCCCTCATCCAGAACTACAAGCACTCCTGCGACGGTGGTATCCTCAAGGTCATGAGCAAGATGGGCATCTCCACGCTGGCAAGTTACAAGGGCGCGCAGATCTTCGAGGCTCTGGGTGTGGACGACACCGTTGTCGAGCGGTGCTTCAGGGGCACCACGACTCGTATCAAGGGTATTACCTTCGACCTCATCGCCGAGGACGCCTTCAGGCTGCATGAGCGCGGCTTCCCCTCTCGCTACACCGTTGGGGTTCCTGGTCTCCCCGAGTCCGGCGAGTACCACTGGCGAGACGGTGGAGAGGCTCACATCAACGACCCTACCTCCATCGCCAACATTCAAGACGCCGTTCGCAACAAGAACGATAAGTCGTACGAGACATACTCCCGGTCCGAGTACGAGCAGATCAAGAACTGCACCCTCAGGGGCATGTTGGACTTCGACTTTGACGAGTCCAAGTCAATCCCGATCGACCAGGTCGAGCCCTGGACAGAGATCGTCCGACGCTTCTGCACAGGTGCCATGTCTTATGGTTCCATCTCTATGGAGTCTCACTCTACTCTGGCCATTGCCATGAACCGCCTTGGCGGAAAGTCCAACACCGGCGAGGGTGGTGAGGATCCTGAGCGCTCCCACGTCGACGAGAACGGTGACACTCGACGGTCTGCAATTAAGCAAGTCGCAAGTGGGCGTTTCGGCGTTACTTCGGCTTATCTGTGCGATTCAGACGAGCTCCAGATCAAGATGGCGCAGGGCGCGAAGCCTGGTGAAGGTGGTGAGCTGCCCGGCCACAAGGTCAGCAAGAGCATCGCCCGAACGCGTCACTCGACACCAGGCGTCGGCCTGATCTCTCCCCCGCCTCACCACGACATCTACTCTATCGAGGATCTCAAACAGCTCATCTACGACCTCAAGTGTTCCAGCCCACGGTCTCGCGTCTCCGTGAAGCTCGTCTCCGAGGCTGGTGTTGGTATCGTGGCTGCTGGTGTGGCCAAGGCCAAGGCTGACCACATTCTCATCTCCGGCCACGATGGTGGTACCGGTGCCTCTCGATGGACTGGTATCAAGTACGCTGGTCTGCCCTGGGAGCTGGGTCTAGCCGAGACCCACCAGACGCTCGTCCTAAACGATCTCCGTGGCCGGGTCGTTGTACAGACAGATGGCCAGATTCGGACAGGCCGGGATGTCGCTGTGGCCTGTTTGTTGGGCGCCGAGGAATGGGGCTTTGCCACCACTCCTTTGATCGCCATGGGCTGTATCATGATGAGAAAGTGTCACCTGAACACGTGCCCAGTGGGCATCGCGACCCAGGACCCTGTTCTGCGTGCCAAGTTCAAGGGAACGCCCGAGGAGGTTGTTAACTTCTTCTACTATGTTGCCAATGAGCTGCGGGCGATCATGGCGCAGCTCGGGTTCAGGACTGTCAACGAGATGGTCGGGCGCGTGGAGTGTCTCAAGGTCCGAGACGACCTCAGGACCCGCAAGACGGAGAACATTGACCTGTCTCTCCTGCTCACTCCTGCCCACAAGATGCGCACCGGCGTTGCCACGTTCAACGTTCGCAAGCAGGACCACCGCCTCTACGTCCGCCTGGACAACAAGCTCATCTCCGAGGCGGAGCTCACGCTGGACAAGGGTCTGCCGAGCCGTATCGAGTGCGATATCATCAACACGGATCGTGCTATGGGCACATCCCTCTCTTACCAGATCTCGAAGCGCTACGGAGAGGCTGGTCTCCCGTCCGACACTGTCCACGTCTCCATCAAGGGATCCGCGGGTCAGTCATTTGGCGCCTTCTTGGCTCCTGGTGTGACGCTCGAGCTCGAGGGCGACGCCAACGACTATGTCGGCAAGGGTCTCAGCGGCGGCAGGGTCATCATCTACCCTCCTCGCTCCGCCGTGTTCAAGGCTGAGGAGAACATCCTGATCGGCAATGTCTGTCTCTACGGCGCCACAGCCGGCCACTGTTACTTCCGTGGCGTTGCCGCCGAGCGTTTCGCCGTCCGAAACTCGGGAGCGCATGCCGTCGTCGAAGGCGTCGGTGACCACGGTTGCGAGTACATGACCGGAGGACGTATCATCATCCTCGGCAGCACGGGCCGAAACTTCGCCGCGGGCATGTCGGGCGGTATTGCGTATGTCCTCGACAAGGACCATGACTTCATGTCCAAGCTCAACACGGAGATGGTGGAGGCCTGCAGCATTGAGGATCCCCAGGAGATTGCGTTTGTCCGCGGCATGATCGAGGATCATCACCACTACACGGGCTCTGACCTGGCTGCCCGCATCCTGGTCGACTTCAACCGCATCCTGCCTCGCTTCGTCAAGGTCCTGCCTGTCGACTACAAG
The DNA here is from genome assembly GCA_021117315.1 of Immersiporthe knoxdaviesiana. Classification (NCBI taxonomy): domain Eukaryota; kingdom Fungi; phylum Ascomycota; class Sordariomycetes; order Diaporthales; family Cryphonectriaceae; genus Immersiporthe; species Immersiporthe knoxdaviesiana. Next base: position 1,261,123 of record CP088206.1, read on the forward strand.
AGGGTCCTCGAGGAGGAGGCTGCCAAGGCTGCCGAGGCTAAGAAGGCTGAGCTCAACCTGCCTATCCTCCCCAAGAAGGAGGACAAGAAGAAGGCTGCGCCGCTCCAGGACATGGAGGAGGCTATGGGCGACGAGAAGGCCGAGAAGCGCAGGAAGGCCCTCGTCCTCGACAAGACCAAGGGCTTCATGAAGTACCACCGGCGCGCCGAGAAGTACCGCGAGGCCAAGACGCGCGTCAAGGACTGGGCTGAGCTCTCCTCTCGCCTGGACGAGGACGAGCTGAAGTACCAGTCCGCCCGCTGCATGGACTGTGGAGTCCCGTTCTGCCAGTCTGATACCGGCTGCCCTATCTCCAACATTATTCCCAAATGGAACGAATTGGTCTTTCAAAATCAATGGCAGGATGCTCTCAACCGCCTGCTCATGACCAACAACTTCCCCGAGTTCACCGGCCGTGTCTGCCCGGCCCCCTGCGAGGGTGCCTGCGTCTTGGGCATCAACGAGGACCCCGTCGGCATCAAGTCGATCGAGTGCGCCATCATCGACAGGGGCTTCGAGATGGGCTGGATGGTCCCGCGCCCTCCCAAGGTCCGCACCGGCAAGAAGGTCGCCGTCATCGGCTCTGGACCTGCCGGTCTGGCAGCCGCCGACCAGCTCAACCGGGCTGGACACCTGGTCACGCTGTACGAGCGCAACGACCGCCTGGGAGGTCTGCTCATGTATGGCATCCCCAACATGAAACTCGACAAGCGCGTTGTCAAGCGCCGGACCGACTTCATGGCCTCGGAGGGCATCGTGTTCAAGACGGGCGTTGCCATCGGCGAGGATATCTCGATCCACGACCTCAAGGCTGAGAACGACGCTGTCATCATCGCCACCGGAGCCACCGTCGCGCGCGATCTCCCCATCGAGGGCCGCAACCTTGAGGGCATCCACTTTGCCATGGAGTTCCTGCACAAGAACACCAAGTCCCTGCTGGACTCTGAGCTTCAGGACGGCACCTACCTCTCTGCCAAGGACAAGCACGTCGTTGTCATCGGCGGTGGTGACACCGGTAACGACTGTATCGGCACGTCTGTCCGCCACGGAGCCAAGTCCGTCGTCAACTTCGAGCTGCTTCCGCAGCCGCCCGAGTCTCGTGCCCGCGACAACCCCTGGCCGCAGTGGCCTCGCATCTACCGCGTGGACTACGGTCACACTGAGGTGCGGCAGCACACCGGCAAGGACCCCCGTGAGTACAACATCAAGTCGGCACGCTTTGTCGACGACGGCAACGGGCGTGTTAAGGGTATCGAGACGGTGCGGGTCGAGTGGGTCAAGAACGAACAGGGCGGCTGGGTCGTGCAGGACAAGGAGGGCTCGGAGGAGTTCTTCCCTGCCGACATGGTGCTGCTCTCCATGGGCTTCCTGGGACCCGAGCAGCGCGTCTTCGCCGACTCCATCGAGCTGGACCAGCGGAAGAACATCAAGACCCCTCAGGGCAAATACCACACCAACATCCCAGGTGTGTTTGCGGCTGGTGACTGCCGCCGCGGACAGTCGCTGATCGTCTGGTAAGTACAACAACAACAACAACAACAACAACAACAACAACAACAACAACATGCATGTGTATATATAGATCGGCCAACTAATTTTTTTTTTTTTTCTATTCAGGGGTATCAACGAAGGTCGCCAGGCCGCTCGCGAGGTCGACCTGTACCTGGAGCACAGCACCAACCTGCCTGTAACGGGTGGCATCGTCCGGCGCAGCGCCCAGGAGGTTATGCACACCATCGCTCCTGTGGCTGCTTCTTAAGATGAGAGCACCCAAGCACCTAAACTTTTTCACGACTGTACGATTCATCTCGCCTGTGCGACGGTGCGACGATTCTCTTTTCCTGCATGTATGGTGCTTTCTTTTTTGATGGAGCCATTTCAAATCAAGACGGGAGTGGGGGGAAAAAGGAGAGAAAAGAAAAGCGCAAAAAAGTTCAGGCCAATTTGGGAACCGGAGGGGGTCACAGCAGGGAGGCATACACATTATCAAGAGGGATGGGGAGCGGATGGACACTTTGTTGACTTCGTTTCTTTCGTTTTTGATACCAAAAATCTGCGGGAAACGTGGACGGACCGGCCCTTTTCTTTCTTTTTCTTCCTCTTTATTTTCTTGCAATTCAAGAGTTTGCTTTTTAGCTTGCTTGTTCTCTCTTGTGCACGCTTTTTCTTTTATTTACTCCAGACTGTACTTGTATCTTTTTCCATCTTTTTGAGTCTCATAAAAGAAAAAGTGAAAGATTACTGTAGTAGATCAAGAAGTTTGCATCAAGGTAGTAAGTGTTTTGACATGTATGCTCAGGTTGTGTTTTATCACTGAGATTCACATGCATAAGTGACACTGATATTCTGATTAGACATTTCCCGGACCAGCAGTCAGTCAGAGAGCATTTACAATGCCACAGTTTGTGCTGGTCAGGGGCCCAAAGATCGATTGCCCTCCCTATGACTCCTTCGTACGGACGTACATCCTACCATACTGATCAAGTCTTCATGACTGAGCCAACATAGTATATGCATGCACAGTAGCCACTATGTGCGGACGCACAGAACCACTTGGTAGTACTGTGTACGGAGGTACTGTGATACTAAGTAAGCTGCAAGCAGGAGGTACCAAGGTACTACAAAGTAGTAAGTACTATGTACGTCCGTACTACTTTTGGCACTTGTATGTATGGCCAGTAGAGTGTCGCGCACGTGGGAAGGTAGGTTGTCTGATAGGTCAGTTGAAGGACCCCACACTGTTGTGCAGAGAGGCAGGGTCTACCCCGGATGCAAGGTGCTAGGATGGCGGGGCAGCTTTTCTTTGGGTAACATCATCCACTCCGGAATGCGACTTCCTCGCTGGAACCCAGAATTCTTCTACCTTTCTGCTTTGAGCTCGCCTGCTTTTTGATTGATCTGGTGGCAAGACATACTTTTCTTCAATTGAACAGGTATTACGCTGAGCCAGGTCGTCCTCTCTTAACCTGTGGGCGCGTATACTTAACCGTCTCCTCTGAGTAACAACGTGGCAGACGCTCGAGTACAGGCACAGACGGCACCGCCCGTCCCAGCTCGTCCAAGATGCGCTTCGGTAAGACCCTCTCGTCGTCCGAGTACGACCCGTGGAAGGACAAGTACCTCGACTACGCCAAGCTGAAGAGCATGCTGCGCGAGGACGACTACGGCATGGAAGACGGGTCCTGGACCGACGACGATGAGACCAGGTTCAGCGACGAGATCTTCAATGTCCAGCTCGGCAAGGTCACCGACTTCCACGAGGCCAAGTTCCGCGAGCTCCGCGAGCGCACCGACGCTGCCTTCGAGAAGCTCAAGGACCTGCCCACCACACCCTCCCCCGCGAACGGGCAGGGCAGCGGCGGCGGCGGCGGGGATGAGCAGGGGGAGGAACAGGCGGCCGCCGCGCCGGCCCGCAGCGACGACGCGACGCACGCGCTGAAGGAGCTCGAGGCGGAGCTGGACGAGATCACCAACGAGGTCAACGAGCTCAAGAGGTACAGCAGCCTGAACTACACGGGATTCCTCAAGATCGTCAAGAAGCATGACCGCAAGCGGGGCCTGCGCTACAAGATGCGCCCCTGATGATGAAGAGCCTGTCGGACCGGCCGTTCAACTCGGAGCAGGCCTATGCGCCCATGGTGCACAGGCTGTCGCTGGCCTACTTCACCGTCAAGCAGCAGCTGGAGGAGGGCATCAGTGATGAGCTGCTGGCCGACCTGGAGGAATCTAAAGGCTCGCACGAGACCAAGAATGGGGAAAAGTACTCGGCACACAAGTGTAAGCAGTTTGTGTGACAACCGTTCTCTCTTTCACAAGTGCTCCCCACAAGCTGATGGATGCTTCTAGTCTGGATACACCCGGATAACCTGCTCGAGGTCAAAACTTTTATTCTGCGCCGCCTGCCGAACCTGGTATACAGCGACTCGTCGTCAAAGGAAGTCGACGGCAGCGAGGATCCTAGCTTGACCTCGCTCTACTTCGACAACAATAAGTTTGACCTTTACAACAAGAAGCTGAAGCGGGACGCCGAGGCGTCGTCATTACGGCTGAGATGGTACGGCTCCTTGAGCTCGTCGCCCCAGATCTTTCTCGAGCAGAAGATCGTCCGCGAGAACGGCAGCAGCGAGGAGAAGAAGTTCACCATCAAGGCCAAGTACATCAAGCAGTTCATCGACGGCGAGTACCACATGGAAAAGTCCATCGCGAAGATGGAGGCACAGGGCCACAGCGCCGAGGAGGTCGCCAAGTTCAAGTCCACTGTCGACGGGATTCAGGAGTTCATCAAGGAGCGCAAGCTGGAGCCGGTGATACGAGCCAACTACAAGCGGACGGCCTTCCAAAAGCCTGCCGATGATCGTGTTCGTATCTCGATAGATACAGATCTGGGTTTCGTGCGAGAAGATACCCTGGACCCGCGGCGCCCCTGCCGTGATCCGAACGAGTGGCATCGACTCGACATCGACAACAGGAACCTGGGCTACCCTTTCAGCGAGATCAACCAGAGCGAGGTGTCTAGATTCCCCTACGCCCTGTTGGAGATCAAGCTGAAGGACCACCCGAACCGCAAGAGGCCAGAGTGGGTCGAGGATCTGATGACATCCCACCTAGTCTACCCGGCACAGCGCTTTTCCAAGTTTGCTCACGGCATCTCCGTCCTCTTTGATGACTATGTCAACACTCTTCCCTTCTGGCTCAGCGACCTGGACAAGGACATCCACAGGGAACCTCAGGACGCCTTCGAGGAGGAGGAGCAGAAGAAGGCGAGGCGGGCCGCAGACGAAGAGGTCGTCGGAAGTCTTCTCGGCAACAAGGCCGGCTCGTTTGTGCCCTCCAAGAGCTCGCCCGTGAGCAAGTCATATCTGGCCGAGCGCTTGGCAGCTGAGAATGCAGCCGCAGCGCTATCCTCGTCTCCTGTGCTCGCCGGGCCCGCTGCCAGGCAGACCAACGGCGAGCCCTCGGTGGAACAGCAGAGAAGCTATGGCACCATCATGCCCAGCTTCTCCATCCTGACGCGCTACGCACGGTTCCAGCAGCGCCGGGAGAGCCGCGTCCTGCCCGAGGGCGTCGTCGAGCCCGAGGTGTGGATCAAGAACCAGGGCGAGCTCAAGGTCGAGCCTAAAGTCTGGCTGGCTAACGAGCGCACCTTTATGAAGTGGCAGCACATCTGCGTGCTGCTCGGCGGCCTCGCCGTCGCGCTCTACACGGCTGCTGGCGCCGGGACGGATCTGCTTCCGCTGGCCATGGGCATCGTGTATCTTGCCATTGCTGCTTTTGCGGGCATCTGGGGATATGTTATGCACAGGCAGCGCCGGGACATGATCATTGAGCGTAGCGGGCGTGACTTTGATAACCTCACCGGGCCAATGGTCGTCAGCTGTGCGCTGGTCCTGGCGCTGGTGCTGAATTTTATTTTCCAGGTACGTGCTTTGCTTTTTTTTTTTTTTTCTTTTTCTTCTACCGCTCTGACTTTTTGGTACCTTTGTTGCGTATCTCTGCTGACCTCGTTCCACCACATACAGTACCGCGCTGCTGTCAAGAAGCTAGATGCCGCAGAGGCACTTGCTGGTCTCAATGCTAGCATCATCACGGACGAGCTGCTGAGATGATGAGCGTCAATGGAGCAAAGGAAGGGGGGCAGGGGGATAGGTTGAGTTGGCCTAGGTAGTGCTCTATTATGAGCTGTGTGTGTGTGGCAATAGATTGGGGGAGGCTCATCTTGTATTGTTGAGTCAATTTCTGGTTACAAAATAAGCGCTTTTTGTATACTCATTAGTGGCATTAGATTCGGCGTGTGTTTTGGGGTGTGGCTTTTTCTCAATTCAATAGATTGTATCAATTGTCTGGCCCTGAGCTTGGAGCGAAATCGACATCATGCATACTGTCTCCGTGATCCCTTGTATTGTCTTTGGAAATGGTATTCGGTCGTGTTGCTGTAAGGAAATCCTCACCTCTGCCTTCCTATATATATCGCACTGCTGTTGAATCGAGTTTCAATTAGGTTTATAATCATACAACTTCTCACAGGATGCGTGTGGATCTCATTCAGTTTTCGTACTGTTTGTCTCTTTTTCATATTAAATTCTTTCAGGACTCCCATGAGCCTAGACGTCTGCTTCTTCTTTCCCCCATTGAGCATCTCCAGTAGTATCTATGTTTCCCGAAACACAAAAATGCTGCAGGTCTTGCTGGTAGGTGGGCAGTGGCGGCGCGAGGAGGGCAGCCCCAACAATCAATCTTTGGCCGCAAAAAAGGCCCGGATCAAGGGTCTCTCTTTTTGCACAGGGACGCAGACCAGCCTATTCCAGAGCGGATCAAGTCCGCACAGAGACACGCACACAAAGTTCAGCTCTAGGCTGGCGGCTAGATTGTCTAGCTGCTGGCTGCCCAACCGTGCAAAGCCGACCCAGGACGAACAACGTGACCACAAACGTTGACCCGTAATGTCTCACTTTTTCTTTTAGGAAACCACATCTCTCCTCCCTTTTCCCCGTGGGCTTTCAAGCACAAACCGAAACTATGTTTTTCTTTCTCTCTCTCTTTTTTATCTCTTTTCTTCTCTCCGCCCCTCTCTCTCTCTCTCTCTCTCTCTCTCTCTCTCTATGATCCTAGTCCAGAACTCCGTGATGCTCCTGTGGAGAATTGCAGACTGTTTGTTCCTTTTGCCTGTCATCTTGGACGAGATGGCAAGGCCAAGGAGGACAGCCAGAATCGTTCCGAAAAGACAAACCCCTCCAATTATTTTGGTTTCACCGACAGCCAGCCTAGAATTCGACTGCATGACAATGACTCGCAAACCGGAAACAAAAAGCCTCTAATGCGTAAAGCTTGCACAAAAGAAGAGAAAGAAAAAAAGCTGAGCAGGGATTTTAACAATGTGCAGCCAGTAGAGATGGCGCCTACTGGAGTTGATCGGGCCTCCTGACGACGGAACCATCCCCAGCGCTCGGAAGGCTTTGACACAACGAAGACCAAGCCGACTCCCCGCAACTCGAAATGGTGTGCTGCTGCCTAGCTGCCTTGGCAAGACTGGCGCAAGCTTGAGATGTAAGAGACTGGCAGATAGGGTTCTGCGGCAGAAGGGGGGAGATGTCAGTCAGCCTGTCGAGGAGGCTACCTCTTGATGGCCGAGGCCTTGAGCGCTTCAAGGAGCTCTGGCCTGTCCTTGAGGGCCTCTTTGGCCTCGGAGTAGGTCATCCACCTGCGCTCGCGCTTCTCCGCCTCGGGCCAGTCCTTGGCCTCCACGGTGACTGTGCCCTCGTAGAAGCGGTACAGACACTTGGTAGCGTCCTTCTTGTCCTTCTTGGGTTTTCTCGTCTCGGGAATGTCGCCGAGGTCATAGTCGATGGTGAGCACAATCCCAGCCTCCTCCCAGGCCTCCCGCGTGGCAGCCTCCTCGCACTCCTCGTCTGTCTCCCAGCCGCCCTTGGGCAGAACCCAGCCGTTCTTCCTCTTGGTCGACCGTATCAGCAAGACGTACTTCCTGTCCTCGGTCAACGGCACCACGCCGGCGACCAGACGTTCGCCTTTCGAGTTGTAGCCTGGAGCAATTGGGTCAGCCCGCAAAGAAGCAATGGATAAGCCGGCTGCAGCAGGCCAGAGGAGGCTGGGCCTGGGCCTAGGTCTGTTACTTACGTTGCTTGTCCCGGCCGGTCCGGGACTCCATGGAACGACTGCTCGAGCCACCCCCTGACATATTGGCGAGATATTTGGGGAGGGGGGAGGGATCGAATAAATAGGCACAGACAACAGACGACAGGAGCGTGATAACGTCGCAAGAACGAGCGTGGCGGTCCAGGAAACAACAAGGAGAGACAAGAGGCGGTAGTTGGGACGCAAAGGGGAGCCTGGTTCTGCCGGTAGAGGTACAATCTGAGAAAAGAGTCTCAAAGACCTGACGTCTTTTAGTTACTTCTAAGAGACATTGTCGATATGATTCAGGATGAACACTGGGGTGGGATCGGGTCGGATGAAGACGGCCTCGTCCGCCGTCTGGTGAGCGAGATGAACAACAAGAAAAAAAAGAAGAAGGGGCAGAAAAGGGAAGAAAAGAGAGAGCAAGGAGTTAGAGAAGGCGGCAAACTAGCACTCTCCTCAATAGGTAAGGAAGGTCCTGGGCAAGGTTGGACAGGCGAGCTCCAAGGTTTTGTGAGGAGCCAAGGCGTAGTAGGTTCAGCGTTGACGACGATGTGGCAGGCAGGGGCGTGGATCAGCTAGACGGGGTTGCCTGCGGAGGGCTGATCGGTCGATAGAGTGAGTCTAGGTCTCAACGATCGCCACGAAGGGGAGGGAGGGGGAGGGAGACGATGTGCCGTGGGGTGCAGTGCAGTGTGTAATGCAGGCAGGGTCGTGGTACATCGGCCAGTCGAGTTGCAGCCGGGGCCAGCAGCTCTGGTGGGCGGCGGCGCGCAGCAGAAAGAAGGGGGACGGAAAGACTGCTGACTGGCTCCAGGGCGAACCGGCTGGGCGAAGCGAAGACAGCGTCGCGGGTTGGGGCCAACAGCTGCAGGTTTGCGCCCAGAGGAGCTGCAGTGGTGCAGCCCGAGGCAGCTTTTGTTTCGTGAGATGACCGGTCGATGGGGTGAAGGTAGGACCTAGATCTTCCGGAGGTGATGGGCGTAGAGCCAGCGCCGCGACGGATGGGGGCGGTGCGTCAGACCGAGGGGGCCCTTGGACCTGGCTTGAACCGGATCTAGTGAAGAGGCAAGACCGGTCCCGTGCCGTGCGGTGCGTGGGCTGGAGCGTGCCGTGTGTGTAGGTATGTGTGTTTGTATGTGTGCGTGTGTGTGTGTGTGTTGTCCCTTGGGTGCGAGCTGCGCAGGTGGTGGTGGTGGGTGGTCGTGGTGCTGCTGCTGGTGTGGGCTGAATCTTTTCAGAGTGGGCGTGGGCGTGTGGGCTTGCGCCTCTCCTTGGGCCTTGGGCTGACGATGATGGGTTTGTTGAGTCTTGGTGTGCGTCGAGCCTTGCTCTTGGCTCAGGGTCAGGTCGGATGATGAGATGTGACGAGAGTGCTGGGGACAGGCAGGCAGAGCTCTCGCGGCGTGGAGCGCCGGAAGAGCAGCAGGTTGTCTCGTGCCATTCCAGGAGTAGACGATGGAGGGGCAGAGGGCAGAGAAAAGTCGGGATGGCCTTTTTTTTTTTTTCTCTCCTCAAGAGAGGTTATGGAGCTAGGCTGGAGCCGGGCTGCCGGACGGATCTGGATCTGGAACCAGACAGGGAAGTACATGGTACGTACCTCGACACCTCGAGTAGTACTCGGCGCCGTGCATTGTACGAAGGTACCTCTGTACATCCGTACTCCTAAGCATAGTATGCAATACTACGTATCTCTCCTCCCCACAGCGCCCTGGACCTTCGCGAAGGGGCCTAGCATGTACTATGTACTGTAGTACTTACTTATGAGTCGAGCTCTCAGCGTGTCAGGGTACCTGGTCCCTACCCTGACCGCGCATGTCTGGAGCCCTGTTCCCAGCACACAGCGGCCGTCCGGTCGCTGGCATGAGCTGGTAAACCTGGTACGTGCTAAAGAGATGGCGCACAAGTGACTTGCTATGCAGTACCTGTCCGACCTTGGTTGGTAGGGCTGTGGTTGCCAGTGCAGGGCAAGTCAAGGCGTGAGGCAGGCGTGACTTGACATATGCCCAGCCAACCAGGCATCCAGATCAAGGCTGATGCAACGCAGGTTCCAGAATATTACTTCCTACTATCCTCCTACTATGTACATAAATAAGTAGTATGTACAACAAAGTCACAGTCTGCTCATGCCAATGCCACGCTGGCCACCACCTGGAAGCCAGCGGAACATGGCAGCAGCGTGCCCCGTCAAATCAAGATGAACCTCGACCCTCCCTCAGGGCTTCTGGGAGTCATGTGGGCGGGATGTGCCTATTCGTTACCGGGTTCCAGGAGACTATACGCACATCACCCACCAGCAGGTGAGTGTATAATAGGGGAGATGAGTCAAGCTCTCTCACGGCCTGTCTCTCCTGCAAGCTGCACACCGCACATCATTGCAGGTACCACAGCGACAACTACAGCGACGAGGAGGGGGCAGCGTTGACGTTGCCACGCTTGATTGAACCTACGATGCACAGCGGGCCAAGAACAAACCTTTTCTCTCTCTCCCTCTTCTTCTTTTTGGGCATCACGCGACATGATCCACTGCTGCGACAGTAGCCATCATGCTTGTTGAAGCTGTGGAGTTCGTCAGAGACAGGCGAAGCCAAGCGAAGCACAACACGCGAGGAGCTTCGGAGGCTTTGCGTGGTGGCCGCCTCCTTCGGAACGCGAAATGGGGTTCTCCAGTTGATGTTCCTGGGGAAAAAGGGGGAACAAATGCTTGGGAGGGGGTGGTTGGCAGGCATTCATTTCTGACCCTCAACAGGGCCCGCCTCTGTGGAAGTACCTGTTACAGTGCACCCGTTACAGTGTCGGTGGTGAGACCCTTCAGGCCCGGCCCTCCCGACGACTTCTGTATTCCAGCACCTACGAAATTGCCTGCAGGGAGAGATAGAACCAAGACACAGGAGCCGTGTCAATGGGATCTTGACCTGGCCCTTTATGGCCTCTTGTCTCGACATCGTCATCCTTACGACCTGCAGTTGGGAACCACCCCTCAGCGCCCCCACTCTTCCCCCATCCTCCCCCAAGCAGAACCCCTTTCGCTCCTAGCTTACGGCTGCCCACTCCTGTCCGGCCCCCATCAGTGCAGTGCGCCCATCAGCGCCCCAGCCTGTCCTAACGGTCTTCTGATTTGGTGCCTCGAGAGCATTGGGGCTCTGGGTACCCTAGTAACAGTACATAGGCCTATCATGTACGGATGTACTATGGGCAAATAACACACCCTCGCACGTACGGTACAATGTACATAAGACTATGTAGTAATCCATAATATTGTTGTACCATACAATACTCGAGTACATACTATAGTAAGTACATAGTACAGTGGGCTGCCAAAGGTTCTCCAACGCGCACCCTCTTTGCTCAAGTTAAATAAACTTTGTTACCCATTTTCCTTTTCAATAACCTTGAACAAAACTTTAACGAAAGAAAAAGTAATATGAATAAATCAGCAGCATTATATTCTTTGTAACTTTATAAACATATTCATGAGAAAAAGGTTAAGAGCCTAATTGAACTACTTGAGGTTTGGTGTAGACTGGGTGAGTCTGTGAAATACTTCTAGCACCTACTCACTGTACATCACACACCACATCAGATACGCCATCGACCAGCGACCACGCCAGTCCACGGCGAGACTTGGCCCAGCCGGCCTTGCATCAATCAGCTCAGGCGAGATCCCACCAAGGCTTACTTACTATGTACATACTACGATAGTGCCTAGTAGCTCAGTTGATCAGTCAACCAGTCCCTCCCAAGTAGCCCGAGTAGCCCAAGAGAAGGCAGTCACAGGTCAACTTGTCCTCAACAAAAGCTTTTTGAATGGTCGTCTTCCTCGTCATCTAGACTCTTGACCTTCATCGTCAGGAAACAAGCAGCACAGTAGACAACCGTAAGGGCCGAGCGCGCGGCAGATGGAGCTTGGCCAACCCTTGTTGTAGAGAGCGTGAATCCCGAGTCCTGGCAGCATCTACGCGGCGATCTGAAATGATGATTCTCCGCGTCAGATTACGGCGTGAAAATCGCTCTCCTTGCCAGAACCGACCGACGACGACAGGAAATCGATATCGAAAGAGGAGGACGAGGTCCGAGGCCAGCGGCCTGGGGCGACCACTACTACCCGGTCGGCAGAGTCGTAGGGCCCAGTAAAGCGACAAACAATGACCATCATGAAGACCAGTGCGACAACCTATACAAGGTGCCTGGGGGGCATTGGTATTATCTTTCAGGCTTCTTTCTATCTCTGCGAGACACAAACCCTAGAGTTGGAGAGGGCGATGTTGTTTTCAGCGTTCAGGACTCGCAACTTTATGCGGACAACGTGTGGAGCAGCGCTTGAGACTCAGCAGCCAATCAGAAACCACCTCTTCCCACGACTAGGTCCAGCTGCCAGCCCCCTTGCCTGTGACCCCGTCCATCTTCTCTCATCGTCGCGTCTTCCTCCCACACAAACCTCGGCCCATCAAAGAAAGACAAGAGAGGAAGAGAAAAAGAGAGACAGAGACAGCCTGAGGCCTTGACTCTGCTTGAGCTCCCCCACCTCCCCCCTCAGATCCTCTCAAGTTCCCTCGGCAGGAGAAGAGAGGAGGAAGAAGAAGAGACGTTGCCCTTTGCCCGGCCCACCTGTCACCAGCGGTCCTATTCCGCACCGCCACCGTCTACCGTCCACCGTCCCAGCCAGCAAAGAAAGGGGAGGTCCGCAGGAGAGAGACAGACAAAGGTGTGTGTGTGTGTGTGTGTGTGTGTGTGTGTGTGAGCTGAGGTTGGCACATTTGCACTCTTGCAAGCCTCCTCCTCCTGTCCTGCTGCTGCTCCTGCTGCTGCACCGATACAGCACATACTAAGTATGCCGTCAGGCTGAGGAGGGCAAGCCATGGCTAGCTCCAGCGTCCAGATCCCTGACGATACTTTATCCTACATCGCCCCCATAGGTGAGTGAGTCTTTTGTACCCCGAACAATCGATGGCCGCCACTCCATCTCAGCCAACCATCTGTACTCGTGTCAGCTCTCTGCAATGCTGTTGGTCTCTTGCATGATAGCACGACAGAATTCCTGCCCTTCCCCCCCTCTCTTGTGCCGCTGTTATACGGCATTCCCCATTTCATTGTTTACGGCTCACCATTTCGCCATGCATCAACCACACCTCTCTCGTATTTCTCTCACCTGTCTCTCCCTCCTGACCACCCACACAAACATCCCCCCTCCCCCTTCCTTCTCCCCCTCCTTTGCACCCCACCCAGCACCACCACGCCTATGCTGCCTAGACCTGCCTGAATTCGACGACGACGATGGCGTCTACGAGCTGCAAGCTGCAGGTCATCATGACCACCATCAGGCCATCCTCTAGATGGCGCACAAGGGATCTCGTGCCATCTTTCCCGTTCCTGTCTCGATACCCAAGATTAGCACCATTGTCACAGGCGATGCTGCCTGTCATGTACTACTCCGTACTCATGCATGCCCAGCCGTGTATACATTTTATATGTTGATTTTCTACTATATTGATTTTCTAGAGACAATCTTGTAATCCTCAATGCATCTACAGCTAGACCGTTTTGTCTTTTCATTTTCTGAGTCAGACTAACGATATCTTCTTGTTTTTTTATTTTAAAAAATCCAGGTTATAGCAACTCGTCTGACTGTGGTTACTGCCGGAAGAGTCGCAGTGGTCAGTTTAGTAAACGTGAATCTCTCTCTTCGTCGCGGAACGACCATTGACCATCCTACCCAGCACATCCTCCCTTCCTCTCCCCTCCCCTCCCAGGATCCGATTCCGTGATCACACATTAGCAACTATCAACCTATCTCCCCCTCCCCCTCCCCCTTCTTTCTTCCCCTGCCCCTGCGTGCAAGGCGCAGGACTCGCACAGAAACATTCCCCAGTCATCATTAGCTTGGCGACTTTGCACTTTGTCTAGAGAGGTCTCTTGTGTCTGACAATTTTTTTTTTTTTCGGGAACTGGTCACAGGCTATTCTTACTATGCTTCTGGCCACTCCCTTAGCCCTCAGTTCTATCAACAGCTCATAGACCGGTGCTGGAGGCGCTCGGGGACACTGCTGTATCGGCCTAACCAGAAGAGAGCATGCTGTCCACATTACACCCTGCGTCTCGACTCGACCGAGTTCAAGCCATCCCGGGACCAGCGTCAGGCCGTCAACCGGTTCAACCGCTCTGTCCTGGGCGATGACTATGTCAAGGAGGCAGCACGTCGGTACCCAGTCACGCGGGAGCAGGCGCGAAAGCGCGATACGACCTTCGACCTGGTCGAGAGGATCCACGAGGCCGAGTCCGGCGCCCTCAAGACTCCTCTGCAGCCGGCGCACAAGCTCGAGGTGACGCTGGAGGCCGACGACTTCACAGAGGAGAAGTTTGACGTCTTTGAGAACTACCAGCGTGTGGTCCACGGCGAGGACCCGTCCAGCATCAAGAAATCGGGCTTCAGCAGGTTCCTCTGCGCCTCGCCCGTCAGGCCGGGGACGCACACAGGCCCGGACGGGCGCGAGATCAAGGTCGGTTCGTTCCATCAGTGCTATCGCCTCGACGGCAGGCTGGTGGCGGTGGGCGTCCTGGACCTGCTGCCCCACGCCGTCAGCGCCGTCTACTTTATGTACCACGAGTCGATACACAAGCACCAGCCGGGCAAGCTCGGGGCCCTGAGGGAGATCGCGCTGGCCATGGAGGGGGGTACCGCTACTGGTACCCGGGCTACTATATCCACTCGTGCCCAAAGATGCGCTACAAGATCGACTACAGCCCGCAGTACCTGCTGGACCCGGAGACGCTGGGCTGGGATCTCCTGGACAAGGAGGCACTTGCCATTTTTGACGACAAGCCGTATGTCAGCCTGTCAGCAGAGCGAGCGCAGCGGCACGACGGGTCGGAGGGTGCGGGTGCTGCAGCCGCCACGGCCGAGGACCGACACGCTCCCTCAGAGACGGACAAAGACGACGATGGCGGCGATGACGGCGACGACGACGGAATCTCTCTCTTCACCAGCAACATGCCCGGCATCTCCACCCTCGCCGAGCTCGAGGGAACTGACCTCGATCACATCCGCGTGCTGTCGGACCACTCCGACGGCTTCTTCACCACGGGCGAGACTGTCGTCTGGACCAGGGACACCATCTACGACCTGGGCTCGCTCAAGTCCAAGATTGCGGAGCTGGCCGCCACGGTGGGAACGGATCTGTTGGGGGACATGGTGCTTGACTTCCGAAGGGTCGGGAGGCAGAGGGGCTGAGAGAGAAAGCAAGGATCCGGCTGGTCTAGTGATCCTCCTGATGGCTGCAGATGGGAGGTCCTGAGGACTGATATGATAGCCTATTTCCGCATGCTGTTCCCGGTTCGGGGCCGCGAGTGGTTCAGGTTTCGGGATTGAATATGTCTGAAGGGAGTTTTTTTTCTCTTTATTTTCTTTTACTTCTTCTTTTCCGTCTGCATGTAGTCGGTAGTGGAGATCTCTCAAGAATATGCTGCTTAGGCATTTTGCTTTGGGCCCGAGCTAGGTTTGAGCAGCCCTTAGCCAAAAAAAAAAAAAAAAAAAAAGGAAAGAAAATCAAATTCCCTAAGGCGCAGCATTCCCCTCCTCCGCGCCCACCTCACCCTTGCCCTGCGCATCGCGAGCCGCCTTGATCTCCTTGCGAAATTGCTCTTTCAGGGACCTGTGTCTTTGTTTGATTCTTAGCCGCTCCAGCCTCAGCTCCTCCCGCTGTGCCTTGGCCGCGGCCCAGCGCTCCTTCTGCTCCTCCTCGGACAGCGTCGTATCCCTGAACACCGTGTCTATCACGCTGCTGAGCTCGCCGGTGCGCGCGCTCAGCTCGGCTAGCTTCTGCGCCGCGGGCTCGCGCTCGTTCACCATGCGGGTCGCCTCGCTGTGGATGGCGTACCAATCCGGGCCGAGCTCCTGCTCCAGCTGCTGGGCGAGGCGGTCGCGGGCGTTGGACGCGTGTATAGCTCTGCTGCGGTAGCGTGCGGGCATCTTCTCGAGGTAGTTGGGGCCGTGCTGGGCGTAGGCATCTTGCTCGCGCGAGGAGAGGCTCTCGAGCTGCCAGGGCGGGGGAGAGGTGGGGGATGTCGTGTATGGAATTCGAGGAGGACGAAGAAGGGGAAGAAGAGGAGGATGACTCAGAGGACGAAAGCCGCGTCTGTATGTTTGCGTGTGTCTGAGTGAAGCACCCGTGGGCGGCGAGCAGGCGCGACGTTGACGCTGCGACGGATGGGCCTGGCTGTGTCCAGGCGCGCTGCCTGAGTAGGTTTGCGGAGTACCGGAACAGCATGATGCCGGCGCAGATTGGTGCTGGGGAAAAAATAAAGACTGAGGTGATATCACGAGATGGGAGACTAAGAAGAATGTCACATCATCTTGCCGCCAGGTCTTCTTGGTTTTGTTTCGCCTGGACCGTTGAGAAGGTTTTGAGGAACAACAACTTTGACGAAAGCAGCTTATCGATAAGTACGGTCAATACTTGAGATATTCACAGGCTCAAGCGGGAGCATGCCCGGCAGGCAATGGAGCTTGCCGTGTTGCCTGCCGCCTAATTTTTCCAGCCCGCGAGCTCAACCTCACCAAAGAATGAGACAGGCAGAGTAACTACGTGAAAGCTGTGCCAAGTGATTGTTGCAGATTATCTTTCCTATCAAGCCTTGACACACAAGTCCTTGCTTGCTTCCTCACCCACGGGTTTCCATTTTTCTTTTCTTCTTCTTCTTCCCCTTCCCTTCGCCATGGCCTCGACACAACATATGCTCCTCTCCCCCGCAGAGCTCGCCTACCTCCACGCCTCCCTCTCCCTCAGCCCGCCCCTCCGCCCCGACGGTCGCTCGGCAGCGCAGTTCCGTCCGCTCAGCGCCGAGACCGACATCCTGCCGGGAACAAACGGTAGCGCGCGCATCTGCTTTGCGGACGGGACGGAGGCCATTGTGGGCGTCAAGGCGGAGGTGGAGCGGACGCGCGCCAGGTACGGCGCGGGCAACACACTGCGCGAGACGGAGCTGATCGAGGCTGGCGGCGTCGATGACAATGATGATGATGAGAATAATGGGGCAGATGAGAAGCGGGAGGGCGAGGCCGGCTGGGTCGAGATCGCAGTCGAGATACCAGGGTCGAGGGATGACGATGCGAACACCATCTACCTGGCAGAGATGCTCGCCGAGGCGCTGCTGGCGGATGGGGGTTTCGTGAAGAGGCTGTGGATCAACAGGCGGTTCCACTGGAAATTGTACCTTGATGTATGTATCTTGTATATACACCTGGACTTTCCCGCCTATTACAGAGGCTGGGTTTACACACTGACAAATGTAACTAACACACACCCTCTCTTAATCTCTCTCACACGCAGATCCTCCTCATCTCACCACCCCTCTCCTACCCGCTACCCCTCCTCTCGCTCACGACTCATCTCGCGCTGCTCGCCACGCGGCTACCACGACTGAAATCCGAAGGTGACGAGGATCCCCTGTTCGATGACGACTGGGACTCGTCGATATATCTCTACCCACAGAAGGGCGGCGTGTCGCTGTCGAGACCTCCTGTCACGCTGCTTGTCATGGCGGTCGGCGATAACATCATATTCGACCCGGCCAAGGAGGAGCTGGCGGTCGCAGACGTCGCGCTGGCGATATCCGTGGCAGATACAGCTGCCCCAGCGGGTGCTGGCGACGACGGTGCAATGGACGTCGACGGGGCTGCTGCCGCGAGGCGAAACTTAAGGCTGCTGTCGATACGGACGATAGACCCGCCATCACGACTGACACCACCAGGTGTCCCACGGGCGACCGACGCTACAAGTGCGGGTGCCACCGGTCAGGCAAAACAACAGGCAGACGTGCGGACTTTGGAGGCGGAGCCGGTGGAGGGAGTGTGGAAAGCACCCAGGGGCGGGGCCAAGGTTGCCATTATAGGCGCCATCATTGCAAAGGCATTAGAGAAGGATGGGGTTGCGGACGAGGTGTTGGATGGGCTGAAAGCTGTAGAGCTGGGATGAGAATGCCCTGGTCAGAGGGTGGGCGAGACCAGATATTTCACCTAGTCTAAGTCACGTCGTGAGAGTCTTTTGTAGGCCCGCGACGTGACATGAAGTCTTCTTCATTCTTTTAAAAGAAGAAGAAGAAAAGCAGATGACTCGTGAGTGTTAGACACGGCTCAAGGAACTCTCTTTCACGAGATGGATGGAACAGAGTTGACGCCTGAGCCAGTGCCTCTAGCAGCATCTGCGGCCTTACTTGGCCGCCAAAAAGACCCAATGGAAATACCCATTCATCCATCCACCACATTCAGAAGATGCCCAGCCACTTTTCTCTCTTTCCCGGGTGCGCCTGCGATGTCTCGGGGTCCTCCTCTCTTGCGGTCCAGTTCCCAAAGCCACCTTTCTGCTCGAGCCCATGCGCCTTGCGATACTCGGAGCGCTTAGCCACGTCATCGACCTTGTTCTTGCGCTTGTCCGCAACGACGGCAGAGTTGTGCAGGGTCGTGAGCTGCCAGACCTCATGCGTGGTGCGGAGCGAGATGATGGGGTGCTGCCAGTAGTCGGCGCCCGAGGGAAGCATATCGGCAAAGGGTGAGGTGGCCTTGAAGTTCTCGGTGTAGGTATATACCGCCAGGCTGAAGAGGGTACCCTATAAGGAGTCACACAGCATAATCGAAGATGTTAGCCAATCAGCCCATCCCGTCACAGTTTCCTTCTCCCCCAGCTCAAAAACCACACTGACCGTCGTGATGCAGAGGTGCAGCCACTTGCTACCCCAGAACCAGTGCGCCCAGGTCCCCTGCGGGGCCATCATCCCCGGGTATTCCCTCCTCTTCTGGGCGGCAGCCTCGTCGGCGGACAGGGCGCCGCCGTAGTGCTGCTGCTGCGGGCGGTTCTTCCTGCTGGGCAGCCGGGCACCGTGCGAGGGCGGGTTGAACTTCGCCGGCTTCTCCAGGACGATGGGCTTGCCCTTGGCGTCCCTGGCGACGCCTGACGAGGACGAGGACGCATACCGGACGATGAGGGTCTCGGTGGTGCTGCCGCTGGTCCGGGCTGCCCGGGGGTTCCGAGGTTCGCCCCCGCCAGAGGAGGCCGGACCGCGGGAGGAGGGAAGCGGGGGATCGAGAAGGTAGACGCCATTGTTGGCAAAGCTTCGAGGTAGTTGGCCTCTGGTGGAAGCTATCCTGGTCTCGATATTCTCTCTCTCTCGTCTTGGTGTGAGAGAGGAATTGAGCCTGTTCGCAGGGTAGTCCGTATTCGGATCACTGCACCCCCTTGTAGGTCGCGTGAATAGCGTCAGATGGTCAGTCTAGGTTTTTTGGTGGTGGTTTATTTTTTTGGCTGTGACGCTTAGCTACTGGAATAATACGGACGTACCGAAGCAGCTGCTTCACAGCGTCTGGGCAGGCAGACTCAGTGGCGCCCCATAGGGCGGACAGGGGGTAGAACTACAGGGGGTTACAGTGGGTTTGCTATTGTAGCTGTCATGCAGAGCCCGACTTTTTCCCTTCCGGCTGCTTTTCGTTCTATTACAGGCCTCAACTCACTGACCATCACTGCGATTCTCACTGGCCAAAACTTGTCTGGCCGCCCCTGTTGGTCCCATTTTTACCAGCAATTGGACCCGCTTACGCCACACCGTGGCTCCTTGCTAGCCTGGTTTCCGCCCCGGAGAACGCTGAGCTCATAGACGCTTTTTTTGGCCCCGGGCCTTGCTTTTCGCGCAGTGCTGGCAACTCAGCAATTTTTTTCTTCCTCCCCTTCTTCTTCTTTCCTATTCCCTTCCCTCTTCCATTCCTTCATCACCACTACTACTACACCTCCTGACTGTCAAGCCTTTCCGAGCAGCAGTCCCTTCCTCCTCACACTAATATCCCTCAACTCCTTACCACACACACTCCAACCTCTCAACACCGACAAGATGCCTTTCAAGGACGGTATGTACCCTGGCTGCCTCCCTCGCGCGTCTTACGATGCGATTTTGCGCACCCTCGTCGCCTGAGCCATTGGAGCACGAGTCGACGGTGTTCTTGATCTGTCCACCTCTTGGAGACTCTCGAGCAGCCCAGGGCGCCCTTAGGCGCGTCCTGGCTGGGCTCTCTGGCGCCGGCAAATGTCTCCAGACGAGTCGCCGCCCTGAGGCATTTTTCCTGAACCGCAACCTCTCGCGCTACTGCCAACATGGCCTCAACACAAGATCTTGGGGGTGGTCTGTCATGGCCGACCAGGCATACAGTGTACAGGCCTCGGATCTCTGCGTTGGCAGCACACGGGAAGGGGCGTGTCGTCTCGAAAGTGTCGAGGGTGTCGCGAGTTCGTTCTCACTAGGCGCTCCTACTTTGTGCAGGAGCACATCGCACAACCAACCCGCTCTAGACATCTGGCTAACTCTTTGTGTTTGTAGGTGACTCGAAGAAGGGTGCCAACCTCTTCAAGACCCGCTGCGCCCAGTGCCACACCGTCGAGGCTGGCGGCGGCAACAAGATCGGCCCTGCCCTGCACGGCCTGTTTGGTCGCCACACTGGTTCCGTTGAGGGCTACGCCTACACGGATGCCAACAAGCAGAAGGGTATCGAGTGGAAGGAAGACACTCTGGTACGTTCTTTCTGAGGAGATTGTGAACACACGGGACTCCAGTGGGAGCCGGTGGTGAGAGAGAAGCAGAAAGGACCTGCTGCTAAAATTGGGCCTGCTATAGTTTGCCTACCTCGAGAACCCCAAGAAGTACATTCCCGGTACCAAGATGGCCTTTGGTGGCCTGAAGAAGGAGAAGGACAGGAACGATCTGATCACGTATGTTGTCTCTACTCTCCTCGAGGCTCACTCGGGCTCACCCTCGCCCCCTCCCCCCTCCCCAAAGAGAGGAAATTTCAAGCGCTCGTTGCTAACATGATGATCCTTCTCTTACTCAGCTACCTGCGGGAGTCCACGAAATAAATAAACATGCTTGGTCAACGGAGTTTGGATGTAACGATATAACGGGACGCGAATTGCATTACTACATCACGTTAGACAGAAAGACGGATAAGACGGACGGGTGATCAGTCATTCCCCCTGTACTATAGACATAGAGCTGCTCTCTTGCTCCGGCGTGGCGTGTCTTGCGTCGTCTTTTTGTGGGAAACCACCACACCAAAAATTTTATAATGACTCTCCTCTTCGATTTATTTTCGCAAATTTCTCTCTCTCTTTCTCTCTCAAAGGGGGAGGGGGGAGTAAAGAGATCTCTGCAGAACATTTTCTCAAATGACGGTACAGGACTTTTTTTTTTTTTGGGGGGTTCTCAAAATCTTAGTGATGTCACGCAGATGCCGGCCCGAGGGAACGGATTCGGCTGAACGGGGATGGGATCTGCCAAGTATGTCCATCTTTTTTCTTTGTGTACCATGACAGGTCTCAAGAGTGGGTCTCTCGCCTCAGTCATGTCAACCGGGTCGCCTGCAATGTGTTAAAACATAGAATCTGGGTAATGTTTTTTGTTAATCTCTCTATTTTGATAAAATCTCTCTGATGATACTCTCTTCTCGTAGGATGAAGACCAATTTGTTGTGCAAATTTGAATAGTAGTCACTATTTCTGCTGCTGCTACAAGAATACAGCATAGGTTATTATAAGTGCATAAAGGTAGAATAGACCTATCTCAGAGGACCTTGTCAAACTGTGCCGGATCATACCTCCCGTCGTCCTTGACGCTGGGCTTCACCTCATTGAGGGCCTTCTCCCAGTCCTCGGCAGTAATCTCGTCCTCCTCCTGACTACCAACACCGCCGCCGCCGCCGCCGCCGCTGCCGCTATCGCCAGGGCTCACGCTAATGTCCCCCCACCATGATAATACGTCCTCTCCAGGCTCGCCTGGGCGGCAGCCTGCATGAGGTTACCCAGGTCAGCACCTGAGAAGCCCTCACACCTGCCGTCCAGGGCGATCGCCCGGAGCCGCTCCTCGGTCTTCTCCACCACACCCTGGGGCCCGGCACCCGTCTTGCCGCCGGCGATGGTGTTCCAGTAGATGGCGCGCAGGATGTCGGCCCTCTCGTCCCTGGTGGGCAGGCCCACGAACACGCTGGTGCCCAGACGGCCGGGGCGGCGGATGGCCGGGTCGATGCAGTCGGGCCTGTTGGTGGCGCCGACGACGTAGATGCCGCTGCGGTCCTCGACGCCGTCCATCTCGGTCAGCAGGGCGTTGACGACGCGCGAGCTCGCGTCCGACAGCGAGTCGTCGCGCTTCGGCACCAGCGCGTCCATCTCGTCAAAGAACAGGATGCAGGGCGCGCTGCTCCGGGCCCGCGCGAAGAGCGACCGGACGGCGCGCTCCGACTCGCCCACGTACTTGTTGAGCAGCTCGGGGCCCTTGATGCTGATGAAGTTGGCCTTGGACTCGTTGGCCACCGCCTTGGCGACGAGGGTCTTGCCGCAGCCCGGCGGGCCCCACAGCAGGATGCCCGCCGCCGACTTGATGCCCACGCGGGCGAACCGCTCTGGGTACTTGATGGGCCCGATGATGGACATCTCGAGCTTCTTGCGCACGTCCGTGAGGGCGCCCACGTGCGACCAGGTCGTGTCTGGGATGGCGCTGAAGCCCTCGCGCTTGGCGGCTGGCTGGACGGCGCTGATGGCCGTCGTGAGGTGGGCCATGGTGATGGAGGCGGTGGTGATGTCGATGTGGGTCATGGCTGTGGTCAGGCGGAACATGCGCTGGCCTGGGGTCAAGAGGTCTGGCCCTGCGATGGAGGAGCCCATGGTGAGGTCGTCATCGGCTGACAGGGCTTCTAAGGATCGAGCCTCTCTCAGGGAGACCTCTGAGCCCAGCCCTCCTATGCATGCCTCGGCGGCGTCGAACACGGCGGCAGAGACAACGTGCTTGAGGTCGGCGCCCACGTAGCCAGGAGTCAGTCTTGCGAGCGCCGCGAAGTCCACGTCCTCGGCAAGCTTGAGGTCCCGGGTCATGGACTTGAGGATCTTCTCCCTTGCAGGCTCGTTGGGCATGCCGATGTCGACCTCGACGCCGAACCGCCGCCGCACAGTCGGGTCGATGCTGTCTGGCCTGTTTGTGGCGGCAAGCACGACAACGTTGCCACCTCCTCTGGCAGAAGAGCCCTCGTCAACACCATTCGCAATGTTGTTGGTGCTACCGCTACCGCTGCCGCCCCGCCGCCCAAGCCTGTCCATCCCGTGACAGATCTCCGTGACAATTCTCCCCTCCATAGCCTTCTGCGCGCTGTCCTTCTTCCCTGCGATGCTGTCCAGCTCATCGAGGAACACCAGACACGGGGCAAGCCGTATGGCCTCGTCAAAGATGTCGCGAATGTTCTTCTCGCTCTCGCCACTCGTCCCGCCCACCAGGCTCGGCGTCGACACGGGGATGAACGCCACGCTCAGCTCGGCAGCCAGGGCATGCGCGAGCGTCGTCTTGCCGCACCCCGACGGCCCGTGCAGCAACACGCCGTCGTTGGGCTGGTAGCCCAGCTCGGAGAGGACCTCTGCACAGCGCAGCGGGATGAACACGGACCTGCGGAGGCGCCCGAGGGCCTTGTCCAGGCCTGCGAGGTCTGCGAGGCTGATGTCCTGCGGGGGTGAGCGGTCCATCTCCTTGGGGTCCTTGCGCCTGCGTTTCGGCTTGGCCTCGCCGTTGGGCTGGCGGTCGACTGCTGTCGGTAGCACTGCCGCTGCTGCTGAGCCCGCGTCGAGGTCCATGGCATCTGGTGCGGCGGTCGGCGTCTTTGTCCCCGTGGACGAGGCGGCTGAGTTGGGTGCTGGTGCTGGTGCTGGTGCTGGTGCTGGTGCTGTTGCTGTTGCGCCGGCCTTGAAGTTCCAGTGCTTCGTGAGCTGCTTGTTCAGCAGCGAGGCGTCTCTCTCCTCCCTCGTGCGCTTTGCCCCGGCCGCCCTGGCCTGCAGCTCCCTCTCCAGCTCCTCGTCCGAGTCTCGCCCCTCCTCCTGCCCCTCCTTCTGCTCTCCCCTGCGCACGGTGAGCACCCGCTCGATCGCATCCTCCAGCGGCCTCTTCTTCTGCCGCTTGAGGCTGGAGTTGGACCGCTGGATGTACTCGTAGACGACGCTGATGGTGACGCGGGGTTGTCTGCCCGTCTCGTTGACATAGTCGTCTTCGAATTTTCTCACAATCTGGTAGACATCCCGGTCTAGGCCCTGTCGCAGACTGATGGGCATTGTGTGTATGTGGTTGTTTGGATGGACGAACGAGAATTGTTTTCTCGCCTGCCCTTGTCCAATGACAACAGTCAAAAACGGGGATGTCTACCGTTGAGCCCAACAGTGAGTGTGGCGTTCCAAGCCCCCTTTATTCTTTCCTTTTCTTTAAAAAAAAATCCGAGAAGAAGTGTCGGTGGGATATCAATTGTACTAGGATATCACATATATCATTGTAGAAATTCCGGTGATATGATAAACCAAAGTATTCAATTCAAGCCTTGGGGAAATAATTAGTTGATCAAAATGAACGGACCTTACCGCAGGCTAGAAATTTTCTATTGATAGGGTTAGGGTTGGGACTCGCGGGGCCAAGTCACTACTAACAAGCACAACAAGCACTGAATTAACAAAGTCTTCAACTCGGAATTCGGATCAGATATTGGATTGAGAATTCCGAGAATGTAGTTTGAAGATAGATGCCATACATAAGAACTCTCGTCTCGATGATAAAGTTCTATGTACGACTCGACACGAGTGACCACTTCTTGCTATTGCGAGGCTGTTGCGGGATCTTCTGAGCATGCAACCATGTAGACGTGCTGATGGAGGCCCTACAGGTACTCTCTCCTCCTCTAGCATAGTTACTCAAGTACTTTACAAACGACGCCAGGGCCAACACGAGGATCTCTCGGGAGGCACTGAGACTCTGTAGACTGAAGAGCAGCTTCTTGGACAATCCACAAGCGTGCCGGATGGTAAGTCAACCCGCACTCTTCGACCAGACCTACCATCCACGCGTAAACGAACAGCTACCGTCGCCGCATAACAGGCCTAGGCTCGCAGCCTGTGCACAAGACGTCACAATGATATTGCGATAGAGCTACAGAGCCCGAGTTACGTCCCTCGGTAATAAAGCATCAAGTTTGCTTGATGCAAAAACCGTCGCCCAGGAACAGCAGTAAGGCGCAGTATCAGGGCACGTGGCCTCTGAGCCGCACTTCCACGCTCAAATTTGGAGATGATCGAGAGAGTGACAACGGCGTGGTTGATGAGGCTAAGAAAGGTCGGCACCAAGAAGTGGCGTCAGTTTCATGAACAGCGAAAACGATCTGTTGGCGCTGACATGGGGACTTTGCATAGAACGTAAAAGATGACCACAATCACCTGCACGGGAAAAGGATGAACATACTTGAATAATAGGCCGGGATCTTCGGACGGCAAAAAGTTCCTCCACATGCGGCGTCGCCATTTCGCAGAGAGAGAGAGAGAGGCAGGGCACTTGGTCGGCCCTGACTAGGTCAGGTCGGCTTCCCGGGCCAAAACCAACAACCAATCTCCTCTCAAGCCCATTTCTCTTCCGCCTTCATCAGGTCCTCAATGAGCTTGACATCCTCCTGCGTGACCTGCTGCTGCACCAGGTCGGTGACGTCGACCTTAGCGTCCTCCTCCCTGGCCAGCAGGTGCAGCACCAGCTCGCAGTACTCCCGCACGGCGTCGCCGTCCTCGCCGGGATCCGTGCGCGCCTTGCGCAGGGCCTCCTTGCCGCGTTTGAGGCCTGTGTCGTGTGTCCACCTGGGCTTTTTGTTGTGAGGCTGGTACCCTGGCGCCTGGGCCAGCGTCCAGGGCAGACCGCCGCGGCCGGGGGCTGCTGCTGATGCTGCTGCTCGTCTTTGGGCGGGAGGGTCGCGGCGTTGATCCTGGCAAGCTTGGGGGGAGTCTTGGGTATTTAGTAAAGAGCCGCTGCAGCTCGGGCGAGTCGTCGAGCACGCTGAACGGGTGTGCGTTGCGCTTGCGGGTCTTGTCTTGGTCGGTTTCTTGAGCGGATGGTTTGGGAGGCAGAGGCGGCTTCGGAGGATCGGGCGGGTGGTTTTCCTTGTGTTCGCGAAAGCAGACAACTGAACAGCTGGAGTTCTGATGTTAGCAGAGGTCGGCCCAGTACGGTCGGTCGTATGTTTGGCAGTCCGCCAGTTGATCACTCACTAGGGTAGTGAGCAGCGAGGGCATTTGTATTTGCCTTCCTGCTCTTTACATATTCCACATAGCTTTGGTTTTGGCTTCTCAGAAACTTGTGTTTCCTCTGTGATTGCATCCTCCTTCTCCTCCTTGCCACTGTCACCCTCCACAGCAGCAACAGCAACAGTGGCAGCCGGGTCAGCATCTTCATTTGTTTTGGTGCTGTCCTGGGCAGGGGGCACTGGCAGCTGCAGCAGCTGCAGGTTCACCAGAATCATCTGGCATACCTTCAACAGCTGTCGACATGTTCCGAGGTAGAGGCCAGCCCCATGTGTGCTGGGACGAGGAAGAAAAATAAACTCAAATATTGAAAGCTGTCTGGAGAGACACTGCGATGTTGTTGTTGGTGTTGAAGATTTGAAGGGAGGGTTGCAGTAGCAGTCAAGCAAGCCGCGTTGAACTAGAATACTGACTTAAAACTTTCTGCAGGGGTGGACCATGAAGTGGGGGGGTACCGGTACTTGGGGTAGGCCTGCTGAGGGAATGACGCAAAGTTGACGGGCAAACAATTCTTTTCGCTTTTGTCAGCGAGAATAGCCGAAGAGAGGCGACAACACACTTATAAGGGTGCAACACCAATTACTTTCCCTCCTTCTTCCCCTCTCTCAACGTCTCCTATGGATTCACCTTCATAATACATACCCAGTCAAGATGATTCCACGAAGAATCTCTACATCCTCACAGGGCATCTCGTCCCGGGTGCGGCCATCACGGGCCGGCCTCGGCGCAAACCTCTCAGCGGTCGCGAGGAGGAGGCAATTCCACAGCAGCCCGTCGTCACCACTACCAGCACTCCTGGCAGCCACAGCATCACGGCCATCGTTAGCAATTAATCGATCCTCTGTACTGCTCCCCTCCTCGTCCTTGGGAATACCTGCGACCCTCGGACGGCGCACTATCTTCATCCAGACCGAGGGCACGCCCAACCCAGACGCGCTCAAGTTCCTACCAAACCACCGCATCCTGCCCGAGACCCTGTCGACGCCCTTTGTCGAGTACCTGAACCCGCGCAGCACCATCGCGCCGCCGTACCCCTCGCCGCTGGCCGCGCAGCTCACGAACATCGACGGCGTCAAGTCAGTCTTCTACGGCGCAGACTTCATCACGGTCACAAAGGACGCCGATGCGAACTGGGCGCACATCCGGCCCGAGGTGTTCTCACTCATCACCGAGGCCGTCACGAGCGGTCAGAAGATTGTGAACGTCGCCGAGAAGAAGGGGGACGATGCCGGTGCGGCGGGCGGCCCCCGGAGGAGGTCGACAGCCTGGCGTACGACGAGAACGACAGCGAGGTGGTGGGCATGATCAAGGAGCTGCTCGAGACCAGGATCAGGCCGGCCATCCAGGAGGATGGGGGCGATATTGACTACCGCGGGTTCGAAGATGGCAATGTGTTGTTGAAATTGAGAGGCGCCTGCCGGACGTGTGACTCGAGCACGGTCACGCTGAAGAATGGTATCGAGGGAATGTTGATGCACTACGTAAGTCCTCAAGCTTCTGCTTTCAGATTGTTATGTCCGGGGCATTTTAGCCTCTTGTGTGTAAGCCAATGCTGACCCTGTGTGTGTGTGTGTGTGTGTGGCGTATTAGATTGAGGAGGTGAAAGGAGTCATCCAGGTGATGGATGAGGAGGAGGAGATTGCCACGAGGGAGTTTGCCAAGTTCGAGGAGAAGCTCAGGCAGCAGAAGGGCTCCGTGCCGCCTACGTCGCCGGGCTCTGGGTCCATCGACACCGTTCCTGGCTGACGGATGGGATCGATCCGAGACTCCGGGCCAAGAGCTGACGTGGGGTCCTCTGGCAGCACGAATGCCACTTTTGGCCCAGTTCAGTCCTAAAAGAGGTCACCTCAACCAGACGAGAGAGGGCATCTTGGAAGGGAAGGAACTCACCAGACTATAGAGATACCACAATTCAATCCCGATCTGGAAGTCAATCTCGGGCTTCATGTTATGGTGTGTCGTGCCAAGGGTGGCTGCTGATGAGATGACGGGTAACCAAGAGACAGGAATGACACATGAGTTCCTCGTGTTGAACGCATTTTCCATTCGAGACCAGCGTCGTCTGATACTCTCCTTTCACCTAGGTTCCCTCCTCCCTTGCCCAGTTCATCCCAGCTCAGCCCTGTGGGACGAGGATGGGTGCGATTTTGACGGAGCAGCATGGTCCTGTCGCCAGAGTTTGGATGAGGGGAATCGGCAGTGCGGATTCCCCCTGGACATGATGTTGTCTTGGGACACTTTCAACATCCATGAAGAATTGAGGGGGGCGGCTGGATGTACGACTGCGAAGCTGCTGCATCGGGGGAAAGAATACCAACACAACAAAAGAACCCAAGGCCGTTCTTACAAAAAGCTCCACAAACTTGGCTGGTTGGTCCTACTCGCCCCCTCCCCTCTCTTTTTACACCCCCTGCTTGCCATGTCAGACAACGAAATCCTTCCCAGCCGCACCAACACCCCATAAGTACGCTCGCAAAAGGAGTGGGAAATTGAGGACTGCTGAAAATAAGTCAGTCTAGATTGCTCTTGGCAGCGTATTGACGTGGACAGAAAGGATCCGTCGCTGTGCAGAGCTGACTGCCCAACAGGAGCGCTGCGGCGTTGTCTGCACGCAATCTCCACCTCCAACGCAATTCAGCTTTCTTTGTCCTCCTCCCAACGCACTCAGTTGGCTTGGCGAGATCGTGAGAGTACTTACTCAAAAGACAACTGGGCCGGCCCCAAGAATAATACATAAGGTATTGACCTTCCCTCATCCTCCAGTCTTTTGTCGACTGGCTCCTACAGCAATCACCACCACCACCACCACTACTAACAACCACTTCCGCTCATGGCTCATTAATACCCTTCCTTACTCACACTCGTTCATACCGACATTTTGCTTTTTATATCGTTACGAGATTCTTGATCCTCCTAAACATTACAACTCAACAACCGTCTCTCTGCCAACCGGGGAAAAAAAAAAAACATAAGACAAAACCTTTCACATAATTTTCAAAATGAAGACGTCCTTCGCCCCCGCCCTCATCACCAGCCTCGTCCTCACCATACCCACCACCACCATGGCCGCACCAAACCCGGCAGCAGCAGCACAACCAGACCGGACCAGACCCGATATCGCCACCCGCTCGATCGTGCCTCCCCACGAGGACTGCCTCGCCGCCAAGATAAACGGTCTGGTGCGCGGCTGCGACGCCGAGGGTAACTACTTCACCTGCACCGACGGCACAGAGGTCCTGTTTACCTGCGCGGGCGGGTGTACTGCGGATGATAGCCTGAGCCCTCGGTGCAATGATGGTGTTGCGATCTGGCAGGGCTCGTACTGAGGGAGAGCTTTATGAATATGTGTCGAGTCGCCGGGTGCACTTTCTGTAGGCAGCATGATTGCTAGCAGAAGAAGTGTGAGGTCGCGGATGAGCCTGCCGAATCGACGTATTTAGACGGGAGGGAAGACGGAAGGGAGGGGAACAGATATATTGATCCGCTACAGGCGGTGATGATGGATGGTGGATCTGCAGAGGACATCATGATAATAAATACCCACATTAGAGAGCATGTAGAAGATAAATGCCCTTAGTAATTTTCTTCTTCGTTCTTAGGTATAGCAGATCAATAATATCTTGTATCTAATGGGCTTCAAAACGGTCACCAGAGCAGCCACGCGATGCGAAAGAACAATGATATCGTCCAAAACCCTACAGCTCACGCGGCCTCGTCATGCAGGGGTACGGCGCTGCGTTTCATAGATGCATCGATCTGGTACGAGCAGGGCGTCCTCATATCAAAAGTCTACTATAGCTCATAGAAGCTTACAACGAACCCCTTTGTAGGAGGAGAGAGTGCTGTTGCATTGTGCCCCCAACTGATTACATGCTTCTGGCTCGTATTGGTTAATCTCCCTCCGAGAAGGAAGAAGGGAGAAGACGTTGACCGTTTTTCGACAGGAGAGATTTGACTTGTACGAGAATAATCTTCTAAAATAAAACATTAACTGACTAAGGATCCCTTCCGCCGGGAATCTTACTGACCTCTTTCTGGTAGCTTGCGTGCAGTTTTGTGTGTGTGAGAGATGAGGCGTGAAATCGCATATTGTGTGGGAAGACGCAAGACTTTGAGGGATACAAATAGAAAGGTACTTACGGCCTCTGAGGGCGGCGTGCCTCCTCCATTGCTTTGTAGTCTCTCTACTGCTCGCTCGCGCTGGTGTGCGCGCCGGCGTCGCACATGGGTGGATATATCCCTGAAAGCGACGGACGCAAGGCTTTCGTGCGTGCATATATAAGTGAGCTCAACAGCTCCAAGAGTTTTCTTCTTGGATGAAATGCTTCGTCTCCTCTAGTGGGAATGGTGTGTGCTTGGCCTTGTCTAGACGCGGTAAGCAGTCATCATGCAGTCTCGAGGTGTCTTGGAAACGGGAAAAGAAGACGTGACGGACCGAGGTGGAGGGAGGGACTCCGCCATCCTACCTAAGTATACTTGCTTAGGTCATAGCCTGCTTGACTGGTCTTGTAACCTACAGGTGATTCTCAGTGGACAGGAGCAGCGCTCAGGTGACAGGCGCTCAGGTGCTGCGCCACCATGCAGCAGCAAGCGAGCGTCCAATGAAAACGCACCTCTGAGAGCGTCTGGGCGTTTCTCTTGCTCGGGGGAGCTGTTCAGTAGTCCCGGTAGCAGCAGCATCAACGAAACTTGCGTATTCGCTGGGTATGGGATTGAATGGTATACCGGCTATTGAAGGCGAACGATGGAGAAAAAGAAGAGAAAAAGGCTGCGATATGATTTGGGTAAACCCCATGATATCTCTATGTCCAAAGCTTCAAAAGAGGGGGGAAAAAAAAAAAAAAATGAGTTGATGTGATGCCATGTCCAAGTCAGTCCAATGATAATAATAAGTCGCTCTGTAATTAAACCTGCCACAGATAGGTACACAGTCCTTGCTGTCTCTATCCATCTGTCTGTCTCTGTCATTTAAAATTCACCTTTCCCAGTTGATAGGGCCCCTTCAGCCACCCTTCAGGAAGCCTAGTGTTTTCTTCTTTAGATCTGACGTGCTGCTGGTCGCCGCCCCTGGTCCGGGCTCGACGGCTTTGCTTCGCTGGTAGAGTGCCTGTATCAAGTAATCATGGTCAGCCTACCAAAGTATTTCCCAATCATACAACCCAATATAACAATAATCATGGGTATCAAATCCCATGACAGCGATCACACTTACATCTTCATCCAGCTCCATCCGGCAGTCCAGTACCAGGTCCCTGCATACCTGGTGCTGTCTGCTCAGGTTTGCGTATGGCGCCCCCTGGCTCTTCATGATGGGGAGCAGGATCTCGCCCAGGATCTCAAACTTCTTCCAGTTGATGCGGTCGCCGTTGGGCCCCACCAGCGTCTTGTTCCCTTCCTCGGCGGCCGTCAGGTCCTTGCGGTGCAGCGCCATGTACGGGATGCGCGGCAGCGGGCTGTTCTCCCAGGCGAGGCGGTACGCGAACGACGACTTGGCCTGCAGCATGAGCTTCTCGGCGCTCTGGTACTGCTTCCAGATCTCGGGGCGGACCCCGGCCATGGTGGCGCGCAGGCGCGCAATGTTGGCGTTCTGGAGGCCCGCGACGATGGCGCCCAGGCCGTTGTAGTTGTTGAGCTTGCGCAGCTTGTGCGCGATGATCATGAACTTCTCGAGGCACGGCGCCCGGTGCTTGGCCTTGTCGCGGATCAGGATCATGTTCTGCACCCACTTGGCCACGTGGTTAAAGTGCGAGATCAGCCGGTTGGCGTTCTTGAGCGACCGGCATTTTTCCTTGTCCGCCGACGACAGGCTGACGTGCCGCACCCAGTCGCGAATCCGCACGCTGCTGAACATGATCCAGTCGATGCGCGTGATCTCCTCGGCGAGCTCGTCCGCGCTGAGGTCCATGAAGATGTGGTAGCGCACCTTGCTGAGGGGCAGGTTGCCCTGTGGCACCATGGTCGCCGCCTCCCGCTCGTAGTCCTCGTACGTGAAGTACTGGTAGTTCGTTTCACCCGTCCCGAGATCTCGTTCCCCGTGGGACGAAAGCTCGGACACCGCTGACGGCCGGCGCACCTCGGCAGATTCTGCCGGGTCCCGTATCTTCAGGGAATCCATGGACCCGCCCAGGTTCATCTCCAGCTCTTTTGACTCTAAGGAGGAGGCAGCCTCGGCAGCCTCGTCCTCTGTCGGCGGGTCGTCGGCGTATGCCCACCCGGTGTCGTCGTCCTCTGTCACGAAGTTCTCCAGCTGGGCCCTCATCATGCTCGCGGCTGCGAGGAAGGCCGGCTCGGTCGCCAGGTGTGAGATGAAGCGCTCCAGCGTCTTCTTCGTCTGGGGCCGGGCGAAGTCGCCGGGGTAGAGCGAGACCCATCTGGCCACCACCTCGATGATGCGCATCTGGGTGCCCTTCTTGATGAGGTAGTGTGCTGTCTTGTCGTCTTTGGCGCGCTCCAGCCTGGCCAGGATGGCCGAGAACAGGCTCCCGGGTGTGGCAAACTTGCGGTAGAGACAGAGGAAGACGTCTGCAAAGTTCTGGTCTGCCCTCGTCATCCGCTGGGCGAGCAGCCTGTCCACCAGGTCGTCGAACGTGACGCCCGTCGTCTTGGCTTGTCGCTCCATAAAGTTCTCATCGCTCCGCTGCAGTATCGGCAGGTCTTCTGTCATCGAGGTGCGGAAGGAGTCGACGTCCGACTCGTCCATCTCATTAAAAGGGTCTCCGATGTCCAGTCGCACGCCTGACTGCCGGAGCTGGGTCGACACTGGCGGGTTCAGGACCTCATCCCCAAGGTTGCCTCCCGAAAAGGCACGAGGCGGGCGCGCTGTCGAGGTCCTGTAGTAGTTGTCATTCGAGCTGGAGGCGAAGCCCTTTAGTAAAGACAGGTCAGAGCTTGCCCTGCTGTGCTTGCTGTGCTGGGATGAGGGGCGGCCATTGTTGAGCGGGTCAGGTAAAGGTTCTAAATTTGCGGCTGAAGCAGCGCGCCTGCGCTGGCTGGCGGCGTCCGACCTGTCAACCCCTGGACGGAAAAAAAAGATGTGGCGTTAGCTACGAATTCCGGGTATCTTTTGCAAAAGATATTGCCACCTCTAGATAATGACTCGTCGCCCTCTAGGGCATGTGGAGTACCTTTTCGATGACTACCAACGACAGCTCGCAACATGGCCTGCAGACACTCTCTCTGGCTGTTTGGTAAGGTCGCAGAAGTGCAGAAACTGCCCATCACGGAGGGGAAGGCGGCGGAGACGCTGGCGGTGTCGAGCTCGCGGACATCCTCAGGAGCATCGCACTTGGTCGCGACGAGGAAGGAGGTATAGTTGCTGACGGAGAGAGAAGCTATTGGACAGAAGAGGAAGGAAGAATTAGCAACCACACACAAGACACATGCATATCAGTGGATGCGAGAAAGAGAGAAAAAGAAAGACGGAGGGGGGGGCGGCTCTTGACGCACAGAAAGTCTGGGGTAGCAACTTGATGCTCTCCTTGCTCATCACGTCGTATAGGACCATGGTGCCGTCGACCCTTGGGGTCATCTGGCCATTGGCCTGTCTGGGCCAGCGAATCGGCTCGTTCATCTCCAGGTCGAAGACCTCGAGGTCCACCTCGAAGGTGTGGACCATGTGTTGGGTGCCATCGGCCTCGGTCCAGTTGAAGGTGATGACGCCGTTGGCGGGCGGCTGTGGCAGCTTAAGCGCCCGCTGCATGAAGGCCGACTTGCCCACCCCATTGGCTCCTATGACTGCGATGTTGATGGTGTCCATAGTCCTGGACGGTATCATGCTCTCGCGCAGGAACAACGGCGGCGTCTTTATAGAAGTGTCACGACAGGGTTGGTCAGTCAGCTATAGCCTAAGCCTCTTCTCCCGTATGCGTATGTCTGTGTGTGTGTGTCTCTCTGTGTGTGCCATAGACCGACCACCTTATGTATGCGACTCCTCTCCCCTGGCCTGACTTAAGGACAGGAGAAGACAGCAGCAGCAGCAGCAGGAATCCCTTCCCTTTCCTCTTTTATGGGCCTGTGAATTTGTGTATGGACGGGTAAGGGTGTGTGGTTGTATAAAATTTAAAAGCGTACCCCTGATGTCGCGTTCATCAGCGAGTCTCTGCGAGGAGGCCAGGGCTGCAGCGCAGTCCCATGGCGCGTCGGAATCGGGCGAGGGCAGGTGAAGCTCCGGGGCAGGCCTTGCGCGTCGAGGTGTCGGCGGAGGAAGGGGTCGTAGGCAGCGGAGAGGACAGGGCCCAGGGAGGAGGGAGGAGTCAGCCTCGTCCTGAGACGGCGGCGTCGGCAGAGGCGGAGGAGAAGTGGGAGGAGGAGTAGGAGCAGCGACAGCAGCAGCAGCAGCAGCAGCAGCAGCGAGGGTCGGTTGTGGGTCCTCGGGTATCGTGACGAAGGAGGAGGAAGGATTGGGCTCAGGGACCCTCCGGCGGGGAGGACGGCGGTTGGCCGCAGGGCTGACGCAGGTGGAGGCTGATGATAAGATGTTATCGTAAACATGCTGGTCTCTGGCTTGAGGTTTGTTCTGGGCTCTGAAGAAGGCCATGGCATGTATCATTTGTATACATGTGAACTATTGGTAGAGGAAGCAGTAGTAGCACCAGCAACAGCAGCAACCAGCAGTGGCAGTGACAGTGACAGCGCAGTGGGGGATATAGATATACACATATACATATATTTATATCTATAGATCATGGCATGACACAAAGAGAGGAAGGGCTGGGAAGCGGAGGGGGAAGAGAAGGGGGAGGACGAAGAAACTCACGAGCTGATCCCAGACGGTTGCGACGGCAGGAGGGGGGAACCAGATACCAGCGGCTCACGCAGACAGCCGATAGGTAGACAAGTACAGCTGGTGCAGGAGGTACTGCAGGTAGGTAGGTAGGGCGGTAGGTCGGCAAGGGCCTCGATCAACGAGGCTTACAGGTTGCTGCAGGACCAAACACACGCACGCACACACACAAAAGTGTTACCCCGTAGTCGCAAAGGCGCAGTAGCAATCGGAAACTCGTGCTGTGGGGGAGGCAAGGCGGGCGTGGGTGTGGGTGTAGGTGTGGGTGTGTGTGTACACCGTACAGTAGTAGTGTAGCTGAGCAATGGATCGGCCGGAGAGCTGACGCCCCGGAAACTTCGTAATGGATGGTCGGCTCCAGCCAGGTAGTGTGGTGAGAGGTATGTGCGAGGGAGGGAACGAGGTCGTTTGTTCGCAGCGCAAAGATGACTAGCTGCAGCCGCTGCCGGGTGCCCGTCTCGATTATTGGTGGTGTTGTGGGATACAAGAGGGGGTTTTGGGGACGAGTATTGGTTGCCAAGGGCGGGCCGGGAAAGACGCAAGATGCAGGGCGAGAGGGACGCGGGATATACGGGTCAGGGGTTGTTTTCTTTTTTAAACCCAGGTGAGCATGAGTGGTGGTGGATGAGGGCGAGAAGGGAGGAAGTGTGTGTGTGTGCGTGTTCAGGCGCGTGGATGTGGAGAAGAGAGAGGCAGAGAGAAAGAGAGGAAGGAGGAGTCCAGCGTGGGATTGCGCCCCGTACTCTCCCACAGAGTTCTACTACTGTAGCAGACCAAACAGTCGATCGTGGATTTTTTTTAAAAAAAAAAAAAGAAAGAAAGAAAGAAAAAGAACGGGGTCAGGCAAGGGCAGGGAAGGAGATCTGTTGGGAAGGGGGAGGAGGGGAACGAAGGACAGAGACAGGCCACATGCAAGTCCCCCACATAGTCTGGTCTGAAGCTCGGATGGACAGCAGACAACTTTCTTCTCTGGCGCGTCTGGTGATGAGATCTCAATCAACCCAGGCTTCTCTCTCTCTCTCCAGAGAGCAAGAGAAAGTGGAGACGGCCCAAGACTGCTTGGCGCGATGGGGCAACAATTTTGACAAGGATTGTTGACGGCTAAATTAAGCAGCCTACATTGTAAGTACTATGTACTATCACCGTGGCTGACAGCGGTTGGGAAATTGAACCACGACGAGGACGAGGAACGACGGACCACGACGTCTGCCCCTTGGATGTTGAGCCCTCGGAACGACATCACACACACACACACTCTCTCTCCCCCTCTCTATCTATCCTATCGATCTGGCTTGTTGAGCAGTAGTCTCATATGGATTATCATATCCACCAAGTTCAGCTTCTCCACCCCTGGGGATACTGGACTGAATGAGTCCCAGGTGGGCTTGACAATTTATGTCCACAGTACAGAGTACGTACAAAGTACTGCTGAAGTGGGGGTGGCAGCCGTAAGTGCGAACTACTTTGTACATACGTACGTACTTGCTATGTACAAACAGGCACAAAAAAAAAAAAGGTGGCCCCCTCCCCCTCCTCTGTCCCTTAGCAGCTGAAAACCATGTGCTACCACCATAATACGACATCGACCACCCCCTAGCAGACCGGTCTCATCTGTGACGAGAGCAACACGGGCTGCAGCTGGCACGGGCAAGGATTTGGAGTCTCCATTCCCACCGTGACATCTGTCTGCATTGGCGACTGACTATCTTGTGCGCATCCGTTCAATATCGTCCACTCATTCGGAAGCGCCCTGTTTTGTGGACAGAATATTCCCGTTATTGTTTATGTTTAAAGTATAGTCTAATCTGCATGGGAGACTCCGCCCACTAGTCCTCCTTAGGCCAGAGCAGCTGTCGCGTCCAGATGCTCCGCAGCATCATGCTGAAGACCACGGCCCAGACGACCACCAGGAGGCCGGCCATGACACATCCCACGATCTCGAGAGGATTGCAGTTGAACGCCTTTGCGATCTGATACGTGGCAGTCGCCAGTGCGGTGTTGGGGAATACGAACGAAAAGAACGTCATCTGGAACGACACCTTTGTCTTATGGTCCGGCTCGGCATACTTCCAGAATGACCCGATAGATACGATGAAGAACCTGTTCGTATAAAAAAGGGCTTAGACAAAAGAAAGGAGAAGAAGAAGAAAAAAAAAAAGGAAGGGGCTTGTGTGGCTGCTGAGCGACGACTCGGGTGTCATCATTTAGAAGAAAAGTACGTGGGACTTACCAGACCGCCAGACCCCAGAGCCACAGCCCTATCATGGCCGAGAGCAATTTCAGAATGAAGACAGCATGTTCCGTCATACCTGGCTCCATAAAGTCCTCAGGTAGTATTTCAGCTGCCAGACTGCCGAGTTCCACTGAGAAGAGGGTAAAAAAAAAAATGGTGGGGAGGGTCTTGTCAGCCAGTCTGCAGGTAACCATGAGGGGGGAGGGGGAAGAAAAAATCGGGGTATATTCGAATGTGACAAGACAGGGGAGGGAGGGGCTTACCAATTCCTGCCGTGGTAAACCCACTGGGTCCGATCGAGATGAACACACCAGGCCGCTGTGTATCTCGCGGTAATTTCTGCGTCATGAGTCTGTATATGAAGGCTGCCAGGACCATGAAGGACAGACTAAAGCCCATGCCCTGGACGGCCACGGCGGCCATGGTGATGGGCAGGCCGTTGATCTGATGAATCTCGCCTACCTTTACGGCCACATTGATGAGGTTGGCAGCAAAGGGGGCTGTGATCAGGAGGGGGTACGCGGGGGAAGACCCAGACAGGGGTCATGGTGTGTATCGGGAAAGTCATGGTCGACCACAGGATCACGTAGACGGTGCTGCTGGCCGAGACAGCCAGCACTGTCCAGATCCAGAACAGGACCTCCATCGTGTGGAGCAGCCAGGGGCCCGTATTCGGGACGCCGTATTGACAAATATTGATGCAGATGGTCCCGAGCCTTTTCGATCAGGTTAGCCGCTGCGACGTCTCTGTGCCGATCTCAGCCGTGGATGAACGTACGAGACAATCTGCATAGTCGCTTACTTAGTCACGGATACCTAATGAATGCATAACTGCGGAGTAAAATAAAAGAATGAAGGGCTGCGAACTCACACTAGCTGGGATGAAGAGCGACTCGAACTGATCAGTGAACGAGTTTCGCAGGCTCCCGGGCCGGAGGTGGAAACGCATCACCAGCAGGGCCGTGTTGGTGATGAAGAGGCAGATGTTGAAAAGGAAGAAGATGAGTCCGATGATGTCTAACCACTGGGCGCGGAATGGTACTATGGGGGCACAATCGATACTGAGCTTTGATGGTCCTTCTCTCCCAAATATGGGGGGGGGGGATTCGCAAATATTTCGAGGTGCCGGACTTACTTGATGCGAGGACATTAGCAATACCTCCTGTGGCCATGGTCGACGTGTACCAGGTCCACTGGAAGCATGCTATTCGGTCCTTGATGCTGACGGTCCCCTTCTCGCCCAGCACCTTGGATCTGGACATCAGCTCGTCCACGCTCACGGGGTGCCGCGAGACATCACGTCGCGTCTGGCCATCATGGTCCAGCTCGTTCAGGCGGCGGATCAGGTAATTCGCAGCCACCGGAGAGGTGACGGTGTGCTCGGTCGGGGACTCGTACCCGAGCCCCTGGAAGTGCGGCGGGCCCGTCATATCTTGTCCACCGCGTCCGACAGCTCACGAAAGCGGGGGAGAAGTTTCGAGATGATATAAAAAACAGCGGCAACCTCTGGGTATGCGAATTGTAGATAGATTCGCAGATGTAACAGATTATGAAGGAAAACAACCAGAGTCATACCAACGTAAGAAAGATCGGCCAGGGTCATCGCTGACTCGCTCTCCCCCGTCCCTCGGTTCTGATCCGGTACGTAAGACTGAGTGAGGCTGCTGAGTTTCCAGCTGTCACATTCGTCACCCTGAAAAGAGAGAGTATTCCCTGAAGTGAGAGTCTTCAGAGGACTGCAAATTGCTCGAGTGCGTTCGTCGTGGTCAAGACGGTTGTCTGCCGCGCCTTGCGGTGAGCGATTAGGCGCCGAGGCGGCAGGACGGACTCCCGCAGGTGCACGGTAACATCCGCCTGGGCGGCGCTGATGAAATGATGAAGGGCTCTGTTCTTTTCTGCCGAGGATGGAATGATGATGTGCTCCCAATACCGCCCAGAGTAGACAGCCAGTATTCATATGCAGCAGTACTGCACAGAAATAGCAGTGCGCTGCTGCGGTGAGTTCTGGATCAAATCAGCAGGCATCTGACGTTGGCGACGAGATAGGAAAACAGGATTCTTATACCCTCCAACACGGCTAAGTAGGGTTTTTTATTTTTCCTCCCCTGCCGCAATACCCGACAGTTTCTACTATAGTAGCTGCCGAGCCCGAAAGATCAACATAAATAGTGCCCCTTTCTTTATCATCCAGCCGAGAAAAAGCGGAGCAGAGGACCGCCCTAACCCTACTGGAAGCATTTTCTGGCTGCGATAGACTCACCCTCTTACACTCTCGGCCGTCTTCGTGCTCGAAAAGCTGCATCTTTGGCCTCGTCAGTATATTTCGCATACACATTTCGAGTGGTCCAACATACAGCAACTCAATACCGTTAACCGGACAGTTCTTTAAGTACTTCTTCTGAAACACAGAACTATGTGTCCATCAGAGTCGTGACCGATGGCTCATTGCTGTTTGACGAGTGTCCACGCACCACAGAGCAGCCGCCAGGATCCTGACTGATTAGC
This sequence comes from Immersiporthe knoxdaviesiana, assembly GCA_021117315.1. NCBI lineage: Eukaryota > Fungi > Ascomycota > Sordariomycetes > Diaporthales > Cryphonectriaceae > Immersiporthe > Immersiporthe knoxdaviesiana. The sequence continues at coordinate 1,300,424 of CP088206.1, forward strand.
TCTGGTCCGATCGCATCACGAGGATGGTTTCTGTCATCGCTCCTTGGGCCAAGTCTGCTGGGGCTGAGGCTACAGGAGGTGGTGAGTTAGACGAGGGCCGTTGCTGCTGAGGTTGTGGGACCAATTGCATGCTCGTCGGTGGCAGGATGGAGATGGGATGAGGCACTTGGAAGACTCACGAGCTCCGAGGAGACCTGGTCCATACCAACTATTCGGCCTCCAAAGTGCAAGTGCTCAACAAGCACGAGGCACTGGTTGGTGCGCAGCAGTTCGCTGGCTTGCTCCTTCCTTCCCTGCTGTTGCCCTCCGAGCATAGTGCACAGTCCATGCTTAGGACATTTACTGGGCACCAAGAGAAGGCAGGATCGATGGCGAGCTTTGCTCATGCCCCAGCCGAGACGTTTTTGGAGGTCGCTCGTTTCTTGCAGTCAAGTCTTCAGTCACAGCATCACCTCTGCACGTTCATCACCTCCCTTACCACAGGCGCCACCTTTACAGATACCTAGTATATTCGAGATATCTTTCTCTGATTTACCATCCTTCAATCTTCCCTCAGTGTGTCAGGCAGTGGATTGAATCCTCTGAACGTGTCCCATTTTCTGTGCTTTGCTACCGACATAACGCATCTACCGACAAAACGAGCCATTTTGATACGCATGTGGTCATGGCTCGTGATATATGCATCGATCTTGGCACCTTCAGGATCTCGAACGATCCAGACAAGAGGTTTGTGCTTACTGTCCGGACAACTGTGCAAATGTCTCTGCCAGATGACTACGCAAGCATCCCTTCAGCAGCCGAGCTGCGCGACCAAGTCAGATCTGGATCCGTATGGGTTGCCCGAGCTGCATCCTGCCAGTTCCAGTTACGTGTCGACTTTGCATGCCCTCTCGATGACGGCCTGCGAGAGGGCCTGGAACACGTTGTGATCCGGGCTCTCGAGTCCCTTCCCGTGAGCAGCCCCCATCTCTGCACTGAGCCTAGCAATAGTCGCATACTAAATGTACTCAGGCATGGCAAGTACTTGGGGTGGATCTTCGACGGGACTACAACGCATTCCACAATCTGCCAGGTTCGAAGTCGTCGTACCCTTATTCCGTGCATCACACTCGACAAAACACCGGTTTGGTCTGCCCAGACCATGTGAAATGCGCCTATCTTTCCATGACATCCTGCAAATTGTTATTCGGCATGACGGATGGAGTCGAGGACGAAACCCGGGTCGAGGCAATGACCGGATCGAAAAGGACGAGGCTCGTGACCTCGCTACTCTATACCCAACGACGTCGAAATCTCGTTGCGGGGCATGCGCGTCGACATGATGCTTCAGACCGGCTCATGGCTCCTGCGAGAAGACCTGGGGTCGTTCCTCGCAGGAATCCAGTACGGAAAGCTCGAGGGGAAGCCGTCAGGGACAAGCCTGACATTTACGATCTTGAATCGAACCTCCAGGAGGAAAGCCTGGTGTCTCTGACGCACGTAGCGTTGAGCCTTTTGCTCGGCTCCAGGAAAAGATTTGCTGGCATTCGTTGCGTGCGGCCAAGGGGCTCTGCGACGCTCCTCGACATTGCTCCAGCTGTTTGGAGTGCCCACTACTTCCAGGTATGCTTCCATGTAGTCCTCGCTGAACAAAAAGTCTGATCAAAACTGCAGGAAATTGCGTCCCGATCCCAGTTAGCACCTCTGATCTCGTCAGCTCTCGGGAATCTGACCAACTCGGAATCGACTCAGCTTCGACAAAGGGTGCAAGATCTGGCATCTGATCCAACAGCAGAGCTTCGCAAAGAGACGCTTCTACTCATCCTACGGTCGACACCTGCACGTATCCCCAGTGTTCACCAGCCCAACCGCATACGGAGCAGCGGCGATCTACAGAGCAGCAACCCCCACAAGAATCGTTCGAGGTCGCAAGGTGGGATACGCAAGCTCATGAGTCCAGTCCGTCATCGCCTGAGCCAGATTCTGTTGACTCATCGCAAAGCTCATCGTCAACCCACATCACATTGCCTGATGTTCAAGCTGACAGACACGCCGATGCCTTGATGTCAAGTGTCATGCAAGGCCATAGCTTGTCATACGAAGAAGCTCTCGCATATCATCAAAATCTACGACCTGAACAGAACCTCCCACCAAGCATGCAAAGGTTAAATTCTGCTCCGGGTAGAGCGGACTTTGGCAGCCGATCCAGATGGATGCACACACACCAGCCCAGCCAACTCCAGGCTGATGAAATTATGGATATCCCACCTTATGCTTATTATGACGAGATGTATCTCGAAGCTTGGAGAGAACGAGCAGCCTTGTTGGCCCGCCAGCAGTCAGAGCCTGGTCCACTCGCAAGCTGAACAATGTTCAGAGTAATCTTTGGGTCCCAGATATTAATTTTTCTGATTTCGAATCTGCGCGATTTTAGGATGATGGTATTGATGGAAAAGACGTGTTGTATTGGCGCTGGTGGTATCATCGAATGTATGTTTGACACATGGATAGCGGGCAGGACCTTTGCATCCACGCCTTTCCATATAAATGAAGATTCTTCTATACAGCGTCATGAATTCGGCATGGGAGATTCCCAGTGCAGTGATGGGGAGGGTGAAGATGATAGGTAATGGTCCAACGACACCGTCACGAGCCGTGGCAGTGAAGGACTTGTCAATATTCAATGGCAGATACATGCTTACAGGCGACTCACAGGCATTGAACACCATAGACTAAAGGAGGGTGTTGGGTCCTATTTAGACTCATCACTCATACGTCCTTCTATTAACGCCCCCAAATATGTATATATCATCTGCATGCGCATTATATCTTTGCGACAGCTCTGAGAACGGAAAAAACCTAACCACGACCCAGTGCCCTTCGAGGATCCATGCAGCCAGGCACTTGTCACCACCATTACCTGGATTGGCAACCCCTCTCAAATCAGAACTGGTACGTCCTCAAATGAGTGTGCCTCGAAACCCAGATCATCCACCAGGCCTAAAGACACCTGCTTCTCTACCACCACACCCATCATGCAACCCGGTTCAATGGCCAGGACTGCCCATAGGCGTTGCTTGGGCGCAATATTCCGTCCCTCCGCGGGTTGGATGACCAACAAGAAAGAAAGAAAAAGGCAGGGCAAGATCATTTCTTGCCGCCGCCCTTCTTGTCATCCTTCTTCTTCTTCTGCTCGGGCTTCAGAGTGACCCAGTGGATGTACCAGGAGAAGACGATCTGGGCGATGATGGCGAGCAGGACGACAACGAGGACGGTGAAGAGGTAGGGCTGATCGTTGAGGACGGCGACGGCCTCCTTGGTAGCGCCGATCTTGAGGAACCAGTCGAATTCGCCCATTGTGTCTTGTTGATTGGCGATCAGGTGGGCTGTAAGGAAATAGAGGGAGTTTGGTTGAAGCGACTGGCTGTTCTTTTTTTTTTTTTCTTTATTCCGCTTGCTCTGCAAGACGATGCGGTGGGGGAATATTCGGAGGAAAGGAACACTGGTCCAGCCGATGAAGAAGAAGAAGATGATGATGATGACGACGACGACGAAGACGACAACGAGAGATAGATTAGAAGGTCTTGGCGCAGGTAAGGTCAAAAAAAAGAGAGGGGGAGGCAGAAAGGAAAAAGAAATCCAGAGGCATAGAAAGCCGTGTGTGAGTGCGTGGGAGGTAGCAACAAGATGATACAAACCCCAGCTCGCCCACCTGGTCTCCTTGACTGGGGGCCTGGCCCTCGCCAAACAGGAGAGGTGCCGCAACCCTTCGAGGATCGAAACTCGGCGGTTTCAGAGCTGCAGCAGACTTCAAATCATCCCACATTAGCTAAGCGCCGAGCCCACTGGTACCGCGTGCGCACTTCGTCCCGTCTTGGTGGGCGCTGATATGCTATTTGCTCGGCTGCTTCCTCCACCCCCTGAGTCGATCCTCAGGTCGTCTCCGTGACAGTTGCGCGGCACTCTGGGCTGTTCTTGGTTGGGGGTGGTTGAGAGAGTTCGAGAGGAGCGTTAGCTGAGCCGAGTTGGCGGGCAGGGCCTGGAATTCAGGTTATCCTCCACTGTACTGCAGGCCCGTATCCGCTATGGGCATGGAGATAGCGGGTTAGGCCTTGTACCATACTACGCATTACATAGTACGTACATAGTATGTCTGTAGTCCGTACATACAGCGGTAGACCTTGTGGGCCTGGCGGTGGTCTGTGTACTAGTACGGAGTACTTCTCAGCTTAGTCACCACTTTAGAGACCCCTGTCGAAAATTTGGGCACTGGAAACATCGCGACAGAGCTGTGATGCTATACCAAAAGGCTTGGTTGGTACACACGACAACGTCCTCACGCGCCCCATTGCAAGCGACCCACGGCCCGCCCTGACAGTCGGCAGTCATGAGCGTGGCAACACCAGCTGCCAGTCGCCTGCTCTGTAGGTCACTGGCAGCCAACTCGGCCAAGACCTCGAGCCGCGCACTCGCCGCCTCGAGAGCAGCACCATCGTCACCTTCACCATGCGCTCACCAGCAGCAGCGACACCAGCTTCACACGACCGCACCGCTCGCCGGCCGCAGGAAGCGCTCGCCCTTTCGGAACGTCAAAGCTGAGAAGATGGGCCTGCTGGATCCGGAGCGGCCTGAGGTGATGCAGAACTTCAAGAACAGTATCTCGGCCGACTACGACGACGCGGACCTCGAGGCGCTTCGCAGGCGGTACACCCCCGAACAGCTCGAGGCTCTGCAGATCGGCGAGCGCGCCGTGTCGGCTGAGGACCTCGTGGTCCAGGGCCGGCTGCGCAACGACCCCTACCGGATGATGTACCACGACGACTTTGCGACGGTGCGGCCACACGTGGACAAGCGGGTCCGGAGCGGGCAGCCCGTGGACACATCGGCGCGCTTCATGACGCCGGACGAGTTTGGGGACGACTTTCTCGAGTTCGTGCGCGAGCTCGACGCGCAGCACGGCGAGAGCAAGGACGTCATTGACATGGAGAAGGCCTTGGACCTGTATGAGGAGATGCGGAGCAAGATGCTGAGCAAGGGCGACGGTAAGCCGCCGACGAAGCGCGAGCTGATCGAGGCCATGGACCGCATCATTGGCACCTCGGAGATGCCGAACCTGTCTGAGCTCGTCAAGGGGGAAGTGCGACGGAGTCGGAACAGGCAGCACCCGAAGAGGAGGCTGCTTCTGAGGACGGGAGCCTCAGCGAGGCGGACATCAAGGCGGGCGCCATGACGGAGCTGACGACGTACAAGTACCTGATGGAGCGCAGCTCGATGACGGGCTTCGACGGCGGCATCAACGACACGGCGCTCGCGCCTGAGCTGCCCGACAAGATCCCCGGCGTGGCGGGCCTGTACAAGCAGCAGATGGACGAGTCGGACGCGATGCTCGACCCCGAGGGCAAGTATCAGGAGCTCAAGAGGCAGACGGGCATGAGCACCAAGGAGATCATCAACATCTTCAACAGGCACTGCAAGATCCTCGTCCGGCGGTACGTCTCCAACCAGACGCGTCTTGGCAAGATCCGCAGCTCGTACGTGCTCGCCATCGCGGGCAACGAGAACGGCCGGCTGGGCATGGGCGAGGCCAAGTCGGTCGAGACCGAGACGGCCACGCAAAGGCCAAGCTGATGGCCATCCGGAACATGCAGCCCATCCGAAGATACGAGGACAGGACCATCTATGGCAATGTGGCAGGCAAGGTCGGGGCCACCGTCGTGAACCTCTACGCGAGGCCACCTGGTATGTTGCACCTGACCTCTTTATGAATTTTTTTGTTTTACCCTTGTTCTTTTTCTTTGTCTTTCGTGACTATTGTGTCGGGTCTATGCTGACGACGTGGCAGGATTCGGCCTTCGTGTTTCCCACCGGTTCTTCGAGATGGCCCGGGCTGCAGGCATCTCGGACCTGGCAGCAAAGATGCCCCGTTCCCGCAACCCCATGAACTCTGTCAAGGCATGTTTCCAGGCCCTGACCAACCAGCCCGATCCCGAGCAGATCGCCCGAGGCAGAGGCAGGAAGCTCGTCGACGCGAGAAAGGTGTACTATGGTGGTGCCGTACATTAGACAAGACAGCAAATCTGTACAAAATCCCTGTATCATCTGACCCATCCATCTTCGTCAGACTTCCTCCTCCTGGAAGCGGAGATCTTATCTTGTGCTTGTCCCACGTTATCGTCGGTACCCCGACGACGACTCCTTCTAGGAGATCGTATCGCTTCAGGCTGTAGTATGTCGTGCGCTCATCCTGTGACACCACCTCTTCATAGGTCGTCCAGGCGTCATGCCTCCACTCCAGCGGCTCTGCTCGCCATGCAGTGACCCGGCAAAGTAGCAGTCGTGCCCCGATGAAAAGCGTCTTGTGTTTGTGTGTAATTCTTCGTCATATACTCTTCATTGCTGCGCCTGGTTGCCCCAGTCCAATTCTTGCTGCAGCACAATGCTGTAGACGCTCGTCTTGAGGAGTGTAAAGACTAGGCTCGTCTTGCGCTCGAGTTCGCGCAGGCCGTCGAGAATTTCGGTGGTTGGCTGGGCTGCCATGGTGTCGAGGATAGAGGCCAGCTGTATCAATGAACAATATTAGCGACATAAAACACAGATGTCTGGGTTTTCAACCGCGACAAACGAGAAATTTCTGTTGGGTGTTGAATCTGGAGGGTGGATTATTATTCACCTTCTTCATATTATCTGCCAGTCGCACGTATTCGTCAATCACTTCCTGCTCTGTGGGCGAGAGCTCTTCGCCTGGGGAGAGCAGCGCGCGGTCGTCCATGGTATCGAGGGTTTGATGACGGGCGGAATTATGGTGAGGTGAAAGTCGCGTGTAAAAGGTCGAGAGACGCGTCGCAAAGAGGTCGGCAAAGATAAAAGGGAAAGAGCGGGACGGTTCTGACGTGGGGTAACTAAGAAGTACTTTTGGCGGGACCTCCAAGGTTCTCTGTTCCACCTGCGGGGTACTCCTTTTGCCGCTCACTTCTGGTGGAAAGGTAAGTACCTCCAAGTATACACCAATTGACAAGTCCCTGACCTGGCATTTCCATCTCACTCACTCACTTGAATCTTCACACTCACAACGCACTGCCATCGTATCAATGCAACACATGTGACGCTAAGCTCCAAAGTTCCTGTCTTCCTTCCAGCAGAGATGTCCTGGGATTCCAAGACCGCCTCACGGCGCAGGCAAAACTCCAGCGCTGCCTCGACACGCTCACGAGGCCTCTCATTGCACTTGCGCAACGCCTCCAAGTCCATCACGAACACCCCACAACCACCCGTCAAGATCGACCCAAAGTCAGCCCACACTTCCGACCCCTTCCTGCAGCCCTTCCTATCGCCAGCCTTCGACGCTGCAGAGTACCTTAACTCCACCCTACCGCCACTGCAAGGGTCATCGTCGTCCTCCTCCTCCTTCCCGCGAACGACCACCACGACGGCGCCCGCCCCCTGGCTGACCTGTCGTCGGATGCACAGACTCTCGTCACGCAGCTAAACGCCCACACGACAAGGCTGACGGGCACGCTGACCCAGCTCACAGAGGACATCCTGCGCTCCGGCAGCCGGCTGGCGTACGAGGTCGAGCTGCTGCGCGGCGAAACCCTCAGCCTGTCCGAGACGCTGGCCGAAGGACCCCTGCGTGCCGACCTGGAGCGCTTCGCCCCGGCAGGTCTCGTAAGCGGCGCCACGGCGGCCAGCACGCGGCGCGCCTCGCTCGTGAGCAACAGTGTCGCCGGGGTGACGGCAACCACACCTGCGCCGGACGCAGATCCTTTCCCTGTGCCGCCCACTCCAGCGGCTGCAGTGATGGGCGCCGGCGTGGTGAATGGTGGCGGCGAGGGAGAAGAGGAGCCCCCTTACATCTCGCAGCTGCGCACGTTAACGCTCGTGCGCGCCCGGCTCGACGCGGTCATCAAGACGTTCGGCGAGGCGATGGAGTTTGTCTTCCCGCCGAGCGAGATCTCCGTCTCGTCCGGGTTTTTATCCGTGTCAGCACCTGACTTCCCGGACCGGCACTCGAGCAGCGCGGAGCAGATGAGCATGGAGGATCGGGGCCAGCAGGTGCTGCGCCGGATCCGGGAGGAGGTCTCGGGCCTGCTGAAGGCTGGCGCTGGGCCGGGAGGTAGTTACCAAGAGAGGCTGAAGGGTGTCGAGGACGCGACTCGCAGGGTGGAGGAGATTAAGAGTTTGAGCGTGGTGTGGAAGGGCACGGCCGAAGAGAAAGGCAGGCAGAGGTTTGTGGACAACCTCTCGAAGCTGGTGGAGGACAGGCACCGGGAGCTCGTGAGGGAGGTGGACAGCCAGCAGCAGCAGCAGCAGCAGCAGCAACAGCAGCAGCAGGCGAGGAGTAAACAGGATGAAGCTGCAGCGAGGAGGGAGCAGGGAAGTGCTCCGGCGGACGCGACTACGATCGAGTCGAGAGGGCCGCTCGGTGGCTATGGGTTCATGAACCAGTGGCAGAAGATAAGAGGTGGTCTGTGAGAACACACGAGGGTCTCTGAAGAAAGTAGATATGGAGAGAGAGATGTGCAGTGTGGCCTAAGAGATGCCTAGCCTAGGTGATGCTACCTTCCCTCGACGACCATCTACCATCCATATTGCCTACTCTCAGACGTGGATACGCATCTCCTACAGCCCCCTGACCAGAACATGACTGAGTATTTGTTTGACGTCGTGAAAGTAATCAAAACCATTTCATCTTCCCTACCAGATGCCGGCTGACGTCCGTCTGCAGTCTCATTGCCCCAACAACCTGGCAGCTTTACATGTCGAGAAGAATGAACGCCAATTCCATGTAGCCCCCTTGGTGCGGCAGCCTTTAAATGTACAGAAAAATAAACCCCGAGTTTCCAGTCGCGCAGCCTTGCCAACCAAAAGACTCGTACAACTCCAACCTCCCTCCACTTTTTTTTTGTGTGTTCCTCTCGGGAGGCGTGCAATTGAAAAGGTAACCACCGTTGTCGTGACCCTCAAAGGGGGAATGTGGTACAGGCACTCAGTTCTCGTGGTCCTTGAGCGCATTGATTCGCTTCTTGAGGAACTCGAATGACGAGAAGAAGACGGCGTTGACCGCGCAGGATCGGCCCATGGACACGCCCAGTCCTCGATACATGTGTCTCCGGAAGAACTCGATCTTGACGGGGAGGCACCTTCTGGCCTCTGGAGTACATCAGACAGTTGCGCTGGTAGATGCTCTTGGCAGAGTCAATCGGGTCTGCACAAAACAAAAATGTTAGTCTTTTTTTTTTTTTTTTTTGACATGTTGTGAGACCTAGATTTTTATGTGTTTGCACTCACATATCATTGCCCAGGACACGATACCGCAGAGACCGCCTGCTACGAGGACCGCCAGAGGGTTGGAGTGGGTACCGTCGCCACCAAAGGTGGTCAAGAGCTGCTTGCTGCTCTCGTAGGTCATGAAGTAGATGCCGGTTCCAAGCGAGTCCCTCACTGCATCAAAGGGTTAGTCCAAGTGATACAGGGCTTTCCCTCCAGTGTGTTTTGCTTCAGTCGACCCAAGAGAAAAGGGGAGAACAGGGCAGCCGAATTCAATCACGTACGCAGATGTAGATTGAATCCGGTGTACAGGCCAAAAGGCCCGCGGTGCCGCATGATGTTTGCCATTGTCTTGAGTGTTCCCTTGTTCTGGTATGTAGCGGCAATCTTGTAACTCTCGGGGCGAGGGCAGTTTTTGCGGTCGGCGAGGAGGACAGACACTTGGGCGCTCAATTTCGTGAGCTCGAAGGGGCCTACAAAGAAGCAATCAGTGCCTTGAAACGAGTGCGACAAGCAGGAAGAGACACAGAGCCCGAGGGAGTGGACACTTACATGCGATCAATGTAATACAAGAACCAGCTGTAGCACCCGCCGCACCGAAACAAGCGACTGAGGTTAGGTTCGGATAAGTCCCCTTCCTGTTGACATGGCCAAGAACGTCAATGTCGAAATTCCTCTTCAGCCAGGCCGAGTATACGTATTTCGATCGTTGGTAAATGGAGAAGGAGACGGTTCGGACCAGAGTGATGCTTGCCAAGGGGGCAGTTACACCTGCAAAGACACAGTCAGAAGACAAGAAAGGTTCAGCACTTTTGAAGGTCCTCAGTCACATATTCATGTGCAACAAGGATGAGCAAAAGAAGTATCTTGAGAAAATGAGGTGGAGAGTGTGGCCCATAAACCTTACCCCGAAAGAAGCCCCTCAGTTTCTCGGTCTGGTAGGTATGCCGCACGCAGTCCACAAATCCAGAATACTTGTAGGTCTGCATGCGCGTCTTGACGCTGTCGAGGGGGAAAGTCGCCAGGGTGGACAGGACGCTGGAGGCGCTGGCTGCCACCTCTGTCCTGTACCGCTTGATGAACCTCGTGTGCTCGTGGGAGAAGTGCAGTTTCGCCTCTGCCTGGGCGCCCGTGGTGGTGCTGCTGTCCGCTACTGATGCATGCTTCTGGCCCCTCGTGGCCGTGTTCCCGCCGCCGGCGCCGCCGCTGCTGCTGCCTTGTGAAGGCATGGTCGGTGGCTGGAGCTTGGTACCATCTTGGTGGAGGGATATCAGCTCAGCCGGCATGCTCTCTGGCAGTAATAGGCCCTGTAATGCAGCCCGCCTCTAGACAATGGTCCCAGATGCTGAGACCAGAGCCGTCGATGCGGTCGCGATACGGCCCGTTGCCAGCAGGAGGAGTTCCATGAAGGGACCCCTCTACGCGTAGGTTGTGGTCAGTCGTCGAGTGGTTGGACGGCTCCTGTCGGTGTCGATCTCAATGACGAGCTGGACGTTGTGTTTGGACTGGGTTTGGGGTGATGGAGAGGGATGGATTGAGGGTTCAGAGAAGAGAGGAGGGACGGTAGAGAAGGAGGGAGGCCAGGCTTTGGAGCTCAAGATGCTGGTGCAGAAGTAGGAAGGGGGACCGATATGCTGCTAGTGGGCGTTATCATTATCACGGCCCCATCTGGTACCATGACACTCTGTTCTGTGTGTGCAGTGACTAGTGGTATAAGTAGATTGGTGATGGCAGAGACAGAGCACACACCATAGTTCACACCATACACACACGTACACACTGACTGCTTGCTCCCGTGGTTTGAGACCCTTCGACCCCGCAATAACGGGACGTGCACAAAGAAGGTCATGTTCAGTGGAGCACCAGTGGAGCAACGTCTGAAGCTCCTCAGACGGACGGCGCTGATTCGCTGGGCCCTCCCCCTCCTCCCCCTCATCTTGGCCCCCAAGCCCCAAGCCCCTGTAGCGTACTTGCTACTAAGTATGGTAGCTCTATGCTCCCGCTCCCCACAGGTGACGACAGGGTTATGTTTTGCCTGTCCCGAACCCTCTCTCTCCCTCTCTCTCCCTCTCTGGCTGTCTCTGGCTGTCTCGCCCTCTACTCTACATACTGAGTAGTACTATGTACCTGAGCTGATTGACCCTCACCAACCTTAAAACCAAAATACCCCGTACCCAGCGATCCATCGAGCCCAAGATCCACCGCCCTTTCTGCCGTAGGGCCCCCAAACAAACGAGAAGGAAAAACCACACCATTCCTCGACTCGTGCAACGGCACAACATTCAATAGTCAGGACGGAATCTGCCCAGGGCAGCCAGGGTCACATGCCAGCTCTCCTGATGTTGAGGTCTCGTCCCCCGAGAGAGCGAGAAAGAAACGGCGTGGCAGTCAGGGATCTGCTCTCGATTGAACCCAAGGCCTGTACTATGTAGCACCGCACAATGCAGCTCGCCGAGTCGGGCACAGGACGACGCATCATGATTTGTGCTGCGAGGGCTGATCATGCACGACGTGCCGGTTGTGGAGGAGGCCTGCAAAGTGGCCTCCGCGCCCGTTGGAGTGCACACCCACCACGGCACCTTTACTCCTCCCCGGCACAAGCATGTTGCTGACTGCACATAACCCGACTGGACGAGATGGGCCAGACGTCATCGAGCAGCAACCCGACTCGTCAGAAGCCCAAAAGGTACCATGATGAGCAGCAGGGCTGTCATGGATATGACTGCTGCTGACAACTAGCTCGATGAGAGACGAGTGTTGATGTCGGCCCTGCTCAGGACCGGAGAGCATGCTTCTCGGCGCGACCTACAGTCCCTTCTATCTGCATGGCAATTCGAGCCGAGCCGAATCTTAGCAAGCATCACCTACCACGAAACTAAACACCATGGAAAACGTCAACAGTGGCATTTGTTTTGTTCATGCAAGTATACTCATGTCATCTATCGCTTGCCGTGATAACTTGATAGGGAACGAAGGGCACAACAAGACACAACACAAGCAGATCCGACTCTCAGCTACACCTCCTCATGACTCCTTTACTGCTCTTTTCTGCAAACTCAGCCATCTAGGATTCTGGAAGAAGCTTCTCGCCCCAGGCTGTTGACGAGAGGCCGGAATAGGAGCCGGCGGCCGAAGGGAAATGATTTTCCTCGAGGACTTCGTCGATACCGCCGCGGCCTTTGCGGGCTGTGATGAGATACCAGACCCAAAGAGGAGGGTTTTGACGATGCAGTCCTCCACCGAAACACGACTAATGATATCTTGCAGTGTGACGCTGAGCCTCTCCAGCTGGCTCGTGTCATCTGTGGGCCGGACAGCATCTTCTGCGTCGACAACAATGTAGCAGTTACTCAGCTGCACGAGGATCAGGCGCAGGAGTTCCGCCATCTGATCCTCATCGGTGCGGTTGAGGTTGCCATCCAGACAGCCGGCTACTTTGGCAGGGTCGAGCTCGTACAGCTGCCATACGAGGCAGCTCAGCACCCCGGCTACGGTGAACGGCTCATCTCTGTCTGATAGGTACCAGCAGATCCATCTGACCTTGGGCTTGAGGATACTAGCAATCAGCTCTGCTGCAATCTCTTTGCCCTGCAGAGCATCAACAAGCAAGAGACTTGACTCAGGCGACTCGATCCAGTCGCCAACACTCTTGACCAGGGTAACAATGTCTTGGGCTTGCATGGTCCATGGTCGCTTCGCTCTGCTGATGCTCCGCTGCCCTACCAGGGCCTTGGATGGCAGGACGCGAGGCTTGAGAGCTCCGAGCTCCGTCCTGAATTCGATCCCGCGCACGCGAGCTTGGATGTCGCCGGAACGCCGCTCCGTCACCCGGGACTTGTCACAAAATACGGACAGCATGTCAAACATGGCTGTGTCATCGAATGTCAGTTCAACGACTCCGCGCTGATATCGCGAAGAAAAAGACAGGGCGAAACACGAACCTTTTTGGTCCTGGCGGATCTCTGATACCCCTGCAGACACATCGCCTTGCCATGATTGCAGGCCCGGCAGCTGGCAGGAGACGATGTCGTAAGTCTTCCTTAGCTCGACCTGCATCGACGAACGAGCAGCCTCGTCCATGATCGTGGCGTAGCTCTTGATCTTGGCAACAGTATCTTTGAGCCCAGACTCGAATGGGTTCCCAATGGCTGTCATCACCCGCTGGAGGGACGACGAGTACCACTTGATAGCGGGCCTGAAGAAGATCAAAATCTGCTCATACAGCCTCGCCACGGCCTCCTTGACGTGGTTGTTTTGGTACAGCTCCGCGTTGAGCTGCGCCCGGGGCAGCAGGGTACCGATGTACACCAGAGCGTCCGTGTATTCAGTCACGTGCTTGGCATGGTTCATCACAGCCTGCAATCGGGGGTCAGTTCGGAATTCGTCTCAAAACATCTTGCGTCGGAGACATCGTGCGTTGGCCTTGGTACGCACCATCAGGATAAACTTGATACTTCCCCAGACCAGGCTCACATACTGAGGTGTCTGCTGGGTGATCATGTCCAGCGCGGTCCCGTAGTGGAGAACGACCGAGGAGAACTTGCGCAGGCCGTTCCTGGCCTTCTCGAACTTGACCTCATCCTTGTATTTCTGTTCGAGCCGTTGGACCTCGTCGCGGACCTCATCTATGGTGTTCGACCTGTCGAGCCAGGCGAGAACCTCGTCCTTGCCCCGAAATTTGTCTTTGAGGTATGCAATGGCCTCATCGTGCGCTTCTTTAACAATGTCTCTAGATCTATTGAGGTTGTCAGCCACAGACTGACTGCAGGAAAATCGGGTCTCCCAAGTACCCTGCTGCTTCTCCGGTCCACTTCTGTACAGCATTGCTGGGGGACGGGAGAAACGGGTGCGGTTGTTGAGGAAGAGCGAGCCCTGTTGAACCATTTCCTTGACTTTGACTATTCGATTTTTCGGCACACATCATGTAGATTCTGCAAGGGATTGGAGAATCACCAATCGTGCTGCTGCGGGCGGTTCTCGAGGTTGGCTCACAGACTCTGCAGCCTTATCTGACACCTGCAACCCCTGTGGCAGATTGTTGCGTTCTCGAACAACCCGGGGCCACGAACTGCAGACTGAGCATAAGGGAGTGACTGAGAGTTGGTAGAATGAAGAGGGAGCCAAGCTGGATGGTCATGGAAGAAGAGAGTCCATCGGAAACGAGTGAGTGATCACGTACCGTACAGTTGAGGCGGAGTCGAGAGGGACTACTGCATTTGCACTTGTTCCAGGGCATCTTCAGCCACCAGAGCGATTTTTACGGGTGGCTGTAAACAGCTAAATCATTTTTCCACTTCACAGCCCCCGAGAGTAGGGCCCCTGCCAGTATTTTGTGGTTGTGGCGGCTGACCTGCATATGCCAGCCCCGCAACGAAATAAAGGCGCCAGAGGGATCTGTTGGCGGCTAGAATCTGCCGTCTAGGAGCCTTATAGTACAAGGCCAATGTCCTGATCTCGCCCTGGTCTTCACCACCAAGTGCCAGTACCCAGGTCCACGGCAGCTCTATCATACGGTCTTCTCGAGAAAGCCCCCGCCCCCTTTCTCTTTCTCTCTTTGTCGCGAGGGAGATTTGCCGACGACTATCATGGCCAGAAGACGAGCATCGTCACCAGACGACCGTCTGAATTGCAAGCGCCGAAGGACAGACTCGACGGATGAGAGTGATTCTGAGGCTGAGGCCAGAGATGGTTTCGACGAGCTTCACTATGTGAGGAATAGGCTGACGCCAATGCTGCAAAACACCGAGGGGGATATACGAGCACCTCCTGGTGTCCAGCCCAGGGCCGTCATCGTCCACCTGGTCTTCTGTTCTCGCCAGTCGACCTCACATGCTCACCACGTCCCCACGGCAATTTTCTTGGACGAGCCTCATCTGTACGCGGGAGACAACAAGACTCATTCCCTGCGAGGCAAGAAACCCATCGAGGATATAAGATCTTACAGAGAAGACAACCCCAGCATCAGCTTTGTGGTGGAGCGATATTACGACTGCATGCAGTACCACGAATCACTAGAAGTCTCGTCTCAGTTCGAGATCCTCGTGGCACCCTCTTCTCATGCAAAGATCCCAGCCCAAGTCCGGCCTTACCTCTCCGTCCTCGTCTCGGACACGAAAGCGGCAGTGCCGACGCGAGAAACAATCACGCACATCTCCTCCGACTTGGCTGATGCTATGGAAGCAGCCCAGAAGCTGTCCCATAGTAACAGCAGGGCACAACAGCAGCCGTCTGCCTGGTTGACAGACTGGTACGGTGCAGACAATCTGGATGCGCCGTACTTGCAGCTATACCATGCGCGGGACTTCCTCGAGGCTCGTCGGAAGGAACTCGACCCCAAGGACGAGCAGCAGATTGGTGTTCTGCTGGATTACCTGCGCACCTCGTTCGGCGAGGCTTACGACGAAGCAGACAGGCTCTTCCAGGAGGGTTACTTCACAGAAGCCCACTTCCACAAGCTTTTTGGGCCGGGAGATGTCGTCACGAGCCATCATAACGGTCATGAGACTGCGCTCGTGATTATAGGCTGCCCCAAACCGAACGTGCTGCCAGTCAAGCTCAGCTGCGAGACCTGGACGTTTGACGGCGCCTTTCACAAGCAAACGCAGAGCGTCACAGTCCACCTTCCACCAGACTATGAGACCGGCATGAAGATGCGCATTTCCTCACTGGCAGTCAACCCGCTACGATTCGACAGGACCGGGCTGAGGGACAAGTTGCAGAAGCGAGGGAATTACTTCTGGAAGTGCCGAAGCGGACGGCTGGTCACCTCTATAGGACCCAAACGAGGATTCGATATTCAAGTGGTACGTTGCATAAAAAGAAGAAGAATTGCTGGGCGCACATCTAGGCCTGTATTCAATTTTTCCATCGAATAGCCCCGAGCTGACAACTGTTCTCTCCAGAGCAATCCTCGATATATGATCGACATGGAAACATATAATTCCCTTCATGGCGAAGAAGACGAAGTTCGCAATCAGGCAGATACCCTTCCCTGGAGGGGCGACTTAACGCCAGAGGAGATGCAGAGCGAGAACCCGCCTCCTGGAGATTTCGTCCTTCTACTGCCGCCAACCATCAAAGCGTTCAGATTTCATGACAAGAAGTGGAGTATGCACTCGCGCTGTCCCCTCCTCTGGTGGATTGGAGAACTCCTGCTAATAATGAGGATCCACTCGTACTGTAGAAACTCTGGCCGTAGAACATCTCCGAGACGTCAGCTGGGACAGAGAGGCATTCAAGAAGCTGGTATTTGATAAGCAGAAGAAGAAACTCATACAAGCACTGGTGATGAATCATGTCGTGAACAGCTCTTCAGCTGATATCATCGAGAGTAAAGGCAACGGCCTCGGTAAGGGAATCTCCTTCCGGCCATGCATTTTTATGCACAGAAAACCAAGACTGACTGCTCGCAAATCGCGGCACCCAGTGATACTGCTGCATGGGCCACCAGGAACCGGCAAGACTCTGACCGCAGAGAGCGTGGCCGAGTTTTCAGAGCGACCTTTGTATCGCCTGACTTCAGGGGATATTGGCACGGATCCCGAGATTGTTGAGAAGAGTCTAGAGCACATCTTCTACCTGGGAAGCCTCTGGAAAGCAGGTTCGTCTCACCAAGAAAGAGTTCCCCGTCAAACATGTCCCGTTCTGACCTTGATTCCTCTATCATCAGTGGTCCTGCTCGACGAATGCGAAGTCTTTATGGAGGAAAGAGTCCCGACGGATTTGAAGCGAAACGCGCTTGTGTCGGTCTTCCTCAGGGCGCTGGAGTACTACGACGGCATTCTCATCCTCACATCAAACAGAGGTATGTTCTGTAGTATCGTCGCAAGAGACCAGAAAGTGCGCGGCGACTGACTGACCTGTTGTCCACAGTGGGGACTTTCGACGAGGCTTTCAAGTCTCGAATGCATCTCGCCATGTACTATCCCACCCTGGAACAAGATGACCGCGAGCAAATCTGGACCAATTTCTTCCTGAAACTCAGAGGCGAAAAGGACCATGATCCGGATCTGGACATTGATGTTAGGGGCCTGATGGACAGCGCCCAGATCCTCGCGCTGCACAAGATCAACGGTAGGCAAATTCGAAACGCCATACAGACTGCGAGACAGCTGGCCTTGTTTGAACACGAGACCTTCTCGGCGAGCCACATCCGTGATTGTATCAAGGTTGTGAAGGAGTTTGAGAAGTATGTCGAGGACACGCAGGGCGAGTCTTCCACCAAGCGGGCGGAGCTGACCGGCATACGCAAGAACCCAGAGCCTGAATAAGTTTCGGTGTTGCGTGAATATGTATTGCTTCTGATTTTATTTTCCTTGTGCCTCTTCAGCTTGTTCTAGGTACTATTGTGATATTTTCGATGCCATAAATACCTATTGCTTCCATGTCCCGATTGCTTTCCTCAAGATTTACCTATAAGTAATACTTCAGATCGTGTATTCAAAATATTCAAGTCAACCCCATTCTTTCAGGACCCGCCCATCAATCGTGTCTCACTACCAGAATAATACGGTCTGTACTCCTCAGGGCTAAAGTCTGGATTGTTATAGTGCGGCCTGTTGAAGTGCGAGTTCCTGAAAATGGCCGTCTTCTCGTGGCCATCTGTGCTATTGACAGACTTCTGCTGTTGGGCCAGCCGGCTGAGATTCTCACAGACAGAGTGTGATGTTGTTGGGTGAATCGCAGGCCAGACAAGCCGTGGTCTCTGCTTCGGCAGCTGCCGCCTGTTGTCTGCATCGCCGCCAGAGCCTGGTGGAACTTGAGATTCGATGCTCCGCAACTCGGACGAGGGCGTATTTGTGACGATCTTGGGACCTGGTCTTGATCCGCTAGGTAATGTTTTCCTGAAGGCAAGGAGGCGCTTCTTGAAAACCTTCCGGTCCTCTGTGTAATCATCTGAAACCGTCCAGCGCACTGTCGTATCGCTTTTCTTGCGCTTGAGGGGTTTGCGAGACGACAGCACCCAAGACGGTAAGGGATTCATCATGGTGTCGGGAGGAGAGTCCCGTGATTTGTTTCACGAGAAAGATATGTGTAAATGGGCGTGAGGTGAGATGGCAGTGGTTTTGGTGTCTCAGGAGCAACCTTTGCTGTCTTCCCGTGGCTGAAGTCTCCTTAACGACTGAGAGGGTAACAATGACCACCTGAAAGCCTTCAAAGGTATAATTGCTTGCAGAGCACTCGGTGATCGAGTCGAACTCTGAGGAATGTGTCCAAATACCTGTGATTGATGAGCGACAATTGGGATGCGCGACCAGATCTGGTGGGAGAGAGCGCGGTGAAAATCCGAGGGAGAGAAAAACCTGCGGTCTCTCAAGGGATCTAATGAACCAGACTGGTGGCTAACTTATAAGGGCAATTGCGTCAGTCAAGCCCTGGCCTGCTGGGCAGAGCCTTACAATGTAGTGAGACTAGAAATATTTGGTGTAGCCAGCTGGCTTTTTCAGCGACGGTCAAGTGGTGCTGGCCGGCTTTGACTGGACAGATGTGGTCCGAAACAAGGCGGCTGTGCAAGAGCTGCAGGCCCCAATAATATGTGCATAGCCACCCTCTACTGAAATGTGTGCATGTGCTCTTCCATCTTGGCTAGGAATATGTGAGTGAGCATAGTAGGGATCATGCCAAGATAACATCTGGTCTAGAAACAAGCAATTGCATTGATATTCATATAGAATTAATGTATGGGAACCCGAGTAGATATAATTAATATATATTAGTGAGCCCACATTTATTTGACTTGCCTTGTTCAAGATTGCCGGACCACACTTTATTCATCTATCTCTGTTCTCCTGCCTTGGCTCGTACCATACTTGTCGTGTGTTGAGTGGCTCCTGATGCGCGATGCGCACGGCGCGCAGTACACAGTCGTCCAAGTGCTCGTAGAAGTCCTGCGCGTTGCCGAAGGTCTGCGTGCAGACAGAGCACTTGCCGGTGGCATCAGGCGCGTAGACAGGGTCGAGCTTCTTGCCGGAGCCTACGGGCGCGACGCCAGCGGCAGTCTTGTTCTTGCGGCTGTTGGGAGGGGTCTGCTCGACGCCGTGGACGGCCGTCAGATGCCTCTTGAAGACGTCGGCGCGGTTAAACGATTTCTCAGCCGCAGAGCCGGAGCCGGAGCAGAAGTTACAGACCATAGTCCCCTTGTAGTGCGTCAGGGTGTGTCGGTTCTTGTCGTACTTGCGGGCGAACCCCTTGATGTGGTATTCGCAAGTGGTGATAGGGCACTTCTCAGGACGCTCGGTCTGGTGGGTCAAAATGTGCGCCTTTAGGTCTATGAAGACTTTACCGCACTCGGGGTGGGGGCATCTCTGCTTTTCCCTGGACTCGGTATCGCTGAGTGTGCCAGAGTAGCCCGAGGGCTGGGTCTGGATGGCGGTGCTGGGTCTTGTTGGCGCTGGCATGCGCACTCGGTCTTCCAGCTCGTGTCGTGTCGGCCTCGTCTTCAGCGAGGGTCTTCTCATGAGACTGGGCTCTTCAGCAACAGAGGACGGCGATGTCCTAGCAATGGCCCTCAGCCTTGGCATTCGAGCCGTGTTATGAGGTGGTACGTTGCGATGGGTCTTCATGTACGCCAAACAGCGCCTCTTCACGACCGTCCGGTCATCTGTATGGTCCTCTGACACGGTCCACCGTACTCGCTTGGCTCCATTGCCAGTATTGAGTCGAGGCAAGAGGTCGATCTTCATGTGTGCTTCGTTGGTGGAGAGACCAAAGGACGTAGCGGAGTAGTGCGCGTAGAACTCGATGAACTCGATCACTGCCAGCACGAAACGATTAACAATCGGGATTGGAGAAATGAGAGGCGCAACTTGTCGTTAGGAGGTCCTACAGGGTTGCAGCTTACGCAATAGAAGTTAAACGGTGAGCTGAGAGCCGATTTTCCGACGGAAAACTTGTGTGCCCAAGGGAGTTGGGGTTTATCAACAAATGGATGGAATGTCCTTCATCAAGACGAATGACATCGTAGGCTGTGCGACAACGAAGATGTGTTGAAGGCAGCTGGCACGGTTGAAAGTGGTTCAAGTCAGAATGCTGCAAGCCCTGGAGGTATTACAGAGGACCGAGTAGTGAGTGACCTGCCGGGTCATGCCGACTGAAAAATGCAGTCAGCACTTATGTATGTGTATGTTCTAAGTGCCCAGGGGACCACTCTCCACTGTAAGATCTGGAGGCTGTGTCTGTTGCTAAGACATGCACTTATGCAGGCTGCTTCTGAGCTGTTCACAGCAGGTAATGTACCCACCAAAAAGATAACCCCTAGAGGCACAGTTCCCCGCCACTGACAGCTAACTGAAGTACTTCAGTATGCACCCTAATAACAATGAGTTCTCCCTGTCATAAATATCACACAGGGCAGTTCAAGGACCTTTATTCAGTCGATAGGTAGAAGTGTGCTCACAACTTGATTTGATTAGATGAAGCCTGTGATATGTTGTGTGTTATTATGTTTCGCTGAAAGTAAGTATCAGGAGCAGGGCTGGCCTTCTAAATTACCTAGGTGCTGGACAACTGCACAAATATCATCAATCCCTAAATGGAGGCATAGATATACTTGCTGAGAGTGTTAGGAGACTTGGCCGCTGTTGTGTGATTTTGACGCCCAGTTTCTCTTGACAATGTCTTTCCCTTGGAGGATGACATTCTTGATGTGTGTTTGTGCTCGAATGGTGCACCTGTATGCTCCCACAATGAGCCGTGCTTATATCTGCCATTGAAGGGGCCAAGTCTTGTGTATGTATTCGCCCGCCTGAGGTGAGAACCAAGTCAAAGATTGTTAGCCTTGTAAAGACCATTGCAGCGCAGTGTGCTTGGCCCAACCTCTGCCACCCAATTCTTCAGGTTGGCTGCAGAAGGCCAGACAAGGATAGGCCTATAAGCGATGAACAGTACTCTTTGCAAATGGGCTACCGCCTAGTCAAAGGTACTATATCACTTTGCACTGGAGCAAGCCCGGTACTGAGGTAGCTGAACAGCTGGCCTAGGTGAGTTTGGGCCCTATTAATTACAGCAAGAGGGGCTCCCGGCAGACCCAACCTTGAGCTTTTGAAAAGGTCAGAGGATCCTGATCTCCTTGGTGTCTCTAGCTTCTCGCCAATCCACTCGGAAGCCGCCTCGGCCTTGCGCCTGTCGGCCGTCGCCTAAGCTGGGAATGCTTGGGCTGCGTCTTGTTGTAGGCTTGTAGGCGGATTTTCATCTCTGCTCGTTCGTCGGTACAGTCCCGTGAGATCGTATGTAGTACTTTCTTTTTGTTTCTGCCTTTTATGGGGAACGAGTAGCATCGGCTCGTGCCCGCGAAGAGGAAGGAGCAAGTGGTAGAGGTATTGGCGTGCCTTGTTGATGGCCAAGCACATTCACTTGCGGCCGCTGCTGCTGAGGTCCTTGTTGATCTTTTTGCGGCTGGACACCTAGGGAAGGTCCTTGCTGAGCCTGCTGTGAGTGGCGCATCTGCCGGCCGGCCGGATCTTGCGGATAGAGAGGCTCTTGTGGCATGGGACCATTATAGGTCTGGTGCGTATGCTCCCGCTCAGACTTGAAATCGGTGGGCGGCCTGTCCTCCTGGTAGCTGGCTTCACGAACCAGCCTCTCGGCGTCCTCACGCTGCAGCTGACGGTAAAGCTCGCTGGGGACGTGTTCCGGATGGGGGCACGACTTGAAGTATGCGGTGATAGAAGCACGTTCCGTTGCCCTCCTCTTGCTATGCGAGCCATCCGGGCCCTGCTGCTGAGCCTCACCCTGCTCATCAAGAACGGGCTTCACTGTCCAGTCGATCTGATCAAGCATAATATAGAAACGGCAGTCGCGGATCTCCAGCGAGAGGTCCTTGAATGCCTTTGTAATCTGGTATCGGGCATTGGGGCCGAGCGACGACTGCTTTTTCAGGATAGTTGGCCACCGTCCCCTCTTGGAATGCCTGTCCTGCAGGTTCAGACGCCGAACCTCCTTGAGGACTGTAGTATAATCATGCTTGGGCAGGCGCCGGCGCGTGCAGTGGGCCCAGGTCGGCTTGATCCTGTCGCCATTGACGTCGTACTTCTCTCTTGGTTCGGCCTTCTCGATACGGAAGAGGTAATATTGTGAGAGAAGGTTGAAGTAGTCCTCCTCAGTGAGTTTATCGCCTCTGAGGTCGATTCGCTGGACGGGCCGGAGAGGCTCGTCCGCGATGATCTCTGGCCGCGGGCCTAAGGCCATTGAGGGCGCCTGGTGGGCCTCGGGGCTAGGATGGGGAGGGCGAGTTTCTTTGAACTATCCTAGGATGACGGGCAACAATTAGCATAGGCAGAATACAACACGTATTGTGAATGGGGCTCAAAATAGGACAATACCACAAGTGAACTTACTGTTCCAATGCGCGCCTGTGGTCTGTATCGGTCGCGCCTTGAACCACGCTTTCCGGCTGCACTTCGATACGACAACAGCTCCGCTGTTGCTGTCATGAACAAATCGCTCCGAGGGTGATGGGCTATCTAGGAGAATCGAGGTTTCTTGTCGCATCGTTGCGAGTAAAGTGGAGGTTGTCAGCTGTCCGTTCCTCTACTGCCTCCGCCTATAGTAAGCGCTCGCTCACTGGCTCGGGTATTTTTCTGGTTCTAGGCCGTACTGCAAGGTGTGTTGCAGCTTGATGAGACGCACTAAGCAAGCCCATGGCAGGCGTGCCTCAAAACTCCAGGATGCGCTACACTGCTCGCCTCACTGGCGCTCCTTTTCCAGCATTTCCACTCACTGAAGAGAGGCTTGATACAGATGTTGCCAGCTTCCGGCCCTGAAGTGTCACTTAAGGAGCCTCACTCAAGGGGCGTCAGCCCTTTTGGTTCACACCTCGCCCTGGCCTCTGGTCCGGCAAGGCGCATGGCCAGCACGATTATTTGGCACAGCCCATGTGGACTGACGTCTTCTGCTGAGCACGAGAGATTGCCGTTCTGGCAGTAAGTATGACCGAGTCGCGTCTCCCGCAGCATGTCCATGACTCCCAGAAGAGAAATCTTTTCAATTATTCCGTAATTTTATGCCGCCTCAGTATGGACTGGTAGAATTCCACATGAATCGCCTGGCTCTGTTTCAGTTCTTAGTGACCCGCGCACCGTCTCTTCCACACCTCGAGTTCCTCGGTCAGCCTTCGAGCCTGGTCATCAAGGCCGCCGTCCCGCAGCTCCCTCTCGAGTTGAGCCACCCTGGCTATCAGTGTCTTGTTATTGAGGAGTCTTATGTTCTTCTTTCTCAGCCTTCTCATCTCATCGTTCTCGTGATGACTCTCGATCTCGAAAGTCTCTAGCGCACTCCCTAATCTTCTTAAGAACCTCCTCGAGGGGGCTTCTCGGTTGCTGTTTCTCATAATCCAAACCTCGCATCTTTGAATCGTGCTTGGGCACGACGCCTTGCAGCCTTCTGACCTCGGCGTCGTATGATAGCCAGTCCGGCGAGAGATCGGCACCGACACGAGGCGATAGGGAGCTGGTAGACGACCGCTGCCGCCGGCGGCCCTGGCTCGACTTCTTGGTCGGATTCTGATGCATAGGCGCTGTGACTGATGAACACTTCTCCCGAGAACTATACAGCCCGCTGTGAGCCAAGCGGCGCCTTTTGACAACCTTGTGACCGTCCGTATGATCTTCTGAGATGGTCCATCTTACACCTCAGCTCAATTTTCTCGCACCGAGCGAGGCCAGCAACTTGGCTCGCGATGGCGGGGATGGCGATATTGGAAGCGTGCTGATTAGAGCGTCGAGGCGAAGAGAATGAATGAGGCTGGTCGTCGTCGGTACGATTTATTTCGGTGCCTTACAAAACCGTAGTCTTTGATGCTTGATAATGAGCGAGCTCGATCAGTCTCCAGGCGGACACCAAGCTCATCTGCACTGGACGTGTCGGATCTCGGACTGTGCAGTCGCGGTTGAGGGCCGTCTTGGAAAGGTGTTGAATGGAGGGGTTCAGGACATGACAATCAAGTGGTTTGCTGACGTGCTGGGATCTGAGACAGACAGCTACCGTAGTGCGGCGGCAGGAGTGGCAGTGCCTATAGGACTGCGTCGGCAGGGGGTCAGACGACCACCGGCGAAGAAGGTAGTGGTGTAGGGCGGGCGGCCTTGCATGTACCCCCTGCGACGCTGTGCATTGGGGTGCATCCGGTGGAGCTGGGCACTCGCCGAACTCTAAATGAGCCCTGTAGAGACTCCCACAGCAGCAGCAGCAGCAGCAGCAGCGCGGTATATCAAACCGCGTTTCCTCTCGGAAAGGGCCGACACACGAAAGATAGCATGCTGCATGATCGAGCTGCCGTGTGACCTCAGGGCAAAGGGAGACACATGCCCATCGTCTTGTTCAGCATTTCAATCGTCTTGTCGTAATGAACATAGGCCGTCTCCGAAATGACCGTCCTGCATCTGGAGTCAACTATCGAACCTGTGACAAGGGCAGGGAAAGAGATCTGGACGACGTACGTTTTCTTGTTGACGTTGCCGTCCACGATCTGCTTCCACGTAGGCGTGTCATGCTTGCCGACGAAGTCCTTCCACCACTTGACAAGCAGCATGTTCTTGACAATCTTGTGCTCAATGCCGCTCTCCCTGGCAGCGTTCTTCAGGAACCAGATCGTCCGCTTGATGGCCCTGGCGTCGAAGCTGGCGTCGGGGGCGCGGAACGCCCGCCGGAGCTGTCCGCGGGCCACGGTGCTGGAGGGCTGGGAATAGCAGACTGCCCTGAGGGCAGCACGGTAGAGATGCCTGTAGGCATGGATGACCTCCTGGTTGGCCATTTTGATGGGTGGAGGAGGAGGGGGGAGGAGGAGATACTTGAGATCCTTGAAGGGACTGGTGAAGTTTTTATCTTGAGGCCGGTGCAGGTGGGTTGGTTGATTTGCGATTGGAAACTTGTTCTGAGAGCAGCTGAGGCACGATTGGCCGGTGCACGGGCCACAATTGGTGGCTATCCAGGGTTCAGGGACCTTCATCTTCTTGGCCAGGGTTTGCGCTGAACAGGCGCGAACATTCCCACTGAACAACACAAACTACTCACAGAGCACTGCTGGATGCTTACAGTAGCTTTCATTTGATCCATGGCTTCTAGGTACTCATACTCTTGTATTATTGAACCAGATACAGTCACTCACCATGCCACCACCGTTCCAAGAAGAAGAAGAGGTCACTAGGCCCTTGTCTTTTGTTTCCTCCCCTCACAAAGATGACCAATCCAGCTAATCTCACATGCCATCAGGATCTCAACCATCATAAGCCACCTGCCTCACCTACTCACAACAAGGTGGTCGACATGAAGACCCCCGAGAAGGTTGAGGCTATGAAGGATGTCTATGATGGTCTTGTGAAACCTGAGCCCAGCCAGGGACTGCAGCAACGGGAGCCCTCGCCTGTGCTGGTGGTCAGTGACATCCTCACCAAGAAGGTCGCGCCAGCTCGCACGCCCCTGCCATCTTCCAAGATTTCTGCGCCTGAGGGACGGCCTGTGGACAAGGGAAAGGCAGCAGGCAAGACTCATGGGACAAAGCGAGCCACATCACCTTCGAAATCCAACAACGGGGTAAGCAAATCAATAGGCTCTGTTTGTGTGTGTGTGCTTCGGCTGACACTGAGCGCATATCTAGCCCCTAGCAAAGAGGAGGAGAGACGACGTACGGGAAATTCCCTGCGCTTACTGTGTGAGGCGCCTGACGAACGATCCTGCATGGGCCTGCCACAACGCCATAGGTCTGTCATATCTCCTTCTTGTTCTCGGGAGAGAGACACATACGTACGCCCTAGACTCTCAATGACTATGTACACTGACACTAGCCTTCTCGTTCTTAGTCGCAACAAACGGGACTGGAAGTTACACAGGACACAGGTAATCGAAAGCTCAAGGACATGACAGCTTTTGTCTGTCGTTCCCCAGGCTGGCATCGCCGAGAAACGCTGACCCTGGTGTTATCACCCTCCCTTTCAGATGTAAAGAGTGTGTCAGGGCACATGTATCGTGTCAGTTGGTGCGTACGGCGCCCGACTCTGGAGCCATGGATCAGGTCACTGACATGTCTTTAGATACCGTCCAAGGCGGACAAACCTGTCCAGGCCCTCGTGAAGGCTGCCGCTGACTTGGCGGCCAGCCCTGGTGTGAGTGATAGCCTAGCAATATTCACCCCCGTCTCTCCTATACACACTACTCCGATGTGTGTGCCTTGAACACCACTACTACAAAGGATTCGTTGCTCTTGGGTATTCCGACACACCGCAGTACTGACATGGCCGTACAGGCCCGCAGAGGTTCCCTCCTCGCCGCCTGGGAAGCAACTACCGGTCCCGCCCTGCGGGCCATCGGAATCGGCTCTGGAGCACGCGGTCTAGACAAGAGCGAGCCAGCGAACAAGAAACCAAGCAGGATCAAACCCAAGCCACCTAGCAGCCGCGCCTCAGCGCATGCCAACGACCCTCACCAGAACACCACCAACAGGCGCTCACTGTCCTCGGCCGGCCCCGCGGACCGCTCACACGCAGCCCAGAGCCAGCAGCAGAGGAGTTCCACCACGGCGTCCTCCGCCAAGCTTCCCCGCCACGGCCAAGGGGACGCTGCTGGCGACCATCACCTCCAGAGGAGGCTGGAGAGACAGGACCTGCGCACGAGGAAGGTCGAGGCCCTGGAGTCGCTGGCCCACACGGCGGCACTGTTCCTGGCCGAGTTCATGACGTACACCAAGGGAGCGTCATCTCGTCCCTCTGCCACCGCAGGGCCGGCGGCTGGTGGTGTCGTGCAGGAAGGATTCGTACCCTCCGGAGGGTCGCAGGACGACGCTCTGGACTACGCAGCTTCTGCGGCGGCGATGGCTGTGCGTATATCCCCATAAGAGTGTCCCAGTTGCCTGATGTGGTGTGTGTGTCACTGACGTGGTGGAACAGGCCAGTGTTTTCAAACCCTTGACAGCTACAACCTGGATCGCCCGTGCCAGTGCTGAGGACCAGCCTGAGGACCAGCCCAATGGTGCTGAATCCTACGGTGTCGAGAGCGACAGCAACAGTGACAGCTCATCAGTTGGTGATGGCCTCGGCATCAGCAGGCCAGCACAAGACTATACCGGCAATGAGCACCAGGACCACCCAGCAAACGAAGACAACGACTCTGACTTGGAGGAAGCCGGTCACTCAGACTTTGACGAGGATGAGGATGCTGCCGCCGCTACTGCTACTATCGATGTGGCAGAGCGGCACCAGGAAGAGGAGAGTCAGGAGCGTGATCTGCAGCAGCGTGACGTGAAGTCCGAGGATCCATGAGAACCCATTTCCAACTATCTGCACTTTATTGGTTGTGTTATTTGAAGGAGAGCCTGCTGCTTTGAGCACTTGTCTAAATAGAGTAAAAGGGCAGACAGTCATATAGTAACTCCCGCATATAAATTGAGGCCATGTATCCATTTAATACGATGCAGTCTGGCATCTCACCTGTATTCCCTTCCGTCTTATTATGTAGAAGTTGTAATGCAGCAACCAGCGCCCCCCTCCCCACTCACCCATCTTCTCCAGCCATCCAAGGCTCACGCGCTCGGCCACACACCCCACCACCATCTCTCGTCTCGAAATGAACAAGACACAGAGGACCCCCCTCTGTGGCTGCCTAAGTACTTAGTTATGCACCGAAGTAGGACTGAAGCCCAGTAAGCAGAGAGAACACACCAACTCCCCCTTTCACAGCAATTATCTCGGCACTCTGACCCGTAATACCCAAGTGGGAAACTTATAAAGGAAATACCGCACGTGTGTGCTCTCCCAAGGATGTAATTGCGCATTGTTCTCATCGCCGGATGAAGAATGTCCAAAAGAAATTCCGAGGTGTGGAGGGAAAGAACAGGGGGGAAAGTTCGTCGCGCCTTGATCTTGAAGACCCCCTTCTATATGCAAAAACGTCTATACCCGGGTAACCACCGTGCCCTGTCACCGCCCCTCCCATCCGATCTTCTTGCTCCCCACAAGCTCCCCGCCACCCCCTCTCGAAAACAACAGCTCTCAGTAAACAGATCTCGCTCGGTCTACCTTCCACGACCACCTTATGCATCGCATGACTTTTTTTTTTTTTTTTTTGGGGATAGGAAACTCAATCCTCCTCATTGTCCAATGGTGCATAGCGTCCGTTGCGGTTGGACACACTGCCGGAGCGCGCACGGGACTGTGACCTGCCGACCACCCGTGAGATCCAGCCGGCAACGCCACCCTCGGCCTGGCCTTGCTCGTATTGTGGCCGCCCGTTCACGAAGTTGACATTTGGCGGGTCGATGTCGAGGCCAGGGAAGTTGTTCTGCGGCGCCAGCAGCGAGCGGCCGCGGATGTCGAGCGAGGGCACGGGCGAGGCTGCGCGTCCCAAGGCGTCGTCTTGCGGGCCCAGTGCAGGTGTACCCATCGACGCAGGCGTGCCGATCGTGGTCGTCGCATCGCCGAAGATGGAGTTCATGTCCTCGAGTCGGACACCGCTCGTTTCGGGGTAGATGAAGTAAACTAATGTTGGTCAGCACCATATATTATTACCTTGGATTTGTATTTTCAAGCATGCAGAGCAGGGGTCTCAGCTTACCAATAACGAAGCTAGCCGCGCAGAAGAAGGCATGCACGAGGTAGAGACGCCACTCGATCCACTCCTGCAGAATGGGAGTCATCTCTCCCACCAGCCAGTTGCAAGCCCAGTTGGTAGCAGTCGACAGCGAAGCACCTTTGGACCGGATGCTGAGCGGGAGAATCTCGGGCGGATACAGCCAAGGGATCGGACCCCACGAGTACCCGAAGGCGGCATTATAGATCATGACAAAGATGACCACAAGCGTCGGCGTCGCTTTGATGTCGAGGAAGATAAAGTACGAGATCAGGGAGAGCGATACGGCCATGGCGATGGCGCCAGAGAGCAGGATGATGCGGCGGCCCCACGTGTCGACAATATACCACGGCGGAATGGTAGACAGGAAGTAGGTGATGCCGTTGATGCCGGTCATCAGCACTGCCTGGTGATCATGCCAGCCCGCGGACTCGAAGACATAGGGCGCATAGTAGGAGATGACATTGATGCCGTTGAGCTGCGCGAGAGCCTGGGCAGACATGGCGATGAAGACACGCGTCTTGTACCGGCGGAACATGTCCCTGTAGGTTCTCTCGCCCTCCTGTCGCTGGAGGAGAACACCCATCTTGATCTCTCGGTATTCGTCACGCGCCTTGGGATCGTGGATATCACCGCCTCCGTACAGGTTAGCAATGACAACAATGCCTTCCTCGTCGTGGTCGTTGTCGAGCAGCCATCTGAACAAAAAAGTCGTTAGCAGAAGACGGGATGGTAGGGCTCCCTGGGGGCGATCTTACCTCGGGGACTCGACGATGATCAAGCTTCCAAGGCCGAGCAGGCCGCCCATGACGCACTGCATGAACAGTGGTATCCGCCACGAGGCATCACTCATTATAAACCCGCAGAAGTAGTCTACCCAGACGGATGTAGTATAGCCAATGATGTTGCCAGAGAACTCAATACACGCCAACTTTCCACGGTTGTGAGGCGGCGAGATCTCGGATTGGTACACAGGGACAATGGTCGACAGCGAGCCGACGCCGAGACCAGCAATGATTCTGCCGAGCATCATCATGGGCATGCCCGTGGCAAATGTCTGCAGGGCACCTCCGACGAAGAAGATCATGGAGCCGTAGAGGATGGTCCGCCGGCGGCTGATGATGTCTCCTATCTTGCCGACGAGCAGAGATGATATTAGGGCACCAATCTCGAGGATGGCAACCATCGTTCCTATCTCGGCCCTCGAGGGTTGGTTGAAGTAATCACGGAAGAACGGGCCCCTGCACACAAAAAGAAAAGTCCCTGATCAGCCATGTTGTCTCGGCGTGCAGACAGAGAAAGAGGGAGAGGAGGGGGGGAGAGAGAGAGAGAAGGGTTCTTGAGGGGGAAGGTCCCTTACGTGATGATGCCCGACATCACACCTTGGTCATATCCGAAGAGGAAAACGCCTAATGATACAAATATACTCGTGAAATAACTGGCGGGTTCACATATATGGTTAGTATGTCTCCCACACAAGACACGCAAGTATGCTGGAGCATAGAGAGAGAGAGAGGCGCGATGGACAACGCACATGAGGGGCTTCCCCGTGAAGCCTTTACTTGAGCCCGGCATGATGGCAGATATGAAGCGTTGCACTCTGGACGGCTGGAGAGAGATCACCTCTGGGACCTCAATTGCCTCCTTGTTGACGACACCGATGTGGCCGTGGGAGCCGTCTTGATTGTAGTATGTGGCGGCGTCGTGGATACGGACGTGTTTCTTCTCCCTCTTGCTCGCAGGGCCGTCGTGTCTGCCGTGGTGGTTGTGTCGTGGCTTCAGGCCGGCGAGGACAGAGTCGTCGAGGGTGTCGTTGAGCCTGGCGCGCAGCGGATCCTCGACGTCGATCTGCTCGCCAATGTCTCCAGTCTCGATCCAGGAGTCGGTGTCGTCCTCTTCTGAATCAGAGCCGGGCCTGTCGACGCGGTAGCCGGAAAACGACGAGCTGCCTTCTCCTGCTCCGTGCCCTGCCGACAGAAATGACGTCGACTCCTCGGTATCGTGTGAGTCGTGCAACCGAGAGCCGGATGAGGAGTCGTCAGGAAGGGTTCGTAGGGGGATGTTAGACGGCAGCCTGGAGTTACTCTTTGGACTTGAGAAAGGCATACGGCATCACCCTTCTTCTGCTCGTCAGGTAGAAAAGAGAGAGAGAGAGAGAGAGAGCAAGAAGCAGGAAAGAAAAAAAAAAAAAAAAAGGAGGAGTACAGAGACAAAAACGTCAGAGTCAGACACTCCAAGGGAAAACAGGCCAGTAGAGCCGATGGGTAGTGAGTGGGCTGGATCAACAAGGAACAGGCGAGCGAATGGCACAGCAGTGAGGTTGCCGTCTGGATTCCAGTCAGGCCGTCAGGTCGGTCGCTAGAAGCTTTTGGGGGTGGTCCAGTGGAGTCGGTCCGGCAGCGTTTGACTCAAAGCTGGCTGACCACACGATCCAAGTGCAGTACAAGACGGGTGGAGGGCATGTGAGGAGGGAAGGATGGATGCATGAGAAAGCGCGCTCGTGGTAATCGAGCGGTTTGCAAGGTCCTCGTGGTGGCAGGTGGCTGGTGGCAGGTGGTAGGTGACAGGCCAGGTGGAGGATGCGGTGTGTGTTGCTAAGGTCAGGTTGCAGCAATCGTCGTGAACGGGTTAGGTGTGAGGAAACGGGCAGGTTTCCTTCTGCCAAGTAAGGTACGTCCATACTTACTGAGTAAAGCGTCGAATCTTTGACTCGCCTGCACGCTCAGTGCTGTCTCTCCATGCATGTGCTGGCCGCAGCTGAGACGGGTCCGATCCCAGCGCAGGATCCCTGTAGCGTATTCACTATGGTACGTACTTGCTCAACCTGGAACCCTGAAAGACTGGGGCGGATGGGGAGAAGGGGGGACGATAACGGCCCCAGGTACCTGTTGGCCCTTGGGTGCTGTGCAGGCTGCCTGTGCTGTGGAGTTACAGGTGCCACCCCCAAGCTTTAGCGCATCTGCCATGTTCCTCCATATCACTGCTCATCATTCGCATCCCCCTTTTTTTGTCTCTTTTTTCTTTCCTTGAGACCCTGCGTGGGAGGATAGGATTCGGATCGATCTCATGGGATGGATTTATTATAAGAAGCCACCATAGTATATCATACTTAGCAGTGCTATGTACAATGACTTACCACAACCCCCGCCCCCTTTTCCCCTATACCTCATCTCTACTCCTTCATCGGATCTGGTTCGTCTCTCTACCACACATAGTAGCAGCCTTGCCTCTCCGTAAGACTACAGCGGGTGGACGGGGGCCCTGCACGGTGCTGTCATGTCTCCACCCCTGAGGGTCTCTTGTTATCCTATCTTTCCTGCCCTGCCAAGGATATGGCCAGCAGAACTTCACGATGCCTTATCAGCATCTTTTTTTCACCTGGTGTCTTTTTTGAAACCTTTAAATCAAGGAACGCTCGATGACGACTGCGGCGGCTGCCCCGTTTCGCTGGCGGTCTACTATGCACGGTGCTTGTACAGTACATCGTCGTCAGGTTCATGACTGGTGTACTAAGTAGTAACCTCGATATTCACCAGAGACATTGATATATTATTAGTGGGGTTTCTCCAGCCTCCAAAGGCCTGTCGACTATGGCCAGATGACCTTTTTTGAATCTGGGGTAAGGTTAGACAGCCTCGGGTCTGTCTGACCGCGAGGTTAGCCAAGTCCAACCTCCAATTCTCCCCCCTCCTCTGTTAGGTAATTTTTTCTCTTTTCCTTTCTCTCTCTGTGTGTATCTCGATATCCGATGCATATTGTGTATACTGGCTTTTTTGGGTCGACTCTCTCTTAATTCATTTCGTTTATGTTGTCTCCTCCTTCGTTTACCTTCCTGTTGTTTTTCTCTCTTCAACTTCGGTGTCGTTTGTTCCGAGGAGATTCGTGGTTGCGAAGTAGGCGCCGAGTCTTGAGTCCTGGCCCCGTTTCCAATGACGCAACCCTGCATTGATTGGCATGAGCTCTTCTTCTAGGGCCTTCAGGGTCTCCAGGCTGTTCCTTTTTTTTTTCTTCTTTTTTTCCCCCTCCTTCTCCCCCGGCAAGACACTGCGAAACCTAATTTATTGCGATCAACAGCGCCAGGAATCGAGTTTCCCCCTCAAGAGATGAAAATCAGCCGCGGCTATGGCGCTTCGTAAGACGACAGGCCCCAGT
This sequence comes from Immersiporthe knoxdaviesiana, assembly GCA_021117315.1. Classification (NCBI taxonomy): domain Eukaryota; kingdom Fungi; phylum Ascomycota; class Sordariomycetes; order Diaporthales; family Cryphonectriaceae; genus Immersiporthe; species Immersiporthe knoxdaviesiana. Next base: position 1,333,373 of record CP088206.1, read on the forward strand.
GGGCTCACGAGATTTTCGTTCACGCGCCTACCTAATCCTCGTTACGGCTTGCCGTTTATTTTATTTTATTTTAATTTTTTTCTTATGGTGAATACTATGAGATGCATATCAACAGGCAGGGGAGATCTGATTCCTCCTTGGGATGTCTTCTCCAATGCAAGATGCATCACCTGCCCCGTCTCCAGACCACCACCCCTGTGGACCACAACAGCTTGGGCCTGCAGCTGACATGCAGTAAAGCTTGGGAGAGAGAGAGAGAGGAAGGGTGGGCCCCTTCGCCCGTTCGCCTCGAGAGCTGCACACCACCTCCCCATGATTTTAGAGTCTTTTTTTGTCGCGTGAGAGCTTGCACAGTCACATTATATCACCTGCACCAGCTGAGTATGTCTCAGTGAGACCTGGTGAGGCGGGGGAGCGGCCATTGAGGTTCAACGTATGCTCTCTTTATGCGGTCGGCATAGGCTGAACAGTCCTACGCGCTGGGGAATGATCTTACTGTATGTGCAACCGAGGTGCTCACAAATTCTGCCTGCCTAGAGGGTAGGGCGTGGAAAGTCTTGAAGTCCAGCACCCACAGTCCTACTGGTGAATTGCACAAGTGTGTGGCCACTGGTAAGGTCGTCTGTCTCGCATGGCTCTCCACTGGGATTCTTCATGTATTTTGGTTTGATCAACAATACTTGCATTTGTGAAGTGTCGCAGAAAAGTGTTTGTGGCTCTGACAAGTTGATATAATACTTAAGTATTCAAACATTGTTGCTAGGGTATTTTACTGCTACAACAAAACAATAACGACCACATATGCCTTCAACTATGTGTTGCATCATCTTCCAGAACGTTCACGGCTCCCTTGAGGTTGCCCCCGGCTATCAAACTTCCTCCCAAGACACACACTACCTTTCCAAGGCCGACTCGAACCACGCCGGCCGAAAGAGAACGAGGCTTTCCAATATGGGAGGGATCGCCTGATTAGTCGTCGGTTGCCCAGTCCCATTTCTTGCCCGGCGGCGGAGGGTCCTGGCGACCAGGCGCGTGATCCACGCAGGCCGTGTCCCAGGCAGGGCAACACTGGATGGTGCTCGGCGCCGTCTCGTACTGCGCCGCCTTCTCGAAGGCTGTCTCCACGCAGCCGGTCGGCCAGAAGGGAAAGAAGGGGTTCTTAGGCTTGAGTCGGAACGTGGCATAGATGCCAGCCACCCCGATGCGGTCGCATGCCCAGTCCTTAATAGCGACGCCGAAACAGTCTGTTCAGGTTGCTCTTTGTTAGCCGAGGACAGTCCCCAACATCCACCCTCTGGAGAGGGGCGGGGGGCGGGGTTACTGGGAAAGACATACCGCCACGGAGGTTGTCCAGGAGCCCCCTTCCGCACTCGCCACCCCTGAGGTCGAACTCCCTGGCGTAGATCTCGGTGATCTCTGAGAAATACGTATATGTCCCCTCGAACTTACAGTATCGGTTCCAGGTGGGGTCGACCTGAGGCGGTTCGTTTCTTGGCGAGAGGAGCGCGGCTGTGTCGTTTCTGCTGGGTACAGCAGCTGCTGTGATGACGGTGGCCAGCAGTGCTGCCACCATCGAGAGAAATCCGAGCAGGCGCATGGTCATGGTGATGATGGAGGGAGATGGACACAGACAGAGAGAAGACGAGACGACACAGAGCAAGAACCCGAACGAACTTGGGCGGTGTCCAAATGCGAGAGGGTGTGGAACAGGTGCGTCTGACAAGTGGATGTTGAGGAAGCTTGAGAGATCCGACTCCGACAGCGGGCGGAGGACGCGTCTATATATAAGTTTTTTCGGGTGTGCTGGATGTGCTTGGTCCTCGCGATGCTCTGCGTCATGGATCCAACAATTGCACCTAGAAAGCCCCTCGCAGCAGCGGTGTATGAGGCCGGCTGGACGCAGGTGTCGACCGGTCGGAGCTTGTGGCCAACGCCGGCTGGCTGTGCGTGAGAGGTATCAGGAGCAGAGAGCCGCACCCTAAGCTGTGTGTCATCGTGCCGAGCTAACATTGAGGTAGAATGGCCTGGAACATATCACATGTTCATGTCCTCCTTCACAAGGACACAGCTAAACCCCAGGCGGATGCTGGTGAGAGCGTCAGGGTGGTCCGCTAAGAGGTATCTATGCCGCCGGGACTATATTGCTTTGACTCAAGAAATAGAGACTGGCCGATCTCTGCCCAGTTAAGACTATAGTGGTGAACAGTCAATTGCTTAGCTTCGTGTATATGAAAGAACGAAGACACGACGGTCGCTTTTAGCACCAGAGAGCTGAACACAGGATCACGGGTCCGGCGCAAAGAAAAATTAAGGGGAAGGAAAAAAAAAAAAAGGAAAGGAAAGGGAAAAGGGAAAAAGCTAGTCTTCTTGATGATGATCAGAAGTCGTTCAGTGCAAACCTGCTCTGCAAAGTTCTCTTGAAAGCACTGTTGACCATGGCAGTCGCTCCTTTCCACTTTGTCTAGAAGGCCTTTGGCTCGCGACCTCTCCATCTCAACCCGAAAAGAAAGCAGCAGCCGGATAGAATACGTCCTTCAAGATCTCTCAAGAGCTAGTCAGCAATGCATCTACCTTAGGAAGAGGCCAACTCAGAGCAGTCCCTAGTCCCATGGTCTCCTCAAGATACTAAGTGGTCCTGATGAGGCCGGTGATGGCTAGTCACCCTCAAGACGCCCCGAGCAGTAACTTGGGAGCATGCCTTCCACACTGTCAAGTGTTTCCTAGCGACGGCTTGCATCTCAAGGTCAGGCCACCAACTCGGCCTCTCGAGGCAAGGTATGTAGCTCATGTAACCGGTCTCCATGCCATGGGATGTTGGCCAGACACCGTTCATGACCCCACCAAGCCTCCTTCCATGCGTAATCGATGTCCGTCGACTCAACTGGTCGGAGAAGAGGATATAAGGTTGTGCATACGTGTATTGACAGTAGCAAGCCGGGCAGCAAGACGCTTGTGTCAGTTCCGCCTCCTTCCAGGCCACTTGTGATGTTCTCGCCAGCTTCGAGCCGATTCCGCATCAGATCCTCTACAGGGTCGGTGCCTGTACTGTCGAATGGCTGAGATCACTTAGTCAGAGCCACAGAAGGAGCACCTGGCAAGACTCATACTCAGCCCGCCCATGGATCTGTCCATCGCTGTTCCACCGTCGTGCCCCTTTCCATTTTGAGCATGTTGTTGGGGACATAGGACAGGTCAGCAGCAGCTCTCGCCCGCCCTCGCCCGCGAAAAAGATAGGCACTCGCGCACAAATCGTGAATATGTCATCAAGTTCATCTTCCAAAGCTGACTGTGGCTGAAACGTCGACGACGCAGCCAGCGGGCGGTCTGGATTCCACCCTCTACTTACATGCATGCGCCTCACATCAGACAATAGCCCTCCCACAAAGTGAATGAAGCTGAAGCCGCTCGTCAAGACACGACAAGAGCGGTAAAAAGCACCGGGGCGGGCGGACGCGGCATCGGGAACTCCTGCTGTGTCACTACTCAGCCACGGCCCTGTTGTCTAATTTGTTTCTCACCCGCCGTGCTTGCAGCTGGACGGTACACGACATGAACGAGAATAGGGGACATGTGTCAGGTGAGACAAGTAGCAGAGAAAACTGTTTCTCGTAAGACTTCCCTTGTTTTCTCGAGTGACACGCCCGACCGTGACGAATTGATTGGGCGAAAGCATGGTCTGAGTTTGCACAAGGCAGGACGACGCCGGCATCTGGGGTTCTTGGAGAGTAGGGAGACGGATTCAAAGATCTCGCCCCCACCGGGCCCAGAAGAAACCCGGACGTAAAGAGATACAGGCACGACCTTTTTGGACGAATTGTCCGGGCTGTACTCGCCTGCCTCAAGGCCCAGACAAGGTGCCGGAACTTCACTGCCGACCCCTGGGCCGAGAGAGCTTTGAAGATGATTCTGCCGTAGTAGCGGTCTGGGTACAAAACACACCAAATTCGGCCTATGGTACCTTGTATGGCAGTGGTGCTGGCCTTGGCCTCACTTGAGGGCAGGTCTCAAGCCCTGACACGCACTCAGGTACGTATATGTGTGAAGACGACTCGGCTGCTTTCCCTTGGTACACTGCTGGTTCGCAGTCCGCTGGAAACGCCTTCGGATCAAGTGGTGGCGAGTTTCCACGTCAGTTGATGAGTGGTCTCTCTGCCGGGGAATATTGCATCCGAGGAGGTTAGGAAATTGGTCGATAGCCAGAGGACTACCGGGCCGCATGTCGGATTTGGGTTCTACCAAAGAGATAGACGTGCCGAATAATACGCCTTCGACTTCATGGTACCGCTTGGTACTAAGTATATACGCTGGAGAAGCCCCCACTGAGAGCCTCACTCATGGATATGAAAGGTCCGTACATATTCAGTCTTGAGAAAGGCTCCTGGTGCTCTCACCTGCATCAGCTCCAGCTAGCCACCGCTACTGCAAGGGAAACCCTCTCTTCAGTCCATAGTAATATCTTCCGAAGAGATGTGAAGTGCATGATGAGCAAAGAGTGCGAGTAGTGCTCTGCCACGTCTGCTAATCGAAATAATCCAACAGGCTAGTGCTGTCAGCACCATTGTTGCATCCTGGGGGTTTGACCTACGCTGCCTGTAGTAGCCATCCTCGTGTTCTGTCCAACAGACTGCCCATCAGAGTTCGAGCGGCTCATACGCTACTGTAGCGTCCCAGGGCTGTCTGTCGATGACTACAGTGCGTAGTGTGTGTGTGTGTGTGTGTGTGTGTGTGTGTGTGTCGGCTGAAGGGCTGGACCCGCAGCTGAGTATCTGCAATTGTAGTCATGGTTAGGCTTACCTCTGTGGTTGACCTTTTTTGCTCTTCGACCATGTGGAAGAGCACATCAAGTACACAGATTCTCAACAATGGGTAGGTTTACCCTTCCAGTGAGGCGGGGGCGGGGCCATTTCCAAGACATCGATCGCGACGTGCTGGCAAGAGGCGGCCCAGGGAGGTCTTACCCTGAAATCGACGCGCTGTTATGAAGCTAAGAACGTCGACGTGACGGATGATTCTTTGTATAGCACGATCGTCGTGTGGATGATCAACGAGACCAAAAGGGACGAAAAAAAGAAAACAGGAATAACCCTGATATGGAGCTTGTCCGCCGCACAAGTTGGGGGCCCAACTGATGCCGCCAGCACCCAGCCAACGATTCGCCCTGTGGCGTGTGGCTGTGTCCCCCTTGTGCTCCTTGTTCGCCCCCTCCCCCCCCCCCCAATATGATGTCCCATATCAGGACTGTTAAGGTGTTATGCACAGCATGACTAGGGCTGAGGATGGTAGTGCTGGTGCTGGTCTTGCAGTGCGGCGCAGCATTGAGCGAGTGGCATTGCAGCATGAGCCTGAGCCTGCAGCATGGGCACATACCGTACTAAGGTCCATCGGTGCTAGTAAGCAGCACTGTCAGAAGGACATGCCGGAGGTGGTCCAGCTCATCATGCATGAGGATGGCGAGATTCGTGAGGGACGAGACGGGTACCGGTCGGTTAATGAGGTGGCGCGCTTCCCCTTCCCAAGGTGAGGTGAGGGCTGGTGGAAAGTCGACAGACAGACATTGCCTCCGCTGGGCGTGCCAGGGACAGGATTGGCAGATGGCGATCGTTCCAGGTCGGACTGGACTGAGTGCAACCTCGACCTGGAATTCGTCAGCTGGGATCTCATGTTTAGCGCTCGACCTTGTGTGGCCACAGGGCCTGATACAAGGTACCTGAGTAAGTACCGGACCAGAACTTCCCTGCTTCTGCTTGTAGCGACAGCGCCAAAACCAACCAGCCCTTGTCCTCACCCGGCAGCGCCCTCCTTCCCTCGTCCTTGCTTGGTCAATGCTATGTCATACTCGGTACTCTTTTTTTTTTTTTTTTTTTTTTCCCCTTCTTTTTCCTCCTCTATGCTATTGCTATTATTACTTTACCTTACCTTCCCACAAAGTACTACTTACATAGTACCTACGTAGTGGCGTCTCCGGGTCGAGTCGTCCCTAGCCCGAAGCCCCCGTACGAATCAATATCAATCCCTTGGGCGGTTTTGACGAATGGCGAGGTGAAACATGCGGTCCCATAGCACACAGGGCTGATTTCCTCGTCGCGTCGGGTTCAGCAGCTGGGAAGGAGGTCTAACGCAGGACATCGTTCCGGTGCAGCAGCAACACCAATCTTAGAAAAAGAATCCTATGACTTTTCTTCTTTCTCTGCCTAGCCAAGGAAAAACCACGGTGGACAGAACCTGTCATCTCGGAGGTCCTGGTTCATTTCACAGAGTCACTCCCGAGGTACCATTTACGGCCCATCGGCCATCAAGCCAGCCAATCAGCGAGCCCCAGCCCACCTGGAGGAGTGGGGCCAACCTCCTCTAAGACGCCGGTACCAGCCAACCGCTGTGGAATCACCCTAGGAACCCCCTGGTCGCAGGCCTCGCATCTCATCGCAGCTTCCTTGGCAATCCTGCCAGAACCTTTGCATTGCATGTGCAGAGAGCAAGAACAAGGTACGTACTATGTAGTACTCAACTCAAGTACCTAAGTACCTTACTTTTATGCAGTGCTTAGTAGGCGCAGGCCAGGTCGTTCCTTCCCGCGCCGCGCCGCGCCCGCCTTGCTCGTGCCTTGCCCTTCTTATTTTCTTAAAACCGCCTGTCTCTGCCCTGCGCGCCGCCCTTCGCCCGGTTTTCCTGCTTGCGATTTTAGCGACCCGCAACAGACAACCCAAAATTTCACGATCGAACCCCGAAGGCGACATCTGATTTTTCGAATTCGACCGATTGCGACGATCAGAGAAGGAGAAGAGGGGGAAAATAAGTCGAGGAAAGGAAAGAAGGAAAAGAAAACAAAACCAAGACCAAGGGCACACCCCCAATTGCCACTCCAGCAAGCAGAGAAAGGGAGAGAGAAAGAAGACCACCCCGTCCTGCTGGATGGCAGTAAAGCGGGAAGACGCGGTCCACTGATCGAATTCACCCACACAAGCGAGGAAACAAAAAGAGCTCGGACCAGAGAGAGGACATCTAGAAGGGAGAAAGACTATCGACCCACCACCTCTTGCCGAATTCTACACCGTCGATTCCTAACCGTCTCGCCGGATTCTGCTGAGGTCTTACCCTCTCCTGGGCCTTTTGGGTAGTCAATCAGCTCGACTGGTTCCTGACCCAACCCGACCTGATCTGCCCTGACCTCACTCCCCCGTTCGACGGTTATCGCGGTGAAACCGAAGTCGACCGCTCCGACGTATTGCTTGGACATACTCCAGCTAGCTGGCCTCTGCTCGCGGCCTAATCGCCCTCTGATCTGAACCCTCTCGTACGATATCATCTACTCCCAAGGGCGACATCCCTAGACGCATCGCTTTCGCTGCACACACGATGGGGTCGACGCAATTCGGAAATTTCGGCGTAAGCAAGCCCTGCGACTCCCAGTTTTCCTAACATCAGGCGCCAATTGGCAGGATTTATACTAACATCACCTCTCTCTGTTAGAACTTTTGCCGGGATTCGACCCTGCCGGTCTGCAACCTCCTCTCGACGGCACACAACCAGAGCGGGCCATGGGACACGGCCAACAGCTGCCACCTAGTGGGCATCCCGCTGAGCGGTGGGCGACATCTAGGCAACCTAGGTACGTTCTTCACGGGACCAGACAGCATCGTCATCGCTCCTTGACGAATTTTCCCCGGCTGATCAACGTGGATAGGATCGATATTACTATGTGGCTTTGCTATTCTGACGAGCATTTTCCTGATCCTGCGGTCTGAGAGGAAACGGGCTGCTGTCGGCAGAAGGTACGGCCCCCTTCCTTCCCCCATCTTTCAACAAGCACGTATCCGTCCAGTCTTGCTGACACGTGACAGGGAAATGCAATTGTTCCTCGCCGGCTACCTCATCCTGTCGATATGCGAGATCTTCACCGTGGGAGAGTTCCCTCTGGACTCTCGTGTCCGGATTGCCTTCACCGGAATCCACATCGGTTTCATCATCGCCACGACATGGATACTTATGCTCAACGCTGTCGTCGGATACCAGGTCTTGGACGACGGGACACCACTCTCCCTGGGTCTGCTGCTCGTCTCGGCCGCCATCCTTCTCATCGGCACCGGCTACATCGCCCTCGACACAGGCTTTGGCTGGACAGGCCACTGGAGTGGCAGTTACGACGCTCCCTACCGGAACATCGCCCTCTACGTGCTGTACCAGCTCATCCCGCTCATCTTCCTGGTCGCCTTCTACGTGCTCGAGACCATCCTCGTCCTCAGGGTCCTCGGCGAGACGAGACCCATGATCTACCTGACCCTGGCCGCCGTCCTGTTCGCCCTGGGCCAGATCTTCAACTACGCCATCAGCTCCCACATCTGCAGCGGCACGAGCGGCAAGATTGACGGCGCGCTCTTCGAGACCCTGTTCACGCTCCTGTCCGTCGTGATGATCTGGATCTTCTGGTCCTCGATCACGGAGGACGACTGGCCCATGACGGTCGGAAACACGTACCCATAATCCGTCAGTTCCCGGAAGCCGGGTCTGGCACGCCTCCATTTTTCCTTTTCATCTTCTTAAGCGTTATAATGATACCAGCCTTCAGGGTGCAGGCGGGGGAGCGTGGGCAGTTGGCCGGATAATCTATACCCAGTCGATCGATGATAATGTGGATACGATAGAATATCAATCAATCAATACCCCGTCTTAAAATTATTCAATCCTTGTTGTCCACAGATGTCGTGTTCTGCACGTTTATTTACCTGACAAGCTGCTATAGGAGAGAATTGTATTCCCGAGGAACCTCCACCACCGTGGCATTGAGTCACAGTCGTCAACAGCCATCAGGATTACGTATATCAGCGGCAGCTTGTGATGGAAACAATAATATCTAAATCACCCATAATTTCAACTACTAGGATTCTGACAAGGTTTTCAGATTATAAGCACAAGTTGTTTGTTGCTCGAACATGAATATGTAGCCACTTGTATACCAGCCAAGATTTGTATATTGCCCATGATTAGGACCATAGGCCAAACATCCTAGCCAGTGCCCATATGCGCTCCTCCAGTCAAGTGAAAGGTCTGGCCCGTGAGCCACTGCGACTCCGGCCTAGCCAGCAGCGCCACCACGCCCGCGATGTCGTCCGGCATGCCGGGCCGGCCTAGGGGGCTCCAGGCGCCGATCTTGGCATCAACCTCGTCGATGGTCAGGGCCTTGCTGGAGGGGAAGTAGTCGGCGGTGACCCCCGCGTACATGTCGCTCTTGACGCCGCCGGGGGCGAGAGCATTGACGGTGATCTGCTTGGGGCCAAAGTCCCAGGCCAGACACTTGACCATGCCCGTGATGGCTGCCTTGGAGGAAGCGTAAATGGAGTGGCGTGCCATACCCTGTGGTGTTCTGGGTGTTAGAAAAGAAGGAGGATAAACACAAACCTTTCCACTCGACCCGGGAAGTAATTGAATTAATACATCACACAAGAGGGAAGGTTTTGGGGGGTTTTTTGGGGGGTTTTTTTTTTTTTGGGCTCTTTCTTACCATGACAGCGGCGACGCTGCCCATCAGAATCAGCCGCCCGCCGTTCTCCATGAGCTTGTAGGCCTCCTGCGCCACGAAATACTGCGCCTTGACATTCACAGCAAAGATTCTGTCGATATCTTCGCCCGTGACCTTGTCAATGTCGCCAAAGTGCTCGACGCCGGAGTTGCTCACGACGATGTCCACACGGCCGAGCTCCTTCTTGGCCTCGCCAAAGAGACGCGCGATGGCGGCCTGGTCCGAGACGTCGGCCTGGACACAGATGGCCCGGACGCCGTGTTCATCGCGCGCCTTGGTGGCGACGGCCTGGGCCGCCTGGGCGGAGGCGACGTAGTTGACGACCACGTCGGCGCCGAGCGAGGCGAGCTTCAGGGCGATGGCGGCGCCGATGCCGCGGGACGAACCAGTGACTTGTAATTTCGTGTTAGCAGGTATGGACTTTGGGCTGAAGTTACAAAGGTATTATTTCTAGTATAGAGCGAAAGTGAGATGTTATACCAATAGCCACCTTTCCGTTCAGATTTTCCAACTGCCCAGACATGATTCCTTCTTGACAGATAAGCTACTTGACTGTTGAAGTCTTGCAATCTAATATATTGATAATTCGAGCTGGTGCCTCCGCGAGCCCGGCAGTTCCAAGCAGCAGACTTGAGGGGGTCTCTTAACTTCTTATTTAGCTACATCCCTTTTGGCTATGTGGCTGATTTGTGGCCTGACATTAAAGTAAAATACATAGTTGACGTCGTCATACTCTCTGTGAAACATCACTAATACCAAGTTTCTAGTCCACTAATGCAAGAGCTCGGAGCGGAGGATTAGATGGGAGCGCTGTAGGCGCGAAAGGCCGAGCAAGACGATGATGGATTGTGAATAATATGGTGATCGCACTCACGGAGTGCTGTGCTGTCCGTTAAAGTCTCGGGCTTAAAAATCGCCGAATAACGTTTGCCCCGACCATCAATGAGTAAAGTGTAGATGATATCAGAGCACACCTATCGCATACGTCACGCAGTGTTACAATTATGCAGGTGAGGATCAGCGTAGAGTTGGAGACTTGTGCTTGCAGCGTGCAAGAACTGAAGGGGAGGAGAGGAGCCCTTACTCTGCTAAGTAGCGTCCTGGTAATGTAGCGGAACCGTGGCCGGCCTGACAGGAGTACTATGTATAATTGTATACAGTACGTGCCGCAATACGGATATCAAAGTCCATGAAAGGCCCGTGACATGTTGGAACTAAGTTGTCGAGGCTAGTCCGTAGCGGGGGAACCACGGCTTGAGATATTCGATCTCCAGCCTGTTCTCGTGGCTTCTGCTTCCCCAGTACCATCCTCATCGTCCTTCCCGTCGTTGCAGACCTCAGCATGGGTGTCTCTCCATCCACGTTCCGGACGACCTGGACGCAATAATACTTCCCACCAGGGGGCCGTTGACCAAGGCTAACCTGTCGAGCCAGGCCGGAAAGGTTTTTTGTCGTGACGGGGTGACTCGTCAAGGTTTATATCCTTGCTCGTTTCAAGGAGCGTGCAGAGGCTCCCATCTCCAGGATGAAGGCGTATTACGACGCCCGAGATGCTGCAGAGCAGAGGGGAAGCCTCGTGTTCGTTTATATGGACTTGACAGACCTAGAGACCGTCAAGACAGCCGCCCGAGATGTGCTCGATCGGGAGCCTCGGATGGACGTCTGGACGCGCTGTTAGTCAAGCCCATTCATTAATTACCTGAAACTGTCCGGCGAGGTCACCCTGGAGGACGCGGCTGCAGGGCGCTACGTGATGTGTGATGGCAGGTGGCATTCTGGACAGAGAGAGGGCCTCGTTCTTGAGCTGCGCCCAGTGGATCAGGGAGAGCCAGGGCGGGCTGGCGAGGTTTATAATTTGTGCGAGAAGACGGTCCAAGGGTTTCCATTTTCAAGTACTGATGCACTGGACCGCTGCACTATGCAAAAGGGTATGCGTTTCGTACCTCGACAGGCGTATTAAGACACGCGCAGCTCTATAGATGTGCACAAAGTATCTCGGAGAATTCATGTACTCTAAATAAACATGAATATTGTTTAAAGCTTCTCTTTCAATGAGAGTTATAATGGACTCTTTATATAGCTTCTGCGAATGATAAAAAAATAAAATTAGTAAGCTAATAATCCTTGGCCACGACAACATCAAACCAATTTCTTTCCACAACACTTTAAATAATCTTCCAACTTATATTTAAGAAAGCCTTATAAATACTAAATCGCAGTAATTATACCATCTAGGTACTAAGTAAATGTATATCAGATTAGCCAAGAGATATATTTGGTAGAGGCTGTGATACCCCCTTCACTTCGATTAATTAATTATTATTTGAGTCAATCTAGACTTTGGCGCAGAGACATTATAGAAGCCGTAGATAGCACACACATTCGTGTAGAGACCATTTGTACCGACACGATGCGGTTATGCTCTGAAGACACTAGATAATGTCGGGCAAGACTTAACTAATAGTGCCCAGGGCATTGTTTCTGCTGCCAGACAATACCTGTTTGCCCTCCCCTTTTGGGGACCGCGGAGAGAAGTAGTGATTTCAAGGACCCCTTCGAGACTCCTGTACTACTGCCACACAGAACATTCCCAAGAGACTTGCCTTTCCCGGGCTTCCCAACTTCTGCACCACCGCACAGGTTTCACTTTGCGCGCCATTGCAACAGTTGGCATAGGCAATTCGACATCGGCAGCTGTGTGTCCCCTGTGTCCCTCTGGCTGCTACTCATTGACCTCACAAGCACCCCCTTCCTTCTGTGTTCATGTTTGCTTCGTGTCGGGAGTGACAAAAAATTATGACTTGCCTCACATGCCGCGGAACTTTCTGTCCATCCGTGACCTACCTGGCACATGAATTCACCCAAGAGGCTCTTGCCCAAGCAAGAGCATCGACTGGGGCCACTTAGGCGAGGGATGATTGGAAAGAAGCCCTCTTCTTGCGAACGGCCCGTCGGCAGTAACGACTGACAAATCTCTTGTCGGTGGAGGGCCTCAAGTTAAACAAATATTAATCACAAACAGCTCTGCAGGGGGTGAGAGTAGCACAACTCAACACACTCTCTTTTCTCCTACGAAGTGATTACGAGAATCGATCATTTTTACCTCATAGATATTTTCCCCCTTTCTAGACCAGCCAAGTAAGTCCGACGACAACAACACCACCAGCGCCGTGCAGCCCTCGCCTTCATCCCCCATCCCCTTTTCCTCCCCCCTAAAGCAACAAGAATACCACGGGAGCCGACAAGACAAACCATGGAGGAGACACAGACGGACCACCAAGGCTCCTGGAAGTCCCGTGCCTGGCCCGGCACCTCAGCCATGCTCTCGTCCTGGGTCCGCCTCCGCAGCGCCGCCGGCCCTGGCCCCGACCCTCCTGCCCTCGTCCTCCTCCGCCGCATCAGCATGTGGACGATCCTCCTCGTCCGCGTCCTCATATCCATCCTCATGATCACCATGCACACCCTCGGCCCCCAGAACACCAGCGTGGTCGTCGGTGTCGTCCTGCTCGTGCTCAACCTCGTGTCCACCGTCTGGTGCCTCACCATGATCGATCGTGCCGAGGGGGTCCGGGACGTCTTTTGCCTACGGGTCGTAAGTATAGCCATGTGCCAATTGGCTCGGCTAACACCCTCTCTTCCTTTGTCCCCAGCACAAAAAAGATATAAGACACAAGCTGACACTCTTCTACTTCTCTGACCCTCGCCGGGTGGTCTTTTGGGATTCAATAATGATAGGGTCGAAAACACCTCGACATCTTTGTCGTCTTGTGTGCCGTTTCTCATATTCTTGTACTTGCCGGCTTCTGGACTTTTACTGGCTACGTGGTGGCCAATATCGTCTGGTTCCTCCTTTGGGCGCTGCTCGCGGGGTACGGGCTCATCTGCTGCAAGGCAACGGACCATATCGCTTGATGAGTCTTTCTGCCGAGCCTCAGTTGCAGGCAGACTTGAGCGTATAATAATGTACGGATTACTGGCTGAAGAGGGGGTACTTCATTCTGGCGACCGACCGTTGCGGATGTGGAGTCTTGGAGTCATTACTGAAAGTGTAATTCCGAACATGAGTTCCCTGAGGAGGCAAAATGTTGATCCGAGGCCTGCCTAAGTCACTAATTATCGGACTTACCTCAGGTAGCATTGCTACTAAAACCTCTTCTTGTCGAGAGGACAATTTACATGCCAGGATCCTCATCATGGTTCCAGCCAGGCATGTCGGCAAGATCCTTGGCACGAGATGCGCGAGTAGACTTGCGAGCATCGCCTGAGCCTGGCCGCCAGCGCCATTCATGAGCCAAGTCCTCTGTCAGATTATCCTCTATCAGCTCCACAACATGTTTGCCTATGCTCGGCAGCAATTTGAAAGTGTGTCTGCATTGGGTCAGTTGTATTAATGACCAAGTCTCTCTGTGTGCGTGTGTGGAAACAAAAATGGGATTTAACAATACTCACCCGCTGTCTCCGGTAGCCAGGATGAAGTTCTTCCACATGGGATGTTCACATATCAACAGTGACGAATCTGCCGTATCTGTACACCAGCAGAGAGCCCTATTGAACAGCTCTTTTCCCTCGAACCGCGGCAGATATGTTGAGATGGCCTTGCGGATGGTCACCTCGGAGGCGTCGGGATACGTGTCCGTCGGGTGCTTTGCGTGCGACCGCGGGACAGACACCGGTTTCGGCGCGTCGGCACCGTACGGCTGGTGCATCTTGTACCTGGTGAAACCGGGGAACTCGTCGCAGACTTTGATGACGCCCTTCTCGTTGGGCTCGAAGAAGAAGCCGATGTCGCCGTGGTACACAACCGGCACGCCTTTGTACTCTAGGGCCTCCTCGGGGGTGAGCTGGATGTGCGCATACACCCAGGCCTGGAGGGAGATTCAGAACCGTCAGTGGAAATGAACAAGGGAGGAACCGGCAGAGAGGTGGTGCATGATGTTCGCGGCGCACCTTGGAACAGCACTGGTCTTCCAGGTCGACCAAGGTTGGACTCCATGCTCCTGCTGCTATGACGACCTTGTCGCCAAAGTACTGCGTTCCATCCTCCGTCTCGACGCCGATACAGGTGGACGGGTCTTGGCTCCCAAAGAGCGGTTTCTTGAAGGAGCCGGCGCTGTCGTCCTCCATCCACTTTGGGTCAGCAGCGGTACTCTTTCACACTTTCGATGATAAATGTCTCACCCTCCAAAGCCAAACTGGACTCCTTGGTCTCGACAGAACTCGCCGATTGCGTTGATTGCTTTTGCAGCGGCCAGCCAGCCCCCGTCATGGCTGTAAAGAGCTTTCCATCCCTGGCAGGAGAATCCTAATCAGTCTTCACCGGCAGCAGTAGTTGTGTCTGAACAGATCAAGAAGGGGGCTTCAGGATCAGTCCGACCTTGATGTTGTCTCGAGGCAGCAGTGGTGCTTTTGCCAGCAGCTCGTCTTCGGAATCCAGCCACTCGTGTGTGTCTCCCAGCCCTGCGCCGACGAGAATCTCATACTCGCGCCGCAGAGCGGCAACGCCGTCCTCGGAGACTTCACAGTCCATCTACATGAAACGAAAGACCAGGAATCAGCTTCGACTTCTTTCTACCATCACACTGCAGTCGACATAATGCTCTCTCTCACCCTGCCGGTCTTGTGAAAGAAGGGCTTAAAGAGGTCGTCATGGCTCCACATGTCAGCAGCCTCCATGCTCAGCCGCATCTCGGCCTTGCTGGACACGCGGATGCCCATGATCTTGTTGAGGTCGTTGCCGGCAGACTGGGCCGAGGGGAAAGGGTAGACGTCGAGGACGGTGATGTTGGCGGGCGAGTAGCCGGTCCGGAGCAGGTGGAGGGCTGTGGAGGAGCCCATGGTGCCTGCGCCGCCGACGATGATCACTTTTGTGGTTGCCCGAGGAGTGGCCATGTTGGGCAGGAGTCGTTGAGTAAGTATTCTGGCAGACCAGCTTGAGTTCTGTATACTTTAGTCAATTGTTGAGTAGGGTCGACATTCAGATGGTCCAAAAGAAGCAAAACATGTGACTTGCTCCACTCGAGTGCGGGCGGGAGTGCTTTGTACTTTTCCCGATCTCCTCCCGAGTCGGCGCTCACAGCATACAGTAAATTTCATTAGTGAATCCCAAGATTCTTGATAGCACTTGTATCCACCGTCCCTTCAAACCGGCAATGTTGCTGAGGCCAAGTTTACTTGCCAGAGCATAAAAGTTATTGAAACAACCTGGGCTTTTCTTTTTCAATAATCAAATAATAATGTGATATTGTCTGTCCCATCCAGATATAAGTCTTTGTATGAACGTAATAATAATATGTTCTCATACTCCAAAACGCCATGCCATGCGTAATTCCCCCTCCCACCAAAGTCTACTAAGAAGCAGAAGACAGATCCGGCCTCCTGATGATGCACAGATATTATATTGCATGCTCTCTGCCCATGCACACTTTCTCTTGCTCATTACTCCCTCTTTTTCTCCTTCAGTCCTTGACCATGAAGAAGCAGCCGGCAAGCAGTCCGCCCACGGTAGCCATGGTCAGGAAAGCCGCGCCGGCCCGGTCACCAGTGGTGATGGCGGCAAGGGTGGTCAGCGACGACTCGGTCTTGTCGGCACCGGCAGAGGCATCACCAGTGGAGGTGCCGCCGTCAGCATCCGAGTAGATGGAGGGCGTCCAGGCCATGACCTGGGAGTAGAAGACGGCCGAGAGGGCAGCCATCTGCTGGCCGACGCCGTTTGTGCCGTCCCAGGTCGAGCCGGCCGTCCACTTGAGGCCGCAGGCGGTGCCGGACAGGCCCTTGTAGCCGTCCGACTCGGTGGCGGTGCCGTCGCACTGCAGGGCGGCGTTCTTTGCCGAGGTGGCCATGAGGGTGGAGATGGTGTCCCAGGTGTACGAGGCAAGCTGGGCGGTGCCTGCGAGCCAGCGGATCAGGTAGGCCTTGAAGCTGAGCGAGTCGGTGGTGCACGTCCCCTGGGTCTCGCAGGCGGGCTCGTACAGGACGTCGTCCTTGAAGAAGTACGTCTGCGTGCGCGCCAGGATGCCGTCCACCCTCGTCTTCCACTTGGTCTGCGCGGTGCCGTTGGTGATGTTGTACATGGCCGCGGCGCCGTGCAGCCAGATGCCCGCGTTATACGTCCACTGCGTCTTGTCGATGTCGGTGCAGTTGCCCGAGTCGCTGCCGA
The DNA here is from genome assembly GCA_021117315.1 of Immersiporthe knoxdaviesiana. Taxonomy (NCBI): domain Eukaryota; kingdom Fungi; phylum Ascomycota; class Sordariomycetes; order Diaporthales; family Cryphonectriaceae; genus Immersiporthe; species Immersiporthe knoxdaviesiana. The sequence continues at coordinate 1,350,043 of CP088206.1, forward strand.
ACCCGGACCCGTCGTAGACGTTGTAGCTGTCGTCGATGAAGCCGACCGTCTCCATCCAGTCCCAGATGGTGTTGGCCCAGTCGGCATACGTCTCGTTGCCCGTGTACCGCGCCAGCCGCGCCCCGATGTTGAAGAAGCACCCGTTGGCGATCGAGTTCTTGTACGTGTAGCCGTTGTTGAAGGTCCAGATCTGCCACCGCAGCCCGCCGCCGCAGTAGCTCGTGTCCCAGCGCGTCGCGTACTCGTTGAAGACGGCCTGCACGAGCGCGAGCCACTGCGCGCCGCCGGCCGAGGTCTCGTTGGGGTTGAGGAAGTTGGTCTCTGCGGCTGCCATGGCCGCGAGAGCCCAGAAGCCTTGGCTGTTTGATTATTAGCATCTCAATGTAATGAACATACGTTGATATATATATATATATAAGTGTGTTTGTGTGTGTTAGAGATCGGTGTAGGGCGTGGTATACGTACTCATCGTTTCCTTCGGATTTGGTCTGGTTCGTAGGCATAAAGTCGTTATCGTCACCAACCTGGTGCTGCATCGCCACAAAAGTCTCGTTCACATAGTCCGTGTCGCCCGTGTACGCCCAGTAGTCCACCATCGTGCCAAACAGCGCTCCTGCTTCCCACCCTGTATAAGTAGCCAGTATCGTCAGCATCAAAGTCGAGTAGGCCCATCAGCTGCTAGGCCCTGATCCAGCCGAGCAAAAACCAAGCCAGAAGAGGATTAAGGACAAGGAGGCGGAGAGAAGGAGGACGAGGAACGCACAGTAGTAGGGATCCGGCAGGTTGCCGGGGACGTCACCCGTGTTGTTACCAGTATAATACTTCATCAGGCCGTATGCTATTGTCTTAGCTCCAGCCTTGATTGAGGCTAAGAGTGAGAGGAAAGGAGAAAGAAAGTAATTCCTGTTAGCCAACAGCCATAGCGAGCGAGGGGTGGGAATGCATGAACGAATGAATGACATCTCAGTGTGGGAGGGGGAGGGAACATACTATCTGAGGTCCAGTCGATGTCAACAGCCGTTGTGGCCAGCGGCATCATGGCACCCGCCAGCCATAGTGACCTTGCTAATGAGGGCTTCATGATAACACAGTGGACGGCGACACACACACACACACACAAACACACCGCGCCACCAGCAGCTCAGCAAGCTTAGGTAAAGCTGTTCTCTCTCTCCACACGTCTCTCCCAACGTGAAGATTCTAGACAGAGAGAGAGAATGTTATCAGGACTTGCTGCTGTCTGCTGCTGTTGGACGATGAGTGGGCAGGGAGGAAGAGGAATGCGGTCAAGAGAGAAACAGGGACAGGAGAGGAGAGGAACAGCAGTGGACCAGGAACGGTTCGGGAAAAAGAAAGGTCGAGATTCAGAAGACAGAGAAGAAAGACGCAGCAGCAGCAGGAGCATGAGGACGACGAGGGAGGACCAGTCCAAGGCACGAGCCACGACCCCACGGGGAGGGGACCGCCATATTCAATTCAATTCCAATTCCCAAATCATCTCTACCTCTTTCCCCCCCCCCTCTCTTTCTGAGCGAAGGGGAAAGTGACAGGACAGGACAAGAAAAGGAAAAAAAAAAGGGGCGGAGCCTGGTCAAGGCTGGGCTGGTGAAGCTGGCCTTGGCCTGTGGGGCGCAACAGCCGGGGGTCCTCGTCGTCGTCACCCATGGCCATTGGAACGGCTTCGGCACCTGGACCATGGCTCCCTGATCCACGTATAGGGTGGGTCCCCTCTAAAAGAAAAGAGAGAGAGAGAGAGGGGGGGGAGGGAAAAGGGAAAGGGAACATTTGACATCGGATTGTTTGATTCTGGTGGATGTGGCTCGAGCGGAAACCGCAGCTATGACGAGTGTGGCACATGAGACAAATTTGCTCTTCTGTTGCTGCTACACGAGGGGCGAGACACAAAGAAAAGAAAAGAAAGAAGGCATGTTTCGTCCTACAACAGACATCGTATGGACTGCGTCGTCAGCCATGGCTCATTAGTGGTGCGAGATTTGATGGCAAAGAAGGGGGCGCAGCTCTGTAATTAGGAGATACCAAGAATACCAAGAGTACCTAAACACCAGACATTCTATCATGGTAATAAAAATAAAAAGCTTGAGACATGAGGAGAGGAGAGAATTGAATTGGGATTAGGGGCCCTAATCTAGGATATGCCGGCAACAAGAGGGAAAAAAAAACAAAAAACAGGCGACAACGGGGGGCTGCAGCGGGAGCCAAGCAGCCAAGCAGCCAGCCCCTGACTACTCTGCCACCAGCAAGGGTTCAAGGGAGGTTTTAGGGCCCAGATCTTAATTACAGGGGTTTCCAGTTGAATACGAAGTGGCAGATGCAAATCTGCCATGGAATTTCTTTCTCCTGGTCTCTCTTCTTGGCCCTTGGCCTCGCGTCTGGGGCTGTGCTGTGTGCTTTGAGGAGGATTACTAGACCTCACTTCTTGATGCAGCATCTTCTGCTTCTTTTCCGTCTCCTGTCTTCCTTCTCTGCTGAACGTTGTATTGTATCGTGGATCTGCCACTCATCACTGCTGATCATGCGGAGAAGGTTACTCTCAACCTTCGCCCACAAGCACGTGGGAGCGCGCGACATCGATCGTCAAACCCGCCCGACGACCATTCATCATGTTTTCTTTTCTTTCTTCTTCCTTCAATCAAGAGAAGGTCGCAGTCTTCGCAGTAACGCGCCTACTCAGCGTGGTGCTATGGTGCATCGATCTGACTGAAAGCCCGGCACGAGATGGCAGTGGTGGTGATCGTGGTTCATCCCAAGTCCCAAAGTCGAAGACATAAGTAGTACTGTAACAGTCTTCTTCGGGTCTTGTGTCTCATGTACTGCGTTTCTAAACCTGCAGTCCACGTAACTAACCCTGGGGAGATCCGGAAACGATACTGGCACGCCGCAGCATCTCTTTGTCAAAGGGACTTCCTGACGAGCACGGCGTCAAGAAAGAGGTCACCTCTCAGGAGACGAGAAGCCAGTCCCCCGTTGCCGTTTAGCCGCCGGCTTGTAATAGTAGCTGGAGCAGCCTGTGTGTGCTTTGGGGCTTCAGACGTGGCAGAGGCCCACTTATGGAGGGGCCCTGCGGTGGAACCATTTTGACACTGATTTATGTACAGTACTGACATTGGACTCAGTCGCCCTGTCACTGAGAAGAGAGAGAAAGAGGCCATTCCGACCAGGAAAGTGAAGATTATGAAAAGGAAAGAGGGAAAAATGATTTGACTCACCAGATGGTCCATCATATGGTGATTGCTTACAAAACTCTCGTCGTATCCTGCTGCTGCTTTTCTGCCCACTGCTATCTTGACGTAAGGGTGCATGAGATGATGGCTTATACTTCCGATAACCCCTCACTTCCATCGTGTAAGTCCGTCCTCCTCCTCCTCCAAAACGTTGGAGTATTCCCGGCGGCTGAAATTGTCCTGTTCAAACCCGCATCATTAATCACCATTGGACCGGTTGCCTCTCATGATTCTCTAGTCCTCGCGATGATGATGACCCGAGACCTTGCACGTCGTGTCAGCCTTTATAACATGAAAAAGAAGAGGAAAAAGAATCTGGTGCCCTCGTCATCCACTTCATGGCCCTCTCACCTTTGTTTCCTCCTGCTCCTCCCTCCTCGACCCAAGTATTAGAGATAGAGCATCTTGTATCAGTCTATCCACAATGTTCACCCAGACAGCCACCGAGCTCATCTACACCTATGACCACGAGACCCTCATCCTGTGCCCCTGGGGTCCCAATGCCCTCCGCGTGCGCGCCACAAAATGCGCCACCATGCCCACCGAGGACTGGGCGCTCGACGAGCCAGTGCCTCCCACCTCCCCACCCCAGATCACCATCGACCAAGGCGGGAGCCATGCCACCATCACCAGCGGCACCGCCCGCGCCACCATCTCCCGCGGCGGAAAGCTCACGATCCACAACGCGGCGACGGGCGCCCTGCTCCTGGAAGAGTACCACCGCACCCGCACCGACGTGCGCGACCCCAAGGCCTCGGCGCTCGAGGTGGAGGCGCGCGAGCTGCGGCCCCTCGCGGGCGGCGACTACGCGCTCACGATGCGGCTCGAGTCTGTGTCGCGCTCGGAAAAGCTGTTCGGCATGGGCCAGTACCAGCAGCCGCATCTGGACCTGAAGGGGTGCGACCTGGAGATGGCGCAGCGCAACAGCCAGGCGAGCGTGCCGTTCCTGCTGAGCAGCCTGGGCTATGGCCTGCTGTGGAACAACCCGAGCGTGGGGCGGGCTGTGCTGGGGACCAACATCATGTCCTTTTCAGCGTCGAGCACGACCAAGCTGGACTACTGGGCGGTCGTGGCGGGGGACGCCAGCGGGCCCAAGGGCATCGTCGAGGCGTACTGCGCCGTCACGGGCAGGCCGCCCATGATGCCCGAGTACGGCCTGGGCTTCTGGCAGAGCAAGCTGCGGTACCAGACGCAGGACGAGCTGCTGGCTGTGGCGCGCGAGTACAAGCGGCGCAGCCTGCCCCTCGACGTGCTGGTCATCGACTTCTTCCACTGGCGCGCGCAGGGCGAGTGGTCCTTTGATGAGAGGTACTGGCCCGACCCCCAGGCCATGGTGGACGAGCTGCGGTCGCTGGGCGTGGAGCCCATGGTGAGCATCTGGCCCACGGTCGAGCCCGCCAGCGAGAACTGGGACGAGATGCTCGAGAAGGGGCTGCTGATCCGAAACGAGCGCGGGTACAGGGCCGTCATGGATTTCCAGGGCAACACGGTGCACTTTGACGCGACAAACCCAGAGGCGAGGAGGTACGTCTGGGGGAAAGCCGCCAAGAACTATGGGCAGTACGGGATCCGCCTCTTCTGGCTGGACGAGGCGGAGCCAGAGTACAAGACGTACGACTTTGACAACTGGCGGTACCACCTGGGCCCCTCGCTGGCCATCGGCAACGTGTACCCCCGACAGTACTCGCAGGCCTTCTATGAGGGTGCGCTGGCCGAGGACGGCAGCGGCAGGTTCAGAGGCCAGGACCCCAACGCGGTCAACCTCGTGCGCTGCGCCTGGGCGGGCAGCCAAAAGTACGGCGCGCTGGTGTGGAGCGGCGACATCGCCAGCAGCTGGGGCAGCCTGCGCAACCAGGTCGTCGCGGGCCTGAACATGGGTATTGCGGGCATCTCGCACTGGACGACGGACATCGGTGGGTTTCATGGCGGGAACCCCGACGACCCTGAGTTTAGGGAGCTGCTCGTGCGCTGGTTCCAGTGGGGGACGTTTCTGCCTGTCATGAGGCTTCATGGGGATCGGTACCCGCAGAAGGAGCCGCTGGGCGAGAGTGGTGGCGGCAAGTGTCCGTCGGGCGTGGGCAACGAGGTGTGGTCGTACGGCGAGGAGGTTGGTTCCATACTGGAGAGCTACCTGAGGCTGCGCGAGAGCATGCGTGAGCATGTCAGGGCCCTGATGAAGGAGGCGAGCGAGAAGGGGACGCCGGTGATCCGGACGCTGTTTTTGGAATTTCCAAAGGACGAGCGTGCGTGGGAGGTCGAGGACGAGTACATGTTTGGCGAGAGGTATCTCGTCGCTCCTGTGCTGTATGCCGGCCTGACGAAAAGGACGGTGTATCTTCCCAAGGGTGCCACGTGGAAGGAGATGGAAGGCGACAAGACGTTTGAGGGCGGTGCGTCTGCAGAAGTCGACGCCCCTCTGAGCAGGATGCCGGTGTTTGAGCGAGTGTAGCCGAGATGGCTCGCTGATAATGGGCGCCGAAGAGGTGTCTTGACTCTTGGTCGATGGGGCGGAGTGTGTTTGGAATCCTGTTCCAGAGCAAATCATTTGTGAGGAGGAGCTGGCCAATCTGATCTGAGAACCCAGAGGAGGGACCGGTCAGGAGTCCCTTAGCTTTCGGGCACAAGAGGCCGAGAATAAGAAAGATGCCTCTGCTTTATGCCCAAAGCGCCTGTCATACCCACCACCTATTTCTTCTCTCCTTTCTGAGAAGTCTATACAAACCAAACAAGCTCCCCAAACGATCTTGGCTGTCCACGATAATCCTCCAAAGATACATTGCACCCTATTTCATCTCCTAGCCCACACCACGATCGAGATCCACCTGATGAAAGTATATGCTCAGCCTTTTCTTACTCCCACCATCCTTGTGGCTAGAGAGGGCCCCTCTCGACGAGATCATAACGCTCTGCCTCTCAAGATACGCCTTGTACTGCCCATCAGTCATCCCTAGCGCCTGTGACTCTGGTCATGCTGAACCCGTTGCAGGAGAGCATCACCAGCGAGAGGCCCAAGAGGTCGGCGTGGTTGGCGGCGTGCAAGTTGAGCGCGGCCATGATGTTAGTGTCGTTGTCGTCGTTATCCTTGGGGATGCCAGACAGGTGGTGATGGTTCGATAGCAAGTGTGCAACGTGGTCGATGCGGGTCGGATTGTGTCGCAGGGCTGTCTGTCTGAATGTCACTTACGGTCTAGGGACGCATGGCTGTTGCTGTGTAGGTGGTTCCCTCGCGTCCGTATGCGGCTATTACGGGCATGTGTGCGAAGAACGACGAGAGCCCTTAATCATCTAAGGTCCACATGAGGGCCCCTGAAACATTGAGTCTCCGGTAAGGCTGATCTGCAGTTGTGAGGCATAGAGGCCCTTTTTCGGTCAATTCAGCCAGATCAGATGGAGACGAGTGTAGTGAACATACACTGTGCAGGTGATTCGTAAGAAGCACGATCCTGTACTGCATCTTGCTGAACTCGAGATGTTATTGCATGATATTTTCATGTGCTTGTGTAAATAAGTCAAACTTGTGGGGTTGCCTTTGGTCAAAGATGCAATTTATGTAACGTGTTGTAAGTATAAAGCGAGAACTAAGAGGAAAGAAAGATAATGCCCAGAGAAGTATCCACGAGAGAAGATGAATTTGCTCTAATATCAGACCTTCAGACCCAGTGTCTTCCCCTCCAACGCCCGCTGTAGATCCAATTTCCTTCATGAATACGTTACCCAAATCTCAAAAAGAGAGCCTAGAATGCTTCAAACACCAAAATCCAGCCAAGACCGATATCCTTTCCCTCCCAGACAGAAAAAAATGCATGCATGCCATGGATCATTCCAGGTCATTTGTCCCCCTCCAAACACCCATATCACTCAGTACCTTTCCGACTCGTCCTGGCTGGGCCTCACCTCACCATGACCCTCCAGCGGCAGAATTCCAGGCACGAAGCCAGGCATACTGGCAAGATCCCTATCATGAACACCGACTGGACCCGTAACAGGAGGACCATAGTGGCCATGCAAAGAGCGAGTACTCGGCATGGAGGACTCGTCGATGCTCCCTAGCCCGCCGCTGCTGCCGCCCGCCCTCTCTGCACCGCCGCCACCACCAACAAGACCGTTATTGTTATTGTTGTTGTTGTTGTTGCTAATGTTCAACCCGTCGATGCTCGCGTTGCTCGTACCCCTCCTCCTGGGCCGGGTGGCGTGTGCCAGAGGAGGCCTGTTGACGGTGGACGCCGACATGGGCGAGACGAGATTGTTGATGCTCGTGGCTGTTGCTGCTGACGACTGTCTCCGCCTGTGCTGCCGCCGCCCTGGAGACCTCGGCCCGTTGTTGTTGCTCTCGTTGTCGGTGTCTGAGCCGGGCAGCTCTGGGCGCCACTCGCCGTCCACGCCGAGCTCGAAGGCGTCGTGGGGAGCCTGCCGGGGGAGAAGCAGGCCCACGGGGGAGGATGAAGAGGGGGCGAGGAGCCGTACAGGTCGTCGCTGGCACCCGCTGACAGCTCGCTGGCCTCGCTGGGGTGACGGCCGTGGTGGTGTTGTCCCTGTGCTCCTCCGTAGGCAGGGGCGTAGACAAAGTTGTGGTAGCTGTACTGGGCTGACGTGTCTACGGTGCTGGCCATGCTGTGCCGCATCTGAGGTCCTCCTCCTCCTCCTCCTCCTACTACAGGAGGACGATCATGTTCCCGTGGTGGGAGCTCAAAGTATCCCCTATCTCCAACGTCCGAGGCCAGGCTGGGTGTGTTTCTCATCCCGGCAGACGGCCCGCTCCAGACGCTGGGCTGGCTCGGCGCATCAGATCCGGCTCTCGATCTGCCTCCCCCTCCTCCGCCTCCGTTTCCGTAGAGCTGCTGCTGCTGCTGCTGCTGCTGCTGCTGCTGCTGCTGCTGCTGTCCTCTCCTGCCGGGCGAAGAAGAAGCACCAGCAGCAGCGCTCCTCGACGTGTTGTTATTAATCATCAGCGGGTCGTCCTCGAGGTTGTCAACCTCTGTCGGCGTGGGCTCGATGCGCACATGGCTCTCGGACTTCTTCTCTGCGTCTCCTCCGCGCCTGGGCGGCCTGGTCCCGCCCGAGGTGGTCTCCCTTTGCGACTGGACGACCTTTTCGGTGCGCTTCAGCTGGCGGATGATGAGAAACGCGGCCACGAGCACGGCCGCGAGGACCACGGCGGCCCCAGCGACAATGCCACCGATTGCGCCCTTGGAGAGGCCGCCGTGGCCGCCGCTGCTGCTGCTGGAGGACGAGGTGGACGAGGCGGCGAGCTTGGGCTCCGTCGAGGGGAAGAACTTGGCCACGGCGCCGTCGCCCGAGCTGGAGGAGACGCTGGAGGGCGACGAGGTGGGCGTGGTGACCGAGGTGGTGGTGACGGTCACGACGTCCTGGCTTGCTGTGCCGGTGGTGGTGGTGGTGTAGGTGATGGTTGTGGTCGAGGGGGAGGTGCTGTAGCAGGAGCTGACGGCGCAGCCCATGCCCGTCTGGCAGCAGCCGTAGTTCATGGACGACGGGCAGAGGAAGTAGCCTGTGGGACAGGTCTGGGCGTAGGTGGCCCCGGCGGGTGCTGTGCATCCATCTGAAGCACATGCGAGGCCTGGAGGCAAGAGAGGAAAAGGATAGGAAGACCCAGAACGCCAAGGTTAGTCAAGGCATGACAGAGCAGATGATAATATGAACAAGTGTACGTATGCATGGGCTTTGGACTCACCCTGTGGACAGCATCCTCCTTGAAGTGAAAAAGGACAAGCGAAATACCCAGTCTTTCCCTGACAAGTCGACACCGCAGCCGTCGTGGCATAGCAAGAGCTCTGGGCGCAGGCATAATTCTCAGGACAGCAGTTTCCGCCGAGCGATGAGGCGCAGAGGGAATAACTGGCAGGACACACGCCGCCCGCACCACGTTTTCCCTTGACCAGAACAGCAGGTTCAGATATTGCCAACTCCGACGGCGATGATGACGACGGCGACAAGACCCTCACGTCCTCGGTGACTTTGACCTTGTAGACCCGGTGGACGGTGTCGCGCTGCCCGGAGCCCTGGAACATGGCTGTGGCGCCACGGGGCGGAAGGACCACCGAGAGGAAGAGCAGGATCATGCATGGGCCGCAGGACCAGATGCCGCGGCCCTGAGCGGCCCTGCTGATGCTGCTGCTGCTTTTCATGGCCGGATGCATGGCTCCTCAGACCGTGGTTGGGGTTTCGGGTTCGGTAGGACCATCGGTGATGTTGCTGGGCACCTTTTTTTTTTTTTTCTCTCCCGTTCCTTCTTTCTCCCTCTATAACGGTTTTTCCTTCTGATGGTGGTGGTGGTGGTGCAGGTGCACCATTTAAGGTCGCCTTTCAGAGGTGGGAAGGAGAGGAAAAGAGAGAGAGGAAACGGGAAGGGAAAAAGAGAGGGCGTAAGTAAGCACACACAAGATGCAATTGTTACTGCTGCTGTTTCTATAAGCCGATACCCACAATTATGAGTCTGGGAGCAAGAGAAGAATGGGAGGGGTCGGGCAGAGAGAGAAAGGGTGTGTGTGTGTGTGTGTGTGAGACCAAGAGGGAGCGGACCGAGGGCTGTACTGGGCTGCAGGCCATTCCAAATACAGCAGCAATAGGCAGCTGGATTGATTTGCGCCGGCGGGGAAAGATCGAGAAAAGACAAGAGGCGTGTGCATGTGCATATGCTGGGTTGGTTGGGGGCGCAGCTTTGTCTGTGGTGGGCGTGTGAGGGTGAGAGAGTGAGAAAGTGGGTGTGTGGATATCTGCGTAGGGCTCTTGCGCCTCACGACTGCAGATGGCCCCCGGATCACGATCGAACTTAGATCAGAAACACACAGAGAGAGACACACAGCCTAGAAAGGGCAGAGCCGGATGGATCCCAGAAAACTGCTAGGTAAGTAATAAGCGATAGAGAGACAGAGCAAAAAGGAATCCCTTGGATCATGGTTGTTGTGAACTGCGCCTTCGCCTATTGTGTTTCTAATTCGGGGGCCAAGATGGAACCTCTTTTTCTGCGTCTGAGTGAGGCCACGCCTTATCAGGCTGGGATACAGACGATGTAACTGGACTTCTGTATTGTACCAAGTAAACCGGATCATATGAACCACCCCAGAGATAGACAGATACACACACACACACAGAGAGAGAGAGACAAGGGTCGGGAAGGATGGGGGGGAAAAGCTGAGAAGGTATCGGGAACCAACGAAATGCCATGCTAAGAGACAGCTGAAAATCCTCCAGTACAGGTGGTCCCAGGCAGGCTTTTGGTGGCCCTCCTCCTTCTCCGCCGCCAGTGCGTGTACACAACAATCGCGGTGTGGGCAGTTGAGAGGCCGATCCCCATCGCGACCTCTGTAGAGCCTTCTGCCTCTTCTTCTTCTTTCTTGTTCCTCTATGGCCGCCGATAGTGGCTGACAAGTGTGGAGACACCGACCGAGCGAGTGCTACCCCCCGGATGCAACGCAGAGTGGGAGAAAAGGGAAAAAGAATCACCTCCAGTATGCACACTGCCTTTTTGGATCACTTGCCCGTGCTGGAAACCAAATCTGGCCAACCAACCATGACTGGCCCGCTCGCCAACCCCCTCCCTCCGGTCCAATGCTGCTGCAGGTGTGGTGGTGACATCTGTGCAGCTGGGCCCCAACAAGCTAGACTAAGGAGCTGCAGAGACGGACGTGGCGCAATCCACAGGAGGGGAACGTGATCGGTTGGCCATCTTTTCCGATCCACCCGTCCAGCCAGCGGGGCAGTAATGCGTACGGGCAAGGACATGGCATAGCATGTGAAATCCTTCTGTTGGAAGGTCTTTTTTTTTTTTTGTGGAACCGTGGGCCCTTTTGCTGCGTTGTTGACAGTTACCGCAGTACATTTGATGAATAGCTGGGTTCATCTGTGATTTCTCTCAGTCCATCAGTCAGTCAGACAAGCAGACAAGAACAAGGTCATGCTGTATGCTGACTGTGAGCAGAGACACACGCCGTAGAAGGAGGCGCTGGATCAACAACTGATACAGTAAGTAGTACATAGTAGGCTTGGTGGGTTGCACTACAGATTTTTAGCTGCTGACCTGCCTGTAGTAAAACCGGATTTACTTACTATCAAGTGTGGCCGAAAGGAGCGCCGTGCCAGCAGCAGTTCCGACCTTGGGATCAAATCCCATCAGGCATCTGTCGAATGGTCTGTGACCGAGAAGACGAAATAGTGGGATAATGTTGATCACCAAAGGAAGAAGGCCTTGGCTATGATGGCTTCTCATTATTTCAAGCATTGCTAAAATGTAGAGGACGGGGCAGTTACTTGTACCACAGGCGGCATGTAAGCTGCCAAGCCCTGCTGCTGGTGACAGCGGTGGAGATGATTCAGTGGGTGCTCCAGCAGGTCTTTGCAGTGTCCAGCCTTACAGTTTTTTTTTTGGTGCTCAAATTGTAAAACTTCATCAAGATCTCATCTTCCTTCTCCCCTCAGATAATCCGGATCAGATGCTCTCCTGTAGCCTCCCTATACCTAAACGGCCACCCTGGCAGCTCCATGTCCCTGCCGCGATCAGGCTTCATGATCCCCTCACCGCGCCCCCGCGGATGCGCCAGCTTGTCGGCCCACGTCGAGAGCTTTGTGATGCCTAACCTGCGAAACGTGGCGCGCCGCTCCGTCCCTACCAGGTCCTTCACCTGCTCGTCGTCCTCTGCGGCCTGCTGCAGGAGCAGGCAGATGATATACTTGGAGTCCTCCGAGTCGGTCCTGCTGCCGTACGCGGCGGGGATGCAGTAGGTGTTGTTGGCGCCGAGGATGTGATGGCGCTCCTGGTCGTCGAGTGGCGCGTCCAGGTAGACGTTTCGGTGGCTCTCCTTCTCGAGCCCGGGTCGGTCTACCAGGTGCCAGCAGTATCGCCCCGGCGCGGCTGGGTCGGGCGTGATTCGGACCTTTCGCAGCCGGCACCACAGCATAACATAGCCTCCGCTGACCAGACCGTACTTGTTCTCCGTGGCGATGGCAATGGCGATGGGCGGCGCAGGGGGCTGCAGTCCTGGTCCGAGGCTACCCTGATGAGCAGGTCGCGGTCAGTCACCTCGCCGTAGGTCACGCCCTGGCCGTGCTGTGCGTCGACCGAGGCCCACGAGAACGAAGGTGCTCTGTAGAAGAAACTGCCGTCAGGGGTCCTGGGCCGTGTGGAGGGATGCCGGAACGTGCCGTCGCTGTGGTCGAAGACGGGGTCGACACGCCACAGCAGCTGGCTCTCGAGGAACTCGTCCCACAGGCCAGCCACGTACTCTAGAGGGTGTCGCCGGTGGAGCAGGTGCTTTGTGCCTGTCTTTGGGTGATGATGATGGTGGTGTTGATGATGCAGCAGACCGGTGTCGGACGCGCCCGGGACGTGGGACATCTGCTCGGCGATTCCAGACAGCGCGATGAGCTTGTCTCTGGCGTTGGTGAGGTTCAGCCTCGAGTACGTCTCGACCACCCGTGCCCACAGCTCAAAGGCGTAGAGATGGTGCTGTGCGATGTGCGCGTCCGGCTCTGGCGCCCCCTGCAGCCGAACCTGCCGCAGCTGTTTTCCGTGCCGCATCGGGTCCAGCCCCTTGACGGGGATCTCGGGCTGGATCCTGTCGTTGCGCAGTCCGAACTTGGGCATGCTCTCGGGATGGCCCTCGGCCGCTGCGAACGTGGAGCACTCCCATGCGATCTGGTCGCTGCAAAAGTGTAGGACCCTGGGCGCCATGAGCCGCTCCTGCAGAACCCACGCTCGTGTGTTGACCGGGGCGCGGGTGACGAGCTTGTCCCAGTAGGACGCCTCGATCAGGACACACCGTCGGATGCCTGCGGGCTGCGGTAGAGAGATCACAAGGGGCCTCTCACCACCGTGCCAGTCTACCTTGGCGGTGAGGTTGGTGGCCTCGCGTTCTCTCCTGCGACGCGCCTCATCAGCTGACCTGAACCATCGAAAGAGCGACTTGGACTCGGTCATCGTTGTTGTCGTTTTCTTCTTCTCGTTTGTCAGACTCCCCTGTGTGCTTCCCAGATTGTTGTTGTTGTTGTTGTTGTTGTTGTTCAACTTGGGAATACCGTCGACGTTCAGGTTCACCTCATCCTCCCAGAGAATCTTGGGCTCTCGCGAGTAGTACAGCCCAGCAAAGCTGTTGGGAGCAGCCGTCGCCGAGATGTTGAGGTAGGCATTCTTGTACACGCTCTGCATGCGCGCAGACTCGGCCAGCCAGTCCCCTTCGTGCTCCGGGCCGTCCTGGATAATGCACAGAGAATCGATCCACACCCAGCCGACCTTGTGCAGCTGCGAGGCGAACCGGAGCGCGTCCTGGAACGTCCTGGGCAGCTTCCTGAGCTCGAGGCCCGCCCTGAGCTCGCCATCAGTCTCGGGCTTGAGGGTGTAGGGCTGCAGGCCGCCCCAGCAGTGGCTCAGGGTGACGTAGCGAGGGTTGGCCCGCAGAGCCTCGCCCTCGTCGAACTCTGCGCCGTTCGTGTCTACCAGAGAGACCTTGTCGTTGTCCATCATCTCAAAAGGTTGGGGGTGCTGCTGCTTCTTCCTGCTGCCTCCCTTGGTGGTCCTGCGTCGATAGTTGGCCATTTTCAGCTGCCTGAGGTCCAGGAGGCGGGTGGGGTACCGTTCTGGGCGTCTCTGCGCACGACTGCACTCTTGTGACGTGCACTTCTCGTCGCACTGGCTGATCCAGGACAGCGCCAGCCTGAGGACCTCGCCTGAGGATGTGGTTCCCGATATGGGCGTCCTGAAAGGTGCGGCCGAGCTGTCTAGAGTCGAGTAATTAATTTGTTAACACCCTGAAGATTGATGAGCAATAGTCTACTGTAATTACTCACCAGTTTCCTTGAGGATAAAAGTCTTTTTATGCCAGATGAGGGCCCCTCCAGATCTACCCTCCAGTCGGAAATCCAGCCGGTAGATATCACTCTCCTCAATGTCCTCGACCACCCCCAGAGCTGCCGTGCTTCGAAAGTCTTTATTGTTGTCGTCGTCATCCTCCGTGGACGGCACGCCGCCGCCGCCGCCGAGCTGTTCTGTCCATTCCTGGTCGAGGACATAGCAGATGCCACATTTGAGTCGGCTTGATGTCTTGAATGTCGACCAGGAATTGTGGTGTTCAAAGGTGAGGTTGTATGTGCCTTTCCACTGCTTGCCGTCGTGTCCCCTGAGCATGCCCCAGCATTTGTCGCAAAGCATGGTGATCAATGTTTTTTTTTTTTTTTCCACGTTGCCCTGCCTTTCAAGAGTTTATTATGTTGCGTGTGTGGTGGTTAGAGATATAGGATCGCCATGACGTAAATATATATATGAACCTAAGAAAGGAAGCGAATGTTTTTCATATGTTCAGTCTTTTTTTTTTTTTTCACCCTCCTTCCCTTTTTTATCTTGCTCCAAAAATGCCGTCTCCCTGCGGTCTCAGTTCGATCTTCCATAAAAGAAGGATTGGGCATGGACGTCATCAGAGGTGCTTCTAATTACCCAGCGCCGGGCCAAGGCAAGATACGGCCCAATCACACTGGACGTGGGGCATTTCGGGCGTTACAATGGTAGAATGGTCAGCCGGAGTCATTGATTACATGCATAACAGCTGAAAAAAAAAAAAAAAAAAAAATACAGGCCTGCTAAGCCCTACTATAGTAGCATCTGACGGTATTTTAATATCAAGCACACACATACACGCGCACCTGGGCACTTGGGAACTTAGCCTCCGGCCCAACAAACGCCACCAGGGCACTTGTGCGCCCTGAGAAGAGATGTAAAAGGCTGAGAGAGCTGTTGATGGAAGAGGTGCTTAATATCGCGCTGCCCTGTGTCTGCAGAACTCGGCATATTATCGGGCTCACCCATGCATGCTCCCAGCCCATCGTAGTACAGTCACAGCAGAAGTACTTACAGGCACTAGGCTCCTCAGGTGAGTGCCACGTTGGGTTTTTCTACTTACCTACACCTATCGAACAGACGGGCTCCACCTGCGGCTGCCTACAATCTGAGTGTTTGTTGCCTGAGCAGCAGCACAGTTGATTGATCCCACCTCACCTCTTCACATGCACGAGTATTGAACCACTGGAAGTCTTCATGACAACTATAAATTCATAGACAGAGCACACTCTGTCTCTCAAGAACCATCACGAAAACAGGAGCCAGCAGATTCATTTTACCCTGCTATTCATTATAGTATAATTCAGAATCGGAAACTCAGCTGCCGACTGCTGTCAACTGCTGCCATCCGAAATGTCTAGGTCACTGCCAGCCGTCTCGTGGAAGGAAGACCAGCTGGATTTCCTGGGCAATCAAGTCACCCTCTACCTGCCCAGCACAGTCACCAAGGACGAGCTAGAAAACCACAAAGCATTCCGGGACTGGAAACATGCGCTGCACGAGAACCTCTCGGCCCAGGCGACCGACGAGAAGCACCCGTTCCACGCACACCCGTACAGCCTGCGGTCCGTGGAGATCCAGTCCGTCGACAGGTTCCCGCCCAACAACAAGCTAGGCTTCATCAAGCTGAACGCGCGCATAGAGCGGGACCCCTTGCCCGAGGACGACAACACAGCACCGGGCCACCGCCATCCACAGGCGCCGCGGATCCCCAAGACGCTCCCCGGCATCGCATTCCTCCGCGGGGGCAGCGTCGCCATGCTGATGATCCTCAAGCCCAGAGACTCGCGCGACGAGCGCTACGTGGTGCTGACGGAGCAGCCGCGCATCCCCAGCGCCTCGCTGCGCTTTCTCGAGATCCCCGCCGGCATGCTCGACGCCGAGAACAACTTCAAGGGCAAGGTGGCCGACGAGATCGAGGAGGAGACCGGCTTCCGCATCCCCCAGCCGAGCTCATCGACATGACCGCCCTGGCCCTCAAGGACACGGGCCACTCGGAGAAGAACAGCCTGCAGACCGCCATGTACCCCAGCCCTGGCGGGTGTGACGAGTACATTGCCCTGTTCCTGTGGGAGAAGGATCTGGACCGGCAGGAGATCGAGGACCTCAAGGGCAAGCTGACGGGCGAGAGGGCCGTGGACGAGTCCATCACCCTGCACGTTCGGGCGTACGAGGGTCTGTGGAAGGAGGGCGCCCGTGACGCAAAGACTCTGGCTGCCTGGGCACTGTATGAGGGTCTCAACAGGTCGGGGGAGCTGCAGAAATATCAAAGGCGGAAGAGGGAGGGGGTGCTAGAGCAGTGAGAGGGATGAGATCTGGGTTTATAATGGGTAGATCTCAAATTGTGAACACATCCTCACCTTCCTCCATTGCCCTGAGACAAACTATGTGCTCCTTTTTCTACAGTGTAACCTACAAGACTACAAGTCTCTGAATTGAAGGAATTGAAAGGAACGTTTAGCCCGACATGTTTGCTGTAAAATAATCAATCTGTAGCTGGTATTATAAGACATTGGAAGAATCGTACACGGTACTGAGGAGATCGACATTCGATTTGACGGGCAGTAGATTAAATCTAGTTAGCAATCAATATATCGATAGTAATAGCTGAGTGTCTTTTCCTTCGTGGCTATGGGTCTCGCAGTGCTCGATAATTTTCTTGATCTACTTGTCCATGCAGCACTTGAAGAAAGGAACGTCGTCATCTGGGAAGCGAGGGTATCTCCAACACCAGCGGTAAGGCGCTCAGAAAGTCCTTGAACGGAGGAGCAAGCCTCTGGGGATTTTCCCTGGGCGGATTTCAATATTCCGAGCTGTAGATGCCTAGACTGGGTCACTTTGGTAATTTTGATGGTTTGCTCAAGACGCTCAGATGCTATGCGAACGCCAAACATAAATCTC
Organism: Immersiporthe knoxdaviesiana; assembly: GCA_021117315.1. Classification (NCBI taxonomy): domain Eukaryota; kingdom Fungi; phylum Ascomycota; class Sordariomycetes; order Diaporthales; family Cryphonectriaceae; genus Immersiporthe; species Immersiporthe knoxdaviesiana. Next base: position 1,367,026 of record CP088206.1, read on the forward strand.
TGGACCTTTGTGATGCTCTTTGGGCCGTGTTGAGGAGCTTTCTCAGTTTCGCACACTCTCGATGAGACCATCTTTTTCGTAAGCCATGCCACACTGTGCACTCCATCTGTATCGATTAGTAGTCTAAAAGTGCTTTCGTGCTTCTTGTTCTTAAACGCTCGAAGTGGCCTAGACATTGCAGCGGAAAGGGGCCGAGTCCAAAGCATGTTATGCGGCTGCAATTAGGTCTGCCACCAGGAGAGGGGATAGGTTTTCCAGGCCCACGGAGCTTGAGGTCTAGTAGAGGGTTGTAGATACGATAGGGCCTCAAGAATTTTCAGGCAAGCCTGAATTGTCTCTTTCTTCGAGAATACTCGATCTTGTGCTGCATTTTGAATATTCTCAAGACTGTTGTTGTGAACTTGGCAAAAGTTTTGTTGAACAGCCAAAAGACGGCAAGAGAAATGATATTGCGATGGGCTACAGGAGAGAACAAAAGAAAAGAAACGGGGAGAAAAAATAATATAGTATTAGGCAGGTGCCTGGAAACAGCGAGTCACTGGCCTATTGCACCAAAAAGCTTGAAAACAGGTATGCATACGACGACGTAAGGAGCAGAGGTACAGATCGGAAAAGGCAAGCAAAAAAAAAAAAAAAGAAGAAGAAGAAGAAAGAAAAAAAAAAAAAGAAAAAAAAAAAAAAAAAAAAAAAAAAAAAAAAAAAAAAAAAAAAAAAAAAAAAAAAAAAAAAAAAAAAAAAAAAAAAAAAAAAAAAAAAAAAAAAAAAAAAAAAAAGAAAAAAAAAAAAAAAGAAAAAAAAAAGAAAAGAAGAAAAAAGAAAAGAAGAAAAAAAAGAAAAAAAAAAGAAGTCGAGACCGGAGTATGAGGAGGCTGTATAGCTCAGTCATGACGACGTTTCCAGACTGTTTTTTTCTTCTCCCAGAGAAGAAGGGAAAGCTGTATTGAAGATACTGAATATATTATTTATGCCGGCCCAGCCTTCAGAGGCCGGAAGGTGCTTCTGCCCTGGCCAGCACCCCGTTGATTCTTCAACTGGTCCTTGTCCCAAAAGTAACTTGCAACAACGTCCTGGATGGCAATTGAATCACCACCTACGATATAGATTTAGATATACGAAAGGATCCCCCCCACCTCCCGAGTTTGCGGAGGGCCGTATTTAGTAGGACAAATATAGTTGATTGTTTTCGTACATTTTGTAACCAGCAGAAAGAACAGAGCTAGTCTACGACTGGAGCCGCCATTGACTTTCAAGTCAATTACAAGATTGGCACTGGCAAATTGACTCCCGTCACTGCCCCCGTCATCATATCTTCCACCCCCGCCCCTTTGCCCTAGCCCCTCATAGCTGATATATTTACCTCCCTGATTCGTACTATGATGCTCATTATCTGGATGCTTGTCGAGGATTGTCGAGGTGTACAGCGCAATGGACTGCTCTCTGGGACGGAGGAGTTGGATGGATGCGAGGGCGAAAACATTAAGCACCTGGGTAGATTTACTAGCTTAGTAAAATGTTTACAAAACGTTTACCGCTTTGCATTGGTTGCGCGTTGCGAGATCGACTCGTAGGAAAAAGAGCGTTACTTTTGACTGGTTATATACGTATCTTAGAGGCGGTCGAGCCATCTTCACGGCGGTGCTTGAGGCTGCGGACACGCTAAATGGCGATGCCCTTGCCGCCGTTGTGCCATATCACCAGCGCGGCAGCCACAGCGGCTCCACGGTGATGGTCCATATGGCAGGGACCGATGTGGTCTTGTGGAGGGCAGTCTGGTGGATCCGAGCTATGTGACGCCTGAGTGCAGCACTGCCCTGAGGAGTGTCGGGCACATGGACAAAGGTGGTCGTGATGGTTATGGTGGTTACGGTGATAGGTTTGCAGCCGTCAGCGTCAGCATTATGCCAGGCATCAATTGTCTTGTGGAGGAAAGTCAGGTCTTCTGACTGAGGAGGTGACTGAGGAGGCGGCCGAGGAAATCCTCCATCATAGAGGGTCCCGAGGTCGGCGATTGGGCTGGACATCAACAAAGAGTTTGATGTTGACATGTTCGCGCTGATGTAGGTAGGTGAGTATAGTTTCCACCATTCAAATTGCCTGCAGGGCCCTTGGGCCTTGGAATTGGAGATGGGACCAGTGCTGGTGACATTTGCCCTTCCATCAGGTGAAGGGGCCATAGTGGCCACAGTTGTGCTGCTTTATTGTGTCAGAGTGGGATGGTGCTGTAGGTCCTTGTATTGGCTCAGTTGTCGAAGGTCCAGGTGCCTGATCAAGAAGTATAGTGTCTAAGCAGATCTGGATCTTGTCTTCTGGATATGGATCGCCCAATTCTGGGAGTTCACATGGGATTAGGAAGAATAAATTTATCTTTGCTCAATATGACTTCTTTTCCTTTTACACACCTTGGTCAAGGACCCACAGATAGCAGTGACTCCAGCATAATAGCATTGATTCATAATATATCAAATTAGCCCCAACAGCATTTTGCTTGCATAATCAGTTGGAACCACATGTCTTTGCACAAAGACACTACAAAAGCCAAGTCGAGGCTGCACATTAATTATGTTCATTGCTGTCCTATTCCTGCGAGATTGAGATTCTTGCAGATATTTAGTCAAATTGACAGCCTACATAGCTCATATAATATTCAATTATTGTTTTGGTAACACGCCTGAGTGTCCGCCACCGAGCTCTGAAATAGTGATTGATGGCCAGATTCTCTCCCCGGATAGCACAAACCTGTTCTGTATAATTAGTTACTAGACGTTTTCATTACGATACATGGCATTCCTGGCGCCCTCGGCCGGTGCAGTCCCTTCCGTAATTAAGTTGTGACGTCCTCCAGAACAAGCCCTCTGCAGGCTTTCTGGTCTCGTAAAGTCCGTCATCAAGAGACCGAGCAATCTATTTGCATTTGATACTAAGTGGATGGTTACAAAGCCTAAGTGCCAAACTGTGCCTCACCGATAGACTTTCAC